>OY728164.1:350375470-352875470 GCA_963277665.1 Viscum album
AATATTGTTAATTATATCATAATAAAACATCCTCAATTAAGAATAAAATCCATCAAATGATGCTTACATAGATTAAAAATAATCCAATAAAATCATTAAAACTCTTTGTGATAAATATCCCTTTTTTACTTTGAAAACATTAAAAGTAAAACAATTAATAAAATAACACATTAAAAAGATTTTTTTGAATCAAGTTTTTCCATACCACTTTGAATATTTTGGATGAAATAAACATTTTAAAACATTCATGTCTACATAAATAAATCCTTAAAACTATTTTGAAAACATAGACATTAATGAAAAAGATTTAGAAGAATAAATATTTAAAACATTTTAAAGGATGTTTTAGTTAAAAATTCACTTGCATAAAACCTTAAAAAGAGTCCTTTTGAAAAAAAATTAAGAAACATGGACATGGATGATAAATATGCTACAGTAAATACTCACGCATAAACAATCTCGGATAATATTGAGATTGTGAAATTAACCCTTACCTTGTACTTTCCTTTAGTAGATGGTCTATTAACATATATTATAATGGTTAAATAATTTTATTAAATTATACCAGTACCTTATAAATATTTATGATATCATATATGATCCTATTATAACATTTTGTTAATAATATTTCAGTATTACCATTGATTCAGGCGTTAACTGCATCATTTTCCTATGCATGTTTTGTTGTGTAAGTCATTTTTTCTATGCATTGGATGTATTTTATTCATATATAGGATGATATAAAATTAATAATTATTATTTTTACTCATAATATAAATTTTAAAATCATTTTTTAATGGTTTACATGGAGAATGAATCTCACCACGTCGTGGAGACGGTAGGTCGTATGTATGCACGAGCAACATTATCATTACCTTGATGGTTAAATGGTAGGGAATTGGATTGTATATTAATTATATATAATCATTATAATGTTATATTCATTATTTATATCCATTATACTCATCGTTATAACCATCCAGATAAAGTAGTGTTGAATAACAAATTACACCACAGCATAGAGACGATAAGTCGTAAAAAAACATGCATTGTGATATTGTTATTCGTATGATGGTTAAATGGTAAGGAATTGGATTGTATATTAATTATATATAATAATTATAATGTTATATTCATTATTTATATCCATTATACTCATCGTTATACCCATCCAGATAAATTAGTGTTGAATAACAAATTACACCACATCGTGGAGATGATAAGTCATAAAAAAACACGCATGGTGATATTGTTATTCGTATAATGGATAAAATGTGTATTATGTTTGTAACATGATTATAATAACATATAACTATATTTATGATACTGTGTTTATTAATTTGGTATGTAAACAACATAGAACATGGAAATAGAAGAGGAAAAGAACTTTTAAAGAGGAGATAAAACAATTACCTCTTTTTTTAGGTATCTTCTTTTGATTTGAACAAAAGGACTCATTAGGATGGATATATAACCAAATTATGACCTCTAGGATGTATTTAGGAAAGTTAAAAGAGGAAATTATCTGGTTTTGGCCAATAAAAAGGGCTTTAAAGGTGTCATTTAAAGATAATTAGAAGTGAACTTTTATAAGAGAGGGGAGGGGCACTTTAAAAAACTCATAAAATTTTAAACTAATATAAATTAATCTTAAATTAAAAATGCATAAAAACTGAGTCTATTCAATAATAAGATGATTATGGGTATAAATATCAGTACCAATGAATTTTATACATATTTAGGTCATAAAAATAACCTTATAATTTGGATTTAACCCTTAGTTAGATAATTTAAACTTTATAGTGAAAATTTGTCTTTTTACAATATAGGGTTAATATAGTTACTATAAAATGTAAAAATAACACTAATTATATAATTTATGAAATATTTAACACTATTGAAGTTAGTTGGAAGAACCTCACATTTTAATGAGTTTTATAACATTTAATAAAATATTATTTATTTTAAAGAATCATTTATGTCTATTTTGATACTATTTATTATTTTCATTTTTAAAAATATCAAACCAATATGATAAATTTTAAAAAATACTTAAAATATGTCACTAAAATGTATTTTTTATATATAAAAGTCTTTTATGTCATTAATAAAGTCAAATTATAATTATTTTAATATTTTTAATTTCATTTATTTTATATTTTTATTAATAAAATAATTTCTGTCTCACTATTGTGTCATCATTAATGGTAATCATTTAATCTCTAAAAATTATAAATAAATTTCTATGTGGTATTTCATTATTTTATATTTATAGAGACTATATATAATCAATTTTATATTCTATAAATATCTATATTAAAATTATTATACATATAAGAAATTAGAGTGAAATTCTGTCACATTCATTAATTTTAGTAATATTCATGTCATAATATTGGAAAAGTGTCCATTAAATGATTATATTTCTAGAAATAGGTGATAATGGTCTAATTTAGTCATCAAATAGGATTTTGACAAGTTTAGGGGTAATTTTATAATATTATTTTTATCATTAATTACTCGATTTACCCTTAACCGAGATAATAAAAATACTTACTAAACTTACTATTTATGAAATACAAAAAAGTGACTTATTAACGTAATTTGGACCCACTGAATCTGAACATGGAATATGTTTTTCAAAATTCAAAACACAAAAGTTTCATTAATTAAATTAAAAGTAATCTTCATTGATAAAATTCGAAGATGGATTTTTAAAAAGTAAAAAATATCAAAAGATTGACGTATGTTTATATCTAATTTTAATGTAAAAATAATTCCAATGACCTAAATTATATTAAATGATAAATATTTCATCTAATTATACTTTAAAACCAATTAAAAAGATAATATAATAGTACAAATAAATTATATTAAAAAGAAATTTTGAATTAAAATGCAGTATTTTTCACTATTCATTAAAATATGAAAGTTATCAGAAAATCACCAAAATAATTTCAAAACTCAATTTTTATGTACTGTTTATAAAGTAGAATTTTATTTTTTCCAATTTAATATATACAAAAGTTTCAAATATTGTATTTAAAATAGCTCCCCATTAAACGGTAGTAAAACTATATATTTTTAAAATACTTCTTTTATTCAAAAAAATTTAATTTGTCCTTATAACATGTATAAGAAACATATAAGATGAATGTTAAAATTATATAGAATAAATAAAATTCAAAATATGGTTTATTATATTCATAATCACAATTTAAATGGATATTTTTATAGATCACGGTGTGTTTAAACTCGGTATTACGTGTAACACAAGCTTTTGAATTAAAAATGTGTACTGTGGAATCTTAGGGTGTTAAATTCTCCCCTCCTTCAATAAATTATGACCTTAAAATTTTTACTCAAGATAAAAAATTAGTGGTTTGAATTTTCAATATAACTTTATTTAAATCCAACATCGGAATATGATTAATGGAACCTCTACATTAAAATAGAGGTAGGGAAGTATGAAGGTCACTAGATGTACCACATACTAGGGTTCCATGTAAGAAAACATAGACAAGAATGAAAAATATAACCATAATGTTCTGATGGAGAGTGATAGGGAACATGATGAGGAAAAATTTTAACATCACAAATATAAAAATCTATGATGATCTAAGGGACCATTTGATTCTTTGGAGAAAGTACTAGGATATCATTTTTGGTTTCTATATTCTTTCCCTAGAGTTGAAAATTTTATTTACTTCATAGAATAAGAACATAAAGAATCATACATAATTTACATATAGAGTTTCATCCTTTAACTAATTTCTACCAATAATTCTTCTTTCTCTACAAAATATAATAAAACTCAAAAATATTCGATTTATCTTAATATTATAAGGGTACAAAAATGAAATTATACCATTTAAATAAAGAAAACTATGTTATACTATCCAGAGAATTCCCATAGGCTAGTGGTAAGCGATAAATCTAGGTCTCACATCGGTTGAGGGGTTGATTCCCATATCCTTTTCTAATGCGATTGGTTTTCACCTAACCTATGGGTTGTTCTTTTTCTAAAACTATATTGTTATAACATCCCAGAAATAACTTTTGTATGGTCAAAATTAATGAAATGTTTTATCCTCAAAAAATAATATCCAATGTTCAACTTACTCCATTCCAACCTTAAGGCTCGACCAAAATATTTCCATTCAAATTCACTATCCAAAAATGTCTCTAAATTTTCAAAATCAATCTTTACATCTGATTCCAAAAAGAATATAATGTAGCTCTTATTAAAACATACCAAATATTTGATCACCTTGGAACCCATAATGAAAAATATTATTCTTACATATCCTTAAAGAATAATTAATGTAGTACAATCCTTATATATCACATTATTTTTATTACCAAACTATAATAACATAATTCTAAAATCCAAAAACATAAATACATTAATTACTTCACTTCGATCGTTGTAACAACATAAGATTAACATTGACCCCTTTTATTTTTTAAAGATATATTTTCTTTATGCTTGGGGGATTTATTTTCATAGTGCCCCAAATACTTACATTTGAAATATTGCACATTGGTAAATTCTTTATTTTCCTTGTAATCATGAGCATGGTGTCCTTCTTTCCACATTTCAAACAAACTCCTTCTCCTTTTAAGCAGGCAATAGGGTGTTTCCTTCCACAATTAACACATGTGGGAAAATCCTTCTTTCCCTTCATCCCATTATTGTCCCCTTGCTCCACTATCCTCTTCTTATCCTGTTTTCCCATAAATTCATAAGACTTTGAAAATTCTAGGTCTGTCTTGATAGCACATGTGACTATATATTCTTATGATGAAAAAGTTTAGGAGACCAATGAATTTTGGATAAATGGGTTTAATCCATCAAAGAAATGATCAATATTACTCCTTGTGTTATGTATGTAGTCTACAACATGCCTTGCTAACTTTTTAAAGTTTGATTCATACTTTTTTACATTCTCATTATCCTTTTACCTCAAACTCATAAATTGCCTCTCTATATCAGCTCATTGTTCACGAGGAAATTATTTTTATAAGAAAAGTTCTTTAAACTCCCACCATTCCATATTTTCGACTTATTCATTATTCTTGGTGTTTTGAATTAATCCCCACCATTAATTTGTATCTTTTGAGAGATGATAAACTACCATGAAAACTTTTTCCCCTTCTTTACTCCCAAAAGAAAGAAATACTTTCTTCAAGGAACTTATCCATTTCTCAGCAAAAAAAAGATATTTGTATCCCCATTTAATGTTAGAGGTTGTTGTCTCATGAAGTGATCTAAAATTGTTCCTCCATGTTGTCGATAATGGTGCTCCATATAGGTATGGTTATTATTCATAACATGATTAATCTATCCTAGTATGGTTATAACTTGTTCAGCCACAATTATGTCATCAGCTACACTATCATTATCTTGAAAAGGAGGGAAATCCATACATGGATTACATGCATTGATACAGTTTCTATTCCTTCCACTATGCGCCATTTCTAAACAATGGAATACACTAGATTATGTTATGAATAATAATGCATAATTTCAAACTAGTAAAATACATAACATAAATTGAACAATTTACGCACATATAACCAATAATAATAATAATAATAATTTGGGGACATAATTAATTATAATTACATCATAATGGTTTGTAATGAAAATGTGAATTATCCAAATCATATCCCCCAACACTATAAATATAGGTGCATATTAAGGCTCATGGTTGTGTACCAGGTTACCTCAAGTCAAGCCCGAAACACCTTTTCATTTTTGTTACTCTTAGGTACATATATACCTAAACTACGTCCACTTGTACTATCCAGACAGGGATATATTTCCCTGAATACACACATAATCAATAACTTACCAAAATTATAGAACATTATTCTATTCTAATCCTCAAATTAAAACTTAGGGTTTTTTCTCTAATCTATGTTTTCTAAACCTAATTTCAATGTTGTTGCTAAAATTCCTCTAATACCAACTGTAACGCCCTGACCCCAAATTCCCAAATCTGGTGCATTTTTTAATACATTGGAATGATTACAAGGAATAAAATCCTGAAGGACCGATTAGTTTTGCAATCATGGAAAATAGATTACATAAATGATCCTTTCATTACAATTCAAAACATAATTTGCAACATATTCCATTCTTTGAGAACACCATTATTCTATTATCTCAAACATTCATATCCATCATAATGAACTTCTTGGAATCATGGGAATATAAAACCTACTAAATGGGTGTGATCATATGCTTAATAAGGTTAAAAAATACAGCATAAGCTTTCCTAACTAAGCATAAACTTTTTAGGCAAGTTATAAAACTGAAATATAATCCTTTTAAACACTATCTTCATTATAATATGACAATAATAAATTAAATAATGTCATTTAATCATTCACGGGGATATTTTACTAGTCAAATAATCACATGTAATATCAATAACTATTCTTATAATGAGGAAATGTATAATTTTGGACATTTGAAACATACAATCGAGGCTTCATGGGAAGAATCTAATATTATCAAGTCTTCATGCCAAGAATATAATACTTTAAATATTTTATAATAATAATATAATAAATTGGTAAGGACTTAGACAAAACCATATCTAATTTGTTTCATTAAACATACAGATGCATCAAGGGGATTAGCAGGCCCTACCCAACACTTACAAAGTCTAATGCATTCCTCCTATGAAAGGGGTAAAACATAATCCACATAAATATTCATCTTAAAAAATCATACTAAATTTCAATACTTAAACCATAGTCTATGAATGGTATCAAAATAGAACATCCATAGTCAAACATAACATAAACCATTAAATACAATATGGTAGATTATATCACATGAAAACAACCACAATTAAGCATAAAATTCAACAAACGATGTTGACATAGATGAAATATAATCTAATAAAGTCGTTAAAAATCTTTTAGAGAAATATCAATTTTTACTTTCAAAACATTAAAAGTCATGCAATTAATAAAATAATACATTTAAAGATATTTTTTTAATAAAATTGTCTCATACCACTATGAAACTTTTTAAAGGAATTTACATTTTAAAACATTCATGGCCATATAAATAAAAACTTAAACAATTTTGAAAATATGGACATTAATGAGAAAGATTTAGAAGATTAAATCATTAAAACATTTAAAATGATTTTTTAGTTAAAGATACAATTACATAATACTTTAAAATTATTAGTTTTGAAAACATTTTTAAGAAATATGGACATGGATGATAAATATGTCATAGTAATTACTTACACATAAATAATCTCAGATAATAATGAGATTGTGAAATTAACCCTTACCGTGTACATTCCATTATTATAGGGTGAGTTAAACTCTTTAATAATTGTTAAATCATGTTATTAAATTATACTAGGATCATATCCATATTTATGATATCATATATGATCCTATTATATCATTTTGTTGATAATATTTCAATATTACCATCGTTTCAGGTGTTAACTTCATCTTTTTCCTATGCATGTTTTGTTGTGTGAGTGATGTTTTTTTATGAATAGGATGTATTTTATTAATATCAAGAATGATATAAAATTCTTAATTATTAATTTTATTCATCATATAAATTTTATAATCATTTTTAAATAGTTAACATGGAGAATGAGTCTCACCGCATTGTGGTGACGGTAGGTCGTACGTACGCACGAGCGATGATATCATTACCTTGATGGTTAAATTGTATGGAATTGGATGGTATATTAATAATAAATAATCCTTATCATTTTATATTAATTATTTATATTAATTATACTCATCATTATACCCATACAAATAAATTAGCGTTGACTGACAAATTACACCATGGTGTAGAGACTGTATGCTATATGTATGCACACATGGTGATATTGTAATTCATATGATGTATAAAATGAATAACATGGTTATAACATTATTATAATAACATCTTGGTATTTGTATGATACTGAAGTTATTATTTTGTTATGTAAGGAACAAAGAAAGAAGAAGTATAATAAGAAAAGAACTTTGAAAGAGGTGATAAAATAATTACATCTTTTTCTAGTATCTCCTTTTGATTTGCACAACAGGACTCTTTAGGCTGGATTTATGCCCAAATTATGTACTCTAAGATGTATTGAAGTAATTTGGGAGACTAAATGGAATGGTTTTTACTGATCCAATGGTGTTTAGAGGTGTTAATTAAAGAGAAAGAGATGTTCCCTTTTATAAGAGAGGGGATGGGCACTTCAAGAAACTCTTAAAATATTAAATTAATATAAATTGATTTTCAATTAAAAATGGATACAGTGTAATTTTATTTGAGGATAAGATGGTAATATATCGAAATATTATCAACCAATGAATTTTAGATACGTTTAGGTCATAAAATCACTACAAAAAATGACCACTGTAGAAGGGGTTATTTTTGAATTTAGAAGGGGTTATAACCCCTTCTGAAGACATTAACATCGGTTATAAAGAACCGTCGCTAATGTGTCCACCTACTATTAGTAAAGGTGGTTTTGAAGAATCACCGGTACATTTGTGATGAATTTAGCAGTGGTTACATTAGAGGGGGTTTAAAACCTCCTCTAATGTAGTCCAAAATTTACTAGAAATGGTTGTTATTAGAGGCGGTTGGGGCTATAACGGCCTCAAGTAGAGGGATTAGGGGTGGTTCCAACCGCCCCTAATTGTTATTTCATTTCGGGTAGTTTTAAAACAGCCCCAAATGCTCTCTCTTTTTTATGAAAAAATATGATTGTTCCCCCAAATCCCCCCGGCCGGCCCCAGTCGTTTCCCGCATCTGTCTGTTCCCTGCGGTCATCGCTCAGTGTCTGTCTGTCCACTGCGTTCGTCACACGTTGTCTATCTGTCCACCACGGTCATCACATGGTGTCTGTCCCAAGGTCATATCCCACGTGTCGGTGTCTGTCCCCAGGTTCGTCCTATGTGTCGCATGTCTGTACCCCCGCGTGTCTCCCCAGGTCGTCCCGCGTGTCTCCCCAGGTCATCTTGTGTCTTTCTGTCCCCCGCGTTCATTGATCTGTGTCTATTTGTCCACCCCCGGTCGTTCGTGTGTCTTCCGGTCCTCTGGTCGTGTGTCTGTCTCCCGGTCCCCAACGTGCCTATCTGTCCAGGTCGGTCCAACCCTACCCTAAGTCCCCTTTCGAGAGTCTTGTAAAATTTATGTCTGCCGAGATTCGAGCTCGATTCTCCAATGCATAGCACCGGGAACTAAACCACTATGCCAAGGGGCTTATTGCTATTTCTGTACATATGTCATTTTATTTATATATATCAATAAGTTTATTAAAATGTAAATTATTTTCATAATATATTTAAATGCATATAATAAGTATATTAAAATAAGCATATATATATATATATATTAATAAACATATATATATTATCAAATTTACACATAATTTATATATTATTGTATTTGTATATATTAATAAGTTTATTAAAATAAGTACATATATTAATAAACATATATATATTAACAAATTTACACATATAATTTATATATTATTGTATTTATATATATTAATAATTTTATTAAGATAAACATTATTTGCATAGTATATTTAAATATATTAAATAAATAATATGTATCTATATTTATACAAATATAAATATATATGTATATATATATTTTCTGCACACCTCTATAAAATTATATATTTACATATATTTAAATAAAATTATGTATGCATGTATTTAAAAATATATTTATATCAAACACACACAAACGCAAATGTGTATTTATATATTTATTCGTAATTGTTTATATTTATTTGAATACACGTATATATTATCTAATTAATTTGTATTTATATTTATATTTTACCAAAATATATTATGAAAAAATATAAATACATATTATATTTATACGCACACAATTAACATATATATAAGTATATATATATATATTTATCACATATTTATATGAATATAATATATTATACATTTTATAAATACATTCATATATGTATACAATATATACTATATATATATTATGAATTTTTTTAAGAAAATGGTAGGGGTTCACAACCCCTCTAAGCTCTTAAATTAAAGGGGGTTGTGAACCCCCTCTAATGTAAGATAGTAGAGGGGGTTTGACAACCCCCTCTAATGTAAGATATTAGTGGGGATTCAAGAGAGTGTTTTGAACCCCCACTAATGTCTTACATTAGTAGGGGTTTTGAACCCCAACTAATGTCTTACATTATAGGGGGTTGTGAACCCCTGATATTTTCATAAAAGAAACAAATTCCCTATAACACACACATACAACACATCTAAAATCCAACTGAATATATATATGTATGTATGTATGTATGTATGTATGTATGTATGTATGTATGTATGTATGTATGTATGTATGTATGTATGTATGTATGTATGTATGTATGTATGTATGTATGTATGTATGTATGTATGTATGTATGGATGGATGGATGTATGTATGTATGTATGTATGTATGTATGCATGTATGTATGCATGTATGTATGTATGTATGTATGTATGTATGTATGTATGTATGTATGTATGTATGTATGTATGTATGTATGTATGTATGTATGTATGTATGTATGTATGTATGTATGTATGTATGTATGTATGTATAGTGCTTCTAGCTGAATATATAGTGCCTATAACTTAATATATAGCACCGCTAATTATTAAAGTAGCGACAATTTTAACAAAACCGTCTCTAAAATCCAACTACATATTAAAAAAATACTAAAAAGTTTATAGGGGTTTTGAAACCCCTCTAAATTCGATGATTAGAGGGGGTTGTGCATAAACCCCTCTAATGTTATAGAAAATGAATTTAGAGGGGGTTGTGCATAACCCCCTCTAATGTATTGTTTTTTCGTAGTGAATCAACCAATTTTTGGTTTTAACCCTTAGTTAAATAATTTATCCTTTACCATGAAAACTTGTCTTTTTTACACTGTAGATTTAATATATTTACTATAAAAATACAAAAGAACCCTAATTAGATATTTAATGAAATATATAACACTATTAAATTTATTTAGATTAACCGTATATTTTTATGATATTTATAACATTTAATAAAATACTATTTATTATAAAGTATCTTTTATATCAATTTTGATAATATTTATTATTTAAAATTTTTAAAATATAAAAACAAATATGATAACTTTTAACTAATAATTTTAATATTTCACTATCATGTCTTTGTTATCTATAAAATTCGTGGATGTCATTATTTAAGTTAACTTATATTTATTTTTATATTTTTAATATCATTTATTTGATATTTTTATTCATTAAATAATTCCAACTTCACTATTGTGTCATCATTAATGGTAACTATGTAATATCTAAAAATTATAAATAAATTTATATGAGGTATTTAATTATTTTATATTTACAAATACCATTTATAATCTATGTTATCTTCTGAATATCTTTATATTAAAATTATTATACTTATAAGAAATGAGAGTGTGACATTTTGTCATATTCATTAATTTTAATAATATTCATGTCATAATCATGGAAAAGTGTCCATTAAATGATTCCATTTCAAAACATGGGTTATAGGGGTCGAATTAAGTCATCCAATGAGATTTATACTAGTGTTAGGTTAATTTTATAATATTATTTTTTCCTTTAATTACCTGATTTACCCTTAATTGCGGTAATAAAAAAATTACTAAAGTTAATATTTATAATATCTGAAAAAAATAAAATTATACTGTTAAAATAATTTGGACCCACTAATTCCAATTATGGAATCCATTTTAAATAATTCAAAATATATAATTTTCAATAATAAAAATAAAATTAATCCCCTTTGACAAAACGAGAAGACAGAATTTCAAAAGTAAAAACCTTAAAAAAATTGGAAGGTGTTTATATGTAATTTTAATGTGAAGATAGTTTCAAGGAACTAAATTATATTAAATGATAAAAAAAAATATAATTATACTTTAAACCCAATTTAAAGCATATTCTGACAATTTAAAAAAATTAGATGAAAAATCAGTTTTGAATTAAAATGCAGTATTTTTCATTATTCATTTAAATATGTAAGTTATTAGAAAAACACCAACAATTTGTTCAAACTAAATTTTTATGTCCTGATTATAAATAATAAGCTTATCTTCTCATGTTAAATATATAAATGTGTCAAATATTGGGTTTAAAAAGGTTTCTCCGTTAAAAGGCTAGAAAACTAATTTCTTTTTAAAAAAATACTTCTTTTATTTGAAAAATAGATTTTCTTTTTATATCATGTATAATAAACATATAAGTTGAATGTTAAAATTATATGGAATATATAAAATTCAAAATGTGGTTAATACTATTCATAACCACTATTTAAATTTCTAGTTTAATAGATTATGGTGCACTCAAATTCGGTATTGCATGCAACATAAGATATTGACTTAAAGAATCATACCATGGAATCTTGGGGTGTTATAATCATATTCATATAACATCATAAATTTCAGTAAAAATGAAGCATAATTAATAGGGAAAATTTTCCCTAAAACAAGACATTTATCCCTTTATAAACAAAGATGCCCTATCTATTCCAAAAAGTTATCCATATAATATAATCGTGTTTATTCCATGTTGAATTGATTAATTCATTATTAACAGGTTCTATCTATGTAAACCAAGGTAATCATCTATAACAAGATATCAAACTATTAAATATTCTTGCAAGCATCAAAACATGTTTTATAAAATTATGATAAGAACATATCTCATTTAAAATACCTTATTATTATTTTCATCCCCATGAAATAACATGATTCACATGATTTATAATTTTTATTAATACATGGAAGATTTTAATCAATTAAACATGAAAATTTCATCAATCTGAATTACCATAAAATTATAAGAAACATCTAATTAATTTAAACATTACCCTACTTTAATCATTATCAAAGGAATTAGAAATTACAATATTTATGTTCAATACCATTTTATAATGAAGGAAACATGCTAAAACAATATTAATTACATGTTACACAATAATATTATAGATAACACACTATCTATAAAAACAAGATAGAAACTATTATCATAGTGTAAAATATTAACATATAATCACTATCCAAATTCTAGTATTAAACCAGTGCAATATTTATTAATTTAATTCCATTTCCATGGAAAGGTCTAAAACATGTAAACCATATGATTACATGTAAAAAATAGGATAAGAAATCTAACTTTTGGATATACTTATATTATTTAAAAATATCTTATATTTCATGTGTTTTTATTATTCACAAAATACCTATTTTTATTTGATTGAGTTTATCATATTTTCTTTATACTTTATTCTCTTATAATTATTGAGATATTTATTTTAAATTAATTTATCTTGCACTATGTAAACATTTTTATCTATGAAAAAGAATTTTATCATACAGAAATATAGTTTTTAAGGTTTATTTTTTATTTTCTAAATGTTAGGAAGCTCATTTTTTATAGTTTATCTTATTATATAAGACATTTCCTTACAATGGAGGTAAATTATCTATTGTATGTTCTAAAATGTATATTTTAGTCAGAATGTAATTATATAATGCATTTATCTTACACAAAGGATCATAAAAAAAGATAATATTATGACCCCTAAAAGATGTTGAGAAATTAATTTATAACCCTTTAGAAATATAATTCTATTATATCGAATAATTATTCTATACAAAAAATAACTCAGTTTATCTTACATATCATAGAATTTGAAGTTCAGTTTTCTATTATGAAGCTAATCAAAACATCATATTATGAACACAATGAATCTAGATACTTATCTTATGAAGAAAAATATAATATGCATATCAACATGATTACTTTCATATCATTAGATTAACCTCTCGATAATTAACTTCCTGATTTCATGTGTATCAAAAAAGGATATTCCTAATTAATGATTGATCAATATGTATAAAGTGTATTAGTTTTCTAAAATGGAATGAATCAAAGAAGAACATTTTTTACCTCACTAACATAGATGTTTATTCCGTTTTAGGAAGAATATGACACATGCCACTAGGACCCTATCTCATAATATTTTTAATGGATTGTTCACTCGACCATTCTAATTATCTCACATGATTAGGTTAAAAATCAAAAAGGAGATATAAATTATAAATGTATGTGCTACATGGAAAAAGAGAGTAATTAACATGCATATATAATCACATTATTGACATGATGAACACATACATGTACAAAGAATAAATCATACTTATTCTACACTCTATGTTATAACACTATTCTTAAATGTCAATCTATTGCAATTAAACAACATCTAGTGCAGTTTTTAAAGATCAACATCTTCTCTGGATGCGTACTCACCTACTTTCAGTTTCCACTTATAATGATTTGCTCTATTATATCATCATATCTTACTCATATCTATTTCATTTAGACTCATTAAAAATGAGTGTGTTAAGGCCTTGTATATTTATTTTAAAGGGATATATTGGTTAAATTATATTGGACCTATTTACTAGGTAAAATGTTCTTGTATTTTTCTTAGAAACCTTAAGAAAATAGAATTTATAGTGAAAACCACCAGACACATGGTTTAGAGTGTTGGTTGAGTGGACATGTGATTTTTCTTTCAAGATAAAATATAAATCTCATGTTTCAAATCCATTCTTATTGTGATTTTCATTTCCACTGCATGTTTCTATTACGTAAAATATTTGAACTCACATACCCTTAAAAGGGTGGTGTTAATGTAAGGAAAATATCATGAACTAACTTCACAACCTCTTGAGTTTTCAGTTTTCTATTTTCTAGGAAAAAATTTGGTATTAAAGAACATGATTGATGATTTCAATGCTTTTAAGGTTCAAAGTCCATAGATCTTCATTTAAATGGTTTCTCTAGATGATAACAGAAAATTCATGTAAATAGTTCAACCTCATTATTTTATTGGCTTGAATTATGGTTGTTGGATGGCATGAATGTTTATTTTAAGAATAATGGTTTTAAATATTATGTTATAATAGTGAAACAATAATAATTTCAAAAAACACAACAAAAACATGGGATGATGACACCAAAATAATCTATAATTTAAATTCTAAATGTATGAAAGTTATAATCTGTGAAATATGTCTAGATGTTTTTAATTAAGTTTTCCAATGTCAAAAATGACATGAAATGTGGACTAGTATATTAGTATATTATGATGGAAAATACAATATTAAGGTTTTTATATATGATACTATCAAAATTATGATATAATATTATAAAAATGACTTGTTACACAATAATAGTATAGATAGCACACTATCTATAAAAATAATATAGAAACTATTATCATGATGTAAAACAATAACATCTAATTTCTATCCAAATTATTGTATTATACTTGTGAAATATTTATTTAGATTAATTCCATTTCCATTAAAAGGTTTAAAATAAGTAAACCATATGATTACATGTAAAAAATAGGATATGAAATGTATATGTTGGATATACTTATGTTGTTTAAAAATATCTCATTATTTGATTTTTACAAAACACCTAATTTTAAATTATCCTTATATTCATATGATAATTTGGGTTTGTGTAGGAAAGATATAAAAATAAACATTGGAAAAATATATTTTATTAGTTAATCCTTAGTTTCATGGTCAAGTAAAAAATAACACTATGTATAATTATCATCTGGTGAAGCTAAATATATTTTAGCTATAATTTTTTATACGTAAGGGTTATGGATGAAACACACCATAATTTATTTTGGACTTTATATCACTAATTTTCCAATCATGTGAGATAAAAGAAATTTCTTTATACATTTATATGAATCTAGTAAAACATTATAGGACAAATATTAAATATTTAAGGGGATATTTATTATGATATCAAGAATGATAATGTGATATATCTTTATAATTTTTTCACTGAACACCAACTAGAAGATATATATAAATAATATTTATCTACTGATCAAATATATTTTATTAAATATGAATTTGGTTTGTTTAAATTGGATTTCTTTTATTTTTATTTTAATTATTTGGTAGCAAGAATTTATTATAAAGTAAATATTTTATTTTCATTATTTTATTCAATGATTTGGGGTCACCAGTTTATGTATTGGTGATATAAAAATTTTAAGCATAACTTATTTTTGTTATGATTACTCTACACATCACATAACACGACTCTTTGAATACTTTATAACAAAATAAGATAAATCAGTTCTATACGTGAAATTCTTGAAAACCTCTAAATCATTTTTTGTTCACTATCAAAAAATTTCTTCCCTAAACTATAAACCTTCAAAACCTCGTCATTGAGAAAATATAAGAGAACAAATTGACATTCTTCTTACATAATCAAAAATCCAAGTATTTATATATATGTTTTAGTGGAATATCCATAGATATCAATTGGATAGATGGTATTGATATGTTACATAAAAATTTTATAAATCATAAATGATGGGAATTAATTTTTGTGGTAAAATTTATGGACTCTGATTATGAAAAATGAGTTCAATCTTTTATGAAATGAATGTGTTTCACTTTAGTGATAACAAAGATCTAGTTACAACAAAATTAAATGAGATAATTATTTCGATATTATCTTTATAAATGGATAAAGTCTTTATTTTTCCTCATGAAGGGAATAATGTTTTCGAGATGTCCATAATTCCTATCTATAATAAAAGTCAACTAGAAATAATGGCATAAATATTTTGTAAAAAAGACATTATGAATAAGTTGGTGAAAGAATTAGATCCAAAGAGAATGTTTCTTCTAACATTTATTCAGTATACAATTGTGAGATATAATGGTGTGTTTGAAGAATATCTTTTTCAATACGTTATATTAATTTTTTTTATGATAGAGAATCCAATGATTTTGGAATTATATATTATGAGTTATATGTGACGTATTCAAAATAAGAATAGTAAATTTTTATTCTTTTGGGAGATTTTTTACCTTGGTTTTCAGTAAGGTTTATCTTTTTATGGGTGAAACCACTACCAATCATTTTCATAGATTAAAAACTTTGATGTAATGTTCTTTAAGATGTATTTTTTTAATGGAGTTCATCTTTGAATGAGGTGTTTTCAGATAGTTCAGAATAATTATTTGAGATAGACCATGATACTACTCATGGGGAGTCGTCTCTCATGGTAAATTCTATAGAAGTTGTTAAAAAATCTCATACAAGTGTTTCTATATATATAGTAGAACCAGTTAATGTTACAGATATATAATAAAATATAGAAAATTAAACTATCACTGAAACTCAAGGAAGTGTGTATGTTGATTTTCCAATAACAATTCAACCCCGGGAAGGATTTTTTCCAAAAGTCAATTCATCCCCTGCTCTTTTAACCATCAAAATTGATGTATTTCTTATTAATTCTATAAGAGAATAATTTACCACATCCATTACCTAAATGGTTAGTGTTATAAAATAATGGTTTTTCTTAAAAGTATCATACACTATCCATCTTTTTAGGGTATCACCAATCGGGGAGACCACTCAAACAATCATAATAGAAAAAATCATTTTCATTAATCCAAATACTGTTATTGGTGAAGAATAAAAGGTCTAAAAATATGATACATATGATATTGAGAAAAGAATAGTAGTATCAAAGTATGGAAAAAAATCGTGTGAGGTGGAGGTACCAAATGCTTGTGAAAGTAAAAATATTGATAAAAATTAGAGTATGGAATTTCACTATGACATGTTCTCGCCTATTCATGAAGAATTTAAATATTAAAAAATTACCAAAGATAAAATATTGGATGATGATTAAATAAATCCAAAGATCTATTTTAAGCTAATATTTGAAATGGATTCTTTTAAAAATCATATAGTTGATTCCATAGGTTAAATCAGGACACTCCATGAGCAAGTTGTATCAAAAGAAGATATTAGATAATTATAGTTAGTGATTCAATATCTTTTAGAGAATGTTTTTATATAATATATAGGAGAAATATCAAATAAAGTGGATAGAAATTAAAAATTGGAAGGGGTGTCTCTGGATATAGACCTGATGACTTCCACCATTACTTATATGCAATGTGATATCATTTCTAAAGAAATATTACATGATCTTTAAAGAGATGTATTTTCTATAATTAGTTGGATTCCTTCACTTCCAAATAAATCTCTCTTGACTATCAACTCATCCCATAAGGAAATCATTTTGTTACTAGGTTACAACATACTTAAAATAAATAATGCCTCTATTCAATAACAAAAGGATATCATCTTTATTATCAATGGGTTACAAAAACTTTCTATATCTTTTGTGAATAAATTTGAAGTGTTAGAGAATATTTTTCGAAATTTTCATCACTTAGTAGTAAAAAAAATAAAGGTATACATTTATAAAGATGAAGAAAAATAATTGGATTATTTGTTTGGTGAACCTTAAAAAATTCATGTACACTCAAAATGAAAGAAGACAACTTCTTTTTTATTCTGAATTTTCTCCTTCAAATTTCCTGGTTGGTCTATTGGAAAATAAATTTGAAATGTTAAATATATTAGTTGTGAGTTGTGATAAGTAATAATAAATGAAAATTTTCATTGTAAATTTCTCTCATAGAGTATGATATTATTTTTTTGACTCTTCTAGATTATTACAAGAATGATATATTGAAGACAATTAAAAAAGGGGAAGAGGGTCTATATCATCATCGAGGTATATTTTCACGTTGTCCATCTTTTCCTAATGATAATTCTTCTATATATAAATTATTCGAAGATATCATTAATCATACTAAAATCTATTTATGTGGGAATAGTAGGATTGAAAAATAAGTTTCATTACCTCTACCTAAACCTTCTTTTATGAAGTAATATATGCCTATAGATAACTTCGATGTAGGAAGTGAAATAAAATATTCATAAGACATTCATTACACCTTAGTAAGGATTTATTTAGGTGATATAGACTTATGTGGAAGTTGTTTACACACTTTGGCTGAGTTTGTTGGATAAAGTGAGGTTGATCCAATGCCTACATCCTCTGTTCCTTTTTTTCCATCCACAATAGTTTATGGAACCACCTAAAAAAATATTCTTGTACCTTATAACTAACATACTTTCTTGATTTGGTTGATTATTTTAATGGATCCTCACAAAAATTTGAAATCTAGTTTCAAAAACATTTGAATAGTTTCATTACTATATTATATATTTCAAATTCCTTTCAATATTTAACTCCATTATTATTTCAATTAATACTGAACAGTTTTAACTATTTTCTCAAAGTTTTCATATTTTATTATTATTTACATTCATTGAATGCTACCACTGTATGTTTCATTACTATATATTGATTCTATCTAAATAATTGATGTTTTCATTTTTTATTTCTAGTATCTTATCCATAATTTTTTCAATGTGACTTAATTCCAAATTAGTTTCATATTCAGTATATCTTAAACAATTTATTTACATATTTTCTTGTGAAATATTAAATACATTATTGTTTCACATAATTATTATTTTGATATCACAATAATGTATAGAAGAAAATGGAAAATAAAAAAAATTAATATCACTTTTAAAACATATTTCAATAATTTTTTTATCATTCAATTTGATTTTTATCATCCAAAAAGGGAAGATTAGTGGAAAGAGTAATTTTTATCCAACATATCAAAGAATTTTTTTACTTTTTATGATTCAAAAAATACTTATTATTATTATAATTAGTTTATTATATATGATTTAGATTTTATTCTATTTTAAGTTGTGATCTATTTATTTCAATGTAATTTATCTTATGCAGTGTAAAGTTATTAATCTACAACAAAGTATTTTATCTTATGGAAGTTGGTTTTTGAAAGTTTATCTTTCATTGTCTCAAATTTAAGAAAATAATTTATGAGGGTTTATTTTAATACTTAAGATATTATTTTACAAACGTTATAAATTAGCCATTTCATGTTCAAAGATATATATTTCATGCAAAAAGTAATTGCAGTAATAATTTTGCTTAAATAAAGGATAATTGAAAAAAGATTCTCTAAAAAGCACCAAAGGAAGTTAAGAATTTCAAGTATCACACTTCAGTAACATAATTATTAAACATATAATAATTATTCTATGAAACATTGAACATAAATTATCTTGCATACTATATATTATAAATATATTTTTATCATAATAATCATCTTATAAATTTATCTTTTAATAATGGTTTATTCAATCAATTATCATATGCAGAACAAGCTAATCTGTATATTTCCATGATTACATTCATAATGTTAGAATAATATATTGATATTTCATTTCATTCTTTCAATAATATTATAAAAATATATTTCTAATTGTGGAATGATCAATTTGGATAAAGATTCATTTTTTAGGATTGTAAAGTTATGAATAAAACTATTTATCACATCGTAGTTGTCGAAGCTTATTCCATATTCAGAAGAAAATTAAAAAATTTATTAAGATACAATTTCATCAACATTTCAATGCATTTTTAACTAGAATTTTGTTATTATCTCATATATATAGAATCTTAATCAAAGTTAAGATATAAATCAGAATATTCGTTTCTTCCTAGAAAAAGTGATTGGAATACACATGTATATATAAACAAACTACTCATATAAAGAACAAATTCATGCGCATGGATAAAATAATTCTAGTGATTTAATCTAAAATTGAATACTATGAAAAAAAATATCTATTAAAATTAAAGAACATATAGTTATGCTTTTTGAATATCATTATATTCTATGGATGTGTCTTCATATACTATTAGTTTCCACTTGTATGTGTGTCTCGCATTGTCTTTTAAAATCACACTCATATGTATTTCATAAACACGCATTGTAAGTGAGTTTGTTAAGACATTGGATAAGCTTTGTAAAGGTAGAGCCATGTCAAAAGCTATTGTCCTTCTGTACTAAGTAATAGATGCTTGCAATTAGTTGGGATCCCTAAAAAAGGGATTTCATAGTGAAAATCACCAAACTCATGTAGTGGAGTGATTGGGGTGTAAACTAGAGGATTTATTTTCATTGAACCATTATAAATATGCTACGTTCATTTATTTTATTTTATTCTTTTTATTTTTGTTTACAGATTATATTATGGAAAAAATTGGAACTCACATACCATGTAGTGATTTTTTTTTAAGTAAATAATATTTTAGGAACTCAATTCACCCCTTTTATGTTTTCAGTTATCTATTATCTAGGAAAATAGAATAGCCTACCTTGAATGAATAAATGTTCATCAAATGATAAAAAAATCAACCTCATAGATCTCAGATCACCTATCTAATAAAGAAATAAGATGTCCCTCGATTGAACATGGAAATCCAAGATTAATACCTATCGAAGGGTTTTTGATCCCCCAGAGAAAAGTTTGTTGTCCATCTGGTGTTCTAGGAAGAAATTCTATAGGTTTTGAAAAACCATGGGGAATTTTAGGATTTAGAGTGTTTTTTCATTAACATATTTATCATTTGAATGGGTCATTTAAATAGTAAATGGACCAAATTTTATCTCTCACTAAAAAAACATCCCCTCAAATAGAAATGTTTGTATTTAATTAACATATTAAGTTTTAGTCTTTTTATTTAAATTCTATTGGCTTGTCCACAGAAGATGAAACTACACACATACACCATAACTAATATTTTATGCATTAAATCTTCCCTACATCCATTTTTTAGAATCCAAGAACATCTAGAACTCCTCTAGACCTCCTCTCAGAACCACCAGACTCATAAAAACATAATGGGATGGTCTATATGGATCTAGAAAACTACATTTAATAAAACTCACATGATTATCATCATTTATAATCCCAAACCAAACTCAAAGATATAATAATGGGAATTTTTTTTTCTAAAACAACCACCCCATGAGATACCCCTCAAGTATGTCACTAACACCATAGATCAAACACCTCCACACATGATCTAGCACAAAACCACATTATACCATCTACCAGATCCTAATACTATCCTAGGGGTATAATTATATAATAATATAATGGAAATAGCAAGAAAAAAAGTAAAATATTTCATAATTCACAAAAGGTCAAAATCCCCATGTAAAAAATGATAAGAAAATAATAGATAAAAAACCAAAATATAGGGGTAGTGAGAATGTATTTTCGGATTATGTTCCTAGTTACTCTCTTCTACACTATCATTTCACAACAAGAAATGAACTATATGGATAACCTACCCACATAACACATTTTATTGGAAGTCTTAATTCTCTACAGGTTTCTACATGACCGTAACATCATTTTAATTTTTGATCCATCCCTAATAAATAAAATGATATTCATTACGAAGGAAAAATCAAAGATATGAAACATGAATGGAATCATGTATATGTTTTATTTGAGCGGGAGGTGCTATCTTACATGCCACATATACAATACGGTCCAACACCTCAATGTCCTAAAAAAATAACTAGAAATCTTACACCCATAACCAAACCATCACTGCTCATGATGATGTGTTACATTATTGAACATATAATCTCCAACATCAATCTTCATAGGCCTCCTCCTATGGTCTTTATATAATTTATAATGATCCTATTATGACTTCATGCCATAAAAAATTACCTAAACATTCTATTTCATATTATGTACTATTTACAGCTTGAGGATTCCTGACTCTCTAACCCCAGTCTATTATATATAAGAATGCAAAGGTAATCCATATAGGGATTCAAATGATTCCATAACTATTTTGGTGTGAAATATATTATTTTAAGAATACTTGTCCAATTTTAGGCACCTAATCCATGAACCTATAAAATCCATTGAATAGGAACACAACATGTTTTGAAGAGTTTGGATAGTCTGTTATGTAATCACATCCTTCTATGGGTTAAAAGTATATCTAAAGAATAAATGAGATCAGAAATTATAATTAAGTCCTCTCTACACCCTATGGGTAAAAGGAGGGTCATAATTGTAGCGATCATCCCTAGTTCTCCCTGGAGTCTCACAATCTCCCCCAAAAACTAGATCGAAAAGTCCTCTACTAATCTTGACTCTATGATTGATATAAAGTGGTCTAATTTTTTCAATCATTCCACTATCAACTATATATCATCATATCTTACTTGAACTAGAGGTAAAAAATATATCAAATTCAATCTATATATACTCCCACATCCACTGTGGAACATCTAATGGATAGATAAAACAAATGAGAACATGGTTTTTGGCCTTCACATTTTGAAAAACCAAGCATCGAGACAATTACTCTATAGTGGTTGGGTTCAACCCAAGATACCAAAATAGGCCTTTCATTGGTAGGTATATATTTCTAATGATTGAATGTCCTACCAATGTTGAGAAATGTAACTCCCAAAGAACCAATTCACACACCACTAAAGGGATGTAAATACTTCCCAAAAATAACACCCAATGTTGATCATCCTCAGAACAACCATCATGGGCATCCCCAAAAACAACTCGGTCTCTTCAGTCCTCCACTTTATAATCCCCTAGATTTGAATCCTCCACATGAATCACCAAATATGACTTCAATGTTATCAAAAAAGGCAAAATTTTCTTCCAACCTCTCTCATATCAAGATTCATTCCTCAGATCTCTTCAATCACACTCTAGGAATCCTCATATTCATAAACAACATCACTATGTGACTTCCCGGTTAGTGCATAAAATACAAAATCATCATTTCCTTATGTATAATAAATCTTAAAAAATAATCACAAATTAATTTCATACATGTATGTCATCATAAGTTCAGGTCATTCTAGGATAAGACATACCTATAGCTCATTGATTTTTAAACCCCACAAAACACTTACTGATGAGGTATTGTGAATACAACTTCAAGAAAAATAAAACTACCTATAAATAAATTTAATTCGTGGAATAATTATTCTCTTTAGTACATATATAACAATAACTATAATAAATAACATATATATTATAAATAAAAACACATCCCAACCCAATATTTAATGCATTATATAAAATCCCCAACTGAACTCCCTCTATTAAAAAAACCAATAACTGGATCGCAAAAAAAATCTCTAAAAGGTACTTGAAAAATTACTAAACTTTTTATTACATAAAAATACCAGATCATTTCTTGTCATAGATTTAATGGAATAGAATCATGAGAGACATTGGACATATTCCAAAAATAATAGAATGCATGGCCAAGGAAACATCTCACCTCTACAACAGTCATGGTGGATACCCATAAAATGAACACCTCTATTTATAAAGGATCCATAGATAATCACTACCTTTTCATGCCATGACCCATGAAATGAATATTATGATCCTATAAATCACTCCTTTTCAACTTCCCAAATGTCTATTAGTGTTGAATAACTCCCAAAATAGCATGAAAATTCTCTTCATGTTCTTCCATATATGTGGTGTACACAAGTATGTCATCAATTAAAACCACCAAGAATCGATCCAAAAACGCCATAAACACTATTTCCATCACAAAAATGAACATGTATAGATCATTCATCACACTAAATTGTATCACCAAAAACTCATAATGTCTATCATGACATTAAAAAAAGGCCTTTGTAATGTCCTAATCTCTCATTGATATATGATGATATCTTGACCGCAAATCAAACATCAATAAGTAACATTATAATTTATGCATATTGAATTAATAATTAATCCATGATATAGGTTTTTTTCTTCACTTTCACTTGGTTCATGCGATGATAATCAATATGGAGATGGAAAATACCATCAGCCTTCCCCATGAAAAAATTCGTCCACCACATGTAGACCCACTCATCCGAAGAAGACATATTTGAAATAGATCATAGAGATATACTCGCTGATCTCAAAAATGTTTTTTTGTTTACTAAGACATCAATATAGGTGAAATGTACAATTTTAGATTGACCTAAGCTCAATCTCCCATCAATGGGGTAATGTTAAAACCTTCTTAGGAATAAAATTAGGGTACACTTCGATAATCATAGTAAACATTGTCTACTAAAACTATGAAAAAATAAGCCTCATATCAACTATCATGGAAAACATAGATAAAACACTCCTATGAAACATTTGATGGTCTCTCTCTCCAATTAACATGACTTTCACTCCATCAGCATCATGGAACACAACCTACCTCCTAAAGAAATCCATAATAGCATGTAATGAATACGTCACATACATGAAAATTTTTATGATGTATGGTTTTATCCATGAATTAAGAAATTTTCTCAGTGATTGGTGCTTCTAAAAAACATGCTCAAAGTATTTACATAATTCATTTATATAATCATGACCTCCAGCAATCATAGTCAATGCCAAGACAACTATAGGTATATCTATCCCAAGTCCTAATGCAAGGAAAAGGGTTGGTTATATGATATAGTGTGTTCCCATGAATCCACAAAATCATTCACCCATGTAGATAACAAGAATAGGGTATTTTGAACAACATTTTGTTCATTCGGCACTAGTAATTTTAAAGCATTATGTTAACAATGGCCTACACCATAGCCTCTCTATCCCAACTAACGACCTCCTCCAGGACAATGCTCTCATCACTATGGATGAGAAGCATATGGGGAATATCCTCTACACACTTTATCTCCTCTCTAATAAACCCAAACTGGAACACCTTATTGATACTCCATTGGTTATAACATCCTCTAAGAAGAACCTAAAATGGAACAATTGGAACACATCGACTACTCAAAAAGTTTAGTAACTCTCACAACTGATTACCATGGCCTCCACACGAATAACAAATTTATGATTTCTTAGTAGGATCCTGAGATCCACCACCACCTGAAAAAAAAATATTAAGGTCTAGGACCTATGCTCAGCTGACTGAAACCTCATCCATATAGAAAATAGGTAACCTCGTACAAAATATCTTCTTCATGATGAATCTTAAAAAATTCCCTGTCATGATGATCTAGTTCTTTCTAGTGTCTACTAAACGAACTCAGATCTTTTCAGTACCTAAAGATATGTAAACAACATGAATGTGATGACTGAGTACTATATCTATAGATATAAATCCTTATAAAAATTCCACTTAATGGCCTCCACATTGGGGAAATAGATGTGAAGAATATCATAGATGATTCCTGGAAAACTTTCCATACTATTGCATGATGTAACTCCCCTATCAAATGAAAAGAATTTCATAGTGATTTAATTCTTTCATGGTCAAAGAAAGTAACTATTATCATAATTTTCCCATCATATAATCCCATGGATCAAAATTAATTAGGTCTCAACATCCACCAACTAGTATTATTTGATTGATTAAAAAATAGATACCTCATACTTCTAAAAAATAGGTCGTTGAAAGAATGATATTTTTCTCCTCCAAGTTCCATCATCATCATCCTCTACTCTACATAGATATGCATAAACATCCCACCAAATAAATTCATCATGAACCTAATGAGAATTTAAACCTAGAAACATACCTTCAAAAGAAAATATATTTAGGCTCCTAAACTATGAATATAGAATACATAAAAACAATTAATTTATTTTTTTTGTTATCTTGTGTAAGTTTTTAACCAATCCAAATGTTTCCCATTAAAACATAAGGGTAATGAAGAATGATGCATGATCCATTATAAAGTATATACCTTGAAATTAGTATCACTTCATTTACCAAGATCAGTAAACATAAAGGTATATGCATCAAAACAAAGGGGGTCCAAATAATAGTGTCTCGACTAATATCTCATGTTTACATCTCAAACTAAACATAACTGAAAATGTTTCCCTAACAACCCATGTAGTCTGACATGTTTCTAATTGTGAACTTTATCCTATCACAAAATATAATCCAATGATACCACACTAGCATGAACTCATCCCCCAAAATACTACCCCTTGTGGACTGATAATGAGTGAGGGGAGATGGTGACTGTCTATGTCTTGCCTCCAGAATGCCCATGGTTAGAGACTATCACCAAGGGTATAATGAATATATATAAGTGAGGGATAAACCTCTAAGAGAACACGTGGAAGTGGGAGGTAAAAAAACACCAATCAACACCTCCTTATAATGATAAAAGAAATCCCAATTATATAATTTTAATAATATGAATTACAAAAAATAAATTGAAGGATAACCACAATTACCAAAAAGGTAAATTCAATAGTGACCATGAATCCAAAAAAGATCCTAAAAAACTAGGATCCAATAACTTCATTACCAACCCCCAACATTTTCTGAATGAAGTAGAAAAAATATCATATATATGTGGGGTGAGAGTAATAGAATACTCTGTATGATCCTCCCTAGAGGATATGATGAAAATGATAGAGAAATCATAATAAAGACCAACGAACAAAAATTGAGACTCAATCATCATCTAAATAGGTAGAGTAAGTTCACCAACCTCAGCATGTCTATAACATAACATTTAATGAATAAATGATATCATGATAATATAATAACATCATCGGTACTCCACCACAACTTCCTCACTAGTTTTCTACTCAACCCCAACATCACACATCTAGAGAAATCTCTATCCAAAAGTATGTTATCCCATATACACTTGGAGAAATCATCACAATATGCACCTTGTGCATCATATCATCACATAATTCTAACCATTGAGTAATCATTTAGATTCTATAATCCACTATAAATCATATAAATCATATCATGAAACAAATATTATACCTCATGTCATCACATCCCATACACTGAGTATGGAACCTAAATCCATCACAGCCTATACATGACACATCAATAATAATCTTTTCAACATTATTTTATGAGATATATGTGGAAAAATTATAATAATACATCATTTACATCTACAAAAATAAATGGGAAAAATAAAAATCATGTATACAAGTATATAAACAACCCAGATAAGTTAGCAGGGCTATAAGAGAAGTTATCCATCCATCCTACATCCATTATATTAAAGAAAACACCCTCCTATAGTCCACTGGGTGTCAGTCATCCTACCAATATGTGTGGGGTAGCATATGTAGTCACAAAAAATATAGGATATAATATAGCTCACAACCATATTATGGGTATAACCTAGTACTTAGCTCAATTGTAGTTATCGTCACTCAGACTCCTGACTGCCACTGTTAGGGAATAGATATCATATAGTCACACAAGAATTTAAAGAGCTATAATATGTTTAATTTTCATTTTAATATTTCACTTTTCATTAATTAATTAATTACCCATTAAATAAAAACATTCCAACTTATTCTCATTAAACATCCATGTGAAATCCATGTGCTCCTTGAATAATCAAAAATAAGTTTTTAATTTCTCATTATCATCATAATTTTCATTCCAACAGCACAATAATGTTGGTTAAGTCATTCATTAATATTACAAACATTATGTAATTCATGTTACTCTGGGAAAACATCATATGCTACCAAACATGTAATGCATAACCAAAAACTATCAGTTGTCTAAAGTAGTGGGGAAAGGAATTCCAGTAAAAAATAAAAGAATAATTTGATCTATTCTTAACATTCAAAATCAAAAATCATCCATATTTAGAAAAAGAATAGTTAATCTCATCTTCAACCTATTCCATTATCGATGGTTCCATCTCCAACATCCACATACATATCCTAGTGAATCTAACCATCACATTCATCATCCCTAGAAACAACCTTAGGCCTACATGCCCATAATTCATCATCATTTCATTGATCATCCATCTTAGGATCACATTACATCAGAATATCACATTTAAAGAACATCAAAAAATGAAGAAAACTTCAATAATATTCAACAAGGAAACGTTACCCTAAAATAAGGCATTTAGACTGTTATAAAAAAAGTAGGCACTCTTAGCCCAAAAATATTGTCATTATCACCCAAAGAATTTAATTCCATTTTGAATTAAATAATTCCTTAATCAAGGGTTCTAAATATTTAAAACTAAGGGCATCATCGTAATATTCTATCAAACTATTAAAATATTCTATCAAGCATCAAAACTAGTTTTATCAATCCTTGGGAAAAAAATTTCATTTATCATTCCTTATTATTATTTTCATCAATAAAAATTAACATTATTCATATTCAGTATCAATTTCATTAATATATAGAAGATCATAATCAATGAAGTATACGCACTTATTCAATTGGAACAAGCATCAAATTACCGGAAAACACAAATTCATTTAAAAATGCATCTTCCTTAATTATTTAGCAATCTAATTAACAATTACCAAATTTAAATTATATACCATTTTACAGTGAATGAAACATGTTGAACTAATAATAATGACATGAAAACCAATAATAGTATATATAAATCACACTATCTAGAAATACAAGAGGCTAACTATAATCATTTCATAAGTCATCGACATGCGATCACTATCTAAATTTCATTATTATTCTGATTAAATATTAATTTCGGTTAATTAAATTATAATAGAGAGAGATAAAAAATTCTACCCATACAGTTTAAGGAAAATAAAATAGGATAATCAATAATTCACCTACCTTTAAAGAACCAATATTCCTATGTGTGATAATAGATCATCATTGCATAACTCTGATAATAACTCCCGCAAGGAACTAAAATCAACATAGATCAAACATGGAAATATGGGATTAATTAATTTCAAAGTATTAATAATAATTGGTAGAAAAAAATATTATATTTATAGATTTTTAGATGGAAATTATTTAGGTTTTGAAAATAAGAGGGTGCTATATTTTTATAGTGCATTTCCAGGTGTTGGTTTATGACATGAGTGGGTGATTTACGACATAAATGGGCCACATTAAAAAAATCATTTGAATGCATAACCTTCACTTGATTTACATAATAAATTCTAGTCTTTCAATATAAATTCAAAAGGTTTTTCCATACATTCCACAACTACATTCTTACACCGTAATAATAATTCAAATCGTAAACCATCGATGCTTCAGGGTTTTAGTTTCCAAACACCTTTGGAACTCCTCTAGTCTTCTTCCAAGAACCAAAAAACATAGAAAATTGCATTGAAATGTTCTAAATAGATCCATTATATTAAACTATAGATATTGTGACAAATAACCCTTTGATCATTGTAAATATATATAATTCATTTTGTATTTATGAACTAAACATCCATAGAACACCATATATAGATTTAACTAAATAAATATATTAATATTTTTTTAAAATTAATTAAATAAATGGTTTAATGAAGATTGAATAAACACTTATAAGGTTCTTATATACTAAAATAATATTTATATATTTATTATACATGATTTAATGGAAATAAATGAAAATCATGGACTCGAGGCATTGGATTTCATCTCAAACTTAAATCATTGATAAATATTTTAATAATATACACATAATTTCATTTATATATTTCATATAATTAAAATTGAACTTGTTATATCATGAATCAATTATATATCATTCTATTATATGTTTAAATTATAATTGTTTCATTAATGGGGATTTGACTTTAATGTTTCATTTTATAAGAGGTTCCATAAATAAATTTTTATTTTTTGGTTATATTTCAGCTTCAATGGAATTACTATTCCATCATTATTTTTTAAATAATAACCCAATTTATTTATTATATATTTCCACTAATTTTATATATATTTACATATGTTCATATAATCAATTATGATATTAATTATCACCTTAAAATATATGATCTTTGCAATGGGTTTTATTTGTCTCAATCTCATTTTATTTAGATGTATTTAATTTATTTGACCATGATTTCCTTTTATGCTGTATTCACTCCTTCATGAATGAAATTTTTAATTTTACTTCATAAAATTAATGATATTTAACTTTAGATATTGTAAACATTGTTTCAATGAATTTTGATTTATATGTTTCTAAAGAGGTAAAGGTTTTATATTATAATATCATTTCTTTTTTAGAGATTTTTTATTTTAGAGGTTACATTGGTGGAAATAATATGATATTATTTTCTTTAAACACATATATTTATTTATATTCTTTTTATAAATATTTATTCTTTTTTATATTCCATTTCTATCATATTGATTATAGAAACACCATGAGCGATTTTGGTAAAATATACTAATCTTTTATCTTCTTTTAGATCAAGAATCATTCTATTACATATCAATGTTTTCTAAAATGTTTTAAAGAATGATCTTTTAAAAAATAAATATGTTATTTACAATAGCTTCTATACATGATATTTTACCTTATTTATGGAGGATTAAATTGGAAATTTATTAACATTTTCTATACAGTTAATTTTTTACTCTCTTTACAAAACATTAGGTGAATTATTATTTTTAACATATATGAATTGAATAGATTTTCTACCTCTATGAACATTCATTATTTTTAATAACCATTTATATGATTCCATAGTCATTTTAAAATAAATTATTTTTCCAATATTTTCAATTTTGTATAAAATATTACCAAAATAAAAAGTTATTATCCCCTATTTTTAGTTAAATATCACAAATGTTTTTTGGAAGGTGTTTCCATCTATGTAAACATCCTTTGATGATTCCTTTACAAAACTGATTTGATCCATATTCCTTCTTTGTATGTCTGATGATGATTTTATAAAAATTATTTTCCTGAAAACCATTTCTTTCATATAGTAAATTATGTCACAATTCAATTCAAGCAGTTTCTAAAATATTGATGGTGAAAATGAAAGTGTATGTGTGTAATATTCATGAATAGTAAATTGAAATTTTTTATGATGATGTGTGATACTGATATATCTTCTGATGATTGGTGATCATGATATAACTTATATGATGGGTGAGACCCATTATTTAACTCTAATAGATTTGGTAATGTTCCTCATCACAAAAGTAAAAAAGGGAGGATTTATCAGAGGTTTTTTATCTTATAGAATTAATAGGGATCCAATTATTTATGATATTAGTATAACATGGGTTTTGAATATAACATTCTATGATACAAATATTTTTTCTTATTATTTCTATGGGTTTTAAATTTTTCCTCTGATCAATATTTACATCATATGGATCATGATTATTGACTGAAATAACTATTTTTATTTTCTGATATTTATAACATGTCACATGTTTTATGATCCATGTATTTATATGTGTATGTTATCTTAAGTTATACTCATAAACATTGATTATGTCATCATACCCTTATGATCATCATATGATCACTAATGACATTAAATTGTAAATTATTATGTTTACCCTTTATGAGTGTTTATTAACACCTTTCATGTAACATCCCACCCTCAAAAATTGGATTGGGAAGAGGAGGAGGGTGTCACATGGCCTTAGGTAACATCACCAAGACACAAAAGGTTGGAAGTTAATTCCAAGGGAATCATAAAAATTTTTTGGATGATTTTATCTTTGAAGATAAAACAACCAAACAATATGAAAAAGGAAAAAACAACTACATGATGCATAATTACAATGAAATACAACTGAATGTTTAAAAAATGACAATACCAGATTATAAAGTAGAAACCATACCAAAAAACTTACATACTCCAAAGACACAAACTCATTAACTCCAAACCATCTCCATTATCAAAAACCACATTCCCATCCAATGGTATCATGATGCATCCCAAAATAATTGGGATACCTTACCTTTACCTGTGCCTCAATATAAAATCTATAAAAAATCACCAGACTTCCCAAGTATGGGGTAATTATAAAACTCAGTAGGTCTTCCTCAATGGAATCCCAACTCAAACCACTAGGATCATACATGTTATAAAATTAATACAAAATAGTTTAAAACAATTTAAAACATTTTATATAAAATAAAAAATAGTTTTCGAATCCAAATATTTTTTCCAATAAATAAACCAAACAATCCTTTCAAATAATTTCTCAAATCTATTTTTCAAATCCATTTTGAATACCCATTCAACAAATTCCCACATCAACACATTCATTCCCATGTGAAATTTTCATACTCATTAGCAGCCTCTTTTCGATCTACCAAGTCATAAAAAGATAACCATAACCAAGTTACCTAATGAAATACACCCCTTCCACATGGTCATGATAATGAGAATGAACTCACACCAACAATATATGCCAACTTGCATGTCAAACCAACCATGCCAATCCATTTCAATGTAACATTTATTTTATTTAAATCTTTTATAATAACATTTTTAAATCCATAAATGAAAAAATATAATTTTAGAATAATAATTTTTAAATAAGTAACCAAATTCACTTTCCAAAAAACCATCCATTTCTCCCAATTTCACAAAACCATCACTAAAGATGATTTCTATCAACAATAACACACCAATTTCAAAATAAACTTCTATAAAATCAATAAATTTTAAATCATCCTTCCAAGTTATAATCATGTGGATTAGAGAGTGAAACCACCTACCTATCCAACATTGGAAAAATGATAAATGACACAAAACTTTAAGAAACCACAACATAGATCTTCAATACTCCACCTTAGATCATGTATTATTCAACCAAATAAATCATATCCCTACATGAATTTCATCAAAAAATATGTATGTATCCCCAAATGAATAGATCCATGATTCTATGATAGGAAAGAATAAGAAATAAAATTAAAATGACAAAGAACAATCACTTACAAAAAAGTAAAGCTTCTAATGCACTTATATTATCCTAAGAATCTCTCTCGGATCGAAAGGAATTATATCCACATCTTTGGGAGAGAGAGAAATTTATGAAATTTTCTGTTTAGTAGAAAATGTGATTCTTAGGGGGTAAATTGTATTATATACAAAAGTTTCATATATAATTTCTAATGTTGCATGGTTAGTCTGTATAGTTAGTAAAACCTTACGCTAACTGTTCAGTAGCCACTACCTCCAAACCCACATCACACAGTTTTCTCGCATGGTTGAACAAACCATTTTCTAACCATGATCTTACCTTCTTTCCAGCCATTCATCATTTCTCTTGGGTACCCACACATTTTTTACAAACTATGGGCCAAACTGTGGGCCTTCTCAATGCATACTATTTTAGTTTCGCAGTTTCTTGGCAGGTTTTTCACAGTCTCTACTAACTATTCTCATACCATTCACTTCCAAAAAAATTCCCCAAAACATTATGAAACTTCCCAAAATATCCTAAAACATAACATGATCACTTTATATACATAAAATACATAAATAAATTATCGATTATATAAATGTGTGTCAATAAATTCTCTCAACCATTGGTTCTTCCATCCTTAGAAAGTTGAAAAAAATTGTTTCCCTAAAAGAGATTTGGACATTGTTCCACTGCTTGCTTATCAAATTATGATGCTTCTCCTTAAATTTATTTTTGTTTCCATAAAAATCATACCAAAACATTGATTTTATAACTTAATAATTTTCCTTAACTCTACACAAATCCCACTAGAACATGAAATAATGTAGCATCTAGAAATAGGTCAATACAATCCGATTGAATCACATGGTTGGGAATAGGTTGATATTACTTCTCTTGTGATACAGGAAACAAAGTATGACCTAAACTAAACCATGATTTTAAGGGAAAACAATATGAAACCTCACTAACCTATTCAAATATTTGAAAACTTACTAAATTTTGAGGAGATAACTTTCCCTCTTTCCAAAAATGATGATGTCAAATTCTTCGAGAGATACAAAAGAAGTCATTATCACTCACCTAAAATAAAAATTACCATCGACAATGATATGTATATGATTTATGAATACTTTAAACTATCTCTATTATCTTCCTAATCAAGTGGATATTCTCTACTATCTCTTTAACCAGGATTGGTCTAACTAGTGAAGTCTCACATGTTTCCACCCATAAAATTGGTGAATGACAATGACACTTGTACGCTGACTCAAAAGGAGTTGTATGTATTGAGGATTAATATTTTTTTCATATGGGAACTCCAATAATGATATTTTATCCTCCCATAAGCCACTATAATCCAATACAAAATCCCTAATCATGTTTTCCAATTTTTGGATCATCCTCTCATATTTTTCATCAGTTTGAGTATAATAAGGCATACTCAAAGTCAACTGATTCCCAAGGTATATATATAATGATTTTTAAAAATTAGATATAATATTTGGAATTCATTCTGATACTATCAAAACTAGAAATCCATTCCTGTATAAAACCACTCAGATATAGATTTTTGAAAAGTTTTCCACATAATTGGATTCAAAATAGGGATGAAATGGGATGAATTCATGAGATGATCAACTATCACCCATATGGAATCATGATTTTAATCCATATTTGATAGACCTGTTTCAAAATACATAGATATATACTTCCATTTCAACTCATGAACCATTAAATCCTATAGAATACCTTCTACTCATTTGTTCACTACCTTAACCAGTTGATAAGTGAGGAATTTCATAACATAATCAGTCACATTTATTTTCAATCCATTATTAAAAAAAATGTGCATTTAGTTACTTATACAAATTTGGTATTCTATGAGGAACATCCCATCCTGAATGGTGGTAATGGTGGAGTATTTTTTCCTAAAATTCCATAGGTATGCCTATATAATCATGAAAACACCACAATAATCCTATTTCAAGCTTCCATCTCACAATGTTCTCCCAAACATTTATTTTTTACCTCATAGAAATACATTCAGAATAATATTTATGTGCCTATTTAACCTTCGCAAAAATATTAGGAACAAAAAAACTAGAAAGAATATTGTAACACTACCTCGATCTTCACAATCCAAGTGCATGTAATCTACAACTGACAACAACTACCATTGATCAAAATATTCTTTTTCTAACTAACAATACAACTACCTATGTAATGAATCCACCACCAAATTGCATTTACATTATGTGTACATAAACCAAATGTAGAACAGTTAAAGATACTTTTTCCAACATATTTGTTTCAGAATAAAATCACATTTTTATAAAACGGGTTTCAAACTCTTATGATCAGTAAAACCATAAATTTCTCCCCAAATAAGAAATGATATCATGTCTTCAAATCATGGTCTGAAATGGTTAATTCCAAATAATTTTATGTGTAGTTATTCTCATGAAACCATAACTCTCATGACACATAAGAAAAAACATGATCTCTCTACATGTGAACACACCCCAACCTAGATTCTAAAGTATCATAATACACCACATAACATTGTCCTAATTTGGAAAGAATCATGATCAATACAGATTTAAGTTGAGCATTAATATCTTGAAAATACTTTTGACATTCCTCATTTCATTGAAATAGAATAGTTTCCCTTGTCAAGCATTTCATTAGTGAAACTAGTTGCTAAAATTCATGGAAAAAATTTGGTAATATTTAGCCAAACCAAGGAAACTATGTATCTCATTGATATTCCTTGGCAGTTTCCAATAGATCAAAACCACTATATTTTATATATCCAAAAAACAAAATTTTCAAATATTATATGGCCAAGGAACATACCTATTTTATCCAAAAATCGCACTTTTAATGTTTAGTGTATATACGATGATCCCTCAAGATACCCAAAAATATCACCAGTTGTTGCACATCCTCAACCATTTCCCTAGAATACAGAAGTATGTAATCAAAAAAACACACTAAAAAGAAACCATATAATTTTAAAACTTATGATTCCTCAATTCCAAAAAGGCGGCTACTTCATTCATTATACCAAGAGTCATAACCACATACTCTTATTGTCTGTATCTACTTCGGTAAGTTATCTTTGGAATATCGTCCTTCAAAACCACAATTACTGATATCTTGGACACAATTAAATTTTTGAGAACCACTATTCTCCCATTAATTGATTAAATAGTCCATAATTTTGTGGAATTGGATTTTGATTATTTATTATAACATAGTTACTCTTACAATAATATAAATAAATCCTAATAGTTCCAATCACCTCTTTCACACAAAAAAACTACTACTACCCATATAGACGTAATAGGCTGAATGAACAATTTACTCTCAAACTCTTCCAACTATAATTTCAATTCCATTAAATACTTTTGATCCATCCAATATGATGTAAGGGAAATATTTATATTCCCTAGAAAGTGACCAATCATAAATTCTACATATCTTTTGGGTCAAAACCCTATGAATGTTTTGGAAAAAAATTAGGAAAAAAGTCACTAATTTAAAACTAATCCTATGGGTATAACAGTTGATGTGAGCTTTTAAAATTGTCAATAAATCCATACCAATGATTAATTAATAGGATTCAATCTCAAGAATATAGATATAGCAAAAAAATTAAACCCCATCGATAGTTATAGAACATGATTTTCATATAATGGTTCAACATTCTCTTTGGAAAAGAGGAGTTTGATGTTTCAAAATAGAATGCATCATCTCAACATGAAAACCTAAAAGATTAAAAAAAAATGTAGAAATAAAATAATGGGATGAAAATGCATAAAAAAATCTTGAATAAGGGTATAGTTCAATAGAATCATTCCTTTCACCATCGATGGTCCTGATTGATCATCCATGTTGATTTACTCAGGTCCATGCAATTTCTTACTTGTGACACCTTTATCTATGTTACCCCGAATATATTTAACATGTTGAGGAGTCATTATATTCCTATAATTACTATATATTTCTTGGTTATTTTGAAATTAATTATCCTACTTCTATTTTTATTTAAAAGTATATGATATATGCGAATCATGAGATATTTCTCAAGCACCTGAACCAGTATATAGTTCAAATATGGCTAAGGTGAAAACACATTTTTAGAAGCCTCTTCTAGTTGGTTCCTACGATATCTAACTAGTACCATTTTATATAACCTAAATAAAAACCCATTTAATATCAAACTCTCTCAACTAAAGGCTATGAATTATTAAATTTACCACATTTCCCATATCACAACAAGGCATTCCAGAATTCATCAATTTCCACTTTCAAACCATTTTTTGATAATTCATCCATAATTTTTAAAAATCATTCCATTTTTCAACTATTTTAAGAAATCAAAACTTATTAAAAAAATCATTAATCATTAATCAAAATGAATTATTCACTCATATAGGGAAGTCATTTATATAAATGCATGTCATTATCTTATCATTTTCTAAACCCATGATGATGATATTATAAATCCTAATGATTCTAAAATCATTCATTTAATGAAAATACCTTATAAATTGATGTTAAAAATAAATTGGTTAGCTACAAATTTTTATTCATTACATTTCATGTTTTGAAAATACTACTCCTTATTACTATCCTAGGATACATAATTACACTAATCCCATATCATGGATAGAACAAACTGATACCATTTGTAATATCTCACCCCACTCTTATTGGATTAGGAATAAGCGAAGGGTGTTTCTAGGAATTTGGTGACAAACAAATAACACAAAATAATAGAAATAAATTCCAATGGATTAATAAATAAATGGGGTATGATTTTCCTTTTGAAGATAAAATAACCAAACAACATTAAAAGTACAAATATACACCTATATTATGCATGAGTACAATGAAATACAACTCAAATTCTAACCAAAACGATGTCAATATCACAATAAAAGAGGAAACCAAATGAACAATTCTTAGAGACTCCAAAGTCACCAAATTAGTAACTCTCAACCTTCCCCAAGCTCTAAAACCATGTGGCCATCCCAAGGTATCAATATGAATCACTAAAGAACTTACATACCATGACTTTACCTATGTATCTATATACAATATATGAAAACACACTTGAGTTCTTATGTAAGGGGTAAGTATAAAAATCACTAGGTTTTCCTAAAAGAAATAACAACACATGCCACTTGGATATAATGTGATAGAACATTTATATAAAATAGTTTTAAAAAAATTAAAGTTGTTTATATCAAAGCCAAAAAAAATTTCCAAACCCAAATGTTTTCCAAGGGAATAAAGTAGACAGATATTTCAAACCATTTCTCAAATCTATTTTTCAAATCCATTTTTCATAACCATTCAACATATCCACACATATGATATTTCCATACTCCCAAGTGGTCTGTCATCGATCTACCAAGCCAATACTAGTTAACATATACCAAGTTCCCCAACATCACACATCCCTTCCCTAGGGTCACATCAATGAAAATAAATACACAACAACAATGTATTACAAAACCCATGTAAAACTAACCATGCCAATCCATTCTAATTAAATAATTCTATTATTGAAACACTAACTACAAAAATTATTCCATGCATCCAAAGAAAACTATAATTTTAAAATCTTCATTTTAAAATCATAAACCAATATCATTGTCCAAAAACCATCCATTTCCTCCAAATTCATAATTCCACCACTAAAGAGGGTTTTTAGAAAGATTCACAAACCAATTACACAATAAAATTCAAGATAATCAATTAATTTGAAATCAAGAATAATGTTGTAATTAAGTGGTTTTGAGAGTGAATCCTCCAACATCTCAAACTTAGGTGAAAATAAATAACTACAAAAAACATTAAAAAAGCATCTTATATCTTCAACATTTAACTTTAGATTTTGTTCCATTCTAAAAAACAATAATATATCAATATGATTGACATAAAAAAATGTGTATCTATCCCTAAATTCTAAAGCCATGATTCCAAGATAGAGAATAATAATGAATTTAAAGAAAATAATGATGAAGGATCACTTATGAAAAAAAACAGCCTAAAATGCACTTAGATTAGGATGTGAATTAATTATATATATAAAGGAATTCTCTCCACATACTTCAGGGAGAGAGGAATTCAGGAAGTGTCTTGTTTGTGGGGGGAATGAGAGGCTTATGGGGTAAATATGATTAGATCCATAAATTTCAGATTAACTTTTCAACAGTGCATGGTTAGGGAGCACATTTTAGAAAACTGTGTGCTAACAGTGAACATTAAACTACCTTTAAACCCACCTCACATTGTTGGATCACACTGTTAGAAAAACAATATACCAACTATTATATTCCATGTATCTTTCCTTTCACAGGTTCTCCCAAGAAGCCGCATGGTTTGGCCAAACCACACACCTTACCATGACCCAACCTGGTGACCACTGTTTCAGTTGGTCGGTCTCTAGGGTGGAATTATATGGTTTATACTAATCATGATAAAACTATAAACATCTAGAAAATCCCCAAAAACATTCCATAAATCCTTAGAACAAATTTAAACACAACCCATTAACTTTATATACATAAAATACATAAATAAAGGGTCGTATATCTAAAACCATGTGTTCTAAATTTATAATCATTTCATTTTTACCCTAGTTATGTAGAATATGGTTAAATAAATTATGTATAAAAATATTTCATGTGTGTATAATTTATGGGATTTTTTAATTACTTAATGTAGAATGGGAAAATGATTTAATAGTGTGGAACATACTAATTTTTATATATGGGTATTATTATTTAAGAGTTTGTCATGTTTCTTTGAAATTAAAAACCTAAAATATCATTAGGTTTGTATGTGATCTAATAAATTTTCATATAATGCTGCATGTTTTCAATGGTTAAAAATGGGACACATTTATCAAAATAAAATCAAAAAATGTAACTATTTTTTCAGCATCAAATCTAGGAGTTCCAGTTCAGTGTTATAATAGTTGGTATCAGAGGAATGTATTAGATAAATTATAGATTATGATGTTTCCATGTGATGATATTGTAAGAGTGATTAATACCATCATGGTATTGTATTTTTAATGTTGGAAATAATTTAAAAGGCTTCCAAACATCTTTTTTTGTTTTCTCTTAAATTATTTTAAGGAGACTAATTCAATTTTGGGTAATGTTTTACTCAGTTGACGTATATGAAACCCCTAGGTTTAAAATGAATGATTATTTCTAACTAATGATGTTACATTTTTTGGGATTTATGATGAAAGTTATGAGATAATAATTCAGTTTAAATCATTTTTTAATGATGATATTAATTGGGATATAGTGTTAGTTATTTTTGGAATGATCTGTGTTAAACATGGGTTTTTATTTTCTGATTTTAGAGATTTTTGAATTAAATATTCATATGATGGTTTACTCAATTTAGGTATCATCTTAATTTTTATTAAATATTTCTATTTTGGTTAACATATAGAGGCTTGATAAACAGATTCTGTATGTATTAAGGATTATCTGATTGATTAATAGTAGATTTTAGTGCTTCATACAAGAAAAAATTCACCTTGAAAGCTCATCATTTGGAGAAAAATATGATAATATGGTGGAAATTTGATAAATGATTTAATTAAACTTCTTAAGTAAATTTCATTATTTTCTAATTCTATATGGTAAATTAATTCCTTAATTATTGGTATGAGGAATCAAGAAATGAGAATTTTATCATATTACCATCATTTCTGATGAATCAATGGTTCTTTTCACAACTCTTTGATTTATGATTTTATTTTCATTGGATTTTTCATGGGGATTCACTTTATCAGGATCAACGTTCTATGTCAGTCACTAAGATTATATGGAAAATATTTTAACCTTACATTTCCTTATTTTTACTTCCAATAAATTTTCATCAATTTGGATACCCAGTTACTTGTTATTCTTAATAGACTTTGTATTTTCCCTTTCCCACTTTTCAAGATAACGTTCTATTAAACCTTTTATTATGTGGGTTTAAAAAAAATTATTTTTAAATGTAAAAACATTATTTAAAAATATGATTTTTAAATTATAAGGATGAAATTTATTAAATGGTTTCATATTTTAATATCATAATGTTTTAAGAGAATACTATGATCTATAGAGTTCAATAAATGCAACATTGATCTTAAGATAATGGTGAAATATTATTATTTAAATGTAATTGTAATAACATATCAATTAAATTAGTTTGTATTAATAGGATTAAAATAAATATGAAATATATATTTATACAAGTCCTAGGAAATTCAAATTTATTGATTAATACTTAGGAAATAATCAGTATCTTCTTTTAATAATGTCAATTTTTTCTTTAAAAATACATTTTCTTTAACAATGTGTTTTTATTTTAATTTTATAAGAGAATATTGTAATTAATTTTTTAAAATATTATATAATTTATATTATAAAATAAAATTAATTTATGAAATAATCATACCAAATTTATCTTAGTGTGAATAATTTAGGATTTCTCTAAAAAATTATATTTTTAATGAATAAAAAAAATATCGATTTTTGTAATATTGTCATTTCTCTTTATTTAATTAAGTAATTTCAAACTCACATTATGATTTGAATTTTAATTAAAATTTAAAATAGTATTATTTAGTTATATATAATATAACAAATTAAATCTAAATCATATTTTTACCTAATTTCGTTATAGGTTTTTTTCAGATAAAAAAACATTTTTTGAAGAAATTATTTTTCATTGAAATTTTATGTTTACTCTTAAATTAGTTTCACAAATATCTATAAATTTATTAATTAAAAATTAATTCCATATTTACAATTTATTGGTATTAATTTGTTAAATATTACTCTTTTATTTTTTCTCTTTATGAATAGTGATAATAGTAAATATTTTTCATCTTAATAAGGGTAAATTAGCTCATTGAGGTTAAATTTAATGTGATAATGGCTAAAAATCTCCCTAATATTTTTATTTATTTTTATTGGAAAATATATTTTTACCTTGACCTTCCATGATTCTATAATTTGATGATTCCTTTCCATATTCCCTTAATTATAACATTTTTATTATTTTAAGAAAATATAAAGTCAAAAATGCCACTCTCTTGATTTTAATAACTATAAATATTTTTGATAGGTGTATAAACAACACATGTTTGGTTCTAAATTGTTATTACAAATATAATATTTTATTTTTTATCATGGTAATTTATATTTAATTTTTAGTGATGAAATATTTATCGTTAATGCTCGTTAAACTCAAAAAATATATTCATTTAATTAATCAAAAAATAAAATATATTATTTTATAAATATAAAAATAAATACAATATTAATTAATTATTAGATTCCTTAAAAATATATATATAAATATAAGATATTATGGATTTTTTAATGTTTTTTATTTTAATTCCATTTATTCCATTTATTTTAATGTGACCTTCAATTTATAATTCAAAAAATTACATAAATGATATTTTATAATAAACAATATTTAATTAATTGATTTAAAATTAAAAAAAACTATCCATCAGAAAATTTATGTGAATTTATTTAAAATTAAAACCATAGAACATTTATTTGTCAATAATCCTTTTATGGTATCTTCTTTCAATCCTTTATTGTAAAAAAACATAATGTTGTGATAATTGTCGAAGGAGTTAATGGAGGTTAAAATGAGGATATTAGGGTGAATACATCATCGAAACATGTTTAATCATAATTTAATGAAATTACATCAACACATAATAAAACTATATTCTAATTATATATATTTTTAATACATTTTCCCTCAAAAAATAATTTATAATAATTTAATAAATTATGTAATTCTAAGAATACCCAACCCTTCATTTATAAAAGGGCACCCCTTATCCACTTCACTACATAATTCAAGAACCTTTTGTTTAATCCAATCCATACCCAAATACCTTTCTATATTTTATTACCACATTCTATAGGTCTTATTTTTTGTAGAATAACATCCTTAGAGGTATTAAGGTTTAAAACAATGAAGTTTGTTCAAAGAAAAAGCCTTTATTTTAACTGAGGGTTTTTGTTTTATTTTTTATTGAAACTTCATCAAATATTCATCAACCAGACTGAAATAATAAAAATAGTATATTTAATATAATTATATTTTATCATGCTAATGGAATACGCTATATCCATATCCCATTCCATCAAATAGAAAAAGAAACCATTATTTGTGTGTATGGCGGACTACCACCTCGCGAGCTAATGTAAATCGTTTTCCATCACCACCTCTCATGGATGGTTATATTGGTGAAATTATTCTAAATATATGATATTACTATTATATTTAACATTTTTAAAGAAAATATATCATCTATCTCCTTACCTTTCCATCAATTTAAAAATGATAATGACTTTCATGCCTACATGGGGATTTCCACCTCCACGATGTGATGGTGTTCATTTTCCACCATGGAATCACATGGATTATATATACATGGTTTTTAATGATATAATATAATATTTATATTATTATTATATTTATTAATATTTAAAACAATACCTACTTTATTTCAATAATTATCATTGAAAAATGGAAATGTTACTCATGTGCACATATGTCTTACTATCTCCTTGATTGTAACATAGTACATTTTTCTTAACAATATTTCATGGATATTTTTAATAATATATTTTATGTATAAAAATTATAATTATATCATGATTATTATTTTGTTCATGATTGGATAATGATCTATTTCACCACACCCGACATACTTAATTCATTTTGAAATTGTGAATAGAACACCCTTTTAACACCCAACATAGATATAATTGATTAGGTAATTAGACACCACATTAAAATAAATGAAATATATGGTCTAAGGATACGGTATTAAACCAGTAAAAGGTTCCAATAAAATAAAATAATTGATATATGTTTATTACCAATGTGTTAAAGGACAAACCTGCAAATTCTAGATTCAAGGTAAGGGATTTCATCGCAGTTTTCATTCATTACGACATATTTAAATGTCATGCACATTATTATTTTATATGGTTTTTATAAATCACCATATACATGTTATATAATAAATAATTTCTAATTAATATAATTTTATTTTGTAAAATCATATTACATAATACAAGGTGATTATACATGAATGTTACTATGTTTTAAGGGATTTCTTAACCCAATTTCCATTCATTGGATTATATTTCAATATAAATATTTTTTATGACATGATTATGTTTGAAATAATATCTAAATTGTATAATTATTCCTTTTCACTTGATTTATTTTTATTTTCATATGTTAACAAAATCACTTCATTAATAAATTATCACTTTTCAAGTTACTTTGTATGTAATGGTTTTCGTAATCTCAATCACATTATCCTGATACATGGTTCATAGAATACACCATGCTATAATTTTTTTGTACTCCAAGCCCTATGAATGTTATTTTAAGAATTAAATATTAAACTTCATAGGTTATATAATCCATATCCAACTAATTCATTTGATGACTTTTGATTCAAAAATTTCCAAAGTAGTACCGGTTTTATGTTACAATATCATTTTTGTATATTGTTTATGTTCAAGTTTCCTATAGGAGAATTCATATGCTATAATATTATTGAAAAACTTATCTATTTTTTTTCCTGTTTTATGAATATTGTTTACATGTTTTTTTTTCAATTCACTGTTATTTATTATAGAAACAAAAGTAATGTTTTTTTGTATGTGATACTGATCATGTATGTTATTTCAATTTTCAGAAATTATTCTCTTCAATATCCATGTTTTTTAAAATTATTTCAATAATTTTATTTAAATAAAATAAACAATTTTCTAAAGTTAATTGAAATCAAATTTTACCTTATTCTAAAATATTTTATATGAAAACTTATTTTTGTATTATGCATGCCTCACTTTTGAATATCATTAAAAATGTTAGAAATGGGTTTTTTTTAATATATATGGAATGAATAGATTTTCCATCCTTTATAACCATTAATTATTTAAGAATAATTTATATTTTTAATGGCTATTTTTAAGGAAAATATTTTTCTTAGTATTTAGTAAATTTTTATAAAATATCTAAAAAATGGTATTTCCTTATTTTATCAATATAATGTCATAAAGGATCATTGAATTGTATTTTCATTTTAGTAAACATCCACTAACGAGTCCTATGCATTAAAAGATTAATGATCATGTGATACCATCAGTATTATTTCTTTGGATGTATTCAGATGATTTTTAAAAAATGATTTTTTTGAAATCCATTTCACATCTATAGGTAAATCATGTTATATAGGATTGAAAGCTGTTTCTAAAAGGTTACTAATGAAAATGAAAAAATTAGGTGTTATATTCATGAATTTTATATTGAAATTTTTGATGATTATATTCGGTCCTAATATAACTCATTATAAAGGGCGATCCTGATGCATATTATTTTATGGGTTAGAACTATTATAGCTCTCTAATTCATTTGATATTGTTCATGTCACCATAGGAAAATATGAGGGAGTTAACTTGGTTGTATTCCCTTATAGATTAAAAAAGGATCTAGTTATTTATGAAATGGGTGTAATATTCTCTATTAAGAAAATTTAATAATATAGAAATACATTTTCATTATGATTGATATGTGTTTTAAATACTTCACTTGATCAAGATTGACATAACATGACTGATGATGATTGGATCTTATGACTGTCTCCTATATTATGTCTAATTTTTGATGATATAGTATTGATGGGTATATGTTATATTTTTTAATGATAATTCGTTTTTAGTATGTAATCATAATAATTTTCACATCTTATGTTCACTGATGATATTCAATTATTGAAGTTTATATTTACCCTTACTGGAAATTTGGTCCCACGCGTCTTATATTCCCCCCCGCCAATTTTTGAATAAAAATAATAAATTATTTATGTATAGTAAGCTTTCATGTGTGAAAATTTTATGTGATATGTTGAACACTTAGTGTGGAAGTGGAAATAATGGAAATAGTTGGAAATATATTAATTTTGAGACATACATATTCTTATGTAGAAGTTTTTCCTATTTCTATAAAACTATAAACATAAAATTTTCAATGGTTTACAAGGGATACAATATTTTTCAATTTTATTGTTTCAGTTTTGTATTGTTGAATTCAGTCACATTTATCAGGATAAAAGCCATAAATATAAGGATTATGTTTTTCAAACAAGATATTAGAGTGTGGGTTCATGTAAATTATTGTTAGAATAGGCATTTTTTCACAAAATAATAAATTATAAAATAAAAAAAATTATATATTCAATAATTTAATAAAATACCAATATATTAATACCTTATAAAAAATATCAATATTAAAAAATACATGATACTATAAGAACAATTTTAAATAAACTATATTTTAATTTATTTCAAACAAATCTTAATTGTGTATTAAAAATACAATTTCATATTTTAGAAAACTATTTTTATTAATGAAATTTAATTTCTACATTAAGAACATCAAAATTATATAATAATTACTATGTTGTTAATTTTTTCCAATACAACAATTTTAATGTGAACAGAAAAAATGAATATTTTCATTAGTGGTGTATTCTAAATTACATAATTCATTATGTAATGGTGAAAAAAATAAATTATATAATTTGACGATCAACCAAAAATATGTCTTATAAGTTTAATAATTAATGGAATTCAAATTCCAATTATAATAAGTATTGTACCTAGTCTGCAATTCTAATATGTCCATTTATATAATTTTTTCTGTTATTCTACATTCCATTTGAATAAACTAAAATTTTTTAATTATAAAAATAATGTTATATTATTCCAATATATTTAGTAAATTAAATTAAATTACTGTGGAATGGTTTACTTAGGTTTTATAATTTATTTAATATTTTATCCTTATAATACCAATATCCTCTTTTAAAAATACTCACTCACCCTACCATGGGAAACCACTCATCCATCACAAAACAGAACCAAATATCACCCCCAATCCCATATATAAATCCATCTATCTTTCTTAGGGGATTTTTTTATAAATATAATTGGGACATCTATCTTTTCTAGTGTTGCAGGTAATAAGAAATATAGAAAAGAGGGTAAGTTTTCATCAACATATCTTCTCATATTCTTATTATATTCCTCTTTATCTTTACTCCATTAAAAATATATACATTAATTGTGAAATTTTTTGATATTATATTAATTATGTTGAAGTACATTAAAGGTAATTTTTATTATGTATTTATATTTTACAATTCTCTTTTTTTCCTCTTTTGATAATGTCCCACCAACAGTCGGTTAATTGGACACAAGGACATTGGAAACTCTAAAATTATCACATCTATTATAAATGATTTTAAAAACGTACTTATACAATAAAATTTATAAATATATTAATTTTATGCTTATGGAGTTAATATTAATAATGTATAAATAGAAATAATGAAATAAAGTTAATTCAAAGCACGGTGGAATATTTTTGGGAAAATATGTCATCAAAACACTTCTCTATCAACAAAGGGATATAGTAATAATATCCAATGATTTTAATTGATCACGATTTATAAATTATATAATTATCATTTCTTCTATATTTTTATAAACATATGGTTATTATAAAAACGGAAAAAACAAGGACATAAATTGGTATTTAAGTTATGAGGAATCTAGAACTAAATTTAAACTTTTAAGGGTTATAACACCTATCACATTATTTTATATATGGATATTCATTTAATGTCCATAAAATTTCCATACACTATTAATTCTCTTTTATATCCAGTGATATAAATTTCTACCTTATTTAAAGGATTTTTATTAATATATAAAAAAATCAAAGATACTTCATTTTCAAAAACATGACATTGAATCCTCTTGATATGTTTCTTATCTGCTCAAAAATGAAAAAAAAATCAAAAAATACAATTTAACTTATTCATATGGGAACCCTAATGTTTATTCATGAATATATTTTTTAAAAACAATTTTGAAACCCATTCCTATCTATGGGATTATTTCATAACTATGACTGTTATAGGTTCTCTTTCTATGTGGATTAAATTATTTTGATGATTTAATGATATAGTGATTGGGAATGGAATTTTATAACCCTACAGTTCATTGTATAATTTTTTATACCTAATGATACTATGTGTATTAGGATTTAACATTAATATATCATATTCACAGTTATTTTTTTATTATATATGAACACCTACTATTCATAAACGTGATGATCACTTTGTTTACAATTATGAGTGGTATTTGAAAACTATTTTTTGATGTTTTATTATTATTCATATTCCATATTTAATTATAATATAAAAATTTTACATCATGATTATTATGATTATCCTATGCTTATGATATGATGATGTTGATCATTATCACCCTTGTACAATTGATTTGTTTATGTTATTCCTTCTAGCTTACCCCACCCCTTACTGGGATTTTTTTCACCCCCTTTATTGATGTATTTAATCATGTGATCACTTGATCCAAGTAGAACATGAGATCATTTTTTAGGATAAAATATAATTATTTAAATATTTATTATTATTTATTTATTTTATTCATGTATGATCGTATTTTCACAAAGGTACTAATCATTTGTATTATTTAGTGTATTTATATTATGTTATTTATCTTAAAAATAAAGAATTAGTCATGTAAAATAATTGTCTTTCTATAGTTAGTATCATAGTATAGTTTATTTAATTTGGTAATTAGGATTTTAATACTTTAGTTAAAACCATAAGGATAAATATGTGTATAGGTAAACTTCCTATGTTAGGATAAAGTATTAGGGTGTATGATTTATGAGTAATGAAATTTTGTTTTGGTATAATATAAGATGATGTGGCTTTGGCATAGATATACCTAAGAGTAAGTACCCCAAAATGGATGATTGGGTATTAACTCGATCATCGCCTATTGTATGGAAAGGAGGCCTTTTTGGGCACCTCGACTAACAGTCCTGGTGAATATTCTTTGTATAATCTTAATCTTTATAAAAAAATATTATAAATTATATATATCTAATTTAATTCATTCAATTATTTCATGATTATTATTAAATTGAATGATCCTACAGGCATTTTTTGAAAAAAAATGCTAAACCTAGGGAATATATTTTAAAAGACTTTGGAATTAATTTTTATATGAGAAAATTTATTTACTATAGGATTGTTGAATTATGTTTTGTTCAAACCATTTTAATTTTATAAAATGGTTAGAACCAGGGGAAACCAAACCAACAATGTCACACATGTGACTTTTTTATATATTAATATTTAATTTAATTTCCATTACTGATTTTTTGGGGGGGTTTACCACTCATTTTGGTGAAAATGGTGGGTTTTGAAAATTTGGGCCAAACCGTGATCCCAATTCCAGATTTAAAAACTAATTTTGTTTCTTCTATAACTCCTTCAATTTTTACTATTTTAAACCCATTACACTTCCCAATTGGCATACCCTGATATATTAAAATCACCATATCCCTTTGGACCACATATAAATCCAAAATCATGATGGATTTGGGTTTTTGATTTAGGTAATGGGTCTGCCCGTAGGCCCATTTCCTGCTTTAAATATTTTTTAAAATTTTCCATATCTCATTCATTTTTTATTTTTTTTCCGTGATTCCACCTCTCTCTCAAATCCAGTATCCCGAGGATCACCCCCATTATCGGTTTCGCAATTTTGGAGCTCAGGTGAGCCGCGAAGTAGGGCAATCGTTCATACTCTTTCTCAAATCGACCAGATTTCACGAGGTAGAATGAATCTTTCATAAATCCTTCACTTTTCATCATTTTTCCCCCATTTCAGTCCCCACATGACCTAATATGACTCCTTCAAACCTCCATACCAGTTTTGGGTACTTGTAGATTCATAGTTAGGTGGATTGGGGCCGATTTTTTCAAGATATTTCAAGTAATGGAATTCCTTCTTGGTTCCTTCCATCCTCTTTTAGTTTTATTTCATGTTTCTTGAAGTTCCTCATGTCCAGAAGTTAGGGTTCGATACTAAGGTCTGATTTGGTATCTTTTGGGTCAATTTTTGGTGGTCTAGGTCTGGATTTATATTCATTGTGGTGCGGCGGTGGTGCGCTTAAGGTTTCGCACCAGGTTTTGAGGGTTTCGACTCAAAAGGTAGGTGATTCCATGTGTAACCATTTTATGATGAGTTAGCTTGCTTGGTTTATTAATTTAGTATGTTTATAATCTATTTTTTGTGGTGTGAAAACTATTTTTGATGAATTTGGTTAAACATTTAATTTTTAGTTGTATTTTAGCTTGAAATTGGGTACTTTTCATGTGTGACTCTTGGGGTAATGTTTGGGTTTAGTTTATAACATATGAAAGTGATTTATTAGTCTTGAAAGGGGCTGGAAATTCTGGTTTGGTAATTCCTTATTATTATGTGGGCCTTGAAAAGTGGTTTTTGATTGAGTTTAAGGTGTAAAACTGTGTTTTACTTCTTGAAGTTGATTTATGAAAACATGTGTTTTTCATGTGTATCTTTGTGGTATTATTTGATGTATTTTTATAACACTTGGGGGTGGTTTAATAATTGTTTTAGGGATGAAAATTCTATTTTTTTTGTTATTGGTAAGATTTTGGTTTTGAATGAGGGGTTTGAAATGGGTTTAGTGTGCAAACAATGGTTATACCACTTGGGTTTGTTTTATAAAAATTGAAAATGTTTTATTTGGTTAAACAAAGTTGGGAAAGGGTGTATATGTACTATTTGGGTGAGTGTGTTCACCTAATGTGGGTTTTTTAATGGTAAAGCGGTGATTTGAGATGTCAAACATTTTTTAGAATGTTTTATAAATTTCCGAAATGTTTTACTAAATTGTGTTTTATGTGCGAAACACGGGTGTGGGATGTTTCGTGTGAGTTTATTGATAAAATGAATTGTGAAGGTGATAAGGGTATTATGTGACATATGTGTGGGATGTTATGTGAGTTGAATATCTTGTAATGGTTTTATAAAATCGTTTAAAGGATTTGTGGAAGTGTTAAAGAAATGTGAAAAGTGTTGTAGGCAATTTTGGTGTGAGTTTGATTTCAAAATTCATTTGAATGAAAAGTGGAATTTTTGACTTTTGTGATATACATGGGGATTTTTGGTTAATGTGTGATGTGGAATTGATATTTTCATGTGAAAACTATACTTCTTGGATTGTTGAACTTGTTTGAGCACAAAGGGAAAACCCGGGTATCAAGGTGGGTGGACGTGTACTAGTATGCTAGTGAATCCGTGGGGTTTGGCCTCAGTTTCACTTAGAAAGATTGACGCTTACAACTCTAACTAAACTATGATGATGATGATTGGGGACCACTAGGTTATGGGTATGATCCCTACTAGTGGCTCGTCTACGAGAATGGATATTTTTTGTGGTTACTCACACCAAGATACGAGGTACCTGGGACCCACAGCTAGCTAGTTCCTAGGGGTTATTTCCTATCACTTGTGCTCATTAGATCATTTGTACTTACCGTCGGTATACGATATTGTTGGCTGGAAAATTCAGTAGCTTTGTTATTGATTTTAAAATTGTTTTTACTTTAAAATTATCCCACATGAAAACTATTTTCATTTATTATTGCATCCTTTAGAAAATTGTAACTAGCATTTCTTATTTACAAAACTTGCAATGCTTTTTGTCATGAAATGTTAATCACATGGAATCTCATAGAAGTGGTATCCTATTGGGATTTCGCTCACACCCTACTTGCACCATTGGGTGTAACTAGACTTTCTTATTTTATGTCACAGGTTTGGGTACAGGTTTTATGCCTTTGGTTTGGGTTTTTAGCGGTCCATCGTGATGCAGTGTCGTGGAGATGGATTGAGGGCGGTGCCTCTTTCCATGTGGAGGTTCTTGGGCTTTCTTTTCTTGGGGTTTTACCTTTGTAATGGTGTTCAAACATTGTTTAAAAATGTGTAATTCAGTTCTAAATTTTAGTAAAAGATTTTTTGGTTTGAAAAATCCAGATCTAACTTCTTGGATTCATTTGTTGTTTTAAGTATAAAAACTCTGGTAAATCGTTCCCAATTTTCAGTTTTTAATACCCAGGAACTTGTACCAGCCCGTGGGGATCGGGAACGCCCTTTGGGAATTGCCACAGGTCGGGTCGGGTGCCGGTTTTGGCGGCGACCAGATTCGGTTCGTGACAAACAACCATTGTAAGGGACAATGAAACCATTTCCCAAACAAACTTCTAATGCGATAGTTTACAGAGTTTAAAACATCATGGAGATGCTTACCCAGATATATCTGGCTATGAATAATATCCTAAAAAAGGTGAAAAATTCACCATTTCACAAGAAAGATAAACTATCCATAGCGTCTATTATGTAGAAATGAAAAATAATATATATTATTTCTTTCGATCCACATGTCATAGAACCATGGGTTAACTTGATCTAGAAGACCATTTTTGTGATACACTATTCGAATAAAGATAATGTAACCATAACATTCTATCCTATATATGGATAGACTGATAAATAGTGGGTTTTGAAAATTAATATGAATTGAAAAAAATTAATTGGAAAAAATGGAGTTGGAATAACTTAATAATTTATTTCTAAACTATTATTTCCTTAGAATCTTAAAAAAAAAAAATCGAGAGTAAATTCATAGATCTTATGAAAATGTAGGATGAATATATCATGACTGGTGAGTAAAATTTCATATGGCATTAAAGATATTCATTGGATTTTGTTAATAATAATGATATAATAATAGATAGATTCTTTTTTTTGTTAAACAAAACCCATGAAATGTCATAATTTTATAAGTGTCTGAGAGTTATGAATAATTAGTTTGATTTTCTACAAATATAGAGATGGAGTTTTCTGTATTATCCCATGAAAATAGATATGAGAAGTGAAGAATGAACTTTTGATCCGGTTGATCAAATGAGAAAGTATGAAAGGAGATCTAACCATAGACATGTCAATGAGGTGCGAAGATGTAACATTGTAATTTTATCAATTGGATAGGGAAAATAATTAAATGCAGTATATCATGCCATCAATTTCAATAATTTTGAAGAGTCATAAACATGTTGTCCAATAACATTAAGGAAATTAAGGAACCTCCAAATGCACCACCCATGGTTTAATTGTTCATTTTTCAATAGAAAAGGAACTATGCAAGCCAGTTCACTAAACCACATTCCCTTTAGTGTAATAAATTTAAGAAACCACAAAAGAATAAGAAGAAAGGGGAAACCTATTTCATCACCACTACTGTGGTGGAACAGGAAAATGATGTCGTACAATATAGACTTCCTATTCACTCAAGAATGGAAAAGATTATAATTAATTTTTCATACAGACAATCCTTTATATCCTAAGAGTATTCTAGAACTATTTTATAACATAATTGATACCTTGAAGTATATATATCTTTAAAAACACCTATTGGTGTGTTTAATACACCCCAATTATTATAATCTTGTCATGTTATCTTATATAGGATTATTCTACAAGTGAATCTCATAATCCTTCCCGTGATGGAATTTGACACTATCCTAGGAATGGATTGGATATAGTTATATAGGGATAAAACCAACTATTTAGACATCTAAATCATATTTTATATTCCCAACCTTCCCATTCTCTAATAAAATTGAATAGATTATCATGAATCTTATTTAGAAAATATCTCAATATTGTGGATATTAATACCGATCAATGAGGAATTTCATTCCTAAATCAATGTGTTAAAGAAAAGAAATAACCTTGAAGAAATTAATATTATATGGTAATATAATGATTTTTTAACAACCCATTTAATTATAGAATAAATAACTTTCATGTTTATTATTATAGTTATATTCCTTATAAAAATATTAAGTAATTTTTCTCAATAAAAAGGAGATTGTTGTAATGAAACCGTTTTATTACAAGGTTTTATTTAAATGGTTAATTTATAAGTTTTATAATTTCAATTTTAGATATTTAATATCATTTTTGAAATTTAAAAATGGTTATAATTTCATAATTTTCAGAAAATATTTTTTAGTGAATAGTAAAAAATAATACTTTTTTAAAACAAATTGATAAATTAAGTAATTTAAAAGTCCCATTATGTTTTGATTATTATTTAAATTAACATATTTATAATTTATTTATATTTATTCCACATAATTAATTTTTAATCAACATTATTTTTGTTTTAGTATAATTTTATTTTGGGTATCAAAACTTGGTTTTTTCTTAAAATTGTTGCAAATTGCACAATGTATCTCTATTTTAATTGGTTAGTATAATCCCTATTTAAAAAAATTTTAAATAAAATTTATATATTATATATAAATAAATTTTAATTGATATATATACAATGATTATTATTAATCAGAGTCAATATAAAATCATCTTTTTCTTTAAAATTACACTTCATGAAAACCATATTTTTCTTCTTGTATGCAGTTTCTATTTTAAATTAAATTTTAATACTTCTATGAATTAATTTAGTAAAATGTATTCCATATTTTTAATCATAAAAATTTATAATATATAAAATGGTAAACATATTTTTTTACCATAGTGAATAGTGAAAATAGTAAAAACTAATTTTTGCGGTTAATGTAAAAATGGATTTACTCTGGTGGATAAACTTAAAAGATATGGATTAAAATTAATTAAAAACTTTTATAAAATATATTGGATTGAAATAACTCAATATTATACTCACAATGTTATAATATATTATAATATTTATACTTTTTAAGTTGGAATTACTTTATTATTTTAGATTATTTTGGAAAATTTCTAAATAGATTCCATGTGGGTTATTTTCCCCACTAATATAAGAAAAATCCCTATAATATTAACTTTATAACATTAATGAAATTTGGATAATCATATCCATACCCAAAACCTTCCAAACATAGCTACCAATATCCTAGATTTTATATTTTGATCTGAAATCCATCTGATGAAGGCATTTTTTCTTTCATAAAGAGGTTTTCTAAAGATGCGATATTGTTCTTTACCAAGAATCATTATTTTATTTCATATAAAGCCTCCCTAAAATATTATTAAATTGAAAATATATAATAACACAAGGATATCCAATTTATTTATATTTTATTATGATAATTTAATAACCTAAATCCTTCTACTCTCCCATCAAATGAGATACAAAATCATTATTTGTGTGTATGGTGGACTATTGCCTTGCGAGCTAATGTCATTTGTTTTCCATAATCACCCCCAAAATGATTTTTATAATGATAGATTTAATTTTTATATAATTTTTAATTCAAAAATAATTATACTTATGGTATTATGATATAACATATACCTTCTTAATTTATTTTCCATGACGGATGAGATAATATCACTCATGTATACAATATACTACCACTTCACAAAGCAATGTGATCAATTTTTTTAGTAATGCATTACATGGATGGTTAGAATTATAATTTTAATGAATATATGTGATATAAATGGAATTATTATTATATTAATTACATGTTGATCATTCTAAAATTATAATATATCATTTTCTTTATTATAGGGGAAATGGTAATGTCATTCGTGTACGTGTGTCCTACCACCACCACGAAGATATATGACCCTTTTTTTATTAGGAAATCACAAGAATGATAAGTACATGTAAATAAATAATAGGTTATTTTCAATATTATGATCTTTCTTAAAGGATAAAATATTTCTTATCTCTATTCTATAATGATTGGTGAAAAATGGAAACATCACTCATGCGTATGTAAGACCAAACATCTCCATAATTATAATGTACTTTATTTCTAAAAATTATAATTCTTGATTGGACTTAAAAGATTAATTGGTGTATATATATGAAAATTATGTCCTGATTAATATTCTAGATATGTTGAATAATTATCTATTTGTCCAATACTCATCCTATCAAATTCATTTTTAACATTTAAGTTGAATACCATGAAAACATTCAAAGTATACTTATATATTAAATGGTAATAAGTAAAATAAAAATGATTAATATACTTGAAAAATATATTCTATTAATTAATAAATTAACATATTTTTACTATCCATGAATATAAATATTGAATGTGATGAGTCGATCTGGAGGTGAGGGACTTCACCTAAACTTCCTTTTATTGAGGGCTATTTTTTAGGTTATGAACCAATATTATTTTATGATGTGTATAAACACAAAAATTGTCTTTTTATATCATTAATTTCACTATTCTCCTAATATTTAATGTTTTTACCATAACTCTTTCATGGGGTTATGATTTAAATATTTCCAAATAGGTAAGTGACATTTCATTAAAAAATATCTTTTCATGTTTTCATTATAAATATTTATTTCGCCCATGTCAATGTTTTTTAAATGAATTTATTTTGGAAATGAGAGTTTTATAAAGGGAATTTATATCTTTATTTATCCTTTTTATAAAAATGGTTATCTTTTTTTTGAATGTGTTACTTTCATTACAAAAAAACAAAAGGAACATTATTTTATAAGGTATACGATAAAAACAATTCACCTCCATAACCATTTTTGAAGTTATTATTCCTCTACAATATTTCATGGTTTATTCGAATAAAAATCCTCACTCCTTTTTCTAATTATCTTTGTATTGAATTTTTTAAATGAAAATGGTATTTTGGTATTAAAATTTGTGCTTGAAAAAAAAGTGTATTTTTATAACCCAAATTTATTTTCTAGTAAATTTAAAATGATTTATAAATATTTTATGATGAAAAATATCAAGAATAAAATTATTTACTCATTATATTAAAAATGGGAAATATATGTGAAATGGGTGCACCCAGATATCATCAGGTGATGCGGATATAGCTTATACAATGGGTTCTCCCACATAGCTCTAGGTGAGTCCGATATAGCATATATGATGGGTGTGATTTGACAGAACTGGGTAATCCCAATATAGTTAATATGATGGTTACACCCAGATAGCACAATAATGAAGTATGTAATTTCATATATTATAATAGGAAATATAGAGGGTGTCACCAATGGTTTTATCCTTTGTATTTAAATAGTACCCAATTACTTCTAACATAAGTTTATAACAGGTTATTATTTTGATGCTCCAAATTTCCAAAAGGTGATTTTATTTGATCACTATGTGATTAAATGATTTAATAGAAGAAAAAAAGGGTTTTTTTATGTGAAAATGATTTATTACTTTTAATAAAATAAATTTGAGATAAAATTAGAAAATATCATGGGTTTTAATATTTTTCACTGGGATAAATGTTTTAAATTATTTTATGTCCTTTACTAAGATTTTTCGGCTCATATTTTTTTTAAATTTATTGCAAATTATATAAGGATATTTAATGTAATTTAAGAAGTTATATTGAATTTTTTTAATATTTACCATGGAAAAATCATGATTTATTTTATATGTTTTAGATTATCATAAAAACGGAAACTAATCAAGAGTTTCCACTTTGAAATTTATGTTTTTTGTTATTTATCAGTTATAACCCAATTTTATAAAGCACTAAACCTAAAAAGACAGTCTAATTTAAAATAACTAATTATTGACTTAAAAATAAATATAATGTAATGTTTAAGGATTTTTTTTCTTTTACATTTATTTTCCAAAAGAGTTTTTGGAACTTCCCCGGATCATGAGGTAGATTTATAAATTGAGAATATAGATGGAGTTACTCCTATATCTGAATTCCCCTATAATATGGACTTGATACATCTGGATTTGTTGTAGAATAACATGAAAGTGAATTTGGAAAAAGGTATTATAGACTCTATTTCATTCTCTTTAGATGCACCCACACTCTTTGTCAATAAAATAGATGGATCAGTGTAGTTGTGCATCGATTAACAGTATCTCAAAAATATTACCAAAAATTAAATGTATTCCCTAGAAAGATTTATGAAAAGTTCAATTAACATTGAGGATCTCTGTACTTTGAAAATGTGGATCATTATTTTCTATGTCATAAATTAATGGTAAAGAAGGATGATATACATAACACACCATTTTATGCAAGTTATTGAAAATATGAGTTCATAATTATTCCTTTACTACTTATGAATTCCCTCATAATCATCATGGATTTTATGAATAGATTCTTTTGATCCTTCCTCAACATATTTTTAGTATTTTTATTTTTAATATTTGGATTTACTAGAATGAAACTATAGAATAATAATAGAATATAAGGATTATTCTAGCTAAATTATATAATGATAAAATTTATGGTATGATTAAAAAGTGTGGCATTAGGATGTATAATGTTGATTTAATAGTGTGGATGCTCAAAGGTGAGGGTTTTTTTGTTGACACTTTGAATACAATAAAAATTAAATAATGACCCAAAATATCATGTGTTATGGATATCTATAGTTTTCTTTGATTAGATAGGAAATATAGATATTTAATGATAAATTCTACCTGATTATATGGCTCAATAATAGGGTTAACATAGAAAGTGGTAAAGTATGTCTATAAAGAAGAATGTGATGAATTCATTTAGGATATTGGGAAGAGGATAACACTGAAAAAATACTCATAGTACCATAATGTTGAGAATTTTTTGTGATATACCATGAATCATTAAAATAAATATTGTCTTTTATACTCATGAAAAATGATAAAGTTTTAGCCTAAGCCTCATGACCATTGAATATCCATGAGTATAATTACCTAACACATGATCTATAGTTAGCAGTATTGATATTCACATTGAATATTTCATGGATATACCTATTTTTTGAGAAGTGAGACATATATACATATCACAATAGGATAAATTATATATTCACATATACAGAGATGAACATAAATCAATTACGTTAGTTAAAGGTGAGTAAAAATTATTTTTTATAAAATCACTACAATATTAGAACAGTGAACAATGTTGTTGATGATCGTAGAAAAATAGAACCCATTACTACTTCCATTATACGTTTTGAGATTGAAATTATCTTCATGGATATGTAATTTATGGATATGAAAATGAAAATAATAAGGAACACATTGTACATTTCCAAAATTAATTCCCAAATACCTATATAATAGACATTCAAGGTGACTCAATGTAAGGATCCATAACTTTAACAAAATGTGGAAGTAGTAAATTTGGGGAAGATTCATGAATTATGAATTGATTAAGGTAATTTCATTTAGTTTCAAACTAGAACTTGTTTTTTTACATCACATGGGATAAAGAAGTTTGAATAACCTTTAAGATAAATTGTTTTAACAAAGTTTTTGTATTTGTTGACAACTAATCTTTTAGTATAAGAATGTTTTTATTATCCAGGAATCAGATCTATCTTTATTGTATTCATCTCATATGATATAAAAGAATAAAAGGTAGAAAGAGTTGTTTTCTTGTAGTTTTCCTTCATCGTAATCAGAGAAATAAATAAAAAGATGAGGGAAGAAGTTGTGTTTTTTCTCAAGAGGGTTTTTGATTAAAGTGAAGTTATGAGATGGAAAGTTTTCATTCTTTCTAAACCAAGTTTTAGGATTATTTGAGGATCAAAAGTTCTCAAAAATCATTTAAAATTTCATGATAAATGCCTTTGAAGAAATGTTGGATAGGTTTGAATAATTTCGAAGTCACAGTTTGGATTTTCTATCATAATTGGAATTCTATCACAATGAGAATTTACTTGGATTCACTAACAAGGATACATAATTCAGATTCACTAAAAGGGATACAAAATTTAGATCCACTGAGAATGAAACAGAATTTGGATTCATTGAGAAATAAATAGAAATTAGATATACTATGAATGAAACAAAATTTGGATTCACTGAGAAATATATAGAAATCAGGTTCACTAAGAAAGAAACCAAAATTAGATTCACTGATATATAAACATAATTCAGATTCACTGAGAATGAAATATAAATCATATTCATTGAGAAATAAATATAAATCATATTTAGCAGATTATGAAGAAGACTCAAAAAAAATTGTAACTTCCTAAGAAATCGCATTATGTAATGGTATGTTTTATATTACTATGTCTTCCTTTAATCAATCAAGTTGTCCTCTTATAAAAAAATATTATATATATATAACAAGAGAATAAAGTAAATGCATGAAAATGAACGAAAGGCTCGTTTATTCAAATGAGGAACACCTTGGTAACTACAACTCATAGTGATCAAATAGGAAGCTTAGCTAACCAAAGATTCCAACTAAAAACCCGATTAAAATTACAGGAAGACCGCTTAAAACCACAAGAACCCCGAGAAGGCGATAAGGGTCTTTGGAATCCATCAAAATAAACATAATAATGGCTGAAGCCACTGCAGTTGTACTGAGCACAAAAGGAAGAACTCGAACCATCTCCTCCTCTTTCTTCTTCAATCTCCTTGAGTTTGGGATACCCCGAGACCAGGTTTTTATAGAACACATATCCAACCGTTAGCCACCAAAATCTATAATTATAGTCGTTGGCACCCCCATGATCCAATATCTTTTAATGTTTTAATTTTCAATCTGAACCATTGAAGCTCAGAGTTGAATACCCCATCCCCTGAAAGGTTCAAAAAGGTTAAGTGTGTTATTTGGTTTAATGTTTTAATAACAACATCAATAATAATGATAATATAACTAATTCATTGGTTGTTTTACTAAAATGTGAATCATATGAGAATGCTATTTTTTATATATATATAATGTAAAACAGTGGGAATTAGTATTATTATTTTCCACTATTTATTATACACGTTTTTAACTTGAGCAAGTAAATATTTATTTTATGAATGTCTATATTGAATCTGGTGGGATTTACTTATTTTAGTCTATGAAAATGTGTGTGAAAACTCTTGGGATATATATATATATGTGTGTGTGTGTGTGTGTGTGTGTGTGTGTGTGTTACTTCAAACTTTAAGTTAGATGTATTATACTTACCCCTAAATTTAAAATACGTAATAATAATAATGAAAATGTTTATAATTTGATCTTTTTATAATTAATAGTTTTGAAATTATGTCAAATTATGGTTTCAATTGTGTTACAAATTTTGTTTCATAATGTTTACATCAATGCACTCTAAATTGTGAATTTTGAAAATAATTATTAATGTTATTATGTTAAATTTCTAATTGTATTAACAATATTAATATATATCCTTGCTTGTAAATAGAGATTAAGGTAATTAGTATATATAAGTCAATGAATTAAAATAATAATGTGATATAGATAGGGGTAAATAAACTAATGCATATGTGTATTAAAAGACAATTGACTTTCCTTAAAATAATGAAAGTTGATCAATAATTGTTTGTTAATAATAATTATATGTTATAATAGGTGTAATAAAATAGTATATAATATCGATATATAATGTAATAGTGATAACATAAGAAATAACAATATTAAGATATTAGAAATGATAAAAAAAAATAAAAAAAGAAAGAGACCTATGTGGAGCAAGTCTTGAGCTGAAAAAAGGGGAAAAGGGTGAGGGTTCGGGCTGGCTAATCAATAAAACAAAAAAAAATGTAATATAATAAAATAATGATGCTTTTATTAAAAAAGGTGGACAAATCAGGGAGGAGGATTCTACCTCCCTCCTCATGCCGCAAACCAAACCGATGTCGCATCCCTCTCGGTCGTCCGATCTAGCTCGGCTCCATCGCAGTCGTCCGTTCTTCTTTAATACTGCTTCACATATGGGTCGTCCATTTAATTGCAGATCTTCCTCCCCACGCCCTTCTTTTGGTTTCTTCTTCCTCGCGCATGCGAACCAGTAGGGTAGGCGGTGCTGCATTTTCTTCACTCAGGACAGTGGTGGACCCGACATCGCCCTTCTTTCCATGGGTTGGCGCCGTCCATTTAATGCACAGCCTCGGATACCCAATCAACCTCACCGCACAAGGATGAACTCCCTGTTCTTAAGCCGCGGTTTTCACCAAAGAGGGGAATTTTGCACCGAAGGAGAGGGTTTTTTCCCGTGCTTCCTTGGACCCTTTTCCACCTCGTCGATGTCTTCTGCACTTCCTTCTCCTCCTCTCCGAGATGGTAAGGGACCTATTTTCTTGCTTGTGTTTCAGTTTTGGTTTAAGTTTATATATATATATATTTATATAAACATATACATGTATATGAAGCTTGCAAACACCCCTGGTTCTTATTTTCTTTCTTCGTGTCCTCCCCAAATCTAATAACAAAACTTTAAAACATGTAAGAAAAGGATTACATTATCTTAACTAGTTTTAGTTTTGGGTTTGAATTATTTTATATATATACATATATATGTATATAATCACAAGAACATTCATATACTATGATCCTTTTACTTATAAGGTTTTCCTGAACCTAGTAACCGGACTTTAAAACATGGAAGTATAGAGTTTTGTGATTTCACCTTGTTTTGTTTATTTTTGGGTCTTATATATATATGTATAAACATACACACATATATATATATGTAAATCTTGCTTTATGTTGAGTTCCTAGTTTCTTGTGGCTGATCCATAGAATGATTAAAACAGGTAGGGAAATGATTGTTGTTGGGTTGTTCAAATTAAGGTATGAACTAGTATATATGTATATATATGCATATATATATATATATATATGTACCCATATATATATAAATACTAATATATGCATACACCAATTTAATTACGTGCAAACAATTTCAGAATAAAAAATGGATGAATATGGTTATTATGTTTTAATTTATTTTGGTGTAACATGATGATTTAATAAAATTATTTTTACCCTTAAATATTATTACATCAAGAACAACAACAAAACTATTTATATAAATTTTTATTTATATGACGATGTTTAAGGATTAGTTTGATATTAAAATAATTCTCCCAATTGAGAATTCTCATTTATCAACGTTCTTGACAATTCATGTGTCAGCATGATGATTTCTTGACACCCATATATCAGTATGTGTTTAAATATGAATGACCACATTTTTAACTTGGGATTGTGATGTTTGAATTGTTAAAGTGTTTATTATAAGGTTTCCATTAAGCCCATGGTTTCAATTGTTATGTTAATATCTAATGTGTACGTATTTTTATTTCTTATGTCTTAGATTTTATCAATGTTTGTACTGTCCTTCCTTGACTATGAAAATGCATGTAAAGGGATTATGAGTAATGAATGTAAGAATGAGACCCTATGAATGTAAGACCATATCAAATATGTGAGGGATGTATTGTACTTAAATGATTATGGACGGGTGCGCCCAGAATTATACAGTGCTCCAATGCATTGGGTAAATGATGAGTCTCATGAGACGTTATGTGCGACGGCCTTGGCGGTTAGCCTTGGATTGTGCTACTATGGGAACAGGATTGGCGGTTATCCTTGACCCGTATAAAGTTATGTTTATGGTCATGAAACAAGGTCTTGAAAAAGTCTGGCATTATCCATTCCCTCCGCATGTGATGATAAATGGTCAACCAGGGGATAGTTCAACTAACAGGACATCCCCTAGTTGAAAATTCCCTCGACTATGAGAATGAGATTATGAGATATGAACTGTAACACATGTGGTATATTGTTATAAGAACTTTATGCACTAATGAATCATGATATGAATGTTATCCCTACTTACACATAGTCTTTTAGAACTAAAGAAATCTTGTTGTAAATTATGCATCATCTATTCTTCTCATGCTTGCGCTCTTTGAATTATGTCTTCTTTGATGTTCATTTTAAGAAATTACCTCTTTTCTATGTAAGTGGTTTCAAGAATGTAATATTGACATGTTTTAAGAAAAATATAATGCCTTGTTTTTAATGAAGTGTTTTATCGTCTTCAAAATGACTTCTTTGAGAAAGAACTTTCTTTAAACGTTTTAAAACCCCTTACTGGGCATATTTTACTCACCCTAAGTTTTTGTTTTAAAATTCTCAGGCATGGATTTTTACTAAATAAGTTTTCTATAAGCAGCTGGTTTCCCAGAATCCTGAGCCTCGCGATCTTCTGTAGTAATGGGACATGATGTATTATTGTAACTATTTGTAATAAATTTTTAGTACATCATGCCCCATGGGATCCTAGGAATCGGGGTCCTTACAGTTGGTATTAGAGGATGGGTTCTGAAAACTCTGGAAAACCAGGTGGTATGAATATATTACTATGATTGACTAAGTAAATATGTTATAACTTTCAGATGGCTGATGTAAATGTATCTACCAATCTACTGTCACTTCCCACTGAGGCCCTAGAGACCATTGTGTCTCTGGATAGTCGGGAAAACTTTCTTAATTACACCCTTATTCGCATGACATGCAAGCATCTGTATGATGTGTCAAACTCGCCTAGGGTGCTTAGTCTTCACCGGGGATTGGGAATGGATAATCTCCTAATGATGATGACCCAATTCCCCTCTTATGCACGTCGGGGAAGGTACCACGAGGGACTCTTCCGAGTGTTCATGACTGGCGGAGAATTTGGCACGATGCTCGATAACCCATTTCAAGAAGCTTCTACTGCCAGAGACCTCAGAGCGGCCTACCTATGTCAGATTTTGCACTATGGCTTTTGGGGCCAGTTGATGGACTTTGGGGTGTTGGAAGATGAGTCCACCTAATTGTCTCTTAGGAAAAATGTGTATAATGATTTTTCCCAACTCCATACCCCTCATGCCAAACTCAGGAGGCGTCATAGGTGTTCCCATGAGTTTAACCTCTTCTGTTCAGCCTGTGTGTGATTTGAGGAGTTAGGGAGTTTTGCCTCTCTTTGTGGTGTTTGTTTAGTAAACCCAGGCTTTGTTATGTAAACTTTTGTGTAATTGAAGGTTTCCTGATTCCTTTCCTATCTCTACCTTATCAGTACTGTTAAGGGATTCCTCTTGAATTTTTTTTTCATATGGCTGATCAAATGAACATCTCATCTCTGCTTGATGAGTTAGTAGAGGTTATCTTGATCAGAACTTGCACGATGGATTATCCATCTTTTCTCCACCTGCGATGGTCTTTCCAATTCCTGCTTGACTTATCAAACCATCCTGAGATTCTCCATTCGTGTCAGGGTGTGACCGTGTCTTTCATCTCATTGCCACTACCCAACTCCCCTACCATAGGCGAAGGGGGAGATACTACGAAGGCCTCTTCCTATGTTTTACTCTGGAACAGAACTTTTCTGCTAGAGTGTTCTTCCTCATAGCTGCTCAAGATGGCCACCTCAAGGCAGCCTATATCTTCCAAGTCTTAAATCTCAGTCTCCTCAATCGCATCATCCCTCTCGAATACCTCGAGCGTGATATAGTTCGGAGGGTTATCAGGGAATTTTTCCACTCAGACATTTCTGTGCTTTTCACTGCACGAGCCTCCCTATGGGAGCCTGTGTGTAGTATACATGAGTAGGGATTCAAAAACTACTGCTCAAGGTGCATCTGGGCTAGGGAAACGGAGGAACTATGTACCAACTTGGGTATTCCGTTAACCGATCCAGATCTCCTATTTCATTAATGTTGTAAGACTGGGGTTTTTGTTTATCTTTTTATGAATATAATTGCGAGGACGCAATTATTTGAAGGGGAAATAATGTAACGTCCGAAGAAATTGTGTTATGTAACGATATGTTTTATATTACTATGTCTTCCTTTAATCAAACAAGTTGTCCTCTTATAAAAAAAATTATATATATATATATAACAATGGAATAAAGTAAATGCACGAAAATGAATGAAAGGCTCATTTATTCAAATGAGTAACACCTTGGTAACTAAAACTCAAAGTGATCGAACATGATGTTTAGATAACCAAAGATTCCAACTAAAAACCTGATTAAAATTACAGGAAGACCGCTTAAAACCACAAGAACCCTAAGAAGGCGATAAGGGTCTTTGGCATCCATCAAAACAAACATAAGAATGGCCGAAGCCACCACAGTCGTACTAAGCACCAAAGGAATAACTCGAACCATCTCCTCCTCTTTCTTCTTCAATCTCCTTGAGTTTGCGATACCCTGAAACCAGGTTTTTATAGAACACCTATCTGACCGTTAGCCACCAACGGCTATAATTATAGTCGTTGGCACCCCCATGATCAAATATCTTTTAATGTTTTAATTTTCAATCTAAACCATTGAAGCTAAGAGTTAAATACCTCATCCCCCAAAAGGTTCAAAAAGGTTAAGTGTGTTCTTTGATTTAATGTTTTAATAACAAAAAAAATAATAATGATAATATAACTAATTCATTGGTTGTTTTCCCAAAATCTGAATCATATGAGAATGCTATTTTTTATATATATATAATGCAAAACAGTGGGAATTAGTATTATTATTTTCCACTATTTATTATACACTTTTTTAACTTGAGCAAGTAAATATTTATTTTATGAATGACTATATTGAATCTGGTGGGATTTATTTATTTTAGTCTATGAAAATGTGTGTGCAAACTCTTGGGATATATATGTGTGTGTGTGTTACGTCAAAATTTAATATAGATGTATTATACTTACCCCTAAATTTAAAATAAGTAATAATAATAATGAAAATGTTTATAATTTGATCTTTTTATAATTAACAGTTTTGAAATTATGTCAAATTATGGTTTCATTTGTGTTACAAATTTTGTTTCATAATGTTTACATCAATGCACTCTAAATTGTGAATTTTGAAAATAATTATTAATGTTATTATGTTTACTGTCTAATTGTATTAATAATATTAATATAGATCCTTGCTTGTAAATAGAGATTAAGGTAATTAGTATATATAATTCAATGAATAAAAATAATAGTGTGATATAGATAGGGGTAAATAAACTAATGCATATGTGTATTAAAAGACTATTGACTTTCCTTAAAATAATGAAAGTTGATCAATAATTGTTTGTTAATAATAATTATATGTTATAATATGTGTAATAAAAGAGTATATAATATCGATATATATTCTAATGGTGATAATATAAGAAATAACAATATTAAGATATTATAAATGATAAAAAAATAAAAAAAGAAAGAGACCCGCGTGGAGCAGGTCTTGCGCCGAAAAAAGGGGAAAATGGAGAGGGTTCGGGCTGCCTAATCAATCAAACAAAAAAATGTAATATAATAAAATAATGATGTTTTTATAAAAAAAGGGGGACAAATCAGGGAGGAGGAGTCTGCCTCCCTCCTTGCGCCGCAAACCAAATCGACGTTGCATCCCTCTCGGCCGTCGGATCCAGCTCAGCTCCATCGCAGCCATCTGTTCTTCTTTAATACCGCTTCACATTTGGGTCGTCCGTTTAATTACATATCTTCCTCCCCACACCCCGCTTTCGGTTTCTTCTTCCTCGCACATGTGAACCAGTAGGGTAGGCAGTGTTGTGTTTTCTTCACCCAGGCCAGCGGTGGACCCAACTTCGCCCTTCTTTCCACGGGTTGGCACCGTCCATTTAACGCATAGCCTCGGATACCCGATCAACCTCACTGTGCAAGGAAGAAATCCCTATTCTTAAGTCGCAGTTTGCACCGAAGAGGGGAATTTTGCACCGAAGGAGAGGGTTTTGCACTGTGCTTCCTTGGACCCTCGGCCACCTCGTCGACGTCTTCTGCACTTCCTTATCCTCCTCTCCGAGCCGGTAAGGTACCTCTTGTCTTTCTTGTGTTTCGGTTTTGGTTTAAGTTTATATATGTATATATATATTTATATAAACATATACACGTATATGAAGCTTGAAAACACCCCTGGTTCTTGTTTTCATTCTTCGTGCCCTCCCCGAATCTAATAACCAAGCATTAAAACATGTAAGCAAAGGATTACATTATCTTACCTAGTTTTAGTTTTGGGTTGGAATTATTTTATATATATACATATATATATATATATATGTATATAATCACATGAACATTCATATACTATGATCCTTTTACTTATAAGGTTTTCCCGAACCTAGTAACCGGACTTTAAAACATGTAAGTAAAGAGTTTTACGATTTCACCTTGTTTTGTTTAGTTTCAGGTCATATATATATATATATATATATGTATAAACATACACACACACACACACATATATATATATATATATGTGTGTGTAAATCTTTCTTTATGTCGAGTTCCTGGTTTCTTGTGGGTGATCCATAGCATGATTAATATAGGTAGGGAAATGATTGTTGTTGGGTTGTTCAAATTAATGTATGAACTAGTATATATGTATATATATGTATATATATGCATATATATATATATGTACCCATATATATATAAATACTAATATATGCACACACCAATTTAATTACGTGCAAACAATTTCAGAATAAAAAATGGATGAATATGGTTATTATGTTTTAATTTATTTTGGTGTAACATGATGATTTAATAAAATTATTTTTACCCTTAAATATTATTACTTCAAGAACGAAACCAAAACTATTTATATACATTTTTATATATATGATGACGTTTAAGGATTAGTTTGATATGAAAATAATTCTCCCAATTAAAAATTCTCAATTATCAGCGTTTTTGACAATTCATGTGTCAGCATGATGATTTCTTGACACCCATATATCAGCATGTTTTTAAATATGAATGGCCTCGTTTTTAACTTGGGATTTTGATGTTTGAAGTGTTAAAGTGTTTATTATAAGGTTTACATTAATCCCATGGTTTCAATTGTTAAGTTAATATCTAATGTGTACGTATTTTTATTTCTTATGACTTAGCTTTTATCAATGTTTGTATTGTCCATCCTTGACTATGAAAATGCATGTAAAGGGATTATGAGTAATGAATGTAAGAATGAGACCCTATGAATGTAAGACCACGTAAAATATGTGAGAGATGTATTGGACTTAAATGATTATGGATGATTGTGCCCAGAATTATATAGTGCTCTAATGCATTGGGTAAAGGATGAGTCTCATGAGACGTTATGTGCGACGGCCTTGGCGGTTAGCCTTGGCTTGTGCTACTATGAGAAATGGGATTGGTGGTTAGCCTTGACCCGTATAAAGTTATGTTTATGGTCCTGACAAAAAGTCCTGACAACGTCTAGCATTATAAATTCCCTCCGCATGTGATGATAAATGGTCAACCAGAGGATAATTCAACTAACAGGACATCCCCTAGTTAGAAATTCCCTCAACTATGATAATGATATTATGAGATATGAACTGTAACACATGTGGTATTTTGTTCTAATAACTTTATGTGCCAATGAATCATGATATGAATGTTATCCCCACTTACACACAGTCTTTTAGAACTAAAGAAATCTTGTTGTAAATTATGCATCATCTATTCTTATCATGCTTGCGCTCTATGATTTATGTCTTCTTTGATGTTCATTTTAAGAAAGTACCTCTTTTCTATGTAATTGGTTTCAATAATATAAGATTGACATGTTTTATGAAAAATATAATGAATTGTTTTTAATGAAGTGTTTTATCATCTTCAAAATGACTTCTTTGAGAAAGAACTTTCTTTAAACGTTTTAAAACCCCTTACTGGGCATATTTTTCTCACCCTACGTTTTTGTTTTAAAATTTTTAGGCAAGGATTTGTACTAAAGAAGTTTTTCAGAAGCAGCTGGTTTCCCAGAATCCTAATCCTCACGATCTTCTGTAGTAATGAGACATGATGTATTATTATAACTATTTGTAATAAATTTTTAGTACATCACGCCCCATGGGCACCCGGGAATCGGGGTCCTTACAAAAATTCTATAAGTTTTATGAATAGTTGATGAGGTTAAACTTGAAATTCAATTTTTTATTAATCTCTGCGAAATAAAATTAGGCTTCAATAAGTAAAATTTGAAGTTTTAAATGGGAGTGATTTTTTTAGTTTTTGATATTTTATGAAGTGGGGAATGTTTTTGAGTTTCCCAATTTTATTTTCTAAGTCACCTATAAATACATGCTCAGATTATTTACTATGTGTAGATATGGAACATAAGTGGAAAAAGAGAAGTATTGAAGAAATGAAGTGAAATTCATTTCCAAATAGAGATATTGTGAGGAGTATTAGAGAACTAAAAATTTGTTTATCGGATTTTTCAAGATCATATTGAGAAAGATTGTATTGAGAAAGATTGTATTGAGAATATCATATTCAATTAATTAGATTAATCCAATCGGACTGAGGTACACTATATTGAGTATTTTAGAGAAGTTTGAGTTTTATAGACTGAGAATTAGTTCATTAAATTATGTCCATCATATTGATAAAATAGGATTCAGACTCGTATAATTGAGAGAATCAGATCTAGACTCATCGAATTGAGAAAATAAGATCCAGACTCATCAGATAAAGAAAAGCAGTGTAAAGACCAGTAAAATTCAAGGAAATTTTTTTCTTAATTTTCTTTGAAATTTTACAAGAACGTAGTTTCTGATGGCACCTGATTCTGAGGCCCGGTGTGCCTGGAATCAATTTCCAAAGTTTAGCTTGGGTACATTCAGTAAAAAAATGAGCGAGTTTTCCTAACATTTGAACCGGTGCTCGGAATCAATATACGAGGGCACTGATGAAACCGCAGCACCGATAATTGCTTAGGAAGACTTTTCCTGGAGTTTATTTTGCTCGGGAAGAGATGTTAAAAAAAGGTGAGGAATAACAATAAAATTGTTGAACAATTTTTTTCTATTTCTTTACCTGTGGTTAAAAGTTGTGGAAAAGGAAGATACAAGGAAGGTGAGGTGGGGCCCACACGAGCCCCCACCTCCTTCAATTTTCCCCAACACCCCATTAATTATCCTCTCTAGAAATTAGTTTGCAACTCCTCAATTTAATTTACATGTCAATTTAACGCCTCATTAAGTTGGACAACGGACGTTAATTAATTCACGAATTCAATTTGATTTTCGAATTAAAGTTGGTGCGTGTGTGTGTACGAATAAAATAAGACAAGGTCTTATTTTATTGGGGGGTGGATTCGTTGTGTGGAACAAAGAGGAGAAAAATCTTGCGCTCCGAAGAACTCTCCTTCCTCGTCGAAGAAAGCGAAGAACACCGGCCTCCGATGGAAGATGACGAAGAATGCTAGTTCCCCGGAGATCGACTACGCGACGCCGTGTACCGCGATGCCGACCATCCTCCTTCCACGACGCCATCTTCTGCGACGTCCCTTCACCGTGACGAACCTTCGTTCAACAAACGCTTGAGGTAGGGGTTATTGGTTTTTTCCCGTGGTTTTTCCTTTGTCGTTCATCGTTTCCTTATTGGGCCGCCTGTTATCATAATAACGGGAGGAGGTCGGACCGCACGAACACGGCTGACCCTGCTCCCCCTTTTGTTGGTTGTACTTGTTGCAGCACGAGCAAAGGTGGCGCAGTGGAATGGTACTGAGCAGAAACAATGAAGAACGGGCGAAGAAGCATGGCGCCGTCGCGCCACGCCATTGCGGCATTTTGAAGGCTCCGCAGTTTGATTAATTTACGTGTGGATTGACGGGTGATAACGGAACGGGCCGCATGGGCGATTTGAAGACTTCACAGTGAAGATCCGGTCCCTGGAGGACCGCTGGCGAAGACCACAGGTAAAACAGACCACTGGAGCGCGTCCGGTGGTCTGCGGAAGGGCCTGTCGGCATGCTACGCCGGCACGACGGCGCCTGCGCGCCGCCCGGAGGGTCCACCGCAGCTCAAGCCGCGGCGGAAGGCGGCGGTCCCGCGGTCGCGCGGGTCTGAAGGAGGGGGGGATGCTAGGTCGCGTCCTCTGGCAAGGAACGACCCCCACACAGGGGCCGCGACGATAATCAAGGTGGCAGCCACCCCCTTTGCGCGGCCGCTCGGCCAGCGCCGAGCCGCCCCGGGCCGGTCCGGGTCGTTCCTAATGGGCCGGACCCAAACCCGGTTCGGGTCGACCCGGTTTTGGCCGACCCAGGGGTGTTGGGTCGGGTCGGACCGGGCCCAGACCCCCCATTTTCAACCCATTTCCGGTCTTTTTCCCGTATCTTGGGATACAGACCTCCGATAGATGCACTGTTAGTTGCAATGCGGTCCTTGGATCTAGAAGGTCATTTTGGTATATTAAAATTATGGTTTCAGAGAACTTTGGGTACGGCCGGGTTGGTTCGAACACGAAACCAATCGGGCCCTCGGAGCGGAAATGCTTATAACTTGAACTTCGGACGTCCGATTGACGTGCCGTCGACTTTGTTGGATTCCTCTTAGTGATATGGACCTTTTGGATTACTCCGCTAGAGGTTTGGATGCATTTTTTGTATGGTCGGGTTGGTTTTGAATTAGAAACCAACCGGGCCCCTGGAAAGAAAATGACAATAACTCTCAGACCGGGAGTCTGATTGACGCGTCGTCTGTCACGTTGAGTTCCTCTTGTCGAGACGGAACTTTGAGATACATCAGCTCCGGACTACGTGTCAGTTGATGTATCGACCGCTTGGATCATGTAGCGGGCCCTCCCAGAACAAGCATATTGTGTGCGGGAACCCTAGAGCTGGCTGCGATGATGACAACCGTACTGAAATCCTATGTGGGTTCGACGACGATGAAGACTACACTGAAATCCTATGTGGGTTTGGCAGCAATGAAGACCGTACTGAAATCCTATTTGGGTTCGACGGAGATGAAGACTGCACTGAAATCCTATGTGGGTTGGGCAGCTATGAAGACCGTACTGAAATCCTATGTGGGTTCGATGGAGATGAATACTACACTGAAATCCTATGTGGGTTCGGCAGCGATGAAGACCGTACTGAAATCCTATGTGGGTTCGACGGAGATGAAGACTGCACTGAAATCCTATGTGGGTTCGGCAGCGATGAAGACCGTACTGAAATCCTATGTGGGTTCGATGACAATGACTACTGTTCTTGTATCCTATGTGGGTCTGGCAGTATCTAACTCTGTTCTTACTATCCTATGTGGGTCTGGCAGAGTAGCTGGTTTAGTATCCTACGTGGGCCCCAGCTTAGATGAATCATTGGCTATATATGATCATGTCTATCACCGAAGAGGTATACCTGTGTGAGCTGAGTCTTGACTTTCAATCATTATCTTCGATATGATTGACTTGTTTTCCTATGTGGATTGTGTTGTGCTATCCTGTTTGGACATGATCGAACTTGGGCTCAGATGCTGGAGCCGAACTGGAATTGATGACTTAGGTATATGTATGGGCATATACCTAAGTAGTGTAGGTTATTACTTCGTGATTGTATCTTTCTTTTGTGGATTATCCTTTGTGGATTCTGGGAGACCTTCGGGGGTCTCGGGGTCCCTACTGAGTAGCGTATACTCACCCCTGCACGGGCTATGCCCGCACTACGTTGTGTTGGATGCAGACGACTGACAGCACTGATTGTGGTTGAGGCTAGTGGAGGAGTCGGTACCTGGAGGTGGACCCCTGGGTGGGACTTACGCAGAGCGGACGGCTAGACCGAGGAGCTGAGGTGGCTATCTATACCCACCCTTCAGGTGGGACTTCCAGTGGACAACTCGATGTTTCTGCTTTACTTCAGTTGTTGTACTTTCTTTCTAGTTGTACTTACTTTCAGTTTGGGTTTGTATTATGGCCCATTTACTTTCCGCACTTACTTGTACTCAGTTTTCTTAGTGTTTACTTCTGTTGGCTTACTCTGTGGTGTTTGTTTACTTATAAAGGCAATGCCTTCCCCTTTTTTGTTGGGATATATGCCTTGGTGCTAGTCTCCAGCCCCTGGCCTATGGGAGGTGGGCTTGGGATAGTCACGACACGGGTCACGAGGACGGGTGGTGACAGATTGGTATCAGAGGAGTTCAGTTCTACCGCAGAACTCGGGACTCTGATCTTTCTTCTATGTGAAGCAATAGTGTTAAGGGTATTGAGTATGATTATCAGTCCAGGGAGTCCAGTGTTGGTGCGGCGGCCGACGTACCCATACACCAGGACCCTGACTTCTGATTTCCGACTCAATTCACGAAAACATTGATTGCATGTGTGTTTCAAAAGTTTTATTTGTGATTACTTTGTGTCAGCTCACCAAGTATACTTTTTTGACCGTGACACACCTTTTTATTTTCAGGATGGCCCCACGACGACCGCCATCTAGGGTTCCGAGCGTTGTGCGAGATGATAGTCCACCGAGCGATGAGGCCTCGGTGCAGGGCCCTTTGACAGTGGAGGCATCGGCGGTACCTCTACCTGCCGAGCCACTGATGCTACCAGCCCCAGCCGCTGATAGTACATGTCGCCTTAGTGCACTGCACGAGTTTCAGCATTAGAGACCTCCCAGGTTCTGCGGGGAGACGGACCCTCAGGCAGTTGAGGATTGGCTGGAGGCGGTTGTGCAAGATTTCAGGTTAGTGGGGACACCAGCTGACCTCATGGTGATTCTTGCAGCGAGCCTCCTGCACGCGGCAGCAGGCAGATGGTGGAGCTTGACGCTCTAGGTTCACGAAGAGGCATCACTCTTCTAGATGGACTTTGAGAGCCTCTTCCGCTCGGAGTTCGTCCCAGCCACCCTCCGTGTGGTGTGCATCCAGGAGCTTCTACCGCTGCAGCAGGGAAGCCTGACGGTCCCCCAGTACTCGGCGATATTTACCGATCTCTCGCGCTATTCGACAGACATGGTACGGGACCCATTCTTCCGGGCCCGGACCTTCGAGCAGGGACTGAGGAATGAGATAAGGGCATTGATGATCTCCCTCAGCATTCCGACACAGGCAGGAGTATTAGAGTGAGCACTTCTCATAGAGAACTTTCTTGCCGAGCCTACGCCAGCAGCGAGACCTACCACAGGGTGGCATGTAGCAGAGTCGTCTGAAGCTGGAAGTCGACGGATGTCACAGGGGTCCAAGTGGACCGGACCATCAGGAAGACGACCTCAGGACACTGGGTCAGAGGTGCAGGGCACAGGGTGCAGAGCTAGACTTCCAAGGAGCAGACAGTGCTACGCATGTGGCGGGCAGGGCCACATGGCTCGTGACTACCCGACCCACCATGCAGAGGAGCAGCAAACGGTTGAGAGGCCACCCACGCAGAGGCAGAGGGTCGACCATAGCGGTCCGCCGAGAGCAGGTGGACGAGGCAGGGGAGCTGGCCGAGCAGCAGGTGGTGGGAGACGCTTTGAGGCTTTACCACCACCACCTCCAGGAGGTCCACCCCTACCACAAGGAGCTTGCGGGAAGAGACAGGCTCAGCTTCAGGCAGCGGAGGCCTATGACCACAGTGCACCAGAGATGATTCGAGGTACTATCTGTGTCTATTCCACCCTTGCTGCAGTTCTTATAGATACAAGAGCGAGTCATTCTTTTATTGCTGCTACCCTTGTTCGATGCTCGGAGATTCCGACAGAGCCGTTGGCTCGATCCATACGGCTAGAGACTCTTATGGGAGCAGACTTGACGATTACGCACTAGTGCCGGTAGTGTGAGCTTACTCTAGGAGGCGAGAGCTTCAGCTGGGATCTTCTTGTAGCGGCTTTGAGGCCTTATGAAGTCATCTTGGGCATGGATTGGTTATATATATTCCATGCTCAGATCGACTATATTAGGCGCAAGGTGCGGTGTGTACTCACCGACTGGAGCAGGTTTACCTTCACCGGTGATAAGGGAGCCTTTGCAGCACAGGATAGACTCACGCAGAGGAGAGGGAAGCCCATCACTCATTAGTTGTCTAGCATCATCCTAGAATCATTTGACGTGTTGAGTCCTAGTTTTCCTGTAGTGGTGGATCAGTATGCGGACGTTTTCCCTGACGATGTTCCAGGACTGCCTCCCAACAGAGAGGTAGACTTTTATATTGACCTGTACCCCGGGACAGCCCCTATATTCACTCCAGCATATCAGATGGCTCCCGCTAAGCTTTGAGATCTACGGGTACAGCTGGAGGACTTGCAGGGAAAGGGATTCATCCGACCCAGTGTTTTACCCTGGGCTTCCCCGATATTGTTTTCCAAGAAGGCGGACGGGAGTTTGTGACTTTGTTTTGACTATCGTCGCCTGAACCAAGTGACCATGGGGAACATGTATCCTCTACCTAGGATTGACGACCTCTTTGTTCAGCTCAAGGGAGCGCAGTGGTTCTCGAAGATAGACCTCAGGTTATGGTATCATCATCTCAGAGTTTGGGACGAGGACGTGCAGAAGACGGCCTTCAGATGTCGGTATGGCCACTATGAGTTCTTGGTTATGCCTTTTGGCGTAACCAATGCTCTAGCTGTGTTCATGAGTCTCATGAACAGGATCTTTTAGCCATACCTCGATCGATTTGTCGTAGTCTTCATCGACGACATTTTGATATACTCGACCACTGAGGAGGAGCACACCTACCACTTGCGGGTTGTGCTGGAAACACTCTGAGAGAACCAGCTTTATGGAAAGCTCTCAAAGTGTCAGTTCTGGTTACGTGAGGTCCACTTCTTGGGACACGTCATCTCTGAGGCGAGAGTTGTGGTGGATCCTGTGAAGATCAAGGAATTACTATCTTGGGAGCCACCCAGGAGCGTGACGGAGGTGTGGAGTTTCTTGGGTCTAGCTGGGTACTACCGGAGATTTGTGCCAGACTTCTCCAGAGTTGAGGCACCACTCTCAGCTTTGAAGAATAATGGGAAACCCTTCGTGTGGTTAGACAGATGTCAACAGAGCTTCCAGGAGCTGAGACAGAGATTGACCAGCTCACCTATCTTGAGGCTACCGGAGGAGGGAGTGGGGTACATAGTCTAATGTGATGCATCAGGGACCAGACTCGGATGTGTCCTGATGAAGGAGCGGGTCGTGATCGCCTGTGGATCACGTCAGTTGAGGAAGCATGAGCAGAACTACTCTACCCATGACCTGGAGTTAGTAGCAGTGGTCTTCGCTCTGAAGATGTGGCGACACTATCTGATGGGCGAGCGCTTTATAGTCTACTCTGACCACTAGAGTCTCAGGTACATATTCTTGCAGAAGGACCTAAATATGAGACAACATCGATGGCTTGAGTTCCTCCATGACTATGTCTTTGAGATAGTCTATAATCCTGGGAAGGGGAATGTAGTAACCAATGCTCTCAGCAGGAGGATGGGCATCCAGCTGCTCAGAGAGGCGACGGAGCAGCTAGTTGCATTGCGGATATCCTTCATGGATAGAGATGGAGCAGCCTTTCTTCAGTCACTCACAGTCACTCCTCCACTATTGCATCAGGTCAGAGAGGCACAGTGTGGGGATGCTGACTATGAGACACGGCGTGTGCAGATGTCCTCAGGACAGGCACCTGATGGATTCTCTATAGGAAGAGAGCATGTCATCCTTTTCAAAGGAGGTACCATGGTACCATTTACTTTATAGGAGGAGGTTCTGAGAGAGTTTCACACATCCCCTTTAGTAGTACATCCAGTAGTGGTGAAGATCTACCAAGATCTCAGACGACAGCACTGGTGTCCGGGTATGAAGAAGGATGTGGCAGAGTTCGTTTCTCGATGCCTCACCTGCCAGCAGGTGAAGGCAGATCACCAGGTACCAGCAGGCTTTGTACAGCCCTTGGAAGTCCCGGAGTGGAAGTGGGACGGGATATCTATGGGTTTCGTGACTGGACTTCCACGTACTTCCAGAGGTCACGACTCCATTTGGGTGATTTTCAACCGACTCACCAAGTCGGCCAACTTCTTACCCATCAGAGACCAGGGCTCAGTGGAGAGCTTGGGGCGTCTCTACATCCAGGAGATTGTATGGCTTCATGGTGTGCCATCATCTATCGTCTCCGATCGAGATGCTCGCTTTACTTCCCGACTTTGGAAAGGGTTGCAGGAGGTATTCAGGACGCAACTACGTCTGAGCACCGCCTTTCACCCTCAGATGGATGGTCAGACAGAGAGGACCATTCAGACTCTCGAGGACATGCTCCATGCATGTGTCCTCGACTTTGGTCGCAGTTGGGAGGACCACCTACCCTTGGTGGAGTTCTCATACAACAACATCTACCACTCCACCATCGGGATGGCACCATATGAGGCATTGTACGGTCGACCTTGCAGATCACCTCTGTGCTGGACAGACCCTGGGGAGTCATTACTTGTGGGACCAGATATGGTTCAGGCCATGACAGAGAAGTTCCAGGTCATCTAGGAGTGGATGAGGACAGCTCAGAGCCGGCAGAAGTCTTATGCTGACAGGAGGCGGAGGCCATTGGAGTTCGAGGATGGCGACCACATCTTCTTGCGGGTCTCACCTCGACGTGGATTACGGGGATTTGGTCGAGGCAGCAAGTTATCTCTGCACTTCATCGGACCATTCTAGGTCCTCAGCAGGATAGGCGAGGTGGCTTATCGCCTAGCTCTACCACCTCAGTTTCACTGGGTGCACGACGTCTTCCACGTTTCCCAGCTAAGGAGATACGTGCATGACACAATGCATATCATCAACCATGGGGAGCTAGACCTTGACGATGGGGCGACTTTTATGAAGGTCCCGGTGGAGATCGAGGATCGACAGGAGCGGGTCCTTCATGGACGGTCGATACCTCTAGTATGCACCAGATGGCAGCACATGAACCTCCATGAGAGCACTTGGGAGCGGGAGGCTTAGATGCGTGCTCAGTACCAATATTTGTTCCCCTAGTCTATGATGTATCCTTACGGGGACGTAAAGCCCTAAGGTGGGAGTAATGTAAAGACCGGTAAAATTCAAGGTAATTTTTTTCTTAATTTTCTTTGGAATTGTACAAGAACGCAATTTTTGACGGCACCTGATTCTGAGGCCCGGTGTGACCGGAATCAATTTCTGAAGTTTAGCTCGGGTACGTTCAGTAAACGAATGAGCGGGGTTTCTTAACTTTTGAACCGGTGCTCGGAATCAATATTTGAGGACACCGATGAAAATGCAGTGCGTGTAATTTCTTAGAAAGACTTTTCATGGAGTTTCTTTTGCTTGGGAGGAGATGTTAAAAAAAGTGGGGAATAAAAATAAAATTGTTTAACAATTTATTTTTATTTCTTTATCGGTGGTTAAACGTTATGGAAAAGGAAGGTGCAAGGATGTTGGGGTGGGGCCCACATGATCCCCCACCTCCTTCAATTTTCCCCAACACCCCATTAATTATCCCCTCTAGAAATTAGTTTTCAACTCCTCAATTTAATTTACATGTCAATTTAACGCCTCATTATGTTGGACAACGGACGTTAATTAATTCACAAATTCAATTTGATTTTCGAATTAAAGTTGGCGTGTGTGTGTACGAATAAAATAAGACAAGGGCTTATTTTATTAGGGGGTGGATTCGTTGTGTGGAACAAAGATGAGAAAACTCTTGCGCTCTAAAGAACTATCCTTCCTCGTCGAAGAACGCGAAGCACGCCGGCCTCCGACGGAAGACGGCGAAGAACGCTAGTTCCCCAGAGATCGACGATGCGACGCCGTGTACCGCGATGCCGACGATCCTCCTTCCGCGACGCCGTCTTTCGCGACATCCCTTCCCCACGATGAACCTTCGTTCAAAAAACGCTTGAGGTAGGGGTTATTTGTTTTTTCTCGTGGTTTTTCCTTTTTCGTTCATCGTTTCCTTATTGGGCCGCCTGTTATTGTAATAACGGGAGGACGTCGGACCGTATGAACACAGCCAACCCTCCTCCCCCTTTTGTTGGTTGTACTTGTTGCAGCACGAGCAAAGGCAGTGTGGTGCAACGGTACCGAGCGGAAATAATGAAGAACTGGCGAAGAAGCGTGGCGTCATCGCGCTACGCCGCAACGGCGTTTCGAAGGCTCCGCAGTTTGATTAATTTACGTGTGGATCGATGGGAGATGACCGAACGGGCCGCAGGGGTGATTTGAAGACTTCGCAGTGAAGAGCAGGTCCCGGGAGGACCGCTGGCAAAGACCGTAGGCAAAACGGACCCCCGGAGCACGTCCGGTGGTCCGCGGAAGGGCCTGCCGGCATGCTACGCCGGCATGGCGGCGCCCGGCGTGCCGCCAGGAGGGTCCGCAGCGGCTGAATCCGCGGCGGTAGAGGGCGGTCCCGTGGCCGCATGAGACCGAAGGGGGGGGACACGGCTCTGGGCCGCGTCCGCTGGCAAGGAACGGCCCCCATGCGGGGGCCGCGACGACAATCAAGGGGGCAGTCACCCCCTTTGCGCGGTCGCTCGGCCAGTGCCGAGCCGACCCTGCTCGGCTAGCGCCAAGCCGCCCCGGGCCGGACCGGCCGCACCAAGCCAGGCCGCTCAGGCCGGGCCGCTCATGCCGGGCCGCTCAGTCCGGGCCGCTCAGGCCGGGCCGCTCAGGCCGGGCCGTTCAGGCCGGGCCGGGCCGCGCCCTAATGGGCCAGACCCAGACCCAGACCCGGTTCAGGTCGACCCAGTTCGGGCTGACCTAGGGGGGTTGGGCCGGGTCGGACCGGGCCCAGACCCCTCATTTTCAGACCATTTCTGGTCATTTTCCCGTATCTTGGGCTACGGACCTCTGATCGATGCACCGTCAGTTGAGATGCGATCCTTGGATCGAGGCGCTCGTTTAGGTATATTAAAATCAAGGTTTCGGAGATCTTTGGGTATGGCCGGGTTGGTTCGAACATGAAACCAACCGGGCCCTCAGAGCGGAAATGCTTATAACTTAAGCTCCGGACATTCGATTGACGTGTCGTTGACTTTGTTGGATTCCTCTTAGTGAGATGGACCTTTTTCCTTACTCCGCTCAATGTTTGGATTCAGTTGGATTATGGTCGGGTTGGTTTTGACTTAAAAACCAACCGGGCCCCTGGAACGAAAAAGCCAATAACTCTCAGACCTGGCATCTGATTGACGCGTTGTCTGTCACGTTGAGTTCCTCTTGTCGAGACGGAACTTTGAGATACATCAACTCCGGACTACGTGTTAATTAATGTATCGACCCCTTGGTTCGTGGAGCGGACCTTCCCGGAAAAAGCATGCTGTGTGCGGGAACCCTAGAGCTGGCTACGACGATGATGAACGTACTGAAATCCTATGTGGGTTCGACGACGATGAAGACTGCACTGAAATCCTATGTGGGTTCGGCAACGATGAAGACCGTTCTGAAATCCTATGTGGGATCGACGACGATGAAGACTTCACTGAAATCCTATGTGGGTTCGGCATCGATGAAGACCGTACTGAAATCCTATGTGGGTTCGACGGAGATGAAGACTACACTGAAGTCCTATGTGGGTTTGGCAGTGATGAAGACCGTACTGAAATCCTATGTGGGTTCGATGGAGATGAAGACTGCACTGAAATCCTATGTGGGTTTGGCAGTGATGAAGACCGTACTGAAATCATATGTGGGTTCGATGGCAATGACTACTGTTCTTGTATCCTACGTGGGACTGGCAGTATCTGACTCTGTTCTTACTATCCTATGTGGGTCTGGCAGAGTAGCTGGTTTAGTATCCTACGTGGGTCCCAGCTTAGATGAATCAGTGGATATATCTAATCATCTCTATCACCGAATAGGTATTCCTGTGTGAGGTGAGTCTTGACTTTCAATCATTATCTTCGATATGATTGACTTGTTTTTCTATGTGGATTGTGTTGTGCTATCCTGTGTGGATGTGATCGAACTTGGGCTCAGATGCTGGAGTCGAACTGGAATTGATGACTTAGGTATGTGTATGGGCATATACCTAAGTAGTGTTGGTTTTTTACTTCGTGATTGTATCTTACTTTTGTGGATTATCCTTTGTGGATTTTGGGAGACCTTCGGGGGTCTCGAGGTCCCTACTGAGTAGCGTATACTCACCCCTGCTCGGGCTATGCCCGCACTACGTTGTGTTGGATGCAGACGACAGACAGCGCTGATCGTGGTTGAGGCTAGTGGAGCAGTCAGTACCTGGAGGTGGACCCGTAGGCGGGACTTACACGAAGCGGACGGCTGGACTGAGGAGCTGAGGTGGCTATATATACCCACCCTTCAGGTGGGACTTCTAGTGGACGGCTCGATGTTGCTGCTTTACTTCAGTTGTTGTACTTTCTTTCCAGTTGTACTTTACATTCAGTTTGGGTTTGTATTCTGGACCATTTACTTTCCGCACTTACTTGTACTCAGTTTTCTTATTGTTTACTTCTGTTGTCTTACTCTGTGGTGTTTGTTTACTTATAAAGGCAATACCTTCCCCTTATTTTGTTGGGATATATGCCTTGGTGCTAGTCGCCAGCCCCTGGCCTATGGGAGGAGGGCTTGGGGTAGTCACGACACGGGTCTCGAGGATGGGTCATGACAATCAGATCTTTCCTAATCATACAAAGGATTCAGACTATGAAATTATGGGTTAGTTTTAATAAAATCTTTATTCTTTTCATGCTTAATTGTTTTATAAGAAAAAATTATAAAATTATCGGAGTCATTAAAATATTTCCTATCGGGAGATAGAAGGTGTAAAATGGAATTTGGAACAAGTTATATTCACTTCTTTATATTAATGGATCTCCATAGACCCATTGGAGTGGATATAGAAAGGATATGGGTTCTCACACTGAGGTCGATCCTTGTAAATCTTGTGTGCTTTACTTTATTTCCTAATTTTTCATGCTTTAGTATTTGCTAATAGTCGATAAGGAAATAAAAATTAACAGGTTGTCAGCGTTAAGTTTCTAAATGTTTTGAAACATATAAAATTGAGAAATTGATTAAACCCTCCCTTCTTAGTTGTTATTCAATCCTTTTTAACTTCAATTGGTATCAGATCTAGGTAGGTTCACTTGGTAAATCCTTATCATAGATAATATCAATTCTTTCAATGGTAGATAAATTCTTACATTTGATGGCATAAATTATTATGGATGGAAAAACAGGATGATTCCTTATCTCTTATCTATTGGCCATGAAGTTTTTGTTGTTTCTACTTTTGGGTTTACACCTATTGAGAAAGTTGTTCTGGTTACCTTTGCTGATAATAGAAATATATATGTTGAAGGAAATTCAATAAATTTTATACTCATGTACTTATCATAAAATTTTTATCAGAAATTGATGGGTCTTAATACTTCCAAAAATATGTGGGACAACCTAGAAAATGTTTTTAAAGAAAATACTAAAGTTAATGAATCAAAGTAAAAAATTATAGCATAGTAAGTATGAAGACATAATAATGATAGATGAATAAGAAATTGATGAATACTTATCTAGAGTAAATGAAATTGTTTGAAAAATCAGAGCATTCAAAGATTTTCTAGAAGATTCTATAATTGTTAATACATTTATGAGAATATTTAAAATATGATTGATTCTAAAATTTATTCTTTAGAGGATAAGGATGATATATATCTTGATTAATTGCAAAAATTTATTGATTCTTATGAAATGAGGAAATATCCAATGTTTAAAATTAAGATGGAAGATGAAATGGATTTTGAATCTATGAAAAAGATGAAAATCCAAGATGTTGAAGAAGTTTATCCTTGTGAGTCTGAAGATAAAGAGGATAATGATTTTAATGAAAAAATTATGTCTCTTATATCCAAGAACTATCAAAGAGGAAGAGGAAAGTATGGATGTAATCATCCTCTAAATTTTTTTTGACAGTGGGGGAATCATACACTTTGCTATGAATTTCACCAAGAAGAAAGTTGTAGAATATTGAGATGATTATGATGAAAATATTCGATGGAAGAAGTGGAATAAAAAAGATAAATAAGGAAAGTCTTCCAAAAATACAAGAAAAGGATTACTCAAAACAAAAGAAGGGTGTTGATTAAAAATTTTTAATTGGACTTAACTAACAACAATTATTCTGAATATGAATGTTTATTAAAATTCAGAACCTTCATTGAAAAACTTGATAAAAGAAAATATTCCACAAAAAAGTGAAGAAGGTGGTGAAGAATATTATAGTGAGTATCATCTCAGAACATAACTGGTTTCATGTCTTTAGTAAAACAAAACTATCAATAAATATATTAGAGTAATGAATAAAGATTTTCAAGAAATTACTGATGGATGAAAATATGTCATTAAGCCAGAGGAAGAATACATCGAGGAGATTTTATGTTATAAAATTAGAATTAAAAAATAAAGAAACATGATTAAATATATTAATAAGAAGCTGGAAGCTAAGGAATAAGAAGTTAACATGTTTCAATCAAAACTTCTTGAGTCTTAAAGAACCACAAGGAAGATGAATGAAAACATCAACAAATCTTCAGAAGTAAAATTTTAGACTTCTAAAGTTGTTGAGAATGCTCAATAAGAGAATCAGGTGAAATATCATCTTACCAAAAATAATGTTTCATCTTATTATTTTAACATTTCAGGTTCTAGAAAAAGTATTGGGAAATATTGGGTGGAGAATGTATGTGAGGAACCTATCATATCTAAAAATGTAGAAAACTCACTCAAAATAAAAGATGGTGTACGTCTTGATAATGGTATAGCTAAAAGAAGTTACCAATCTGACCAATGTTTCTATAGATAAAGATATTTCTTATATAGAAAAATCAATATTTTATGGATATTTATGGGGTTATGAAATCTATGGTCATAGGGATTATAATTTTTGGCCCAAAATATCTTTACTCAGAATAAGGTCTTATAAAAGTGGAAGAAATAAGAAAAGTTGAATGAGAAAATTTCCTAACATAAAGAAAGTTGAAAAGGTGAATTCTCAAGATGTTATAAACTTTCCAAAAAATCAATTTGAATATCTGGAAGAAGTTTTTGGAATATTTGATCAGGCTGGTCATCATGCTGAAAGATGTATGAAACTTCTTTTGGAACAACTTCCTTACAATAGAAAAGAAAAGGAAGAATAAGAGAAGAAGGTTGAAAAAAGAGCTGTTATTGTTGAGAAAGATTTGAAGAAAATTGAATGGAAGAAACCATGGATAATTGATAGTGGTTTTTATTCACATATTACAGGTGATATAAAAATCTTGAAACATGTTTAAAGTCATGATGGATGACCATTTTCCTTTGGTAAGGATAGTTCCTTAGAAATCAGAGGAATCGAAATGACTGAAATTGAAGTGAAAAAGTTGAAATACAAGGAGTTTTTATTTTTTTATGGACTAAAACATTACTTAAATATTTTAAGTCAACATTGTGATGATGGAAAATAAATTTTTTAGAAAATATTTTTGTATCATCAAAAATGTGAAATGTCACACTCGGTTTTTCTTTTCTTATCTTACGTTCTGGTTCATCGGGAATGTTGGTATTTCTCTCAAGTTTTGGGTTTGAAGGGGGTTTAATTTTAAGGTGTTTCTTTGTATTTATTTTTCTATATTTTCCCTCATGGTTAATCTTTTTTTTTTGTAGTTTTTGGAGAAAACATGGGATTGTTTTCTTAGAAGTTCCTTATTCACGGTTGGCACACGGTTTGATAAACCATGTAGCCGAACCCTGGTAACGATATGGTAGTTATAAAACCCACCTTATGATTATAGCATGGTTGTGCGGTTGATAAGGGGTGACCATGTGGTCGCTCATAGTGGCTGCTGCATGGTTTAATAAACTATGTGGCCTAACCGTGTGGCTTTCCCAAAACTTAAAAATTATATTTTTATAAGTTTTTTCCTTGGGATTTCTGGACCCAAATCTACCCAAATATCCATATCCTAGTGTTTCCAAACCTCTGGATCCCTCTCCCTTTCCCTCCCATCCATTCCTCCTACTCCTTAAGCGTGGATCTAAGATATCTTCATGTTGGGGCAAATTTTCTTAAGGTAATTTGTCTCTTTTCTCCTACCTCTTCCTTATTATTTCTTTTTTCATGTATTTCTCTTCTCCCCTAGTCATGTTCAACCTATATTTCTATTATCCCATGATTTATTATGGGTTTTTTGTTCATTTAGGGTTGTTCATCATAGACATAGGGTTTTGAACCCTCGTGGAGTGATTTCAGGTGTGCGTTGTCATTCTACCATAAATTTGAGGTAGATTTCTCCTTGAAATTTCCCTTTTAATTTAAGAATCATCTATTTCATTATTTTTTCACAACTATTGATTAATAAATACTGATTTATGATCCTTGTATTAATTTTTTGGTGTGCAAAGTTGTGGTTTCTGCCGTATTTTATAACAAATATGGTTGTTTTGGTTAAAATGCGCACACCAAGTGTTTGATAAAATGTTCTATTAGATTTTACCAATGGGTTGGGATATTTAAAACATGGTTTAGAAATTTAAATAAAATCATGGAATTAAAATTGGTGTTTTATACCTTTTTGAGGGTTATAAAGAAATTATTTTGTTAAATATTGCATGCCTAGTGTTTGATTAATTTCCCGATTGGATTTTATGGGTTAATTGTGATATAAAATGATTATTTTGTATTAATAAATATATTTGAAGCATTTAAAATGATATTTTGGGTTATTTATATGGTTTACCATGTGGTCTTGGTTTTTATAAGGAAATTTTTATTGGTTTTTAAGTTGTTTTGGCATTTGTTTCCGATCAATGGCCTGTTTGTCTTTTTTGTAAAATTTGTTTTTCCTGGAAAGTGTAACCTGAATATTTTAAGGATATTTTTTAAATTATCATGAAATATAAAATGTTGTGTTTTCAACCTATTATGATATTTGGATTTAAATTTTCGATAAATGTGGGTTTTGTAAAATGCTTAAAGGATCGTTTGGAAACATTGTGGAATAAACGAAAGTGCTTATTATGAATTCCTCCTTTGAATGTTTCTCATGACTTGTATGTATATAATGGATGGTATTTCCTCACCTTGGAATCCTTGAGATACATTATTAGAGTTCCTCAGTTTGGACTCATTGTGTCCTATTTATACTATGGCATGTGGTCAATCCTTGGGGTTGATCAGGGTGATGCCTGTTATAGATTTATTATTATATATATGTGATTGGATGATCAGTTAGCATTGGTTGGATCACTCTAATTATAAATGAGACATGGGAACCTTTCATAGGGAGATAATTTTTAGATAATGATTATTTCATTGGATATATTACACACTAGCTGGTGGCCCATAATAGGTGGATATATTTGGGTTTATTTCTAAGGGATTTTCCCCTCATCCTGCCCTTAGTTATGGTAGAAGAGAGTCTAAGGGAGTTTTTTATTTCACTATATTTGGCCTACTATTGGGGATGGGGTCTCATGTATTAGTATGTTTTGTATTGTTCTTTATCTTCTAGGTTAACCTCTGTCTATAGGATCTTAGTTTATTGCAATGATGATTGAGATACTTGTATGATTATTTTCATTTCCCTTATTGTGTGATTAAAATAGTGCCTTCTAGTGTAGTTTTTTTTCTTTGAAATCGATTTTTTGGTCGCAAAATGGTTTATGAAAATTATTTAAAAAAATAATTTTTCTTCCTCTTTTGTGCATGTTTAAAATGTAAGAATCAATTCCCCTTTAAAAGGTTTTGGTATCACTAATGGAATGAACTTGGTTTTGTGAAATGAATATGGGAAATGGGTTGTACTTTGTTTTTAATTAAAATGTGTATAAAATTATAATGTTATAGACTATAGTTCTGACACTAAATTGATGTTTGTAATTTTTTAAGGAATTTCATTGGGAATAGATAATCGGGATAGAATTATTAGTTTTAATACTCACTGTAATAGTTCTTCTCTATTTTCATCCCTTTTGCAGGTTTTAGTTTCAGTTTATTATCCTTGGAATATGGTTTATCATGTGTTGGAGAGTGACCCATGGGGTCACATGGTCTTTGTGTAGTATTCTTGTTCAGTTTATTGTATTGTGTGTTTCATCTATATTTTTTTATTCTTGTATAAATTATGTTAAATGCAGTTTCATTTATATATTGATCTGCTTGTGAAAATTGCAACTGTTTAGTTCCTTTACTTAGTTATTAGAAAAAATCGTTCTCTTTTTGTACTATGTTGATGCCCTTGGCACTTCTCACCATCCTGGGAGGATTGGGAATGCCTCTCGAGCCTTGCCAAGAATCGGTTCAGGTGACCGGTTCGGGGTCAACCTGGGTAGGTTTGTGAAATAATGGTATCAGAGTAGGTTGGATCTTAGAAGATGTTGCTTTTCAAAGTTCCCATTGTTACTTGGAAATGTCATGGTATACAAAGTATGATTTTTGGGACTTTAGGGGTAGGTGCGGAAAGAGTGTCACAAACTCTTGCTCATTATAATCCTTGGGTTTCCATGGGAAGTTCGGTTGGGTTGGCTTCTTGGTCTCTAGGGATTGTTTGGTGATAGGGATACGAAAGGGGAGTCAGCCTGATGGTATCTATGAGCTTTTAGGGCCTGGAAATCCATTTGGAGCATGGGGAATGGTCCTAAAAGTCTCTCTGTGGTGATGTTGTGTTTGGAATATGGCCTCCAACTATATGGTCAATTCACTCACCGATACTAGTTTCCCTTGCGAGTCTCTATGGGTCTCAATTTAATTCTAATTTTTTGTGAAAAAATTTTGTGTTAGAATTGTAGAAATGGGATTTTCACAATTAACCTTGTGGAATACCTATGAAAAATGAGTTTTTGTAAAATGACCTCTTTAGGGTAAATTGAAATGGTTTAACATAATTGGGATGTATTAATAAAATCATGGGGGTTATGTAAAGGGGATGTTTATTTAGGATGTTGTTTTAAATGAGAAGGAGTGGATTTTTAATCATATGGTTTAGATAATATAAGGTTTGTTATGATTTTGGAAAATGTTTTGAATTTAATAAAAAGGATTTTGATGGAAATTTATGGGATTTTATTTTCATGTATAGTGAAATGGTTTGATGTGTGAATTTGAAAATGGTTCTGATTTGTTGGTTATTGATCCTTTGGAAGGCTCATGATTTTTGAATTGGGTTGTTTGATTCATTTTAGAAGATGAGAATGTTTTGTTTAGCCTTTGGTGTTCTCATGGGTACTCACATGTGTGGTGGTATATGGGATTACAGATGGATGCTCGATATGACATGGTGGATGGGTGCTCGGGGTGTCATAGAAGCATGCATGTGAGTGAAACTCTAAGGAATACCAATGGGGAGTATTCAACCCACCATTTTTATTTTTAGTTTAATATGTTTTCAAAAGGAATGTTTTGATGTTATAATGGATTATTTTTCTATGTTCAAAACTTATCATTTATGAGGTGTTTATTCATGGGGAATTTTGTTGTTGAGTTGGCCTTGATTTAGTTCTTGGATTTTCTTTGTCCAGTGGTTGTCCCCGTAGAGCCATGATTGGTGATCATAGTGTGGCTATGTGTGACTTCCCATTAGTAGTATTTTTGGTTGATCAACCTTATGATTTCATTCTTTAGTTTTAGAACTTATATCCATCTCTCTTTTATAGATAGTAAGATCCTCTTGGGGAGTAGGAGTGGATGTGAAAGTTCAAAAATAACATTAGCCTCATCAAGTCTCCCAAGTTATTGAAGGTTATGTTTGAAAATATCATGATTGAAGGTTCACCATGGAAGTGGTGGATGTCAATTTCATGGAACAAGCCCCGTGAAGATCTTTAATGGGTGTTCTTCAAGGCTGTGTTCATTCGTCAGTATTTCTATAAGAAATAATGGGTGAAAAGGGGAATGGAGATTTGTTTTTTGTAACATGGTGATGGATCTGTTTTGGAGTATTTCTTTCATTTTGGGTACCTAGTTCCTTACCATCTAGAGTATTGTGTAGATTATTCCATGAAGGCTTAGCATTTTGAGGTTGGTATTCATATCGATCTACAATTGAAGGTGTTATAGTTCAATCTAACCTCTTTTTCCGATATGGTGAGGCAAGATTTTCATGTTGAAGTCTTAATGGAGGTATTGATTTAGGTGGTCCTCCCTCCTTTAATACTAGTAAGTAGTGGGTAAAATTATGGTAAGGATATGAGAATGAGATTGAAATTTGATGGAGTGGGTCACGAAATCAAAATTCCTCAGGATATTTCATCAAAATATTCAGGGAAAGAGATATTGGTGTGTTATCAATGTGTCTAGATGGGTCATAAGAACCTTCATGTCCAAATAATCCAAAGCCCTGCCAAGCATGTGGATGCTTGGGTCACTTATAGAGGTTTTTTCAGGGCGTTTCTAGAAATATTCGTGGCGGCAATCCTCACAAGTGATGTGATATTTGGTATCTATTTAAAGTTTGTTTATGTAAGTTTCCATACAGTTGTAAGGGGTCCATATGTTGTAGCGGTTATGCCAGTGGTCTCTTGGTTTTTGATATTTAAGGGATGATTTGATCATTTTGATGAGATCTTGGTTTCAATGAATGTGTAGTTTGAATTATAGAAATTCTAGTATTTATTTTTATATAATTGGGTGATATATGTTCCTTGTTGGGAATATAAAAACTTGACTACGATGTAGGAGATACTTCATCCATCATAGCTCTAGCAATAGGTCTCGGAGTGAAGCTGGAGTGTAGTTAGGAATCCTAAGAGTGTGGAATTATTTTCTAACCTCATTCCTCTATCGTTGTGGTGAGGTAGTTCCTATGTTTCTTTTGTGGTTTATCTGTTAATGAAAGTTCATGATCTATTTCCCTTTTTGGACCACCTGTGTAAACTAGATGTGGTTTTTTTTGGTCCTTCGAGTGGTGAGTTATGGGTATTTGTCAGTTTTAGATTTAGTGTTCCAATATATGGGCCCCTTACCTCCCCTCCCTAGGTGGAAGGGGGTTTTGGGTCTTTATAGGGAGTTTAGGCTATATTCTTTACGCATTGATCAATCAGTTGGCACGTTTTATGACTTTCTAGGGGAGGAAAGCATTAATGGTGGGGAGAATTGTCACACCCAGTATATCTTTTCTTATCTTATGTTCCAGTTCGTTGGAAATCTTGGTCTTTTTCTCAAGTTTTAGGTTTGATGGGGGTTTATTTTTTTTTATGTTTTTCCTTGTATTTATTTGACTATATTTTCCCCATGGTTGACCTTAGGTACATTATTGAGTTTTTTGAGATAACATGGGTGTTTTGGCTTGAAATATCCCTACACATGATTGGTGCCCGGTTTGATAAATCATGCAGTTGAATCCAGATAACCACGTAGAAGATATCAAATATATCACATGGTTAGATCATGGACATGCATTCGATCAGGGGTGACCATGTGGTTGGTCCCAGTGTCTTCTGCATGGTTTCTGCACAATTTAATAAACTATGCGGCCTAACCATGCGAGTTTCCCAGAACATAAAAAAACGTGTTTTTACAAGCTCACCCCCTTAGAATTTTTGGACCCAAATCTGCCCAAATATCCTTATCCTGGTGTTTACATACATAGGTATACCTATCCGTTTACCTCAAATCCATTCCACCTCCTCCTTTGGTGTGGATCTAAGAGATCTTCAAATTGGAGCTAATTTCTAGAAGGTAAATCCTCTCTTTTCTTCTCCCTCTTCATTCTTCGTTCATTTTATCTTGGATTACTCTTCTCCCCTATTCATTCTCAACCTATGGTTCTATTTTCCTATTATTTATGATGGGGAGTTTTTTGTTTAGGATTTTTCTTTGTAGACCTGGGGTTTTGGAACCCTCAGGGAGTGATTTTGGGAGTGCATTGTCATTCTACCATGGATTTGAGGTAGGTGTCCCCTTGAAAATACCTTTTTAATTTAAGATTCATATGATTCATGATTTTAACACCTATACTGGTTAATAAATATTTATGTATGATCCTTGGATTAATTTTTTATTTGTGCAAAGTGGCGGTTTATGCCTTGTTTTATAACAAATAGTGTTGTTTTGGTTAAAATGTTCACACCAAGTATTTGATAAAATATTCTATTAGTTTTCTCACATGATTTTTGATAATTAAAACATGGTATAGAAATTTAAATGAAATTATAGAAACAAAATTGGTGTAATATACATTATTGAGTGTTAAATAGAAATTATTTTGTTAAATATTGCATGCCTAGTGTTTGATTAATTGCCTAGTTGGATTTTATGGGTTAATTGTGATTGAAAATGATTAATTTGGATTTATAAATATATTTGAATCATGAAAAATGATATTTTGGGTTCATTATATGGTTTTTCAAGTGGTATTTTTTTGATAAAGAAATTAGTATTGGCCTTTAATGTGTTTTGGCATGTGTTGCGGGTGAATGACCCGTTTGGATTTTTTTAATGGTTTTTCCTTGAAAGTGAAACTTGAATGTTTTAAGGGGATTTTGTAATTGATCTTGAAATGGAAAATGTTGTGTTTTTAACCTATTATGAAAGGAGTATTTGAATTTTTGATAAATTTTGGTTTTCTAAAGTGCTTAAATAGATGTTTGGAAACTTTGTGAAATTAATGAATGTGTTTACTATGAAAACCTCCATTGGATGTTTCTCATTACATGTCTACATATAATGGACAATATGTCCTCATTTTGGAATCCTTGAGATCCATTATCAGAGTTCATTAGTTTATACTCTTTATGTTCTCTTTATTCTACGGCAAGATATCAATCCTTAGGGTGGATCAGGGTGAGGCTTATTGTAGATTTATTATTATATATATATATACATGATTGGATGATTGACTGGAATCAGTTGACTATCCAACATTATAAATGAGACATGGGAGCCTATTATAGTGAGAGAAGTTTCTATGAATGGTTACTTCATTGGATAGATTATGCACTAGGTGGTAGGCTATAGTAGGTGGATATATTTTGGTTTATTGTTAAGGGATTTTTACCTCGGCCTATCTTGATTTAGGGTGGCCGAGAGTGTTAGGGATTTTTTGATTTCATCATGTGTGTAATGCTACTGGGGATGTATTAATATGTTCTGGATAGTTCTTGATCTCCTATGTTCACCTGTGTCTATTGTATCTTAGTTTATTGCAGTGATGATTGAGATACTTGTATGATTATTTCCATTTCCCTTGTTGTGTGATTATTGTAGTTCCTTATCGTGTAGTATATTTCCTAGAAAGTGATGTGTTAGTCTCAAAATAGTTTATGAAAATTATTTTAAAAGAAAATATTGTTTTCTTGTCCTTTGTGCAAGTTAAAAATGTAAGCATCACTTTCCCCTTGAATTTTTTTATGTATCACTAATGGAATGAACTTGGGTTTTTGAAATGAATAAGGAAAATGAGTTGTAATTTGTTTTTAAGTGAAATGTGTAGAAAATAATACTTTTATAGACTGTAGTTCAAAATTGAAATTGATGTTTTTTAATTTTTAAGGATGTGTATTGGGAATATATAATCGAGCTAGCATAATGAGTTTTAATACTCACACCTACAGTTCTTTTATATTGTTATCCCTTGTGTAGGTTTCATCTTGTGTTTAGTCACCTTGGGAGACAGTTCATCATGTGTTGGAGAGTGACCCACGAGTCACATAGAGTTTTGTAGTCTTCTTATCCAGTTGTTTGTATTGTGTGGTTCAACTATATTTTCAAATTCATGTATAAATTATGTTTAGCTCAGTTCCATTTATATGTTTATTTTCTTTTGGAACTTTCTAATATTTAGTTCCTTTATTAATTTATTGGGAGAAATAGTTCACTTTTTATACTTTTTTGATGCCCTTGGTGCTTGTTGCTAGCATAGGAGGATCGAGAATGCCTCTCGGGCCTTTCCACAGATCATCTTGGGTGACCAGTTAAGGGTTGACCTAGGTTAGTTCATGACATGAAATATGGAAAAGTTATTATAAAAGGAGAAATAACCAGTGAGAATATATTTCAAATAGGAGAATTCAATAACTCATACTACTTGAGTGTAGAATATGAAAACAAATTGTGGCACCGAAGATTTGGAACCTTATATGGAAAAGTATGAACAAAATTTATAAAGTTGATTTCATTCATAACATTCCATAATTGAAATTAATATAGGAAGATATTTGTGTAACATTTCAAAAGGGGAATATGACTAAAAAAGTCATAAAGGAGTTAGGATTTAATATATCAGACCACTTGATCTTATTAAATCTGATTTATGGGGGTCGATGCGACATCAATATAAAAAATTATACTTATAATTTATCACTTTTGTTAATTATTTCACTTGAATGAAAGATATCATGTTTATTAAGCACAAGTGAGAGGCCATTGAAATGTTCAAATTCTTCAGAAAGGATGCTGAGAAATAAATGGGTGTTTCTATAAATAAATTTAGAATATATAATAGTAATTAATTCACAAACAATACATTTAAAACGTATATGAGAAATAATGGTATCAAACATGAGTATAGTGCTCCCTATACTCCATAATATAACGGAGTTGTAGAATGAATTAATAGAAGTTTGTAGGAAATGGGAAGAATTACGTTAGAATATTACAAACATTGAAAGTTCTCTTAGAGAGAAACTGTTAGTACTATTTTACATGTTCAGAATAGATTTTTTTTCAGACCAGAAACCAACATGACCCTTTCCGAAATCTGGTATACCAAAAAAACCTTCTCTGAAATACATCAAAGTTTTTGGAATTCTGTGTTTTCTCAAAATCAGAAATCTAGATTTGGGAAAGTTTGATAATAATACTAAGAAATGAACTTTTATGGGTAATTCAAAAAATTGAATAAGTTAAAAATGTTGGAAAAACTTTTACAATGGGTGGTGGACTCATATGATGTGAAGGTAATTGAAAATAAAACCTCTTTAACAATATTTGTTGAGAATACTAAGGAGGGTAAACTGGAGAATTTCTACAATAGTGAATGTAATTAAAAACATCCTTATTATGATTCAGATGATTCATGTGGTGATGATAGTGAAGCTGGTAAAGAAACATTGAAATTTCCTACCTTACAAAAACATGTGGAGTCTGAAAAAATTATTCTGAAGTAGAAGGCTCGGATTCAGACCAGAAATAAGTTGAGATTATAAAATCAAAATTCACTTATCTCAAAAGTTAAACCATAGTAATTTTAGAGGATATTAAACTCAAATAATGGGTAGATCTATGAATGAAGAGTTGGATCAGATTGAGAATAATGAAGCATGGGAACTTGTTTGAAGGTAAACAAGTAAAAATGTTATCAGAACAAATTGGTTTTATAGAAACAGATTCAACAATCATGGAAAAGTTTCAATAAACAAACAAAAACTTGTTTTTTAGGATATTCACATATGGAAGGTTTGGATTTTGATGAAACCTCTTCCCTTATTTCAAGGATAGAAACTATTTGAATGTTTAATTTAGAGGATTCTCATTGAAATTAAAAATTTTATTAGATGGATGTAAAATCAGATTTCTTAAATTGTGAGATTGAGGAATAATATTATATTGTACAACCTTGTGGGTTTGTATTTGATGAGGATGAATGTTTTTTTAAAAATTAAATAAATATTTGTATGGGATTAAAAAAAAACCACATTAATGGTATTATAAGATTGATAATTGTTTGAGAATGATGAAAATTTTTAAAGGAAAATTTGATGGAAATTTTTATGTGAAATATTTTTACTTTGTAAATCTAATTATAATTCTTTATGTGGATGACATAGTTTTTTATATGGATGAAGAAATTTTCTTTAAATAATTTTCTAGGTAAATGAATAATAATTTTGAAATCTAAATGTTGGGAGAATTAACTTTATTCCTTAGATTACAAGTTCGGTAAAAATAAATATACATTCTATTATCTCAAGAAATGTATGATAGGGAATTGTTAAAGAAGTTTTTGATGACAGAATCCAAATAAGTTTCAAATCCTATTTTAGTGAGCACAAAGTTGAGAAAAGATGAATCTGGAATAAGTATAAAACAAAAATGATTTCAGAAGGTGATCGAATTTCTTATTTACCATACATCCTTAAGCCATGATATTATTTATGATGTGACTTTGTGTGCCAGGTATCAAAGTAATCCAAAATAATCACATATGTTGGTAGAAATATTAATTTTTTGAAATATAAAAGGGACAAATTCAAATGGGTTGTTTTATAAATAAAATAGTGAGATTAATTTTCTAGTTAAACTAATTTTGATTGGGCTGGAGATTATAATGATAGAAAATCAACCTCAAGAGGAGAATTTTTCTTGGGTGAATGTTGTGTGAGTTGTAAAAGTAAGAAAAAATGTCCAGAAACTCTAAACATAGATGAATATGAATATATTAAAACTACTTGGGATTGTACTCAAATTTTTTGGATGAATTTTCATCTAGAATTTTTGAACGTAAATGTATCTAAACCATTGAAGATAATTTGTGATAATCAGAGTACAATTTATCTTTCTAAAAAAACTTTCCAACATTCAAGATCAATTCACATTGATATAAAGTTTCACTTTATAAAAGATAAATTTTCTACTGGAGATGTTTTTTGGAATACATTTTAAAATAGTTTCAAATTTATGATATCTTTACAAAATAAATGTCAAATAAAAGGTCTATGGAATTGAGGCTAAAACTTTATGTTCAACCTCCTCTCATGTCTTCTTCAACCTCATAAGGAAACACCCCCACAATGCTATAGATTATGTTGACAAAGGGGGATAGAAAATAACAAATTTTTACTTTGTAAGAAGTTTTTACATATATTTATATTACAAATATAAATTTTTTCTTATCATATAATGGGGGATATAAAAAATAAAAGTGACATAAAATGAAAAGTGAGAAAGGAAATGATAAGAGTGGGAGTGTATCTTTACATGGACATAAAATTTTCTTGCCACTGAGGGATGTAATTCCTTCAAAAAAATTACATTATATAGTACTATGGTGTTAAGGAAATATTTATTAACAAAGGATATGTTTTGATAAAATTCAAAAACATGAGTTGTTTACAAAAGTTAAGTTGTCAAAAAAAATTGGGAGTTGGAAATGTTGTTAGCGAGGGTTTTAAACAAATCCAAAGGTGGTATTTAATAACCTTAGGTATAATTTTTTTTAACAATGTTTTTTTTATTTTTTTTAAACTACTTTTTTTTTGTATAAGAATGTTTTGTTATCCTAGAATCAGATAAATCTTCATCCTATTATGCTCATTGGATCCAAAAGAATCAGAGGCTGAGATTGTTTTTTTGCAGAAAATTTTCCTTTGTAGTAATCAGAGAAAGAAAAAAAGATTCTTAGGGAAGAAGACTTTTTATTGCTGAAGAGGTTTTTTTTAAGAAAGTGAAGTTAGTAGTTAGAATGTTTTCATAGTTTCTAAACCAAGTCAGATGATGATTTTTCGATCATAAAGTTCTCAAAAATCATGAAAACTTTCCTGATAAGACTCTTAAATAAATGGTGGGGAGGTTTAAGTAATTTAAAAGTTGTAGTATGGAGATTCCATCGTAATGGGAATTCCATCATAATGAGAATTAAATATTATTCACTGAGAAGGATACACAAATTGAATTCACTAATATGGATACAAAATTTGGATTCACAGAGAAAGAAACAAAATTCAGATTCACTAAGAAGGAAGCGGAAATTGGTTTCAATAATAAAGAAACAAAATTAATATTTACTGAGAAATAAACATAAATAAGATTCAATGAGAAAGAAATAGAATTCAGAATCACTGAGAAAGAAATAGAATTCCAATTCTCTAAGAAATGAACAGAATTTTGATTCACTAAGAAAGAAATAGAAATCTTATTGAGCTGATTATGAAGAAGACTGAAAAAGGAAATTCTAGAAGTTTTATGAAGAGTTGAGGGGGTCAAACTTAAAATTTATTTTTTCATAAATCTCATAGAAATCTATGGAGCTTTGAAGAATTAATAGTTGAAATTTCTAATGGGAGATATTTTTGGAGTTTTTGAAATGTTTGGAAGCGGGGAAATTTTTCATGTTTCATACTTTTATTTTGTGAGTCGCCTAAAAATACTTGCTCAGATCATTTTCTCTGTGTGGACTTTGCACACAAGTGGAAAGGGTAGAGTATTGAAGAAATCAAGTGAAAGTTATTTCTGAATAGAGATCTCTTGAGGAGGATCTGAAAACTGAATCTTTGTTTATCAGATTGATATAGATCATATTGAGTATCATCGTATTGAAAAATATCATATTGAGATGATCGTATTTATTCAATTAGATTGAGTCAATTTGTCTTAGGTACATCATATTGAGCATTTGAGAAGATTTGAAGTTTTTTAGATTGATAATGGTTTCATTCTATTGAGTCCATTGTATTGAGATATTCAGATTCAGACACATCATATTAAGAGAATCAGATCCAAACTCCTCCAATTGAGAAAATCGGATCTAGAATCACCAGATTGAGAAAATTGGATCCAGCCAAATTGGACTGAGGATTCGGACTGGCCAATTATGGATTGGTTTCAACAGAGTATTTATTATTATTATTTCTCAATTTTTTTATAAAGAAACATTGTAAACTAATGGGAGTCAGTATAATCTTTCCTATCATGAGATAAAGGGTGTCTAATAGATGTTGGAACATGTTTTGTTAACTTGTTCACAATAGTCGATTTCTGTAGAACCATGGGAGTGGATATGGAATGGATGTAGGTTCTCAAACTAAGTTCGAACCTTATTAATCTTATGTTATTTACTTGATTTCCTACTTTTTCATGCATGAGTATTTACTAAAAGATGATAAGGAAATAAATCTTAACAGGTTGTAGGGTTTTAGTTTATAAAATATATGAAATGTATAAAAAGTGATAAACTGATTTACCCGCCTATTAGATGTAATTTGATTCTTTGGGACTTCAAAGGTGATATTGGATAATTCAGATTGGTCATCGTGATTTATCATTCCTATAAGTACCATGATATACAATAATTTTTTAGATCACTTCTAGAGGGATAACTTGAACAAGGATGTCACTGAGTATACCACAAACTTTTTGGCATGTCTGTAAGTTAAACTACAAAAATATATGTCCAAGGGGATGAAGAAATAATTTCTCATTTTCACATGGAAATGGGAGAACATCACTAGGGACTTCATCACTATTATTCAAAAAACATCAAAAGGATGAAATCTAATATGGATTATGGTGGGTTTAATTTATAGGAAAACAAAATATTTCAATATAAAGGATGATTTATCACTTGAAATTCTTGATATGATATACATAAAGGATGTGTTGATGATACATAGTGATCCAAATTCAATAATATCTAATTTTGATTCAAGTTTCACCTCTAAATTATGGAGAATTATTCAACATAATCTGAATACTGATATAAATTTATGTACGTCCTATCACTCCCAAATTAATTTCCATTATGAATGGACCATTAAGACACTTGAGGACCTACCAAGATCGCATAGAATAGAATTTAATATTGAATGGTAACAATATATCCAATTAGTTGAGTTTTACTACCCTAAAATATTCCACTCTAGTATTCAAATATCTCCATATGATCCTCTATATGGGATGAAATATAGATCTCTTATATGATGGAATGAAGTCGGGGAATGAAAAATATTTAGACCATATCTTGGGAAGTAGATGGTATAGAAGGACCAAGCCATCCAAAATAATATAAAAGGTGATTAAAATATAAGAAGAGTTAATCTAAAAATCATTTAAGGGACTTGGAATTTGATGTTTGAGAGAATATATTCATTCTCGTATAACCATGGAAGACAGTCATGCAGTTAAATAGGAATTGTAATATTATCACTAGTTATATAATCCCATTTGAGATCCTTGATCACATAGTAGTTGTTGTATATTTGAAAAAAAACATCATCAAAATGGTAATGATGTTCATGATGTGTTCCATGTATCAATCTTGAGAATGTACATACCTAATCCCTAACATGCACTAAATCCAAAGGTTGTATAATGTGTTCAGGAACTCTCTTATGATGAGTGGCTGGTAAATATCTTTGACATTATAAGTAAATTAATTTACAATAAAATAACTAACCTTGAAAAATATATATTGCATGACCATAAGTATTATGATGTGACATGGGACCTTGGGGAAACTATGAAACAAAATTACCTTAATCGAATTTCAATCGAGAATGTGAGTTGAAATTTCAGGAATGAAATTTATAATAGGTGGAAGAGTGAAATGACCTTGACATTATTGGTGACACTCTTTTCCTAAAAAATGTTGTGATATATTCATTATTATAAACATATAGCACATCAAGACAACAGAAGAACATAGTTTAATTTTTAGATATCATCACATTAGTCAGAAAAATATCCTATGAAAATGAAATCCAATAAAATGGAAAAATTTAAAACTATAATGGGGAAATTTGGATCATTATAATATAATAAATTCATCACCACCATGGAATTCACTATTTAAAAGAAACAAAATATTATTAAACCAACAATTACCCTAGAAAAATATAATATATAACATTTGGATGAATTTTAGTTCCTATTTAATGAAGGAATGAATTGATATTTATAGGTGGAAATCTATATTCTCATCCAGAATAAGCATCATGATGGATGCTCCTCATCACAAAATTGCGCTTCACGAGCCTCCTCTCCCTACATTGATATTTCCTCTTCATTTACGTTCCTTAAAAACTCCTCCAACAAATGTGATACCATCCAGGTTGTCATATATGATTTTCCTGGTAAGGAGGTGGAGTTTTTGACTCCACATGTTGTGTATCCATCGCCTGAAGCTTCGGTGTAGGCTGTAGGGTCAGGTCTCACCTCTACAGAGCCAATCATTAGTGGGAGAAACTCCCTGTATAATTGGTTTCTTATAAAGGGAGATGCAGAACCTTTAGAGGACCACAAGCAGGCGGGTGAAGGTGGGAAGGATGTTTGTGGGAAAATTTTGGTGTGAGGGGAGTTTTAATATTTTTAATTTTTTATGGGTCTAGGTTTTAATTATTTTGAATAATAGGGAAGAATACCATCACTTCAAGTTGAGTGTTTGGCAAAAAAAACTCCAAGGTGAAGCTTAAAGTGGCGCTTTGGACATTCGTACTTCAAAGTGCCACTCGATTTGGCATTGATACTCTAGTTTCTAAATCTATCAGTTCCACTTCATGTGGAACCGAATTTTTTACCCCCTATAAAATGGGGCTCGCCCACCATTCATGCTCAACCTCCCCCACCTCTCAAACTCCTATTCCTCTCATTGCACTACCTCTCAGGTTGTTGTACCTGCGTTGTATTTATTCTCTAAAGCATCAACACCTCTCCACAAATTTGAGGTAATTCTTTTTTTAATTTACTTAATTTTTTGATTGATTGATTTATTTATTTAGTTTATAGTTAATGAATTTTATTTATAAATAGTTCATAATTAATGTATTTTATTTAGAAATAGTTCCTAAGTAATGTATTTTAAATAGATGTAGTAATAGTTTATTATAATTAATGTAATTAATTAACTAATTCATAATTAAATATTGTAATTATTTTATTATTAATTAATTGTAATTATAAATAATTTAATTGTAATTAGTAAATAAAGTAACGTAATTAGTAATTAATTAACATTAATTAAAACTAATTTAATTGTAATTACTAATTAATTAATTTTGTAGTTAAATGTGACTACTAAGTATTTAACAATAGCCGAATAGTTCTGGAAACGAGCGTACCCACCCCCAAAAATATATTAAATAAAATAATTATGTAATTAATTAAGTGTAACTAGGTTAATGATTAATTGTAATTAGGTAATTAATTAATTTTAAGTTGGTAATTAATTAATTGTAATTAGGTAATTAATTAATTTAATTAGTCAATTATAATTAAGAATTACATAAATGTAACTAGTAATTAGAATCTAATTAATTTTAACAAATAATAATTTAATTATAATTATTAATTAATTAATTTAGTAATGAAATGTATTTACTAAGAAGCTAACTATAATTAGGTAAATAATTAAGTATAATTAAGTAATTAATTAATTTTAATTAGTTAATAATCAATTATAATTAGGTAATTAATTAATTTAATTATGTAATTAATTAGTTTAATACAATTAGTAATTACATAAATGTAATTAATAATTAGAAACTAATTGATTTTAATAATTATTTGGTTAATTATAACTATTAATTAATTAATTTAATAACTAAATGTAATTAATAAGTAGTTAACTGTAATTAGGTAATTAATTAATTATAATTAGGTAAATAATTAAGTGTAATTAAGTAATTAATTAAATGTAATTAGGTAATTAATTAATTTTAATTAGGTAATTAGTTAATTTTATATATGTAATTAATTAATTTAATTAGGTAAATAATTAGTTAACTATAATTAGTAATTACATAAATATAATTAATAATTTGCGGCTAATTATTTTTAATAAATACTTGGTTAATTGTAATTATTAATTAATTAATTCAGTAATTAAATGTAATTACTAAGTAGTTAACTATAATTAGGTAATTAATTTACTGTAATTAGGTCATTAATTAAGTGTAGTTAGGTAATTAATTAGTTTTAATTAGGTTATTAATTAATTTTAATTATGTGATTAATTAATTTAATTAGATAATTAATTAGTTAACTAAAATTAGTAATTACATAAATGTAATTAGTAATTAAAAACTAATTACTTTTAATAAATACTTAGTTATTTTTAATTTTTAATTAATTAATTTAGTAATTAAATGTAATTACAAAGTAGTTGAGTATAATTATGTAATTAGTTAAGTGTAATTAAGAAATTAATTATGTATAATTAGGTAATTAATTAATTTTATTAGGTAATTAATTAATTTAATTAGGTAATTAATTTGTTAACTATGATTACTAATTACATAAATGTAATTATTATTTAGAAACTATATAATTTTAATAAATAATTGGTTAATTATAATTATTAATTAGTTATTTAGTAAATAAGTGTAATTAAAAAGTAGTTTACTATAATTAGGTAATTAATTAAGTGTAATTAGGTAATTAGTTAATTGAAATTGAGTAATTAATTAAGTGCAATTTGGTAATTAATTAATTGTAAATTGATAATTAATTAATTATAATTAGGTAATTAATTAATTTAATTATGTAATTACTTAGTTAAATATTATTAGTAATTACATAAAGTAATTAGCAACTGATTAATTTTAATAAATAATTAGTTAATTTTAATTATTAATTTATTAATTAACTAATTAAATGTAATTACTAAGTAGTTAACTATAATTAAAAATTAATTATTTTTATTAGGTAACTAATTAATAAAAAATACTTAATTAATTAATTGTAATTAGGTAATTAATTACTTCTAATTATGGGCTTAATTAATTATAATTAGGGGATTAATTCATCGTAATTATTTTAATTAGCAAAGTAATTATATTAATTAGTGAATTAATTATATTATGTAGCAATGTAATTATTTTAATTAGCTAATTAATTATTTAATAAATTAATTCTAGAATATACCCTTACATTACATTCTTGTTATGATAATGAATTTCTTTTTTCATCTACGTTAACCTAGGTTTGTAATTGAAGTTATGAACTTAATTTTAGTTTTTGAGTATATTTTGTGCATATTAAGTGTTAGAGTCATCATCAATTGAATGCCCTCTTCTATAAAGTATCTCTGGGGAGAGGAGATTTTGGTTAACCACCTACTTTCCTAGAGGTCACCCTTGGTTGGGAAAGTGAATTGGGTTGGTTTTCTGTCACTTCGAGCATACTCATGTAGAGTTTTTCAGTCTCATATAACTCTATGCTTTTACATGAAGCATTCATGTACCTCATGCATATGATGTATATAGATATGTATGAATATGTTTGACTTCTTTTTTTGGGTAAGTAACACTAACTTGTTGGTTGTGTAAAGAGTTACACATCAATATTGTTTGAACACATTGATTTGGTGGTGGTATTAGGATTCCATCCTAGATTACATGAAGTATGCATACATAAATTGATTCTCTGGTCAGATTTACTTAATAACAATTGTTTATTTTAGATAAAAAAATACATCTACCTATATTTATTTCAACAGTAAAATAATTGTGATAGAAAAAGGATTTAGTTATAGTATACAACCAGAAGGTGTTGTGATGCTTGGAGGTTTTACTACATTGGAATTTGTTCAAAGGAAAGTTAATCAAAAGTTAAAACTGATAAGGAATAAATTGATAGAGTCCATTACATATAGATATTTAAAATTTATATATTAGTTTTGTCATGTGTCCTACCCAGTAACTGATAATGAAGAATGGGAACACATACTTTTAATTGGTTAAGTATCTTCTTGAGAATCAAATGACAGTGTTGTTTGTCACTATAGCTATAATGGATGTTCCATTGATATTAGACGTTGGGCCATCACAACATCTTGATACTTTTTCATATCATCCTTCTATAATAAATTAATAAGTTCCATCAATAATGGTAGTTGTTTCATCATTTCCTTCAACCACAGTTTCTTTGGATAGTCTTCCATGTACTTTAGATGTGATGGTCGATGATTTTGAGGATGATGACAATTGAGAACAAGAAGATGATAAAAAAGTTAAAGAAGAAGCAGAGAATGCTGAAGAACAGTCTATGCCCACTCAAGTGAGGTTCAATTGACTATTGAACCATACTCCACTATTGGCTTCATGGCCAAACGAAGTCATGAATCACATGCCAGAATTTGATTGGTCAGTTATAACTCCAAGTACAAAATTTCCAAGTATCATTGGTGGAATAAATGGAGTGTTGGATGAATATTTTATTTATATTTAAAGATATTTTGAGAGATTTTATGAAATAAAAACTATGATAAAACAATATCACATTGAAATAAATTACTCATATGTTTTAGAAGATTCAAAGAGGTTTTATTATGTGATCTGTTGTGACAAATTTAATCCGAACTGTCAAATGTGTCAGCAAGCTACAATTGATGACACTTTTAATTGTTGGTGCATCACTAGATTTAAAACACATATATTTTTGAACCCAATATTATCACAGGAATACTCCTCATTATATGATGAGTTTGTTTCAACTATTATTTTTGAAATGATTAGAGAATGTCAAGACATTCCTGTCGTTCTAGTGGTGGTGCGAATCAAACTACTTTTTGGGTATCAAATCTCTTAGTGAAAGGAATGGGTGGAATGAAAGAAGGCTACTATGAAAGATTAAGGTGATTGGGATGACTCTTATCTATTTTTAACCAAAATTATGGAGCTTTCACATGACAAAAATAAAGTGATATATCAGTTACATAATACTGAATATGATAACCACCACAGCCAAGTTGATCAGTCGATGGTTGTGTTTGATAGACTGTTTTGGATATTTTTACCATGTGTGGTAGATTATAGACACTGAAAGTAGTTTTTACATATTGATGGAACATTTCTGTATAGAAATTATATAGTAAATTTATTGATAGCATCCACACGAGATGGAAATAGAGCCCTTATACCATTGACATTTGCAATTGTGGAGAAGGAGAACTTCTCATCATGGAGCTGGTTTCTAGCCTGTCTCTGAGAGTTTGTTACAGAATCAAAATGGATTTGTATTATTTCATATCTCCATAATGCAATCAAGTAGGTATTATAGTCTGAGGGTCTTTCCTGGAGACCACCCTATACTCATCATTGATACTATATTAGACGCATTACCAGAAATTTGCGAAAGAAGTTCAGGAACAAGTTTATGAAGAAAGCAATCCTAAAAATTGGTATGAATACCCTTTTCATTTGAAAAATCATTTCCATAGTTATTTCCATATGTGATCTTATTAGTTATTATTTGATAGCATACGAGACTCAACAAAAAAGATGGAGGAGTGTCTTGATGATATTCATAGATCTAATCCAAAAGTTTATGATTACATGCTGAAAATTCCAAATCATAAATGGTCATTGACATGTGATGATGGGAGGAGTTATGGATATATGATGACCAACATCGTAGAATTTCTAAATGGAGTTTTCATGGGAGTTTATAAATTACCTATCATAGGTAAATAAGAATATTTTATTATATGTTACTCAGAATAGCTACAATTATAATATAATATTAGTATAATGTTTAAATCTAAATTACAGGTTTAGTACAAGAGACCTTCTATCATAGTGTAAGTTATTTTATGGAACAAGGAATTCAGGATGAAGAGGGCCTAAATAGAGGGATGTGTTGTGGACACCATTTCCAGTGCAAGCTAGATAGAGTTCTTCAGGAAATGCAAGTTATCATGTAGCTTCATTTAAATTTCCAAAGCAATGATTTGAGGTCTCCGAGCATGGTGATGTTGTGGATTAGAGAATTGGTCATGTGTGAGTTTTTTTATTGGGGGAGAATTACTATGAATTTGGAAACTTTCAAGCATTTATCTATCCTTGTGTCCATTTTATGGTAGTATTCACTTACGTACACTTATCTTGGGAGATGTTTGTTGACCGAGTTTATCGACTAGATAGTATCAATGACTACTACAGTACCCCATGGATGCTAATTAAGGAATATCAAAAAATTTCACTATCTGATGGAACACCCATGCTTCTACTGAACAAGACTAGGCTTCAACCAAAAGGGAGGATAAAATTGACTCATATTCAGAATGATTTGGAATAGCCTAGCAAACAGGCACCTGGATGGAGGTGCAACATATGTCGATAGGAAGGTCATATGAAGATATGTTTCCCAAAACACAAAGGTAAGTTATATAATGGTTAAAATGATTCATGTTATCTATCAGTTATTGTAAAATTTTGTACATGTGATCATTTTTATCATTATCACCATTTTTAATAATATTTTTCCTATTTTTATACAATGTAACTTTTTCAAGATGTACTTAGGTATTATAATACATACATATATTTAATATATAAAATAATAGATATTAAAAACATATTTTATATTACACTATTATATATAAATATTATATATTTAATAAAACTATAAACATAATAAAACTATAACAATTATTCCTTCCAAAAAACTATACTTTAATTATAAAACATAATAAAAAATTTATGAAGGAATTTTTTGTGCTTAAAAAATTTATAATCATAATTACAAACACATAACATATATACAATTATTTCGAGGGAAATTAAATTTAAATAAATTTCATACATAACATGATAAATTTCATACACCAGGAAATTAATGTTTTACTATTCGTACAATCATATAGAGCAGCCTTTGTTATCTTCCCAATAATCACATGTGTCGTGTGATTTGTTGGTGCAAGGACCCGTTAGATTTCTTGTTGTTCAGAGAGCAAATCATTTTCATCACAATGCACCCTTGTTATCTGTTTGTTCATACCTTATATGTGTTGGATTTTATAGGGTCGTTATATGTGACTTCAAAACCATTGATCACCACTTGATTACTGCATTGTTTGAGAGATGGAGGCTAGAGATACAAACATTTCATCTCCCTATTGGGGGAATGGCCATTACTTTATAGGACATCTCCTACATGCTTGGTTTACCCATCCCTAGATAGGCAGTTATGGGTGCCAATAGTGGTGAATGTGGTGTGGTCATACAGTGTCTACTATCCATTGACATCGTCAGCATGCCATGTGTCCTCAAAGGTTCCCACTTGTGCATGGGGTGTCTTGATGAGAATTTCACAATCATTATAAATGATGCAAATGAGGAGGCACTTATTCATCACACACATGCATATATTTTTTGACTAATCAGAGGCATGTTGTATGTCTACCACTCCACAACATTAGTACACATGATGTACCTACCATTACTTCAAGATCTTGATTAGATGGATCTATACAGTTGGTGGTCCATTGTATTATCACATTTTTATATATATGTCTTTGTTTCATTTTTAATGTTGATGCATAGAATATTCAAGGTTGTATGGTTTTGGTCCAGATTTGGGCCTAGGAGTGTTTTCAATGCATCACTCCTCAAGCTGTTGCACCATTTCCACTGCAGCTATTTCGGGACTGTCCTTGTGGACGCTGGTATGTTTATATCATTACATTCTATTATTTAGTACTTTTGTTTTTTTTAAAAAAAATTACCGTATATTAATCTTTTTTAACCTGGTGTAGTCAATATCAGAATTATTCACATACTCCAAGAAATAGTGTGCACAGTTTTTGACAAATATTTGATGCCCTTTAACCAGCTGATGTAAGTTAAAAATTAATTTTTTGTATAATTGTTTTGATTACTTTTTAAATTTATTTCAATGTAATATTCACAATATTATCATGATAGTTTATGACTTATTTTTTGAGTTTATATTTCAGGTTTCATGGACTCTATATATAGGTTTTGTCAGTACATCACTTCCACCATATTGCACAGCTGTGATTGTAGATCGTACTGTAGTGGTTCCACTCTTCCACTTCCACATTATTGAGTGGCACCAGCCAGACCGGTTCATATTCCTGATTGGTTATGTACAACATATCTCATTGAACGCATCCTAAGGGGTTACATTCAATTATGATTAAAGGTAGAGAGACAACAGACTGGTGGTGGTATCATGCATGTCATATTGAGATTTTGGAAATTTGTACCAAATATAGTATATTTCAATATGGTTATCCCACAACATGCTATTAGTTAGATGATCAGGGGGGATTATGCAGACTAGTACTGATGACACACCAACATGTACCTTAAAGGTTAGGGGATTGGCGGTTGGCAGTTGGTATGTTTGCTAAGATTTAATATATTATTAATCTCACTTTTTGTATTAATTTTAAAGTTATTTTATTTGCATGCATATGAAATTGATCGTCTTGTATATATAAAATATCCTTAGGAGGAGGAATTTATTAGGTGGGATGTAGTTTACCTAGATGTGTTGGGGATCAATGATCCCCTCTAGTTCATACATGAGAGTTTCTATGATGAGGAGCCACACTTATATCCCTATCCATATCCTCCTGCTAATGCTCATGGGGATTATGATGTCCTTGTTATTTCTATTGATGATAATGCACCACCACCGCCGCCACCACCACCAACCAAAATACAAATATAAGGACATCATAAGGGGCAGAGGTGATGACCCAAACATCTTAGAGAGGCTCCTGCAGATGCTATCACAGTGTAGAGAGATGATCCTGCCCATCTAACTGAAGATCTTGCACAATAGGGAGATGATTATATGCCACATATGTCATCTCAATTGACTAATTTGGACTACAACCTAGGTTTGGTTACACAATTTTTTGCGGCACCTTATCATGCTGATGAGGACCTCTTCAATATCCCACTTCTACCATTTTTAGGAGCTCTGGGGCAATAGATCTATATATGATTTTGGGTCATCCTCCACACATGATTTCAGCTAGTCCTCTACATAACACCATGAGGAGGAACCAGAAGCACCACAAGAGGAGGTACTCTCACATACAGCTAGGACACGAGAGCGACATAAACATCGGACGTGGAGTGGGTGTGAGGTTCAGACGCGACGTTGTGGTACTGTGGGTCATTGCCATTGATTTATTCAGATTTCATGTTGTATATATTAAAAAACATATTTTCTATGATAATTAATTTTTGTTTAAGAAAAATAAAAATAAATTCAAAAATATATTATATAGTAACTTATTTACATGAAATATTAATGTTTTACATATTTTCAACGTCTCATAATTGTGACATTATTATGTTTCATGTATGTGACTTTAGAAGCATATAAATTATAATGTACAAGTCCAATATAAATGAAAATTTTCACACTGAATAAACATATAAAAAATTATTGAAAATGAAAAGCAAAGAAAACATATAGTAATTAAAAAATATTTTACATGACATAAACATAAATGTTTACAAACATTATATTTATAGTTTACATAATTTTTGTGAATATTTCTTATTAAGTTTTATTTTATCAAATCAATTATTATGAAATATTATGCATTATTTTATTATTATTGAATGTTATTTTTTTAATACACACATATATAATTATTTATTTACAATTATACATAAATATACATAATATTTTTATAAATATTTATATTTTTATAAATAAATTAAAAATATTTAAATCATTATAAAATTATAATAAATATATTAATTATATTTACATTACATATTTATAATTATATGAATAATATTTTATTTATAATTATATTTATTTATATTTATTTATAATGAATTTTAAAAAAACATATTTTCAATTCCTTTAGTAATTAAGTCATATATATATATATATATTAATAAGCTTTATTTTTCACCTATATATATATATATATTTATAAAAAAATTAATAAGGTTTATTTAATAATCTTTATATATATATATATATATTTAAATAATTCTATATAAATTTTAAAAAATTAAATATAGGGTTTATTTATATATATTTATCATTATATAAATTATAAATAAAAACATATTTATATAAAATTATTAAGATATAATTATATTATTATATTATTATATTATTTATATCAATATATATATATATAATTAATATATTTATTGTTATATAATTATAAATCTATCTCTATAAAAATATTATAATTTTATAAATAGATATATATTTATATATACATTTAAAATATATTTATAATTTGACAATTTAATATACATTTAAACTTTAAATAATTTTATGAATATGTTTATAAATTTATATTATAAATCTATACTTATAAATATTTAGTTATTTATAAATAAATTTTAAATATTTATAAACATATAATAATTTATAAATTTATATTTATGAATATAATTATATTAAATATATTAAATGGAAGAGGGTTATGGGGGATATAAATCGATGGTCGAGTGGCACTTTTCAGCTAAACACCAATGTTCTCCTTGAAGTGGCTCTATTCTGCCCCATTTTTTCAAAATAATAAAAACCTAGACCCATAAAAATAATGTATAAATTAAAAATCCCCTCACCCAAAATTTTTCCTGTTGGCCTACCTTCTTTATATGAAGACCAAGATGAAGGGAACTCCTTCAGAAAAATTTGGTGTGAGGTTCATTTTAATTTTTTATTTTTATTAGTCTTTGTTTTAATTATTTTGAAAAATGAGGCATAATTACCCCCACATCAAGTCATGTTTTTGGAAAAAAATTACAAAGCACTAATTGAAGTGGTTCTTCATACATTCAGACTAAAAAGTTCCACTCAAAGTGGTGCTTTGATTCAACACCACTTGAAGTGGTGCTGATACTCTATTTTCTAAATCTATCAGTACCACTTCAAGTGGCGCTGATAGATTTGGAAGAAATATTATTGACATCACTTCCATTGGTGCCTAAGTTTTCACCCCTGGGGGGATATCCCACCATTCATGCCCAACCTTCCCATCTCTCAAACTCCTCCTCCTCCTCACGTTTCTCTGCCTCTTTGGGTGTTCGTTCTGCATAGTTTTTCCACTCCTTCACTGCACAATAGATTGTCGCTCGGTCGGCTCTGAGTACCTCAATGACACGGAGGGAGGGTGACCCTAAGTCGAGGAGGTTCTCTGGATTCTCAGAGAGCTCTTTTATCCCATTGGTGAACCTCCCCCCCCCCCCCTCATGAATCATTCGAAAAGGGAATACGACCCATTTTTCAGCTTATGAGGACGTGATTGCCACTCGGATTAATCTCTACAAGCAATCCTTTATAGCTTGGATTTTACGCTGGAAATTACCGGATATTGTCTCGGGTCATTCCATGATTTGGAGTTTTTCTGATTTCAAATGCATTTCAATTGGTTGGGGTAACTTCTATATAATCTTTCCCTCTATGGAACTCAAATTTTGTGCGTGGAGAATAGGCTCTATTAACCTCAAGCCTGGAACCTTGCGGATTAATGATTGGAAATTGAGATTCTCCTTTAATGATTTTAATGATATGTATGCTCAAGTATGGGTAAAAATCCATGGTTTGAACTCGGTATTATGGAACCCTGAGATCCTGTTTGACATTAATTCCATGATTGGTGTTCCGATTAGAATGAATTATGCAACTGAAAAGGTTAGCTTTTGTCATTATGCTCGGGTGCTAGTTTAAATTGATCTAAGTTCTATGTTAATTGATTGAGTTGTTTTATCTACATCTAATGATGAAATTTTCTTAGGAATTGAATATGAAAAAATGCCACCATTCGGTGAAGTTTTTCAAATTATTGGACAATCATATTTGCAATGTAGGAGAGATGTACAATGCTCTAACTTTCAAATTAAGATACATGATGCACTGCAATGTTGACGGAAGAAAAAGCAGGGTGTTATTCAGAAGGATACTGATGAGCCTTTGGTGGTTAATTGCCATACTGGACAGATTAAGGTTGTAAAACCTACTGACAAGGGCCGAAAGATTGATGTTGAGGATCCTTTACCAAGGGTTGATTCCACTCCACAAGTGGATGGAACAAGCTGGGATGATAACACTGAAGGAAGTTATCAAAATGAAGGAATCATCTCTTTTAAGGATGCTCTGGTCAGAGGAATGGATGGTGAAATAAATGGATATGACTCAGAAGATAGTCAAGTCGAAAGGGAATGATCAACACAAGAGGTTGTGGATGATAGGGTTAGACATGAGTTTCATGCCTTTAAATCGAGGAAAGGTAAGTTAATTATTTTTTATTCAACTTTGGAGAAGTTTAAGACCAAAGGTCAAGCTATAAATGGTGATAACAGTAGAGCTCAAGGAAAAAATGCGGTGGTTTTGGAACCCTCTCTACTACAAGTCTCGGGTATTCGCATTAACGCACTGGATAATGAAGGAACTTTGATCACCAACAGCAAAGAAGTGGGTGTGCATAGCACTGACATGTAGGAGTTGGAGAGGAATGGAAACTCTTTGCAGAAGGATGGTATAAAGCCCATGCAGGATATCACAGTGACTCCTGAGAAGGTAATAAGTAATGTCAATGTTTCAAATTCATTTGAGTTGCTTTCTATCAATTTTAGTGATGTTGAGTCAACCCCCGCTGCGACTACTTCCAATGTTATGAACACAACTTCAGATGATAAAGCTGGAAAATAGATGTATGCAAAGTCTGGAAGGAGGGGTCGCTACTCTCGTGGAAAAGGTGGGTGCCTTCCTTACCACAACATGAGTACCCACTCTAAAACATGTTAAATTTTCCTGTAGTTTTCCTTTTATTTTCTTGATGCCTTGTTACTCACCTGGACTCCTTTTTTAATTCAATGAAGAGGCCGTTGCGTCTTAAATTTATATTAATTAATTAATTTAGTAATTAAATGTAATTACTAAGTAGTTAACTATAATTAAATAATTAATTAAGTGCAATTATTTAATTAATTAACATTAATTAGGAAAATAATTGATTGTAATTAGTCAATTAATTAATTGTAATAAGGTAACTAATTAATTGTAATTAGGTAATCAGTTAATTTAATTTGGTAATTAATTAGATAACTATAATTAGAAATTACATAAATGCAATTAGTAATTAACAACTAATTAATTTTTATAATACTTGGTTAATTATAATTATTAAATAATTTATTTATTAATTAAATGAAATTATTAAGTAGTTAACTATAATTAGTTAATTAATTAATTGTAATTAGGTAATTAATTAAGTTTAATTAGGTAATTAATTAATTTTAATTAGGTAATTAATTAATTTTAATTAGGTAATTTATTAATTTAATTAGGTAATTAATTAGCTAACAATAATTAGTAAATACATAAATGTGATTAGTAATTAGCAATTAATTAATTTTAATAAATACTTAGTTAATTGTAATTATTAATTAATTAAAATAGTAATTAAATGTAATTTCTAAAAAGTTGAGTTTATTTAGGTAATTAATTAAGAGTAATTAGGAAATTAATTATTTTTAATTAGGTAATTAATTAATTGTAATTAAGTAACTAATTAATTTAAATAGGGAATTAATTAGTTAACTCTAATTAGTAATTGCATAAATGTAATTAGTAATTAGAAAATAATTAATTTTAATAAATAATTCGTTAATTTTTATTATTAATTAATTAATTTAACAATTAAATGTAATTACTAAGTAATTAATTATAATTAGGTAATTAATTGAGTGTAATTAGGTAATTAATAAAGTGTAATTAGGTAATTAATTAAGTGTAATTAGATAATTAATTAATTATAGTTAGGTAATTAATTAGTTAACTATAATTAGTAATTTCATAAATGTAATTTATAATTAGCAACTAATTAATTTTAATAAATACTTGGTTAATTGTAATTATTAATTAATTAATTTAGTAATTAAATATAATTACTAAGTAGTTAACTATAATTAGGTAATTAATTAAGTGCAATTATGTAATTAATTAACTGTAATTAGGTAATTAATTAAGTGTAATTAGGTAATTATTTAATTTAATTATGTAATTAATTAGTCAATTATAATTAGTAATTATATATATGTAATTAGTAATTAGAAACTAATAAATTTTTATAAATACCTAGTAAATTGTTGTTATTAATTAATTAATTTAGTAATAAAATGTAATTAATAAGTAGTTAACTATAATTAGGTAATTAATTAAGTTTAATTAGGTAACTAATTAAATTTAATTAGGTAATTAATTAATTGTAATTAGATAATTAATTAATTTTGATTAAGTAATTAATTAATTGTGATTACGTAATTAATTAATTTAATTAGGTTATTAATTAGTTCACTATAATTAGTTATTATATAATGTAATTAGCAACTAATTAATTTTAATAAATACTTGGTTAACTGTAATTATTAAATAATTAATTATTAATTAAATTTAATTACTAAGTAGTTAACTATAATTAGTAATTAATTAATTATTATTATGTAATTTATTAATTATAAATTGGTAATTAATTAATTGTAATTAGGTAGTTAATTTATTGTAATTATGGGATTTATTAATTGTAATTATTTTAATTATTAATTAGTGAAGTAATTATATTAATTAGCAATGTAATTAGTTTTATTTGTGAAGTGATTATTTTAATTAGTGAATTAATTATTTGATAAATTGATTCTAGAATATACCCTTGCATTAAAATCTAGGTATGATAATTAATTCAGTTTTTATCTACCTTATCCTCGGTTTGTAATTGAAGTTATGAACTTAAATTTAGTTATGGAATATATTTTGTGAATATTAAGTGTTAGAGTTCTCATGAATTGAATGGTCTCTTGAGTAAAGTATCCCTGGGTAGAGAGGATTTGGGTCGGACGCCCTACTTTCTTAGAAGATTTCCATGGCTAGGATAGTGAATTGGGCTGGCTATATGTCATTCAGGGCTTAGTCATGTGAATTTTGTCAATCTCATATAACGCCATGATTTTACATGATGTGTTTGTGTACCTCATGCGTACAATTAATGCGGATATGTATGAATATGTTTGACTACTATTTTGGTGTATTTAAAAAACGTGTAGGTTGTGTAAATAGTTCCACATCAATGTGGTTTAAACATATTGATTTGGTGGAGGGATTGGGATTCCAACCTAAATTACTAGAAGCATGCACACATAAATTCATTCTCTTATCAGTTTAATTAATAACGATGGTTTATTTTAGATAAAATAATATGGATACCTATATTTATTGCAAGGGTCAAATAATTGAGACAGAGAAAGGATGTAGTTATAGTATACGCCTAGAAGGTGTTATGTAGCTTGGGGGATATATGGATTTCAAATATGTTCAAAGAAAAAATCAGCAAAAGCTAAAACTGACGAGGAATCAAGTGATAGATTCTATCACATACAGACATCTGAAATTTATAGATAGGTTTTGGCATGTCGCCTATCTATTAACTGATGATAAATAATGAGAACACATACTTTTATTGGTTAAGTGTCAACACGAGAATCAAATGATGGAGTTGTATGTCACTATAGGGACAATGGAGGTTCCATCGACATTGGAAGTTGGGCCATAACAACTTCATGATACTACATCGTATCCTCCTACTATAACACATCAAGAAGTTCCATTAGTAATATTAGTTGTTCTGTCATTTCCTATATCCACAATTTCTACAGATTGTCCTCCACATACTTTAGATGTGCTGGTCAATGATTTTGAGGATGATGAAAATTTAAAACTATAAGATGGAGAGGAATTTGAAGAAGGAGAAGAAGAGCATGTGGAAGAACAGCCTGTGCCCACTCATGTGAGGTTCAGCCAACCGTTGAACCTGTAAGAGTTAGTGTCCTATAACCAACTGGTTTTACTTTGATTACATGTATATTTAGTGCATTATTACATATTGTTCAATGCTCTTCATCACTATGATGTAATAATTTCCTAGAGTATTTGTTGCATTGATAAGGTAATGGAAGTTCCCCGCTATGATGAGAACCTTGAAATGCTATAACAATATTCTTAAATATAGTTCTTTAGTTGTATGACATACTATGATGGGACACATAGCATGAAGACCGTCAGGTTCAAGTACTCGTAAGAAGATGAGACTTCCTCTCATGAAGTTCCCACTTGGTAATCTTCATGATAGTAGATTATGAAAGCATACCCGCTAGTAAGAATTAATCATGTTTTAGTGTCATCAGATATTTCTATCTGTGAGTGTGTGTAATGATCCTTAGACTTTAATATTATCATTAATGCCTGTCATGACTTGGGCACTTTGATTTACTGATGAAAACTATCACGCAAATAGTTGGCGGGAAGTAGGGTATGTTGGGTGCGTCACAAGTGGAATTTTATTAATGGATAAGTTGAGGTAGGATTTTTTCCTTCCATTTACGGAAGTTGATATCTCATACCTTTGATTGAAATAGAACCGTCACGCAAAATTCCATGGCCATGGGATAACGATGAGTTTATTTCAGGTAGTAAAAAAACAACATATCTAGCATAAAAGTTGATGACACTATCATGAAACCTGCTTCATGAGATATTGCGACAAAGGGATTATATTACATAGTGAGCATTTGTATGTGGATATCATTATTGAAACTTTACATTCTTTCTCTTTGGGCCACCTCAAGGCCTTCGGGCCACCTTAAGTGCAGATGAAAACTAGACGACCTATGAGGAACAAGTTCTATATGGAGGATGATTAAGGAGCTTTCACCACAACAGAATCTAAATGGATTGCAAGAATGAGAGGGTATGGCACCTACCATCGGGACAAGCCGGTGCATGCATGGGAATGCCTAGCTGAATAGCCATGCGAAGGTGGAGATCTGATTTCATGATAAAGATGCTGGGGAGGAGCAGTTCCAAGTAGTTAATCTGGGTTGTATGTAATGTTTGAAGCCTACGGGAAAATTAATTCTTCTAGGCCTACGGGCCATGTAATACTTATGCCTATGGGGATTGTAAGGGTTCCACCTCACCCCTTGAAAGGTGGATTATCAAAATCAATAAAAAATGAAGGCCTTCGGGCCATTGGATGGATAGTGCCTTGACCCATTTCTAGACAGTACTCTTGGACTTTAGGTAAGCCCACCTAATACAAACGAGAAAGAATCCTAGAGGGTCACACACTAAGTGTCTTTAGTAGTCTCGGTTAAATTCTATTTGAATTTAATTAATGAATTAAATATTATTCCCAAGACTGTGGAATAATTGTATTCAAGCTAAAATGATCTCATAAATTAAATTAAATATATTTATTTATTTTATTGAAAATTTAATAAATATTTATTTACTAGTTTGTAAATAAAATTTTTATTTAAGAGAATAAATTAATTATTTATTTATTCAGGTGTTCAATAAATGGAAGTGGAGTTCGAGCGAACCAATGTCAGTTTGGTAGTAAAATAATTATTTGCATGTTGTAAAATAATTATTTAACTAGTTGGCACAAGTTAAAATAATAATTATGCAGCTATTATAATGTGACGTGGAATTTAATTTTATAATTTTGTTTTTCGCAAGTTGTTGCATCAAGAATAATGATGCGTTATTATTATTATGAGCATAGGTTTTCTCAAATTTCATGAATGTATTTAATTTTTTCAATGAAATTAAATATTGTAACTGAAATTCTATGTATAGAAATAGACAAGAATGATTATTGTCCCATAGACCACACCACATGCCTGGTGAATTGAGAATTGTTGAACCAAAAAAATTATCTCTTGAATCCTCTTCTCTCCCCTCTCAAGAATGAGAGACGTTCTTCACGACCAAAGAATAAGCAATCCATAATGACCAACACAAGACACTCGATTCGCCACGCTAGCACCTGGAGAACGAGTGGTTTTGATCAGAGGCCATCAGAGCATGTGTGGGTCACTGCTAGAAGGATTCTAGTTTGGATCCTTAAAGGCACAATGATATAATCTGGAAGGTTCATTTCAGATGATCAACATCATCAACAAAGAAAAATACCAAAGATCTAGGTATTATTTTTCGTTATGAAATTAATTATATTAATTATAAACATGATGTGAAAGATCCTCTCTAAAGGTTTTGGGCCTCTTTCTTCTTTATCTAAATATTTGATTATATTCCATAGATATTGGTGTTAATATTAATATTGATCCCAGAATAATCATTGATCATGGTAAAAATCAATGTTAGGTGTCATCCCAACCACTCTTCCGCTGCGCCCATAACCTTCAAGTGGTATCAGAGCAGTTACATCATAGTTTATAATTATTTAAATATTTCATTGTTGACTTACGCATTTAATAATTTAGTTGTTTCAATTCAAGTTAATCATTCTGCAAATCTGAATTTCGAGATCTATTCCTCCTCTTTCATTTCACGTTCACCTTACAAAAACGATCTTTTCTTTTAATTTTGATTAAAATAAAATAGAGGATCTCATCCGGAGGTGCCAAAGCTTCCTGGCCATACAACACCCGAACACATGGCGTGTATTCGACATTACACACCATGTAGTCAAGATTCAATGCATCAAACTGGTCTGCCAAACCAAGTCGTGTGTTGGAGTCTTTCTAAGTATTAAATGAGTATATGTTTTGACCTGGAACAGGTGGCACATGGTTTGTAGATTACAAGACATGTGGCACAAATGGACACGGCGTGTAGTCCCTTCAGGTTAGGGTTGGACCGTGTACCCCATAGATAGCTAGCCCATCTAGAGACCCTGTAACGGGGAACTACACGGGGTGAGGCCAACTGGACATGCCGTGTACTGCGAAGATTTCCGAAGTACACTAAACTGATGTTTCCCAAGGCATGTACTTCAGATGGACAGTGAATAATAGTATACACTGTGTAGTTGGAACTACACATCGTATACTCATCCAAATTATACAGATTTATTAAAATTTATTATTATATTATACAAACTCTTGTGATATGTACCATCGTGTGGGTGTAAATATAAAGCACAACACATGATTGGTGTTTTATATATATGTGTTTAATTCAACATCTTCTTAATGTTCACTCATTGGGTAGTTATGAATAAGAACTCACCGGGTTGCCTCCAAGGTACAAGTTACGTACAAAGATAATTTTAAATGAATTTATTTGTTTAAAATTATGATGGATGAGAATCTCAAGGAAATTAGGAAAAGGATTTAAGATAATAGGATTAATTAACTAAAGATGATAATTAATTGATTCGAGCGTGCTTTATCTTAAACAAGAACAATTAAAGAATTGAATGCTTGTTTTATTTATGCATAAATATCATTACATGTATGGATGATCATGTGCTAGACCAAGACCTTTGTATGTGGATGGGTTTTTTTATTTATTTATTTGAATTAATTTGTTTTGCCTGCAAACCTTCTCCTCATTAACATATAGGGCCTACATGCCCAAGGTTTCTTTTATGTAAAACACCATTTTACCCCTCACCTACATGTGAGCTAAAAATGTCATATGTAATGGATGGAACTCCCAAGATAGTGGAGGAGGTTCAAGTTGGATCTGAGGAAAAACCAATCCCATGAGATACAAAGGTGGACAGGTGGAAGCTGTAAACACAAACCCAAAAGGTTCAAGGTGTTTCTCCCCTAGAACAGGGTTATTTTATCAACCTCTAAATAAACTAACCATTAGAAAATCTGATGATCATTCCATTTAATTTATTTTATTTTTGTCATTTGCATGGTTTATCATTATGGATGTGTTGTTACGATCACATAAATAATTAATTAAACAAGCATGCAAGATGGAACTAAAATAAAACAGACTTATGTGTAAATATAATCAAGACATGGTTAATAACTTAAGTAAGTTTCACATAATATTAACAAGCATTTTATAATAATAAATTCATGCATAAGAGATAAAAAATACCTCAAATAAAATATTAAGTCATACCAAGCCTTTCGTTACTTGATTAAGGTAAAAACTCAATAAAACTATGTGTTTGACCAACACTTGTTGGGAAACATAATTTTATACAAGAAGACCTTATGAAAGTTTTTGGGTTGACTTAACCATATTACATCAATAGGAGTATCCCTTGCAGGAATTGGTGTAATATAGGAGGAAAGAGTTGAGGAAATCCAAAGTCATGATTTCAGGATTAAGGAGTCCACTCAACAGATAAAGGAGCTGCAAGATCACAGTTGGAAAAGACTTTCCTACCTAAATACCTTCTAATATCTTGACAAACCATTTTGGGGGTTATGCGAAGGTGAATATGGATCCTTGCCACTAGAATGTCATGGAAACTGGAAATTCCAAGTTCAATGGTGAGGTCCATTGGGACTTGATAAATAATGGGAGAATTAATAAAATTTATTATTTATCATAAAATGTAATCAAGAAAGTACTAATGATCTGCTGTTTTAATTTTAGAATAAAAATGACAAGCACTTCAACCACACTATCCCTATGATAAATTATGGATAAAGACAACATCCTCACCAGTAGTAACTTCTAGGAATGGTTTAGACGCCTTCGGGTTATCCTACACCATGAACAGAATTCTTACATGCTGGAGTCAGCATTACCTGATCTGTCTGCCAAAGAGGTGAATGATGAGGATTTCCTAGTCTATAAGAAACATATGAATGACATGGTTGACATTCAATGTTTAATGTTATCATAAATTACTATAGATATCATGAAGTCTCATGAAAACATGGATTATTATAACATGCTCGAGCACCTCTATAGTATTTACCAGGAGAGAGAAAGAGAAGAAAGGTTTGTGATCTCTAAGGCACTCTTTCAGAGTAAGCTTAGAGAAGGTTCCCCAGCTGGGCCTCATGTAGTAAAGCTCATTGGATACATTGAGCGCCCGGAGGTTCTAGGGTTTAAAATCCCCGAAGAACTAGGAACTGATCTCATTCCTACATCACTCCCTCAGAGCTTGTCTAAAGTTGTCAATTTCAATATGAACAACATTGGGAAGTCTCTATCTGGCCTTCTTATCATTATTTTCCAAGTGGAAAATTATATGAAGTTCGAAAATCCTTATGTCCTTATGGTGAATAAGAGGAAATGGAAGGTGAATATATTTAATCCCAAAGCTTCTTCATATCCTTCCAATAAAATGAATATCAAAGGGGAGGCAAGGGAACATGAGGCTATTTGTTTCGCATGTGGCAAGAAGGGCCACGAGAAGAAGAACTGACCCCAACCCAAGAAGAAAAATACAGGAACCAAGTAGAGTTAGGAAGATTGATCAAGGGGAGGTAGATCTATTAGTAACCAATGAATCCATACTTTTTGTTGTAGTTGTTTGAGACTACCACCTCACATTTCCAACTGGGGTGATCTTGGTGTTAAAGGGTTGTTCTTATGTGCCTTTTATAACCAAAAATATAATTTTTGTATCCAGACTAGATATATATATGGATTTTTTTTCATGTTTGGAAATGAATTTTTCTTCTTTTATATAGATAGCATTTGTTTTTGTAGGGTACATTTATACAACGGTCTTTATGTGTTGGAATACACAAACCAAGTGATGGTAATCTATGCCAAAGATACATCACATGAATCATACCACACCCAACTTTGGCATCACCAGATAGGTCATGTAAATGAGAAATTCTTGAAAAAGTTACATCAAGATGGATATTTAGATTCTTTCGAACTAAAACCACTTGGCATATGTCATGCATGTTTATAAGGCACAATGACCAAAGCTCCATTTGGTGGGAAAGGTGAAAGGGCTAAGGAGCTTCTTGAATTGGTTCATACCAATGTGTGTGGAATATTTCCAGTTGAAGTAAGGGGTGGGTAATCATACTTCATAACTTTTACTGATGATTTTAATAGATATGGATATATCTACTTAATGAGGTATAAGTTTGATTCCTTTGATAAATTCAAGGAATTCAAGAATGAAGTTGAGAACTGTATTGGTAAGAAGATTAAGAAAATCCACTCAGACCGAGGTGGGGAATATCTTAATCAAGACTTCATTGATTACTTATGATAGTTTGGGATCATATCCCAACTCCCTCCTCCTTACTGTAACACCCCAAGATTTAATAGTAAGTTATTTTTTTAAAGTAATTCAATATCTTGTGCTACACGCAACACTGAGTTTGAGCGCACCACGAATTACAAAACTAACCATTAAAAAAGTGGTTATGAATAGTATTAACTGAATTTTGAATTTTATATACTCAATAAAATTTTAGAATCCATCTTATGTGTTTCTTAGACATAATATAAGAACAAATTCATTGTTTCAAATAAAAGAAGTATTTTTCAAAAAAAATGAAAATTTACCACCTTTTAATGAAAAACCCTTTATAAAACCAATATTTGATGCTTTTATACATTCAATTTAATGAAATTAAATTATTCTTTTTCATAGGGATATAAAAATTTATTTTGGATAAATTTTTGGTACTTTTCTGATAACTTTTATATTTTGATGAGTACTGAAAAATACTAAATTTTAATTGAAAACAACTTTTTAATCAAAATGATTTATAGTGTTAAATTATGTATTTGAGTGGTTTGGAAGTATAATTAGATTATATTTTTACAATTTAATACAATTTAGGTCATTATAAGTAATTTCACATTTAAATTTGATATAAACACATGTCAATCTTTTGATAGTTTTTACTTTTTAAAAACCTGCTTTTTGGTTTTGAAAACTGGAATTAATTTTAAATTAATTAATGAAAATTCTATATTTTTAATTTGTTAAAATAGAATTAATTTTTTAATTCATAATATCAAAATTATCTTAGGGTGAATTTTGGTATTTTTCTGAAAACATTCAAGTTTTTGATGAATAGTGAGAAACACTGCGTCATTGTTTAAAACTGACTTTTTATTTAAATAATTATTTATTTTATTTCAATTTATTTTAAGTCAAAATATATACACAATATCTATATATGTTAAATTTAATTAATTGTATTAAATTTATAATAATCTTATATATATAAAATTTTATTAAACTTTTTACTGTCTTTTAACCACCTTCTAGGAGCATTTGAAAATTTGCATAAAACTTAATTTTACCACTTCTATGAGATGAATTTAAAAAATCCAAGAGACATTGTTAAAATAATTAAGTAAAATTTGGTTCAATAAGATGAAAATAATTTTTGGTTATAGTAACTTTTGACTTTTATTTACCACGGTTAAAAGTAAATAGGGTAATTAAGGGTAAAAATGATATTACAATTACCCTAACACATGTCCTAATTCTATTCGATAAGTGTAATTTGACCAAAATAAACCTTATTAATATATTATCCTCTTTGGTTCACTTGTATTATATTAGGATATTTATTATTATTTTATTTAAAGAAGAGTTAAAAGTGTTCAATTCAAAGTTTAATAACTAACCCATTTTTAATATAAGGATACACATAAGATAAATTCTAATATAAATATCAATTAGAAATATAAAAATATTTCCCACATAATGGTATTTTATTTATAATTTTTAGACCTTAAATAATTTAATTTATTTATGACACAATGATGATGCAGTAATTAACTTATTAATGAAATATTAAAATAATTGATATTATAAATATCCAAATAAATGTAAATTGAGACTTCTGATGAATTTCACTAATTTTATAAGTTAATATTACATGTTAGGGTTTATTAAATAAATTCTATTTAAAGTGATAAAGTTTTTAGGGCTTCTAAAAAATCAAATAATAAATAGTGTCAAAATTGACATAATTGAGTTTTTGAAACAAATACTATATTATTAATTGATATAATATTCCTAAAAATACAAGGTTCAAGAAAGGACTTAGATAAGGTTATATATATTAATAATTAACCATTTTGGGTTCTCTTGGTATTTTATAGTAAGATTATTAACCATATAATATAATGATACAAAGAGACATGGTAAATGTCAAACTATTTAACTAAGAGTTAAATCTAAAAGATAAGGTTAATATGGTAATATAAACCTGTATAAAACCAATTTTTTGAGAGTTTTTAGACCCATTCCAACCTTATTCTATAAATAAATTATTTTGGATCCATTAGAAACCGAAAATTAATTTATTATAAAATATTATTTCCAGCTTTTCCTAAAGTGACACTCACCTCTCTTATAAAAGGGTACTTCCCATTCTATTAATTTCACACCTCCAAAGCCATTTATCTCAGACGAACCCTTTCCAAATATCCTCCCAACTTCTTTCAAATCAACCTATAGTTCTTACTTTGATCATAGATCCAACCTATGGAGCCCTTTTGATCAACTCAAAAGGAAACACCCGAAGAAGATGTAATAATTTCACCACCTTCTTTCAAGTTCTTTTCTTCTTCCGCTTCCTATTTTTTTGTGGTTTCCATACCAAAATAATAAATCCAGTATTTTATACATACTTTTATGTTATTATAAACTTGGTACAACCATATTCGTTATTCTATCCATCCTATAAATGACAAAGTTTCCATACGTGTGTAGGTACGGCTTACCGTATCCACGTTGTGGGGTCGTTTGTTATTCAAACACTTTATTATTTAGATGGGTATAATAATGAGTATAACTGATGTAAATAATATATATAACATTTTAATGATTCTTTATATATTATATACCATCAAATTACATATGATTTCTCCATCAATATAATGATATTGGCACTCGTGTGTGGGTACGGATTGTCGTCTCCACGAACATGATGGGATTCATTCCCCATCGTAATCATTCAAGAATAATTTTCATTTTACGATTAAAAATAAGATTTATGAACATTATTTAATTCTATATATTAATAAAATACATCCTATTCATAACAAACATGGCTTACGTAACAATTTATATAAAGGAAAATAAATTAGTTAACACCCGAAACAATGATACTACTAAAATATTATTAAAAAAGAAATATTAGAAGATCATATATGATATCATATTTACATATATGGTTCTTGTATAATTTAATAACAATGACTTAACTATTATACTGGAGGTTAACGTACCCTAAACCAAGGAAAAGTATAAGGTAAGGGGTTTTCATCTAACTTTTATTCCCGTGAGATTCATGCTATATTTCCCATTATTAAATTTTTGTGTGGTGTATGTACTACCCATGATTTTATTGTTTGCGAAATATAATTTAATTTATGAGTATTTAAATAATAATCGGATGACCCTTCTTTCATGGGTTCTATGTTTCGTAAGTTACCAAATTGGTAAGGGAATTTCAAATTTCAATTTCCACTCATTGGGCGTTACGCATACTTCATTAATTACTTTACTCCATGATTATGTGTGAAATAACTATTTATTTACTTATGTAGTAATTTCCACTCCCCTTTGTGTGGATATACTTTTGATACACATAATCACTCCATTGATAAATTCTCATGTCATCGATATAAACTTGATAAGAGTAATTTTAACTTAGTTTCTATTCATTGAGTTAAACATCCATGTAATTGGTGTTGTTTTTACAAGAATATGTGTGAATATCCTCTGATTGATTTACACTGAATATCCAATCATATTGAGTGTATTTTTATTTTTCACACATAATTATGTCATTTATTTATTCTTAACCTAAGGATGCAGTCTTTATAAACGAATTCATCTCAACTTACATTCCATTGCGACTTCATTGTTATTATGCGCCAATTAACTTTTATTTGGTGTATATACTATACTTTGTCATATTATATCATTAATCTTTTTATTCTCATGTTATTATAATGTTTTTATTACCTAAATTGTTTTTATTCAATCATCTATCATTTGGTTAGGAACTCTAACTCAAATATCATTTTAAATGTTTTAAAGTTTTTATTCTTCTAAATCTTTCTCATTAATTTACATGTTTTAAAAACAGTTTTAATAATTTATTTTATGGACAATAATGTTTTAAAATTTAAATTCATTTTAAAAGTTTCAAAGTGGTATGTGACACTTTGATTCAAAAATCTATTTTAAATAGCTTCTTGATAAATAATGATACTTTTAAATGTTTTCAAGAAAAAATGGGGTTATTTCTCTCAAATAGGTTTGATGATAATTTTAATCTATGTCAATATACTTCATTATTATCGATTGAGGTTAATTTATTATAATACAATCTTCCATATTGTATTGAATGAGTTATGTTTTACTGTGGATTTACTATTTTTATACCATTCAAGGTTTGTGGTTAAAATATTGACATTTTGTATTCTAGTTTTAATATGAATGTTTAGATTATGTTTCAACCTTTTCATATGAGGAATTCAATGGAATTAATAAGTGATGGGTGTATCCCCCTATAGCTCCTTGATGCATCGGTAGGTCTCATGAGACAAACTAGTTTTTAGCACAAGACCTTGAAAAAATCTTATTAGTAGTTTTGGCACAAGGCCTTGACTATGTGGTTATGAAGTCTGGAATTCTGCATTCCATCATTATGAAATTGTCTATTGATATTACATGTGATTATTCGACTAGTAGAACATCCATGTGAATAATTAAATGACCTTATTTGATTTATCTTTTCCATATTATGATGAATTTTGAGTATAAAAGGCTTGTGTTCTAGTCTTATACATTACCTTAAATGTTTATTCTTATTTATGATAGTTTCTGGTATATTGTTATCCTTACTAAGCATCTGAGCTCAACCCTTTCTTATATTTTATTTTTTCCGGGATGCAAAGAATTATATTACCATTAACCTACAGGAATAGGATAAGGGATATAAGAGTGTTCAAAGGGGACACAATTTTGTTGTTTTTTATTTCATGATGTAATGTAAAACTTATGTATGTATCTAATACTTCCAAGGCTACTAAAATGATCGGTCTTTTGGGACATGATTCCTTGTATCATTCCAATGTTATATAATTATGCACTGATTCTAGGTAACTAGGGTCAAGGCATTACACTTACACACCTCAATGGAATAGTGTAAGAAAAAGGAGGAATCACACCTTGTTGGACATGGTGAGATAAATGATGAGTCATTCAAGTCTTACATTATCCTTTTGGGGGTATGTGTTATAAACAGTGGAACACATGCTAAACCAAGTACCAACTAAGTCAGTAAATGGTATTCCATACTAGTTCTGGAATGGAATAAAATCCATGTTATCGAATTTACATGTGTGGGGTAGAAAAGCATTTGTTAAGACCTCTTCAGGTAACAAACTCGCACCCCGAGGCACAGAGTGTACCTTTATAGGATACCCCAAAGAAAGAAGTGGATATTACCTATAAAAACCATCAGACAAAAAAGTTATAGTGGAAAGACATCCCATATTCCTTGAGAAAGACCACATCTGCAAAAGAGATAGTGGGAGAAAGATAGACTTCTATGAAGTCGAGACTCAAGGTACACAAGAGTTGGTACTTGAATAGATTCCACAAAGCCCTGTGGAAAAAGAACCTATTCTAGAGACACAAGTACTACATAGGAGTACAAGAGAGGTTCGAGAACTAGAATGGTAAGGTTTTCTAGTTACCGAGTATGGTGACTCATTATTAGTTTATAATAATGATCCTCTAACCTACAAGGAAACATTAAGTGGTACAGACGTTTCCAAGTGGAAAGAAGCCATGAATTCTGAAATGGATTCCATGTATCAAAACCAAGTATTGATTTTGGTAGATCCTCTAGTTGATGTAAATCCTGTTGGTTGAAAATGGGTATTCAAGAAGAAACTGGACATGGAAGGAAAAGTTAGAACCAATAAGGCACAATAGGTTGCAAAATTGTTTAAACAACGTTAAGGAATTGACTACGATGAAACCTTCTCACCAGTTGAAATGATGAAATCCATCAGAATTATACTTTCCCTTGTGGATTACCATGAATATTAGATTTGGTAAATGGATTTCAAAATAGAATTTCTTAATGGGAAACTTCAAGAAGATGTCTACATGACACAACCTGAAGGATTTGTGACTCCAAAGGATTCCAATAAGGTATGAAAGTTGCAGAAATCCATTTATGGATTCAAGAAAGAATACAGGTCATGGAACATTAGTTTTCATGAATACAAAAAAGAATTTGGTTTTATTAAGAATGAATGTGAGCCTTGTGTCTATAAACGGTTTAGTGGGAGTGCAGTCGTTTTCTTAATAGTATATATTGATGATATATTACTAATTGGAAACGAGATACCATCCTTATAGTCTGTTAAGGCATGGTTGAATCAATGATTCTCCATGAAGGAATTGGGAGAGGCATCATATATTCTGGGGATCATGATCCATTGTGATAGATCCAAGATATTTCTAGGCCTAAGTCAAAGTACATACATTGATAATATACTGAAGTGATTCGGTATGGAACAATCCAAGAGGGGATTGTTCCCAGCATCACATGGCCTACATCTTTCCAAGAAAATGTGTCCTTAGACACATAAGTAAAGAAATATAATGGAAAGTAATCCATACACATCAGTGATTGGGTCAGTCATTTATGACATGCTATATACTAGGCTGGATGTCGCCTATGCATTGAGTGCAGTAGGCAAATATCAAGCTGACCTGGGTGACTGCCATTGGATGGCATTCAATACTATCCTAAAGTATCTGAGGTGTACTAAGGATATGTTCTTGTTTTTTGGAGGATATGAGGAACTATTCATCATAGGATATGAAGATTCTAGTTTCCAGACTGATCAAGATGACATGAAATCACAAACGGGATACATCTTCACTTTGAATGGAGGCACAGTGAGCTCGAAGATCTCAAAGCAGATTGTGGTCACAGATTAAATAGCATAGTTTGAGTATATCACAGCTTTGAGGAATCTAAATAAGTGGTTTGGATGCGAATCTTCATCTAGGCGCGAGATGTGATACCTAGCAGTAAAGATCTCATCACATTGTACGGTTATAATACTGCAGTAGTGGCTCTCGAAAAATATCTGAGGTCACATCAGCAGATGTAGCACATACTTCATAAGTATCATCTCTTGAGGGATTTTTCTCAGAGAGGTGAAGTTGTAGTGAGATTTATTTCCAAGAAAGACAACTTGGCAGACCCCTTGACTAAAGCCTTAACTCAGCAGAAACATGATCATCATTTGAGGTCTAGCGGATTGAAAGTCATAGGCAGTTAGCTCTATTTTAAGTGGCTGTTTGTAAGAGTTGGTGTCCTAGAACCAAATAGTTTTAATTTTATTACATGGATATTTAATGTATTATTACATATTGTTCATTGTTCTACATGATTATGATGTAATAATGTCCTAGAGTATTTGTTTCATTGATAAGGTCATGGCAGTTCCCCACTATGATGAGAACCTTGAAATGCTATAACAATATTCTTAAATATAGTTTTGTGGTTGGATGACATACTATGATGGGACACATAACATGCAGACTATCAGGTATGATTACTCATAAGCAGATGAGACTTCCTCTCATGAAGTTCGCACATGGTAATCTCTAGGATAGTAGATTAGGAGAACAGACCCGCTAGTAGGAATTCCGCATGTTTTTCTTGAGATGGTATGTGAGTATGATATACTCTATAATACCAAATTTAGGATCGAAATAAAAGAGATAATGTATGGAGCATTTAATGATGCTCAAAATACAAGAGGAGGGTTGAATTGTACACTTTAAAAAATTCTTTTGGAACATTTAAATATGGTTATGTTTAACAAGGTTAAACAAGGTAATTCACAAAACCTCTAGTTCTACACACTTGATTCCGGAAATATGATTTCGAGAATGTTAATCCAGAAAGATGGTTCCGAAAAATGAAACTTAATGAAAGTTTACAATGATGAAGATTCTAAGTGTATAGAATCTCACTAAATTAGAGTACAAGAATAAGGACGTATAAGATAGTTATACTTTCCTCAATAATACAAATGTAGTGGAAAACTTGAAATAAACAAGTAACAAATAGTAAGTCTTTTAACCCAAAGAGAATGGTATCCAACAACCTTGGATAAAGGTCCCTTGATTTATACTTTCAAGAAAGTATGTCTTACCCACACCAGGGTGAGCCCGCGATACGAAGATCAGAGTCTGTCTTGCTATCCCCGAAATCCCTCAACTTCAAGGTAGTTGGCACCTCTGTCTTCCTCAGTAAGGAAGCCCTCAACTTCAAGGTAGTCAACACCTCTATCTTCATATCTCCGGAAGCCCTCGAATGTAATCAGCAACATTTGAAGTCGCACAAAGAAAATATAAACAAGACGTTCAGTACGCACTAAGCATGAGAGTCTCTCTCTAGAAATCACTTCAACAACATGTAATCTCTAGAGACATCAAACATTGTTGATCTCTTTTCAAATGAGCTCCTATTTATAGGCACAACAACAATGGTTGTCTCCCTCATCCATCGTTCATATTTTTCCTTGAATTTTGGAGGGACATGTACATGTGTCACTCAAACAACGGTTAGTTATTAACTGAATGCACGACATCATTTTATCACAGAAACAAGTATAAGAAAAAATACAGTTACATAACTAAAAACCAATATTCATAATATAAGCAAATGAAAGTTCAATATCTAACCAAAAATGATTTCTGAGTCTATAATACAAGGATATTAAGATTCTATTTTCTTGGAATTCAGAACCTGATCTCTATAGAATTCTGGAGTCTGAATTTCAAGGAAATTCGGAATCTGGATTCACAAGAATTCGGAACTAGAACTTACAAAGTTCGGGGTCAGAGTTAATGATAATTCGGATTCAGAACTCATAAGAGTTCGGAGTCTGTATTCAGAGAAATTAGAGTCAGAACTTGGAAGAGTTTGTAACCAGAATTCATATTCAGAATTCGGAGTCAGAACTCATAAGAATTCGTAACCAGAATTCGTATTCAGAATTCAGAGTCATAACTTAGAAGAGTTCGTAACCAAAATTCGTATTCAGAATTCGGAGTCAGAACTCAAAAAAGTTCATAACAAGAATTCTGAGAATTCAGATCCTAAAACAGAATGCTTCATATCTATGTTTTTATAGTATTATGAGGTTTTGGTTAAAAACCGAATTTTACACTTAGAAAAATATGATATGAACAATAAAAACATGGTAAGGATAAATTTTCTTGGGGAAAGAAATTTTTCCTTATAGAAGTAAAACACAGGGTAAAAATAAATTTTCCTTGAGATAAGGTATTTGTTATTTTCAAAACAAGAAGGAATGGTAAAGTTGTAAGGAAGCCATATTGACTTAACAATCTCCCCCAAGTATGAAGGAGTGGAAAATTCATATGTAAAACCTTATTAACTCAACAATATCTCCCTTTTTGTAAAGCACAAACATCCTTACGAAAAAGAATAAAAGGACTTAGAAAATATTTTTCTAGACTTTGAAAATAAAACTTATCTCCCTTTTCACATTGTCAAAGATGAATACGACTAACTTCCCCTTAGGCTTTGGAATACTAAGGATCATATTATAGATTTCCTGAATGAGATTTTTTATTATCTTGAGTACATAAATATCTGTAATGAAAACTCCCCCTTAGATAAACCCACCTTACATAGGGATATTTCTTCTTTTTTTAGCATTATTTTTCCTTTCTCCCCCTTTTTGATTTTCAAAAAGATTTTGAGGGAATAGAAAAGAAATTATAGTACCTGAAATATTAGTACAAAGCATGGAAATAGAAACGAACAACCAAAATTTCATTAAGATAGGAATAATTTGTACAAGGAAGAAAATGCAACAAAAGATCGTATTTGATCTATTATCCTTCCTTCTCCTTGGGTATCAATTTCTTCACTATGGTTTTAAGCTTCTTTATCTCCTTGTGGTCTTCCTCTGTTTTCTTTTCTAAGTATTTGTTCTTTTATTCTCGAGCCTTCAGAGCCTTTTTCTGAGTATTCAATAAGTCATCTTGCTTTACTAGCTTCTCTTCAATATCGATCCGGATATCCCTTTCTCTTTTCTAACTTTGAGAAATAGTGTACAACTTCCCATTAAAATCATTGACCTCCTGAATCTGAGTATTCTGGTCAAGATTTAGCTTTTCCTCAAATCTATTTGTGAGATACTTGATTTTTATATCTTTAGTATCAAAAGCTTCCTTAACATCATCTTGAAACTCGTCAAACACTCTCAAATATTAAACTATATTCTTTGACCAGATAACCATTTTATTGCAAGATCTTTTGTGGGCTTCATAGTTGATATGGAAAGATTTGAAGTCTTCCTACATCTTGACACACTTTTCCATCACCATGGACACTGGATCTAATTTTTGGTTCAATGTATGTTGAAGCATCTGGCATCTAGAATTAATGCTTGGGAATATCGGAATGGTCCCAACAAGCTTCTTCAAGGATTGGACTACAAAATCATATCCTAGAGAAGATGATTCTGAATCCAAGACTTTTCTTGGTGAGGGATCTTTCTCTAGCACAACAATATTCCTCTTCAAAGATCCACCAGATTCCTTCTTCTTTGAAACAACTTTAGTAGGTGTTTCCTCAACCACTTGTTTCCCTTTATCGGTTCTCGGAACAACTTCCTCATCTGGATATTTATGTTCACTATCAGATAGCTGAACAATCTTATCTTCATCTACTTTCTCCTTCTCATCTCTAGCCTCAGCATCCTCAGGGTGTATAAAGTGATTATTATAGATTTCTTACTCATATAATTTATTATCCTCTTCTTCACCATTCTAATCTTCACCTTACTCATCCTTCTTAGGAGTTGGGAGCCTTGAAGACTCTGCTTCAGAAGTTCGGATTCATAGTTTCTCAGATGGGGTTTCCTTTTCATGATAATATTCAACCTTCTTTATAAGGTATTGAGTGCCATCACTACTTTAAACCTCTTCTTATCCTTTTTCTTCAACTACCTTTTCTTCAAAAATCTTTTCTTGGGATTTTTCCGAAGTGAAAAACTTATTCCTCAGAGTCCCAGTTAAATTGTCAACCAATAACGATTTTGGTACTGGGATATTCTTAGATTCTATTTCAGTATACTTTGGAAGGGATTGAAAAATTCCAGCCTCAGACATTTTCTTCTTCTGCTTCTATTCTTTAGTTTGCTTCTCAAGCTCCTCAGCTGCCTTCTCTTTCAATGCTTTGGCCTCTATAGGATCCAAGCCAAATTGTGGCTCTCTTTCCTTCCGATTCTTCTTGTCTTCCCTCCACTTGGCTACAACCTCATCTGGATAATCTTTCTGCTTCTTTTTCATTGTAGGTGCAGATTGAGTTTCTTTAGATTTTGGGATTTTTTCTTCTTCTACAACTTCCTTTAACTTCCTCTTCTTTCTAGGATTTTTTGATGGTTTAGGAACATCTTGTTCCTTCAGACCAATTTCAACCTCTTCCTCCGGTAAGTCATAGAATTCTCCTTTCTCCTTAGAGAAACCAACTTTCATTCTCTTGAGAGTATCATCACTAATCATCATTACATTGCAATTCCTTGACTTTGAACTGCATGGGATTTCGAAGGACTCTAAACACTAAATAATAACCTTGGAAAGAATTGTCGGGTATATAATAATCTGATCTTTCAAGTTCCAATTCTTAATATTCTCAATTGTAATGAGAATATGCTTCATCAAGTCTACCTTCCTCAGATTCACCAGAAAATCTAAGATGAACATGTCACTCTTCTTCAAGGTTTCTTTATCACCTTTTCTCATAATGATAAAACCCTAAACCCACAATTCAAGGATCCGATTATTTGTCAAGAGGTGAGAAATATTCACAGTCTTGACATCTGTAAGTCCAAGACACTCCATAGCTTTTACCTTGACAAACTTCCATGAACATCAGGAAACCTATGGGAACAAGATTCAGCTTCCCCTTCGAATGGAACTCCAACTAAGCTGGCTGCCTTAGTGTAAGATAAAGTATAGGTTTTTCCATAACTTTTGAATGAAAACGTCTTTATGCCTTCTTCCTTAAAGAAACTAACTGACTCACAAAACTCAATAAGAATATCTGGATACACCATGTCTTGAGCACTTGACTTTGATATGAAAACACTTTCCCAACCATTCAACCTGATGTTTTTAGAGATTATATAATCATATTTGTTGAAGAAATTCAGATGTACCAACCTTTCTATATATACTTGCCACTCCAAAATCAGCTTGATAGTAGACATATATTTCTGAGAGGATTCTTTTGTAGACATTAGAACTTGATAAAACTCTGAGAAGTTTAGAAAGGGATTTTGTATGAGGGGCAGAGCTTCGATTCGCAAAGGATTAAAATCGATGTCGGACAACCCTTCTGGGGTGCTTTATTTAGGTGTTTGATGTGATGGTTCATCTTCCCATATCAATCCAATGGCTGAGAAATCTTCTGATCAAATCTGATGGTTGAAATGATAGCCGCAAGGAAAAATTGTTAGGATCCTATCTTTTGAGGTTTTTAAAGGAAAACATTCGGATTTAAGGAAACTAGAATCCGAGAAATTTTAAAAGAAACAAAAGAAAATACCATCAAGTAAAATTTGATTATGAAAATTCAAGAAAGAATCATACCTTTTGGATTGCTAGGAAGATTATTCGTATTGACAAAAATTCTTCTTGAAGAACTTTAGATTCCAAAAAAAAACTTGACTACGAAAAAAAAAACTCTATTACGAAAAAAATTAAGTACGAAAATTTTCATTACGAAAATCTTAAGTACGAAAATATTCCTTACGAAAATTTCGGGTATGAAAAATTTTAAAAACTTCATTATGAATGATTTTGAAAACTTTATTACGGAAAATTTGAAAACTAACAATCAAATGTACTCCCCCTATGAAAAAGAGTTTATTACTATAAGGTGATTGGTTTCAATAGAAAGTTAACGAGGAGGATTACCTTATGGTTATCATTCCTACCTTCTGTTTAATGTATTCAAATCTATCATAGGGTAAAGATTTTTTGAAAATATCAGCATGTTGATCTTGAGTTCTGATAAATTGAAGAATGATATATTCTTTTTGTGTGTGATCTATAAGAAAGTGATGCCTAATATCTATGTGCTTTGCACGAGAGTGATGTAAAGGGTTTTTAGTAAGGGCAATGGAACTTGTATTATCACACAAAATTTGTGTTTTGCTAAAAATCATACCATAGTCTGTGAGTGTGTGTTGCATCCAAAACACCTAAGCAGAACAACTTCTAGCTGCTACATATTCAACTTCAGTAGTGGAAAGTTCTACTGAGTTTTTCTTCTTGCATGACTAAGAAACTAATGAATCTCCTAAGAAATGACAAGTTCTGGATGTACTCTTTCTATCCATTCTAAATCCACCAAAGTTAGCATATGAAAAACTTTTCAAAACAAAATCATTTCCAAAAGTATAAAAGAGTCCTAAATATATGGTTCCCTTTAAGTAGTGAAAAAATCTTTTCACTTCCTTTAAATGAGATTCTTTAGGATTGGATTGATATCTTGCACATAAGAATACTGAAAACATTAAGTCTAGATGACTATCTGTCAAGTAAAGTAAACTTCCTATCATACCTCTAAAGGATTTTTGATCTACTGGTTTCCCAGCTTCATCAATATCAAGTGTGTTTGAGGTACTAATGGGAGTACTTATACTCTTAGTGATTTCATATCCATACTTTTTTAGAAGATCTTAAAATACTTATGTTGGGATATATAGATTCCTTTTGGTTTTTTAGAAATTTGAAAACCAAGGAAAAATGTTAACTCACCCATCATACTCATTTCGAACTCATATTTCATTAAATCCGCAAAGGAATCAGTTAAATATTGCTAAGTTAAACTGAATATAATATCATCAACATAAATTTAAACAATCAAAACATTTTTATTATCTTTATTTATAAGAAGGGTTGGATCTACATTTCCCTTAATATAATTATTTTGAATCAAAAATCCTCTAAGTCAATCATACCAGGCTAGAGGTTCTTGCTTAAGTCCATACAAAGATTTGGTAAGTCTAAAAATATGATCAGGATGTTTTGTATCTTCAAAACCAGGAGGTTGTTCAACAAAAACTTCCTCTTAAACATAACCGTTAAGGAAAGAACATTTCACATCCATTTGAAAAAGTTTGAAATTAGAGAAATGCTGCAAAGTCAAGTAAGATACGAATAGATTCAAGTCTAGCTACTAGAGCATAGGTTTTTTCATAGTCTATCTCCTCTTGTTGATTATATACTTTAGCAACTAATATAGATTTAATTCATACTATGATTCCATTTTCATTACACTTATTTTTAAAAACTAATTTAACTCCAATAACACAAGTTTCCTTAGGTCTTTCAAACAAGGTCCCGAATTTATTCCTTTCAAATTTATTTAGCTCATATTGTATAGATTTTATCCAATCATCATCACCTAGAGATTCATCAGTTATTTTTTGTTCTAATTGGGAATGAAATGCTAGATATTATACTTAATTTTTTAAGGAACTTCTAGTCCTTACAGGTCGATTCACATCACCAATGATTCTATCACTAGGATGATTCTTTAGAAATAACTGATTTGGGTTTTGTAAAACCTGTTCAACAACATATGGTAGGAAATATTCTGGGGTAAATACTTTAGAAAAATTTTCTTGGACATTTTCCTTATCAGAAGAATCTTCTAAAAAAGGTTGATAATCAGTTTTTGAAAACACATCCGAAGATGTAGGTTGGGGTTGTTTAAAAACAAAAGGATCAGTTTCATCAAATTTGGCATGTACTATCTCTTCAATAGTACAAGTGTTTTTATTCAAAACTCTATAAGCCTTAGAAGTTTTGGATTAACCTAAGAAAATTCCTTCATCAGATTTTGGTGCAAATTTATGAAGATTATATTTAGTATTCAGAATGAATACCTTGCAAACAAAAACCATGAAGTAGGAAAGCCTAGGTTTTCTAGCATTCCATAACTCATATAGAGTTTAATTAAGAAATGGTCTAATTAAAACTCAATTTATAGTATAATAAGTAGTACTTACCGCTTCAGCCCAAAAATTTTATGCAAATAGATTATTTACTCAACAATGTTCTAGTTATCTCTTGAAGAATTATATTTCTTCTTTCAACAACACCATTCTGTTGAGGAGTTCTTGGTGCTGAGAAATTGTGAGTAATGCCTTTTCTACTACAAAAAGTTTCAAAATCGGAATTGTGAAATTCTCCCCCATGATCACTATGAATAGTTTTCAATAGAATGTTTTTCTCATTTTTAAACTGGGCTCTAAAACTTTTAAAATATGAAAAATCCTCAGACTTGTTTTCTAGAAAATAGACCCATGTAAATCTAGTGTAATCATCAACTAAAACAAATACATAATACTTGCATCCAATGCTTCTAGTTTGTGTAGGACCAAAGAGATCCATATGCACTAACTATAATACATCAGTAGTTGATACTTCGTCGACTGATTTAAAAATTGATTTATCTTTCTTTCCATATTGATAAGGGTCACAAACTTTTAAAGAATGAAAACTAAGCTCTGGTAGATCCCTAACTAATCTTTTCTTATAAAGTTTTCATAATTTCCTAAGGTTATAGTGACCTAACCTTCTATGCCACAACCAAGAATGATCTTCCATTGCACTAAGTCAAGGTAGATCTTGGCTCCTAAGGTCTTCTAAGTTTAGTGTGTATACATTCTCTTGCCTAAGGGTAGAAAGAATAAACTCTTTCTTGGAATTGTGTAATAAGCACTTGTCATTCCTAAAGTTCACAAGGTAACCTTCATCACATAATTGGCTTATGCTAATGAGGTTGTTCTTAAGAACCTTAAAAAATAAAACATTTGAAATCAAAGTTCTTTCAAAAAGAACGATGTTACCTATACCAATAATTTCTCCCTGAGCATTATCTCTGAAAGTTACTTTCCCTCCTTTCGTCTTGATAGTCTTTTAAAAATAGCTTTTGTTACCATTCATATGCCGGGAACATCCACTATCCATATACCAAGTATTTCTGTTGGTATATTCTCTATTTTCCTGAAAATAAGAAAAAGTTAGGTTTTCAAAATCCAAACATGCTTGGATCCGGAAATCTCAGAAAGAAAAATCTTAGGCACCCATATCTTTTTAGAAAAATAGGCTTTATGAAAACCTATAGACTGAGTTTTGTTTATGGAACAATTTTTTGCTTGATTCCCACCGCACTAACACTTAGTACAGAATGGAGAACTTTGAGGAACAAAATAATTGTTGCTAAAAATCAGTTTAGAACTAGTATAACCAAAACCAAAACTATTCCGTAGAGGTCGGATTTGGGAATACATTTTATCAAAATTTTCCTTACCTAAGGTAAAGTTTTATAGAAACTTCCTCAAGGAAAAAAATTCAAATTTTAGTTTGATAACTAAATTCTCATCTTCTAAAACATTTTATTTTTAACAAGAGTTAGGCTCTAAAACATTTTTCGTAGAAATTATGTTTTCTAGATCCTTAGAAAGTTTATTCTTCTCAGAATTTACTTCCTAAAGATATTTAGAAATACTTTCAAAATCAATATTTTTCTTATGAAGATCTTTAAAAAGATCATATATTTCCTTAGTAAGAATATAATTCCTAGAGTTTTCCTTATCAAAATTTTTCATGAGTTTTGAATTCTCAATCTCAAGGAGTTTAGCAAACCTAGAAACTTCTTCATGGGTATGTAAAGTATTATCTTCATCAGAAGAATATTCTTCATCATAAGAGTTACAATATTTACTATCACTATAGTTTGAATTCAAAGAAACAATGGTCATTGATTCAGCATTGTGTACCTTAGCCATTAAGAAATGATTTTCACTAGGTAGTCTGGCTATTAGACTAAGATTCTTCTATCTAGAAGATTCGTAATCTAATGATTCATCTGAAAAGTCACCACCACTGACACTCCAGGTGTCATTATATTTCAATACTTTATTTGATTTATCCTTTTAGTACTTTTTTCTATTTCTTTCAGAATGCTTTTCCTTTCTTTCTTTTCTCTTAACGATAGGACAATCAGGTCTTATATGTCTAGCTCTCTTGCATTCATAACAAGTGACTTCTGAATCTTTCTTAACTTTCCTTTAATTTTTCTTATATCTGGATTGAAAGTTCTTTTGTATAACAATCTTTTTCATCCTTCGAGAAATATTGTAAAATTCATTCTCTGCAGATTCACTTCCACTAGATTCGGATTGGATAACAACCTTCTTATATTTAGATCTAGTAACTCTCTCAGGAGTCTTTTATTCCATATGATTTGTAGTTGTAGTAAAAGAAACACTGCCATTCCCATTCTTCTTCATTATATTATCATCATCTCTCTTCATTCTAGTCTCATGTTGAAGAAGAGTTCCAAAAAGTTCATTAAGACAAATCTGAGTAACCTTTATGTTCTCATCAATAGCAATTCTCTTGGATTCCCACTCATTTGGCATGATGTCTATGATATTATCAACAAGAGATTCATCATCTAATCCATTCTCAACCATTGATTGTAAACTATTCACAACATTCATGAATCATTGTTTTACCTTACATATGGGTTCTCCATAAGGAAAGTAAAAACCATGATATTCAGCTCTGAGCATGGATCTTCTTGTTTCAATTACATTGGAAGTTCCAAAGTGTGTAACTTCAAGTTTCTTCCATATACAATTTTCTACTTCACAAGATAAAATTTTTCTATATATATTTCTAGTCATGGAATAAAGAAAATTATTTCGTACCTTATAATTCAGTTGATATTCATGCTTTTCTTGGTTGGTGAAGGTACTAACATCCTTTTCAAGGATTTTATATCCTCTAGTTATCATAACAAAAATATCAACTCCAGTATTGATAATGAGTGTATTAATATGATCTATACAATACTCATAATCATTTCCATTAAAAATAGTTTGTCTTGTTGGATTGATATTGTCTATAGAACCGACATTGATTCCTGCCATATTTAAAAAAAATCTTTCCACACAAAAACTTGTTAATATAAAAAGTTTGTAAACAAGAAAAATATTCCTAATCAAGGAAAAATATAGAACAAGAGTATCTCTAAGAAAAAAATGAATCCGAAATTTATGAGTCTGAGAAACTGATTCCAAGAATAAGAAAAAGATGAATTCTCTTCTAAATCTAATCGTGAGATTAATTCAGATTGAACCAATCCTCTGATACCAATTGTTGAGATGGTTTGTGAGTATGATATACTCTATAATACCAAATGTAGGATCGAAATAAAAGAGATACTGTATAGAGTATTTAATGATGCTCAAAATACAAGAGGGGGGTGAATTGTACACTTTAAAAAATTCTTTTGTAACTTTTAATGATGGTTATGTTTAACAAGGTTAAACAAGGTAATTAACAAAACCTCTAGTTCTATACACTTGCTTGATTCTGGAAATATGATTCCGATAATGTGAATCTGGAAAGATGGTTTCAGAAAATGAAACTTAATGAAAGTTTACAATGACGAAGATTCTACCTTAAAGCGTATAGAATCTCAATAAATCAGAGTACAAGTATAAGGAAGTATAAGATAGTAATACTTTACTCAACAATACAAATGTAGTGGAAAACTTGAAACAAACAAGTAACAAATAGTATGTCTTTTAACCCAAAGAGAAGGGTATCCAACAACCATGGATAAAGGTCCCTTGATTTATACTTTCAAAAAAGTCTGTCTTACCCACACCAAGGTAAGCCCTTGATATGAAGATCGGAGTTTGTCTTGCTATCCTTGCAAGCCTTAAACTTCAAGGTTGGTGGCACCTCTATCTTTCTCAGCAAGGAAGCCCTCAAATTCAAGGTAGTCGGCACCTATGTCTTCCTATCCCCGGAAGCCCTTGAATGTAATTAGAAACATTTGGAGTCGCACAAATCAAATCTAAACAAGACGTTCAGTAGTAACTAAGAATGAGTGTCTCTCTCTAGAAATCACTTCAACAGCATGTAATCTCTAGAGTCATTGAATAGTGTTGAGTGCTTTTCAAATGAGCTCCTATTTATAGGCACATCACCAACGGTAGGATCCCTCTTCGAGGGTTCATATTTTTCCTTGAATGTCGGAGGGACCTATACACGTGTCACTCAAACAACAGTTAGTTAGTAACTGAATGCACGACATCGTGTTATAACATAAACAAGTTTATGAAAAAATATGGTTACATAACTAAAAACCAATATACGGAATGCAAGAAAATGAATGTTTGGAGTCTTAACAAAAATGAATTCGGAGTCTATAATACAAGGATATTCGGATTCTATTTTCTAGGAATTCAGAACCTGAACTCTATAGAATTCCGGAGTATGAATATCAAGGAAATTCAGAATCTGGATTCACAAGAATTCATAACCAGAACTTAGAATGTCCGGAGTCAGAGTTCATGACAATTAGAAGTCATAACTCATAAGAGTTTGAAGTCTGTATTTAGAGAACTCAGAGTCAGAACATGGAAGAGTTCGTAACTAGAATTCGTATTCAGAATTTAGAGTCATAACTCATAAGAGTTCGTAACTAGAATTCGTATTCAGAATTCGGATTCAGAAATCAGAAGAGTTCGTAACCAGAATTCGTATTTAGAATTTGGAGTCATAACTCAGAAGAGTTCTTAACCAGAATTCTAAGAATTTAGATCCTAAAATAGAATGCTTCATATCTAGGTATTTATAGGATTCTGAGGTTTTGGTTACAAACCGAATTTTACACTTAGAAAAATTATGATATGAACAATAAAAACATGGTAAGGATAAATTTCCTTGGGGAAAGAAAATTTTCCTTATAGAAGTAAAACATGGGGTAAAAAGAGATTTTCCTTGAGATAAGGTGTTTGTGATTTTCAAAACAAAAAGGAATGGTAAAGTCATAAGGAAACCTTTTTAACTTAACAATCTCCCCCAATTATGAAGGAATGGAAAAGTCATAAGGAAAACCTTATTAACTCAACAGTTTTAGTGTCAGTGGATATTTCTATCTACGAGTGTGTGTAATGATCCTTAGATTTTAATATTATCATTAATATGTGTCATGACTTGTGCACTTTGTTTTACTGATGAAAACTATCATGAAAATAGTTGGCATGAAGTACGGTACGTTGGGTGCATCACGAGTGGCATGTTATTAATAGATAAGTCAAGGAAGGATTTCTCCTGTCCATTTATGGAAGTTGATATCTCAGCCCTCTGATTGAAATAGAACCGTCGCGCTAAATTCCATGGAAATGGTGTAACGATGAGTTTATTTCTGGTAGTAAAATAATGATGTATAAAGCATAAAAGTTTATGACACTATCATGAAACCTTCTTGATGAGATATTGCGACAAAGGGATTATATTACACAATGAGTGTTCATATGTGGATTTTTCTGTTGCAAATTTATGTTCTTTCTCTTGGGTTCCTTGACCCATTGCAAGACAATACTCTTGGAATTTAGGTAATACCGCCTAATACCAATGAGAAATAATCCTTGAGGGTCACATAGTAAGTGTATTTGGTGGTCATAGTTAAATTTTATTTGAATTTAATTAATGAAATAAATATTATTCTCAAGACCGTGGAATAATTTTATTCAAGTTAAAATTATCGCATAAATTAAATTAAATATATTTATTTATTTTATTGAACATTTAATAAATATTTATTTACTAGTTTGTAAATAAAATATTTATTTAAGAGAATAAATTCTTTATTTTTTTTATTCGGGTGTTCAATAAATGGAAGTGGATTTTGAGAGAACCAAGGTCGGTCTGGTAGTAAAATAATTATTTGCAAGATGGTGAATAATTATTTAACTAGTTGTCACAAGTTAAAATAATAATGACGCTCCTATTATTTTGTGACGCGGAATTTTATTTTATAATTCTGTTTTGTGCAAGTTGGAACACCATGAATAATGACGCAGTGTTATTATTCTGAGAATGGGTTTTCTCTAAGTTCATGAATGTATTTAATTGTTGATATGAAAATTAAATATTTTAACTTAAATTCCATGTATATAAATAGACAAGTAGGCCTATTGTGCTATAGACCACACCACACGCCTGCTGAATTGAAAATTGTTGAGCCAAACAATTTCTCTATTGAATCATTTTATCTCCCCTCTCGAGAACAAAATATGTTCTTCAAGGCCGAAGAATAAGTGATCAAGAATGACCGACACAAGACACTCGCTTTGTTGTGAAATCACCCGGAGAATGAGTGTGTCGATCGGAGGCTATCAGAGCACGTGTGGATCACTGCTAGAGGGATTCTAGTTTGGATCCTTACAAGAAAAGTGAGATAATTCTAAAGGTTCATTCTGGATGATCAACATCTTAAATGAAGAAAAATAACAATGATTCAGGTATTATTTTTCTTTATGAAATTAATTAATTAATTATAAACATGATGTGAAAGATCCTCTATAAAGGTTTTGGGCCTCACTCTTCTTTATCTAAATCTTTGATTATATTCCATGGAGACTAGTGCTCATCATCGTATTGATCCCAGAATAATCATTAATCATGGTAAAAATCAATGTTGGGTGTCGTCCCAACCACACTTCCACTACACCAGGAACTTTCAGAACCATCCTCCACTATTGGCTTCATTGTTGACCAAAGGCATGAATCACTTTCCAAAATTTGATTGGTTAGTTATTACTCATAGTACATAATTTCTAGGTATCATTGTTGGCACAAATTGAGTGTCGGAAGAGGGTGTTCTGTATATTGGAAAAGAGTTTGAGAGAAAATATGCAATGAAAAATGTGATAAAAAAATATCACATTGAAAAAATTACTCATATGTTCTAGAAGAGTCAGGGAGGTCTTATTGTGTGGTATGTTGTGAAAAATATTATTTGAACATTCAAATGTTTTTTTAAACTATAATTGATAACAATTTTCATAGTTAGTGCATCATTATATTTACTCCACACACATGTTTGAACCCATTTTTTTCACATGAACAATCCTCATTAGATGTAGAGTTTATTTCAACTATTATTATTGAAATGATTAGAGCATGTCAATACATTCGTGTCGTTCTTGTGGTGGAGTGAATCAAACAACTTTTTGGGTATAAAATCTCTTGCTGGAAGGCATGGATGATATGAAAAAAGGCTATTGTGAATGTGTGCGTTGATTTAGATGAATCTCATATAGTTTTACCAAATCTTATAGAGATTTTATACCACAACAATCAAGTGATCTATCGTTTACATGTTGTTGAATATGTTAACCAAAATAACCAATTTGATCAGTATATGGTTGTGTTTGATATATTTTTTTGAAAATTATTACCATGTGTGGCCTTTTTTATACATTAAAAGAAGTTTATACATATTTATGGAAGATTTATATATGGAAAGTATACAAGAAATTTATCGATTATCACCATATAAGATGGAAATAAAGTCCTTATGCCTTTAGCATTTGCAATTGTGGAGAAGGAGAACTTCTCATCATGAATATGGTTTATAAAATATCTTTGAGAGTTTGTTATAGATGTAGAATGGATTTGTATTATTTTATATTTCCATCATTCAATCATTGAGGTAGTATAGTCTGAGGTTCTTTTTGGGAGACCGCCCTATTCCCATCATTGATACTGTACTCGACACATTGCTAGAAATTTTTGAAAGATGTTATGGAATGAGTCGATGAAGAAAGAAATCTTAAAAATTGGTATGAATATCCTTTTTCATTTTTAAAAACAATTTCAAAGTTATTTCCATACATGTTCATATTATTTCTAGTTTGATAGTATATGATCCTCGACAATAAATTATGGAGGAACATCTTGAAGATATTAACAAAGCTATTCCAAAAGTTTATGAATACATGATGAAAATTCAAAAACATAAATGGTCATTGTCATATGATGATGGGATGAGATATGGACATATGATGACTAACATCATAGAATGTGTAAATGGGGTTTTCAAGAGATTTAGGAAATTACCTATCATAGGTAAATAAGAATATTATATTATATGTTACTCAGAAGAGATACAATTATAACATAAAATTGTTATAATGTTTTAAATCTAAATTTCAGTTTTGGTATAAGAGAACTTCTATCATAGTGTAAAATATTTTTTTGGAATGAGGAAAGAAACCTGAAGAGGGCATGAACAGAGGGATACGCTATGGACACCATTTACAGCGCGAGCTATATAGAGTTATTCAAGAGGTTTCAACTTATTGTGTAGCTACAATTAATCATCCAGAATAATGATTTGAGGTCACTCTTCCTGGTGATGCTTTGTCTTGAAGAAATGTTCATGTGATAGTTTTTTTATTGGAGAAGTGTTACAGTGAATGTGTAAAATTTCAAGCATTGAGAAAACCTTGCAACCATGGGATCGTAGTGTGTGCGTACGTACACTTATCTTGGGAGTAGTTTGTTGATCCATTATATCGACTAGAGTGTATCAATGACTGTTACAGTACCCCATTGATTCCAATCAAGGAATATCAGAATTTTCGATTTTTTGATGGCGCACCCATGCTTATATCGAACAAGACTAGGATTTTCCCTAAAGGGTGGAAAAAGTCGACTTGTATTTGGAATGAGATGGATCGGCCTAGTGAATGATCACCTGGATAGAGTTGCATAATATGCCTCTAGGAAATTCATATGAAGACATATTTCCCTAGACACGTAGGGAAATTATATAATGTTTAAAAAAATTCATGTACTCTATCAGTTACTATAAAAGTTTGTATATGTAATAATTTTTATCATTACCACCATTTTTAATCATATTTGTCTTGTTTATATAGTGTAACTTTTACAAAATGTTCCTATATATTATAATACATACATATATTTAATATATAAAAGAATAGATATCAAAACTATATTTTATATTACACTATTAAATATAACGTTTATATATTTAATAAAACTATAAACATAATGAAAATATAACAACTATTTTTTTAAAAAAGGCTATATTTTAATTCTCAAATATATAAACATTTTATGAAGGAGTTTTTGTGCTTCTAAAATTTATAATAATAAGTACAAACACATAACATTTACACAATTATTACAAGTTAAATTCAATTTAAATAAATTTCAAACATCATGAAATTAATGTTTTACTATTTGTACATTTAGATGGAGCAGCCTTTGTTATTTGCACAGCAGTCGCACGTGTCAAATGATGTGTTGGTTAGAGGACATGTTAGACTTATTTCTATTCATAGATAACATCATTTTCATCATGATTCACCCCCAACAGACATTTATCCATACCTCAGACGTGATGGATTTTATGGAGTTTCTATGTGTAACTTCAAGACCATTGATCACCACTTGATTATTGTGTTGGTTGAGAGATGGTGTCCAGAGACACACATATTTCATCTCTCTAAGGGGTAGATCACCATTACATTAGAGGATGTTACCTACTTTCTTGTTTTACCCATCCACATACAGGAAGTTTCGGGTTTCACTAGTGGCCACTGGTGTGCGGTCATACAGCATCTACTAGGCATTGAATTTGTCAGCATACCATGTATCCTCCAATGTTCCCTCTTGTGCATTGGGTGGCTTTATGAGAATATATCCATCATTCCAGGTGATGCATAAAAGGATACTATTATTCAGTACATACATGAATATATATTGTGATTGATCAAATGAATATTCTATGTCTACTACTCCACCACTTTGGATCTCATGATGTATCTCTCATTACATAAAGATCTTGATTAGACAACTATATAAAGTTGGGGGTCCATTGTATTATCATATATGTAAAAATTCCTCTATAAAAATTGTCACGCTAATGTGAAGAATATTACAGGTTGTATGATTTTGGAACAGATGTGGGTTTGGGAGCATTTTCCACCCATCGCTCCTCGAGCTATTTCACCACTTCCACTATAGCTATTTCGGGACTATCCTCAGGGATGATGGTATGTTTACATCATTACTTTTAGTTATTTAGTACTTTTGTTATTGTTTTTTATAAAATTATCATATATTTATAATTTTAAATAGGTGGATCTGGTCTCAGAAGTACGCACATACTCCGAGACATAGTGTGTATAGTTTTCAACAGATATTTGAGGCCATACAACCAACTTATATAAGTTAAACATTTTTTTGTAGAATAATTTATTTTTTTATTACATTTTTAAGTTATTTCAATGTAATAATTATAATATCATCATGATAATTTATGATTTATTTTTTGATTTTACATTTTAGGTTCCATGGACTCTGTATACAGGTTTTTTCTATATATCACTTCAACCATACTGCATAGCTATGATTGGAGATTGTGCTACAGTGGTGCCACTCATCCACAACTACATTATTGAGTGTCACTAGACATACTGATTCATTAACCAGTTTGGATATATAAATAATATCCATTTGTAACCATGACATACTAATGGGTTACATTTGATTATGCTTACCTGTAGATAGACAATGGACTGGTGGTAGTATCATGCATTTTATATTGAGCTTTGGGACATGTATTCCCAATATGGCATGTAACACCCTGACATTTTATGAGATAGATTATTTTGAATTTCATTGATTTTTTTTATTGTATGTTTCACCAATATTAGCTTGTGATATATGCAACACCTTATTATCTTCTAGTATGCGCAACACTATTCTTGGCTTGTGTTGCACACAATTTCAATTTCTTTTGATAGAATTCATTTCACGCAAAACTGAGTATATATTTTGTTCAATCTATAAATGAACTAATTTTGGATTATTTTATACGCAACACCAAAGGAATATTTCACTACAAGAAAAACTAACTTGGCCTGTGTTACATGCAAGGGTGACCTTCCTCGATAGCTTGTGTTGTACATGATACTGAGTTTCACTAAACAAAGATATATTATCAAAATATTATTATTTAATGGGATATAAACTAGCCATTATGAATAGTATTAAGCAAATTTTTAATTTTATATAACATTAGAATTCATCTTACACATTTTCTAGAACATGATATGAGAACAAAATCAATTTTTTTGGATAAAATAAGTATTTTTCAAAAAATACATTTTTACCGCCTTTTGATGGCGTACCCATTTTAAATCACATTTTTGACACTTTACAAGTAAAATTTTACAAAATAAACTTCTTATTTGGAAACAAGACATAAAATTTTACTTTTATTGAATATTTGGTATTTTTCTAATAAAATCCAAATTTTAATGAATAGTGAAAAACATTACATTTTAATTCAAAACTTCCTTTTCATATAATTTATTTATATAGTTAGATTAACTTTTTAATTTATTTTTAAGTGTAATTTAATTATATTTTTATCATTTAATCCAATTTTGGTCATTGGTAAAAATTTCACTTTTAAATTGGACATAAACACATGTCAATATTTTGATAGTTTTTACATTTTAAAAACCCGCTTTTTGTTTTTGAAAACGGAAATTCATTTTAAATTAATTACTAAAACTTATGTGTTTTGAATATGGAAAAATAGATTCCATATTTAGAATCATAAGGTTCAAATTTTGTAAAAAGGTACCTTTTATTTTTTGACATTATGAATAGTAACTTGAGTAATTATTTTATTTAATATGGTTAAAGGGTAAATCTAGTAAATAAGGGTAAAAAATAATATTATAATGATATTAAACTACCATAACACATGTCTTAATCCTATTGGATGAGGTATTTTCGACCATTTTCATCATTGGGTCAATTTTGGGACCCTGTGGATTCAATTGGATGTGAAAATGACATTTTATAAGAATTAATTTGTTGTAAAGATAATTATAACATAAACATATATCTTTTACTAAATAGATTTTAATATAGGTTTATATAACTTATATCTATGTATATAAATATTAATTATAAATCTAAAACTATTTCCTACATCATTGTATTTTATTTATAATTTTTAGACATTATACATATATATATTTATTTATTTATTTATTTATGACATAATTATGATGTAATGATTACCTCATTAATGAAAGATTAAAATAAATGAATTTAAAAATATTAAAATAAATATAATTTAAACATTTTGATACAATCCACGAATATACAGGATAACATTGACATATTAAAGTTTATTTAATTCCTTTGATTCTAAGGAATCAGGTTGTTATGATTTTTTAAAAAATTTCAAGTATGAATAGTGTCCTAAATTGACACAATTCCTAACTTAAAACATAAAATAGTTTATTAAATTATATTAAATTCATAAAAATTTAAGATTCTAAAAAATGGTTTATATAATCCCACTTATTTCATAAATAACTTTTTGAGGTTCCTTTGACATGATATGGCAATTACATTAACCCACAATGTGTAAGTAACATGATATCAGGGTAAGATTAAAAAGGATAAAATAAGGGTTAAACGAAAAAGATAAGGATAAAAACATGTTCAAAAATTGTCTAAAAATTATTTAATGATGGGTATTAGAAGAAAAATCATCTTATGTTATAACTAAATAATTTTTGTACAATTTTTAATCTAAATTTAATTTATAATAAATTAATATTTTGAAAGTTTCCTAAAGTGCCCCTCCCCTCTCTAATAAAAGGGAACCTCATACCTATCCTATTCACTCCATTTTGAGCTTTAAATCTTATTAAACTCCTGAAAATTTCTCTTATAATCTTCCCTAGTAATATTATATAGGTTATAGTCATCTAAAAAGACCAACTCTAGTACCCTACTAGGAAATTTAATGGAGGCGCGTTGAGGAAGAGGTAATCTCTTCTGTTGATTCTTTAAAATTTATCTATTCTTATACTTTCTCATAATTAGTTGTTTCATTATAATTTAACAACATTAGTATCGCTTATATACTGATATTTTATTATATATATAAAATAACCCTATTTCAAATTTTATCTATCCTACGAAAAACGAAATCATTGCGCGTGCGTACGTACAACTTACCATCTCCACACCATGGTGTAATCTATTTTTCGCAACCACCTTAATTGGATGGTTATAATGGTGGAAATAATAACTATATATATTTATTATAACATGATACTAATTCTGAGATATTATACACCATCCACTTTAATACCATTCAATAATTATGGAAATGATATCATCTCTCACTAGTAAATACGACTTACTGTCTCCATGACGCGATGAGATTCATTCTCCATATAAACCATCAAAGAATGATTATAAATTATATATAATAAATAATCATGAAATATATGAAATAATAAATCTAATTTATTAATTTATTTATATATGTCATTTACTTACTTCCATTCAATTCAATAAGGAAACAAAAAAAGCTTTCATGCGTACGTACGGCCTACCTTGTCCAAGAACGGTGTATTCCATTTCATTTATCTATCTATTATATATATATATATACTGAATATATATAATATATAAATCATGTTTTTAATTCTATAATTGAGTAAATCGTGATATAAGTAATCATATCAAGAATAACAAGTCGAAACACGTAGGATAAATAAAACGATTATTACCCAAAACGTTGCTTTAACATGGAATTGACAAATGAATGGGTAATATAAAGTCATAAGTAAAACATATATGATATCATAAATATTATTATGGTTATATTAAAAGTTTATAATATTTTTAAACCCACTATATAGAAGTTTCAGACAAATACAGAAGAAATATGACCTAATGTAAGGGATAATTTTGCAATCTAATTTTTATCTAAGATTTTTTATACATAAGTATTTACTAGGGTTATATGTATCATCCATGTCCATGTTTTATAAAAAAGTTTTCATAAAATGTTTTTTATTCTTCCATGTATTTATAAAGTCATTTTTACCCATTTTTGACTTTTACTACATGGTATGGAAGGAATCTTTCTTTTGTTTACCATATGAGGTACTTTTTTGACTTTTTTGGGAAAAGTGCAAGGAGAAAAAAAATTTAACTTGTACAGCATGAATGGTTTTTTACGGTTTCATGACCCCTTATTTCCATGAATATTACTCTAAAATTTTTCATGTTTATTTTTAACTAAATTATTTTCTTTTAAAATTGCACGATATTTTGGGGGAAAAAACTTTTTTGAAGAAGAAATGATATTTCCTCTGAAATTAAGTTCAAGTGTTTTATCAAAATTAGTTTCCATCTAAGATGACATAAGGTTATGTTCCTATCCCTATTATTACATTTTTTTTATTTTTTTTATGATGGGATTATTTTTATTAAATCCATTTATTTTATATGGATTATCTTATGCTGGAATAATGTTTAAGAAACCCATTTTATTTCATTGGTTATGGTATAAGGAATGACTTTTGTTTTTGGGTCACATGTAATAATGGTTCCATAATGAGATGGGCGGGACATATATATCCCTCAAATTAAATGGGTAAAGATTTATATCTCAAGATATATACATGATTGGAACAATAAGTAAATCCAGTTCAGTAATATAGTGCTAGAATGACAAGTAAATCAAGTTCATTAATAAATGATTGGAATAACAAGTAAACACGGTTCAGTAATGGACATTTTCCATCATGATGGCCTTGGAAAAAATTCCTTGGATACTATGGAAATAATATTATGTGATTATTATTTTTCAATAATTACATGTTTTATGACAATGATATTTTATCATGGTTAATGTTCCTTTATTATTTATTCCTTACATACTACCAATATTTATTTCATGACTCAATATTTTGATATTTAAACTTTACCATCCTATTTTTACATTCAAATGTTTATGGTTTGTTTTATGTTCTCAATTTTTACTCATAATCTGCATTTGAGCTCACCCATTTTATGTTTTATTTTCCCAAGGATATAAAGAATGGTTTTAGGTATGAAAACAAAATGGGAAGATCTTTATGGGAGATGTTGAAGATCTTTCACCATCTTATAAGATGATTTTCCAAGTTTCCAAAGACACTAAAATAATAAGGTCTTTGGGAATCTATTTTTGTAATGTATTAATTATTTCGCAAAGGAAATATAATTTCCATGTACATCAATATTGGTTCATTAGAGTTTGTATCAGAACGATGGTTTAGTTATCCTTAGGAAACTAGGATGAGAAAACTTTACTGATATCCCTAGAGATATTTCAAATGTATGTCTAAGGATGTCCCTAAGGGTAAGTTTAACTAGAGGTTACATTCCAGGAATTATGGTAACAATCATGAATAACCTATGATTAAAGCTAAGATGTTAGAGATTGAAATTACCCCCCCCCCCCTTAATTATATTGTTTTCCTAGTATGATTTTTTCCTCTCACACAATTCTTTTTGGGTTTTAGAAAATGGCTGAAAATAGGAGGATTCAAGTTAATGGAGAACATGATAGAAAGTTTAATGATATTCTTCATGAGAAACCAAATAAAATGGGAGTTGTAAGGAAAAACATCATTATTATTCCTAATCATCAATCTCATAATATTATTAATAATATCAACTTTTGTGAGTTTCCTGAAGCAGCTAATAAGAGAAAGATGGAGTTTTATGGTGATCATAGAGGAAAGAAAGTTCAATTTTACTCATGTAAATCATGTGGGTAAAGGAATCAAGAGAATGTTTCAAAGGAACTGGAAGATGCTTTAGGTGTGAAAAAGAAGGAAACATAGCCAGTAATTACAATGGAAAAGTTTTCATTAACACAATGTACAAGGATGATGGTATTGCTAAGATATCAATAACGGTTAAATGTTTTAAATGTAGAATTTATGGGCATTAGGAAAATTGATTCTCTAAGGGAAAATCTCATGAAGAGAATCAGCATGGTCATATGGGTAGTATTTATGCTGATGATGATGAAGAGACTACAAATGATATATGAGATAAAAGAAGTCTTGATGAATAAAATGATGAATCTTTGTCAATGGTTTAAGATGATAATGAAATGATTGCATGTTTATCAAGAGTATTGTATAGTACAATGGAATAAAGAAACATCTAATTATTGTTACACTATTATTTTCACTTAATAATTTTAAATTATATGTTAAATGGTACCAGTAACCATGAAAGGTAATTCATATATTTTTTGAAGGAAAATGATATGAGCATAATGAATGGACAAGGAGATAATAAGATGTTTGATAGTATTAATGACCTCAATTATGATATAAGGACAAAGTGATATCATGTTTTGAGTATATAGAATTTTGGTATTTTAGTGTGTGGAGAGTGTTAATTTTGATAGAATGCATGTTTTCACTAAGGTTCTATGGTAATTCATGTCATTACCATGTTTCAAGTGAATACATAATTAACATATTCACATGATTGGGATGTGACAAAAAAGAACTTCCAAATGAGATATGTGAGACAAATGTTATGTTGATTTAGTTCACCTCTTTCTAAAGTTTTATTTTATTTTATTTTAGTTTTTGGAAGGATTGTAATGTTATCCATTTATGGATAGTATAAGTTATTTTCTAATTTAAGTTTTTAGATTAATGTATTATCTCACTATAGGTGGACTTATTCATATTTGATTATTTGTGCTAACATTTTTGTTGAGATAGATAGAATGGAATATCATTCTATCACATGATCTTCTAAAAATTCAAGAAAGACAAATTCAAATTCATTTATATAAATAAGGGATGAAGTGGAAATTGTTCAAGGCATAAACAACTGTGAGATAGTACCAAAACCAAGTAAGTACTTATTCTCATGAAAAAATTTGAAACTTTAGGAAAAGGATCTTGAAATTCAAAAATGTTATCCTAGTACATTATTATTAGATCAATCAGATGATACCTTAAATCATCGCAGATTTATGGATTTCTTGTAGTTAACTTTCTCCAAACATTATTCTTTATCACTATACATCATAAATTAATGGTTATATTTCTCTTCCATATCCATGTTTTCACTTACCACTAATGTTCTCATATTTGAAAAACCAGGGATGAGTTACTTTGGGTTACCATTATGTTTCTAAATTTTCTTTTTAAAATGAAGTTTTAGTATTCCTTTTTATGATTTCAGTTTCCAAGAAATAAACTTTCAAGTAGAAATCAATTTATAACCCTGATGAATTACGAGGTTGAAATTAATTTTAAGGGGGGTAGAATGTTACACCCTGAGATTTTATAAGATATATTATTTTTTATTTATTTAATGTTTTGTGTTGTACACTGCACCAAGATTAGCTTGCACTATATGCAACAAATTATTAGCTTGCAGTATATGCAACACTATTCTTGGCTTGTGTTGTATACAATTTCAAGTTCTTTTGATAGAATTCATTTCATGCAACACTGAGTATAGATTTTTTTCAATGTATAAATGAAATAAGTTTGGATTATGTTATATGAAACACTAAAGAAATATTTAAATACATGCAACACTGACTCATCTTGTATTACATGTAAGAGTGACCTTCCTCAATAGCTTGCGTTATACGCGATACTGAGTTTCACTAAACAAAGATATATTATTAAAAAATTATTATTTAATGGGATATAAACTAGACATTATGAATAATATTAACCACATTTTTAATTTTATATACCATTAGAATTTATATTACACATTTTATAGAACATGATATGAGAACAAAATCAATTTTTCTTTTTGGATAAAAGAAGTATTTTTCAAAAAATACTGTTTTACCGCCTTTTGATGGTGCACCCATTTTAAATATAGTTTTTGACACTTTTATAAGTTAAATTTCACAAAATAAAATTCTTATTTTGAAGAAGGGCATAAAAATTTACTCTTTTTTGAATTTTTGGTATTTTCTAATAAAATTCAAAGTTTAATGAATAATGAAAAATACTGAATTTTAACTCGAAACTGCCTTTTCATCTAATTTATTTATATAGTAATATTAACTTTTTAATTGGTTTTAAAGTGTAATTGAATTATATTTTTATTATTTAATATAATTTTTTTCATTGGATGAAATTTCACTATTAAATAGGACATAAACACATGTCAATCTTTTGATAGTTATTACTTTTTAAAAACCCACTTTTTGGTTTTGACAACAGAAATTAATTTTAAATTAATTACTGAAACTTCTATGTAATGAATTTAGAAAAAAATGGATTCCATATTTGTAATCATAAGATTAAAATTTTATAAATAGTTACCTTTTATTTTTGGACATTATGAATAGTAACTTCAGTGATTATTTTATTTACCATGGTAAATGGGTAAATCTGGTAAATAAGGGTAAAAAATAATATTATAATAATATTAAAATAACCTAAAACATGTCTTATTCCTATTTGATGAGGTATTTCTGACCATTTACATCCTTGGGTCTATTTTGGGAACCCATGGATTCACTTGGATGTGAAAATGACATTATATTGGAATTAATTTAAAGTAGAGATGATTATAACCTAAACATATATCCTTTACTAAATCGATTCTAATATAGGGTTATATGACTGATATTTTTATATATAATTAATCATTAAAAAGATAAAAATATTTAATACATCTTGCTATTTTATTTATAATTTTTAAACATTAGATAAATATATTTATTTATGAAAAAACTATGATGTAGTGATTACCTCATTAGTGAAAGATTAAAATAAATGAATTTATAAATAATAAAATAAATCTAATAAGAAAATTTCGATACCATACATGATTTTTCTGGATGAAATATAAATATTATTGATGATTTAATTCATTTGGATTTATATAATCAGGTTGTTATAAATTTTAAATAAAAGTCAAGTATGAATAGTGTCCAAAATTGACATAATTCCTAACTTTAAACATAAAATAGTTTGTTAAATGATATTAAATTCCTATAAAACTAATATTCGTCCAAATGTTTAATATAAGTCCAAATATTTCATAAATAACTTTTTGATAGTTTTTTTACCTGATATGGTAATTACATTAACCCACAATGTGTAAATAACATGATATCACAGTAAGATTAAAAAGGGTAAAATAAGGGTCAAACAAAAAATATAAGGATAAAAAAATATTCAAATATTCTCTAAAAATTATTGTATTATGTTTATTATAACCAAAATCATCTTATCTTTTAATTAAACAAGTTTTTTACTATTTTTAATTGAAATTTAATTTAAAATAAATTAATATTTTGAGAGTTTCCTAAAGTGCCCCTCTACTCTCTTATAAAAGGGAACCTCCTCCCTCTCTTATTCAATCTATTTTGAGCCTTAAATCTTTGAAAAAACCTACCAATTTATCTTATCAACTTCCCTAGTAACATTATAGAGGTTCTGGTCTTCTCAAAAGACCAACTCTAGTGCCCTAAAAGGAAATTTAAAGGAGGCATGTTGAGGAAGAGGTGATCTTCTCTACCGATTCATTAAAATTTATTTATTCTTCTACATCCTCTTCATCAGTTGTTTAATTTTAAATTAATAACATCATTATAAATCATATATTAATATTTTATAATAAATATAAAATAACCCTACTTCACATTTTATCCATCCTACGAAAAACAAAATCACTGCGCGTGCATACGTACGGTTTACCGTCTCCACACTGTGGTGTAATCTATTTTTCACAACCACCATACTTGTATGGGTATAATGGTGGAAATAATAACTATATATTATTATTATAACATGATACTAATTCTGAGATATTATACTCCATCCAATTTAATACCATTCAATAATTATGGGAACGATATCATTGCTCGTGCGTATGTACGGCTTACCGTCTCCACGACACGATGAGATTCATTCTCCACGTTAACCATTCAGAAATGATTATAAATTATATATAATAAATAATCATGAAATATATGAAATAATAATTCTACTTTATTTATGTATATATATGTTTCATTTACTTACTTCGGTTCAATTCAATAAGGAAACGAAAATATCGTTCATGCGTACGTACGATCTACCATCTCCTTAAACAGTGTATTCCATTTCATTTATATATCTATTATATATATATATAATGAATATATATGATATATAAATCATGTTTTAAATTATTTAATTAATTAAATAATGATCTATGTAATAACATCAAAAATAACAAGTTCAAACACGTATGACAAATAAAATGATTATTACCCAAAACGTTTCTTTAACAATGAATTAACAAATGAATGGGTAAATAAATTCATAAGTAAAACATATATGATATCATAAATATTATTATAGTTCTTTTACAAGTTAATAACTTTTTTAAACCCACTATATAGAAGTTTTTGACACATATGGACGAAATCATACCTAAGGTAAGGGATAATTTTTCAATCTCATTTTTATCTGAGATTGTTTATATGTAAGTATTTAATAGGGTTATATTTATCATCCATGTCCATGTTTTATAAAAAAATCCATAAAATTTTTATTATTCTTCCATGAATTTTTAAGGTCATCTTTACCCTTTTTAGACTTTTACTACATGGTATTGAATGAATATTTCGTGTTTTTACCATATAGAGTACTTTTTTGACTTTTCCGGCAAAAGTGTGAGGAGAATGTTTTTTTAATTATATAGAATGAATGGATTTTTACGGTTTCATGACTCCTTATTTCCTTGAATATACCTATAAAGTTTTTCAATATTTATTTTCAACTAAATTATTTTCTTTTAAAATTGCACGGTATTTTGAGAAAATAAAAATTTTTAGAAGAAGAAAGGTTATTTTCCTCAAGAATTAAGTTCAAGTGTTTTATCAAAACTATTTTCCATATAATATGAAATAGGGTTATGTTTATATATCTATTATTAATTTTATTTTATTGTGTTTATGATGGAATTATTTTTATGAAATCCATTTATTTTATATGGATTATCTTATGATGTAATGATGTTTAAGAAACCCATTTTATTTCAGGGGTTATGTTATAATGTATGATTTATGTTTTTTTGGAATATGTAATAATGGTTTCATAATGAGATTGGTGGGACCAATATATCCCTGTAATGCATTGAGTAAAGATTTATAGCTTATGAGATAGACATGACTATAATGGAAAGTAAATCTGGTTCAGTAATAAAGGGCTGAAACGGTAAGTAAATTCGATTTAGTAATACATGGATGGAATGACAAGTAAACACGGTTCAGTAATGAACTTTTTCCACTATTATGGTCTTGGAAAAAAAGCATTTTCTACTATGGAAATCACATTATGTGATTATTTTTTTCCACAATTACATGTTTTATTCTAATGCTATTTTATCATGTTTAATGTTCTTTTATGATCTATGCCTTACATACTACCGGTATTTATTTCATGACTCGTGATTTTGATGCTTAAACATTATGTTCCTATTTTTACAGTCAAATATTTATGGTTTGTTTTATGTTCTCCTTGTTTACCCTTACTGAGCATTTGATCTAACCCTTTTTATGTTTTCTTTTCCCCAAGATATAAAGAAAGGTTTAAGTAAGAAAACAAAAGGGAAAGATCTTTATGGGAGATGTCAAAGATCTTTATCCATGTTATAAGATAATGTTTCGAGTTTCCAAAGACACTAAACTAATAAAGTCTTTGGGCGTCTGTTTGTGTAATATATTAACTATTACAAAAAAGAAATATAATGTCCATGTACATAAATCTTGGGTCATTAAATGGTATCTTTAAATATATCTATCCCACAACATGCTATTAGTTAGATGATCAGAGAGATTATGCAGACTGGTGCAGATGGCACACCATCATGTACCTTACAAGTCAAGGGATTGGAATTTAGTAGTTGGTATGTTTACTAAGATATATTATATTTTTTATCTCAATTTTGTTATTAATTTGAATGTTATTTAATTTTAAGGCAGATGACATTTCTTGTCTTGCACGTGTCATAGATCCTCAGTAGGAGGCCTTTATTAGGTGGGATGTGGTTCACCCAGATGTGTTGGCTCTCAATAATCCTCTCTGGTTCATATGTGAGAGTATCTATGATGGGGATCCATATTTATAACCTGATTTATATCCTTTAGATGAAGCTCATGGGGATGATGATGTCTCTACTATGCCTACTAAGGATAATGCACCACTGTCGCTACCGCCACCACCACTGTTGGTTGGAAGACCAAGATGAGGACATTAGTAGGGGTAGAGAAACTAAAATAGGTGTCTGAAAGAGGCTCCTACAGATGTTGTCTCACCATAGAGAGATGATCCTTCATAATCAACTAATGATATTGCAATGTAGGGAGATGTTTATATGCCACCCATTTCATCTTCACTGACTACATTGGACTACAAACTAGTTCCGGTAACAATTCTTGTGGTGGAACCCTCTTCCACTGATGATGACTTCTTTAATATCCCACTTCTGCCATTTTTAGGAGCTCCAGGGCCATATGACCCCACATATGATTTTGGTCCATCCTCCACACGTGATTTTTCCCAATCCTCTACACACCACCATGAAGAGGCATTGGAAGCACCATAAGAGGAGGACCCCACACATACATCTTGGCCACCGGAGTGATAGAGACGTTGGACGTGGAGTGGGTGTGAGGTTCATATGACGTGTTGTGGTATCGGGGGCATCAACATTGATTTATTTGAATGTTGTGTTATATATATTAAAACCCATATTTACTATTATAATTAATTATTATTCATGAGTGGGATTAAAATTTCAACCCAATGGATCTATGAAATTCTTCTGTTCAAGTCTGGGTTAATGTTTTTTGTCTAAATTGGATCTTTGAGCATCTGAAAAGCCTCTATGACATTGCTTTAGAAATTAGAGTTCCCATTAAGCTGAAAAAACAGACTGAAACAGTTATATTTGGGCATTACACTAGCTTCTTGGTAGAAGTGGACCTATGTTCCACTCTGTTTGACACAATCTTTCCTCTACATACAATAATGAGCTTAGTTTGAAAATTGAACATGAGAAGATGTCATGTTTCTATATGGATTGAAGGGTGATTGGACATGATTCATCAACTTGAAAGAGATATCTTATGTGAAATCATTTCTTTGATCATAGACATGAGGACCACTCTTTCAATAAGAGGCCTAGAAAACCCAGTTCTTCTATGAAGAAATTTGTGTTGAATATGTGGGAGGAGGTGCAAGTGACATATTTACAACTTTCTAGCTCATAAAAAGGTGTTATTGATGGGACATCTGGTTTGGAATCATCTCAGTAGATGGTGGTTGATATGGGACAATCATCTGATAAGGGAAAAACCCCTACTTTCGATATGTGAGGTGCTTCTATGCAAGTGGTGGATGAGGGCCATTATTCCCCAATGCTACCCTTGAGAACATTAGCAGACATTAATGCGATTCAACAAGAAAATTACGACTCAGAAATTGAAAACACCATTCAACGGGATGTTGACATGGAACTTCTACAGGAACTTTCGCTAAACTCCTCTAGTAAGGGAAAATCCACGGTGACCATGGCCTCCTCTAGTCTGGACATGAAGGCAACAACGAGTACTGATCCCACCCGCTCTGATAATGCTTTGGAGGGGATCTTTTCTAAGGAAGGATGAAATTCATCCTCATCCAATCCAGTGGATGTAGATGTATTTAAATTGGTTTTTTAAAAGAAGTACAGATAACATTTCTATAGATAGACCCCTACTCTTTTCACTGACATGAAACAATCATATCCTCCTCCTTCTAAGCTAGTAGGGGAGCCTTCCAATCTAGATGAGGGACACACTGATGGATTGCATGAAACTTTGTTTGTGCAGGATACACCTAGTTGTCCTTTGTAGGAACTCCCTCAACAGACTTTCCAACAATGGAGGCATCCAAAAAGTCGTGGTCATGGACATGGGTGTGGTGATGCACAGGGGCGCAAAGTGTCCACCAGGTCTTCCTCAAAGTCCCAGCTCATTCCGGAGTTTGAAAGGCTCAAGAATGTACTCATCGATTCTTAATATGAAACATTCACAATCTGAATGGGAGTCTACTAATGAGGGTGATGATTGTGATTATGGTTATGGGGAGTTACACCCATTATTCTATTTGGTTGAGGGGTTGTATTGTGATCTTGTCCTCCACCTTTATCGCATGTTATTTTTTCTTCAATTTTAATAAATTTTCAGATGCTTCTTCTTCTGAAAAAACTTTTATTTAAGTTATATATATATATATATTAATAAATTTTATTTTTTACCTATATATATATAAATTTATAAAAAAAATTAACAAGGTTTTTTTAATAAGGATTATTTATATATTTAAATAATTATATACAAATAAATAAATTATAAATATAAGGTTTATTTATATATATTTCTCGTATTTAAATTATAATTGAAAACATATTTATAAATAATTATTAATATAGTATTATATATTTATATAATTATAATTATTTATATAACTATATATATACTAAATTTATTTATTATTATATAATTATAAATCTATCTCTATAAATAAATATTTATCATTATATAAATATAAATATATTTAGAATTATATAATTATTGAAATATATTTATATATAAATTTCAAATATATTTATAATTACACAATTTAATATACATTTAAACTCTAAATAACTTTATAAATATGTTTATAAATATATAATTATAAATATATGTTTATAAATATATATTTATTTATAAATAAATTTAAAATATTTCTAAACATATAATAATTTATAAATATATATTAATTAATATAATTTTAATTATATTAAATATATTAAATGGGAGAAGGTTATGGGCGAGATAAATCAATGGTGGAAAAAAAGTGGTAAGCGCCACTTCAAGTGGATCTTTTCAGCTAAACCCCAAAGCATAACTTAAAGTGGCGCTATTCTACCTCATTTTTCAAAATAATAAAAACCTATACCCATAAAAATTAAAATTAAAATTAAAACAACCCTCACACCAAATTTTTCGTTGGAAAATATCCCCTTTTATTAGCTCGATGGTCACAACTCTGAAGGTTGGGGTAATGGTCCTTTTTCCTCAATGGTTTTTTGGGACCATCCTACCTCATTTGAAGCTTCAAAAAAGATTCTACTATCCCTAATCTCGTATGGATCTTGTATAACCCACTACAGACTCATGTAAGTGTTGGCTCATAATCCATTTCCATAATCGGTCAACTATAGTGGCCACAATTCCCTATACACTATTTGATAATGATCTACCTAGTTCTATGGAATTAAAGAGGCATGGATCCTCTTATGAAGTGTGCCTCTTTGGAGAATTAATATCATCACAATCACATTCAATTAGTAGCTATCATGGATCCAAAATAAAGGTACAATAGATCAGTGATTTATTAATGATGATGGGCTTCAAGAATTGCATGCATGGATTTCTAGATAATTTCGATATCTAGTTATTCTAGAAGAAGAATATCATTTTTGAACTTGTGGATGTTTTTTCCCAACACATGACCACCAGAACAACCTTGGGGTTATGGTGTTCCACTCTTTGTTCATTTATGATAAATGCGACATTTCAGGGATGAAGGAGATACATGATATTCTATCTAATTTTCATTAATGAGACTATCGTTGGTTTATTACTGGAGATTTTAACACTATCATTGAAGGCAATACAAATTAATATGGGTCAATGGTGTCATTCAATTCCATGTTGGACTTTCATGAATTCATCTTTTTCAATGGTCTTATGGAATTAGGGAACATAAACCTAAAGTATACATTGTGAATCAACTAGAGGGGTTATTAAATAATATGGAGCCACCTGGATTTCTTCCTTATCAACTATAAAAGTTTATATTCTTTCACCCATTCATCATTCATTAATATAACTCTTTCATTATTTGATCGTGCATCTTTTCTAATTCATATTAATGAATGGTAGAGTATACCAAATAGTTTTCTCTTTTCTAGTAATGGGTGTCATCATGAGGGTTTTGTGAAGAAGGATAGAAGGTATTGGGATCATCTTGTTCAGGTCTCAGCATGGGTTGATATTTTCAATCATATACATCATCTAAAAAATGATCTACCCAGGTGGTCCATGAATATATCATATTTAGTTAGTATGGAATATATCTTGATTGATATTTCCAATATGAAAAAAGTCCTTAAAACTGCTTGGGATGATGAAATTTTTTTGGCCTTGGTTAGTAAACATAGCTTTATGGATAATAAACTCCTAGAGGTTGAAAGGGAATGTAGGGATAAGTATCATTATCTATGGCCTAAATAAGGGGAAATTAATAATACCATCTTTTAGTAGTGTTTAAGAGAAAGTAAATCTAGAGTACAAATAAATCTGAAGTTGGATGGTGATTCTTTCACTAATGATATAGGGGTGGATTAGAAAATGGCAAAGCGAAATTTAAGGATATATTAGTAGTTCAATATCTTTTCTCTAAAGGGGAACGCATGGGGGTGCCTAGCGTCTTATGAATCTTGAACTACATACAAATACTCTTCTTGAGTAGGGAGAATGATGATTTATTTGTCATTAAAAAGTAACATAAAATTAACTATACACAATCTAACTTGAATCCGGATAGTTATTCCAGCCTTCATTTGTTTCTTGGGGATTTTTACATTACTTCTTGGGATATTATCAGAAATATAGTTGTGGAAGTAGCCCAATATTTTTTAAAGGGTAGTTCTTTCTTTAGGGAAGTGAGTGCCTCTATGTTGGTTCTCATTACCAAAGATAAGGACCCATCAATGCTCAAAAAAATATAGACCAATTTTCTAATGCAATATTCATTATAAAATCCTATATTGTAATCTTAAAAAAATGTTGGGGTGTCTTCTCCCAAGTTTTATATCCAAATAATAGCATGGATTTGTATAGGAAGGATGTATTCATGGGGATATTGTGATTCTCAAAAAAAATGTATCCAAACATAATAAGTTGAATTTTGGGAAAAATTATAGTGAAGTTGGATATGGAAAAAGAATAAGAAAGGTAGGAATTGATATTTATTTTGAATGTTATGAGATTATTTGGTTTCTTGGATTAGGCTTGTGATATTTTTTTTCAGATGTTGTGCTTCTCCTTGGGATATAATTATAATCATGGGTAAAGTTTTTGGTTTATTTATTTATTTGAGAGGGATTAGAAAATGAGTTCTAATAACTTCAAGAATTTTTATTCTGGCTCAATAGTCACTTTCAAGGAATGTACATCATCGAATGGAGGAAGGTTCAATACTCCATGTCAAGGTAATGTGGGATGCCAATCCTCTCTCATTTATGATTTGTTGAGGACTCTTTGTTTTTCTTGAATGGTAATAAAAGGTTGATTGACAACTTCTTTAGTACTATGGAGTCTTATGGTTCTTGGAGTGGGCATCAAAACAATAAAAATAAAATTAGTGTGTTTCTACCCAAAAAATGTTCGAATAAGAGGATAGGGAGCATTCAAGATTGTCTAGGAATGCCAAATAGGTCTATGTCGATGGTTTATCTTGGATTTACCATCTCAGATTGTACGGTTCAAAATTTGTTATTCAGTGAAATTATTAATGGCATCATGTGTCACATTATTAACTGGAAGAATTGTTTTCTCTCTTTCATAGGTAGGATCTCATTGATTAATAACATTCTAACTTCCATACTAATGAATTTTCTAGAGGTTATTAAGAAACCTAAGTGGACTACCAAATAATATTGTCATAATTTTGGCATCTTTTTTTTGGATTCCAATCAGTCCAAATGATTTGAATAAGATTATTAGGAAATGTTGGCAAGGCTCATCGAGGTGGTATGAATTATAATTCAAAGTGGTTAGGGATTCATGCATTCTATGAACGATAAACTATTCTTGGATATTATCGAAGGAATGTCGTTATGGGAGATATTCATGTGTGGGAAGTACGGTGACAACTAGAGATATTAGGGTGATAATTCTAGGAGGATTTTTAGGTTGGTGAGGTGCATGGATAATCAGATAGATATACTAAGCAAAAAGGATAGGTGTGTGGTTGGATGTGGCAACATTAGTTTTTCTAAGGATAAATTGGAAGTATTTGAAGAGGTTTTCTTCTCCAGATGTCCTATTCTAGGAATCAAATTCAGGGATGTGAGCCTTTTTCCTTGTTTCATTAATGAAGAACTCAACTATAAAAAATAATATCCTCCATGAGATCATCAACTTGGGGCTCAAACATGACATGTATATCTTCATGAAATAAAATACAATGTTTTTTTAGAAAGAAATTCGATGAGGGGTTGAATGGGATCATCATACATGATGTCATGGTGTCTAATATTTATTGTAAGGTGATCCCAGAAATGTTTAATTTCATAATATAGTTCTTGATTTTTTTCTTATCCGCTCAAGAATGATGATGATTTTGGAAAAAGTATGATTTCCCTTATTCATTTTGAATCACCAAAGGTTATTCATGAAATTAATCTTCACAAAACCATTGTTAAACCTATTCCATTTTGTGGTTTTATGTCATTACTATTATTGTTTTATATTTCCTTTCCTTGTGGCATGCCTCGTATGAGAATTTTATAATGTAATAGGTTGGTCAAGGATTATATATACCTCCACGAATTGGGTAATGTTTTATATTTCATTACATTATGTGTGAAAATTATTCAGTAATTTTTCAAAATTATGATGTTGTTATTTTTTCAAATATGTTATGCATGAAAATGATGTTATGGTTATTCAGAAATATGATTGGTATTTGACCACAATGTTATGATGTTTCATTATTATGAATTTACCACATTACATGCCTTTATTAAACATTTCCCCCATGATTATGATGATGATCATAAGCTTATGATATGATGGTATTGATTATGATGACCCATATATGATTAATTTCGGTCTCTTATACCTTATATCTTATCCCTCCCAATACTGTTATTTTCTCTCACCCCTTCCTTTGATGTATATCTTCAAGATATCACAGTTAATAAGGTGAATGTGAGATATTTTTTAGGATAAATATGAATGATTTCAGTAATAGTTTTGTTTTATTATAAAGAATCTATATATAAAGCTACTTTTCTAGAGAAACTAATCCTTTTTTATCATTGAATGTATTTATATATTGTTATTTACCATATAAGTGATGTATTTCCCACATAAGAAAAATTTGGATCACTCTCCTAATCTTATTAAAAAAACTACTAATTAAGAGATGAAGATGGTTATATCTCAGGGTCATGTTTCATCTACTAATCAATCTATTACTGATTCAATTCCATCATTGAGGGGTTGTGTAGTCTCTAGTTGTATCGACCATGAACCCGGTAGCCCAGATATAGTGTCTACATTACTAAATTTCCTTAAGAAACAATAAATCACATTCAGAAGGACCAACAAGTAGTATTCTAGAAAAACTACATACATACATGAGTCTTTCATTACATTTGAAAAGAAAAATTACAAAATAATTATTTTTGAGAATGTAACTATAACATGTATTATTTAATTGAATAAAAATCATTATCCACTTCCTAAATTTTTTGAAAAGTAAAAAACTAAGTATGATCTAAAATTATCAGTATTGTTTAAGTACAATTAAAGTTATCATGAATTAATAGGAATAATCATGGAATGGTAAATAACTAAAAAAATACATTTAATAAATAAACTAAGAATGAAATGCAAACCAAGATAATATCACTATGAAATATAATGGATAATATGATAAGGAAAAATAAATGTGGAATGTTAAATAACTAAAAACACATGTTGTTTAAACAATAAACTAAGAGTGAAATTATTCAATAGATAATATCACTGTGAAAATATCATGGAAAATGACAATAGAATTCTCCATGAATTAAATTACAATAATTTTGATGTCATGTTCATTGGAACATGATACCTCTACCTTTAATACATTTCATAATAAATTTTAAAAATATGTGTATAAAACCATTTAATTTTTCCATTCGATTTGTATCATGAGACTTGTCGATGCATCGAGGGTATATATAATTTTGGGCCCACCCATCACTAGTTATCCAAAGCATTACTCATATATCAAATAGTATATTTAATTTATTAATAATATTCCTTTCCATAAAAATATTGAAACTGATTAAATAACATATATTTACAAATATTTCCCCCATTAGTCTAATAAAATTCTATGCAAACATCGTATGTAAGAATGATATATGATTTAGAAAATATTTATATACATGGTACAAAGAATATGGATAAATGCTAAATTAAATAATAAACATCGACAATAAAGATTTATTCATGTCAAATACATCAATGGTTTAGAATATACACCAAATAAAAGTGAATAACTGCCTATTAACAAATATATCTCTATGAAATAGAAATTGATACAAAATCTCTTACAATGATCACAATGTTGAAGTGAGAATTAATCAAGGAATATATTATTTATATTATATTTATATCTTCATAAAACAATTTTAAATAAAAAATATGATAATTTAAATTCATTATATGCATAAACTTATAATATAAATGGAAAATGAATAAATCATATAACCCAAAGAAAGGAAATTGAGTTATTATATTATTTAACACTTGGTAACATTCATGTCCAATCCCCTTGGTTAAAATAATTGAAATGAAAAAATAAAATAACATGATTTTTTAAGGAATCATCATATTACTTGTCAATAGGGTATTATATACATTATATAAAAGAAATCACATGTATTATATCAAACAAATTAAGAGCATAACTATTAAAAATGCCACAATGAAGCTAAATTGAGACGAATACCCTTAAATCATGCTTAATTTTGGATGAAAATGATTAAAAATCCTATATTGTGGTTTTAAAAAAGTTATTCACATATACCATAACCATATTAATATTTATAATATCATATATAAACTTTTTATAACATCTTATCACCCACTTGTTAATAATATTTTATTGTATTCATTGTTTCATCTGTTAATTTCCTTATTTTATCATTAGTTATTTACCATGAATGATATATTTCATGTTCATGTTATATATTTCCATCATCCATATAATAATATTCATAAAATAATTATAATTTTTATACATTAATTAAACTTTTAATATAGATTATAAAAGATGGTTCTGAAAAAGGAAGTTTGTTACGATCATTGAGATGGTAGGTCATACATAAAAATGAGTAATGATTCCATTTTTTATATATCATTATTGAAATAGGGTAATAAATATTTTATATTTATAGAATGATTAAAATATCATCAATGTCATATTATCTATTTAAATAATCTTATATATATCATACATATTATCTGTGGAATAAAAGAGAGTCACGTCACTTTGTGAAGGTGGTAGTCCCCATGTATACGAATTATGTTATGAATATAAAAAATATTTCATTTATATAAATTATATTTAATAACCTTTCACGTATTATATTCCATGTGAAAAGTTAGTGAAAAAATCGCATTGCTTTGTGAGGCGATAGTTTTCCGTATACATGAGTGATGTTGTCGTATCTCATAAAAAATGGAAATTAAAAATGTAAATATTTTATAATTACACAATAAGAATAATTTTTTTATAATTATAATAAATATATTTCTTATCTATAAAAAATTCCCAACTGTGAGAGTTTATGATGGTAAACGTGTCACATAATTTAGTGAGGTGGAAAACTTCGTTACACATGAGAAAAATTATCATTTTCCATTTGAGGGGAGATGAAATTAATATAACTCATTCCAATTATATATAAATAAGTCAGAATATTTGAGTAAATCAATAGTATTTTAAGTATGTGGAAGAAAAATAAAATAAAAAGGCATAGTTTTGAATTTTACTTCTTAAGAGACCACCACTTTAGAATTATGCCTAAAGTATTCCTATAATGGATTAATCACCAAAATAAGGCCTACGAGATGAGTATATTAATTTATATATGTTCTTTGGTAATTTAATAGAATAACTAAAAAGGTCTTATGGTGTGAAGAGTAGAGGAGAGTGGGTGGCCTTTTATAGGTTCGGTTAGTGACACACTTGTAATTTTTTAAAAGAAAAAGAAGTAAGTGCATTTTTCAAATTCGAAAAGGGTAAAAAAATATTATTATAGATTCATAAACTATATGGTATAAATATGGCCATAAAATTGTCTTTTCACAAGTTGGTACGTCATTTAAACCCATATATTCTTAGTTTAACCCATCGGTGAACCCATTGTTACCTTAACCACCATAATTAAATTTTTACTCTTCTCACAATTCATTATGATAAAAAATTAATTTTACCTTATTATAAAACATAAATTACAATGATTCAAAATATTTAATCAATATTTCCAAATTCAATTCATATAATTATATAATCTAATTTAAAATTATACCTACAAAAGTGATGAAAAAGCTTGTTTTGGAAGAGAAAATTCCCATAAGTATAGAAGTATGAAATATCAAAATTAAATATGCAATATATTCAAATGAAATAAAAGAGTTAAATTATAATATAATTGAACTAATTTTAATATAAAACCAATTTAAATAGTAATTTATCCTTCCAATTTATTTAAATGAAAATACATATTTCATTAAAAATTAGTATTTTTCATTATTCATAAAAAATGAAATGTTTTTAAAAATTACAAAAAATTACCCATAATCATATTATAATATTTTATTTAAATAATTAATATAATTTTATCAAATAGATTTTCTAAAAGTATAAAATTTTACTCTTAAATTATGTGCGCAAAGTGAAACTAAAACGTCTTTTATAAAAAATACCATTTTTATTAAAACATTTATTTTTCATTTAATTGATTCTTATTTTATTTATAATCATTAGATTACCATATTTCTCATAATTTATATATTAATATTAAGACCCTATAATTTAGAAACAAATTTTTATTTTTATATGATATTGCAATTCTTTTATACTTGGGTTTTCTTGTTCTATAATCTATCAAAGAGATAAAATTTTAAAAAAATATATTTTTAAGGTTTTTAAGCTCAGTGTTTAATTTTTTATAAAAAATATAATAAAATGTTATTTTTTGTAATTATATAGTTTACATTCTCCCCACATTAAATAAATTATTTCCTCATAATTTCATATAGTGCTCAAAAATCTGGTGTTTGATATATATAAATTCCATTGTTGAAAACCCACATTGTAAAAAGGTTTAATAAAACATCCTCTTAATAATAGAGAAATATAAGCTAAAAAGTTCATATGGAATAACACATGACTATATTTCTATATAGGATAAAATTTGATTAAGGTGAAGTTTTGGAAATGGTAGAAAATCATTATGAATTATAGAGATTGATAAAGGTCATTAATCAAAGGAAATATAATGATTGGTGAAACATTAAGTACCTGAAAACATAAATAAGTGATGATTTAAAAGACAATTAATTCATCAGATATAAAGGTAATAGGATATTTTTTTTAAATATCCTTTCACTGGTGTTTAGGAATTATTTTACTCTATTTTTAAAAAAAATTATATATTTTTGATATATTTTTATTTCATAATCATATTTTCATCCTTTAGTTCTACCATGATAAATTTCTTATTCATCTCTTACTCAAGGAAATGAATTTCAAAAGAATATTTTTTTTCTATAGAACTAAAATTAAATCTTAATTTATTATATGATCCAATAAAGAGTAACTAGACATTCATCCCCTCCCTAACTATTTTCCAAAACCAATATAGTTAGCAAAATTTATTCAATATAACACATTGATCTCAAATCCAAAAATTTAATAGAAATAGTTCATAATTAGTATTTATTCATTAAATCATTTAAGTAAATACAAGAAAATATTGACCAAAATATAAAGTAGTCTAGTGGTATACTCTAAACCCTTTTCATCTTTGGGTTATGGGTTCAAGCCCTGCAGACTTCTCAAAATAAAAAATGATGTCTTTCCTCAAAAACAATATAAATATAATTACAATAATATTCCCAAATTATGATGACCCATAATTAAGTCAACATCAAGATAATATAAACCAAAAATGATTCCAATACCTTTAAACTTATTCTATCAAAATGTGATGGAATTTTACCCTAAATAACTCTTTCATATACAATTACAATATGTATTATTCCCATCATTTCTTTCCAAAAATTATCCTTAATCATGTTACATTCCTAACACACAAATATTAGAAATGTGTTTTTATGACTTTGAACTTTTGATCAAACATAAAATAATAAACCTAGTATGTTATAAAAAACTCTTATGTTAATGAGGAAATTTATTCATAAAAAATTTAACACATTCTTAAGATATTTCAGCATTGCAAGGTGGAGAGCTAGGAGATCAATGATGCAGAAGCTAGGGAGGGGCAGTTCTGGTGGGTTGGGCCTACGGGTCACGTATGGGCATAGTATGCCTCGGGGACTTAGGGTCATGTATTGGCCTTCGAGTCATGTCGGGCCTTGTGCCTTGGGACTACGGTTCATGTAAGGGTTCCCCTTCAACCCTTAAAAGGGGGATTATCCGTAATAAAAATAAAAAAAAAGCCTTTCGGCCATTCAGGCAGGTAAGAGGGAATTGACTCGAATAATGAACCTAATCCCCACAGTTAAGACAACAAACTATAAATGTATCCCTATTTTGTGACTTATTTATTTTCATTATACACTTCATTTTTCCTTAACAATTCATTTATTTATTAATTTATTTTCCACATATAAATTTTTTTGACATTCCTTTTAGAAACATTACTTGGTGTATCTTTCCACATTCTTGACCTGAAAGAAATCAAGCCTTCTTTTCTCCATAGTCCCTATCACTCGAGATCCTATCTAAATTCATCCCCCACTTCTTTGGTGAATCCAAAAGTTGGTTAAGATATATTTTGTTAATAATATTTTGGGATAATTAATTAAGAATAATAAATATATCTTTTAACTAGGTTATTATCCCATTTGGTTTCACAGAGTCACCACATTTTACATCATAGTCATGGTTAACATGATTAATTTGGGTTACATCCATTGTATAAAAATAAGAATTATAGTGTGATCTAGAATAATCATAGTGGGAAACCATATATTCATTTATAGGTTGTCTAAATATTGACACCATCATTAAAATATATGAAAATTTAGTTTTAAACTAAGTCATTAATTGTAATAATCTATTCCAATCCACTATAATGGTTTGTAATTAAAATGTGAATTATCATAAGTATATTCTCTAGGGGTTTTAAACCAGATGTGTAGTAAGGCCTATTGTCGTGCACCAAGTAATGATCTGGTTAATCCAAACGTTCCATTTCTGGAGTAATTACACATAGTCGCATCAATTATAGAACCACATACACTTGTAGCATCAAGGTAGGGATTTATTTCTATGAAAAATAATTTATCTTTTCCTTAACAAAAAATTGTTGTGTTATTCAATTGTTATTCACAATGACTATCACAGGGTTTTGATCCCTAATCATTGTTTTCATAAATACTTTTCCCATAGATTATAGTAAAATTCATATGATACCAGCTATAGTGACCCCAGTCCTCTTACTTCAAAGATAGAGTTTTCATTATTTCATTGGCATAATATACAAGGAATCAAATCATGAAGGGCTGGAAAATTTAGTAGTCTTGGTAAACTAGATACCAACATCATTCTTACATTACATTTGAAATAAAAATCACAACATAAATTTTTGAGAATAAAATTATTCACTCTATCATATCCTTACCTATCAATCCTGGTAGACTTAATGTATTCCCATGAATGGAAACAAAATAATTGTGATCTAAAATTCTTAGGGAGGCTTAAGTACAATGGAAGCTATCATTAACCCAAAATCATTATAATGGAAATTATATAACTAAAAAAACATTCCATTTAAAAAATAAATTTAAAATTAAATTCATCAAGAGATGATATAATTTTGAAAATATCATAGATAATAATATAATTCATAAACAATGTTGAATGCTTAATAACTAAAAAAATCCATTTAATTAATAATCATAAAATGAAACGTGTTCAAAGATTTTATAATTTTGACAATATCATTTATAATAATAATGTAATTCTTAATGAATGAAATGAAAAATAATTGGACATCATGTTATTAGATACATGAGACCACTAATTTCAATATATTTCACAAGATATTTCGAAACTAAAAATTGAATCCTCATTAATTTGGCCAATTGATTTGTCTCATTAGACTAGTTGATGTGTCTAGGTGCTATATAATTATGGGCCCCCAAATCAGTGCAAGTACACAACATTCCACATATATGAAATAATATATCTAATTCATGAATAATATTTCTTATAAAAAAATATTCAAATTTAGTATAGATCATGGTTTTATCAATATTTCACCATTTAATCAAATAACTTTCAAATTCTACACCATATATAACAACTGTATAAGATTTAATGGATGACCATGTCCATGATTCAAAGGATATAGATAAAAATGAATTTAAACATTAACCATAATTAATAAATAGGTATTTATGTAAAATAAATCATAGGGTATTATATACACCATAATAATGTGAATAGTTTCATACTAACAAATATATCTGAAAAAAGGGAAATTGAGACAAAATTCATTACACGTATCATAACATTAAAGTGATAATTAATCAATTAATATATTAACAATATCAAATGTAAATTCAAATAGAAAATTTTTAAATAAAAAAAATATAATAAAATGTAATTATACACATAATCATAGATTATCAAAGGTATATTAAGATGTAATATAACCCAAAGTAAAAAAAATAGTTTTAAAATTTCTTTACAACTTAGTAACTTTCATGTCCAATATATTTGTATAAAATAATTCAATTTTAAACTTAAATTGACTTGAAATATTAATTAATTATGATATTAAATGTCAAATGGGAAGTATATACACAATATATTTGAAATTAGGCGCATAGCATTTTAGTATACCTAAATGAAGAGAAATTGAGACAGAGAACCTTACTCCATGATTAACTTTGATTAATAATCATTTGAACTCATTTATAGTGGTTTTAATCACGTTATTAACTTATATAAGAAACATATTAATATTTATAATATAATATATGATCCTTATTAACATATTATCACCCATTATTTAATAACGAATCATTAGTTTAACTGTTTCAGCTGTTAATTGGATTATTTTTCTCATTTTTTCTTTCTAAAGAAAGTCTCAATTCATGTGAATATTATATAGATAAATAATCTATAGATTAATAATAATGAATTAATTATAATATTTATAAGTCATTTATACTTTTATGACTTTTCATGAGAGATGTTTTTTATAAAAGAAGTATGTTATGATCATTGAGATGGTAGGTCCTATGTAGGCATGAGTTGCATTTTGATTCTTCAAAGATCAATAAAGAAATGAGGAATGTAATATTTTTTCCTTAAAGAAATATAATAATATCATAAATAACCTATTATATCTATAAATATAATTATATAAGTCATCCATATGGTTTGATGATGAAAAGAGAGTCACATCGCTTCATAAAGGCGGTAGACCACACGTACAGGAATGATTTTATATTTCTATGAGTGAAAAGGAAGGAAAGAAAAATGATATATTAACTTTTAAGAATGATAAATATAAAATTTATTACATACATATCACATATATTCATTAACATTATCCTTATTAATTTTTATGTAAATCATTAGTGAAAAACAAATCACATCGCTTCAAGAGGCATTAATCTACCTTATACATGAACGACATTATCATATCCCATATGTAATGGAATGTTAAAATTTACATATGATATAATGACTAAAATAGGTATAATTATGTTATAAATATCATATATATACTTTATATCCATCTCATACCCAACCGTGATAGGTGTTGTTGAAAAATGTGTCGCATCGGTTAGTGATGTCGTAGTATGGTGTACCAACGAGCGACATTATCATTAACCATTTGAGAGAAGATGAGATGGATATATGTCAATACCTAAATATAATAACATTTATTTACATGGGAGATACTTTTATAATCATAAAGTAAGTAGATTTGAATGATGTGGAAGAATAAATAAAACAAAAATGCGTAGTTATAAATTTTACATATTCTCATACAACCTCTTTAGGATTATACCAAAAGTATTTCTAGAATGGATTTATGAAATAAATGGTTCTAGGAAGATGGGATTTATTTTTAAAAGTGATTAGGGATGATATTTTTTTAATATAAATGTTTTAATGTGTGAATAAGATATGAGAGGGGTGTCCTTTTATAGGTGAGATGAGTAGCACTCTTGAAATTTTTGAAAGGAAAATGGTGTACCCATGTTTTGAATAAGAAAAAAGGGTCCCAAATAGTGTATTACAAATAATTATATATGATATGGTCAAAAATTTGATATAAAATAGTAATTAGACGAGTTTTACATCATTTTTACCCTTATAATGTTAGTTAAACCCTCGGTAAACCCATTTTTACCTTAAACATAGTATTTAATTGTTACTCTTTTCACTATTAATTATAGTAAAAAACTATAATAAATTGGTTTTTAACTCATTTATGGTGTTTTTAGATTTGGAATAATTATTTATTGTTGACTTGTTATTTTTTACCTTTGGGTTTAGGAAGTTTGCGGGGGGTTTGGGGCTTGTTTGGAGCCCAGAACCCCAACCGGTGGAGAAAACCACTAGTCCACGTGGTTAGTATAAATCATGTGACCTAGCCCATATGATATCTTCTAACTTTTTGGGGTAGGACAATGGGGATATACAGGGTGAAGAGTCTTCCCTAACCATAGGCCAGGGTCTGCATGCATGTGTGAAATGTTTTCAATTTTTAGAAGAGAATATTTTCATAGTTGGTGAACGGTTTCCTAAACTATGTGGCTTAACCATGTAGGTTCCCTCCTTAAGTAGTGCGTGGTGCATAGTTGGAACTCACATTGGCCTACTATGTGTCCAAACCATGCAACCCCTATTTCTTGGGAAAATTTTCAAAAATTTCCTCAATGATTTGTAATTTTAATAATCTTATTCTCTTTCCTCATTCTATAGTGTGTAGAGAATTTGTTCTCCTATTGATCTCCCATAGTGGATTAGAGAGGTAATTCAATAGATCCACTATTTGAAGTTAGATTCAATGTTCGGTTGTCTCGTTGGATAACCATCAATATGTACTCAATTCCTTTTTAGTTGTTCTTCGTTTCTATTCTTCTCCACAAAGTTATCAAGGATTAAGCTCGTATGCACTATTTTTAGGGAGTTCGAACATTCATCAATTTATTTTGATCCATTCCAAACTAAAGGTTGACACTGGATGAGTATATTTGTATGATAATGAGGTAGGTTTCCTATAAATTATCTTTCATATTTTAATGTTTTATAATATGTTTTTTTTGTTCCACACACTAGTGTCACTACACATTTCCACTATGTTTTAATTTCTAAAATTGGATTCCTTTATTTGTAACTAAATACTTGTTATAACCCAACATCTTACTGGGATGGATAACCATGGAGTGATCCATCCCTTTGGTTGGTCTCTACAATATGCTTAATTGGCATTAATCTCTTATACCCAAACACCCAAGGATGTGTTGCCTTAAATTAAAATTTTGATACCAAGATGATATCGAATGAAATTAGTGGCATATAATAGTTTGTTACCATAATAATTTCAATGAATTTAATAAATTTTAGGGGTGATCCAATATCACTTTAATAAACTAGACAATGGTTACACCATTGTCATTATGAAATGTAAACAAATTTTTAATTATTTCTTGTCTTTAAATTCGTTTCAAGGATGGGAACATTTTATGGTATGGATTAAGTACAAGAAACATTTATATTAATAAGGTGTATGGAATGTTATGGGTAAGAAGTGGTGAACCATTAGGTTCAACCATTTAAATTTAAATTTGAATATGAATTTAAAATTCAATTGGATTTAAAAAACAAAAAAAAATTGACCGAGTCCTGGCCTTCGTAGTGGGTAGTAGGTAGCATCTATGTTTTTTATATAAACTTTTCTATCACCTAGACATGAATCCTTGATTTGGAATAAGGGTGTGAATATTACATAGAATAGTTTTTTAATTGGTCTATTTCTATATATAAGTATTTTTATGATATAAAATAATATCTGTGGTGTGTGTTTAGAAATTGTAGAATGATTCCAACATGATTTCCTATAGTCATACGCCATGAGGGTGGTAACGACTATACCCCAGAGGTGGTGGGACATGAGCCACCAGTTATACCTTGAGTAGTGCCTCTAGTGTCACCTCTTATGGTTCCCAATGTGGGTGATGATGCCTGATTCTGGGAATATTTTCTATATCTTATGAAAACTTTATAGGGAGCTCCACGCTCTACCCCTTATTTGGGATTGTTGACTAGAAAGTTATAATAGTAGCATCCACCCTTGTTTTTGGGGGATGGGGAACCATAGGCTGACGAGTTTTTGATTGAGAAATTTATGTCTGTATTAGAAAATCCTTATACACCTCCTCAGAGGATATTTAAACTTGATACTTATATGATGAGAGGAGTTTCCAAATGCTTGTGGGATGTACTAAATTAGGCTTGTCTGTATCGGTAAGTTACATGATGGGATTTACAATCGAGACTCTTCAATTATTTATAACATGAGACCCTAAAGTATGATCACAACAGGTATTTTATGATTCTCCAGTATGTTTCTATGATATTGAAGGATTATTCATCTCATTTTATAGAGCTTCAACGCATCACGCATATCTATACTGTTGATGATCCAGTGAATGCAAGATGATTTAAGGATGGTCTGAGGCATTATATTCATTATCAGATGAATTTTTTATATTTTGAAAACAATATCATAAATATTTATCCATCGTTTACCACTAATCATATCCTAATGGAGCATATGGTGTGAGCTAAGGAAATTTAGAACCCATACAGAGTAGTAGTTATACAAGAAGTTGGAGGCGATGCTTTGAGACTTCATGTGTGAGTAGCAGAAGCCAGGTGACACCCACAGATAGTTACATGGTATTCCACTATTTTGTGAAGCCCGGGAATAATAGTCCATAGTATCCCAAAGACCTCATCGAGTGAAAAGGATACATAATATTGGGTCATATTTAGTGATTTTGTGGGACCTTTCCATTTTTTTGAGTGGGATAGGATTCATTCTAGCTCCACCTTCTAGGGAATGTTCGATAGAACATAAACATGAAGGTATATTGAGTACTAATAGTAATATAATCATATAATGAGGTCATATTCATGGTATCAAAACATCATATATAGAGCCCCAACCAAGAAGAACTACTACAGGTAGTCAGGTTGCAGCACCTAGCTGTAGAATAGGCTATATATATTCAATGTAGCCTATATTAGAGGAGTATTAAAATGTTAATATACTATTTGGGGGACTATTATAGAGCCTTTAATTTCATTTATTCTTTATTTTATATAGTTGAATCACATTCCTTTATATTTGTGCATGTTATGGAGAGACTTGGGCTTTATGTTGAGTACTCTTGTGGTGTGATGAAACTTGATACACCATTGATTATATGATCAAAGAGTGTATTCCAGTTCAAGGAATGTTCTATTTATGTAGGTATTCAATGTTTCATGTGGGACCTCTTTGTCCTTGAGATGATAATTCAATGTTATTCTTAGTATCCAATGGTTTGTTCCTTATCATTCTTGTGTTGATTGTTATCATTAGAGGTTGTCTTTTACATCACTAGTGGACGGAGCTTATATTCCCAAGGGAGTGTCTCATGTTTAGTCTGGTCGATATGGACAAGAGAATCTTGATATTTGTAGAGTGACTACCCAAATTGGTAGCCTTTACATAGATATTTAGGGAATATATTTCATTGAGTTCCCTCCTATAGTCAATCGATTGAGGGATGTATTACCCGAATAATTTTTAGGAATATTTACAAAGAGAGAGGTATAATTTTATATCAATATAGTGATAGGAGCTACATCAATATCCATTCCTCATTATAGGATGGATTATACTGTGTAGTAATAGTTTAAGAGGCATCTATAAGTTTTGGAGGACAAGGGTTTTATAAGGCCTGGTACCTCTCACGAGCGTTCACTGGTCTTTTTCACCAAGAAGTGGGAAGGAAGTATTAGGCTATGTGATGATTACTGTAAATTAAATCATCTAAAAGTGAAAAACGGATATCCCTTAACTCATATACTATATATTTTTTACAAGTTCTGAGAAGCGAGGGGTTTCTCGAAGACTTATCCAAGATCATGTTATCATCTGGTTTGATTAAAACCATCATATGTTCCATGTCCAGATTTACTTAGTTGGTATGTATTATATCTATATCTTGTGATACTGTTTGGTCTTATGTATGTGAATTTCATCCTCATGGATTTGATGAATAGTATTTTACTTCCCTACCAGGATTCCATTTTCATGTTATTCGTATATAACATCATGGTGTATTCTTTTACTCAAAGTAACTACGCTACTCATCTTGAGATCATTTTGAATACACTAAGAGAGCACCATATGTATGATACAATAAGTAAATGTCACTTGTGGATCATTATGGTACACTTCTTGGGTCATATTATTTAGTGGAAGGAGTTTCATTTGACCCAATTAAAGTGAGAGATGTGGTTACCTAAGAGAATCCCAAGAATTTATTATAAATAACGAGTTTCTAGGGCTAGATATTTACTACATACATTTTATAATAAACTTCTCATGCATATAATCACCACTTACAAGATTAGATAAGACGGGTGTGATGTTTATATAGTATGAATCCTCTGAAAAATCTTATCATTATATGAAAGTGAGATTGAATTCAGTTCCCATCCAAATTCTTCTTGAGACGTTTAAAAGATATATAGTCTATTATAATGCATCATGTTTCAATCTAGGAGCAGTTATGATGTAGGAAGATATACTTACTACGTATGGGTCATGGCATTTGAGGACTCATGAGGGGTATTACTAGATGTATGATCTCAAATTGGGAGTTTGTGTACAAGTCTAGAATTGTTGGAGGCATTACCTACTGGGATAGAGTTTTTTGGGAGCCACAAGAATATTTTTACAAAGTGGTACATAATTCTTATAAAGTGAATATGGGTTGAATATCTAAAAAAAATTTCCATCGAGATTACCATTACACGTGGTAAAGGAAATGACGTTGCATATGCACTAAGCAGGAGAACTCGATTACAGATGGTTCAATAGGGTGGTAGAGAAAGATAGATTATGGATTAGTTTTCGAAGATCCATATAGATATTCAAGACCATTATGGAGAGTCTGTTATTTCATCATTATTAGAAAATTCTTCGCTTCTAGAGAAGGGGAAGATGAGACATTTTTCACATATATAGGGTTTTGTCCTACGAGAGATCATTTTCAGTGTGGACTCACCTCTGTATTGGATTATCGATGATGATGACATCCTTTATTTAAAAGTTTATATATAGGTTCCCATGGATATAATAGAGGTTCTGATGATTAATTCACATGATTCAAAATTGGAAGTTCACCTGTTTATCTCTAAGATGTATAATGACATGTGTAGACATTATTTTTTGTTAGGGATGAAGAGTTGGATAATAGGTTTTATCACTATGTTTTTGACCTATCAGTATGTGATTGTGGATCACCAGTGACCTATAGGATTCCTGAAGCCTTAAGTAGTCTTAGAATGGAAATTAGAGGATGTTACAATGGATTTTTTTTTTGTCAGTTTACTAAGGTATCCTCAACATAGCAAAAATGTTTGGGTAATCATGGATGGACTAATGAATTTATCCCACTTATTTCCGAACCAATAGAATTTTTTCAATTGATGTGTTGGGAATATTTTATGCCTTTAAGATTATTCAACTACACGAGGTCCCTTATACTATCATTTTAGAAAGGCAATCTTTCTTTACATTGAGTTTTTGGCAGGTATTGAAAAATGATATCGAGAAACAAGTGCTTCATAGAACAACCTTCCACACTCCGAATGATGGTTATTTGGAATCGACTCTTTAGGATATATAGTAAATTCTTGTATCTTGAATCCTTTATTTAAATGGTTTATGGGATAAGAATATATCTCTCTTCAAGTCATCCTACAGTAAAAATTATAAGGTGATGATTCAGATATATACTTATAAGAACCTTTGTGGTATGCCATTACGATCACCCATGTACCAATTAGAGTCAAGAGAAGTAGTGTTGTTGGTTCCTAATCTCATTCATAAGACTTCATTGAATGTTCATCTGGTCAGGAAATGGATGTATACTGCTTAGTCTCAACTAAAAGTTTATGTATATTGCTTTTGACTACCTCTAGGGTTCATGTTCAGGGATCATGTATTCTTGATGGTGTCACACAAACTTGGTAATAGATGGATTTAGAGGCAATGGATGATCTCTCCATGATTTGTCATGTAGTTTGGGATTTTGGTGAGAGTTAGGCTGGTAGACTATCAGTTTCTATTACCTCGTAAGAACCATTCCATGCATGATGTATTAAACATTTCATAGCTTCACAGATATCATGAACACCTATATCATAATTTTTATATTGATGATATTGACTTAGATATTTATTCTTCTTATAATGAGTATTCTATATTCATAGTTTATCAAAGCACAAAGGATTTATGGGGCTGGTATGTGCCTTTAGTACAGGTTCTATTGCAACATAGATGGGTGCAAGATAATAAAGGGAAGTGGGAGTCTGGTGTAAGTGCTCAATGGTCATAATTATTCCCTGATTACATTTTTCACCTTTGGGAGGTGAACTCAGGGATGAGTTCCTTTAATTGGGGAATATTATAAGAACCCAATTTTATACACAGACATGGATCCTTTTAAATTTGGTCTAGCTCTTTAATATGGACCTATTGTGTATTTCCGTTAGGGATTTAATGGTTATAGAGATTCTAGGGGCTTGTTTGGATCCTATTAGCCTAGTCAATAGAGAAAATAACTAGGCCACACAGTTTGTAAAAACCTTATGACCTAGCCAGTATGATATATCTTAACCCTATGGGGATGGACACACTGGAAAAGCAAGCCACATGGTTTTCCCTAATAGTTTATAAAGAGCCACATTCCCATGATAATTTATGCAATTTTTAGTAGAAGTGATTTTCAGGGTTGGAGAAATGCTTGCCTAACAATGCGGGTTCCTTCCTTAAATAGTGGGAGGCGTATAGTTAGCACACGGTTTGGCCAACCGTGTGGAAAAACTATGTGCACCCCATTTATTGGTGATATTTGCAGAAATAACCTCAATGAGTTATAGTTTTAACACTCCTCTTCTTTTTCCCCATTTTCCAGCATGAATAGGACATGTTCTCCTACTGATCTCCCACCTTACCTGACCTAGGTAATTATATAACTCCTCTATCTGAAGTTTAATTCAATATTTTTCACTATTGTTGGATCTCCATCGATAAGTAATCAATTACTTTTTATCCATTATTCAATTTTCTTCTCTTATAAAATGTTATCACATGTCATTCTCTTATGAATTATATATAGGGTGTTTATCTATTCTTCAGATTTCATCCAATTCGGGTCGAACTAAAGGTCATTAATGGATGAGTTGTGTGGAATGATAATGATGTAGGTGATCTATAAATTCTACCTCGTGTTTTAAAGTTTTATAATATGTTTGGTTATTCCACACACTAGTTCCACCACACTTTTCCCCTAAATTCTGATTTCATTAAATTGGTTTCCTTTCATGGAACCTAACAACTTGTTAGAACCCAACCTCTTATTGAGATGGATAACCTATGTGTGAGACATCCCTTTGGGTGTTCCCTCTAATATTCCTAATTGGCCTTATTCTCTTATACCTAGACCAAAAAATGTTGTTCTTAGAGATAATCTGAAAGTTTGATACCATGTCGATATGGAATCAATTTAGTGTCATAGTATGGATAGTGACATTGGTAATTTTAATTAATTGAATTAATTTGAGTGGTGAGCACACATCACTTTCTTAAACTGTAGAATGGTTACACCCTTATAATTTCTAAATATAAATTAATTACGAATTATCTGTTGGATCTTATTAAATCATATAAATCTTACTACTACTGAAATGTGGTCATGGATAACCTCATTAGTTATGGAAATTTGGCATGATGACCCTTATGCATGTTTTATATAAATGGGTTTGGAGTCCCTTCTGCTTTATACTGAATGGGAATGGTGACCCTTAATAATTATAATAAATGGCAATGATGACCCTTGAACATGTTATATTAATATGGGCATAGAAACCCTCATATAAATTTGATACAATATAGGCATGGTGTCCCTTGTGATATTATACAGGTATGAAATACCTTATTATACTATATGTGCATGACATCCCTTGTGATACTTTATAGAAATCATGTACCTTATGATAACATAAAAGCATGACATCCCTTACTGTGATACCAAGAATGGAAAACAAATATGTGATACTAGGTATGGCATCCTTATTATATGAATTTGGGATTGGGGCCCATATTTTGTGATACTGGTCATGGAGTCCCCTTTAATATTGTTATATTGGGCATATAATTCCTTATAAATGTGATATTGAGAATTAAGTCCATTTATAAATGTTCAGAGTTATTCCAAAATGGGCTAAAGCAGGTGGTGTTTGACTCTTTTCTTTTAGGAACAAGAGTAAACCCATTTACAGTTATTATACCTACTTTACATTATTATATCTTCACGCTTCCATGTTAAACAAACGAAATGGATATTTATAGATTCCACTAGTGGAAACCTACTAAGTTAATCTCGCACCCCATATATGACACTTATAGAACTTGGGAATACTATATTCATGCTGGTGTAGATAAGGGGAAGCATCCACTTACAAATGCATGACATTATGGAAAGTCTTAGGATAGATCTTTCTTGTAGATGATTGAGCATGAGCTCAAGATGTTGTGAAAGATTTTTAAATTTTTGTACCTTTTTGTATTGTAATATTTCCTTATTCATGTATCAATATTTTCCATATGTATAGATATATAACATAAATTATCATCCTTCTTTATATGATTCAGCTTACTGTATTTTATTAATATTCAATGCTTGGTTATTCAGGTATATTTCAACTACTTATTTAATTTTTTAATTCTACTATTTATCAGTTGATTGTACCATCGTGATACTCTGGTAATGAGGGATTTTTCTCCCCACAGACACACCCATGGTCCTTTATTCTAGTGAGTAACCTCTAGTTTTCGAGGAGATTCGTTTGGGGCCATGCATCCCACCAGGATTGGGGCACCTCTGAGTGGAACCCAGTTCGAGAAGTCAAAAAAACTAAGTTGAACTTATTAGAGATATAAATTCTGATGATTCCCAATTTGAAATTAATTTTAAAAAATTCAATTTATAGAATTTCCATAATCCAAATTAATATTATACTAGAAGACAAGACGAAAAAGCGAGGTTTCCAAGAGGAAAGTTTCATTTGTATAATATGTTTTAATATCACAATTCAAAATTAAATTGTTTATAATGGCATAAAATAGTTAAATTGTAATATTATTATACTAATTATAATTTGATTAAAATTTAAAAATTCTATTTAAACTTGTAAATTATTAAAATTAAATTAAATTTTTCAATAAAACCAGTATTTTTCACTATTAAACAAAAATAAAACATTTCAGAAAAATCAAAAAAATTCACCCTAAGAAAAATTTTATATTATCATTTAAAAAAGGATGTAAATTTTATCAGATATATTTCTTAAAAGTTGTAAAAATTAATTTATGTAATGAGCGCAAAACATAACTAAACCATCATTTATAAAATTATAGTTTTTTTAGAAAACTTTTATTTTTATATTAAATTATTATTATTTTATTTATAAATAATAAATTAAAATAATTTATATAATTTACATATTAATATTCATGCCCACCTATTTAAAGGATATTTGAAAATATTATACTATATTATGGATCATTTAGACTCAGGGTTGCGTCTTCCATAATCTATTGAAGTGAAAAAATTTAAAGACATATATTTCATTGGTTACTTATTCTTAGTATTGATTGTCACATATTATATCAAATAAAATACTATCTTTTTTATATTATTTGGTGTTACACTTCTGGGATAATTCAAACCCTGATTTTGATGTCCATCATGTTGACATACAAAGAATCACTACAACAATTCCCAACCAAACTATGGGTTTGTGGAACATTTGTTTATACTAAAAATGAGAATCCTTTAGATATTGATGAATTATAATGTAAATAACCCATACTATCAAAGAATATTTATTTGTAAACATTAATTTTTCCAAAATATTTTGATATCCTGATATTTAGTTTTGTTAATTCAAGTAGGAATCTATGTGTTTTGGAGTAAGTACATCATAACATTGGTAGGATCAGTATGGAGAAAGTTATTTCATTAAGATATTGGATAAAAAATTAAATCAAAACTATAAAATAATACATCATTCTACATAATGATCATGATGGGTAAATACATTTTATTTATATATGGAATAAGAAGTGGGACAAGAAAATTTCTCTAGATCCTAGTCTAAGGATCTGCTAAGAGCAAGACCAAATTGTTCAATTAAAGATACCTGGAGGGATTATATCATTTAAGTGGAATCCTATGGCTGTGGGGAGTATAAGGAATCCTTTTAATCATTTTATAAGAATAGGAAGAAAGGTATATTTCATATAGGGTTTATTTAGTTGAAGAATATAAAAAACACTGAAATTGCCAGATAATAAAAAACTATCAAAACCAATGGATTTGGTTGAGAATATTTTTATAAATATATATCAAAGTACATGAGATACATAAAAATATAACTCCCTATGTTTTTTTGTTTAAATTTATGATTCTATAGAATGATATATAAGTCATTGAATATTATAAATTAGTTATTATTAATATTATTACATATATTATATATAATAAATATGAAAGGGAACACCTTCTCCAATTGTTTACATCCACTCATTGGATCATCAAAAAAAATATTCATCAATAAGAGTTTTAGGAATATGTTTTTCCCTCACTTCAATCCCCTTTTACATATTCTTTCTTTTCTCAAATATAATTTTTAGCATGATTTTATTGTGAAAATTTGGATATTCCATAGTAATGAATACTCCTAAATTCCATGGAAAATTTAATGTTTGTATGAAGAAAAATCCTTGTTTAATTCCTTTATATCCCCTACTATAAAATTCCTCAATGATTAATCATCTTTATGAAGGTGATTCAATCATTTCCCCATTTTTTGATAAACCCTTGTATGATTTTAAAAATTAGTTTTATTTTATATCTATAAATATTCATAATAATATTTTAATAAATAATTTATATTATTAATGAAATATTGACTTATAATTTATGTATTATTTCATTTGGGATGTCATGGAAAATATATAAACAATTCTACCTATATTTATTTTTTAATATGGAGTATTTTATGAAATTCATAATGTGTTGTCCTGGGGAAAATATTATTTTATTTTTTTAGAATGTATTTCTATTAAAAAAAATTAAAAAAAGTTTGTGATGAATTTATAAAATGACATATGAATTTGAATATAAAATTTTTCATTTATTATTTAAAATATAAAAATACATTATTACCCATTTTTGTATCAAACATATTTTTTTAAAAAATCATTAAATTGAACAAATGCAGTTGAAATGCAATTATTTTTTATAGAATTATGAAAAATAAATGGTAAATAAGAATTTTTATTTATTCAAAAAAAAAAGTATTTATTTCATGATTCACACCTTGGTGTGTACATTTTCTTATTTATTAAATGAACTTGTTCCATATTATTCTATGGTTTTGTTAGGGATAACAATAAAGGTTTGATATGTTGTTCTGGGATTAATGACTTGTTGAATTTTAAAACCACATCAGAAAATGTTGAGGCATAGAAGGATACTCAATGGATGAGTTTGAATTTAGGTTATGTTGAAACACTACATAGCTAATTCCCTCTGAGTAATGATTTTATTCTAACTTGTAAATATGTTCAGGTGGTAACTATGACTAATGCATTATGGGATTCCTACTAGTTTGTGGAGAAACATTGGATTGTGTCTTGCACATAGTTTTATTATACATATGGATATGGATTTAGATCAACTATTTAGATATGTACATGGATATATATGTTGAAGGGTTTAAATATCATGAGGGTCTTATGTTTCTCTACCTTAGTCCATAAGTATTTTCCCCTTATACTCCAGTGTGGTTGTTATAATAATTCTTTTCAATTTATATTTTCATTAATATAGTTATATAATTTATACCATGTATATACTATTAATTCTTCTTATAATAGTTTAATTTATGAATAATGATTAATATTCTATATTTCATGCATTATAATTTATAAAAATATCATTTATATGGTTACTTTTATATCATAAAAATGGTATTTTAATGAATTTTATTTGAAAATAGTATGTATGGAATTTCAAAGAAACAATACATATAGAACATTTTATTGAATTAAATCACACATTATCCCACACCATATACACACAAAATGTTATATAAATAGATTATATTATTGTGATACATTTTTCAAGACATAGGTTTCATATTTGTAAAAATTTGACCATTGGATTCTATATGGAGTGGTGGTATGTGGTATACTAGGGTATTATTTTGTACATATGGATAGACTATTGTTATATATTTTTAATGTTTATTGTGATTCATTAAAATGGTAGACATTATTTTTATATTTTGGATTCTAATACTATATATTTTTCATATGATGTTAGTTTAATTATTTAATTAATGTTTGTATGCTTTAATCGTCATCTTATTTAAATGGTAGATCATTCCCACTAGTTACATTACTACCCTTGGAACTTTTTTCCCATCCCATGGGTTTTAAGAATGAACATCAGAATTTATAGAAAAACAATTTGTGTTTTTTATAGGTATCTATGTTTTTATCTTTCAGGTTTTCTAGAGAAATTTAGGTAACAACCTAGGGTTTTTCTAGGGTCTATTCAGGGGAAAACTATGTAGTCTTGAGGGATATGATCTAACATACCCAGTGTTATTTATGACTTCTCAAGAGAGACATGAAAGAATATTAAAATACTTGTAAATCTACGTATGGGATATCTAATTAAACATTGATCCCTATGATGTTGACTTCTATCACATGATATCAGGTGTCTTACTAATATCAGATATTAGGTAAAATATAATGGGTTGATGTGTTCAAAAAAATTTGGTTCACTTAAATATTATGAATGTTATACTATTTCATTGAGTTATATAATGTCTGTTATAGATTATATGACATAGAAAATATTAAAGAATGTATGGTTACAGTTTGTGAGGGCCTGGTGACCCATTTAAAAAGATAATTCTATCATTATTAACATCTTTGATATGTTGCATCATTGAAGATTGGGCACATTAGGGTTATTATTACAAGTCAAAACATGATATGGTCATATGAATAGAAATTTTGTCTCATAATGATTCTTCAGTATCATAGGACTTTTATACACATCAACACAAATGATGTTTTTATCATTATAATTGTACCTATCACTACCACAAAACAAGGTTTTATCAGCACTAAAAAAGGCCTTTATCAGTGCTAAAAAAGCGTTATTAATTGAGCCTCTATTAAAGGCGGGGTACCCTTTATCAGTGCTAAAAACACTGATAAAGGGGGTCCTTTATCAACACTATATTTTGTGCCAATAAGGGACCCCCTTTATCAGCACTCAGAAAAGTGCTAATAAAGGCCCTGCTTTATCAGCACTATTCGAAGCGCTGATAAAGTCCCCATTTATCACTACTTCAACTAGCACTGATAAAATCTTCCCTATCTGGGGGTGTTGTTTATATAACAACACACCTAGAAACCTGAAAATAAATTAAACAACTGACGAAAAAAATTAATTGAGCAAAAATAACCTACACAAACTAGCAAAAACCTACTAAAAATAACCACTCATAGTATATATATATACAAAATAACCACATACATAATGAAAATGATGAAAAAACAAGAAACACACACAAAATTTTGGAAAAAAATTCTATATACATTTAATTGACATCATGAATACAAAAATATTAACTCCTGGTATATACTAAAAAAACACTTCTATATACATTTTGAACAATGTTTTATAAAATTACATTTACAAATATCCAACAAACAATTAAAAACATTAATGTTTTCTCTTTTGATGTTTGTAGTCCCCTCTAAAAAATGTCCTCTGATGGCAATAGTCATCGAAAAAATAATCCCAACTCAATAAAAAGGTTCCACATATATAAGAAATCAAATATTACATTAGTAATACTATAAGGAAATAAACTAAACATTAATATGAAGAATACATTAAAAATTTGTCAATTTTTAATAAAAATGACACATTTGGAGTCATACTGGTGACACTGTGTATCGTATTGGGGTGGGGTTGATTTATAAACCTCAAAAATGACTAATAGATCATTTTACTAAAGTATAAAATCAATCGGAATTCATTTTCTTATTTTCAGTATGTTAGTTTTGTTTTTCACTAAAATGTCATTTCAAACCGAAAACATGAAATTGAGTCATACTGGTCGCATCATGTGTCAATTTGATGTGAGACTGCATCATAAATGTCACTTAGGAATTAATAATTGCTTTCCTTAATTAGTAATACAATCAGAGTGCATTTTATTTTTTTTCATTGAGTGACAAGTTTGGATTTAAAATGTCAATTTTAAATTGATATTGGACACTTTTATTCACACTGATCACACCGTTCATCGGATTGAGGTGGGGTTGATTCTTACATGTCACAACAGACTCATGGATCGTTTTCCTAATGTATAAAAATAATCTAAATGTGTTTTCTCTATTTTCAATATGTCATATGTGTTTTTTTACTTGAATTAATGTCAATTTTAAATAACAAGACATGTTTGGAGTCATATTGGTGATACCATTCATTGGATTGAGGTTCGGTTAATTCTTACACATAAAAAATGACTGATGTATCATTTTCCTAAAGTATCAAAACAATCAGAATGCATTTCCTTAGTTATCAGTATGTTAGTTGTGTTTTTTTACTAAAATGTCATTTCAAATAGGAAACATGCAATTTGAGTCATATCGGTCACATTGTGCATTGTTTTGATGTGAGACTTATTCATACACATCGCAAAGGACTTAAGAATAATTTTCCTTAATTTTGAAGAAAATAGGAGTGCATTTTCATTGTTTTCATTGAGTGACACATTTTGAACTAAAATGTCAATTTTAAACTGATAACAGACACTTTTAGTCACACTAGTCACACCATTCATCAAATTAAGGTGGAGTTTATTTCTACACATCTAAACTAACACATATATAATTTTCCTAAAGTATCAAAATAATATGAATGCATTAGATCCATTTTTAGTATGTTAGTTGTGTTTTTTACTTGAATTAATTTAAATTTAAAATAAAAAGACACATTTGGAGTCATACTGGTGACACCGTGCATTGGATTGAGCTGAGGTTGATTCATACACCTGAAAAATGAATGATGTATCATTTTTATAAAGTATCAAATCAATAAAAATGCATTTCCTCAATTTTTAGTATGTCAGTTGTGTTTTTTTACTAAAATGTCATTTCAAACCCAAAATATTCAATTTAAGTCATATCAGTTGCATCATGGGTCTATTTCATGTCAGAATTCTTCATAGACGTCACAAAGGACTTAAGAATCACTTTCATTAATTTGTAAGAAAATTGGAGCATGTGTGATTTTTTTTTAGTGAGTGACACATTTTGAACTAAAATGTTAATTTTAAACTGATAGCGGACACTTTTAGTCACACTGGTCACACTGTTCGTTAGATTGAGGTGGGGATGATTACTACATGTCACAACTGACTAATGTATTATTTTCCTAAAGTATAAACACAATTTTATTGTATTTTCTCAGTTTTTAGTATGTCGATTGTGTTTTTTTACTTGAATTAATGTCAATTTTAAATAACAAGACACATTTGGAGTCATACTGGTGATAACATTCACCGGATTGAGGTGCAGTTGATTCCTACACATTACAAATGAGTGATGGATAATTTTACTAAAATATCAAAACAATTGGAATGCATTTCCTTGGTTTTTAGTATGTCAGTTGTGTTTTTTTTACTAAAATTTCATTTCAAATTGAAAACATACAATTTGAGTCATAATTGTCGCATCATGTGTTAGTTTGACATGAGACTACTTCATCCACATCACAAAGGACATAAGAATCATTGTACTTAATTTGGAAGACAATTTAAATATGCTTTCTTTGATTTCATTGAGTAACACGTTTTGAGTTAAAATGTTAATTTAAAACTGATAGTATACACTTTTAGTCATACTAGTCACACTGTTCGTCAGATTAAGGTGGGGTTGATTCCTACACATCAAAAATGACTCATGGATCGTTTTCTTAAAGTATAAAAATAATCCAAATTCGTTTTCTTGGTTTTTAGTGTGTCAGTTGTGTTTTTTTTCTTGAATTATTTTTAATTTTAAATAAAAAGACTCATTTAGAGTCATACCAGTGACACCATGTATCGAATTGAGGTGTATTTGATTCTTACACATCCCAAATGACTGATGGATCATTTAGTGTCTAGTGTCTGTCTGATTCACATTTCATAGAAACAATTATTAGAAAATTAACTACCTCGGTTAAAAATTGTTTTTTAGGGGAATGACTTGCCTCAACACTGGTGGGGGTGGGGCGGGATATTCACACGTGGGTTGTTCTTGATTTGTTTCTTCTCTTTTCCTCTCCATATTTAAACTTTATATCATCTCTCTCTGGTATTCTAATTCTTCTTGTAACGTAGATAATGTTTCTCTCATCTTTTTCATTTCGGTAGTTTGATCCTCTACTTGTTTTTTTTCTCAAAATATGTTCGGGGTGTCACCCCAAAACTCGCACCTCTTAAGCGGCCATACTTTTCTGGCTTTTTCAAGGCCACTGATAGTATGTCTATATCTGGTGTTGGTGTTGTTGACTCTTGTGATTATTACAGATAGAAAATATAGTAAAATAATTCATCATTGTTATGTAATAGTGATTTAAATAAAAACAAATTTTTTTATGTCATACTTACACATATTTCCCACACTTTTTGTGTTTTTTCATCTATTAGTTTTCCATTTTTAGTTACACGCACCTCCTTCCATAACACATGGTGTGGGATGAAAATTGAGGTGGATTTGGACTCTTCAAGATGCATATAAAAAAAGAACATAGTTATTGTGTTTTTTGATGTCATATAAAACTATTATAGTAAATTAAAAAACGTACCAATTTTTTTTCAAGTGATGCGTACCCCATCCTTGCTTTACGGTAGGGGTATGCTGGTTTTGATGCTCGTTGTTTATTTTCAGCACTTGGTTGATATTTCATAAATAAAACATTATCAATTAAAGTGATGAATACACATACCATCAAACAACATATTATCATACACAATGTACCTGAAAATAATTCTTTGCACGACGACCAGTAAACACATCCCACAATGTTTGGGTTATCAGGTGTACATAAATAATAGGTGGGTGAAATTTTATTTTCCCTTCAGCATCTTTAAGATGATATTTCATTAAAATTGTGAGGAAACTTTTATGAATCCTTCTAGAAACCCTTAACAAATAGTCTTTCTGTGATTCATCTACTATAATGTCACTCTATAAGAGATGATGGAGTGTAAGTAAATGTTTCATTATTTAATTTTTAGTAAATTAAAAAAATGATGTCATAATGTTACCGTAATATATCCCCACATTAGTGTCTTAATCTCAGCCGCAATATGGTTCTATGAATTTATATCAATCTCAACACATTGACGAGTGGTGATTAAAATGTAACTACTGAACATGGCCTTGTTGGGGTTAACATGTTGTCCCCTCTTATTCAATCCAATCTCATATTTTAGGCCTTTCTTTTTAGCCTTAATTATTTTTTCTAATACCATCAAACTACAGCACTCCTATTTTTTCTACGCCAATGGTGTTTCGTCACCTTTCATTTCCTTGGATCCACTATCGTTGATATGTTCCTTCAGCTCCAGAGGTCTAGCATTGGTAGATGCATATGGTGGTTGTACCTCTACACTGGGAGCAGCAACAGGTTGACAAACTTTTTGTTCATCTGCACTACGAGCAGCAGCAGGTTGAAAAAACCTTTTTTATCTTGGGATTGGGAGAATCATCACGTACAAAAGTCATTATCTACAAAATTGGTTTAACATTTAATTTAGATAAAATAAAATCAACAACAAATAGATATTAACATAAGGCAACTAGTTCAGAAACCTATTGTTCATCTGCACCACAAGTAGCAGCAGGTTGAGAAACCTGTTGTGCCTGGGTATTAAGAGAATCATCACATTCAAAAGTAATTATCTTTAAAAGTGTTTTAACATTTAATTTAGATAACATAAAAGTAGAAAAAAACATACATTAACATAAGGGAACACAATGTATATTGGAAAAAAAATATAACATGATTATTGAACTCTCTTTTTTTAAAGGTTGAAGAGATTTGACCCCTCTATCGACTATCCAAATCCCTTCATTATGGTATTCTATGACATAAAAAACTTCTTCTACACTGGGACTGCTGCAAAATTATTGTAAAATCCCAATAAAAGGTTCTTTCTTTGTTTAATTTTCATCTAACACTTCAGTGGTTTTGGTCGATAATAGAATAATTTTCTAGTTTTGGTTTGCAGGATCTGGAACATAAAATAATTGTACTACCTGTGATGCCATTATAAATGGTACTTCTTTGTACCCTTCCTTACTAAAATCAACTTTCACAAATCCCAACTCATCTATTTTAACATAACTTCTTTTATCAACCTAATTGCATTGAAAAATCGGCACTCATAATGTCGTATAATCAAACTCCCATGTTTTTTTGATGATACCAAAATATGACATATTCGCGTAAAATTAGTCAAAGATTATGTGAGTTTGAAATCCCAAAATAGTGTTTATTTTTCATTTGATCATAGTGAAGGCTAAAAACTGAATGTTATAGGGACCTATAAACTCCCAACTCACTATATGTGAGTTAGTTGATAAATGAAATACACCAAATTCTATCTAATGTACTTCAAATATTTTTCAATGTGCAGATCAAAATAACAAAATCTCAAGTGGACTCCCATCATTATTATTTATTTATCCAAGAACACTTTACTCACTAAACCTACAAAATATTCAAGTTTCCATTAAAAATTCACTTCATAGTAGTTGATACCAGAGATTATGCACTGATGTATTAAAAAATAGTTTTCAAACCAAAACCGATATATGCTCATACCATCCTTCAAGGCTGATAACTATGAAACATGCAGACCATCATATCATACATATTAATAGTTATTATTGATTGGTAAGCTAAGATTAATATACAAGATGCAATGACCTAAATTTATCTAATAATTAATATTTTATGTAACCCCACAATAAAAACAGAGTATACTAGCTCCATCAAGGTGCATCAAATCATCATTTTGGTTGATTATTCGCGCTCCATTCCATCACCAACTGATGAATTCAATAATATCCATGAATTCAAGATGAAAACATTAATTTAACCTTATTATTACTTAATGAGATATTGAAATAAAATTTTAAAACCCCCATGACCATGAAACTATGAAAAATGTGTGTTTGTAGTAATTTAGTGTTATCCCCACACAAGTGAAAATTAGGCAAAAATAAATTTCACCACATAGGCCCAATACCTTATTATGATTTTTCAAGTCCACAATCAAACACAATATAGAATTTGAATATTCGTTTTAACATGATCATATTATGAAGAAAGTGATTACCACTATTTTCATTACCCACCATTGCATTTCACGCTCTGATTCTTCTTGAAAGGTTATGAAATTGATCATGTTTAAGAATGTTTCAGTTTGAAGATTCTTGTGGTATAAATCTCATCCATAAACTTGTTCAAATGGAAATAATATGAAGAATGAAAAATGGGCTTCAAAGAGGAGGAATAATTCATAATTATTGGTGGATAATCTTTTTCTAATCACGTAGTGGAAAAAAGAAGATTGAAGAACTCGTAGATTTTCTTTTCAGATTCTGAATTGTTCCCTGGAGCAAGAGGCTGATTCAAAAATAATTCAATTAATCACTTGAGTATTAACTTCTATTTACTCATTTTTTCATAATTTCATGTAATTTTGATTTAATATTCTGATGATGGAATACTAGAACATTTTTGTTCACACAAAGGAAAATTACACCATTCCAATGTTGGTGAATTATATTCTTTAATTGTTAATTATTTCAATACATTATCGAGTTGATTTTAATGTTTTAATAAATTTTATATTTCTACTAACACTAACATTTAATTTATCTGAATCTATTTCCCTCAATTTCACACAGAATCCACTCTGACATAATTCACTACATGATATAACAAGCAATGTGATGCTTTAAAGGTGATCAGAGATATTCAGCCACCTGGCCTGGCAAGGGTACAATATAAATTGATTATTATACTGACATATCCAATCCCAAAAAAAATATAAGAGTAATAATTGTGGTATCAATTGATATGAATAATTGTATGAAATAAATTTAATAGTGATTCAATCAGAGAATGAGATAATGATCTAAGGGTAGACAACTGTTCATAAGACTGAATGGAAACAAATTCAATTTCAGAAAGTTTATTTAATATTAAATTTATCACCAATTGATGAATTCAAATCCTTCAAAAACACAATCCATTAAACAACTTAAAACACATTTTTGGAACTTCCTTCTCTAGAGACAACCTAAGTCTACTACTACTGCATTTTACATGGGTCCAAAATTATTTCATCAGTGTAAAGACCCGTAAAATTCAAGGGAAATTTTTTCTTAATTTTCTTTGGAATTTTACAAGAGCACGGTTTCTGACGGAACCTGATTCCGAGGCCCGGAGTGCCCGGAATCATTTTCCGAAGTTTGGCTTGGGTACGTTCTGTGAACGAACGAGCGGGAATTTCTAACTTTTGAACCGGTGCCCGGAATCAAATTCTGAGGGCACTGATGAACTCGCAACGCCGATTTTCGCTTAAGGGGACCTTTTCCGAGGTTGTGTTTATAGCGGTTTGAAAGTTAGTTTTTGGGTTTTAGAATAAGTTAAATAAAATTTGTGGAATACAAATTTTTATTTTAACTTGTTGTTTTTTTAAACCTCCAAAAGGGAGTTGGGGGTGGGACCCACAACCACTTAACCTCCCTTGGGAGGATTAAGTGTGGTGGGGCCCACACGAACCCCAACTCCTCAACTTCTCTCAAAAACTCCCCTTTAACCCTTTTCAATTAATGTTTGACAACTTGGCTTAATTAATTGAGGAGGGTTAATTTGAATTTCAAACCTTTGAAATTCTAAGAGGAAGGTTGTGTAATAAAAATAAGCTTAAGCTTATTTTATTATGTTGGGTTGGTTTCCTTTTCTCTTGAGAGGATTGGAGAGCTCTTTCTTCTTCTTCTTCAAACTTTGATGAAGAACGCGAAGAACCTTCGAGCATCGACGAAGAATGCCACGTTCTCGGGAATCATCTTCCGCGACCCCATACCCGTGACACCGACGACGTACTCCTTCCGCGTCAACTCTTCCGCGACGATTTCCCGCGACGAAATCATCGTCAAAGAACTTCGAATCCTCGCTTCACGACATCGACGTCCTTCTTCCGTGACGCCGACCATCGTGACGCGTCTTCCGCGGGTCGTTGACGATCATTGATCTTGAAACCGAGGTAGGGGTTTGTTGTTGATTATTTATTTATTTACTCTCTTTCTTGGTTCTAGCATGATAATCTTGTGGATAAATATTTAAGGGTTATCATCTAACGAGAGGGGGGTCGGACCGAACAAACACGGATGAATCCCCCCTCCTTTGTTCTTGATTATTATTATTTTCTTGTGGATGAACGAGATGGCGTGGTGCCGTCGCACCACGCGGGAATCACACGGCTATAGTTGCGCGGCGCCGTCGCGCCGTGCCGCGGAAGTTTATCAAGAACGTGACGCCGTCGCGCCGCGTCGAAGGGAACCAAAGGCACCGCGGCTAGAGCGGAGCCGCGGCGGACGGGCGCGATGTCGTCGCACCGCGCCGGACGACGAAGGTCGCGGCCGGTTTCAGGCCGCGGCGGAACGAGAAGACCGGCGGCTAGCCGGGCCGCCGGTGTCGGAAGCCGGAAGGGGGACCGGCTTGCCGGTCCGTTGAGGAAGAACTGGCCGGCCATGTTGAGCCAGCCGGGAGGGAGAAGTTTCGGGGGAATTAATTCCCCCGGCTGGCCAAAAACCAGCCCCCCATAAAGGGGGGGCGCGGTTACACCAAGGGGGGGGGGGGGGGGGCAGCGCCCCCCCCCCCCCCCGTTTTTCCTCAAAGCAGGCCCCCCACGTGAGGGGGGGACCGGTTTCACAAAGGGGGGGCAGCGCCCCCCCCCCATTTTTCTCAACGGCAGGCCCCCACGAGGGGGGGCCGTTGGACAAAGGCGCGTCTATCAGCCGCGCCGCCAGCAAAGAAGGGCGGGGGCCTTGCCCCCCGCGCGTCGCACCCGAGCGGCGCCCAGGCCGCGCCGCCGCCGGCCGGGCCGCGCCGCCTTGTCGGACCGCACCGCCGCGCCGGGCCGTGCCGCCGCATCGCCGGCTGGGCCGGGTCGGACCCGGGTCGGGTCGACCCGGTTCGGGCCGACCCAGGGGCGGTCGGGCCGGGTCGGCCCGAACCCGGACCCCCCGTTTTCGAATCGACTTCGGTCTTTTGCCCATAACTTGAGCTACGGACCTCAGATCGACGAACCGTCAGCGGCGATGCGATCCTTGGATCGAGACGGTCAATTCGGTATATTGCACTCAAAGTTTAGGAATACTTTGAGTTCGTCCGTGTTGGTTCGTACACGAAACCAACCGGGCCCTCGGAGCGGAAACACTCATATCTTGAGTTACGGACGTCCGATTGACGTTTCGTCAGCTTTGTTGTGTTCTTCTTAGTGAGACGGATCTTTTGGCATACTCCACCCGAGGTTTGGACGCTGGTGGAGTACGGTCAGGTTGGTTTTGCCTTAAAAACCAACCGGGCCCCTGGGACGAAAAAGCCAATAACTCTCAGACCGGGCGTCCGATCGACGCGCCGTCAGTTGCGTTGAGTTCCTGTTGGCAATACGGAACTTTTGGATACATCAACTCTGGACTTTGTGACAGTTGATGTATCAGCCTCTCGTCTTGTGGAGCGGACCCTCCCGAACGAGCTTGTTGTGTGCGGGAACCCTAGTGCTGGTTGCGACTGTGACTGCTACTACTACAGCTACTGCTACTGTGACTGCGACGACGACAGTACATAGATCCTTAGTGGATTCGACGACGACGACTACAGCACTCAGCGATCCTACGTGGATCAGTGCTACAGGTCCTGTGTGGGCCCGATCCTGTGTGGGTCTGATCCTGTGTGGGTCTTTGCGCTCAGCGGTCCTGTGTGAACCAGCGCCTACAGGTCCTATGTGGGCCCGATCCTGTGTGGGTCTTTGTGGGGGTTAGTTACTTATCGATCCTTCGTGGGTCCGACGACTTAGATGGATCAGAGATCATCTTTATCATCCTTCGAAGAAGTATACCTGTGTGAGCTGAATCCTGTTCCTTTCCTGTGTAGATTGTGTTGTGCTATCCTGTGTGGATTTTGTTTTGCTTTCTTGTGTGGAATACGTATACTTTCCTGTGTGGACTGAGTTGTACTTGGGCTCGGAGGTTGGAGCGTATTGAAATTGATGACTTAGGTATATGTATGGGCATATACCTAAGCAGTGTCGGTTGTTACTTCGTGTTTTTATCTCACCTTTGTGGTTTATCCTTTGTGGATTTTGGGAGACCTTCAGGGGTCTCGGGGTCCCTACTGAGTAGCTTATACTCACCCCTGCACGGGCTATGCCCGCACTACGTTGTGTTGGTTGCAGACGACGGACAACGTTGATCGTAGTTGAGGCTTGCAAAGCAGGATGGTACCTGGAGGAGGACCACTGGACGGGACGTACTCGGAGCGGACGGTGGGACCCGTGGAGCAGTGGAGCGATCTGTACCCACCCTTCAGGTGGGATTTCCAGTGGACAGCTCGGTGTAGCGGATTTTACTTTACAGTTGCTCTTTTCCCTTTCGAGTTGTACTTTACTTTCAGTTTGGGTTTGTATACTGGCCCATTTACTTTTCCACACTTTCAGTTGTACTCTGTTTTTTTTTTACTTAGTGTTTACTTTCCGCTTGCTTACTTTGTGGTGCTTGTTTACTTTACAAAGGCAATGCCTTCCCTTTTTACCGGGATTTACACCTTGGTGCTAGTCGCCAGCCCCTGGCCTATGGAAGGCGGGCTTGGGGTAGTCACGGCAGGGGCCCCGAGGACGGGTCGTGACAAATTGGTATCAGAGGAGTTCGGTTCTACCGCGAACTCTGATCTTTTCTATGTGAAGCAATAATGTTTAGCGTATTGAGTGTGGTTATCAGTCCAGGGATTCCAGTGTTGGTGCGGCGGCCGACGTATCCGTACACCAGGACCCTGACTACTGATTTCCGACTTAATGCACGAAAACATTGATTGCATGTGTGTTTCAAAGTTTTCTTTGTGATTACTTTATATCATCTCACCATGTATACTGTTCTGACCGTGGCGCACCTGATTCCTTTTCAGGATGGCCCCACGACGGCAGCCAGCTAGGGTTCTGAGAGTCGAGCGTGACGACAGCCCACTGAGCGACGAGGCCTCGGTGCAGGGCCCTTTTTCAGCAGTGGCATCGGTGGTAGCTCTACCCGTCGAGCCACCGATGCTTCCAGCACCAGCCGCTGACGATGCATGTCGCCTTGGAGCTCTGCACGAGTTCCAGCGCCAGCGACCGCCTAGGTTCCGTGGGGAGACGGACCCCCAGGCAGCAGAGGACTGGCTGGAGGCAGTGGTACGAGTTTTTAGGCTAGTGAGGACACCTGCAGACCTCATGGTGATCCTCACTGCGTGCCTACTGCATGCAGCAGCGGGCCGATGGTGGAGCTTGATGCTCCAGGTGCACGATGAGGCATCTCTACTTTGGACGGACTTTGAGAGCCTATTCCGCTCGAAGTTCGTCCCAGCCACCCTTCGTGCGGTGCGTATCATGGAGCTTCTTCAGCTGCGGCAGGGCAGCATGATGGTCGCTCAATACTCGGGGAGATTTACTGATCTCTCGCGCTACTTGACCGATATGGTACGAGACCCATTCTTCTGGGCCCGGACCTTCGAGTAGGGTTTGAGACACGACATCAGGGCATCGCTGATCTCCCTCAGCATACCGACTCATACAGGAGTACTGTAGCGGGCCCTTTTGATCGAGAGATTCCTTGCTGAGTCTACACCAGCGCCGAGACCCACCACAGGGCGGCACGTGGCAGAGTCATCTGCAGCAGGCAATCAAAGGATGACTCAGGGGTTCAGGCAGACCAGACCTTTAGGTAGACGACCTCAGGACACTGGCTCAGCAGTGCGGGGCACACAGCGTGGAGCCAGTCTTTCGAGAGGCAGACAGTGCTACTCGTGCGGCGGGCAGGGCCACATGGCTCGTGACTGCCTGACCCGCCATGCAGAGGAGCAGCAGACGGTTGAGGAACCACCTAGGCAGAGGCAGAGGTTCGACCATGGCGGTCCGCAGGGACGAGGCGGACGAGGCAGAGGAGCTGGCCGAGCAGCAGGTGGTGGGCGACGCTTTGAGGCTCTGCCACCACCACCACCAGGAGGTCCACCCCGACCTCAGGGGCGATCACAGCTTCAGGAAGATTAATCTTACGATCATGGAGCTCCGGAAGTGGGGGGACTAGTGTGGGACTAGCTCCAGGCATAGAGGCCTTTTCCCATAATGCCTCCAGCTTCGTAGTTTGTGTTTCCTTGTGTCCTTGTACTTTAAGTTGAAGAAATAAAAGATACTTTCCTTGGTGACTTTTGTTTTCTTGTCTTTTGTTTGTTTTTACTAAGAGATGCTGGTTAAAAACTGTTGACTTGACCCTCACTTGCGAGATTCTTACTGGAGGAAACCCAGTGACCACACACTGATGCCGACAGTGTTACTCAACCCTTGGAGGCGAGAGTAACGGTTGGATCTCTTGGTAGCAGCGTCGAGGCCTTACGACGTCATCAATGCCATGAATTAACAAATAATGACAGGATTTACTGTATTAGGCAAGGAACGTGGTTCATCCAGGGGATGAGACTGGATTTCACTTTTCGGAAAAGGAGAAATCTTTGCAGCTTTGTCGTACGTTAAGGAGGAAGGGGAAACCCTTCATGTGGTCAGACAGTTGTCAGCAGAGCTTCCAGGAACTGAGACAGAGATTGACCAGCGCACCTATCTTGAGGTTTCCTGAGGAGGGAGTAGGGTACGTAGTCTACTGCGATGCATCAGGGACCAGACTCGGATGTGTTCTGATGCAGGAACGGGCAGTGATCGCCTATGGATCACGTCAGTTGAGGCCGCATGAGCAGAACTACGCTACCCATGACCTGGAGTTAGCAGCAGTGGTCTTCGCTCTGAAGACATGGCGACACTACCTGATGGGCGAGCGCTTTACAGTCTTTTCTGATCATCAGAGTCTCAGGTATATATTCTCGCAGAAGGACCTGAACCTGAGACAGCAGCGATGGATCGAGTTCCTCCAGGACTATGACTTTGAGATAGTCTATAATCCTGGGAAGGGGAACGTGGTGGCTGATGCCCTCAGCAGGAGGACAGGCATTCACCTACTTGAGGAGGCGACAGAGCAGCTAGCCTCTTTGCAGATATCCCTCGTGGATAGAGATGGAGCAGCCTTCCTTCAGTCTCTCACAGTCACCCCTCCACTACTGCAGCGGGTCAGAGAGGCACAGCGTGAGGACGCTGACTGTGAGACACGGCGTGCACAGATATCCTTGGGATAGGCACCTGATGGTTTCTCCCTTGGAGCAGAGCACGACATCCTTTTCAGAGGACGTACCATGGTACCAGTCGCTTTGCGAGAGGAGGTGCTGAGAGAGTTTCACACTTCTCCTTTGGCGATACATCCTGGAGTAGCGAAGATGTACCAGGATCTCAAACGACAGTACTGGTGGTTGGGCATGAAGAAGGTTGTAGCAGAGTTCGTTTCTCGATGCCTCACCTGCCAGCAGGTGAAGGCAGAGCATCAGGTACTGGCAGGCTTGGTACAACCCTTGGAGGTTCCGGAGTGGAAGTGGGACGGCATATCTATGGACTTTGTGACTGGACTTTCACGCACCTCCAGAGTTCATGACTCCATTTGGGTGATTGTTGACCGACTCACCAAGTCGGCACACTTCTTACCCATCAGAGAGCAGGGCTCAGTGGAGATCTTGGGACATCTCTACGTTCAGGAGATTGTGCGGCTCCACGGCGTTCCATCATCTATCGTCTCTGATCGAGATGATCGCTTTACTTCCCGGCTTTGGAAGGGGTTGCAGGAGGCGTTCGGGACGCAGCTATGTCTGAGCACAGCCTTTCACCCTCAGACGGATGGTCAGACGGAGAGGACCATTCAGACTCTCGAGGACATGATCCGCGCATGTGTCCTCGACTTTGGTCGTAGCTGGGAGGACCACCTACCCTTGGTGGAGTTTGCATACAACAACAGATACCACTCCACCATCGGGATGGCACCGTACGAGGTGTTGTACGGCCGACCATGTAGATCTCCTTTGTGCTAGACAGACCCTGGGGAGTCAGCACTTGTGGGACCGGAGATGGTCCAGGCCATGACAGAGAAGGTCCAGGTCATCTAGGAGCGGATGAGAACAGCTTAGAGCCGGCAGAAGTCTTACGCTGAAAGGAGACAGAGGCCACTAGAGTTCGAAGATGGCGACCACGTCTTCTTGCGGGTCTCACCTCGACGTGGTATACGGAGATTTGGCCGAGGCGGCAAGTTATCTCTGCGCTTCATCGGACCCTTCCAGGTCCTCAGCAGGATTGGCGAGGTGGCTTATCGCCTAGCTCTACCACCTCAGTTGCACCGGGTGCACGACGTCTTTCACGTATCTCAGCTGAGGAGATACGTGCACGACCCGGCGCACATCATTGACCATGGGAATCTTGACGTTGACGATGGAGCGACTTTTACGGAGGTCCCGGTGGAGATAGAGGATCGACGGGAGCGGGTCCTACGTGAGCGATCGATTCCTCTTGTGTGCATCAGATGGGAGCACGGGAACCTCCAGGAGAGAACATGGGAGCGGGAGGCTCAGATGCGTGCTCAGTACCCTCTTTTGTTTCCCTATTTTTTGATGTATCTTTACGGGGACGTAAATCCCTGAGGTGGGAGTAATGTAAAGACCCATAAAATTCAAGGGAAATTTTTTCTTAATTTTCTTTGGAATTTTACAAGAGTGAAGTTTCTGACGGCACCTGATTTCGAGGCCCGGAGTGCCCGGAATCATTTTCCGAAGTTTGGCTCGGGTACGTTCAGTGAACGAACGAGCGGGAATTTCTAACTTTTGAACCGGTGCCCAGAATCAAATTCCAAGGGCACCGATGAACTCGTAGCGCCGATTTTCTCTTAAGGGGACCTTTTCCGGGGTTGCGTTTATTGCGGGTTGAAAGTTAGTTTTTGGGTTTTAGAATAAGTTAAATAAAATTTGTGTAATACAAATTTTTATTTTAACTTGTTGTTTTTTTTAACCTCCAAAAGGGAGTTGGGGGTGGGACCCACAACCACTTAACCTCCCTTGGGAGGATTAAGTGTGGTGGGGCCCACACGAACCCCAACTCCTCAACTTCTCTCAAAAACTCCCCTTTAACCCTTTTCAATTAATGTTTGACAACTTGGCTTAATTAATTGAGGAGGGTTAATTTGAATTTCAAACCTTTGAAATTCTAAGAGGAAGGTTGTGTAATAAAAATAAGCTTAAGCTTATTTTATTATGTTGGGTTGGTTTCCTTTGCTCTTGAGAGGATTGGAGAGCTCTTTCTTCTTCTTCTTCAAACTTTGACGAAGAACGCGAAGAACCTTCGAGCATCGACGAAGAACACCACGTTCTCGGGAATCGTCTTCCGCGATGCCATACCCGCGACACCGAAGACGTACTCCTTCCGCTTCAACTCTTCCGCGACGATTTCCCGCGACGAAATCGTCGTCGAAGAACTTCGAATCCTCGCTTCACAACATCGACGTCCTTATTCCGTGACGCCGACCACCGCGACGCGTCTTCTGCGGGTCGTTGACGATCATCGATCTTGAAACCGAGGTAGGGGTTTGTTGTTGATTATTTATTTATTTACTCTCGTTCTTGGTTCTAGCATTATAATCTTGTGGATAAATATTTAAGGGTTATCATCTAATAAGAGGGGGGTCGGACCGCACAAACACGGCCGAATCCCCCCTCCTTTGTTCTTGATTATTATTATTATCTTGTGGATGAACGAGATGGCGTGGTGCAGTCGCACCACGTGGGAATCGCATGGCTATAGTTGTGCGGCGTCGTCGCGCCGCGCCGCGGAAGTTTATCAAGAACGTGACGCCGTCGCGCCGCGTAGAAGGGAACCGAAGGCGCCGCGGCCGGAGCGGGGCCGCGGCGGAGGGGCGCGATGTCGTCGCACTGTGCCGGACAATGAAGGTCGCGGCCGGTTCCAGGCTGCGGCGGAACGAGAAGACTGGCGGCAAGCCGGGCCGCCGATGTCGGAAGCCGGAAGGGGGACCGGCTTGCCGGTCCGTTGAGGAAGAACCGGCCGGCCATGTTGAGCCGGCCGGAAGGGAGAAGTGCCGGGGGAATTAATTCCCCCGGCTGGCCACAAACCGGCCCCCCATAAAGGGGGGGCGGCGGTTACACCAAGGGGGGGCAGCGCCCCCCCCCCCCCCCATTTTTCCTCAAAGAAGGCCCCCCCACGTGATGGGGGGACCGGTTTCACAAAGGGGGGGCAGCGCCCCCCTGTTTTTCTCAACGGTAGGCCCCCACGAGGGGGGGTCGTCGGACAAAGGCGCGGCTATCAGCCGCGCCGCCAGAAAAGAAGGGCGGGGGCCTTGCCCCCCGCGCGTGGCACCCTAGCAGCGCCCAGGCCGCGCCGCCGTGCCGGACCAAGCCGCCGCGCCGGGTCGGCCCAGACCCGGACCACCCCGTTTTCGAATCGACTTCGGTCTTTTGCCCATAACTTGAGCTAAGGACCTCCGATCGACGAACCGTCAGTGGCAATGCGATCCTTGGATCGAGACGGTCGATTCAGTATATCGCACTCAAGGTTTCGGAATACTTTGAGTTCGGCCGGGTTGGTTCGTACACGAAAACAACCGGGCCCTCGGAGCGGAAACGCTCATATCTTGAGCTACGGACGTTCGATTGACGTGTCGTCAGCTTTGTTGTGTTCCTCTTAGTGAGACGGATCTTTTGGCATACTCCGCCCGAGGTTTGGACGCAGGAGGAGTATGGTCGGGTTGGTTTTGCCTTAAAAACAACCGGGCCCCTGGGACGAAAAAGCCAATAACTCTCAGACCGGACGTCCGATCGACGCGCCGTCAGTTGTGTTGAGTTCCTGTTGGCAATACAGAACTTTTGGATACATCAACTCTGGACTTTGTGACAGTTGATGTATCAGCCTCTCGGCTCGTGGAGCGGACCCTCCCGAACGAGCTTGCTGTGTGCGGGAACCCAAGTGCTGGCTGCGACTGTGACTGCTACTGCTACGGCTACTGCTACTGTGACTGCGACGATGACAGTACAGAGATCCTTAGTGGATTCGATGACGACGACTACAGCACTCAGCGATCCTACGTGGATCAGTGCTACAGGTCCTGTGTGGGCCCGATCCTGTGTGGGTCCGATCCTGTGTGGGTCTTTGCGCTCAGCGGTCCTGTGTGAACCAGCGCCTACAGGTCCTATGTGGGCCCGATCCTATGTGGGTCTTTGCGGGGGTTAGTTACCTATCGATCCTTCGTGGGTCTGACGACTTAGATGGATCAGAGATCATCTTTATCGTCCTTCGAAGAAGTATACCTGTGTGAGTTGAATCCTGTTGCTTTCCTGTGTGGATTGTGTTGTGCTATCCTGTGTGGATTTAGTTTTGCTTCCCTGTGTGGAATACGTATACTTTCCTGTGTGGACTGAGTTGTACTTGGGCTCGGAGGTTGGATCATATTGGAATTGATGACTTAGGTATATGTATGGGCATATACCTAAGCAATATCGGTTGTTACTTCGTGTTTGTATCTCACCTTTGGGGTTTATCCTTTGTGGATTTTGGGAGACCTTCAGGGGTCTCGGGGTCCCTACTGAGTAGCTTATACTCACCCCTGCACGGGCTATGCCCGCACTACGTTGTGCTGGTTGCAGACGACGGACAACGTTGATCGTAGTTGAGGCTTGCAGAGCAGGACGGTACCTGGAGGAGGACCACTGGGCGGGACGTACTCGGAGCGGACGGTGGGACCCGTGGAGCAATGGAGCTATCTGTACCCACCCTTCAGGTGGGATTTCCAGTGGACAGCTCGGTGTAGCGGCTTTTACTTTACAGTTACTATTTTCCCTTTCGAGTTGTACTTTACTTTTAGTTTGGGTTTATATACTGGCCCATTTACTTTTCCGCACTTTCAGTTGTACTCTGTTTTTTTTACTTAGTGTTTACTTTTCGCTTGCTTACTCTGTGGTGCTTGTTTACTTTACAAAGGCAATGTCTTCCCTTTTTACTGAGATTTACGCCTTGGTGCTAGTCTCCAGCCCCTGTCCTATGGAAGGCGGGCTTGGGGTAGTCACGGCACGGGCCCCGAGGACGGGTCGTGACAATCAGAGGCCCCTATATAATTAAAACATCAAACCAGTTCCATTTTCATGGAGTCTACTGATAGAGTTTATTTTTTTAAATGATTTCAATAAATTATTAGACAAAATTCCTCCCACGTCAATGAATTTAATCCCACGTTTGGGAGAGTTTTTCTAACAATAATTCGAACTCAAAAAATCAAAAAATAATAGGAAATAAAGATCATCACTATTTCATCAACTATCCTTACATAGGTTCTTAAACCACCATTTTTACATTATAAAGTGAAAATATATAAGATGGTGTCGATAAAGGGAATAATAAATTGATAGAAATTTATTAACCTTATTTCAAAATTAATAAATTCCAATTAAAATTGAATGATCAACATGATTTTGAACTCAAGATAGAATTGATTATAATATTTCCAAAATTTAATTAATTATTAGGTAAAGAACACATTATCTATTTGAGAGAACTTAATGATGAAAATAATGAATTTAGATCAAGATGACTCACTGAGGCTCAAATCAGTTTGAAGGATTTCCCATTATATCTTTAATGCGAAGATATGGAATGACTCTATGATCCATGACCTGGAGAAGTCATCTCATGGGATGAGCTGCAGAGGGACTCCATCCAAAAAATTCCCTTCTTCATGGATTTCTAAACTACTGAAGGACATCTATGAAATTAAATAAGAAAGTTGAAAAATAGTTAAAAGCTATTGTGAAAGCTTCGTGAAATTTATATCATCATGCTCACACCAGAAAATTGAAGAACATCCATTCTTGGTATTATTTTACCAGGGATTGATGGATAGAAACGCAATGCTACTAGATCCTTCTTTAGGAGGAGTACTGAATTTTAATTCACCTACAATACTTAGTGAACTGATTGAGAGGATCTCACAAAATTCATAGAAATTCAGTAAAATGACATTAACTAAAGGTATAGGAGATGTCAAAAGTTCAAACTCACAATTACTGGAGAATAAAAATGATGAACTAATCTCTTTTGTGAGACAACCAATGGTGGAAAAGGTTCATGAGACATCACCCAACACACCCCCTTGCATCTTCTATAAGTTCTATTCTCAAGATAACTGCACAGATTGATACCCTCAATTTTCTGGGACTGAAAGAAGTGATTCCATGTACCAAAATAAGTTCTAAAATCAACCTAGTGAAACCAATTATTTGGATAGTTTTCAACCAATCTTTATGGATGTAGGATCCAACAACCTCATAAAAACTATTCTAGTAAGCTTTCTAATAGTAATCTAAATATACTTTCCAGCCTGAAACATTCGATAGAAAATTTTTTTGAACTAGAAACAATCTACAGGTATGGAAAATATAAAGATCCATCCATTAAGGATATTTTGAGATAGGCGATAGACTACTAAAACATTAAACAAAACTACTCTCTCCAATCAGGGATCAAATTTTTTGGAAATAAAAAAGGAAATTCATCCATCTCAGGACAACCTTCAATAATCTGGTGAATTATAACCCATGTAAGCTTCATATTAAACCAATTTATATTCCCAATTGAAATATTAGGTTTATTAAATTACAGAATTCTAAGAATCTATGATGCAGTGAAGGATTTCCCATGGAGATAATATTTGAGAGTGGATACAATCATTTAGCTAAAGAGGAACCTACGAAGGAATCCCCCATAAAGAAAGAAAATAGTGAAAAAAAGGAATACCCCTATCAACCTCAGCCTCATTTCCCTACAAGGATGAATGAAACCATAAAAACTTATGAATAATCATTGTAATAAGACATCATGGATTCATTCAAAATTTATAAATCAATATACCTTTATTGGAGATCATACCCAAAATTACAAGGTATATAAAATTCATTAATGACTTATGCATCGGGATGAGGAGATTACAAGTAAATTAATAGGTAATATTCGTTAAAAAAATTCACTTTTTACCCCACAGATTGACTGGAAATGTTCTGATCCATGTACATTTACCATCCTTGTAACAATAGGAGATATTAATTTACCAAATGCACTATGTGATTTAGTTGAATCAATTAATGTAATTCCATATTAATTTTATTATTTTATATTGATGGAAGAGCTTAAACCACCCCAAGTTGTTATAAATCTTCCCAACTATGTCATTGATTACCCATCAGGTGTTTTAGAAGTTATTCTTGTAAGTGTAAAAGGATTTTTATTCCCTTCTAACATCTAAATTATCAATATGGATGAAAAAAATGGTAAATATCACTCTACCATTTTTCTAAATAGGCCACTCCTCAAGACTGCAAAACCATAATAAAAATAAATTAATTCTCTTTTTCCATGATTTTTTTGTGAGATAATAGTGAATTTCGACATCCTTAAATCAATTAAATAAGAATATGAACAGCAATATATTTATAAACTAAAAAAACTTAAATAAACATTTTATTCTAAGTATAAAGATTATGTGTTCAATGATGCAGTCAGTTTAAGAGAAGCATTAAAAACACCTATTTTTTTAGAATTTTTTTTTGGAAATGGTAAAATTAGGAAATAGTTTTTAGTGTGGAATAATTTGAATAAATTAATGCATGTTATTTTGAATTGTTACTCAAATATCTTACTAATATTCCTATCTTAAATGTGAAGGTTTTCAAAAAGGATAAACACGAAATAGAATCATCTTTAGAAAACATAGCTAAATTGAAACAGTAGATTCTTCTATAAAAGATAAAATATTCATATTTAATCTAAAATGAGAAAGTGAGAGTCATGATTTCAAATAATTTTGATCCTACCCAAGAACCCAAACTACTCCAAATTTGGAAACAAAATTTCTACAGATATATGTTGGACATTTAGGGACATCCTAGGAATTATGCCTACCACCTTCATGAAATCTATTTTCATGAAAATGAGTAAACATAATTGGTACACACCTAAATAAGGATAAATATAACCTTTTAGGATATTGTTTAAAAAGATTTTGAGAATCTATGAGGAGATGAAAAAATTAACTCAATCTCGAATGCCAAATGGGTAAGTCCCATCCAAAAAGTTCCAAAGAAAAATGATAAAAAAAATAGTGTTAAATTCGAATAATAAATTGGTACCCACTATTATTTAAAAAAATTGGAAAATTTTATTTGATTAATAGATAATAAACCTTGTTACCCATAAATAAAACATTATCACTTACTTTTTGGACCAAATTTAAGAGAGACTGCAAGGAAAAGGTCTCTATTACTTCCATAATGGGTTTTTATGTATTTTCATATTCTAATTACACCAGAAGTCCAAGACAATACCACTATCACATATACCTCTAATATATTTTCCTACCAAAGGATGCATTTTGGTCACTTAAATTCTCTAGTTTCCTTTCAGTGATATATTATATGTATTCTCTAGTAATTAAATGTAATCTACTTGGATATATTTCAAGTTGAATTCATTGTATAAGGAATTAGTTTTGAAAGTGGTTTGGAGATCTTGAAAATGTTTTTAAGTAGATTTATTCATAAATTCATGGATTTAATTTTGGTGAAGATTCATTTTATGGTGAAAAAAGAAAAAATTTGGGTCATATAATTTCTAAAGATTCAATTGAAGTAGATAAATGTTTTTGTATCCACATTATCAACCCTTGCCACTTTATGAGGCACAATAGATCATTTATAAACCATGATGGAATTTATAGAAGGTATATTACAGACTTTATCAAATTTAATATTCCCAAAAAAAATATACATAAGAAGAAAAGTGACTTTAAATTAGATAATTCACATAGGGAACCCTTTGACATGTTGAATGACAAACTGACTACTACCCCAATAATCTATCAACCAAACTGGTGTTATCCATTTGTGTTTTTTGGAGATGCCTCTAATAGAAATGTAAGGGATGTGTTGTCCTGAATGATTAATATTTTGGTCAAGAAAGCTGATACAAAGCTCTGACTACTTATATTCATTGTTCTACTACATGATTTTTACATTTAGATCATGGACAATATAGGATGTGAGAATACAATGGAATACTAAATCAGTTGGATGCCTCACACAAGTGTGGTATAAGAAATTTTCAAGGCCATTCTAGATGACATATTCTCTACAAAGATACTATAAATCTCAACTAGTCTCCCCAGATAGTGGATCTAGTCAATTATTTTTTCGCATCAAATGTACCCTCTTTCTTTTCAAAACATAAAATGGAAAAAATTAGACATGAAACAAAATGGTATGTTTACAAGGATCCATATTTATGTAAAATTCTAAATGAACAGCTAATTTGGAAGATATTCCCATGGATGAAATAAAATATTTGATTGCTTTTTTCCTCAACTTTCAAGCAGAGGAGACTTGTGAACCCAATGAATGACTATAAAAATTTTGGAGGCAATATTATTTTGGCCTCCAATTTTGAATTACATGCATAAATTTTTAAAAAAATTGTTGAAATAATTAGTTCACTGGTGGGATATCCAAAAGACATGACATGACCCAACTACCATAGTTTTTTTAAAAAAATTATGATGTTTGGGGAATGGTTTCCAAGGGCCCACTTTCCCATTCCATTTGTATTTTTCTACAAACTATTCATAGTGGAATTTGTATCTATATAGATTGATGAAAATGTTACTCAAAGTGAATATTCAAAAAATATGACTATATTTCTAAATGAAAATATTTTTTATCATTATGGAATACATCTTGCTATATTTAGTGACCAAGAAACCCACTTCTGTAAAAAATTAACATGGATTCCCTTATAAAGAAATGTGGAGTGCATAATAATCCCTCAACTACCTACCACCCATAAAGATATGGACTAGATGAGTTATCCAACTGACAATTCAATAAAAGATTATATAAAATAGTGCATCTTGACTGAAAATGCATGAGTAACAAACTAGGTGATTCAATGTGGGCATAAAGAACAACATACAAAACAACCATTGGTATGTATCCCTACAGAATTCATTATGTTAAACATTATCATGTGCTTGTTGAGCTATAGTAAAATTACTAATAGGATGTCAAATGAGTGAACCTTGAATTCGAAAAGGATAGTGGGAAGTGGACGTTTTAAATTATAAAACATGAGGAGTTGAGAATAGAAGAAAATGAAAACCCACCATTGTACAAGTAGAAATTCAAATTGATTTACACTACAGGAAAAATGGATATATGCGATGGGGTATTTGCAACGGGGAAGGGTCCAGTGGCAAATAGTCCGTCTGAAGGGACTATTTGCAACGAGACCCTCTCCCCATCACAAATAACTAATTTTTTTGTGACGGGAAGACGGTCTCTGTCACAAAAGGTTTGTCGTGAGTTGCACGCCAAACCAAGATAAGAGTATTTGTGATGGGTATAAAATCTTGTCGCAAATACTCAACGGTGTTTTTAAGTATTTGTGATGAGATTTATCTCTCGTCACAAATAGTATGTCGGTAGGTTGACATTTGCGACGAGACTCATCACAAATACCTTTTTTAACCATCACCCCTAATTAAAAGGGGGTTAGCATTTGCGACGGGTCCCGTCACAAATAATCTAACCTATATATACCTTCATCTATTTTTTTCTCATTCCACTACTTTCTCTACCCTTTCTCCCTCTCTCCTTTCGGTTTTTCTCTCAAAATCTTTCAAAGTTTAATATTCTAAATCGAAGCAATATCTGCTTCTTATATCCAATAAAAGAAATTGTTTTGAGGTATTTATCTATTTCCTTTATTTTGCAGTTAATTCATTTTATTTTATATTAGTTATAATTATTGTTAATTAGATGTAATTAAATTAAATTACAATTAGATCATTTTGTTTTCCATTATTTTTTTACAAATAATTACATGTGATTAGTATTAATTAGTATTAATTAATAGTTATTATATTAATTATTATTAATTAGTAGTCAGTAGTATTAATTAGAAAAATTATTAATAATTATTCACAATCATTAATAATTAGGAATAATTAGTAAAAATTAGTGTTAATAAGTAGTAAATTGAAATAAATATTTATAAATAGTAATAATTAGTAATAATTAGTAATAATTAGTGATAATTAGTGATAATTAAAAATAATTACCAAATTAGTGATAATTAGTAATAATAATTATTAATTAGTAATAGTTAGTAATAATTCGTAATAATTAGTAATAATTTGTAATAATTAGTAATAATTAGTAAAAATAGTAATAATTAGTAAAAATGGTAATAATTAGAAATAATTAGTAATAAATAATAATAAATTGTAATAATTAAGAATAATTATGAAAAAATAGGAGTAAATAGAAATAATTAGGAGTAATTAGGAATAAATATAAATAAATAGTAATAATTTGTAGTAATCAGTAGTGATTAGTAATAATTAGTAATAATTAGGAATAATTAGTAATAATTAGTAATAATTAGTAATAATTAGCACTATTTAGTAATAATTAGTGATAATTAGTGATAATTAGTAATAATTAGTGATAATTAGTAGTAATTGGTAATAATTAGGAATAATTTGTGATAATTAGTAATAATTTGGAGTAATTAGCAATAATTAATAATAATTAAGAATAATTAGTAATAATTAGGAATAATTAGTGATAATTATTAATAAATATGATTAAGTATTATTACTTAGTTATAAATATGATTATGTAGTAATAATTAGTAATAATTAGTAATAAATATTATTAATTAGTAATAATTAGTAATAATTAGTAATAATTAATAATAAATTTGAATTATTAGTAATAATTAGTAATAAATATGAATTATTATAAATAATTAGTAATAATTAGTCATAATTAGTCATAATTAGTGATAATTAGTAATAATTAGTGATAATTAGTAATTATTAGTAATTATTTTGAATAATTAGGATTAGATAGTAATAAATATGAATAATTAGTAATAAATATGAATAATTAGTAATAATTAGTAATAAATATGAATAATTAGGATTAAATAGTAATAAATATGAATAATTAGGATTAAATTGTAATAATTAGTAATGATTAGTAATGATTAGCAATAAATAGTAATAATTAGTAATAATTAGTAACAATTAGTAAGAAATATTAATAAATAGTAATAAATAAAAATAAATAGTAATAATTAATAATAATTAGTAATAATTAGTAATAATTAGTAACAATTAGTAATAGTTAGTAATAATTAGTAATAAATAGTAATAAGTATTCATAAATAATAATAAATAGAAATAAATCTACAAAATTTGTTATAATTAGTAATACATTAGAATAATTTCTAGTGGATTAGAAACTGCTCTTTTGCCTAACAGGTCATCTCCTTGTAACTTTCTCTCACTGAAATCATTATGAAAAATCTCATCCAACGTACAGATATCCATTTTCATATGTAACACCCCCAGAAATTCAAATAGAAATTTTATATTTTGTTTATAATATTTTATTTAATTAAAAAAATTAATAAATGAAATAATAAAAAAATAACAATAATTAAGGGAAAATTTGTTAGGAAAATTAATATTTTTTAGTTAATATATTTTATAAATATATGACTAAAATTTTATATTATGTTTATGTTTTATTTTTTAAAAATAAATTATATGTGATTTAAAGTATATGTTTATAAATACATTTTATATATGTATGTTTTATTTAATTAATATATATAAATTTGTGTGTGTGTGTTTCTTAATATATATCATTAATTTATTATATGTATATATATTTTTTATTTTTTTATTTTTTTAAAGTTTAAAATGTTTTTTAATGAGTTTTGTAAAAAAATGTAGAAAGAAATGAAATGATTGAAATGAAAACGTGGAATATTTTTCTTTTTAAAAAATTACGTGGAAATATTTTAAGAAAAAAATGAAATGATTGAAACAAATAATAAATAATATATAATGAAAAAATGAGAGAGAGAGAGGCCTGGAACAAAAAAAGGCCAAAAATTTAAAACCAATTGATGGAGAAAATAATAGTCCATGGGAAATTTTAAATATATATATAATTAAATTAATATTAGAAAAATGAACTTATATATGCATAAAAGCACCCCATGTTTAAAAAATTGTTATTTGATCTATTTATTAAAAAAATTAATTAATTATATATATATATATATATGCTAACATTATATATATAAAAATGATATGTTTTTTAGTTCAAAATAAAAATGTGAAATGAGTCAAAATAATGTGACTAAAATGTTTTAAAAAAGTGATAATAATATATGAGGCGTGAGTGGGTAAATCGTGATTGATGAAAAAGTGAAATGAGTGGAGAGAGAAATGTGTTTAATGATGTAACAAATAAAAATGTGAGTTGAAATATATGTAATAAAGTAATTAAAAAAAGAGGTGATAATAATATATATTATCATGAAAGTGGCGTGTCAAATAACAAAACAAAGGAGAAAAAAACCATTGACCCATGGATTTTTGGATCATTATTTAGTAATGTTTTTTTTATTTTTTTTAAATGACATAAACTCTCTCATATGCTTACCATACATGTATTTTTTTATAAATTTAGAGAACCCTTCCTCCATAGTTTGAATTCCCAAGATAAACCCAACTCTGTACACCCAATTACTACCTGAATTTCTCACTCACAGTTCTAGAAACCCACATCCCTCTCCTGATCTGAATCAAGTAAGAGAATTTTACTATTTTTGTTTGATTATTAAAACATATATGTATATATAAGCTATATATATGTATATTTTTGTAAAACTATATCTTCCTAGTCCGAATTACACATATGATAAGTGTTCTTGTTTTAAATAATCATTCCCTAAAAAATTAGAGTTCAAGGGTGTGTTTTTGATTATCGAGTATGGATTTCTAAACAAGGAATTATATGTGTATACACACATTTATAGTCTAATATTTTTAGTATTTTTATATATAAACATGATATGGGTTCTTTTTACATGAATCGTATTTTTAAGAACCTATGTTTATTCAAAATTATCATGATTTTCAAAGTTTATTATATATTCATACATAAGTATATATATATATAGTGGTATATATATCCATATATATATTAATTATGGTATAAAAACTTAATTTTAGTTAATCCATCTCAATTATTTGAAATTTATGGTGTTTGTTAACCTCCAAACTAATACTTAAGGATTTTAAAATCCTATAGACATTCTCATTACTTAAATTGAATGGGACAAAACTTATCATTTTATATGGAATTAGGGAACAAGTTATCATTTCTTATGAATATTTGCATCTGCATCATATACTGTGTCATACATGAATAGGTATGGTCGTCATCTAGTTCATCCATGACATTACCAACATTATATGTACATGCACACATTTAATCCATTCATATAGCAATTATGGTTCTTAACTAATAAAAGGTTTTCAAGCATGGGATTCTGAAAATGATTTTAGAAACTTTTGTGAATATATCAATGAATCTCCTACGAAGTAATTATTATTATGTAAGTATTTTGGAAATGTTTTGGGACAACAATGAGAAATGTAGGTTCGTGGGAAAATGTTTTCAAAAATTGGCATTGGTGAATTAAGTGACATTACGGGAAGTGAACCCATAAGTCAAGCAAAGACCTCTGGCCTTACATATGGATTTTAGACATCGTCTTCCAATCATCATTAATGAACCTTAGGAAATTATTATTTTTTGAAGAAGAATCCTCAATGGAATTTCATCTATCACTAATTTTGGTAAAATACTTTCTAAAGGTATTTGGGAAAATCTATTTTTATGTATGTTTATAAAATTTTCAAGAAATGTTTAAAAGGATTTATTAGTTATTTTGAAAACCCCTTATTGGGCATCTTATGCTCACCCTACGTATTTTAAACACTTTTATGGGTTTAGAAAACTTGTTGCGTTGAAACTCTGTTAGGGAAGCATTATGCTGAAAAATTATTGTTCATTTTATTTTCAATTTTTATATTTATGTGATTAATGTATCTAATTTTCCAGAAAATAGACTGGTAAAAGGTCCTCTGTTGTATTTGATGTTGTGTATTTATTCAAGTTTATTTTATGAAAAAAAAATTACACAGCATTTGTAAGGGCTGAACTCGGGTTTGGGGTTTAGGACTTTATACTTGGTATGAGAGGAACGATCTAGATAATTTTGCAAAAATAGAAAAAGTTGGAAAAAAAATTAAATGTCTCTTTTATAACATTATTTTTCCTATTTGTACAAATGAATTGCAAGAACACAATTCAATTAAGAGGTGAAGAATGTAACACCCCAAAAAATTCGAATAGTAATTTTCTATTTGGTTTATTATATTTTATTTAATTAAAAATGTTTTAAAAAATAAAATAATAAAAAATAATAACAATAATTAAGGTAAAACATATTTTTAAGAATCTTATTATTTTTGAGTTAATATATTTTATAAATATATGAATCTATATTATATTTAAGTTTTATTTTTTTAAAATAAATTATATGTGATTTAAAGTATAGGTTTATAAATACATTTTATATATGCATGTTTTATTTAATTAATATATATATTTCTTAATATATATGGTTAATTTATTATATGAATATATATTTTTTATTTTATTATTTTGTTAAAATTTAAAACAATTTTTAATGAGTTTTGTAAAAAAATATAGAACAAAATGAAATGATTGAAAAAAACGTGGCATATTGTTTTTGTTTAAAAAAATCGTTAAAATATTTTAAGAAAAAAATAAAATGATCAAAATAAATAATTAATAATATATAATGATAATATGTGATAAAGAGAGAGAGGCATGGAACAAAACAAGGTCAAAAATTGAAAACCAATTGATTGAGAAAATAATGGTTTGTGGGAAATTATAAATATATATATAATTAAATTAATATAAGAAAAATGAACTTATATATGCATAAAAACAACCCATGTTTAAAAAAATGTTATTTGATCTATTTATTAAAAAACGAAATATATATTTATATATATATATATAAATTCTAACATTATATATATATATATAAATGATATGTTTTTTTAGTTTAAAATAAAACCGTGAATAAAATGATTTAAAAAAAGTGATAATAATATATAAGGCGTGACTGGGTGAATCCTGATTAATGAAATAGTGAAATGAGTAGAGAGAGAAATGTGTTTAATGATCGAAAAAATAAAAATGTGAGTTTAAAAAGATGAAATAAAGAGATTTAAAAAAAGATGATAATAATATATATTATCACGAAAGTTGCGTGTCAAATAACAAAAAAAATGAGGAAAAAACAATTGTCCTGTGGATTTGTGGGTCATTGTTTAGTTATGTTTTTTTAAATGGCTTAACTTCTTTCATAAGATTATCATACATGGATTTTTTTATAAATTTGGAGAACCCTTCCTCCATGGTTATAAGTCTCAAGCTAAACCCCACTCTACACACCCAATTGCTACCCCAATTTCTCTCTCACGGTTCCAAAAACCCACAACCGTCTCCCAATCTGAATCAAGTAAGATAATTTTACTATTTTTGTTTGTTTTCGAAAACATATATGTATATATTTGTGTAAAACTATATATTTTTTTCTTAATTACACATATGATAAGTCTGCTTGTTTTAAATAATCTTTCCCTAAAAACTTATAGTTTGAAGGGTATTTTTTTGATTATCAAGTATGGATTTATAAATAATGAATTATATGTGTATATATACACTCATTTATGCACACATGTATAGTCTGATATTTTTAGTATTTTAACATATAAACTTGATATGGGTTTTTTGACTTAAATCATTATTTTTAAGAACCTATGTTTATTCGAAATTTTCATGATTTTCAAAGTAGGTTATATATACGTATATAAGTATATATATATAATGGTATAGATATATATATATACATATATATATATTCATTATGGTATAAAAACTTTATTTTAGTTAACCATTCTCATTTATTTGAATGTTATGGTGTTTGATAACCTCCGAGCTAATTCTTAATGATGTTAAAATCCTATAAACACTTTCATTTCTTAAATTTCATGGAAAAAAAATTATCATTTTATGTGGAATTATGGAACAAGTTATCATTTTATGTGTATACATGGTTTTATATAATCTGTCGTGTCATACATGAATCGGTATAGTCATCATCTAGTTCATCCATGAAATTACCATCATTATGTGTACATGCACACATTTAATCCATATTTCTAGCAATCGTGGGTCTTAACTAATAAATGTTTTTCAAACATTGAATTCTAAAAATGATTTTAGAAACGTTCATGAATATATTGATGACTCTCATTTTAAGGAATTAATAATATTTAAGTATTTTGGAAATGTTTTGGGACAAAGATGATAAAGGCAGGTTTGTGGAAAATGTTTTAAAAAATTAGCACTTTTAAATTAAGTGATGTTACGAGGAGTGAACCCATAAGTCTTAGCTAAGACCTGTGGCCTTATGTGTATATTTTAGACATGGTATGTCATGTATCATCAATGACCCACAGGAAATTATTATTTTTCGAAGGAGATTCCTCAACAGAATTTCATCTATCACTATTTTGGCAAAATAATGGTTTTCTAAAGGTATTTTTGAAAATCTGTTTTTAAGTATGTTTATAAAATTTTCTACAAATGTTTAAAAACAATTTATCAGTTGTTTTGAAAACCCCTTACTGGGAATCTTATGCTCATCCTACGTCTTTTAAACACTGTTACAGGACTACAAAATGTGATGTGTTGAAACTCTATTGTGGAAGCAATATGATGAAGAATTATTGTTCATTTTATTTTCAATTTATATATTTTTGTTGAAATGTAAGTCATGTATCTAATTTTCCAAAACCTAGACTGGAAAAACGTCCTCTGTTGTATTTGATGCTACGTATTTATTCAAGTTTCTTATATAAATTATTTTACACAACATTTATAAGGGCTGAACCTGGGTTTCGGGTTCGGGTTTTTATAATTGGTATGAGAGGAATGGTCTAGATAATTTTGGAAAATTAGAAAAAGTTGAAAAAATTTATATGCCTCTTGTGTAACATTATTTTCCTTATGTGTATGAATGAATTGCGGGGATGCAATTCAATTAAGGATAAAATAATGTAACACCCCAAGATATTGAAATAACAATTTTCTATTTTAATTGTAATATTTTATTTAATTAAAAATGTTTAAATAAATGAAATAATAAAAAATTAATAAAAAAAATTATGGGAAAACTTATTTTAAAGAAAATTATTATTTTTGAGTTAATATATTTTTTAAATATATGAATTTATATTATGTTTGTGTTTTAATTTTTTTAAAATAAATTATATGTTATTTAAAGTATATGTTTACAAATACATTGTATATATGTTTATGTTATTTTATTAATATATAAATATTTATATATTTTTATATATTTTTTTCTTAATATATATTGTTAATATATTATATGTATATATTTTTTGTTTTTTTTATTTTGTTAAAATTTAAAATGTTTTTTAATGAGTTTTGTAAAAAACTGTAGAACAAAATGGAATGATTGAAAAAAAACGTGGCATATTGTTTTTGATTAAAAAAATATGTTAAAATATTTTTGGAAAAAAAATGAAATTATTTAAACAAATAATTAATAACATATAATGACAAAATGAGAGAGGGAGGCATGAAAATAAAATTCAAAAAGTGAAAACCAATTGATAGAGAAAATAATGGTCTGTGGAAATTATAAATATATATATATATAATTAAATAAATATAAGAAAAATGAATTTATATTTTCATAAAAACGTCCCATTTTAAAAAAATGTTATTTGATCTATTTATTAAAATACAGATTTATATATATATATATATATATAATCTGACATTATATATATATAAATCTTATATTTTTTGGTTTACAATAAAAATGTGAAATGAGTAAGAAATGTAACTAATACGATTTAAAAAAAGTGATAATAATATATGATGCGTGAGTGGGTGAATCGTGATTGATGAAAAAGTGAAATGAGTAGAGAGAGAAATGTGTTTAATGATGGAACAAATAAATATGTGAGTTTAAAAAGATGGAATAAATAGATTTAAAAAAATAGATGATAAAAATATATATTATCATGAAAGTGGTGTGTCAAATAAAAAAACAAATGAGAAAAAAACTATTGACCCGTGGATTTGTGGGTCACTGTTTAGTTATGATTTTTTATTTTTTTTAAATGACTCAACTTCTCTCATAAGCTTACCATACCTGGGTTTTTTATAAATTTGGATAATGCTTCCTCCATGGTTAGAAGTCCCAAGCTAAACCCCACTCTGCACAGCCAATTGCTACTAAAATTTCTCTCTCACGGTTCCAGAAACCCACAGCCCTCTCACGATCTAAATCAAGTAAGGAAATTTTACTATTTTAATTTATTTTGAAAACATATATGTATATACAAGCTATATATATGTATATATTTGTGTAAAACTATATCTTGCAAGTCTGAATTACACATATGATAAGTCTACTTGTTTTAAATAATCCTTCCCTAAAAACTTGTTGTTGCACGGGTATGTTTTTTATTATCATGTATGGATTTCTAAAAAAGGAATTAAATTTGTGTATATACATACGTATATACACACATGTATAGTCCAATATTTTTAGTAGTTTTATATATTAACTTGATATGGGTTCTTTTGACTTGAATTATATTTTTAAGAACCTCTGTTTATTCAAAATTATCATGATTTTCAAAGTTTGTTATATATATATATATAAGTATATATATACAATGGTATATATATATAAACATGTATATATATATGCATTATGGTATAAACAACTTAATTTTAGCTAACCCTTCTCATTTATTTGAGTTTATGGTTTTTGATGACCACCAAACTAATGCTTAATGATTTTAAAATCCTATATACACTTTCATTTCTTAAATTGCATGGGAAAAAACTTAACATTTTATGCGGAATTATGGAAGAAGTTACCATTTCATGTGTAAACTTGCATCTGCATCATCTTTCATGTTATACATGAATAGTTATGTCCATCATCTAGTTTATCCATGGTATTACGAACATTATGTGTACATGCACACATTTAATCCATGTTTCTAGAAATTATGGGTTTTAACTCATAAAATGTATTTAAGCATGGGATTTTCCAAATGATTTTAGAAATTTATTTGAATATATCGATGACTCTCCTTTGAAGGAATTAATACTATGTAAGTATTTTTGAAATTTTTTTGGAAAAAATATGATAAAGATAGGTTTTTGGGAAAATGTTTTCAAAAATTGGAACTGGTGAATTAAGTGACATTACGGGTACTAAACCTGTAAGTCTAAGCTAAGACCTTGTTAGGTCAGAGGTTTCAGATGCAGCAAAATAAATTGAAAAACATCAAAACTTATCTTGGTTCGATGAAATCTCACTCCACTTAAGGATCAGAATTTTTATTTTCAAATAAAAATTACAAGTCTCACAAATCACACACTTCAATTGGTGCAAAAAATCTATGCTCCACTCCGTGCTTTATTTCAACCGCCTATGTGATCTTAGGCTTCCCCTCTCCACTTGCATTCATGCCATAAACCGCACACCACTAATAGAACCCTCAATGTCATGTATATGTCAACTCCCCCCTCTACTATTCAAGGACTTTGGAACCTTTAAAAGGCGTTCCTCCTCTCTTGTCCGCCACGCCTTTTATAGGCCCCTTTTTTCTAACCTTCTGCGTTGTTTAAATGCTATCAAAATGAGATCCTATTTTTATGGATAATTAAAACAAATATTCTGTTAAAATTTTAAATCACCTATAACAATCTCTACCGTGATTTAAAAATCTGAATAGTTCACCATCATCATCCATTTTGACCTTCAATGTCATGCCCAATATTGGCATGACCCACCACACCCATAACAGGTGTACAAATACTCAAATATGATGAAATCAAATTTTGTGGCTCCACTGTGCCATGAAAAACTATAGTGAATGTCACATTCATTTTCAAATAGCCATTTCTAGACATATCTTTGTTAACATCACCAGTAATGATACTCTGGGGCCTTGAAGAAGATTCACCTGCATGAATCCACTTATATATATTCCTAAATTTCTTCGCATTGATCATGGTCATTACTCCCCGCGTCACTTTGAGAACTCCACCGCATGTAGAAAACTTAAAACCTTTGGAATCAAACATACCCAAATAAATTAATTTCATTCTCAAATCAATTACATACCTCACATCAAAAAGTGTATGAATAACCCCATCAAACATATGAACTTGCACAGTACCGATTCCAACAATTCATCTTTCTAACTTGTTGGACATTTTCACAATATCACCATCATACTTTTCATAACTATCAAAACATTACTTTTTTGAACATATATTATAAGAGAAACCAAAATATAAAATCCAGTCTAAATCATCCACTTCTTCTATAGTAGTAATTAATAAATTACTAGCATACCTCGCGTCTTGAGTCACGGTATTCACCTCAATTGATTATTCTTCTATTTCGGCTTATTTTTCTTCATTATTCATTCTCTCACTGAATTTATCACAATTCCTTCTCATATGTCCAATTTTTCTATACTCCCAGCATAAAAAATCACCACTTGGTCTTGATTGACTCTGATCTCTCATGCTCCATAAACCATTCCTTCATTTTATCGACCTTCACTAATATTTATGTTCACTAGTCACTGCAAAGAGTTCACTATTACCCACTGATCCATCATCATTGATCTTTCGTCGAGTCTCATTCATTAGAAACGATGAAATTAAATAATCCCATTTCAGAGTGTCTTTTCCAAATAATAATGTGGTGATGAGATTGTCATGTGAATTTGACAAAGAACCTAATAATAGAAAATCCTTGTCTTCTTATTCCATTTCCATGGGTACCATGTTGCCTTTATCATCATTTTTGATCACCACCGAAGACAATTCTATCAAGTGTCTGGTGAACTCATCCAAATGGTTTCCCAAATCTCTACTTTCTAAAATTTGAAGATGATACAATTTTTTTTTCAAATATAGATGATTTTTTAGAGATTTAGATTTATACCTAGCTTCCATCTTCATCCAGATCTCCTCTTGATTTGTTAGATTCGTCAACTCTCTTAATGTATTGTCTTCCAAATACCATTGAATGGTGCTCATCCCCAAATCTCTCATATCTTTCCAATCATCATAACTATTCTTCTTCAGCTTCTCTGATTTTTTTCCTCAATGCCTTCACTATCTATTCCTGAGTCAAAATATTCTTTACCCATTGTTACCACAATGTGAAATCATTTTTACCATTAAACATATCAATATGAATAGAAATATTTGGACATGAATCTCCGTTAATTATTTTGCAAGAAAGAATGGATAAACTTCTCTGATACCAATTTTTAGGTCATAGATTTCAGATGTAGTGAAATAAAATAAAAAACCCCAAAAATTATTGTGGTTCGGAGAAAGCCTACTCCACTAGAGAATCAGTAATTGTATTGTCAAATAATCATTATAAGTCTCACAAATCACACACTTAAATTGTTTCAACAATCACTACTCCACACTATGCTTTATTTCAACCACCTTTGTGATCTCAGACTTCCTCTCTCTACTTTCATCCACGCTATTCACCGCACACCAATACTCGAACCCTCGATGTTGTGTATCCATCAACACCCCCTTCAATATTTAAGGTCTTTGGAACCTTCAAAAGGCGTGTCTCCTCTATTTTCTGCCATGCCTTTTATAGGACACTTTTTTCAACCATCTGTGTGGTTTAAATACAGTCAAAATGAGGTCCTATTTTTTAGGAGAATAAAAACAAATATTATATTCATCTTTTTAATCACCCCCAATAGAGCTGTGGCTGTATGTATGAATTTTGGACATGTTCTGCCAAGTATCATCAATGACCCACAATAAATTGTGATTTTTGGAAGGATAATCCTTAATGGAATTTCATCTATCACTATTTTTGTAAAATAACAGTTTTCTAAAGGTATTTATGAAAATCTATTATTATGTATGTTTATAAAATTTTCAAAAAATGTTTAAAATGAATTTAGCAGTTGTTTTGAAAACCCGGTATCTTATGCTCACCATACGTCTTATAAACACTTTTACAGGTTTAGAAAACTTGCTGCGTTGAAACTCTTTTGTGGAAGAAATATGTTGAAGAATTATTATTAATTTAATTTTCAATTTGTATATTTTTCTTGAAATGTAAGTCTTGTATTTAATTTTCTAGAACCTGGACGGGTAAAAGGTCCTATGTTGTATTTGATGTTGTGTATTTATTCAAGTTTCTTTAATAATAAAAATTGCATAACATTTGTAAGGGTTTAACCTGGGTTTTGGATTCGGTTCTTTGTAATCGGTATCAGAGAAACGGTCTATATAATTTTGGAAAATTAAAACAAGTTGGAAAAAAATGTCTCTTGAGTAACATTATTTTCCCTGTGTGTATAAACTACTTGCAGAGACACAATTTAATTAAGGCGGGAAGAATGTAACAACACAAGAAATTAAAATAGTTATTTTCTATTTTTTTTATAATAGTTTATTTAATTAAAAAAATTTAAATAAAAAAATAACAAAAATAACAATAATTAAGAGAAAACATTTTTTTAAGAAAATTATTATCTTTGAGTTAATATATTTTATAAATATATGAATTCATACTATGTTTTTGTTTTAATTTTTTTAAATAAATTATATGTGATTTTAATTATATGTTTATAAATAAATTTTATATATGTATGATTTATTTTATTAATATATATATATATATATATATATATGTTTCTTGATATATATTATTAATTTATTATATGTATATATTTTCATTTTATTTTATTATTTTGTTAAAATTTAAAATGTTTGTTTAATGTTTTTTTTAAATGTAGAACAAAATGAAATGATTAAAAAAATAGGGCATATTTTCTTTCATTTATAAAAATTACGTTAAAATATTTTAAGAAAAAATTGAAATGATTGAAACAAATAATAAATAATATATAATGAAAAAAAGAGAGTGAGAGAGATGTGTGGAACAAAAAAGGTCAAAAAGTGAAAACCAATTGATGGAGAAAATAATGGTCGGTGGGAAATTATAAATATATATACAATTAAATTAATATACAAAAAATGAATTTATATGTGCATAAAAATGTCCAATGTTTAAGAAAATGTTTTTTGGTCTATTTATCATAAAAACGAATTATATATTAATATATATATATATATATATATTATAACATTATATATATAAAAAATGATATGTTTTATTAGTTTAAAATAAAAACTTGAAATGAGTCAAAAAAAAATGTGACAAATGATTTAAAAAAAGTGATAATAATATATGGAGTGTGAGTTGGTGAATCGTGATTGATGAAAAGTGAAATGAGTGGAGAGGGAAACTTCTTCAATGATGGAGCAAATAAAACTGTGTTAAAAAATATGGAATAAAGCAATTTAAAAAAAAAGAGATGATAATAACATATATTATCATGAAAGTGGCGTGTCAAATAACAAAATAAAGGAGAAAAAAACTATTGACCCGTGGATTTGTGGGTCATTGTTTAGTTCTCTTTTTTTATTTTTTTAAATGAATTAACTTCTCTCATAAGCTAACCATACCTAGTTGTTTTTATAAATTTGGAGAACTCTTCCTCCATGGTTATAAGTCCTGAGCACAACCCCACTATGCACACCCAATTGCTACCTGAATTTGTCTCTCACGATTCCAGAAACCCACAACCCTCTCCGGGTCTGAATCATGTAAAGGAATTTTACTATTTTCATTTTATTTTGAAAACATATATGTATATCCAATATATATATGTATATATTTTTGTAAAACTATATTTTCCTATCTCAAATTATACATATGATAAGTCTATTTGTTTTAAATAATCATTCCCTAAAAACTTCCTATTGCAAGGGTATGTTTTTTATTATCAAGTATGGATTTATAACCAAGAAATTATATGTGTATATATAAATATGTACATACACACATGTATAGTCTAATATTTTCAGTATTTTTATATATAAACTTGATATGGGTTCTTTTGACTTGAATCATATTTTTAAGAACCTATGTTTATTCGAAATTATCATGATTCTCAAAGTTTGTTATATATACATACATATGTATATATATAGTGGTATATATATATATGAATTAGGGTATAAAAAACATAATTTTAGGTAACCCTTTTCATTTATTTGAAATTTATGGTGTTTGATAACCTCCAAACTAATGCTTAATGATTTTAATATCTTATAGACACTTTAATTTCTTAAACTTCATTGGAAAAAACTTATCATTTTATGTGGAATTATGGAACAAGTTATCATTTCATGTGCATACCTGCAACTGCATCATCTATCATGTTATACATGAATAGGTATGGTCATCATCTAGTTCATCCATGACATTACCAACATTATGTGTACATGCACACATTGAATCCATGTTTCTAGAAATTATGGGTCTTAACTAATAAAAGGTTTTCAAGCTTGGGATTCTCCAAATTATTTTAGAAACTTTCTTGAATATATTGATGAATCTCCTTTGAAAGAATTAATACTATGAAAATATTTTGGAAATGTTTTGGGAGAAAGATGAGAAAGGCAAGTTTGTGGGAAAATGATTTTGAAAATTGGCACTAGTAAATTAAGTGACGTTACAAGGAGAGAACTCGTAAGTCTAAGATAAGACTTGTGGCCTTATATATGGATTTTAGACATGGTCAGACAAGTATCAGAAATGACCCACAAGATATTATTATTTTTCAAAGGAGAATCCCCAATGGAATTTTATCTATCACTATTTTAATAAAATACTAGTTTTCTAAAGGTATATGTGCAAATATTTTTTTAAGTATGTTTATAAAATTTTTAAGAAATGTTTAAAAGGAATTTATCAGTTGTTTAGAAAACCCCTTACTCGGAATATTATGATCACCCTACATATTTTAAACACTTCTACAGGTTTAGCAGACTTTCTACATTGAAACTCTATTGTGGAAGTAATACTTTGAAGAATTATTGTTCATTTAATTTTCAATTTGTATATTTTTGTTGAAATGTAACTCATGTATCTTATTTTCTAAAACCAAGATTAGTAAAAGGTCCTCTTTTGTATTTGATGTTGTGTATTTATTCAAGTTTCTTTTATAAATTTTTTTTACACACCATTTGTAAGGGCCAAACCTAGGTTTCAAGTTCAGATCTTTATAATTGGTATTATAGGAACGGTATAGATAATTTTGGAAAATTAGAACAAGTTGAAAAAAAAATTATATGTCTCTTGTGTCACATTCTTTTCTCTATGTGTATGATTGAATTGCAGGAACACAATTTAATTAAGGGGCGAAGAATGTAACACATCATGAAATAGAGATAGTTATTTTTTATTTTGTTTATAATATATTTTTTAATTAAAAATGTATAAATAAATGAAATAATGAAAAAAAATAACAATAATTAAGGGAAAACATATTTTTATGAAAATTATTATTTTTGAGTTAATATGTTTTATAAATATAGAAATTTATATTATGGTTAAGTTTTAATTTGTTTTAAATAAATTTTATGTGATTTATAGTATATGTTTATGAATACATTTTATATATGTATGTTTTATTTAATTAATATGTGTGTGTGTGTGTTTCTTAATATATATCATTAATTTATTATATGAATATGTTTTTTTTGTTTTTTTTTTTTGTTTTTTTTTTTGTTAAAATTTAAAAAAAAATTAATGAGTTTTGTAAAAAATGTAAAACAAAATGAAATAATTGAAAACAAAAGTGGAATATTGTTTTTGTTTAAAAAAATTACGTTAAAATATTTTAAGAAAAAATTAAATGATTGAAACAAATAATAAATAATATATAATGATAGTGAGAGAGAGAGAGGCGTGGAACAAAAAAAAGGTTAAAAAGTGAAAACCAATTGATGGAGAAAATAATGGTCTATGGGAAATTATAAATATATATATAATTAAATTAATATAAGAAAAATGAATTTATATATGCATAAAAATTTCTCATTTAAAAAAATGTTATTTGATCTATTTATTAAAAAAATGAATTATATATTTATATATATATAAACGATAACATTATATACATAAAAATGATATGTTTTTTTAGTTTAAAATGAAAATATGAAATGGGTAAAAAAAATGTGACTAAATCAATTGAAAAAAATAGATAAGAATATATGAGGCGTGAGTGGGTGAATCGTGATTGATGAAAAAGTGAAATGAGTGGAGAGAGAAATGTGTTTAATGATAGAACAAATAAAAATGTGAGTTTAAAAAGATGGAATAAAGAGATTTAAAAAAATGAAGATAATAATATATATTATCATGAAAGTGGCATGTCAAATAAGAAAACAAAGGAGAAAAAAACTATTGATCTCGGGATTTGTGGGTCATTGTTTAGTTATGTTTTTTTCTATTTTTTTTAAATGATTTAACTTCTCTCATAAGATTACCATACCTGTTTTTTTTTATAAATTTGGAGAACCCTTTCTCTATGGTTAGAAATCCTATGCTAAAACCTACTCTACACACCCAATTTCTACCTGAATTTCTCTCTCACAGTTCCAAAATCCCACAGCCCTCTCTTGGTCTGAAATTAAGTAAAAGAATATTACTATTTTCATTTTAATTTAAAAACAAATATGTATATACAATATATATATATATTTATTTATTTAAAACTATATCTTCCTAGTCGTAATTATGCATATGATAAGTCTGCTTGTTTTAAATAATATTTCCCTAAAAACTTATAGTTGAAAGGGTATGTTTTTTATTATAAAGTATGGATTTATAAACAAGGAATTATATGTATATATATACATATGTATATACACACATGTATAGTCCAATATTTTTAGTATTTTTGTATATAAACATGATACGGGTTCTTTGGAATTGAATCATCTTTAAGAACCTATGTTTATTCAAAATTATCATGATTTTCAAAGATTGTTATATATACATATATAAGTATATATATATCATGGTATAAAAACACACACACACACATAAATATATATATATATATATTGAGTTATAAACAACTTAATATTAGTTAACCCGTCATATTTATTTGAAATTTATGGTGTTTGATAACCTCTAAACTAATGCTTAATGATTTTAAAATCATATAGACACTTTCATTGCATGAATTGAATGGGGAAAACTTATCATTTTATGTGGAATTATGAAACAAGTTATCATTTCATTTGAATACTTTCATCTGCATCATCTTTCCATACATTAATAGGTATGGCCATCATCTATTTCATCTATGATATTACCAACAATATGTGTACACGCACACATTTAAACCGTGTTTCTAGAAATTATGGGTCTTAACTAATAAAATGTTTTCAACCATGGGATTCTCCAAATGATTTTAGAAACATTTTTTAATATATTTATGACTCCCCTTTGAAGGAATCAATACTATATAACTATTTTTTAAATGTTTTGTGACAAAGATGAGAAAAGTAGGTTCATGGGAAAATGTTTTCAAAAATTGACAGTAGTGAATTAAGTGACGTTAAGGGGTGTGAACCCGTACCTCTAAGATATGATTGGTGGCCTTATGTATGGATTTTAGACAGGTTCTTCCAAGTATCCTTAATGACGCATATGAAATTATTATTTTTCGAAGGATAATCCTAAATGGAATTTCAGCTATCACTATTTTGGTAAAATACAAGTTTTCTAATGGTATTTGTGAAATTGTTTTAAGTATATTTATAAAATTTTCAAAAAATGTTTAAGGAAAATTTATTAGTCATTTTGAAAACCCTTTACTGGTAATTTTATGCTCACCCTATTCCTTTTAAACACTTTTATAGGTTTAGCAAACTTTCTATGTTAAAACTCTGTTGCAAAAGCAATACATTTAAGAATTATTGATTTTTTAATTTTCAATTTGTATATTTTTGTTGAAATGTAAGTCATGTATCTAATTTTATAGAACCTAGACTGGTAAAAGTTCCTCTCTTTTATTTGATGTCGTGTATTTATTCAAGTTTCTTTTATATAAAAAAATTTACACAAAATTTGTAAGGGTGGAACCTGTGTTTCGGGTTCGGGTCTTTATAATTGGTATTAGAGGAAATGTCTCAAAATTTTTGGAAAATTAGAACAAGTTGAAAAAAAAATATGTCTCTTGTGTAACATTCTTTTCCCTGTGTGTATGAACGAATTCAGGGGATATAATTCAATTAAGGGGGGAAGAATGTAATACCCCAAGAAATTCAAATAGTAATTTTCTATTTTGTTTCGAACATTTTATTTAATTAAAAATGTTCAAATAAATGAAATAATTAAAAAATATTAATAATAATAAAGTAAAAATATATTTTTAAGAAAATTATTATTTTTTAGTTAATATATTTTTAAATATATGAATTTATATTATGTTTATGTTTTAATTTTTTTAAAAAATTATATGTGATTTAATATATATGTTTATAAATATATTTTATATATGTTTGTTTTATTTAATTAATATATATACATATATATATATATCTTAATATATATCTTTAATTTATTATAGGTATTTGTTTTTTTCATTTTTTTATTTTATTAAAAATTAAAACATTTTTTTAATGAGTTTTGTAAAAAAATAGAACAAAATGAAATGATTGAAAAAAAACGTGCAGAATTTTTTATGTTTATAAACAATTATATTAAAAAAATTTAAGAAAAAAATGAAATGATTGAAACAAATAATAAACAATAGATAACGAAAAAAATGATAGAGAGAGAGAGAGGTGTGGAACAAAAAAAGGTCAAAAAGTGAAAACAAATTAATAGATAAAATAATGGTCCTGGGGAAATTATAAATATATATATAATTAAATTGATATAATAAAAATGAATTTATATATGCATAAAAACGTCCCATGTTTAAAAAAATGTTATTTAATCTATTAAAAAATAATTATATATATATATAAACACTAAAATTATATATGTATATAAAAATGATATAATTTTTTAGTTTAAAATAAAAATGTGAAATGAGTCAAAAAAACACTAACTAAAATGATTTAAAAAGTGTGATAATAATATATGAGGCGTGAGTGGGTGAATCATGATTGATGAAAAAGTTAAATGAGTGGAGAGAGAAACATGTTTAATGATGAAACACATAAAAATGTGAGTTTAAAAAGATGGAATAAATCAATTTAAAAAAAGATGATAGTAATATAACTTATCATGAAAGTGGCATGTCAAATAACAAAACAAAGAAGAAGAAAACTATCAACTCGTGGATTTGTGTGTCATTATTTAGTTATGTTCTTTTTATTTTTTTAAATTACTTAACTTCTCTCAAAAGCTTACCATACCTGGATTTGTTTTTATAAATTTGGAGAACCCTTCCTCCATGGTTTGAAGTCCCTGGCTAAACCCCACTCTTCACACCCAATTGCTACTTGAATTTCTCTCTCATGGATCCAGAAACCCAAATCCCTCTCCCGATCTGAATCAAGTAACATAATTTTACTATTTTCATTTTATTTTAAAAACATATATGTATATACAATATATATATATATATATATATATATATATTTGTGTAAAACTATATCTTCTTAGTCGGAATTACACATATGATAAGTTTACTTGTTTTAAATAATCTTTCCCTAAAAACATTGAGTTGCAGGGTTATGTTTTTGATTATCAAGTATAGATTTCTAAACAAGGAATTATATGTGTGTATATACATACATATATAAACACATGTATAGTCCAATATTTTTATAATTTTTATATATAAACTTGATATGGGTTCTTTTGACTTGAATCATATTTTTAAGAACCTATGTTTATTCAAAATTATCACGATTTTCAAAGTTTTTTATATATGAATATATAAGTGTATATATATACTGCTATATATATATATATATATGCATTAGGGTAAAAACAACTTAATTTTAGTTAACTCTTCTCATTTATTTAAAAGTTATGATGTTTGATAACTTCCAAACTAATTCTTAAGGATTTTCAAATGTTATGAACACTTTCATTTCATAAATTTCATGGGAAAAAACATATAATTTTATGTGGAATTATGGAAAAAGTTATAATTTCTTGTGCATACTTTCATATCCATCATCGTTCATGTCATACATGAATAGGTATGACTATCATCTAGTTCATCCATGACATTTCCAATATTATGTGTACATGCACACATTTAGTCCATGTTTCTAGCAATTATAGTTCTTTAATAATAAAATGTTTTTAGGAATGAGATTATCCAAATTATTTTAGAAAATTTCGTGAACATATAGATGACTCTCCTTTGAAGGAATAAATAATATGTAAGTATTTTGGAAAAGTTTTGGGAGAAATATGAGAAAGGCAGGTTTGTGGGAAAATGTTTTGGAAAATTGGCACTAGTGAATAAAGTGACGTTATAGGGAGTGAACTCGTAAGTCTAAGCCAAGATCTATGGCCTTATGTATGGATTTTAGACATGGTCTTCCAAGTATCATCAATGAACCACAAGAAATAATTATTTTTTGAAGGAGATTCCTCAATGGAATTTTAGCTACTCCTGTTTTGGTAAAATACTAGTTTTCGAAAGGTATTTGTGAAAATTTCTTTTTTAAGTATGTTTATAAAATTTTCAAGAAATTTTTAAAAGGAATATATCAGTTGTTTTGAAAACCCCATACTGGGATCCTTATTCTCACCCTATGTCTTTCAAACACATTTACAGGTTTAACAAACTTGATGTATTGAAACTCTGTTATGGAAGTAATATGCTGGAGAATTATTGTTCATTTTATTATTAATTTTTATATCTTTGTTGAAATGTAAGTCATGTATCTAATTTTTCAGAACATAAACTGGTAAAATTCCCTCTATTTTATTTGATGCTGTGTATTTATTCAAGTTTATATTGTAAAAAAATATTACACAACATTTTTAAGGGCGGAACCCGAGTTTTTGGTTCGGGTCTTTATAATTGATATCAGAGGAATGTATTAAATAATTTTGGAAAATTAGAACAAGTTGAAAAAAAAGTATATGCCTCTTATGTAACATTCGTTTCCCTATGTGTACGAACGAATTGCGAGAACATAATTCAATTAAGGGGGAATAATGTAACACCCCAAGAAATTCAAATATTAATTTTCTATTTTTTTAAAAATATTTTATTTAATTAAAAATGTTTAAATAAATTAAATAATAAAACAAATAATAACAATAATTATGGGAAAACATATTTTTAAGAAAATTATTATTTTGGAGTTAATATATTTTATAAATATATGAATTTACATTATGTTTAGGTTTAAAATTTTTTAAATAAATTATTTCCAATTTAAAGTATATATTTATAAATACATTTTATATATGTATGTTTTATTTAGTTAATATATATATATATTAATTTATTTATGTATATTTTTCTTAATATATATTGTTAATTTATTTTATGTACATATTTTTTTTATTTTTTTATTTTTTAAAAATTTAAAACGTTTTTTAATGGGTTTTGTAAAAAAATGTAGAAAAAAATGAAATGACTGAAAAAAAACGTGGCATATTGTTTTTTATTAAAAAAATTATGTCAAAATATTTTAAGGAAAAAATGAAATGATTGAAATAAATAATTAATAATATATAATGACAAAATGAGAGAGAGATAGAGAGAGGCATGGAATAAAAAAAGTTCAGAAAGTGAAAACCAGTGGATGGAGAAAATAATGGTCTGTGGGTAATTATAAATATAAATAATTAAATTAATATAAAAAAATGAATTTATATATGCATTAAAATATCCAATGTTTAAAATAAATGTTATTTTATGTATTTATTAAAAACTGAATTATATATATATATAAATGCTAATATTATATATATATATATATAGAATGATATGTTTGATTATTTTAAAATAAAAAATGTAAAATGAGTCAAAAAAAGTGACTAAAACAATTTAAAAAAGTGATAATAATATATGAGGTGTGAGTGGGTGAACCATTATTGATGAAAAAGTGAAATGAGTGGAGAGAGAAATGTTTTTAATGTTGGAACAATTAAAAATGTGAGTTTAAAAAGATGTAATAAAGTGATTTTAAAAAGAGAGATGATAATATTATATATTATCATGAAAGTGGCATGTCAAATAACAAAACAAAAGGAGAAAAAAACTATAGACCCGTGGGTTTTTTGGTAATTGTTTAGTTATTTTTTTAAATGACTTAACTTCTCTCATAAGCTTACCATACCTGGATTTTCTTTTTTAAATTTGGGGAACCCTTCCTCCATAGTCAGAAGTCCCATGCTAAGCCCCACTCTTCACACCGAATTGCTACCCGAATTTCTCTCTCACGATTCGAGAAACCCACAACCCTATCCCGATCTGAATCATGTAAGGTAGTTTTAGTATTTTCATTTGATTTTGATAACATATATATATATATTATCTATATATATTTATATGTTTTTGTAAAACTATAACTTCCTAGTCTGAATTACACATATGATAAGTCTTCTTGTTTTAAATAATATTTCCCTAAAAACATAATGTTGCAAGGGTATGTTTTTGATTATCAAGTGTGGATTTATAAATAAGGAATTATATATGTATATATACATATGTATATACACACATTTATAGTCCAATATTTTTAGTATTTTTATATATATACATGATATGGGTTGTTTTTACTTGAATCATATTTTTAAGTACCTATGTTTATTCAAAATTTTCATGATTTTCAAAGTTATATATATATATATATATAATTATATATATATAGTGGTATATATATATATACACATATATATATATATGCATTATGGTATCAACAACTTAATTTTAGTTAACCCTTCTCATTTATTTCAAAGTTATGGTGTTTGATAACCTCCAAAATAATGCTTAATGATTTTAAAATATTGTAGACACTTTCATTACTTAAATTACAAGGGAAAAATTTATAATTTTATGAGGAATTATAGAACAAGTTATCATTTCCTATGCATACTTTCATCTCCATCATCTGTCGTGTAATACATGAATAGGTATGGCCATCATCTAGTTCATCCATGACATTACCAACATTACATGTACATGCACAAATTTTATCCATATTTCTAACAATTATGGGTCTTAACTAATAAAAGGTTTTCAATCATAGGATTCTCCAAATGATTTTTGAAACTTTCATGAAAATATCGATTACTCCCATTTGGAGGAATTAATAATATGTAAGTATTTTGGAAATGTTTTGGGATAAAGATGAGAAAGACAGGTTTGTGGGAAATTTTTTTCAAAAATTGACACTGGGGAATTACGTGACATTATGGGGAGTAAACCTATAAGTCTAAGCTAATACCTATGGACTTATGTATGGATTTCAGACATGGTATTCCAACTGTTATCAATGACCCACATGAAATTAGTATTTTTTAAAGGAGAATCCTCAACGGAATTTCAGCTATCACTATTTTGGAAAAATAATGGGTTTCTAAAGGTATTTTTGAAAATATGTTTTTAAGTATGTTTATAAAATTTTCAAGAAATGTTTAAAATGAATTTATCAGTTGTTTTGAAAACCCCTTACTAGGCATCTTATGCTCACCCTACATCTTTTAAACACTTTTACATGTTCAGTAAACTTGTTGCGTTGAAACTCTATTATGGAAGCAATATGCTGAAGAATTATTATTCATTTAATTTTCAATTTGTATATTTTTGTTGAAATGTAAGTCATGCATCTAATTTTCTAGAATTTAAAATGGTAAAAGGCTCTCTTTGGTATTTTATGATGTTTATTTATTCAAGTTTCTTTTATATTTTGTTTTACACAGAATTTGTAAGGGTTGAATCTGGGATTCAGGTTTGGGTATTTATATCATATGTATGAGAATAAAGAGTAGTGCGGTGAGGCCTCCCTGTTATCCATTCTCATGGATATGAAAATTAATATGTGTACATCATAATAGATTTTTCATACTGATTTTAATTAGAGAAACTTGTAAGGAGATGATCTGTCGGGTAAAAATATTTTGTCAATCTATTGGAAATTATTCCACTAATAATTAGTGGTAATTAGTATAAATTATCTTTTATTACTAATAATTAGTTTATTTTAGTATAAATTTTAAAAACAAATACTATAAATAACTATGAAATAGTATAAATTATTAAAAATTTCAAGAAAAGTGAATTTATTTTTCTACTCTTTTTTGGATAGTGTTTTTATTATATCAAATTATTCCACAAAATTAATTATTTTATATTTTTTAGAGAAATATGGAACAAGGAAGTTGAAAAAATTCATTATTAGATGATCTCACTTGGATAAATCAGCATAGGAATCCAAATAGTTCTGGTTTAAATCCTATATATATTGACGGTGTTGAAGTTATCTTATCTTTTGCATCATCAAACCCAAAATTAGTTTGAGAAGGGACAATTAATAATCCTTTTAAAAAATGTTATCTGAGGATGTTTGACAGTTTTGACAATGTTGGGGGTCATCTATTGGGTTCTGGTTTTCAACCAGATTATGATTTTAAGTATTAACATGGTGAACGATGTTCTAGAGAAGATACTAATAATTTGGTTCTGGATCTATTACGGTTTCAAAATTTAGTACATGATGTGGTAGGTCCATCTTTTAAAAAAATGAAACTCAGGACGATATTTATTTAACCCCTAAGTTGGAATTATCTCAATTTTATTAGTTGTTAAGGTCTGCTGAGGATGCCCTATATCCTAGTTGCAAGATAAGAAAAATTTATGTGGTTGAAAATTTAATGGCTATTAAATAAATAATGCAATTTCAAATACATGTTTTGATCAGATATTGTCTTTGGTTAAAACACTATTACCTAAATGAAATGTGTTGGATAAAATTTTTTATGAGAGCAAGAGGATGATTCGTAATCTGGGTCTTGGTTATCATAAGATTCATACATGTTCAAATGATTGCATCTTATATTATGGTGAAAATGAGTCATTGGATAGTTGTCTCACATGTGGAAAATCGAGGAATAAAGAGGCTAAACTAGGGAAGTCTTGATTGATTCCTGTAAAATAGTTAAGATATTTCCCACATACACCTAGAATACAGTATTTATTTATGTCGCAGAACATAGCGACATTGATGTCTTGGAAGAAAACCAATATTTTAAATGATAAAGATTAAATCGTCCCTTTGATAGTGATTCATGGAAACATTTTTGACCAAGTGCATCCTTCTTTTTCTTTAGAAGCCTGAAACATGTGATTGAGTCTTTCTACTGATATTTTTTTTCCATTTGGTTCTTATGGTAGTCAGTATTCATGTTGGAATATCTTTATAACTTCATAAAATTTACCTCTATGCATTTTGAAGAAGGATCCATATTTCCTTTTGACCTTATTAATTATAGGACATCCAAAAAAAATATTTATGTTTATTTGAAACCGTTGATTGATGAGTTAAATTCAATGTAGAGTAATGATGTTAGTACATATGATGTTGCTACGAAAGAAAATTTCCTAATGAAAGCTCCATTTATGTGGATAATTAGTGACTTCCCAACATATGGAATGTTATTTGGCTAGATTACACATGGTCAAAAATCATGTTCGTACTGTATGAGAGAAAAATAAGAATTTATGCTCGCTAATATAAAAAACCTTATTTTTTCAACTGTCACCGTAGATTCCTTTCAACTGATCATCCATTTTGGAGGAAAAAATATCATTTCGAAAAAGGCACAATTAAAAGAGATGAACATCTAACAATTATCTCAAGTATATAGTAAAAATAAATTGTCTCTATATTACCTCCCATCACATTTGGACCAATAATAAACTAACAGAAATTGATGGATTTGGGAAAGAATACAATTGGATAAAATGGAGCATTTTTTAGGATTTTCTATATTGGTCTAATTTTTTGGTTCATCACATGTTGGATGTTGTTCATATTGAGAATATGTGTTTTGATAATTTATTTCATACAGTTTTTTATAAACCAGGTAAGATCAAAGATAATTTAAAGTCACAATTAGATCTTTCCCAAATTTGTAGGTGACCAGAACTTTAATTGTTTTATACACTGTCCAAAGAAAATTGATCATTATTTTGTCGGTGGATTTCAGATTTCAAACTTCCAAATGGTTACACTTTTAATTTGGGAATATATGTCAGAAATGGTTACATTACCAGATTAAAAATTCACAACTGTCATGTTATAATGGAAAGGATCTTGCTGATTGGATTAAGAGGTTTGTTTAATTCTATGATTTGGTATGTGATGAAAAATATATCATATTTTTTGAGACATTTTTGCATTGACAACAGACTAAAATGCACTAAGAAGACTGATATTAGATGTTGTTTTAATTTTATGTAAACTGGAAAAAATCTTTCCATTGACTTTTTTTGACTCAATGGAACATTTGATATTACATTTTCTACATTAAGAAAAATTTGGAGGTTCGGAATAGTTCTGATGAATGTACCCATTTGAGAGATGCATATAGAAATTCAAGAAAAAAGTGTGTAACAAATCATTATTTGAATACTCAATTAAAGAAGATTTTTTGCAAGAGATTTTCTTTTCATACTCTCATTATTTTCTATATTAATATTTCTCAAAACCCAACCACATGGGTCATAATTAGGTAACTTTTTACGATGAAATGAGATATTAACTATCAGTTTATAATCATCCCAAAATTGGGTTCAGTGGAGTTCATGAACAATGGATTTCAGATAATGAATATCATAGAGCTCATACATATGTTCTGCTCAACTATGAAGAAATGACACCATTTTTACTATGAGTTCTCCTATCACTTATTATATAATATTTGTTATAGTAAATTAATAATATTTTATTTTTAGGTTATATGATAATGATATCAAGAAAAAACTTCCAAAAATTACAGCAGCTGCTCTTGAAGGATATTGACAAAATAATTTTTCTTACTGGTTTTAAAAACCGGCAATATAAATTATTTATGTTTTAACATATAAAATAAATTTATTTCTTGTTATATTGATAATTTTTTTACAAATTTTCAAGTATCTCAACATGCTGGTAAAATTGATAATCAATTATGTATATTGAGTAACCTACCATCGAAAATGGTTAAATCTTACAATGCATATGTGGTGAATGGTTTTCTATTTCATACACATGCATATGGGGAATCAAAAAAACAATGAATAGTGGTGTTTTCTTTAGAGGATCTCATCATAGAGAAATTAAAGTTGAATTTTACTGCATCCTGGAAGACATTATTGAACTTTGTTATTTGGGACAGAATTATATAATGATGTTTAAATGTCAGTGGTTGGATACTGAGAGAGTCTTAACTATTCATCCGACCCATGTAATTGTTAATATTAAATATAAAAGTATTTTTTCAGTAAATAAATCATTTTTATTAGCTCATCAAGCACATCAAATTTATTATACAAATTACTATGCAACTTCAAGAGAGTTGGGTGATTGGTGGAGAATAATAAAAATTAAATCTTGGGAAAATCAATTTACCCAATGTGAATATGGTTCCACTGAAGTGAAAGGAATTTAAATTTTTCAAGAGACTACTCCCAATCCATATTTTTCAGAAAGAGAAACGAATATCGATGATTACACCTCACAGTTAAGCATCAATGGTGATGATGATGTTAGTGATGTTATAAGTGAATTTGAAAAGAAAATAGATGATGAAAATTAAACTCATATGGAAATTGATGATGTTGAGAAGGAATATGAAGACATTGACATTGTCAGATAAGAAGATGAGGGTGAAAATGAACAATGGCATAGTTAAATGCTGATTATAATCATATATAATATATATTTATATATAATAGTTGTTTTCAACTTTTTTCTAACAACATTCATTAAATGTTTCAAATGGATGAGGATTTGTTTTATCAGTTCTAGAAGGCTAATATACCTTTGGACAAGCTGGATATTGGATCATCCGACCCTCATACTACTGATAGTTCAGGGAGTACTCAGAGGGGAAGTGGTCTTACGTGATTAAGGATTCTTAATCCTATCCTTGAGCAACGTCCACGTCTCGACTTTGATCCACGCATGCGAAAGTATGATTACCTATGTATTTTAGTTATCTTTTGTTAATTTATTTATATAATAATTGTGTGATTATTTGTTCTATTTTTTCACAGCTTTTCACATATATTTGTTGGACAGGGGAGCATTATATTTCATAATTATTTTTATAAAGAATGGGTCACGTGGGATTGTAACGCCCCGACCCCAGCTACTCAGAGTCGGTGCATTACTTCGTAACATTGGCATGATCACAAGAAAGATCAAATCCCGAAAGACTGATTGGTTTAGTAGCCTTGGAAACACTAGATATAATCATAAAGTTTTACATTACATTTCAAAGTGAAAAACTACTACAACAACAAAGTCTTCATATCCACACTATTAACCCCTCATAATATCCCTGCAAGTCATTCATAATTTACTTCTTCACTACCTGGGAAAAATAAAACATAGAAAAGGGGTGAGCTCAAATGCCCAGTAAGGATAACAATATAGCGGAAACTTTCATAAATAAGAATAAACATTTAAGGCAATGTATAACTAAAACAAAAGCCTTTTAAAATTGAACTTCAACATAGTATGGCAAAAGTAAAATGAAATAATGCCATTTACTTGTTCACATGGATATTCTACTAATTGAATAATCACATGCAATATCGATAACCACTTTCATAATGTTGGAATGCATAATGCTAAACGTTAATTTCTTTGTCTAGGCCTCATCCCAAGACCTAGGGGTTACTTCTAACCGGAACCCAACCCGGAGTGCCTCTAATAACCGGACACCAACCCGGAGTGCCTCTAATAACCGGACACCAACCCGGAGTGCCTCTAATAACCGGACACCAACCCGGAGGGCATAATTTTACCAGTCCCTAACCTGGAGGGCTTACTTTAACCAGTCCCCAACCTGGAGGGCTTACTTTTACCAGTCCCCAACCTGGAGGGCTTACTTTTACCGGTCCCCAACCCGGAACATACTTGTTTAGCACATTCATCTGAAGAAAAGTTTGAAATATAACATAAACATTCGGATTAAAACTAGCATACGAAATGTCAATAGTTTCACCATAAACTATGAATGGTATAAAATAGCACATCCACATTCAAACATATCACAAAACCTTCAATACAATATATAAGTTTTGTATTATAATAAATCAACTTCAAATAATCTTAAAATCCATCAAAGGATGTTGACATAGATGAAATCAAAATTCTTTTTAAAGAAGTATCTCCATTTATTTTGAAACCATTTAAGATCCATATAAAATAAAACATTTTCTTTGAAAATATTCTTATAAGCTTGTATGGAAAGCTTCGACGATTTTATAACGGCGGAAAATAACCGCACCCGCCGTATAAGTTAAAAAAAACATTCTTACCTCAATTCTGTCGAAAAGGTTAAAAAGGACCTTGTTTTGAAAACGACGGAAAGATTACTTTATAAACCTCTTATAAAAAGTCAAACAAGGGTATAAATGACTTTAACCCATATTCTTGTAAATAGTAAAAATGTTTTGGAATACATTTCAAAGAAACATGGATGTGGATGATAAAGAGATCCCAGTAGATTATTACGTATAATACAACCTCGGATAATGAAGAGATTGTGAAATAACCCTTACCAATTCGGTAACTTATGAAATATACAACCCATGAAAGAGGTATCATACAATGAATATGTAAATACACATAAATTAGAGTGTATTACACAAAGAATATAATTATGGGTAGTACATATACCACACAAAAGGTGATGGTGGCAATATGACATAAATCTCACGGAAATAAGGAGTGAGATGAAAACCCCTTACCTTGTACTTTTCCTTTGTTGGGGTAGGTTAACCTCCTGTATAATGGTGAAATAATTGTTATTAAATTATACAAGAATCATTTACATTAATATGATATCATATATGATCTTTTAATATTGATATCTTAGTATTATCGTTGTTTCGGGTGTTAACTTACTTGTTTTCTTTCATATGTTTTGTTACATAAGTCATGTTTGTTGTATCTTATTCATATCCAGAATGATATCAAGTCCTTAAACATCATTTTTAAATCATTAAATGATAATTATACTTGAATGGATACGATGGAGAATGAATCTCATCGCGTTCGTGGAGACGGTAGTCCGTACGTACGCACGAACGCTACTTCCATTTAATTTTTATTTTAAAAGAATCGAATCCAAATGATACATAGGTATATTACTATTCCAGTATAATATAATATTTTATATATGTTACTTATGTTCATTAACACCATCCTTTATACGTTCCATGTGTGGTATGAACGAGTCATATCATTTTAAGGGGGCGGTAGTCCGCACTTCCTCAAATGAAATTATCGTATGTATATACAACATGAAACGAATAATGGTATGAAATAAAATGGAATTACAGAAGCTTATATATAAAATATATATCATTAATATCATATTTAATTACAGTGCCATCATAATGGCCACCATGAGAGGTGGTAAGATGTATTTGAACAATCATCGTTTCGTGAGGCGTTAGTTTGCCATCCACAGAAACATTATGTTCATCATCCATTAGATGGAGTTGTGTGTATGTGTAGTTTGAATCCTTCTTATAACAACATCCTAGTATATTTAGGATACTGGTGTTGTTACAAAAGAAAGGAAATAAAAAGATTTTGGGGGTTGGAGAAGCAAAATAAATGCAAATACTTTAAGAGAAAATGTTACCTTTAATTTAGGTAACTCACTTTGGTTGGAACCAAAGGACTTCTTGAAATGCTTTCTGCCTAAGGGTAAGCTTCAAGGAGGAGGAGAGGGATGTGGGTAGCTTAGTTGGGCAGAGTTTGGACGAGCCAAGTGGCTTGAGAGGTGTGAGGAAATGAGAAGGAGGAGTGCCCTTTTATAAGAGGGGTGAGGGGCACCTTTGGAAAAGCTAGAAATATTAATTTATAATAAATTCATATTCGGTTTCCAATGGCTCCAAAGTTGATTATTCAAAGGCTAAGGTGGGGATAGGTCGAAAACCACTCAACCAATAGAATTTAGACAGGTTTGGGTACTTATATTAATCTTATCTTTAAGTATTAACTCTAAGTTAATTAGTTTCACTTTTACAATGTCTCTTTGTATTTTTATATAATATGGTTAATAAACTTACTATATACATCCAAGCGACCCCCAAGTGGTCCATTAATGATGAACCTATCATGATATAAGTCTGTTGGCCGAACCTTAGATTTTTAGGAATTTAATATCAATTAATAATATAATATTTGTTTTAAGAACTCTTTTATGTCAATTTTGACACTATTCAATAGTTGATTTTTGTGAAACTCATAACAGATTGATTACTTCGAACAAAGTCAATTAAATCAATCCTAATATATCATATTATCCTAGAAAATTAGTTTAATTCATTAAAAGTTTCATATTATATTTATTTGGGTATTTATAATATTAATTATTTTAATTTTTCACTATTATAGTAATTACTGCATCATCATTGTGTCATAAATAAAATAAATTATTTAATGTCTAAAAATTATAAATAAAATATCATTATGTAGGAAATCGTTTTAGCTTTCTAATGAATATTTATAATCGAAAATCAAACATGTATAACCCTATGTAAAAACTGTTCTTCTAAAAGATGTAAGCTTATGCCATTTTTATTTTTATTTTAGCTTTATTAATATAATGTGTCATTATCACTTACAAGTGGATCCATGGGGTCCTAAAATTGACACAAAGATGCCCATGGTCGACCATATATCAACCAATAGGGTTAAGACACGTTTTAGGGTAATTTAGTATTATTATAATATTATTTTTTAACCCTTATTTACCGGATTTACCCTTAACCATGGTAAATAAAATATTTACCGCAGTAATTATTCAAAATGTCTAAAAATAAAAGTTATCTATTTACACAATTTGAACATCCTGATTACAAATATGGAATCCATTTTTCTAAATTCAAAACACAGAAGTGGCAGAAATTAATTTAAAATTAATTCCCGCTGTCAAAACAAAAAGCGTGTTTTTAAGAGATAATAACTACCAAAAGATTGACACGTGTTTATGTTCTGTTTAATTGTAAAATTATGTCTAATGACCAACATTATATTAAATTGTAAAAATATATTCTAAATATACTTTAAAACCACTGAAATTCATAATTTATCACTATTAATTATTTTGATTAAAAAAGTTGTTTTTAATTAAAATTTAGTAATTTTCACTATTCATCAAAATATGAAAGTTATCCGAAAAGTACCAAAATTTCACCTTAGGTTAAATTCGATATTCCGAATCCAAAAATGAAGTCCATTTTGAAATATAAAATATATATATTTTCAAAAAGTAGGTATTACTATTTATAACGGCTAGTTTGATTGGTTATGGTGTGTTAGAACTCGGTGTTGCGTACAACACACGCTATCACATTATTCAAAGGGAAACGTACCGTGGAAGCTTGGGGTGTTTCATTTTAAATTTTTGATGTCCCCATTTAGTCAAAAATTTTAAAATATTGTATTTAAAAAGGTTTCACTATTAGAAGTTGATAAAAGTGAAATACTGAAAATGAATCTGTTCTTGCATTATGACTAAGAAACTCATAATAGGGATTCTAAAATTATAAGGATTATATAAAGTTCAAAATGTAGTTAATACTATTCATGACCTCTTTTAATGGTGTGATTGAACTCGGTGTTGCGTGTAGTGCAAGTTATTGAATTATTTTTAAGAAATAACACACTCTGAAATCCTGGGGTGTTACATTCTCCCCTCCTTTAATAAATTGCGTCCTCGCAATTTGAAATTGTTCTTCGAAAATAAAAGGTTGAAAGTAGAAAATATATTTGTGGGAAAACCCACATTGGAAATTGGGTTACTAAAATTTAGTCTTAATATGAGGAAAAGAGAAATCAAAGGGTCACCACCAAATTATGATCTCGATTAGGAGAACATTGGTGGAAATTAGAGACATATAATCGGAGGAAAAACGTAAATATTTATAGGTAGTGATTGAGGTCATCAATCACAAACAAGTGTATAATTGAGGTCCTTAAATTCATCAATCTATGATGATTTGAAATACCATCGGTTCAACAAAACATAGGGTATTAGGATAACACATTTTTTTACGTTTCAAAATATCTTAGTTGAAATCCCACATCGAAAAATGAATTAATGAGGCCTCTATTTAAAATAAAGAGTGGAAAGTATGAAGATTACCGAAAATAACACATACTAGGGTTCCATGTAAGAAAATATGGATATGGAAGAAAAATCTAGCCATCAATTATCTGATGGAGAGTGGTAGAGAACATGGCTATGAAAAGGCTAACAATCCCAAAGCCATAAATTAGTGATGATTTAAGGTACCATCTAGGACAACATTTTTGTTCTAAGTTCCTTTTATTAATGATGAGGAATTTATTTATGAGATTGGCTAAGATCATAAGGAGATATACTTAGTTTATATTTAGAGTTTTATCCATTAATAAATTTCTACCACAAACTCATCTTTCACTCTAAAAGATAATAGAATGTAAAAAAAATTCTATTTACACTATTCGTATAGGGTTCCAAAATAAACGAATTTATAATTCATCTACAAGATCTTTTAATAAAAACTACATTATTTAATCCAGGACATCTCATGGGCCAGTGGTAGGTGATACACCCTTGTCGCCCTTCGGTTGCGGGTTCAAGTCTCGCAGCCTTGCCGGACGCGACAGGTTGCCGCCCGACCTCTGGGTTGCCCTCTTATGGCAATCCAAAATAATCCAAACTAGAACTATCCAAAATAATTCTGTCCAAACTCACAGTCCAACATTTATAAGGAAGGTAAACATTATGTAGATCCTTTTTACCCCGTAATAGCTTATGAATACCTTCATCATGTATTCTTTTAATACACTGAAACATCCTGAATTACCATAATCTTTATTGATTACATTCATGCTCCCTTATTCCATATAGAATGCTGGATATACTTCATCAATCCAAAAATGTTTTAAACCCCATCAATGATGGAATATAGAAATCATTAATCAGTTCGAAGGTAGTCAAGAATATCCAATATAATTTATCCAAAACAATCATGTATTATTCCAAAATCTCTACTTCGGTATCAGAACTATATTATGGTTTATCATTCTCTCAACCATATATTTTCCAAAAATCTATCCTGCTAATGAGTCACTTTTCTTTGTTCCACACAATCACAAGTCCTTAATGAAATAGTACTGCAGTACAATCCTTATATACTCCATAATTATTATAACAAGTACATTGTTGATACAACACTCAATTGACATAATCAACATAAGAACTCTAATCATCCCTCTTCATCTGTGGTAGTATCATAACTTGATTATTATCCAATAGCATCATTTGCGGCATAGTCTGATGACTGGGACATAGGTTCGCGTAGTGTCCAAACTCCTTGCAAATGAAGCATTGTACATTTGAAACCATTTTTTTTACCCTTGCAGTCATGTACTTTATGCCCTTTTCCTCCACACTTATAACAAACTCCCATTCCTTTCAGGCAAGTTCCAGGGTGTTTCTTTCCACAGTTACCACATATGGGAAAATTCTTATTTTCCCTCTTCCCTTTATCCATCTTTCTCTCTTCCATCCTTTTCTTCTCTTGCTTCCCTTCAAATCCATAAGACTCAGTAAACTCTTTACTTATCTTATCAACACATGATATTATTTCTTCATATGATGATAATACATGGGAGACTATTTCTCTTATAAATTCTAGCTTAAGACCATGAGAGATATGATCCTTCCTTCTCTTTGAATCATGTGCATTTCTGGAGTTATCATTCCTTCTACTGGGCGCCATTTCTAAACAATGGCATAAACTAGATTAGTTTATGAGTCAAAATACATAATCCCATACTTATAAAACACTTAACATAAATTGAACTATTTATGGATATAATCCATAATCATAAAAATGTTTTCTTTGAGGAAGTATATACTCATAAACCCTTCATAATGATTTGTAAAGAAAATGAGAGTTATCCTAAGCATATCCCCCGGGAGTGTCGTAACCAAGAGTGCAGCAAGGCCCGTTGTCGTGCACCAGTTCCCATTCGAGTCTAGCTCAAAGCGGTGTTTTCGGGTTTTACCCCTAGGTACATCTGTGCCAGAGCCGCCTCTACCTGCTCGTATCCAGACAGGGATGTATTGCTCGGAAAACTCATAAAATCTCTACAATACCAAAATTCTAGGAAGTTCTTCTATACTAATCCTCAAAGTTCATCTTAGGTCTACGTGCTCTAATCAGAGTTTATCTAAATCTAGCTTCCAAGGTTTGTACTAAACTTCCTCTGATACCAACTGTAACGCCCCGACCCCAGCTACTCAGAGTTGGTGCATTACTTCGTAACATTGGCATGATCACAAGAAAGATCAAATCCCGAAAGACCGATTGGTTTAGTAGACTTGGAAACACTAGATATAATCATAAAGTTTTACATTACATTTCAAAGTGAAAAACTACTACAACAACAAAGTCTTCATATCCACACTATTAACCCCTCATAATATCCCTGCAAGTCATTCATAATTTACTTCTTCACTACCTGGGAAAAATAAAACATAGAAAAGGGGTGAGCTCAAATGCCCAGTAAGGATAACAATATAGCGGAAACTTTCATAAATAAGAATAAACATTTAAGGCAATGTATAACTAAAACAAAAGCCTTTTAAAATTGAACTTCAACATAGTATGGCAAAAGTAAAATGAAATAATGCCATTTACTTGTTCACATGGATATTCTACTAATCGAATAATCACATGCAATATCGATAACCACTTTCATAATGTTGGAATGCATAATGCTAAACGTTAATTTCTTTGTCTAGGCCTCATCCCAAGACCTAGGGGTTACTTCTAACCGGAACCCAACCCGGAGTGCCTCTAATAACCGGACACCAACCCGGAGTGCCTCTAATAACCGGACACCAACCCGGAGTGCCTCTAATAACCGGACACCAACCCGGAGGGCATAATTTTACCAGTCCCTAACCTGGAGGGCTTACTTTAACCAGTCCCCAACCTGGAGGGCTTACTTTTACCAGTCCCCAACCTAGAGGGCTTACTTTTACCGGTCCCCAACCCGGAACATACTTGTTTAGCACATTCATCTGAAGAAAAGTTTGAAATATAACATAAACATTCGGATTAAAACTAGCATACGAAATGTCAATAGTTTCACCATAAACTATGAATGGTATAAAATAGCACATCCACATTCAAACATATCACAAAACCTTCAATACAATATATAAGTTTTGTATTATAATAAATCAACTTCAAATAATCTTAAAATCCATCAAAGGATGTTGACATAGATGAAATCAAAATTATTTTTAAAGAAGTATCTCCATTTATTTTGAAACCATTTAAGATCCATATAAAATAAAACATTTTCTTTGAAAATATTCTTATAAGCTTGTATGGAAAGCTTCGACAATTTTATAACGGCGGAAAATAACCGCACCCGCCGTATAAGTTAAAAAAAACATTCTTACCTCAATTCTGTCGAAAAGGTTAAAAAGGACCTTGTTTTGAAAACGACGGAAAGATTCCTTTATAAACCTCTTATAAAAAGTCAAACAAGGGTATAAATGACTTTAACCCATATTCTTGTAAATAGTAAAAATGTTTTGGAATACATTTCAAAGAAACATGGATGTGGATGATAAAGAGATCCCAGTAGATTATTACGTATAATACAACCTCGGATAATGAAGAGATTGTGAAATAACCCTTACCAATTCGGTAACTTATGAAATATACAACCCATGAAAGAGGTATCATACAATGAATATGTAAATACACATAAATTAGAGTGTATTACACAAAGAATATAATTATGGGTAGTACATATACCACACAAAAGGTGATGGTGGCAATATGACATAAATCTCACGGAAATAAGGAGTGAGATGAAAACCCCTTACCTTGTACTTTTCCTTTGTTGGGGTAGGTTAACCTCCTGTATAATGGTGAAATAATTGTTATTAAATTATACAAGAATCATTTACATTAATATGATATCATATATGATCTTTTAATATTGATATCTTAGTATTATCGTTGTTTCGGGTGTTAACTTACTTGTTTTCTTTCATATGTTTTGTTACATAAGTCATGTTTGTTGTATCTTATTCATATCCAGAATGATATCAAGTCCTTAAACATCATTTTTAAATCATTAAATGATAATTATACTTGAATGGATACGATGGAGAATGAATCTCATCGCGTTCGTGGAGACGGTAGTCCGTACGTACGCACGAACGCTACTTCCATTTAATTTTTATTTTAAAAGAATCGAATCCAAATGATACATAGGTATATTACTATTCCAGTATAATATAATATTTTATATATGTTACTTATGTTCATTAACACCATCCTTTATACGTTCCATGTGTGGTATGAACGAGTCATATCATTTTAAGGGGGCGGTAGTCCGCACTTCCTCAAATGAAATTATCGTATGTATATACAACATGAAACGAATAATGGTATGAAATAAAATGGAATTACAGAAGCTTATATATAAAATATATATCATTAATATCATATTTAATTACAGTGCCATCATAATGGCCACCATGAGAGGTGGTAAGATGTATTTGAACAATCATCGTTTCGTGAGGCGTTAGTTTGCCATCCACAGAAACATTATGTTCATCATCCATTAGATGGAGTTGTGTGTATGTGTAGTTTGAATCCTTCTTATAACAACATCCTAGTATATTTAGGATACTGGTGTTGTTACAAAAGAAAGGAAATAAAAAGATTTTGGGGGTTGGAGAAGCAAAATAAATGCAAATACTTTAAGAGAAAATGTTACCTTTAATTTAGGTAACTCACTTTGGTTGGAACCAAAGGACTTCTTGAAATGCTTTCTGCCTAAGGGTAAGCTTCAAGGAGGAGGAGAGGGATGTGGGTAGCTTAGTTGGGCAGAGTTTGGACGAGCCAAGTGGCTTGAGAGGTGTGAGGAAATGAGAAGGAGGAGTGCCCTTTTATAAGAGGGGTGAGGGGCACCTTTGGAAAAGCTAGAAATATTAATTTATAATAAATTCATATTCGGTTTCCAATGGCTCCAAAGTTGATTATTCAAAGGCTAAGGTGGGGATAGGTCGAAAACCACTCAACCAATAGAATTTAGACAGGTTTGGGTACTTATATTATTCTTATCTTTAAGTATTAACTCTAAGTTAATTAGTTTCACTTTTACAATGTCTCTTTGTATTTTTATATAATATGGTTAATAAACTTACTATATACATCCAAGCGACCCCCAAGTGGTCCATTAATGATGAACCTATCATGATATAAGTCTGTTGGCCGAACCTTAGATTTTTAGGAATTTAATATCAATTAATAATATAATATTTGTTTTAAGAACTCTTTTATGTCAATTTTGACACTATTCAATAGTTGATTTTTGTGAAACTCATAACAGATTGATTACTTCTAACAAAGTCAATTAAATCAATCCTAATATATCATATTATCCTAGAAAATTAGTTTAATTCATTAAAAGTTTCATATTATATTTATTTGGGTATTTATAATATTAATTATTTTAATTTTTCACTATTATAGTAATTACTGCATCATCATTGTGTCATAAATAAAATAAATTATTTAATGTCTAAAAATTATAAATAAAATATCATTATGTAGGAAATCGTTTTAGCTTTCTAATGAATATTTATAATCGAAAATCAAACATGTATAACCCTATGTAAAAACTGTTCTTCTAAAAGATGTAAGCTTCTGCCATTTTTATTTTTATTTTAGCTTTATTAATATAATGTGTCATTATCACTTACAAGCGGATCCATGGGGTCCTAAAATTGACACAAAGATGCCCATGGTCGACCATATATCAACCAATAGGGTTAAGACACGTTTTAGGGTAATTTAGTATTATTATAATATTATTTTTTAACCCTTATTTACCGGATTTACCCTTAACCATGGTAAATAAAATATTTACCGCAGTAATTATTCAAAATGTCTAAAAATAAAAGTTATCTATTTACACAATTTGAACATCCTGATTCCAAATATGGAATCCATTTTTCTAAATTCAAAACACAGAAGTGGCAGAAATTAATTTAAAATTAATTCCCGCTGTCAAAACAAAAAGCGTGTTTTTAAGAGATAATAACTACCAAAAGATTGACACTTGTTTATGTTCTGTTTAATTGTAAAATTATGTCTAATGACCAACATTATATTAAATTGTAAAAATATATTCTAAATATACTTTAAAACCACTGAAATTCATAATTTATCACTATTAATTATTTTGATTAAAAAAGTTGTTTTTAATTAAAATTTAGTAATTTTCACTATTCATCAAAATATGAAAGTTATCCGAAAAGTACCAAAATTTCACCTTAGGCTAAATTCGATATTCCGAATCCAAAAATGAAGTCCATTTTGAAATATAAAATATATATATTTTCAAAAAGTAGGTATTACTATTTATAACGGCTAGTTTGATTGGTTATGGTGTGTTAGAACTCGGTGTTGCGTACAACACACGCTATCACATTATTCAAAGGGAAACGTACCGTGGAAGCTTGGGGTGTTTCATTTTAAATTTTTGATGTCCCCATTTAGTCAAAAATTTTAAAATATTGTATTTAAAAAGGTTTCACTATTAGAAGTTGATAAAAGTGAAATACTGAAAATGAATCTGTTCTTGCATTATGACTAAGAAACTCATAATAGGGATTCTAAAATTATAAGGATTATATAAAGTTCAAAATGTAGTTAATACTATTCATGACCTCTTTTAATGGTGTGATTGAACTCGGTGTTGCGTGTAGTGCAAGTTATTGAATTATTTTTAAGAAATAACACACTCTGAAATCCTGGGGTGTTACAGGGATAATATTTCCATTGATTTTTAGTACCACTACAAAATAATTGACTTGTACCAACAGAAATTTAGTGAAAAATTCTATATTTTGTGGTAAAAATTGATTAATTCCAACAGATATTAAGTTTTTTAGTATTATTTTTAGGTACTAGATTTTTTTACCATCAGATATATCTTTTGATATTCATCATTCAATACCATCAAAACAATTAAAAATAGTTAAATCTGTTGTTTTAAAATGCCAATACCGACATTTTTTTGACCAACAAATAAATATATTATTATCATTTACTATTACCAGCAAATCTTATAGCATTAAAAAAGTATGTTGTAATAAATTATATTATAACAGTAAATCTTTTACCAATTATTAAATATATATCTATTAATTATCTAGTGGTAACATATAATTTTTTTATAAAAAACACATGTTTATAAAATTTAATTATAATAATAATAATTTAATAATATTTTATAAAATAAATATATATAACATAAAATTACTGATAAATAATTCAAAAAACATATCAATTCTAAATTTATAGATTCAAAAAAAAATTAAAGTGTATGAATTATGGGTAATTTTTTAGAAATAATTTTTTTTATATAATATATAATTATTTATTTAATATATCAATTAAAAATATATTTCAATTATACAAATTACATTTTAGTGAAAATACACCGCAATCAAATTCTGATTACCGCGTGAAATCCTCCTCCAATCTGATATCCCGAAAACCCTAAAACAGCAAACTGAAATCAATCGTTGGCTTGCCTATTCGCCATTCATCACCAATATTTTGAACCAATAACTTCGATTCCATGACATTCATTACTACCTAGGTTTGGTTTCGTCAACTCACCATTCATACTCACCTAGTTTTACCCACCACTTCGATGCTACACCATCCCAGGTTTTGTTTTGTTGACCTCCCCTTCGTTTTGTTGTAATCACCCCTTCTCCATGATCTATTCATGCTTGTAACATCTTGGATATGGTTTCTTCCCAAAGTTTCCCCGAACCAAGTTTTCCACATAACCTCAAATGAATTTCCCCAAATTATAGAGTCTTTTGACTAGAAGCGAGGTCCAAGATGTGATAATGGGGAAACTATGCTCTCATTAGTAGAGTATACACAGTAGAAAACAAATAGTAAACAATAGAGGAAGCAGTAATACCATACAATAAAATTAAATAGAAGAAGACTGATAGTAATAAAAAAAACTAGAGAATATGTATATATATATATATTTAAATGATGCATGTCACATGTATCTTAGTAAAGAAGCTAAACAAGTCACAATGATGGAAATAAAATACAGAAACCAAAGTACAAAGAAGAATGTAAACTCCAACAGCATCACAAGCCTCAGTTCGGTCTCATGCTCTTCCACTCCAATAGAAATCAAGTAGCTGATGAAGAAGGGTTATTTCCCTTATCTATACCTGCAACCTTATAATCTGTTTGGGTCCAAATGCATGACCCAAACTGGGTGTGAGATGAATCCCATTAGGCAACCACCAAAAGATATGTGCCTAACTATTAGTGAATATATATAGAATATAATATGAAAAATGAAGCAATAAACTAGGAAGTACTCAAAAGTAAAAAATCTTATAGTTTTCAATTATGTTCGTTTACATTTATCAATTATTCAATCCATTGTAACCCCAAGATCAAGCCTAAGATCTGTATCCCCAGTACAAAGTAACAAAGTAGGTGTCTGAGAAACCACCTAAACAAAACAAGTAAGACTGAATCCAAGTTTGTGCTTTGGCTTTCCAAACGCTTCACAATAATTAAATTATTCATAGATGATTACTTGAAAAAAAATTCACAGTCTAACCCCTGTGGTCTAACATAACATTAATTCATTACAAAACAACCCATTGGGGATCTCTCACGGTCTATCCCCTTTGGTCTAACACATCATCAATCAGTTAAATAAGGACCCTCTAGGAAATCTGTCAAGGTTTAACCACTCTGGTCCTACATAACATAAAAAATTATAAACAACCACCTGGGAAAGATATCATGGTCTGAACCCTTAGGTCAAAGATTCATTAAAAATAATAATAACGAACACATGGGCAGCTCTCATGGTCTAACCCCTTTAAGGAGTTCTCATAGTCTAATCCCCTTAGTCAACATTCACAATTCATATCATAGGCAATTCATATAATCAGTCAATCCATCCTAAAAAACAAGGCATAGAAAACAAGGAAACCCTAACAGGCATTATGGACCAAATGGCCATAAAAAATCAAACAAGGGAAAATGCACCCATGGGGTGTCCCAATAACAAAGTATCTAACCTTTGTCAAAAGAAATAACCCTTTATCAATCAATCAAACCATATAAGGTAATAAATAGGGTTAAATTCCAAATCAAGCAATACCCCAAACGTGGCTATGCAGCACTTTTAACAGATATGATCCAAGACAAATAACGAAAGGTGCAAACTACCTACCTTGATGTTCTACGATCGATATACTTGAACATCATCCCTTTAATCAACCTAACTTAGTGTAGATCTATAAAATAGTGAAAAACCCTCAACCCTTGGTAACTTATTCGAGAGGAGTAATTAGGAAGAAATGATTTATGGGTTTTGAGAACTCACCAATGGGATTCCAATGCACCTTATGATGTCTCAATCAAAGCTCATACAAATAATCAAGAGGGCTTCAAAGTTCATCATCCATTCTTTCCCCCTCCTTTACAAACCATGGGGAGAAGAAGATGTTTATGGACATAAGACATGACCCCACTCTGATATATCAAATAAAAAAGAAAACTACACTGTGTGTTCATTAAAATTACATGCCATGTATTAGCCTTAACTGGCCTCGACATAAGCGGTCTTCTAGGTCACCACATGGCCATGTACTGGTCGTTACATGGTCAGTATGTGCCTATGTGAGGCTACTGGGTATAGGACATGTACATGGAAGTACAAGGCGTGTACTCAGAAAAATATCCATTTCTTCCTTTTTCCTCAAAATAACATCAAATCAAGATCCATACCTAAAATGAATATCTGAGTTCTTACAAACATCTCCACTTAAAGAAATTCAACCCCAAATGTCCCTTCCAAGGGTGTTGGAGAAGAATCTACGAACAACTTCATCCACTGAAATCGTACGTCGGCCTCCCTCTCTCAAGTATCATCATACACTCAACCATGCCGCCATAGTACCCATACCAGAGGAACAGACCGGTCACAGAGAACCTTTGTGATGAAATCCAAAATCTAAATAGGGTTCTCCTCAAAGGATTCACCCACCTCCAAATCAACCTCCTCAGGTTGAAAAACATGAGACGAGTCTGAAAAGTGACACCATAGCTAAGAAATATGAAAGACATCGTGCCTATCCTGATACCTCTGAGGTAACTTCCACTGATAGGAAACTAGCCCAACTCTCTCCAAAACCTCAAACGGTTTGAAGTATCTCGGTGAATGCTTCCCTTGCCTTCTAATCCTCATGTGTCCCAACCTCGATATGACATGAAATAAAACCTAATCTCTGGCCTCAAACTACATAGGTCATATCCATCGATCAATACAAGATTTTTGATGTGACTGTGCAGTATCCATCTTCTTCTGAATCAACTCCACCAACTCAGTGTTCTCTTAGATAATATGAGGTCCTAGCATAGCTGCATCTCCTACCTCCATCCAACATTGGGGGTGATCGGCATGGCCTACCATACAAAGCCTCATGAGGTGCCATCTGAATCATTTCTTGAAAAATATTATTGTAGGAAAACACAACTAAGGGTATGTGTCTCTCCCAAGAGCCCCCGAAATCCAGGACGCATGCTCGAAGCATGTCCTCCAAAACCTGAATCGTGCACTCGGACTGGCCATCTCTCTGGGTATGGTAAGTTGTACTAAAAAGTACATGTGTACCCAAAACCCTCTATAGTCCCTTCCAGACATGAAAAGTAAATCGAGCTTCCCTATCTAAAGAGATAGAGTGCAGAACCCTATGAAAACGTACAATCTCACAAATGTACAACCTCAAAATCTCATCAACATTGTAGGTCTCCTTGATTGTCAAGAAGTGTCAAACCTTCATGAGTCTGTCGATAAAAAACTAATCTACATCATTCCCTCGAGGTGGACTCGGTAAATCTATCATAAAATCCATTATGATGTCATTCCACTTCTACTCAGAAATGGGTAACTTCTATAATATCTCTTCTGGCCGCTGATGCTCCACCTTCACCTACTCATAGGTGGAACATCTCATCACAAAAACAACTACATTCCTCTTCATTCCTGGCCACCAATACTAAAAATATAGATCTAGATATATCTTGGTGACACTAGGATGAACCTCCCATACTGAGGCATGAAAATCTTAGATCAACTCCTCATGTATGTCTACTGACACCCATATGTGCCCATGAAAAAGAAAAACCTCATCCTCACCTACAGTCCACCTTGGAGTAGGGTCCTTTCTTGACACACTCTCCCGTAGGAATAGGCCTTCAGAATATGATAGACACCTCATTTCTACTCAATCTAGAAGATTAGAGGTAACATCTATAGAAGAAACAAACTTTTACCCATGTCTATCGTGAACCTCTAAATGTATAGTGACCTGAGCCTTTTACATATAACATTTCATAATTTTAAGCATAATTAATCATTAGAGTACAATCCAAGGATCATTAAGTCTAGTGTCTTGGAAGACTAGGTACATAAAACATAAAACATGGGGCTAAAAAACACTTTTTTATTCAATATACAAAATGAGACCCTAACTTCCTTTGAGCCCTTACATCTGCATAGGGTACCCTGGGGAACACATGAAAAAAGGGATGAGCTGAAAAGCCCAGTAAGGGAAAGAACATAAGGAAACATCTTAATCACATGAGTTAGGAGGCATGACATATTGATATCCATAACATGGAACATATGAAATAATATCATATAATCATGGGATCATATAGACATAGAATCATCTAAATTTTTCATAATTATAAAACATTTCTTTAGTACGGGTCAAGGATAACTGCCAATCCTGTTTCCCATTTCAGTATGAGTCAAGGCTAACCGTCAATACCGTTTCACATTGCATCTCATGAGACTTAACCTTACCCAATGCATTGGAGCACTATCTGGGCACTCCCATATCAAAATTTTCATGAATATTCTTTCCACATAAATATTCTTACCACATATACAATCATACATAATCAACCATACATAAACATAAGGGTACCCATGGAAAGAATTGGGTACCACAATCATGACATAAATCATAACCAATGGGTGTATCATGAAAGTGTCCATGTAAGGGAAGAATTATAAAATACATTGACGTTTATAGGGTAAAATAGGAATATAACATGGTAAGTGGTGTCAAACATAAGTGACAACATATGGGAAATGTATTCTAGAAACATTAGCATTAAAACATTTTTATGCGGTTTTAAGGAAAATACTATAGATATTTTCAAATAGAAAAGAGGACCATCAGAATTTAACCAAGAAGGTTTTCATAATAAAATACTGATTTTATAAATACAATGATGTCTTGCAATATAGGATATAGTTATCTTGAAATTGGGTAACCATTCGGGAAGTTCCCCTAAAATAGGTTTTCTTATCGAAAAGTTCTAAGGAGGGAATCATTTAAAAACATATATATCCCCGAAAGAAAGTTATCAAAGGGGTATTGTTATAAGAATCATGTAGAAATAACCATAATTCAGAATATTCACATAAATAGATAATATAAAACCATTTTTAAAGCAATATAAGGCAACATAAAATAACAAAGAATGTTCGGGTAGAATACGTTACAATTGTATGGTGTCGGGTGTACCCAAGAGGACTTGATGAGAGAGGGAAAGGGTTTATCATCACTTATAAATCATGATGGAAGTATGGTGGAGGTGAAAAAATTTACCACACCATTTATTATTACCCATAAAAATCATAGCATAGAGGATAATATTGATTAAGAGTGAAATGGAGAGAATCACTTACCTTAAATCTGGTGGTGTTCTCCACTTGTTATTAATGACCTGAATAAAAAAATTAGGATTATTAATTAATAAGTCCATAACCTATTATATATGTAATTTATTTATTATAACCCTTTTTAGTTCATTCAAAGCCTTTTTTATTAGTTATAAGGTTCAATTTCATTGTTCAAGCTCGTTTGTTTACTTGGCTTTAAAAGATCAGTTCACTTATATTCAAGTTTGGATTATATGTAAGATGAAAGTGGTTGTCCAGAATTAAATTTATATTATTTAGTGCACATACCGGAGATTACATGGTTTTAATTTTAATTAGGTTACTTAGAGTGAAGTTGAATTATTATTTAAAACCATAGTGACAACCGTTTTTGTTAATCGGTGGGTTTGATTACAAAGAACATGTTTTGTTTTTATAACTTAATACCATTTGTACAAAAATATTACAGAACTAAAAAAAATATATATTAAATATATAATAATCTGGTTCAACCATAGCACAAATGGTTTCATTTCCAGAATTAAATATAATAATATAAATTGATAAACTTTTGTCCTTGAATGTGATAAATTAGCACATCTCAAACGGTGCTTTCATTTCTTTCAAATAAAAGGGTGGGGAAAAGAGGGAAGATAAAAAAATATACCATTAGCATGAAAACCTTACAGTACATGTATGTTACTGGATTTATCATAGTATTATGGTTAAGGGAGGCGAGGAAAGAAACAAAAAAGAAAGAGAACTTAAAAGAAATGAAGGAATTGGAAAGAGGAATTTACCTCTTAAGACTTCCTCCTTTGAGAACCTCTTAAGGGGGAGAGATTTTGGTGTTTTGAGGAGGCTGAGAGATTTTGGACGTGGGGGAGGACCTTGGGGAGAGATTTCGGCAGAATAATCGCAAGACAGATGGCTTGAAAGGAGTGAATAGAAGAGGGAGTGAAGGGGGGTTTTATAGTGGAGGAGAGGAGGGATTTCATTATATTATAATCATTAGTTTATTAATTCTTCACAAGACAAGTAATAGTAAGTATTCCATGAACAAGAATAGTAATTTTATTATGTGATCCCGAACCAAGTTGGATTACATCAGCATAACATCATCAATGACTCAATTAATCCATTATTTAGCATTTATTGTGAATTATCGGATTCCACTATTCATCAAAAATTCAAGTATTTCAGAAAAATCCCAAAAATTAACCCTAACCATTTTTCGACATGTAGAATCTAAAAATTAAGTCCATTTTTCAAAAATAATTTTCTAAATATGATTATATTAATATTTAATTAAAATAATAATTTATTATCAAAACAAGTTTTAAAACATTCATTAACTTATTCTAAAATATAGGTATATCGTACTTCTAACTTGAATATTATTTTTATACTACCATAGGTGAGGTTACTATTCATTAGGTTATATAACTATTCATAAGGGTATGTTACTATTCATTAGGGTAGGTAACTATTCACCAAAAATTAAGTTTTCCTTATCGGACTCCAAATAACATACTGATTACAACGGTGTATACCGGATTTTCAAAATTCCAAATACAAAAGTGACAAACTTATGTTTAAAGGACACTTAGTGCTTTAGTAGTTCATTATGTTGTGTTTTCATGTGATTTTATGACATATTTATGAGAATGGAATTTCCATTGATTAACATTGGGTCATTAAAAAATGCATCTCATAGAATAGAGTCATAAGCTTCCACTCACTGTTGGCCTCTTGAACTACATGTATATGAGTCCTCCTGCTCGACGCATCAGCCACTATGTTGTCTTTCACAGGAGTATAGGTAAGCTCAAATTAAAAAGACTGAAGGTACTCAAACCACCCTCTTCTCAAATTTGTATCTTGTTGAGTGAAGATATACTTGAGGCTTTTGTGGTTAGTGTACACCATAAAATGATCTCTTAAAAGATAATGTCTCCAATAATGCAAAGCATATGCAACTGCAGCTAACTCAAGATCATGTTTCAAGTAATTCCTCTCATGTATCCTTAACTACTGAGATCCATATACAATGAATCCTTACCCCTGCATAAGCACAAATACTAGCCTAATACCTTATGTGTTGTAGTAAGCAGTGTAACTCATACCCAGTTCTAGAAAAATCATTATCAGTGCTGAAGTAAATCTCCCTTTTAGCTTCAAAAAGGCTGAATTGCAAGAATCTATCCATAAGTACTTCACACCATTCTTAGTCAGTCTTGTCAGTGGTGCAGCTAAGATTGAAAAGTCTTGAATAGATTGTTTGTAGTAACCAGCCAGACCCAGAAAACTCTATAACTCAAAGACTTTTTTTGGCATCTCCCAGGAAACTACTACTCTCACCTTCTTTGGGCCTATTAATACTTCTATATATAATATGGAATGACCCAAGAAATGAATATGGTCCATCCAAAAGTATCACTTTGAGATCTTATCATACAAATGATGCTCTCTCAGTGTACTCAATATGATTTTAATATGGATGGTATAGTCGTGTCGAGTGTGAGGGTACACCAAAATAACATCCAAGAAGAATACCACAAAAGAATCCAAGTAAGGATGGAACACTCAGTTTATCAGTGCCATGAAAACTACCAGTGCATTCATGATACCAAACAACATAACCAAATAATCTTATAGACCATACCTACTCCAAAAGGTTTTAAGAGGTATATCTGATGGTCTAACACGCAACTAATGATAACCAGATCTCAATTAAATCTTCAAGAACACCCAATCTTCTCAAATATAATCAAATAGATCATTAATACTTAGAAAGGTATATTGGTTCTTGACCGTTAACTAGTTCAGCTTCCCATAATCCACACAAATTAAGAGGGTATTGTATGCATTCTTCACAAAAATAATAGGCTAACCCCAAGTAGAAGTACTGGATTAGATGAAACTCTTTTCCTGAAACTCCTATAACTACTTCTTGAGATCATGTAACTCTGGTGTAGCCGTCCTATAAGAGGAATGGACACTGGTGCTACTCCTGACACAAGATCAACAGAGAAATCCACCTATTGCTCGGGAGGTAAACCAGAAAAGTCATCTGGAAAGACATATCTGAAATGATCAACCACTGGAGGATAGTTCATCTGTGAAGTCCCATGGTCATCCAAATATAAACTAGAAATATGGGCTATGATTCCTCTTAACCCATGACGCTTGGTTCCAGCTCTTCTCACTTGGACATTCCATTCACCCATGTGCATAAAATATTCACCCTCTGGTGATGCGAAACTCACCCTGTGGTGATAGAAGTCAACAAAGGCCTGAAAAGAGATCAACCAGTCCATTATGAGAATGACATCAAAGCCTATCATCTCTAAGACACAGAGGCCCCATAAGAACTAACATCCACCAACCTGAAGAGGGAACTCCTTGAATCAACGTACACTAGTTGTCCTAATCTCCAATGGTGTGTCTTGTGCCATAACATTATCAAAAGTAAAGACACCAAGCCTAATTATCTTCACAACAGAAACTGATATAAAAATATGGGAATCCCCAATATCAAAAAGAGAAGAAGCTAAAAATGAGGCAACTAAAATTATACCTCTAACCATAGAGGGTCTAGGATTCTGATCCTACTAGGTCTATTCCATCGCAAAAGTATGACCTGTACCATGGCCATATGACCCTGTCTTGCTACCCTGAGCTGATCCACCATATTATCACTGAAAACCTTTCATTTGACTACCACAGTCACAACCACATCCTCGGTCTGAATGGCCTGAATAAACCTAGTTACCTAACTATTGAGAAATGGGTGGCCCCTCTCCTATACCTGGAGTCATAACAGATCCCCTCTCACTCGCTGCTTGTGAGAACATCCTATAAAAATGATGAATTTAGTCCATCTTTCCACAAGATCGGCACTCAACTGAGTCCCATAGGCATTGTGGTCTCGTATTCCCACTCTTTCCATACTGGTAACACACCACTTGGATACATAAAGAAACATCCTTAGGCAACTTCCTGCCATCGGTCAAAGGAGTACTAGCCTTAGATGTCGAACCGCCCTAGCTTTCATCTCCAAACTCTCTCATATTGCGCTCGATAATCATAACTTGGTTTACTATAGCATTCCTCGATGTCAACATGAAAAACACATTCACATGTGATCAGATGTCATACCTAAGACCATCCTCAAATCACCTAGCCAGTGAAAAATCGTTACCCCCTAGAATAGGTGCGAAACGTTGAAGCTCTGTATAGCAATAAGATTAATCCATCAGTGAAAGAGTGCCCTGCTCCAAATGCATGAACTCTCATACTCGGTCATCCCTCAACGTCTCGGTGTAGAAGTAATCATATAAGGTCCTATGAAACTCTTCCCAAGTCATATCTCGATGACATCCTGCCTGTGAGATAACATCCCACCATCTTTTGGAGGAATCACATAGCATGTAATTCATTAGCTTTAATATCCCCTCAGGAGGCGTCTCTAGATGCTCAAAGATAGAAAGCATGGACTCCAACCATGACTTTGTAGCCCGTGGTCCTCCATCCCTAGAAAAAGTGGTAGGATGCTACTATTGGAACACCCGCGCCAACGCTTCCATAGTCAGGGCAGGATGTGGTGCTCTCTGAAGGGTATGCATCATCCTTTTATATCCTTCATGGAATTGTACATCAGCACCTACATCTAGTATAATAGCTGGTGCCAAGAAAGGCATGACAGGAGGATCTTTTGGTAGTCCTTGATCTACCATTTCTAGTGTCTTATCATTTCCCTATACCTGGCATACAACCAGAGGATGTCTTGGTGGCATGACTCTCTGTCAACTTGTTCGTGTAACACCCCATACACACAACATGTTCCTCCTAATACATGGTGTGTACTTGAATGTTCCCTCCTACCCAGGTAATTCTACATGGATCAAACCACATGGTTGTATTGGTGTAAAATTACACGGTGTTAAAACCCTACACACATCATGTACAATCAAAGTTCCATCCACCTATTATGTCAGTCACAAGGCCGGATACACAGTCAATTACAGCACAACATGTACTCCCAGTACACGATGTGTTGTACCAAAAGTTTACCAACCTCGTGTCTCTGATCCCAAAGTCAGTCACATGGTTAACAACTACATGGTGTGTACATACAGTACACAGTGTGTACTTAATAAAAGTCATTTCATCCAGAATACAAGAACACATGGTGTGTGTTTATAACATCCCACATCGTGTTTTCCTAGTTTTCTAGATAGTAAGGATCTGAAACTTCTCTAAAACCCAAAAAATCTTAAAATTTGGCCAAGGAATGCCAAGTTATGATCCATGAGATCCCATACTCACCGTGAATCAATGTCTGGCATCCTTATTCATATCATATCATAAAAAATCAATTAATGTTAAAACATGATCCGCCAAATTCTGATCCAAGAGGGCCCATAACACCTCAGGGACCAAATATTAGTATCCATTCCAATAAAACTTTACATATACCAATACCCTATCAAAATAACAGGTATTTATATCATGAAATATATCACAACAACATACATATATTGCACAACATCTATCACAATAGCATGCAATCAGTTATGCACCCTACATGGCATGACAAAAATGCATGACATGTGATCTCTAGTAAGTTCATATATGATGCATGAGATTCCATTCCCTCATCTCATCGGGTTGAAACAAAATATAAATACAATTTTATCAATACTCACAGCACAAAATAATTGAGTCACCCAATGGTAAAATCAAATCAACTGTAATAGTTCAAAATCCAAAAATTACAATTCATTTTGAGGTAATTTGGATTTTCCCTATACATGGGGTATCTACTCCAGGAAAAAACTAATTACCAAACTCCAATTCATAATTATACCTTTATAATGTCCCCAAAATTTAATATAAAATAAAAAAGAAAACATGCCTCTGATACCACTTTGTAACATCCCAGATCCAGGTGCCACCCAAAGGTGCCCCGAACCCGATTGGTCACATAACCTCAAGTGAATTTCCCTAAATTCCAGAGGTTTCTGACTAGAAGTGAGGGACAAGGTGTGATAATGGGGAAATTATACCCTCATTGGAAGAGTATAAACAGTGGAAAACAAATAGTAAATAATAGCGGAAGTAGTATAGCACACAAAAGAAGTAAAAAACATAAGACTGATAGTAATAAAACAACTGGGGCATATATATATATGATACATTTCACATGTGTCTAGGAAAGTATACAAACAAGTCACAATGTTGTAAATACAATATAGAAACCAAAGTACATAAAATCAAGTAAACTCCAATAGTATGAAAAGTCTCAGCTTGGTTTCATGCTCTCCCGCTCCAACAACAATCAAGTACCTAATGAAGAAGTGAGCTTGAATTTATATATATCTAAAACCATATAATCTATTTGGGTCCAAAAGAATGACCCAAATAAGGTGTGAGATGAATCCCAGTAGGCAACCACCAAATGATCTGTGGCTAACTATTAGTGAATATATATAACAGGTAATATGAAAAATGAAGCAATAAACTATGAAGTACTCAAAAGTAAACAATCCTACATTTTTCAATTACGTTCATTTACATTTTTCAATTATTCAATTAATTGAATCATGTAACCCCAGGATCTAGCCTAAGATCTATATCCCTAGTACAAAGTAACAAAGTAGGTGTCTGAAAGACCACCTAAACAAAGCAAGTAAGACTGAATCCAAGCTTGTTCTTTGGCTTGGCAGAAACTTCACAATCATTCAATTACTCATAGATGACCCCTTGCGAAAGTTTTCATAGTCTAACCCCTCTGGTCTAACATAATACCAATTCATTAAACAACGACCCTCTAAGAAGATATCATGGTCTATCCCCTTTGGTCTAACATAACATCAATCAGTTAAATAAAAACCCTCTGGGAAATCTCTTACAGTCAAACCCCTTTGGTAAAACATAGTGTCAACAATTATAAATGACCACCTAGGCAAGATCTCATAGTCTAAAACCTTGGTTCAAGGATTCATTTAAACAAATAATAATGACCACATGGAAAACTCTAAGTTCTAACCCCTATATGAAGCTCCCACAGTCCAATCCCCTTGGTCAACATTCAAAATGCATATCACAGGCATTTCATATAATCAGTAACTCCATCCTAACAAAACAAGTCATGGAAAACAAGGAAAACCTAATAGGAATTCAGAATCAAATGGCCATAAACAATCAAACAAGGGAAAATAACCCCATGGGGTGTCCCAATAACCAGGTATCTAACCTTATGCATAAGTAATAACCATTTATCAATGAATCAAACCATAGTAGGTAATAAATACGGTAAAATTCCAAATCAATCAATACCCCAAATGTGGGTATGGATCACTTTTAGAATATATGATCTAATCCAAACAACAAAAGGCACAAACCACCTACCTTGATGTCGTACAATCGATATACTTGAATGTCATCCCTTGAATTGGCCTAACACAACATACATCTAAAAAACAGTAATAAATGATCAACTTTTAGTAACTCTTTCGATAGGAGGGATCAAGAAGAAAGGATCTAGGGGTTTTGAGAACTCACCGATGGGATTCCAATTCACCCGAAGGGGTCTCGATCAGAGTTTGGACGAAGAATCAAGAGGGGTTAGAATTTCTTCAGTCGTTTTGTCGCTCTCCTGAATGAACCATAGGGAGAAGAAGACGTTTATAGACATAAGACACATCCCCACTCCGATATATCAAATAAAAAATAAAACTACACGATGTGTTCATTAAAACTACATGTTGTGTAGTGGTTTTAACCATCCCCCGACTTAAGCGGTCTACCTGGTCACCACACAACCATGTATTGGTCATTACACGATCAGTACATGGCTACTAGGTACACAGAGTGTACATGTAAGTACATGACATATACTCAAAAAATTCCCATTTCTTCCTTTTTCCTCAAAACAACATGAAATCAACATCCATACCTGAAATAAAGATCCAGGTTCTTACAATCCTCATCATGTTTTTTCTCTGCTTGCTCCTTCTTTCACAGTCTTATTCCCTAAAAATTAATTGTTTTTTATTATTTTTCCATTCCTATATTTTTATATTTATATTTATGTTTTCTTGTGGTATTGGAAGTGGGCTCAATACCATCTTAAAGTCTTGCATGTACTTCAAGTCATAGTATCCAGACATTGAGCTTGCACTAGAGGAAGTGTATTTTAGGGATGCATCAGAATATATTAAGGAATTTTAATTTCAAATGATATTGCACAAAATGTTATCCTCAAGAGGCTCAACTATGAAATTTTCTAGGTATCCACTCATCATCTCCCATAATAGAAAAATTAATATTGGTTTGGAGTCCATATGTTTTTTATCATGAATTTTTTCCTGGTCCAGATATAATAATAATTAAAGTAACTCTTGGGTTTCATTCTTCCTTTTTTTCATTTCATTAGATTATATTTATCTTATTTAAGGGATTATATGATGTATATGCTACAAATATTTAGAATAACTAAATATCCTAATCTATCGGGGCAAAGAACTGTGTTGGCTTCCTGAGAAGCTGGATCAACATAAAAAACGTTTTTTAGAGAAAATTTCATATAAGAAAAAGTTTTCATCAAGCCTTACTTCACATTTTAAGTTACATAAAAAGGAATTATTTCCAGTTAACCATCAGTTGGGTTTCTTGTATAATAAGAGGATAAAACAACAAAATTTAGCCAAACTACTTCCAACTCTTCTTTATGTAATTTATTCATAATTCATGTCTTCAAAAGATGAATTTGGAGAGAAAGTATTGACCTTGATATTTTAGGCATTATAAAGGATTCCTAGGAATTTTCTCCACAAAACCCAAGGTTACTTCATCATCCCTCACAATCATTTCTCTACTTGACATGTTATTTTCTACTTTCTCATCCCACAAGGTTGGTTCTGATTTTGAATCAAGCTACTTTCTGATTGGTGTTAGTGAATGGTTTGTAGGATTTTACATTGTATGTGGCATAAGAATAAATGTTTTATTGGTTAACTCTCTTATTGACCATTCAAACTTCTATGCCTTCCACTATTCTATCCATATAGATTTTAGCAAATTCATTAAATATGATAAAAGTAAATTCCTTTAAGAAGCATTTTCTATTAATCCCCTTAAATGTTGTATGTTGTTATACTCCTATTTTATTTGAATTATATATGATTCATATTTGTTGATTATATATACATATCTGATTTTTGTATGTTTATTATATATATATATATATATATATATATATATGTTTTGTATATTTTTATATATATGTTCTATGTATGTTAACTATTATGGTATTTATACAAGTATTGTCTGATAGCTCAAATCCAGGTTGGAGAACCAAGTGAAAAATCCTTGCATGTTCATCCTCAGGTGAGTAATCCATGCCAGAATCTATTATTTCATAGGTGGATTATACTCCTGTGTTCTCTCTCAAGTGATACCAGGTGGCATCTTTGATCGATTTCAGAATGAATATGAATACAAGGCTACAACTGCTCATGTAAAATTATCATTGACATCTTATCCTCTAATGTGAGAAAGATCCCAGGTATGAGTTTTTTCTCTCATTCATAATAGTGACTATTATTATGACCCTATATCAGTCTGATCCTTGATTATTTATTTTTGGTTTTGGTTTTGGTATGTATTTCTTATTATGGTGTCCCGTATGCTACATGTTTTTTAATTTTTCTTCTTTTATGTTTTGTGTTTTCATGGATATTTACATGATCATTCTCGACCACACCTCCACACCTTACTACTGTAAAAGTCCTAATCTTCTCTATAAATATATTTTCATTTCATTTCAATAATTTTTTTATAAAATTCCATCCACCTTTCCCCTTTCTAATAATTGATCTGGATTGGTTCCCCCATAAAATTTTGATAAATTATTTGTGATTTAAATCAAATTTATGCATGGTGTGATATATATGAGGTAAAATTTGTATTACATTTGACTCCATGTCGATTTAGATATGTTATTATCTTTATTAAATCAAATATGTCCTAATCTCCCTCTTTTACTTTTTTTTTGATTTTTTTCCGCTAAATTAAAATTCAAGCAAATAATTCTCTGTAGAATCCATCTGAGAGCCTCTACATTAGGTAATCCCTACGTTTTAGGTACTAATTACAATTTATTATTTCTCATAATTCTCTTTTAACTAATTCAAGTGATTTATTAATATTATTCTTTTTCTATGTATTCTAATGTGACTGAATATACAGATCTGTATGTACTTTATGTTTCTGGATGATCTTATTAGGAATCATAACTTTTTTGGGGACTTATCAATGTTTATTCAGTAGTTCTTGGTATTTTATGATTTATGGTTTCTTTTTGTAATGTGTAGCTTATTCCAAGTAAAACTTCACGATGTTTTTATTGTTTACTTTAAAGTTAGTTTATCTTTTAAACAGAAATATATTAAAATCATTGGTTCCCTTTTTTATTCTTCTGTATCAATGTGTTTCTTTTAGAATTTACAGAATGCTTGCAAGCTTTAATCTACAACATCTATGGCTCTATGATACCATGAGAAACATCAATGGTTTGCACTGTAGATTATCTTCTAGCATATAAGTATTTTATAAAGGCTGTTCTAGTTGAAGGAAAAGTTATGTATCTTTATACATTAGACAAAATTTTAGTGATGTGTTTTAATTTCACAAAAATAGTAAGTTTCTTACATTTTTTGTGTAATTACAAATACTTAATTATTTGTATTTAATTTATTTTATGATATTATTTCATAATATTCCATGTCATGAAATTTAGTTAACATATCAGTTTAATGAATATTTGATGATATTATTTCATAACATGCTTTGTCTTACATTTTATATGTTTCCATAAGTGGCCTTTCATTTACTTAATTGTAGTTTAAACCAAAAAAAGTAACTATGGATAAACCATAATATTTCAAAATTAAAATTAATTGGAATGATTCGATGGAAATATCATTTTTCTATTTCCTTCAATTTGATATAATTTTATTCACATTCTATTAAATATTTTCTAATATTCTATTTCTAATATCTAGTTCAATATTCTAATATAAGAAGAATATCAACTTATGAATTCTTTAGATGTTGGAAATATTAGACAACAATTACAACCCAGGATTATGTTTTATACATATTTACCACAAATCATCATTTGATTAGTATAGGCCCTTGAGTTGTGACCATGAATGAGACATAATGCATTTCTACTTATTAATAAATTAATTTCCATGTATAATGACTTTTACATGTTGGTGTCTATTTTCATGATTTTTCTTCTTTATTATTTATCTTCCTCCTATAAATCAATATTTTATATGTTCCATCATAATAATGAAAAAATATTACATTTTGATCTTTTATGCATTAAAGACACCATATTAACTTCACTATCTACATACACAGAAGATGTTTTCCAGGTATTGAGTTACTATTCAATTGAATTGATCAATTTGGTGGTTTTGTGTTTGACCAAATTTACTAATTTTTTTAGATTTTCCACTTAGCACAGCCTTGAGAAACTCAAGGTATAACTTATATGTTATGCCTATTTCAACCCCTGTATATTCATTCTAACCACCCCTACTTTAAATAATTTACCATGAATCATCTATTGTTCTATATGATTTAATTCTCATATATGTCCTATGGTATGTGTATAGGTTTATCCAACATCTATTTCTATTGTATGTGTATTGGTTTATGCAGCATCTATTGTGTGTGTATAGGTTAATGAAGAATCTATTTTATGTGTACATTTTTATGACCCATCTATTACATTTAATGATCACATATTATATACTATGACTCATCTATTGTATGTCTACAGTTTTATGCAGCATACACACAATATGTACTTTTTTAAAATTAGATACACATGCATGGATAATGTATGAATACATTATATGAAGGTACATGCACCTATACACATATAGTAAACTATATTTAGTATGCAATTTCAAGATCCCACACATCCCATGTATCTTCCAAATTAATAAATTGCATGTGGTATGCATACTTTGTTTGAATTTACCTATGTATATACACATACATGCACATTATTTAAAAAAATTAGTATGTATAATTGTATTTTCTCACTTATTTAAAAACCCTGTTGCATTGAACACTATTTATTACATATTCACTTATAAATATTCACTCTAGCATTTTTTTATTTCCATATTGTATTTTCCTAGTATTTTTAGTAAGAAAAAGTTATTTTTATTTTTATTTGTTTAAAAATCTATTATGTCTCTTGAAAATGATCTGAAATTAATAATAACCTTTCATCAATGTGCAAGCAATTATGTGAAAATATATTAACATTAATTGGTTGTTATAAATTTTTTAACAATATGCATGATATCTTATTAAATGTTTTGTAATTTAACAAAAAATATTAAAAATATGTAATTCATGAACCATAAAAGTCTAGAGGTGGTGCATAATTTTAATACATTTACTTTATTATAAAGAATCATGTCCCAAAGGACCATTCAGTTTAGCAGTCTTGGAAAATGGATTACATATATGAACTTCACATCACAATTTCTAACATAAAACGAAGCATAGATAATCCTTTGAGAACTCCATTATCCTCCAATATTAACTCTATATATCAATCATAAAACAATTCTTGGCATCCTGGAAAAATCAAACATAAGAAATGGGTGAGCTCAGATGCTCAGTAAGGATAAACAATATAGCAGAAGCTATCACAAATAACCATAAACTTTTAAGGTAAGGTACAAAATTAAAACACAAGACTTTTAAAACATTATCTTCAGCATAATATGGAAAGAATAAATCAAATAATTTCATTTAAACATTCACATGGATATTCTACCAGTCGAATAATCACATGTAAAATCAATTAATTATATCATAACGAGGGAATTCATAATGCGGGACATCTTAAACATACCATCAAGGCTTCATCCAAGACATCATACCTAATTGGGTAAGATATTATCCAAAACCCAAACATAATTGTCTCTTGAGACTATTGATGCATAGAGGGGCTATAGCGGGCCCCGCCTGAAACTTACAAAGTCCAATACATTCCTCTTATAAAAAGGGTAAAACATAACCAACATAAATATTCATATTAAAACTAGTATATGAATACCAATACTTAAACTATAAGATATGAATGATATCAAAATAGTACATCCATAGTCAAACATATCATAAAACCTTCAAAAAAAATATGAAATATTGTATCATAATATATTAACCTTAATTAAGTATAAAATCCGACAAAGGATGTTGACATAGATGAAAGTGATCCAACAAAATCATTAAAACTCTTTTAGAAGTATCATTTTTTACTTTGAAACCATTTGAAAGCATGTTTAATTATAAAATAAAAAATTTCCATCGAAAATAATATAGTAAGAATATAAGAGAAGATTCAAAATTTTAAGGTGTCATAATGATGGAAAATAGTCATTCGCACCATATAAGTTAAAAACATTATTTTCTTAATTTTTTGAAAAGGTCATATAGTGCCTCGTTTGGAAAACGACAGAAATATTCCTTTCAAAATGTTTTATAAAAATTAAAACATGGGTATAAATGAATTTTAACAATATTCTAGGAATATAAATATTATTTTTAAATATATTTATAAAAAACATGGATGTGTATGATAAATAGGTCCCAGTAGATGCTTACTTATAAACAATCTCAGATAATAATGAGATTTCAAAATTAACCCTTACCTTATGTCGGATACTCTCCGTACATGTATGAAACTCCTGTATAATTTTTTAAAACATATTATTAAATTATATCAGAATCATAATAATATTTATGATATCTTATATGATTCTTTTATGACTTTATATTACCTATTTATAAACAATTTCAAGTTAATGCAACATTTCGGGTAATAGTCGCTTGTTTGTCGTATGTGTTTTGATTTTTTATTCTCAATCATATTACTTATATAATGATTTGCTTAATTAAAAAATGTATAATATGATTTATATATCATATATATTCATAATATAAATATATATGATAGATTGATATATGAAATGGAATACACCGTTCATGAAGACGGTAGGCCGTACGTACGCATGAACGTTGTTTCTGTTTTCTTATCGTATGGAAGTAAGTGAATGAAATATATGTATATATATATATATATATATTATTCCAGTAGCCTTATTATTTCATACATTTCATAATTATTCATAATATATATATTTTTATAACCATTCTTGAATGGTTAATGTGAATAATGAATCTCATCGCGACATGGAGACGGTAGGTCGTACGTACGCATGAGCAACAATGTCATTCCTTTAGTGGTTAAATGATATGGAAATGGATGGTATATTAATTATACATAATCATAATAATTTCATATTCATTATTTATTTCTATTACACTCATCATTATGTCTATCCAAATAAAGTAATGTGGAATAACAAATTACACCACGACGTGGAACCAATAAGCCATACGTATGCACGCATAGTGATATTATTATTCATAGGATGTATAAAATGATGAATATAGTTGTACCATGATTATAATAAAATCTATTTATATGTATGATACTATATTTATTACTTTGGTATGAAAAAAACATAGAAATAGGAGGTAGAAGATGAAAAGAACATTGAAAGAAGGGATAAAACAATTACCTCTTCTTCGGGTGTCTCCTTTTGATTTGAAAAAAAGGACTCCTTAAGTTGGTTTTATTACCAAAGGATGGCCTATAGAATGAATTAAGGGAATTATTTAAGATATTTGGGTAGGTTTTTTTCGAGCCAAATTTATTTTGAGGTGTGAATAAAAGATAAGGAGAAGTTACCATTTATAAGAGAGGTGAGGGGCACTTTAAGAAAGTCTTGAAATATTAATTTATTATAAATTTATTTTTGATTTATAATGGATAAAAAGTGAATTATTTAGAGTTTAATATGATTATTCATAGAAATCCTCTTAACCAATATTTTTTAGACAAGTTTAGGTCATGAATTAACCTTATCTTTTGGCTTTAACCCTTAGTTAAAAACATTAACTCTTACCATGTCTTCTTATATTTTCATAATATATGGTTACTATAGTTACTATAAAATGACAATATAACAAAAAGTGGATCATTAATGACATTTTTAACACTATATAAGTTATTTGGAATAATCTTAGATTTTTTGGACAATTATATCATTTGATAAAATAGTATTTGTTTTTAATACTATTTATGTAAATTTTGACACTATTTAATAATTGATTTTTAAGTCATAAAAACTTGATTCCTTTGAACTAAAGGAATTAAATCAAATATAATATGTCATGATAATTCATAAAATTGTTGTATGGAATAAAAACATTTAAATTATATTTATTTTAATATTTATAATATCATTTTTTTGATTCCTTCATTAATTAGGAAAACACAGTATCATTATTATGTCATAAAAGAATCTAATTATTTAATGTATAAAAATTATAAGTAAAATACCATGATGTATGAAATATTTTTAGATTTATAATGAATATTTATAGTCTAAAATATCATTTATATAAGTCAAATTAAAATTTTTTTAGTTAAGAGATAAATGTTTATGTTATATTTCCCTTTTCTTTAAATTAAACATTATAAAAGGTCGTTATCACACCCAAGTGGATTCATGAGGTCCTAAAATCAACCCAAGGATTCACAGGTTTTTATACATCTCATAAAATAATATTATTACACGTGTTATGGTATTTTTATATTATTATACTATTATTTTTTACCCTTATTTACCTGATTTACCCTTTAACCACGGTGAATAAAAATAATTACTGAAGTTACTATTCATAATGTCCCAAAATAAAAGATAAAGATTTAAATAACTTGGAACTTATAATTCCAAATATAGAATTCATTTTTCTAAATCAAAAATACATAATTTTCAGTAATTAATTTAAAATTAATTCCTGATGTCAAAACCAGAATGCGGGTTTTTAAGAAGTAAAACATATCAAAAGATTGACAGGTGTTTATGTAAAATTTAAATTTTAAATTAATTCCAATGACCGAAATTATATTAAATGAAAAAAATATAATCTAATTATACTTTAAAACCACTCAAATGTATAATTTAACACTATAAATTATTTTGATTAAAAAATTTGTTTTCAATTATAATTTAGTATTTTTCACTATTCTTCAAAATATGAAAGTTATCAAAAAAGTACCAAAAATTCATCCAAACTAAATTTTTATGTACCATTTTTGAAGAATAATTTCATTTCATCAAATTGAATATATAAAAGTGTCAAATATTGGATTTAAAAAGGGTTCTTCATTAAAAGGTAGAAAAAATGCATTTTTTAAAAACACTTATTTTATCTGAAAAATTGAATTCTCCCTTATATTATGTCTATGAAAAACATAAGATGAATGTTAAAATTATATGGAATATATATAAAATTTAAAATTTAGTTAATACTCTTCATAACCTATTTTTAAATGGCTAGTTTGATAGGTCATGATGCGCTCGAACTCGGTGGTTCATGTAGCGCAAGCTATTGAATTATTAAGAATAAGTGTACCATGGAAGATTGGGGTGTTACATTATAACCTCATTCAATAAAATTTGTCCTAAAAATTTTAGAATTTTGGTTTGGTAACTATGGTTTGATTATTAAAAATCCCTTTATGGAAATCCCACATTGGGAAAATGGTCGATAAAATTTCCACTTTAAAATAAAGAAAGTGAAGTAAAAAAGTTACCCAAGATGACATATACTAGGATTCCATGTAGGAAAATATGTATATGGAATAAAAAAATAACAATCAAGTTCTGATGGAGAGTGATAGAGAACATTATTAGGAAAAGGTTAACAACCATAAAGGTATAAATTTGTGATGATCCAAGGGGTAATTTAATTCATCACAAAACAATGTACTATGAAAATATTTTTGGTTTTCAAGATCCTTTCCCTAAAGTTGAAGAACATGAGAAGAAATACTTACTTGATTTCTGTACAATCATTCCATTGGTCATGCCTTGAAAAATTTCCACTTCATCTCTTATTCAAAGAAATGAAGTTGAATTTTTCATTCCTAAAGTGTTGTAAGATCATATGATCCATAAATAGAATGATATTTTATTCCATCTAACTATACAAAAAATGTTATCATAGGTTACCACATATTCATATGTCCACCTATAGCCCATAAATGTATAACCTTGAGGCCCTTCAGAAAACTGAAAATCTACAACTTTAGAAACAGGTGAACCAAATCATCTTAGAATTTATCTCTCGTATCTAATATGTTAGTTCTTGGTTGTCACATTCCAAACATGTGAACACCTTCATAATGTATTCTTTTGAGTCATGGTAACAACCTGAATTATCAGATATCCTTATTGAAAACATTCATGTTTCCTTATTCCAAAACATAGTGGATTGTTCATTAATTCCCAAAAATTTCTATAATTCATCCATGATAGCATAACCCTCTTGTCGAAAAATCCATAATTAGTTAGCAAGAAACTAGAATCATCCAATTTATATATTCAAATCTAACATATCTTTATCTAAACATCATTATCATAACATAAGGAACATATTAAGGGTTATCTTTACCTTAATCATATGTTATCCAAATATTATCTTACCCTTTAATCAATTTTCTTGTCCATTATAAATATTCAACATATTCTTGAAAATCCTTAGCGAAAAACATAAAATGAATGCTTCTTATATAATTTAATATTCATAATTCTTGGATCCAAATACAAAAATACTTCAATCCTTTAAACTTAATGGTTATCATGGAACATGTACTTCCTTGGTTTAGAAGTATATTCTTATGTCTGGGAAATGAGTTGTCTAATTCCCATGATTTCCATAGATGAGACATTGAACTCCATGATAATTGGTCACTCTATGACCCTTTTTCATGTAGAGATAACATCTTCCCCTCCATTTGAGGTATTTCTTAAGGTTCTTCTTCCATTCCTCTTGACATGTAGGAATCCGTATATTCTTTCCTCTATGATTCTTAAAATTTGAACATTTATAAACATTCATATTCCTCTTACGCAATGTGTTAGGAAAGTAATAAAAGATCACATTTTTAATCATATATCATGATAACTAATTTGGAAAAATCACAATATCGTTCTCTCCAGTCATTATCCAATTTTATTGCTCAAAATCACCAGATTTTCTATCAAACTCAATGTTAATCTAATTCCATATGGTTTTCTCTATTAACTAAGACCATAAAGAAAAGGGTGAGAAATGCATATCATTGAAGAAAACCACATAATCAAGGGAAGGTACTTTCAATCTATAACATCTTAGGTTTAATCCTATGTTATCCATGATCGCTACCAAAATTCTAGGGGGTTATTCTATACCTATCCTCAAAGTCTATCTTAAGGTTATGATCCCAAATATAAATTTTCTAAATCTATTTCCAATGTTTTTACTAAAATTCCTCTAATACCAAATATAACACCCCAACCCCAGAAGACTGGAGCTGGTACATTATTTTAATATGTTGACATGATTATAAGAAATCATGTCTTGAGGGATTGATCAGTTTAGAAGTCTTGGTAAATAGATTACATACTTGAAATTTACATCACAATTTCTAACATAATATAAAACATAGATAATCCTTTTAGAATGCCATTATTCCCCTATATTAACTCTCTATATCAATCATAAAACACTTCTTGGCATCCTAGGAAAATAAAACATAATAAAGGGGTGATCTCAGATGCTCAGTAAGGATAAAAATTATAGTGTAAGCTATCACAAATAACCATAAACTTTTAAGGTAAGGTACAAAATTAAAACACAATACTTTTAAAACATTATCTTCAACATAATATGGAAATAAGAAATCAAATAATTCTATTTAAACATTCATGTGGATATTCTACTAGTCAAATAATAACATGTAAAATCAATAACTAATCTCATAATGATAGAATGCATAATGTGGGACATCTTAATCATACCATCAAGTATTTGACAAAGACACCATACCTAATTGGGTAAGACATTATCCAAAACCCAAAAATAATTGTCTCGTGAGACTACCAATGCATCGAGGGGCTATAACGGGCCCCACCTAACACTTACAAATTCCAATGCATTCCTCTTATGAAAGGGGTAAAACATAACCAACATAAACATTCATATTAAAACTAGCATATGAATGTCAATTCTTAAACCATAATATATGAATGATATCAAAATAGAACATCCATATTCAACCATATCAAAAAACCTTCAATACAATATAGAAGATTTTATCATAATATATTAACCTAAATTAAGTATAAAATCTCACAAAGGATGTTGACATAGATTAAAGTGATCCAAAGAAATCATTAAAAATCTTTTAGAAGTATCCTTTTTTACATTGAAATCATTTTAAAGCCTGTGTAATTATAAAATAATACATTTCCTTTGAAAATAATCGAGTAATCTTGTAAGGTAGGATTCAAAATTTTAAGGTTTTATAATGATGGAAAATAGTCGCTCGCACCGTATAAGTTAAAAAAATTCTTTCCTAAATTTGTTGAAAATGTCGTATAGTACCTCATTTGGAAAATGACAGAAAGATTCATTTAAAAAAATTATAAAAATTCAAACATGGGTATAAATGACTTTTAAAAATATTCTAGGAATATAAATATTATTTTGAAATACATGTATAAGAAACATGTATGTAAATGATAAATAGATCTCATAAGATACTTAAGTATAAAAAATCTAAGATAATAATGAGACTATGAAATTAACCCTTACCTTAGGTTAGATACTCTTCGTATGTCACAAAACAACCCAGGTCGACACTGAATCGGTCACTCGAGCCGATCCGCGGAAAGGCCTGAGAGGCGTTCCTGATCCTCTCGAGCTAGTGAAAAGTGGCAGGGCATCAACAGAGAACAACAGGGGAACAATTTTTACTAAATAAAAAAACTAAGCAGCAGAGATAAAATAGAACAATGCAAAATTAATAAATGACATGAAAGAGAAAGAATAGAAAACAACACATACTAACCTGACCATGACCAAAACTCCTCACAACCCCGAGAGTCTCTCACCAATCCACAACAAACTCTCACACATGGTGAGCAAGATCGAGTCGAACTTGCAATAGAAACTAAAAATAAGAAAACACTACAGGTGTGACTATTAAAACTCATTAGGCGTGCCCAAAAATCTATTCCCAAAGAACTAAATTTAAATAAATAATTTACCAATTCCAATTTTGAACTAAATTATATACAATATGGGTTTCTACATTCTTACATTTCTAAAAAAAGAAATAGTCAATTTCCCTTTTTAATTTAAAAAAAAGTTTAATGTTTGACGGGAAAAGGTCCAATACATTTTTTAAAAAAATTTGAAAACAATTTAGAAATCTAAATTTTAGTTGTTAGTCAAGAGGAAAAACCACACGCAACACACAATAAGGGAAATAGGAAAGTAGAAAAACGAGGACCAATAACCAAACTAGGCCTCTCCATTGTCTGCCACATACAAATAAGCACTAAAGAAAACATGGTTCAAACCTAGGAGATCGTGAACAATCCAGAACATACTATACATGTGACTTGTCTTGAAGGCATTCCCTACTCAATGACATGATAATGCCCAAAGGCCCAGTGTTTCCATACCCATCCAAACCGAGGGGCCCAATCCCCAAGCAGATCAAAGTCCATACTAAGGGACACTAGCCAGTGTGTAGCATAAACTAGTGTAACAATCGTTCTTATAAGATTCACTTACTACACCAGGTTCTCATTTCAACACATGTAATAAAAATGGGGTGATTCAACAATTTAAATCAAGTAACCAGTCACAATGAACAAAAATAACACACAAACAAACCACACAATCTATGTACACAATAGTATAACCCATGATTCACCCCAAATAAAGTTTTTCAAAATAATATATTTTATCAAAGTTCCAAACGGGCCTTGTGAAACTTTTAAACAAACATCATTCCTCAAGAGAAAGCAAAAAATTTATTCACGCATCAGAAGAGAAAATATGAAATCAAACCAGAACCACACTTGAAAGTTTGTAAATTAAGTTCAAAGGCAAAATGAGCATTCTTTCATTATTGTGCGTCAATTCCTTAAGAAAATAATTCAGGTTCCATGCATAAAATAAACATCTTTTTTTACATCAAATATTTATTCAAAAATTAATTATCTAATATTATTTCTCATTCATTAAAAATCAATGAAATATCAAACAGTTAATAAATTCTAAATTTAAAGGTGAGTGCAATGGGGGACCTACCTCTACTTGCAGTCCAAACATGATGACGCGACACACCTTGCGCAGGTGCACAAACATGTGCAAGCTGATGACTACAATATCGTGGAGTAACCTCACAAACGTGCTGCAACAAATGCACAATAACTAAAATACACAAACGTAGACTTAAAACAATCCAAATGAACAAATAGCACAAAATAATTACCTTTAAATGTTTTAAAAACACAACTTGCATCATCTACATTATTTTATGCAGCCTATTTAAAATTTATAAAACAATTCTTAAAGAGTAACCACATATTTACATAAAAACTCATTAAATGAACACATTTATGATCAAATGCACACTTACATCCTACTAAAATAGAATACACACCACTAGAATAATTAAATAAACTGATTGAACAATTTTATAAAAAACTATTAAACAACTTGGGATTGGCCTTCATCAAAAACACACCTTATTTCACATAAACATGGCACCAAGTATCAAAAGAACTCAATTATTTTAAAACTAAATTCGCACCAATCTAATTAATCACAACATTTGTTAAACTAATTATCTAATATTCAAGAAATGCAAAACACAAGCGATTAATGTATTTAAAAATTTAAATGAGAAAAATAACAAAGGGATCATACCTCAATCATTGGAGGACTTCCCGAAACCAGTGTGAAACCTCGTTAGCACCGCAACCGCACCCTTTAGGGTCAAAAACAAACCCTAATAAATAAATTCAAACTCCAGAAATTAGGAATCTAACCCTTAGATCAAAAACCCATCCATGGTAGAACCCTAAATCGAAGGGAGAAGGAGAAAGAGAGTACTGGAGGGAAGGCCTCACCGAAAAAGGTTCACCGGAGGAGGGTTGTGGGCGCCGGAGGGGCGCACCTGCTGGCCAGGGGGTGTGGTGATGGGAGGAGATTCCGAAAGGAGAAGGATGTCCATGGATCAGCTTGCAGGGCTGGAGGGGCATGCGCCGGACAGCGGGAGCAGGGGATGTCACCGGTCGCAGGAGGTGGCCGCAGCTGGTGGAGAACCGACCAGAAGAGGAAGCGATTGGGTGGAGGTGCAGCGCACCGGGGAGATCACACAAGAGGAGGGTTGCATCCCAAGCCAAACTTGGCAGCTAGAGTGAGTCCAGGTCATGCCGCAATGGGGTTCTAGATGGATGTGGAGAGAAAGGATGAGCGCAAAGGGGAGCCGCTGAAGCTGGATGGCCGGACATGGGAGGGAGGCTAGTGCACCAGGTTAGGGTTGCGTCAAACCAATGGGAGGGGATCATGTTGGGGGGTGCGCTACGCACTATAGAAAAATAGGGGGGAAGATAATGCACCACCTAAGATAAAAAAAACCTAATTCTTAATGAAAATAATAATTAAATTAAACTAATTTAATAGCAACATAATAATAATAATAATTAAGATGTAACAATAATTATAAAAACAACATAACCGTAATAATTATAATATTAGTAATGATAATAATATTAATAATAATAATAATTGTATTTATAGTTTTAATAAACATGATAATATTATTAATATCATGATAAAAAAAAGTAATAACACCTATTTCATCCTTAATAATAATATTAATAAAAATTCTATAATAATTATGATAATATTAATGAATCTCGTAATAATAATATAAATGTCATTTCATTTTTTATATTAAAATACTATTATGATTATTGCAATAACAATATTTTTAACTACCATTTTCATATTAATTTAATTATTTTTAATTTATCCTGCATACTGGGTAGGTCACACGGTGACCAGGGTGTAGCTGCACGGTCCCTCAACCATGCTCTGCTTGTGCGTAGACACATCCACACCCAAAATGTGGGTTTTTCTCTTTAAAAAATCGAAAATTTAAACATTGGCTCACCCAAAATCTTGACCTGAGCCGGAACCAAGGAAAAATTGAAACTCTAGTGTGATAATTCTCTCCACCATAACCCTTTCCACCCTCTAAAAGCCACAACAATATCTATACCCAAAGATAAAACTTCTTAAGTGTCACCCACCTCCAAAATTTTAAGCACCTCTAGTTGATCAATCCAAACAGAAACCAAAAACCCATGAGTTACAATGCATCCTCAAAACACAAACACCTCAACACCTCCAAATAGAACCCAAACCATCCATTTCAACCAAGGAACAAACAAAATTAAACCACCACTGACAATATTCGTATAATCTTAGTCCAACAGAACAATTGGGTTTAATCCAAACCCAATGTTTACTCAGGTAGAAGAACTTAGGATTAGGTGGTTCCACTTGAAACCACCCACCACCAAACGATACATGAAAAGAAACTCTGATACTGACACGGGGAGGCCCAAATGGAATCCCCATCATAAGGATCATGCTAACACTAAATTACTTCCGGTGTAACTCTGTGATACCTACTGTGGGTCTCCCTAATAAAAGAACTGATGTGATTAACAGAACTTGAAAACTTCCCACACGAACCAAAAACCCCCACCATGAGGGGGGGAGGAAGGGCCCAACTGATAGGGCATTAAAACTACTACCATATCCATATCAAAAATTTCTCACCCTCAGAAGAACACAAACCATGCCACACTAAGGAAAAATATTAAACCAAGGCCATTTTCCACTGTTGGGGTTCTCTTGACTACGCGCAAGCTTCACTTCGGGGCATATGGTTGGAGTAATGACGGTTGAATCATCTCCTGCCTCGCAGTTAGGCTTCATAAATTCCCAAACATAACACACGAACCAAAATTTTACCAAACAAACTTTCATTATAACAAATGTTTCAAAGACGTTCAACCATAACCATTCTTACAAATGAAGGAAATGAAACACCAAAAAATACTACAAGAGATAACCACTACATACAAGGAACACTAAAAAGAGAAAACCTCAAACTGATCCCCAAAAATCTCCCTACTCCTGCTAACAGGCTGAGGTAACCTTTGATGATCCGAGTCTGGCTTCAGCGCGCTTCATGGAGACACCTCAGCAAAATCGCTGCAAGTGACCCAGACATCCACAGGTGTGGCAGGGTCTCAGAGCACTCAAGAACGTCGGCCTCTTATGACCCAACCTACCACACTAGGGACAGATCATGGCATTTCGCTATGAATAAGACGACTAAAGTCTTGAAGGCCTCTTGATTCCTCTATTAGATCCACTCACATTAGGCCGCTTCCCATTCTATCTATCGTCGTCATCTGCACTTATTTTCAAGGATGGGGGAGGATTCTCCACCTCATGTCCTTCTACTAACTCAGCTTTTTCCAGAAAGGCTTACCCCACAACATCTGAGAAAGTGGTTAGGTTGAGCTCTACCTCCTTCGACTGCAGCTCAGGTCGGAGTCCAGACTCAAATTACCAAGTCGTCCCAAGATCATTTGCAACAAACCATTGATTATATAGAACTAGGTCTAATAAATGTCGATAGAATTCTAGTAGTGTTTCAATACCTTTCTGAACACAACACAACTCCATCCTCTTCCTTAGCTTCGTCAACTCAGAGAAATATTGTTTGATGAATGAAGACTTGAATAATTCCCAAGTGAGATCTTCTTAAGGTTTTCTTTGAGACATGTACTTCCACCGTTTCCATGTTGGACCTTCAAGCAAAAAGGTATCCAACTTCACCTTCAATGAATTAGGCACCCAATGAAACTGAATTTCCTCTCAATCTTCTGCAACCACTCTTTTACATCAAGTGGATCTGTTTGACGATAAAATAGGGGAGGGTTCAACTTTTGGAATTCCAAAACATAGTCCATAGGTCGATCGCTAGAGGATTTTCTAGGGGCACACCACCCGAAGCTGCACCTTGGGAATTCATCAATCTTTTTTGGGGGAGAACACTATGGAAAAAGGAAACAAAGAACTTAATCAAAACATGGTCATTTTCATTTAAAATACCAAAATAACACTTTTCACAATGATTTTCATAATTAAGGAAAACCCAAACGATTCACTAGGGGGAAAACTAGTGCCAATGGGTGACTCGGACATATAGTTAGCGGCCATACGCTAGTCATGCCACCATTACAGAGAGCATTATAGGGTATTTTCCCCAGCTCCACCTAACTTTCTAGGCCCTGTGAGCTCACGATGCTACTTTCCCAACTCCCTTTTAATTTCACAATACCAAACAACCATAAGAATCAAAGAACATGGACAAACCTAAACATCCCATGGTAACCCGAGGTTTAGAATGATAAAGGGTTCGTGAAATCCTTCCCATTACTACACCTCAAGTACTGAAAATTCTACTCCTTCTACCATGACAACCCCAAATAAGAATGGGTGATCTGAAGGACAAGGTCTTCTCAAGAGTTGACCTCCTTTGATACCATTTTTTCAAGAACCAAATCAGGTCGACACTGAACCGATCACCCAAGACGATCCACAGGAAGACCTGAGAGGTGTTCCTGATCCTCTTGGGCTGGCGAAAAGTGTTAGGGCATCAACAGAGAACAAAAGGGGATTGATTTCATCCAAATAAAAAAACTAAGTAGAAGAGATAAAATAGAACAACACAAAATAAATAAATGACACGAAAGAGAAAGAACTACCAACAACAATACTAACCTGGCCATGACTAAAACTCCTTGTGACCCTGAGAGTCACTCACCAATCCACTTCCAACTCTCGCCCATGGCGAGCAAGCTCGAGTCGAACCTGCAATAGAAACTAAAAATAGGAAAACATTATAGGCGTGAGTATTACAACTCAGTAATCATACCCAACAATTTATTCCCAAAGCACTACCTTTAAATAAAGAATTTACCAATTCCAAGTTTGAACTAAATTATATAAAATATGAGTTTCCACATGCTTACATTTCCAAAACAAGTAACTGTCCATTCCTTTTTAATTTAAAAACAAGTTTAATGTTTAAAGGGAAAAGGTGCATTATATTTTAAAAAAAATTTTGTGAACAATTTATAAATCCAAATTTTGTTGTTAGTCAAGAGGAAAAACCACACACAACACCCAATAAGGTAATAGAAAAGTTGCAAACATGAACTAGAAACCGAATTAGGCCTCTCAATTGTCCGCCACATACAAATAAGCACTAAATAAAACATGGGTTTGAACCTAAGATCTCGTGAACAATCCAGAATGTACTATATGTGTGACTCATCCTGAAATAATGCCATACTCAATGAAGTTATAATTCCCAAATGCCCAGTGTTACCCTACCTGGCCAAACCGAGGGGCCCAATCCCTTAATAGAGAAAGGGCCACTAGCCAGTGCGTAGTCTAAACTAGTGTAGGAATCATTCTTATAAGATTAACTTACTATTCCATGTTCTCATGTCAACATGTGTAATAAAAATAGGGTGATTCAATAATGTCAATCAAGTAACCAGTCACGATGCACAAAAATCACACACAAACAACTCACACAATTGACACAAAATAATAAGGATAACCCCTAATTCACCCCAAATTAATCTATTTTATCAAAGTGAAAAATAGGCCTTGTGGAACTTTTAAAGAATCACTGTTCCTCTAGAGAAAGCTAAACATTTGTTCACACATCAGAAGAGAAAATCTAAATTAAACCAGAACCACACTTGAAAGTTCATGAATTGTGTTCAAAGGCCAAATGGGAATTCTTTCATTATTGTGTGTCAATTCCTCAAGAAAATAATTCAAGTTTCATGAATAAAATAAACAGTTTCATTTACATCAAATATTTATTCCAAAAATAATTATCTAATATTATTTCTCATTCATCAAAAATCAATTTTTTTTAATGTTGGGGCTAGAGCCTCATTTTATTATTAAAGCAAAGAAAAGACCTCTTTTTAACTAGGTAGAGGGAGACCCATTACATAGCTCGAAGGCCTAGTGGGAATGTAGCCCATTATAAAGCCCGTAGGCCCAAATTTTTGGCCTAAAGCCCATTCTGTGAATAGTAACCCGGCTGCTACAGTACCCGCCGCTACCATCAAAAATCAATGAAATATCAAGAAATTAATAAATTCTAAATTTAATGGTGAGTGCAGTGGGGGACCTACCTCGACTCACAGTCCAAACACAATGACGTGACACACCTCGCATAGGCGCACAAGCATGCACAAGCCGATGACCACAATAGCACGGGGTTACCTCACAAACACGCTGCAAAAAATGCACAATAACTAAAATACAAAAAGACGAACATAAAACAATCCAAACAAACAAACAGTGCAAAATAATCACCTTGACATGTTTTCAAAACACAAATCGCTCCATCTACATTGTTTTACTAAACCAATTTAAATTTTATAAAATAATTCTTAAATAATAACCACATATTTACGTAAAAAACTCATTCAACGAACACATTTATGATAAAACACACACTTACATCCTACTAAAACAAAATACACACGAGTTGTATAGTTAAATAAACTGATTTCACAATTTATAAAAAGCGATTAAACAACTTGGGAATGGTTTTCATAAAAAACACACCTTAATTTACATAAACATGGAACCAAGTATCAAACACAAACTAAATTATTTTAAAACTAAATTTGCACCAATCTAATTAATCACAACATATTTTAAACTAATTATCTAATTTTCAAGAAATGAAAAACAAAATCGATCAATGTATTTAAAAACTTAAATGATAATGAAAAACAAAGGTATCATACCTCAATCGTTGGAGGACTTCCCGAAACCGGTGAAAAATATTGTTCACACCACAACTTCACCCTTGAGGGTCAAAAAACCCCTAATAATGAAATTAAAACTCAATAAATTAGGAATCTAACCCTTAAATAAAAACCACATCCATGGTAGAACCATAAATCAAAGGGAGAAGGAGTAAGCGAGTACTAGAGAGGAGGCTTCACCGACAAGGTTCGCCGGAGGAGGGTTGTGCATGCCAGAGGGTCACACCTGCTGTCCAGGGGTGTGGTGATGGGGGGAGACGCCAAAAGAAGAGATATGGCCATGGGTCATCTCCCACGGCTGGAGGGGCACACGCTAGACAGCGGGAGCAGGGGATGTTGCCAGTCATAGGAGGTGGCTACGACTGGTGGAGAACTGGCTGGAAGTGGCCACGACTGGGTGGAGGTGCAGCGCACCAGGGAGGTTTCTCAAGGGGAGGATCACATCGCATGCCAAACTAGGTAACTAGAGTGAGTCTGGGTCGTGCTACAATGGGGTTCTAGCTGGAGGTGGAGAGCAGGGAGGAGCGCATAGGGGAGCCTCCGGAGCTAGATGGTCGGAGATGGGAGGGAGGCTAGTGCACCAGGTTAGGGTTGCACCAAACAAGTGGGAGTAGATCACATGGGGGTGGGGGTGTGCTATGAACTACAATAAAAGATGGGGGTGAATCTAATGTTCCACCTAGGATAAACAAACCTAATTCTTAATGAAATAATAATTAAATTAAACTAAGTTAATAGAAATATAATAATTATTATTATTATGATATAACAATAATTATAATAACAACATGACCATAATAATTATAATATTAGTAATGAGAATAATAATAATAATAATAATAATAATAATTTTAGTTATAGTTTTAATAAACATGCTAATATTATTAATATCGTGATAAAAAGAGTAATAACACCTATTTCATCCTTAATAATAATATTAATAACACTTATCTAATAATTATGATAATATCAATGATACTCGTAATAATAATAAAAATATCATTTCTTGTTTTTATAATAAAAATAAAAATATTATTATTATTGTGATAACAATATTTTTAACTACCATTTTCATATTAATTAAATTTTTTTTAATTTATCCTGCATACCGGGTAGGTCGAACGGTGACCAGGGTGTAGCCACACGGTCCCCCAACCATGTTCTTCTTGCATGCAGACACATCCACGCCCAAAATGTGGGTTTCTCTCTTTAAAAAAAATCAAAATTTAAACATGGACTCACCCCAAATCTTGACCCGAGCTGGAACCAAGGAAAAATTGAAACCCGGGTATGACCTTGTACGTGTCCTAGACTATTGAATAATGTTTTTAAAAATATTATTAACTTATATAGTAATTATAATAATATTTATGATATCATAAATATATGATTCTTTTAAGACTTTATATTACCCTTTTATTAATATTCCAAGTTAATTCAACATTTTGGGTAATAATCGCTTGTTTATCGTTCGTTTTTTGACTTGATATTCTTGATCATATTACTTAGATCATGATTTACTTACTTATATAATGTATAATATGATTTATATATCATATATATTCATAATATAAATATATATGATAGATAGATATATGAAATGAAATACACCGTTCATGGAGACGGTAGGTCGTACGTATGCATGAACATTGTTTCCGTTTTCTTATCATATGGAAGTAAATGGATGAAATATATGTACATATATATATATATAGTAGACTTATGATATCATATATTTCATAATTATTCATAAAATATTTATTTTTTTATAATAATTCTTAAATGGTTAATGTGGAGAATAAATCTCATCGCACTATGGAGCACGGTAGGTCGTATGTACGCACGAGCGACAATATCATGACTTTAATGGTTAAATGATATGAAAATGTATGATATATTAATTATATAGAATAATAATAATGTCATATTCATTATTTATTTCTATTATACTCATCATTATACCCATCCAAATAAAGTAATGTGGAATAAAAAAATTACACCACGACGTGGTGACGGTAAGTCGTACGTACGCATGAATTGTGATATTATTATTCATAGGATGGATAAAATGATGAATATAATTTTCCCATGATTATAATAAAATCTCAGTATATTTATTATACTGGAGTTATTACTTTTATGTGGATAGAACAAAGAAATAGGAGGTATAAGAAGAAAAGAACTTTGGAATAAGGGATAAAACGATTACCTCTTCATCGGGTGTCTCCGGTTGATTTGCAACAAAAAGGACTCCTTAAGTTAGTTTTATTAACAAAATGTGGACTCTAATATTAAGTAAGAGAATTTTTAGGAGATCTGGGTAGTTTTTGTACGATAAAAATGGCTTTATAGGTCGTGAATAAAGAGGAAGGAGAAGTGCCCTATTATAGGAGAGGTGAGGGGAACATTAGGAAAGTCTTGAAATATTAATTTATTATAAATTTATTTTAGGTTTTTAATGGCTAAAAAGTAAATTTTTTAAAGGTTAATATGAGGATGGTCAAAATCCTCTCAAAAAATATGTTTTATATAAGTTTAGGTCATGAATATAATCTTATCTTTTGTCTTTAACCCTTAGTTAAAAACATCAACTCTTACCATATCTTCTTATATATTCATAATATATGGTTACTATAGTTACTATAAAATGAAAAAAGAACCAAAAGAGGATTATTAATAACAATTTTAACATTATATAATTCATTTGGACAAATATTATATTTTTATGACTATTATATCATTTAATAAAATAGTATTTGTTTTAAAGACTTATTATATAAATTTTGACACTATTTAGTAATTGATTCTTGTTAAAGTCATAAAAACTTTATTCCTTCTAAAAAAAGACATCAAATAAAATATAATATGTCATAATAATTCATAAAATTCATGTATGGCATAAAAACTTTCAAATTACATTTATTTTAATATTTATAATATTATTTATTTGATTCCTTCATTATTAAGGCAAACACTGCATCATTATTGTGTTATTAATAAATTTAATTATATAATGTCTAAAAATTATAAATAAAATACCATGATTTAATAAATATTTTTATATTTAAAATTACTATTTATAGTTTAAGAGATCATTTATATAAATCAAATTAAAATTGTTATAGTTAAGAGATACATTTTTATGTTATATTTCCCTTTTCTTTAAATTAAAAATTATAAAAATTCATTGTCACACCCAAGTGGCTCCATGGGGTCCTAAATTAATAAAATGATACCCATGGTTCACCATATATCATCCAATAAGATTAAAACCTATGTTAGGGAAGTTTTATATTATTATTATATTATTTTTACACTTATTTACCAGATTTACCCTTTAACCATGATAAATAAAAATAATTACTAAAGTTACTATTCATAATGTCAAAAACTTAAAGGTACTTATTTACATAATTTTAAAATTATGATTCCAAATATGGAATTAATTTTTCCAAATTCAAAACCACATAATTTTAAGTAATTAATTTAAAATTAATTCCCAATGTCAAAACCAGAATGCGGGTTCTTAAAAAGTAAAAACTATCAAAAGATTGACATGTGTTTATGTCCAATTTAAAAGTGAAATTACTTCCAATGAACAAAATTATATTAAATGATAAAAATATTATCTAATTATACTTTAAAACTAGTCAAATTTATAATTTAACAATATATATTATTTCAATTAAAAAAGTTGTTTTCAATTAAAGTTTAGTATTTTTCACTATTCATTAAAATATGAAATTTATCAGAAAAAGTACCAAAATTCATCCAAACTAAATTTTTTATGTCCCGCTTAAAAATAAGAATTAATTTCATGAAATTTAATATATAAAAGTGTAAAATATTGGATTTAAAAAGGGTTCTCTTTTAAAAGGCAGAAAAACTGCATTTTTTTTAAAATACTTCTTTTATCTAAAAAATTGAATTTTTCATTATATTATTTATAAGAAACATATAATATGAATGTTAAAATTATATGGGATATATATAAAATTCAAAAATTTGGTTAATACTATTCATATCTTCTTTTAAATGGCTAGTTTGAGAGGTCATGGTGCGCTCGAACTCGGTTTTGCGTGTAGAACAAGCTATTGAATTATTAATAAGAAACGTACCATGGAAGATTGGGGTTTTACAAATATGTCATGTCACATTGTAAATATTTTTAACAATGTTAATTGAATTTTATTTTAAGATACCATTCTTATGGTGCTTTATTTTGGTTGATATACAATTTATTTTTTGGATTTAAATCCATTTTAAGACTTAATTATTTATTTGGAAGTGTTTTTTATCATTGCTAAGGTTTTCTTACATGTAATACCTTTTTGTGGGAAAAAGGATAAAAACCATGCAGTACAATGTTCTCTCTATTATCTCTTACAGCATAGGGCATCAAGTGAATGACTTTGGTTGAGTTTTTTACGGATATTTTGATGAACAATTTTTCACAGGGAAGGATTCAAGAAAGAGAAAGAAAAACTGAGAAGATTTTGAAGATGTGGGTTTGGGACAATTTCTAGGAGAGGTGATGAAAAATTATTACATTGCAGATTTCAGGACAAGAACTCAGAGTTTCTTATCAAATTTTTTTAGTTCTTGGTTCTCAACCTTTTCTTTCGAGGAGTACACACTCATTCTCCTTTAGATGATGCGGGTTTTTATGTAAATTGACAAGTTTTTCTGGTTACTCTTCCTCTAAAGAATAATGTCAAAATACAGGGAAGATTTTGAAATTCTTTCTTAGTTTAGCCATGACCTTAGCAGGGAAGATTATCCACATCCTTAGCAGGGAAGCTTTTGAAATCTGTAACCTTATGAGGGAAGCTTTTTAAATCTACAACCTTAGTAGGGAAATTTTTAAGATGCCAAAAATAAATGAGATGAAGGGAGGCTTCCAATAAAAGAAACTTAGATCATACCACAAAACCATTATGAATGAATCTCATGGGGGAGTTTATATACTTCGTTGGTTCATGATATGGGCATATGCTCATGGTGTGGGGCAGCTGACCAACTCAAATAGGAGACTTAATTTATGAACGCATGTGTTGTGTGGGTGCGGTTCTATTGTAGAGAGGGAGGTGTAATGGGGTAGAACTGCCTGATGCTAATAATGGATAGTTTTTCCTCATTGGTCCTTAGCTACTCACTCCTTATGATTATATGTATGTATAGTTTTTTGGATGAAGTTTTTATGATTGTAATATATTTAAAATTGGATGAAATGTATTTTTAATTAATATTTTTTGACTATATTTTATACATTATTTTTTTGTATTTTTTATATTAATAAATATATTTTTATTTTTTGATAACATATATGATAATATGAATGATTCATTTTTAAATGAATTACATACAGATAGTGATAGATAAGTTAATTTTATCAATAACAGTACCAACAAAAAATTAAAAGTTGGTAATGATATTATTAACAGTTAAATCTGTTGCTAAAAATTTTAACCAAAACATATATTATCTGTTGGTATTTTTATAATTGATACAAAATTATTTTATCTGTCACAATAATATTTAGTGACCATGTTTTTACCAACAATTTCGTGATAGGACAATTTTTTTTGGTAAAACACTTTACCAATATAAATTCACTTTTACCAACAGATACACCCCTATTGGAAAAAACCTAATTATTTTGTAGTGGTACATGTTCAATCATTGGCTGGTACATAAATAAATAATATTTATTTTAAAATTTATTTAATTAATAACTTGATATTATAAATTATTTGTTGGGTTTATTATATCTCATCGACGAGATTATGCATGACACTATCTAGAAGGCATGGGAGGGGTTTATGCATGAGTGTTGAAATCAGTTTTTACACAATTTGATTAGGAAAGAAATGATAAAAGAATGAGTGACAGCGTTTGATAAGTCTTTCCACACCCTTCAGCCTGATTAGATTTCATATTAGGTTGTGGTGAATTATTTTCACACTAGTTGGGTGGCCATTTTCAGAGGAGATCATCGGTAGGTCAACAAAACCAGGGAGACAGGAGGAGACACATCGGGTTGATAGTCGTACATTCAGTACACATAGGGAACATATGGTAAGTACTTTATTTTAAATAATTTATATAAATTTAAATGTAAATGGTTTATTTTATATTAATATAGGCAGTCGAACGACCTGATATTACAGAGTTCAATGTTTATAGGAGGATGTACAGTGATCAGATCACTTGAGAGATTATAGGTGATCGTCAGCGTCAGATTATTTTCAGTATAATTTTTTTCTGAGTTTAAAATTAACTGCAAATAGTAATTTAATTTTAAATTGAAATGGAAGGATTCATATGGGGTCATGACGTCTCAGATATAGAATGAGATTCAGACCAAAAACTGATGATCAGACTAGTGCTCACTGATTCGATAAGGCAGCATGGATATTGGAAACCCAATATGCCTTTGAGAAAGGTTGAGTTATTGGTATCGACACTCAATTGATGCCTGAGCGTTATTATGGTACTGCTACGATGTCGGTTGTCTAGCTCGAGATGAGCTCATTGAGAGTCATCATCATATTTGCATAGTATCAGGAGCATATGCGAGCTCAATGTGAACTTATAGAGAGTATGTGTAGGGAGCAGGAGGAGATGTGTCAATGGCAGTAACCACGACAGGAAGATCTCTGACAACAACAACAACAAAAGTAAGAGGAAATGTGTCGATGACAGTAGCAACAACAGGAGAAGATGAAGTACGTATAACATATGACTCATGGTTTAGGGATGGATTTCCCTCCATAATTTCCTCTAGCTCCTCCATAAGACCCTCCCCCTTAGTGATGTATTTATTTTTTATGATAAAACATTTTAATGTAATTTTTTTGTAATATTAACTTTTTACACTTCTATATAGTGTGTTTTTTATATTCTTACAAATATTGGCATTTTTTTATTATTTAGTTAATTATTTATTATTTTATTACTTTATTTAATTATTTAATTATTTTATTATTTTATTGTTTTTATTTATTATTATTATATTTTTACTTATTTTTTATATATTTTTGAATATTGTGTTTTTTATTATTTTGTAATTTTTTTATTATTTTAGTAATATTAAGATTATTATTTCATTGATAATAATAATAATAATGTTATATTATTAATATTATTTTATTATTATTATATTAATATTAATAATTTATTATTTTATAATTTTCTTATTTAACTAATATTATTATTATTATTTCATTATTATTATTATATTATATTAATATTATTTTTATTATTAATATTAGTATTATTATTATTATTTTCTAATATTATTTTATTATTATTATTATTATTTTATTCAATTTTATTTTTTTATTATTTAATCTATTTGTGATGGGCCTTTTTGTGATGGGTCATCACCTCATCGCAGTAGGGTTTTTTTAAAACCTTGGGAAAACTATTTGCGATGGGACGTGGACTCATCGCAAAAAACTCTATTTGTGATGCCATTTTATGCAATAAGGCATTTATGATTGGACCCCGTTGAAAATATACCAATTTCCTATAGTGACATTTCAAATTGATCCAGAAAATAGAATACCAATTTGAATACATAGTGTTGTTATATTCTTTAAGAATAAATCTCTTTCCTGGTAAGCTTTGTTCCAAGTGTATTAGCCCATTCACAATGAGTAATATGTTTCCCTTTATTTTAGTTGAGATAAAAATAGAAGATCAAGGTATCCATTCAATAGAGAATGGAAAACAATTGAAGAAGTATCATTTCAATTTTTGGAAATAACCCATTGAGGAGTCGTGACTCCTCCCTATTATTGTTAAATAGAGTGCATAAAGGTTATCTCTTCTTGTCATATCAATCTCATTACATACATTATTTTGAACTTATTTTCCTTAATAAATTCATTTTGAAATTAAAATTTAATCACATCTAAAATAAATGGGGGGTGGATAACATATTATAGATTTTCAATACAAAAAAAACCAAAAAAAATATTTAAATCAATATTCAGTTCATAAGATTGTACAAACATTCTTTCTATATTTTTTTGAAAACTTTGGTAGTAATATTGAAATTTTGTCTCATCCTACCTAATTAAAATACCATTATAGATATGATAATTACATTTTATCTTAATTACTATGTATGAATGATTATAATGTGAACATAACCTCTTTGTTTAGTGAAAATCAATTTGAGAACTAGGTAAATGAAGTGAAAATTGAATAGATCATTGTGGAATCATAAATATAACATGTGGTCACTATAATTTAAAACACTAAATCATGTAACCTAGACTTAGTGATTTATAATATTTATTGGGAGCCTCCCAAAATAAAATTTATATAATCCCTTTGAAAAAAGAGTAAAATTGGTAATTGGGATCCCAAAATGAATATATAAGACATTGGCACCATCTGTGTGGAATAATACCCTTTTTAGTTATTCAATATGTTCCTTTTATAGTTACATGAAAATAAATTTCTGAAAAAAATAAAACAAATAAAATAATGTCACTTATTATCAAATATGAATTCATTTAGGTGAGGGGAATATTGAGCCTAGATGAATAAGGGTGAAATTGAATTATAAAATAGTAATTTATGATTCATCAAGGGAGTTTGAATGTTGAATTTTTCATAGGGAGATTAAAGAAGAAGGTTGGATGGATGTGATACTTGTTAAAATTTTAATTCCACTTAAATCTATAGTTTTCACTCATGGAATTTGAATTTTATTCTCAATTGAAGTAAATGTGTGTGTGAGATTCATATATGAGGCACGAGCACATAGCCAATGAATTCATTCATAGAAATCAATTCTAATTTTTATATTTGAATTATAGTAGAAAAATTCATTTTGAGTGACTTCTTTTCAATAATTAAATTCATGGAAGTACCTATGAGTGTATTATTTCAAGTGTGGGTGAGATATGAGAGTTGAATTTTTTAATTTTTTAATTTAATTTACTTAATAATCCCCTAAAGTTATTAAAACATGTGAAAATAATTTAGTTTATTACTTTTAAAAAGTTGGATTTTATTTGTTTAATGGAAAAAATTTGTATTATAACTGTCTAATACATATTTTATAGAATTAATAGTCATAAATTTAATTTGGAAGTTGATTTTAATTATACTATAAAATTTAATATCATTTTTAATTAAAATATTGAATTCCATTTGAAAAAGTGATATTTTGATAAATAAATTTTATTTGATTTAAAAATATGTGAATTTTCAAAAAGTAAAATATGAATCATGATTTTTGATATGTGATTTTTTAGTACACATTGAAAATTAATTGTTATTTTAGAAAGGGAAATATGAATTGTGATTCAAACATGCTACCATGAGAAATTAATGATTCTAATACTATGAAACATTTTTTACCCCTTCTATCAGGAACCCTAAATCCATATTGCTTCCATGTGAGTGCCAGTGTAAAGCCATTTTATGACCATAATCTTATTACCATGTCATTATTAGAAATAAAACCACGAGAATATTATTATTCTTTTATAACCTATGGTCGTGGAACCACCCTAGATACCTATTGTGTTTGTTTGTGGAAGATAATACCTGCAGTGTCAAACAAAATTGGGGATCATCGATGAATATTTTTAGAATCACTTGAGCTTGGTTATTGGAAAAGAGGAAAGTAACCATGATTTCAATGATAATAAGGTAATTAGATGAAGAATTTCAATAATCAGAAAACCCATAGCATGAAAATAAGTCAATAAATAATCAAGATGACCAAAATCCCAATAAATATAAAATCAAAGGACACTCAAATTCAACATCGTTATCAGGGTCAATATGAAATTTTCTACTGAAGGAGGAATTATCCATGATTGGTTTATGATTTAATTTCATGCTCAAATTTCTGGTTTAATTATCATCCAAGTCTATGATAAAAATCATCTAATGCCTATTTGTAGACAAAGAGCTCAACGTTATTAGGATGACACATCTACACTGAATAAAATAGAACTCAATATTAATATGAATCGAATGAGGATATAGAATAACCAAATGAGGATGAAGTAGAAGTATGAGATAATGGTTACTTAACTAATATAGAGAGAAAATACTAGTCTTGATACAATGTTTTCAAATCATGTGTGAGTTTGAAATCACCTTTTGAGTAGAGAATTTTCAAATGCTCCCGGTATTAGAGAACAATTAAAGGAGATGATCAAATGTATTCTCTCAATACACTGTAAGTGAGCCCATTGAAATACAAACACAAAATTATTTCCAAAATGATTCAATGGAATTTACATATGAATATTACAACAAACCAATACTAGGAATACAACCCACCTAATGCTTAATTGATCTAACCATGATTCTGATTGAAACCATAAGTAGTCTGTATGATAAAAGGCAAGAAGAGTATATTCAAAATTTAGAATATTGACCTTTACGGTAGGACAACAAAGAGATAGTAGTACAATAGAAAAAAGAAGAAAACAAACAGGAGAACCTACTTCTCCCACCCAAGCACTATTATCTGAAACAGACTGAATTAGAATTACCATACACCCCTCTCTTTGTGGTTCCTGAATATAAGCTAGACTACTTCTAACTGACTTCCCCTTGTTCATTGTCTAAACTTCCCTTCTTCCTTTTTGTTTTAAAATTTTGAATTTCCTTAACCGAATATTCATGTACAGTGGGACCACCCAAAACTAAATCCCCTTGTATATTACCATCATTTCTAGATATTCCTCTATGATTTTAGACTATTCAGGGTCCTGCCTTAACACTCCCCCCATTCTTGAGATACAGGCTTGTCTACCTTCTAAAAATAGGTAAATTTATTACGAAGGACATAATCATCCTCCAAAGGTGCGTCGTCATTGGATTGGCCACACCATTTAACAAGTGATTAAGGAATAGTGCTATGACCCCACTACTGGAAATGTTGAGACATAGGAACTTTAGTTTCAGGCCATTCCTTGGAATTAGGGGCCATGTTCTTAGGTAAATTAGGATAGACACAGATTTTTCCCACTACATTCTTTAGTTAAGAAATGTAGAAAATCGGATGGAGGCAAGCATGTGAGGGTAACTCCAAATTATAAGTGAAAAATCCCACACATTTTAATATGTGAAAAGGGATATAAAACTTGGGAGAGAGTTTGGGGTTAATCCATTGAGATAGTGAAGTCTTTTGGTGAGGGTATAGTTTGAGATACACAAATTCCCCCACCTAAAATTTCACATTGTGATAATGTCGGTCAGCCCACTATTTCATACATATTTGAGAGCAAAGAAAATGATGATGAATTTGTCACAGGGACTCATCATGATCCCCCAAAACCATTAGTAAAAACATCCACATTAATTTCAGATGGTTGATAACTAAGAAGTGTAGGTAGTGGACAACCATAAACCACCTTGAAAGGAGTCGTGTTAATAGATTAATTCCAAGAGGTGTTATAGTCAAATTCTACCCAAGGTAACAAAAAAGAACATGATTTGGGTTGTTCTCCAGAAAAACAAAAGAGGTAAGTCTCAAGGAACCAGTTGATGACCTCCATTTGGCCATCATTTTTTAGATGATAGGATAAACTGAATTTTAGTTTAGTATAGTGAAGACAAAATAGTTTAGTCCAAAAATTGCTAAGGAAGATTGGATCATGATCACTGACAATGGATTATGGCACACCATGAAACCTAACCACTTATTAAACAAAAACTGTAGCCATATACTTTGTTGTATAGGGATGTTTCATAGAGATAAAATGAGCATATTTTGATAATCGATCGACCATGACCAAAATCACATCATAGCCATGATATTTTTGTAATCCTGATATGAAATCCATATAAATATCTTCTCAAATGAGTGTAGGAATCTCAAGAGACTATAGTAGTCCTACTGGGTCTAAATTGGAGTATTTAAAATGTTGAAAAATGTCACATTACCAAAGAAAATCAAGCACTAGGCGATGTATACCTATCTAGTATAAATTAGCATCCAACCATCTATATGTACGATAAAATCCAGCATGTCCACCTAGATATGTGGAATGAAATTTGGAAAAAATTTGGGGTACCCATGGAGAAGAAGAATAAATAAAGATACGACCATGGTAACAGAGGATACCATTAGAATAAGTGAAACCAGGATTGGAAGAACTATCCACTTGGTGTTCTTGAATAATATGTTGAAGTGTGGGGTCGGACTAGGCAATAGTGGTTAATGTAGAAATATCAGCCCACATGGGATACGATTGAATAAAATGAGATTCATTTGTCCCCTCTTTCTTGGATAAATAATCTATTTCTGAGTTAGCTGAACCTAGCATGAATTTAACATTAAATTGGAAGCCTAACAATTTTTATTCCATGTGAGTGCCAACATAAATCCATTTTATGACCATAATCTTATTACCATGTCATTCCTAGAAATAAAACCATGAGAATATTATTATTCTTTGATAACCTATGGTTGTGGAACTACCCTAGATCCTTATTGTGTTCGTTTGTTCAAGACAATACCTACAGTGTCAAATGAAATTGAGGATCATCGATGAATATTTATATAATAGCTTGATCTTGGTTATTGGGACAGAATAAAATAACCATGATTTCAATGCTAATCAGGTAATCGGATGAAGAATTTCTATTATCAGAAAACCCATAGCATAAAAAGAAGTCAATAAAGAATCAAGATGACCTAAATCCCAATAAATATAAAATCAAAGGACACTCAGAATCCACATCGTTATCGGGGTCGATATGAACTTTTCTTCTAAAGGATGAACAATTTGTGATTGGTTTATGATTTAATTCCATGCTCAAATTTCTTGTTTAAGTATCATCCAAGTCTATGATGAAAACTATCTAATTCCCATTTTTAGACAAAGAGCTCAACGTGATTAGGATGACATGTCTACACTGAATAAAATGGAAATAAATATTAATATGAATCTAATGAGGAAATAGAATAACCAAATGAGGATAAATCATAAGTATTAGATATTGGTGACTTAACTAATATTAGGAGAAAATACCAGTCTTGATACAAAGTTTTCGAATCATGTGCGAGTTTGAAAACACCTTTTGAGTAGAGAATTTTCAAATGATCCATGTATTAGAGAACAATTAAAGGAGACGAGAGAATGTATTCTCTCAATACACTATAAGTGAGTCCATTGAAATATACACAGAAAATGATTTCCAAAATGATTCAAAGGAATTTCCATGTGCATATTATAGTAAACTAATATCAGGAATACAACCCACCTCATGCTTAATTGATCTAACCATGATTCTGATAGAAACCATAAGTAGTCTATATGATAAAAGGAAAGAAGAGTATATTCAAAATTTATAATATTAACCTTTATAGTAGGAAAACAAATAGATAGCAGTACAATAGTAAAAAGAAGAAAACAAATAAGAGAACCTATTTCTCCCACCCAATCTCTATTAGCCGAAACAGACTGAACTAGAATCCCCATACACCCCTCTCTCTACAAGTCCTAAATATAAGTTGGACCACTTCTAACTAACTTCCCCTTGTGCATTGTCCAAACTACGCTTCTGCATTTCTGTTTTAACAATTGGAATTTCCTTAATCGAATATTCTTGTACAGTAGGACCACCCAAAAATGAATCCCCTTATACATTACCATCATTTATAGATATTTCTCTATGATTTTAGACTATCCAGGTTCCCGCCTTAACACCCCCCCCCCCGTCTTGAGATAAAGGATGTTTCACCTTCTAAAAAGTGGGAAATTTATTACGAAGAACATAATCATCCTCTAAAGTTGTGTCGTCATTGGATTGGCCATGACATTGAACAAGTGATTAAGTAATATCGCTATGAACCCACTGTTGGAAACATTGAGACATGGTAGCTTTAGGTTCATGCCATTCTACTGAATCAGGGGTCATGTTCTTAGGTAAAGAAGGATGGACTCAGATGTTGCCCACTACTTTTTTTAGTTGAGAAATGTGTAAAACCTGGTGGATGTGAGCATGTGATGGTAACTCCAAATGATAAGTGATGGGTCCCACACATTTTAATATGTGAAAAGGGACATAAAACTTGGGAGAGAGTTTGGGGTTAATCCATTAAGCCAGTTAAGTCTTTTGGAGAGGGCGCAGTTTGAGATACACAAATTCCCCCACCAAAAATTTCACCTTGTGGCAATGTCGATCAGCCCACTATTTCATATATATATGAGAAAAAAGAAAATGATAATGAATTTGTCACAGAGCCTCATCGTGATCCCCCAAAGCAGTAGCAAAAACATCCACATGAATGTCAGATGGTTGAGAACTAAGAATTTTAGGTGGTGGGAAACCATAAACCACCTCGAAAGGAGTTGTGTTAATAGATGAATTACAAGAGGTGTTATAGTCAAATTCTACCCAAGGTAACCAAAAAGAACATGATTTGGGTTGTTCACCAGCAAAACAACAAAGGTAAGTCTCAAGGCACCAGTTTATGACCTCCATTTGGCCATCAGTTTGTAGATGATATTATGAGATGAATTTTAGTTTAGTATGGTGAAGACAATATTGTTCAGTCCAAAAAATTCTAAGGAAAACTAGATCATGATCATTGAAAATGGATTCCAGCACACCACGCAACCTAACCACTTATTAAATAAAAACTATAGTCATATACTAGTCTTTATAGGGATGTTTCATAGAGATAAAATGATCATATTTTAATAATAAATCAACCAAAACCAAAATCACATCATAGCCGTGAGATTTTTGTAAGCCCGAGCCATAGAAATATCTACCAAATGAGTGTAGGAATTTCAAGGGACTATAGTAATCCTATCAGGGCCAAATTAAAGTATTTAAAAGGTTTTAAAATGTCACTTTACCAAACAAAATCAATCCCTTGGAGATGCATACCTATCCAGTATAAATTAGCGGCTAACCATCTATATGTACGATAAAATTCAGCATGTACACCTTGATATGTGGCATGAAATTCGGGAAAATGTTGGGGTACCCATATAGAAGAAGCATAAATAATCAGATGACCCTGGTAACTGAGGATACCATTATAATAAGTGAAACCAAGCTTATAAGAACTGTACACTTAGTGTGCTTGAATAATATGTTGAAGTGTGGGGTCGGACTAGACAATAGTGGTTAATGTAGAACTATCAGCCCACATGGGATAAAATTGAATAAAATGAGATTCATTTGTGTCCTATTTCCAAGATAAATAATCTATTGTTGAGTTAGCCAAACCTAGATTGAATTTAACATTAAATTGGCCGCCTAACAATTTTTCTTCCATGTGATTACCAGTGTAAAGCCATTTTATGACCATAATCTTACTACCATGTCAATCTTAGAAATAAAACCATGAGAATATTATTACTCTTTGATAACCTATAGTCGTGGAACCACCCTAGATCCCTATTGTGTTCATTTGTGAAAGACAATACATGTAGTGTCAAACAAAATTGAGGATCATCGATGAATATTTATAGAATCACTTGAGCTCGGTTATTGGAAAAGAGGAAAATAACCATGATTTCAATGTTAATCACATACTCGAATGAATAATTTCAATGATCAGAAAACCCATAACATGTAAATAAGTAAATAAAGAATCAAGATGACCTAAATCCAAATCAATATCAAATCAAAGGACACTCGTATTTAACATTGTTACTGGGGTTGATATGAACTTTTCTACTGAAGGTGGAATAATCTATGATTGGTTTATGATTTTATTCCATGATAAAATTTCCTATTTAAGTATCATCCAAGTCTGTGATGAAAACCATATAATTTCTATTTGTAGACAAAGAGATCAACGTGATTAGGATGACACGTCTACACTAAATAAAATGAAAATGAATATTAATATGAATCTAATGAGGATATAGAATAACCAAATGGGGATGAAGCATAAGTACGAGATATTGGTGACTTAACTAGTATTGAGAGAAAATACCAGTCTCGACACAAAGTTTTCAAATCATGCATGAGTTTGAAATCACTTTTTGAGTAGATAATTTTCAAATGCTCCCTATATTATAGAATAATTAAATGAAATGAGAAAATGTATTCTCTCAATACACTATAATTGAGTCTATTGAAATATAAACAAAAAATTATTTCTAAAATGATTCAAAGGAATTTTCATGTGCATATTGTAGTAAACCAGTATTGGGAATACTACCCACCTCATGCTTTATTGATATAACTATGATTATGATAGAAACAACAAGTAGTCTGTATGATAAAATTCAATAAGAGTATATTAAATATTTAGAATATTTACCTTTATAGTAGGAAAACAAAGAAACAAAAGTACAATAATAGAAAGAAGTAAACAAATAGGAGAACCTACTTCTCATTCCCAAGATCTATTAGCTAAAATAGACTAAACTAGAATTCCCATACCCCTATCTCTGCAGGTCCCAAATATAAGCAGGACCACTTCTAACTGACTTCCCCTTGTGCATTGTCTAAACTTCCCTTCTGCCTTTCTGTTTTAACAACTATACTTTCCTTAACCAAATCTTCCTGTGTAGTGGGACCACCCAAAACCAAATCCCCTTATGCAATACTAGCATTTCCATATCTTCCCCTATGAGTGCATATTATCCAGGGTCTCACCTTAACACTCCCCCTATCTTGAGATACAGTCTTATCCACCTACAAAAAAGAGGGAAATTGAATATGAAGGACATAATCATCCTCCAAAGTTGCATCTTAATTGGATTGGTCATGCCGTTGAACAAGTGATTAAGGAATAGTGTTATGAACCCACTGTTAGAAACGTTGATCCATGGTAGATTCAGGTTCAAGCTAGTCTACTGAATCAGGGGACATGTTATTAGGTAAATAGGGATATACACGGATGTTTCCCACTGCTTTCTTTAGTTGTGAAATGTGGAAAACCGGGTAGAGGTGAGCATGTGAGGGTAACTCCAAATGATAAGCGACAAGTCCCACATGTTTTAATATGTGAAATGGGTCATAAAACTTGAGATATATTTTGGGGTTAATCTATTGAGCCAAAAAAGTTTTTCGGTGAGGGAACAGTTTGAGATACACAAATTACCCCACGTGAAATTCCACATTGTAAAGATGTCAGTCATCCCACTATTTCATACAACTTTAAGAGAGAAGAAAATAATTATGAAATTTTTATAGGGCCTCATCACAATCCCCCAAAGTAGTAGCAACGACATCCACACAAATTTCAAATGGCTGAGAACTAATAAGTGTAGGTGGTGGGAGACCATAAACCACCTCAAAAGGAGTCATGATAATAGATGAATTCAAATAGGTGTTATAGTCAAATTCATCCCATGTTAACAAAAAAGAACATGGTTTGGGTTGTTTTTAGCAAAACAAAATAGGTAAGTCTCAAGGCACCGGTTGACGATCATTGTTTGGTCGTCAGTTTGCGGATGATAGGATGAGATGAATTTGAGTTTAGTATGGTGAAGACAAAATAGTTCAGTCCAAAAATTTATAAGGAAAACAAGATCATGATCACTAACAATGGATGTCGGCACACCATGAAACTAAAACAATTCTCGAACAAAAACTATAGTCATAGACATGGTTGTGTAGGGATGTTTCATAGAGATAAAATAAGCATATTTTGATAATCGATCGACCACAACCAAAATCACATCATATCCATGCCAGATATGAAATTAATAGAAATATCTACCCAAATGAGTATAAGAAGCTCAAGAGGATATAGTAATACCACCAGGGCCAAAGTGGAGTATTTGAAACATTGGAAAATGTCACATTACCAAAAAAATCAAGAACTGGGTGATGCATACCTATAAAGTATAAATTAGCAGTAAAACATCTATATGTACGATAAAATCCAGCATGTCCACCTTGAGGTGTGGCATGAAATTCAAGAAAAATTTGGGGTACTCATGTAGAAGAATCATAAATAATGAGACGACCATGGTAACAGAGGATACCGTAATAATAAGTGAAACTAGTCTTAGAAGAACTATCCACTTGGAGTGCTTGAATAATATGCTGAAGTGTGGGGTCAGACTAGACAATAATGGTTAATGTAGAACTATCAGCCCACATGAGATACAATTGAATAAAATGAGATTCATCCTTGTCCTCTTTCTGGAATAAAGAATTTGTTTCCAAGTTAGCCAAACCAAGCTTGCATTTAACATTAAATCGATAAACTAAAAAAATTTCAATCCATTTTTTATGATCGGCTAACATAACCTACTACTGAAGTAATAATTTAAGGCTATGGTGGTGTGAAAATACTATGAAAGTGATGCCTGAAAAATATGGATTCCAATGTTGGATGAACAACACCAACGTCGTAATTTCCTTTTCATAAGTAGACTTGGATAACGTTTTATCACCAAAAGCCTTGCTGAAATAAGAAATCGGGTGACGATATTTCATAATCATCACACCCACCCCCTATACCATAACATCACATTCCACCTCAAAAGTTTTGAAAAAATCAGATAAGGAAAGCCCCAGAGTGGTTGTGAGAAGGAGTTTTAAATGGTAAAAAGCAATTTGAGCAGTGGGATTCCAAAGGAATCCTAATTTACATGTTAAAGCTGTAATTGGGTGATAAATCTATCCATAACCCTAGATAAACTTTTGGTAATATCCAATGAGGCCAAGGAAAACATGCACTCCCTTGATGGTAAGAGGTTGGGTCCAATCGACAACAGCCTGAACTTTGGCGGGATCAACTGACATGACCTCGTGAGAGATAATATAAACAAGGTAAAAAATATGAGATTGTGAAAAGAGACATTTTTTAGGTTCGGAAACAAAACAATGAATCCAAAGGGAATGAATGTCTAAATTAAGATGTTGTAAATGTTGCTGCCAATCCTTGCTATAAATTAATATATCATCAAAGAAAATAAAAATAAATTTTTAGAGAAATGGAAGAAACACATCATTAATGGTAGCCTAAAAAATTGAGAGTTTTGGAAATCCAAAAGGCATAACTAAAATTTCATAGTGTCTGTTGTGAGTATGGAAAGAGATCTTATCAATATCACCCTCCTACATATTTATTTGATCGTATCCAGATTTTAAGTCCTACTTAGAAAAATATTTCGCACCACCCATCTCATTAATAAATTCATTAAAGACTGGATTGGGAAATTTATTAGGTATACTTACTTTATTGAGAGACCTATAATCCAAACAAAGTTTCCATGTTCTATATTTATTTTTTGACTAACAACATGGGGCTAGAAAATGTGTTGGTACTGGGTTGAATAAATCCAAGATGCAACAATGAATGAACCTATTTTTTCAAATTCATTTTTTTGAAAGTGTGAGTGGAAATAAGGTTACACTTCCACTGGTCCCTTTCCCTGATCTAAGTGAATTATATGCTCCCACTAAATATTAGGTGACATCACCTTTGGTTCACTAAAAATATCAATAAACTCCTATAATAGATTATTTAGGGCCTACTACTGCAGCACAGAAAGAAATTTCTTAGGAGATTCATCCTTACTTACCAACAAGAAGTGATGGAGAATTGTATAGGTAAGAAAACCAGAAGAGTTGTTTAAAGATGTTTCTATCTGAAATTTATGTGTAGAAACAATAAGTGAATAATCGTGTCCAAAAAATTGAAAACACGTTTTAATTTTTTTCCCAATTTGTCGTGACATCACTTAAGGTGCATAACCTGGTGATGCCCAAAATGAAATCTGAGCCACATAAATCCAACACATACAAATCTATAAATAAGGAAACATATCCAATCATAAAATAAAGTTTTCAATACAATACCTGAGTGTGAATATTATGACCATCTCTAAGTTTGATCCGTAAAAGTGGAAACGATAAAATATATAAATTAATCATTTAAACCACTTTGGGTGAAATATAATTATGAGTTTCTCCACTATCCAACAAAATTATAATATGGAGATATATCAAGTGGCCCTAAAATTTTAGAGAAGTATCAGATAGGTTATGTGAACCTTGAATAGACAATATTGTCGCAAAATCTAGAAAAGAAACAATGGAACATTCCCCTTCACTAGCTGGAGAAGAATCTTTGACTGGTGTTTCGGAATATTCATCCACTGAAACTTCATCGTCCTCCCCAAATAGAGTGATCCGTAACTTGGAATTAAGTCATTTATGAAGTGGATTATAAGGAATACCATACATAAAACATAATCCATCTTTTCTATGATACTCTCATTCCTCTAATGATAAAAATCATGTGCCATGACTGTTGGGATTAGTAGGATTTATGTTGTAAACCTTGAATCCAGAAGTACCCATGTCACATGGACAAGGAAGACGAGGAGAAGGCCCAGGTTGTGAGACATATGGGGTTATGTCATGAGAGGGTAACCAATGATCACCATTACAGGTACCAAAAAATTCCTGAGGTGGAAATGATCAAAAACCAGAACTACCACTCTTGGAAACTATGAGATCCACATGTCTAGAAACAATAATTTCTTGGAGATGGGTCTATGTATTTTGAATTTGTACCTAGATATGGATTCACTCATGAAAACCATGTAAAAAATATCCCACATATTTCATCTCTAGCTATCGTGGAACTAATGAAGCCAAGTACTCAAAATGATCCATGTAATCAGTGACCAAAGTCTTTTGTTGTAATGAATCCAATTATTCATATGTATTTTGATTGTCTAATACACTAAATCGTTCCATTAATTCAGTTTTAAAAGATGACAAAGAAAGATGAAGCTGAACATCTTGAAGAACTGTAAACTAGTGGAAAATGATACCTTCCATGTATACCTATTCAAGGGAGATTTTAAAATCTTCCAAAGTTTGCTGAACTTGAAAATAGATCTCCACTCAGGTTAGCCAAACCTGTGGGTCCAAACTGTCAAAGATAGTGATCTCATCATGATGAACTGAAAGGATATGATCAAAGGTATTGGTAACTGAAACCAGAGGTTTTGAGTGAGGCCCTATGTCGAAGGGGATGACTATACCCAAGATGTCCATGGTGCTGGAATGGTGAGGATGTGGATCATCAGATGAAGGGATAATTCTTTGAGGTATTCCTGAGAGTTTGTTATCACTGAACGTAGGAAAATTTGGTCTTTAGGCCCACTTTTAAATGTGATGGGTTATTAAACATCAAAATTCAGCTTGATCATCCATCTATTTCTCCCAAAAAATTCGATCGATCTCTGTTTGTTATTGTTTTTCCAAGATTTCTTGCAATGACACTTCCAAACGTCCTAAAATCTTCTTGACTCCATCCAGACGAGTGAGTCAGCACACATCCATAAAAGAAACACCAAATAGAATATAGAAATAGAGTCTGATGTCATGATCGATAGGTCAGACCAAAGATGATAGAAACCACAAGTAGTCTGTATGATAAAAGGAAAGAAGAGTATATTAAAATTTTAGAATACTGACCTTTATAGTAGGACAAAAAAGAAATAGTAATACAATATAAGAAAGAAGAAAGCAAACAAAAGAACCTGCTACTCTCACCCTATCTCTATTGGCTGAAACCGAATGAACTAGAATTATCATAGCCCCTCTCTCTATGGGACGTGAATATAATTGGGACCACTTCTAATTGACTTCCCCTTATGCATTGTCCAAAATTACCTTCCTTCTTTCTATTTTAAGATCTATAATTTCCTTAATTTAATCTTCCTATGTAGTGGGACCACCCAAAACTGAATACCCTTGTTCATTACCAACATTTCTAGATCTTCCCATGTGTGTGTAGAATATCCAAGGTCTCGCCTTAATAGCTTCATTCACCAACCTTACATCTTTATTTGGTTACCATTCAAATTGTAATCCATACTAGTAGAACCCATATATAAATCACCCACACAAAACACCATGATTTCCATTCCCAAAAAGGAATAGGTACATTCCAACCTTAAATACCGACAACTAGGTTACATGAATCCATTAATAACATCCGTCTATGCAGTCATCGTCTAGTTAAATATGAGTTATCTAAAAAACATAATAGTTACCCAATCTCTAAAATAATATTTTCATGAGTGCTCCCCAACTTAAAAATCATACCAAACCAACTACATCATGGAGAATCGAACCATCATTCCTAATGATTATTATTGTCTATACAAGCCAAAAATATGACAAAGAAAATTGGAACACCACAAGAAAATATCATTCAAGCTTTTATATTTCACACACATAATTTCACGAACTACATTTTCACCCTATTTATAGACTATTCCTAGAAAATATGAAAAATAACACCATGGAAAAACATTAACTGAATGTAACGACCCAAAGTTTTTTTAATGGAGATTCCCTTCTTATATTTCTGTCATAAAATAACATGAAATCACAACATAATGAACTACTAAGTGAAAAGTGACCTTTAAACATAAGTTTGTCACTTTTGTGTTAGGAATTTTGAAAATCTGACATACATGGTTGTGTTCAAGATGATTTTTGGAGTCTAATGGAACAAAAATAATTATTAGTGAATAGTGACCTACCCTTATGAATAGTAACATACACTTATGAATAGTAATATGACCCTTATGAATAGTAAATCATCCAATATAAGAGTAACATTACCTATAAATAATTAAACAAAATTTAGACATCTTAGAAAGTGACAATTTGACCTTAGTAAACGTTTGGGTATTTTGTGAGTCATAAATAATTAATTATAATTAATTCATTAATTTAAAAGAAAATTTACTTCACAAAAATGTATTCATAAATTATTGAATCAATTTCTTATAGTTTTTAGATAATTTTATAATACCCTACGTAATTTTGGAAAGCACTATAAAATCAGTTTTAATCTTAAAAACTGTTTTTTTAAGTAAATTGTGATTTTAATTAAATATTAAATTAATAATATTTAGAAAATTATTTTTCAAAAATGGACTTCGTTTTTGGATTCTACACGTCGAAAAATGGTTGGGGTAAATTTTTGGGATTTTTCTGAGATACTTGAATTTTTTATGAATAGTAGAATCCGATAAATTACAATAAATGCTAAATAATGAATTAATTGAGTCATCGATGATGCTCTGCTGATGTGATCCCACTTGTTTCGGTATCACATGATAAAATTACTATTCTTGGTCATTCAAGACTCACTATTCCTTGTCTTAGGGGAAATTAATAAACTAATGAATGTTATATTAAGGAAACCCCTCTCTCCTCTACTATAAAAGCCACCCTTCACACCCTCATTTCCTCACACCTCTCAAGATCCAATACTTCTCTAAAATATGCCCAAAAACCTTTCATGTCCCCTCCCCCACATCCAAGAGCTTCTGGTCTCATCAAAAGACCAATCTTAGGCCCTTAAGGAGGTTCTCAAGAGGAGGATTCTAGAGGACATTAAAGAGAAGGAAGCATTCGGGTACAAGGTAAGGGGAAATCTCGAACCCAATTTTCTTCCTTCGAGTTCTCCCGCTTTCACTCTTTTTGATATGGTTACCCCTTAAAAATATTTTTTTCATAATTATATTTACTCTTCTGTTATATACATGTTTTTCACTGGTATTTATGAAAAACCAAATGTTTTCCAAAAGAACTCTTCTTTCAAGAACACACCTTTTACTTCTCATTCAAGATTGATGGTTCTTAAATCAAGTATGTTGTTCCCTCTTTCTTTTGGGAACCCAAATCTTATGAATGTATTCTTATGAGATGAAACCCATTCCTTAACATGGGTTATTTATGTTCACTTTTGATTTATGTTCCCTGTGGAAAGCATGATAATGATAATGTTATGATGTGACGGGTGCGCCCGGAATTATATAGCGCAATGTGAATGTTTCAAAGTGACGGGTACGGCCGGAATTATACAGCGCTCAAATGCATTGGGTAAAGTGATGAATCTCATGAGTAAATGTTAAATGATGTGTGGATAAGATGTTAGCTTGGTTCACAAGTATGTGTGCTAGTTAACCACTAAGACATGATGTTTCCTTTTATGCATTGCCACATTTCAAGTCTTTTATTTATGCTCCTCTCATGTTCATGATCTTTTTCCTATGTTATGATTATACTCACCCCATGATATATTGTTCTTATCTATCCTATTACTGGGCTTCTAGCTCACCCATTTTTATGTATATCCTCAGGTGGCTACATGTACTAAGGGGAGGACAAGTTCCAATAAGAAGCTAGAGAAGAAGAAATTAAATAAATGTTTATACTAGATGTTGTATTTTTTATGTGTGGTCCTAGTTTTCCCAAGACACTAAACCTTTGGATCCTCTATATGTAATACTATTATGTTTTTTATCTTTGAAATGATGTGATAGTAATTTATGAAAAGGTTTGGTCTCTATAGTTGGTATCAGAGGCAAGGTTTAGTTAATTTGGGAATTAGGATTAGTGAACCCTAGAGAAAACCTCTAGTATGAGATTAAGTAAAAATATGCACACAAGAGTATTTACGTAGGGATCCCATATGTTATGTTTTTTGGTATAAATTTTTTAAATGAATAAGTTATTCATGACTTGTTTACTTATGTTTTGTTCTAAACTTTTCTATTTTAGAAAATGGTGGGAACCAGGAGAAATCAGGCCAACAACTCATGCGAGGTCCAATGCAATGATTACCCGAACGACATCCCCAATGATTTGGGAGGTGGAGTTCAAAACTTCATGGTGATGGTTACCCAATTATCTCATGTTATGAACAATAACCATAATAATGGGGAACGTCCTCCTTTACCAAAGAGGGACCAACTGACTATCAAATGTTTTATGAAGCAACGACCACCGAAGTTTAGTGGATCTTCTGATCCACTAGTTGCGGAACAGTGGGTCAACTCCATGGAGAAGATCTTTTTTGTTCTTCATTGTTCTGAGATGGAGAAGGTGACCCTAGTCATTTATCATCTAGATGGAGAAGCCGATCAATGGTGGTCTTTGATTAAGAACACAAAGCCAAGGGAGGAAATTGAAGAGATGGAATGGGAAGACTTTAAGATAATGTTTCTTAATAAGTATTTCCCACGAACTCTTCACACGAAGATAGAGAAATAATTCATAGAGCTCAAGAAAAAATAAGGATAATATGTCACAACCTATGAAGCAAATTTCACAAGGCTCACAAGGTACGCTTTGGGTTTTGTTATCAACAATGATAGCAAAATTGATAGATTCTTTAGTGGATTAAAACCACACCTTTGAAAGGATCTTGAAATTCGAGACTTTGGGAGTTATGAATAAGTTTTTCGGTGTGCTCTCAAAGTGGAGATGGAGTTTGTAGAATGGTCCCATGGATATGGTGATAAGAAAAGAAATATGGAGTTTCAAGCTGGTGGATCTAATGATAAAGATGGGAAGAAAAATCAACGACCCACATGCCAAAAATGTGGGAAGTTGCACAATGGGAACTGCCTCAAAGGGACGGGGAAATGCTTTAAGTGTGGGAAATAAGGACACCATGCTCAAGAGTGTCAAAAAGACATGAAAAGGAAGGATAATGTAGCCGATGAAAGGAGAGAACCACCCATGGTTTAATGCTACAACTATAGGGAGCTAGGGCACTATGCAAACCAGTGCACTAAACCTCGAGTTCTCGAGGGTAATCAATGTCAGCAGCCACCAAAGCCAAAGGAACAAGTGAAGTCTTATACCATCACTACTACGGAGGTGGAGCATGATAATGAAGTCGTACAAGGTACACTTCCTATTCAATCAAGAAAGGAAAAAGTCTTATTTGATTCAAGTTCTATGCATTACTTTATATCTTTCATGTTTGCTAGAACTATAGAATCGAAGCCTCAAAACCTTGAAGTAGAGATATCTGTAAAAACACCAAGTGGTGCAATCATTGCAACCCAAGTGTTTGACTCTTCTCCTGTTGGTGTATGTGGGAAGATTCTTCTGGAAAATCTCGTAATACTTCCCTTGGTTGAATTCGATGTTATAATGGGAATGGATTGGCTCTCGTTATATAGAGCACATATCAACTGCTGGGAAAAGGAAATATATTTTCATATTCTGAACCATCTCATGCTCCTCTACAAATGAAAGTAATATCATGAATCACCTTTGAAAAATCCTTCAATGGTGTGGTTGTTGATTCCCTATGAAGAATCATACCTCGCCCAAATGGTCGATTTGAAGGAAAGTTCCAACCTTGAAGAAATTCCCATCATGAGGGAATACGGTGATGTATTTCCCGAAGAGTTGCCTGGAATTCCCCCGGATCGTGAGGTAGAGTTCTCAATTGAACTCTTGCCCGGAGCTACTCCAATCTCGAAGTGTCCCTATAGGATATCTTTTATCGAACTGGAGGAGTTAAAGAATCAGCTGTAAGAGCATCTAGAAAAAGGGTTAATACACCCTAGTGCATCACCTTGGGGTGCACTAGTGCTCTTTGTGAAGAAGAAGGATGGAACAATGTGGCTGTGTATCGATTATCGGGAACTCAACAAGATCACCATAAAGAACAAGTATCCTCTCCCAAGTATTGATGACTTGTTCGACCAGTTGAGAGGATATCAATACTTCTAAAAGGTGGATTTTCGTTCTGGATATCATTAGGTAAAGGTGAAGAAGGAAGATATTCATAAGACTGCCTTCCGTACAAGGTATGGGCACTATGAGTTTTTGGTGATTCCCTTTAGAATTACTAATGCCCCGAAAATCTTCATGGATTTTATTAATAGAGTCTTTAGAAATTACCTTGACAAATTTGTGGTAGTGTTTATCGATGATATCCTCATCTAATCCAAGAGCAAGGAGGAACATGAAGAATATCTAAGACTTGTGTTGGAGACATTAAGAAAGGAGACGTTGTACGCCAAGTTCAGAAAGTGTGACTTTTGGATGAATCAAGTCACGTTCTTGGGACATGTGATCACAAGTGAGGGAATTTCTGTGGATCCTTCAAAGACAAAGGTGATTGAGGAATGGCCCAGGCCCTCTAGTTTTACAAAAATCCGTAGTTTTCTTGGATTAGTTGGGTACTACCGAAGTTTTGTGATAAACTTCTCATGATTGTCAAGCCCGCTAAATAAGTTAACAAGGAAAGGGGTAAAGTATGTATGGATGGAAGAATATGAGGGAAGCTTTAAGGAGCTAAATAGAAATCTGATCACTGCACCTATACTCACACTAATAAAAAGTAGAGAAAGTTTTGTGATATACAGTGATGCTTCAAAGAAAGTCTTGGCTTGTGTGCTCATGAAAAATGAAAATGTGATAGCCTACGCCTCACAACAGTTGAAGATCCATGAGCAGAACTACCCAACGCATGATCTAGATCTAGAAGCCATGATTTTTTCCTTGAAAATCTGGTGGCACTACCTTTATGGAGAGAAGTATGACATATACACCGACCACAAGAGCCTAAAGTATATATTCACACAAAAGGAGCTCAACATGCGTCAAAGGAGATGGTTAGAGCTAATCAAGGATTATGATTGCTCTATTCACTATCATCCTGGATTTGTGAACAAGGTAGCTAATGCTCTAATCAGAAAAGAACCTACTACTATATCCATGTTGAAGACTGAGAAAGACCCTATCTTATTGGATATGCAAAGAATGGATTTTAAAATCATAAGGGCAGGGGATACATCCTACCTTGCCCAAATGATTTCACAACCATCCATCCAAGAGAAGATTAAGGAAGCACAAAGGGATAATGTGGAGATACAAAAGAGAGTGAATGCAGTAAAGGAATGGAAGCTACAAGAGTTCCATATCGATAATGATGGTGTGATTCAGTTTGGAATGCGACTTTGTGTGCCTTCATCACTCGAGATAAAGAAAGAGCTATTGGAAAATGCACATAGCTCAACTTTCTCTATCCATCCTTAGAGTACCAAGATGTACCGTGATCTCTGAGAACACTTCTTGTGGGATAACATAAATAAGGAGACTGCGGAATATATATCAAGGTGTTTGGTATGTCAGCAAGTTAAAGCTGAGTAAAAAAAAGTCCAAAGGTATGATGTAGCCATTGACTATACCCATGTGGAAATGGGAAAACATTACTATGGACTTTGTCATGGGTCTCCCGAAGTTTTCAAAGGGAAATAATGCGATATGGGTTGTGGTTGAATGACTCGCCAAGACTACCCATTTTATCACAATTCGGGAAGATCTCTCGCTTGATCAACTTGAAAAGATATATGTGAAGGAAGTGGCGAGATTTCACGGTGTTCCACTCTCAATTGTCTTTGACCGTGATCCAAGGTTCACATATAAATTCTGGAGGAGCCTTCAACATGCTTTGAGTAATGAATTAAATTTCAGCATGGCCTATCACCCCCAAACTGATAGCCAGTCTGAAAGGACTATTTAGACGCTTGAATATATTCTAAGAGCCTGCTCTCTTGAATTCAAGGGTGGTTGGGATCATCATCTCCCATTGGTTGAGTTCTCATACAACAATAGCTTCCACTCGAGTATTCATATGGCTCCGTATGAATCTCTTTATGGGAAGCGATGTAGAACTCCAACCTGTTGGGATGAAGTTGAAGAAAGAAAGCTACTTGGGCCCGATCTTGTTCAATAGATGAAAGATAAGGGTCAAGTCATCCAGAAACACATCAAAGCTGCTAAAATTCAGCAAAAGAGATATGCTGACAACTGTCGAAGGGACTTGGAGTTCGATTTTGGAGATAAAGTCTTCCTTCAAATATCTCCATGGAAGAGGGTCATGCGATTTGGGAAGGAAGGGAAGCTAAGACCAAGGTATATTGGCCCCTTTGATATCCTTGACCGCATAGGAGTCAGGGCTTATCATCTTTCACTTCTACCGAATATGGCTCAAGTTCATGATGTGTTTCATATATCACTACTGAGGAAGTACATAACAGACCCCTCACATGTACTAAACTCAGAGGTGGTGCAGCTGGAAGATGATATATCCTATGAGGAGTATCCAGTAAAGTTTCTGGATCGGGGAGATAAGGTTATATGCAACAAGATAACCCATCTTGTCAAAGTGTTGTGGAGAAAACATAAGTTTGATGAAGCAACTTGGGAACCAGAAGAGGAAATGAAGGAGAAACACCCTCACCTGTTGGTGTAAAGTGAAATTTCGGGGGTGAAATTTCTTAAGGGGGGGAGAATGTAACGACCCAAAGTTTTTTAATGGAAATTACCTTCTTATATTTATGTCATAAAATAACATGAAATCACAACATAATGAACTACTAAGTGATAAGTGACCTTTAAACATAAATTTGTCACTTCTGTGTTAGGAATTTTGAAAATCTGACATACACGGTTGTGTTCAAGATGATTTTTGGAGTCTAATGAAACAAAAATAATTTTTGGTGAATAGTGACCTACCCTTATGAATAGTAACATACCCTTATGAATATTAATATGACCCTTATGAATATTAAATCATCCAATATAAGATTAACATTACCTATGAATAATTAAATAAAATTTAGACATCTTAGAAAGTGACAATTTGACCTTAGTAAACATTTTGGTATTTTGTGAGTCATAAATAATTAATTATAATTAATTAATTAATTTAAAAGAAAATTTATTTCCCTAAAATGTATTCATAAATTATTTAATCAATTTATTATAGTTTTTAGATAATTTTATAATACCCTACGTAATTTTTTAAAGCACTATAAAATCAATTTTAATCTTAAAAACTGTTTTTTAAGTAAATTATGATTTTAATTAAATATTAAATTAATAATATTTAGAAAATTATTTTTAAAAAATGGACTTCATTTTTGGATTCTGCATGTAGAAAAATGGTTGGGGTAAATTTTTGGGATTTTTCTGAGATACTTGAGTTTTTTATGAATAGTAGAATCTGATAAATTACAATAAATGCTAAATAATAGATTAATTGAGTCATCGATGATTCTCTGCTGATGTAAGCCCACTTAGTTCGGTATCACATGATAAAATTACTATTATTGGTCATTAAAGACTCACTATTCCTTATCTTAGGGGAAATTAATAAACTAATTAATTTTATATTAAGGAAACCCCTTTCCCCTCCACTATAAAAGCCACCCTTCACACCCTCATTTCCTCCCACCTCTCAAGCTCTAAGCCCTCTCTAAACTCTGCCAAAAAACCTTTCCTATCCCCTCCCCCACGTCCAAGATCTTCTGGTCTCATAAAAATACCAATATTATTCCCTTAAGGAGGTTCTCAAGAGGAGGATTCTAGAGGACATTAAAAAGAAGGAAGCATTCGGGTACAAGGTAAGGGGAAATCTCGAACCCAATTTTCTTCCTTCGAGTTCTCCCTCTTTCACTCCTTTTGATATGTTTACTCCTTAAAAATATTTTTTTCATCATTATCTTTACTCTTCTGGGATATACATGCTTTTCACTGGTATTTATGAAAAACCAAATGTTTTCCAAAAGTACTCTTCTTATAAGAACACACCTTTTACTTCTCATTCAAGATTGATGGTTCTTGAATCAAGTATGTTGTTCCCTCTTTCTTTTGGGAACACAAAGCTTATGAATGTATTATTATGAGATGAAAACCATTACTTACTATGGGTTAGTTATGTTCACTTTTGATGTATGTTCCATGTGGAAAGCATGATAATGATAATGTTATGATGTGACGGGTGCACCCGGAATTATATAGTGCAATATGAATGTTTCATAGTGATGGGTGCGCCTGGAATTATATAGTGCTCTAATGCATTGGGTAAAGTGATGAATCTCATGAGTAAATGTGAAATGATGTGTGAACAAGATTCTATCTTGGTTCGTAAGTATGTGTGGTAGTTAACCACTAAGACATGATGTTTCATTTTATACATTGCCACATTTCAAGTCTTTTATTTATGCTCCTCTCATGTTCATGATCTTTTTCCTATGTTATGATTATACTCAGCCCGTGATATATTGTTCTTATATATCCTCTTACTGGGCTTCTAGATCACCCCATTTTATTTATATCCTCATGTGGCTACATGTACTAAGGAGAGAACAAGTGCCAATAAGAAGCTAGAGGAGAAGAAATTAAATAAATGTTTATGCCAGATGTTTTATTTTTTATGTGTGGTCCTAGTTTTCCCAAGACACTAAACTTTTGGATCCTCTATGTGTAATACTATCATGTTGTTTATCTTTGAAATGATGTAATAGTAATGTATGAAAAGGCCATGTTGCTATGCTGAAGGATAAAAAAATATTAATAGCATGCATTGGAATTAAGCGGATGCATCAGGAGTGCAACTGCTGCATTAGAACACTTCAAGAATTATTCTACTTTGTAAACACAACTCATGCCTCCTTTTTTGGTTTGCATCTCCAACACTCCCCTGAAAACCAATATAGGATTCATTCTAAGAATCATTCTTAGTTGTTTGAATGCATCTGTCAGTAATGACTTTGTGAAAATATTAGCTACCTATTCTGTAGTATGACAATATTTCAAATTTTTCATTTTCTACTTTACATGATCTCTCAGAAAATGGTATTGGGTATCAATGTGTTTTCTTATTTCACGTTGCACAAGATTTTTGGCTAGTTCAATTGCTAACTTATTATCCATATATATGATTGTAGATCCCTCCTATGAATGCTTAATCTCCTTTAGAATATTTCTCAACCAAATTCCTACATAAACTATGGATAATGCTACTATGTACTCTACTTCACATGTGGATAGGGAGACCAAACTCTACTTTCTTGAATTATATGTGAAAGAAATCAATCCAAGAAAAAACACATACCCAGTGGTGTTTTTTCTTTCATCTTGGTCACCTCCCCAATCATTATTTGGATTTCCATATAGATTTTATTCATCATTTTATGTATATAAAAGGCCAAATTCCATTGTTCCTTTGATGCACTTGAGGATTCATTTTGCTGCTAGCCGGTGTGACTCTTTTGGGGCTTCCATGTACCTGCTTAGAAGCCCAATACTATAGACAATATCTGGCCTTGTAATTTTGAGGCACATTAGGCTTCTAATCATACTCTTTAATAAAGTCAAGTCAATGCTTCTTCCTTCTCCATATTTTTTTGGTTTTAAGCCCGTTGCTATAGGAGTTTTTATGGTGTTTCAATTGGCCATCTTGAAATTTTCAAGCAATTACTTATCATACTTATTTTGAGATATATATATATATATATGTCTCCATGTTGTTTATTTACTTTTATGCCCAAGAAAAAAGACATGTGACCTCCTTCAGTCATCTTGAACTCCTTAAATATGGTCTTCTTGAATTCATCGAACATCGGCCGACTGTTCCCTATAAACAGAGAATCATTAATATACAAGAATTATATAAGTATATCACCACAATCATTCTTTTTTATGTAAATTTCATGCTCATATGGACATTGGGAGAATCTGTTCTCTTTAAGATAATTTTCTATGCGTTCATTCCAAGCACGTGGAGCTTTCTTCAACCCATAGAGGGATTTCTTTAGTCAATACACCTTGTGTTCGTCTCCTTGCATAAAAAAGCCTTCAGGCTGGTCAACATAGACCTCTTATTCTAGAATTCCATTCTAGAATGCATATTTCACATCCAATTAGTATATTATCCAACTATGATGAAATGCAAGGGAGATAATTATCCTCGCAGTGTCAAGGTGAGCAACAGGAGCAAAGACTTCATCAAAGTCCACCCCATACTTCTATTTATACCCATTTTCTATGATCTATTCCTTATAGTGATCGATATCACCATCAATATTTTTCTTGATCTTGTACACCCATTTGACGCTAATTATTTTCTAGATTTTAGGAAGTGTGGTCAGCTCCCATGTGTCATTTTTCTCAATGGAATGGATGTCTTATTTTATAGATCTTCTCCAACATTCTTCTTTTATGGATTCTTAAAACATTAAAATCTTATGATCTTCATACAGGAAAAAAATATTTACCTCTTCATTTTTCACATAAATATCGCTTATGATCTTAATTTTTATAGACTCCATGGGTTAAGAATAGATATATGTTTTTTTGACTTAGTAGAGTGCTTTCAAGAGTGATGGAATATACTCCTGAACTTCTATCAACTGATGATGTACCCAAGAATGGTTTTGTATGTGTTTGCTCCCGATGATCATGCCTTTCTTCATATTCTTCTATTTAGACTGGAATATCTTTGTTTGATTCTTCATCATTCCATATCCAAGATTCTTCCTCACTAAATATCACATCTCTACTCACCACTAATTTATTGGATAGTGGATTGTAGAGCTTATAGGTTTTAGATGCTTTACTACAGCTGATGAAGATTCACTTTTTACCACGATCATCAAGCTTCCTTCTTATTGCGTCTAGAACTTGAGAATAGGTGACACACCCAAATATTATTAGGTGCACCATGCTCGGTATGTATCATCTTCATGCCTCTTGTGGTGTCAAATTTATAATTCTATTGATTGGACACCGATTGAGTAGGTAGGAAGTATATGCAACTGCCTCTGCCTAGAATCTCTTTGGTAGGCCTTTATTATTCAGCATGGTTGTCATCATATCAAGGATAGTGTGGTTCTTTCATTATGCAATATCATTATTCTTTGGCATGTAGACTACAGTGTATTTTTACTTGATTCCTTGTTCCCTGAAAAAATCTTGAAATACATTTGAAGTGTATTCTCCACCTCTATCAGATCAGAGTACTTAGATTTTGTAGCCACTTTCTACTTCAACGTGGGCTTTGAATATTTTAAAGATAGTAAAAAGAGGAATATTTTTCTTTGATGCCACACACCCAAAACATTCTACAGAAATCATAAATGAGGGTAATAACATACTTATTACCTCAAAGTGAGGGTGTTTCAAGTGGTCTACAAATATTAGTGTGAACAAACTAAAGTGGTTCCTTTTATATTTTGGACACTCCACTTGGGAAGGAATTTCTTTGTTACTTAACGAGTATACACGTCTCACACACATGATTTGGAACTTTAATCACCAGCAATCCATGCACCATGATTGATGAGGATAGAAGTTTAAGGCTACTGGAATGGATATTCCCAAAGCATAGATTCCATCCCCATGAGTCCAAAGAGACTCCTCAACCTTTGTATTGATATTAAGTGGAAACATGTGATTCTTTTCCATTTGGAGTTGATAAACAAGTCTCCTGTGAGCTTTTATTATATGTAGAGAATATTTCTCCATGTGTATGACATGCCCCTTCTTAAGGATTTGGTCGATACTGATGATATTATTTTTCATGTTTGGTACGTAATACACATTAGAGATATAATTTGACTCGCTATTCTCCAGATAGATTTTAATTTTAACTTTTCCAATCAAGGGTACTTTGATGAGTCACCAAAACTCACATCACCAGGATCATATTTTGTGAGTTCCTTAAACAATTATTTGTTACCACTCATATGGTTACTTTCACCCATGTCGAGATACATCACATTTTTCTATTCATATTCTTTTTCTTTTTCATGGAGGAGTGTGGTGGATTCTTCTTCATGGTGAGATGCTTTAGTATAGTTGGATTGTTCATCGCGATCGATTTTCTCCAACACTCAGAGGCATAACAGACAATTTTTTTACAATTATGACATTGAACATTCTTTGTGTTTCCATGACCATGTGTAAATTGACCTCCACCATTTTCTCTTCCACAGAAACTGGTAAAATTTTGTTGTTTTTTTTTGACAGCTTACATCTTGAAATATTACTAATTCCATGATTGTAACATCACGTTACGTTTTCAGGTATTTTTTTATATTTCTAAGTACCTTTGTTTTGGAGTAAATTATTGGGGAGCGGTTGGGTGAATTTTTGAGAATAGATAAAGGCCAATGTGTTGTGCACGGTTTGCGCATGGTTTGACAAATCGTGCGACCAAACTGTGCTAACCTTGAAACATGGATAGTAGCTTCCGCACGGGCAGCGCACGGTTTGTCCAACCATGCGGCCAAACCATGCGAGAAGTGTGGAATAGACAGTATCTCACGTAAAATTAGTGCATTGTTTGTTAAACCGTGTGTCCAAACCGTGCAGCCACTTAAATGAGATCCTTAAATTGTGGATCTTGCTCGATTTTGCCTCTAAGTACCTTGTTTCTCCTCATAAGCGGCCCTAACTCGGGATTTGTCTTCTCTTAAGATTAGATAAGGTTCCCCCATCATTCTGGAGGCGATCAAAAGGCTCCTCTTGGTTAATAAAATCTGGATTCTTGAGGTATGTGATCGTTCTTCATCGTTCTTGATTGGTTTCTTAAATCTACTTAGATCTACCTCCCTTCTTCACTCGGTTTCTTAGATCTACACCTGTTATGGGTAGATCTAAGTGTGTGGTACCAAATTTGATGAGAGTTGGTCTTGATCTTTCTAAGAGAAGAGATCTAATGTGGGTTCTTGAAAAAGAAACCCAGTTTTCGTGAGCGTTCTCGATCGTTGTGGTTTTGGTCAAAATATTCGAGGTAGGTGGTTCCTTCCCGACTTTCCAAATTGATTATCATTGTATTTTCTTGATTTATTTCAATTGCTGATTTAAATTCAATTACTCAAATTTATTTTCAATTAAATTGATAAAAACTCGATTCCATTGAATTGAGATATTTGAAATGGTTTTCGCATAGAAATTTGGTAAAACCCCAATTCCATTGAATTGGGTGTGTTTATGGGAATTGGCCAATTTAAAATGTTTAATTTAAATTGTAAATTTGATGGAAATGATTTCAATTAAATTGTTGAATTTAATTGTGTTAATGAATTGTGTAATGATAGAATTGGTTTGAATGGTTTTCAAACTTATGAAAATGGATTAAAATGATTTGATAGAAACCCATTTGTTTTATCTTGTGAAAAAGGCATGTTTTGAATAAAACCCGTTTTGGTTTTAAATGGAATGAAATTGGAACTTTTGAAATGGAAGAATGGGATTGATCGTATTTTAAGAATTCTTAAAATATTTCACCCATCATGTAAGAGAGCATGCAAGCCTTAGGTAGTTAGTGAGTTATTTGGATACACTCTATGCTACGACAATGTTCTAAAACATACTTGCGGCGGGTCACATCCCTGATGGGTTGGTGACGAGTCTCCTTTGGCCAGTGTCATAGGGACATGTGTATACACATTTTTCTGAGTTCACATAGAGAGTGTGGAATCATATAACCGGTTAATACTATCAAACCTTTTGGCAGATGACCATGTTGCTCGCTTGTTTATTTATATTTGAGATATAAATGTGTGCCAATGCTTATGAACTGCTTTACATGCCTGCTGAATTTATATAAACTGTTTTATATAAATGTTTTTCTTAAGCCATTGTTTTAGAAATATTCCATCATTTGTTAAAGCATTGCTTAAAATGTTTATTTCCATCATTTGAAAATGTATAGCATGTTTTGTTTAAATATGCTTTTGGAATTGTCAAACCTGTTTATTTGAAAGTTGAAATATTTTCTTTGGATAATTCAAATTTGGAATCTGTTATGAAATATTTGGTGGTATCCTACTGAGCTTAATCTCACACCCTAATTTTTCCTTCGGGTGTTTGTAGACTTCCTTCTTCCAGGCTCGAGCAAAGGGAAGGATTCTCTTGGAGGTGGATCCAGTTGTTGATCTTCTCTTGGTGAGTTGTGTCCTTAGGGACCTTGGGGCTATTTTTCCATTTTAGTACTTGGGTTGTAGTACTTTAGGATTTTTATTACAAGTTATATTCTGGTACATCACTTCTGGTGGAGTTTTATTTTGTAATGCACATTGTTTTATTATCTATTTCTTCTGCATTCTTGTGGCAGAAATCGTCCCCACTTGTATGTTGAATGATACCAGGTGCCAGTCGTCGGCCTGTGGGGATCGGGAACGCCCTTTGGGCTATGTCAGGGTCGGCTCGGTTATCGGGTTACCAGGGTACCTGGGATGGTTCTTGACAATTATTGCCTCGTTGTGTATTTCAATTCTTTTGTTCTTGTAGAGTAAACTTGGACTCTAAGGCATGATCTAACGTTGAACCAACATTTTTTTTATTTGTTGTTCATGCACTTGCAACGATCCCATCAATTCTTCAATGGATAGTTTTTTCAAGTCTTTTAATTCTTTGATTTCCACAACCACATGGTCAAATCTGGTTGTGAGAGGTCAAAGTTATTTTTTCAATGAAACGAATGTCCTCAACTTTTTCACCATTTATTTTAAAATTGTTAATAATAAAAATTAAAAGTGATAAGTACTCAAAGATACTCTCACCATCCTTCATGTGCACCACTTTGAACTCTAATCTTAGTGTTTGAAGATAAACCTACTTCACTCGTTGAACACCCTTAAAGATAGTGCCAAGGGTATCCCAAGATTGCTTTCTTGATGTTGTTTTGACAATTTTTCAAAATTTGATTCATCCAACCCTTGATAGAGGAGGATCAATGTCTTTTTGTCTTTCTTCCTTTGATTATTGAGAGTCGCCTTTTCTTCATTCATGAAGGTGGATTATTCTTCCAAAGTGGATACTATATACCCATCGATGACGATCTCCCATAATTTTTGTGATCCAAACAAATCATTCATTTGGATGCACCACCTTTTGATAGTTTTACTTAGAAAACATTGTAACTTGCGGGTGGATTGTAGTGGCCATCATCAGAAAATTGAGGATGCCTTGGTACTGACTCTCAAACCAGTTTGGTGGATATACAAGCCAAAAATATGAGAAATAAAAATGGAAAACCATAAGAAAATAGCATTCAAGATTTTGTATTTCACACACATAATTTCACAGACTTCATTTTCACCCTATTTATAGACTATTCGCGAAAAATATGAAAACGTAAACCATGGAAAAACATTAACTAAAGGAGAAACAATATTAATATCATGAATTTGAATTAACCGGATGCTTGAGGAGTGCAACAGCTTTATGGGAACACTTTGGGAATGCTGATGCTTTGTAAACACAATCGATGCCTCCTTTTTTGGTTTGAATTTCCAACATTTATTCATTCTCCACTCTATCACCAACACATGATTTCAGTACTATCCAAGAATTAAATACAAAAATATAAATTTCATCCTGATGAATCCCATATGAGTAATTTAAAAAAAATTCAACAAACCTAGGTATAAACAATAGTGAAATGTTTTTTTTTGAATATATTAGATGATATCCAAGACTAATTGCATGATATGGCCCAAATTCATTATCCGAACAAGGAAAAATGCAATGTTACTTAGGACCAATTAGTTTTTAAGTCCAATTTCAAAACCAATCCAGAATCCACATCATCCGATTCACAATAGTATATTGGGTAGAAAATAATTTTTACTATTAATCAAGACACACAAAAAAATTCAACCCACGTATTCTTCATGAATGAGTTTGAAATTGATCATGGGATGGAATGTTTCATTTGGAGGATTCATGTGAAACCAATCTCATCCATCATCTTGTACACATGGAATCAATCTGATGAATGGAATCTATACTCATAATTTGATATGTAAATCTGAATTTTTAGAGGAGATGATCATGCTTGTAATGTGGGAAAAATAATATTGAACAAACTGAATAATTTCTCTATAAATTTTGAACTCTTTAGTGGGGGAGGAGGCTAATTAAACAATCATTCGATTGAGCTCATGGTCTAATTCTTCTTTTTCACCATTATTTCTTTCTTGATTTTTGTTAATTTTGTTATAATACTCTAATGATGTAATGATAGTCCATCTGTGGTCATGCTAGGGAATATTTGTCAATTCCACTATTGAATAATTCTAATAATTAATTATCAATTCCCTAGAAGCATTCTATAGTGGATTTTAATGTTTTAATTTGTTGGATATTTCAACGAACTATCATTTTTAATTTCTTCAGCTCTCATTCTTATAATTTCATACTCAAGACACATGGACTTAATTCCCTACATGTCATATGATGGAGTGTTATAATCTGAATGTGATCAGGAATATATGATCACCAGACTAAGAAAAGACATGAGATAATGTAATTTTTATAGTTCCTTTTCCAAATCAAAATAGCTAGATGAGAGCAATCAATTATCTATCATTAAATTAGGGGAAGATTAGGAAAAATAAATAATGATTCAATAGTGGAATGAGGGAATGATCTAAGGATGTATTATTGTTCTTAAGATATAATTTAATTCAATTCAATTGCATTTGATGTTTTTTACATTATAATGGGAATAAATTGATATGTTCACTATAATGACTTGATATTATGGATGATTTAAAATATATACTATGTTCTATAATTTGAGTCACACTCTAAACCCAATGTAAAAGAAAAAAGATATTAAGAAGTCATTATTAACAAATTAATAATAAACACTATGATTTTAAGCAATAAATAATTGTTACTATTATCAGAAAAATAATTAGTAAGATTTAATATTAAATAAGGTTATTATAAAAATGAGTTTTCATTATATAGTTCTGTCTTTCAAAAACAATATTATCAAATTTGAAAATGTATATTTGATAAAATAGGTTACTTTTTTTTAACTTTTCTCAATAAAATTTATATTGTATGAATTTTTAAATTTTTTCTTAATGATTGATTGTTTGTAGAAAATACGATTTTTGTGAAAAATATTATTTTAGTGATTTAATCACAATGTAATTGTATCCTATATATTTAAATAACATTTAAGTAGTCAAATATTACATTAAGGACTAGTATGAAACATTTTAATGTATTTCTGGATCTTATAAATACCATGTCCAACACTATTAGAACTAAATAAAATGTCATATTATTGAAAACTATTTTTGATTGTCTCCTTGAATGAATTATTGTCAAGGGGGGAATTGAATTATAAAATTGTCATTTATGATGTATCAAGGGAGTTTTAATGTTAAATTTATCCTAGTGAGCTTAAGGAAGGATTCTAAATGGATGTGCTACTTGTTAAAATTTTAATTCCACTTAAATCTATTATTTCCACTATTAGAACTCGAATCTGATTTTGAATTGATGTAAATGGGTGTGTGAGATTCATCTATTATGAATTGGAACATAGTTAATGAATTAATTAATATGAACCAATTCTAATTTCTATATTTAAATTTTGGTATGAAAAATCATTTTTTAGGGACTTCTTTTGAATAACGAAATTCATGGCATTTCTTGGCAGTGCAATATTTCAAGTGTGGGTGAGATATGAGAGCCAAATATTTAGAAATTTTTAATTAAATTTACTTGACAGTAATCCACTAATTTTATTAAAATGCATGAAAATAATTTAGTTTTATTATTTTTAAAAAACTAGATTTTATTTGTTTAATGGCATAAAAATTGGATTTTAAGTGTGTTATTCATTTTATTTGGAATTAATAGACATACATTTTATATGAAAGTCTATTTTAATTGTAATATTAAATTTAATATCAATTTTTTTATTTAAATATTCAATTCCATTTAAGAAAGTGGTATTTTGATAAATAAATTTTAATTGATTAAAAATGGGAATTTTCATAAAGGGAAATATCAATCTTGATTTTTGAAATGTCGTTGTGAAAAACACATCATTGGCAACTGTTTATTTCCGACGGGGAAGAGTCACATTGAAAATAGTCCGTCGGGAGGGACTATTTGCAATGAGATCCTTTTCTCATCGCAAATGAATAATTATTTTTAACGGGAAGTGGTATCTCGTTGTTTAAGGTTTGGCGCCCAGTGCGTGCCAAACTACGGGAAGGGTATTTTCGATGGGTACTTACCCCAATCCCAAAAACCCTTCGATGAGTTTTATTATTTGCATTGAGACCCATTGTAAAAACCCTTCGGTGGGTTTTATTATTTGCGATGTGACCCGTCACAAAATACCCTTCGGTGGTTTTTTAGTATTTGCAACGGGACCCGTCGCAAATACCTTTTTAACCACCAACCCTAATTAATAGGGGATTAGTATTTGCGACAAGAATTCCATCGCAAATACTCTCGTCGCAAATAATCTAACCTATTTATACCCCCATCTATTTTTTCTTCATTATAAACCTCTCTCAACTCCACTCTCTCCTCTCTCTCATATTTCTCTCTAAATTTTTTCCAAAGTTTAAAATTTCTCATCGAAGTGATTTTCAAGCCCTCCGTCGTAAAAAAGACTATGATTTAAGATATTTATTTGTTGCTTCTATTTTTTTTTAATTTATTCAATTTTATATTAGTTATAATTATTATAAATTATCGATAATTAAATTAATTTAGAATTAGATAGTTTTATTTTACATTATTCATTTTTACAAATATGTTGTTTCATTAGTAATAAATACTAATTAATAGCAATAATTAGTGGTAATTAATAATAAACAGTAATAAATAGAAATAATTAGTAACAAATAGGAATAATTAGTAATAAATAAGAATAAATAGTAATAAATAGGAATAAATAGGAATAATGAGTAATAATTATGAATAATTAGTAATAGTTAGGAATAATTAGTAATAATTTGGAATAAATAGTAATAATTAGGAATAATTAGGAATAATTCGGAATAATTAAGAATAAAGAGGAATAATTAGAAATAAATAGTAATAATTAGGAATAATTAGTAATAAATAGGAATAAATTGTAATCCACATGAATAATTAGTAATAATTTGTAATCAATAGGAATAATTTGTAATCAATTGGAATAATTTGTAATAAATATGAATAATTTGTAATAAATAGGAATAATTACTAATAAATAGGAATAAATATGAATAATTAGTTATAGTTAGTAATAAATATGAACGATTAGTAATAAATAGGACTAATTAGTAATAAATATGAATAGATATGAATAATTAGTAATAATTAGAAATAATTAATAACAAAAATGAATAATCAGTAATAATTAGTAATAAATAGTAAAAAATAAGAATAAATAGTAAAAATAGTAATAAATAGTAATAAATGGTAACAAATAGTAATAAATAGTAATAATTTGTAATAATTAATAATAAATAGTAATAAGTAGTAATAAATTGTAATAAATTGTAATAAATAGTAATAATTAGAAATAATTATTAATAATTCGTAATAATTAGTAATAAATAGTAATAATTAGGAATAATTAGAAATAATTAGGTTTAAATATTAATAATTAGTAATAATTAGGAATAAATAAGAATAAATTGGAATAAATAGGAATAAATAGGAATAAATTGGAATTTATTGGAATAATTAGTAAAAAATAGTAAAAAATTGAATAATTAGTAATAAATAATAATAAACAGTAATAAATAGTTCTAAATAGTAATAAATAGTAATAAATAGTAATAATTAGAAATACTTAATAATAATTAGTAATAAATAGTAATAATTAGTAATAATTAGTAATAGTTATCCATAAATAGCAATAAATAGGAATAAATCTCAATAAATAGTACTAAATGGTAATAAATTGTAATAAATTGTAATAAATAGTAATTATTAGTAATAATTAGTAATAAATAGTAATAAATAGTAATATATAGTAATATATAGTAATAAAAAGTAATAATTAGTAATAATTAGTAGTAGTTAGTAATAATTAGTAATAATTAATAAAAAATAGTACCAAATAGTAAGAAATAGAATAAATGGCAATGAATAGTAACAAATAGTTACAAATAGGAAGAATAAGTAATATATAGTAATAAATAGTAGTAAATAGGAATAATTAGTAATAAATAGGAATAATTAAGAATAATTAGGAATAAATAGTAATAAATAAGATTAATTAGGAATTGTAACATCCCAAGATTCCATTGTACGTTATTTCAATAACTTGCACTACACACAACACCGAGTTCAAGCACACCACGGCTTACCAAACTAGCCGTTCAAAAGCGGTTATGAATAGTATTAACTGAATTTTTAACTTTATATAATCCCTATAATTTTAGAGTCCATATTATAAGTTTCTTAGACATAATTTAAGAACAAATTCATTTTTTTCAAATAAAAGAAGTATTTTTTTAAAAATGCAATTTTACCGCCTTTTAGTGGCAAACCTTTTTTAAATCCAATATTTGAAACTTTAATATATTCAATATGAAAAAATAAACTTCTTCTTTATAATCGGGACATAAGAATTTAGTTTCAATAAATTTTTGGTGTTTTTCTGATAACTTTCATATTTGGGTGAATAGTGAAAAATACCATATTTTAACTGAAAACAACTTTTTTAATCAAAATAATTTATAGTGTTAAATTATACATTTTAATGGTTTGGAAGTATAAATAGATTATATTTTTACAATTTAATCCAATGCTAGTCATTGTAAGTAATTTCACTTTGAAATTGGACATAAACAAGTGTCAATCTTTTGATAGTTATTATTTCTTAAAAATAGGCCTTTTGGTTTTGACAACGGGAATTAATTTTAAATTAATAAATGAAACTTCTATGTTTTGAATTTGGTAAAATAGACTTCATTTTTGAATTTTTAATATCAAAATTAGCTTAGGGTAAATTTTTGGTATTTTTCTGAAACCTTTCAATTTTTGATGAATAGTGAAAAACATTGAGTTATTGTTTAAAACCGACTTTTTATTTAAATAATTATTTATTTTATTTAAATTTATTTTAGGTAAAAATAGATACATAATGTCTATATAAGTTCAATTTAATTCGTTGGAGTCATTTTATAATAAGTTTAGATATATAAAAATTTTATTGAACTTTTTACCGTCTTTTACCCACCTCCTAGGAGCATTTACAAATTTGCATAGAACTTAATTTTACCGATTCTCTGAATTGAATTTCAAAAATCTTAGAGACACAGTTGATATCATTAAGTAAAATTTGGTTCAATAAGATAAAAATAATTTTTGGTGAATAGTAACTTTTGAATTTTATTTACCACGATTAAAAGTAAATAGGGTAATTAAAGGTAAAAATGATATTATTATTACCCTAACACATGTCCTAATTCTATTGGATAAGTCTATTTCAACCAAAATAAACCTTAGGAATAAAATATGATCCAATTGGATTAGATTAGGACATTTATTATTATTTTATTTAAAGAAGAGTTAAAAGTGTTAAATTCAAGTTTTCATAACTAAAACATTTTTAATATAGGGTTATGCATAAGATAAATTAGACTATAAATATTCATTAGAAATATAAAAATATTTACTACATAATCGTATTTTATTTATAATTTTTATACATTAAATAATTAAATTTATTTATGACACAATGATGATGCAGTAATTACCTTATTAATAAAAGATTAAAATAATTGATATTATAAATACCCAAATAAATGTAATTTGAAACTTCTGATGAATTAATATAATTTTATAGGTTAATATGACATGTTAGGGTTTATTCAATCACTTTTTTTGATTTAATCATGCTGTTATGATTTTAACAAAAAACAAATACCAAATAGTGTCAAAATTGATATAAAGTAGTTTTTAAAATAAATATTATATTATTAATTGATATAATAGTCCTTATAATCTAAGGTTAATACAAAAGACTTATATAATAATATATATGAAATTAATGAACCAATTAGGGTTCGATTGGCATTTTATATTAAGTTTATTAACCATATAATATAAAAATACAAAGAGGCATAGTAAATGTCAAACTATTTAACTAAGAGTTAAATCTAAAAGTTAAGGATAATATGGTGACATAAACATGTCTAAAACCTATTGGTTGAGAGGTTTTGAACCCATAACCACATTAGCCTTTAAATAATTCATTTTGGATCCATTAGAAACCAAAAATAATTTTATTATAAAATAATATTTGAATCTTTTCCTAAGGTGCCCCTCACCCCTCTTATAAAAGGGAACTTCCCCTTCTCTCAAATTCACACCTTCAAAGCCATTTGGCTCAGACAAACCCTACCCAAATATCCTACCAACTATCCTACCTTCATCTTAGAGGCATTCCTTTGGTCAGAAATCCAATCTAAGGATACCTTTTGATCAAATCAAAAGGAAGAACTCGAAGAAGAGGTAATGATTTCACCACCCTCTTTCAAGTTCTTTTCATCTTCCACTTACTCTTTCTTTGTTATTATCATAACAAAATAATAAATCCTGTACCTTACATATACTGTGATGTTATTATAAATTTTTCACAACCATATTCATTATTCTATCCATCCTATCAATGATAATGTCACCATGCGTGCATACGTATGGCTTACCATCTCCACGCCGTGGTGTAATTTGTTATTCAACACTATGTTATTTGGATGGATATAACGATGAGTAATATGTATATAAATAATTAAAATAACATGATAATGTCTCTGTAAAATAAATATACCATCCAATTCCAAACCTTTAAGGAAATGATATTGTCAGTCGTGCGTACATAAGAAGTACCGTCTCCACGACGCGACGAGATTCATTTCCACGTTCACCATTCATTGACAATTATAAAAATATATATTACTAATAACTATGTAATATATGACATAAAAATGATACCAGAGATATATATATATTTATATATATATATATATATGTATTTATGTACTTACATATATCTTATTCACTTACTTTCGTTCAATACGATATGAAAACAGAAACAGCATTTATGCGTACGTACGGCCTACTGTCTCCATAAACGATGTTTTCCATTTCATATATCTATCTACTATAAATATTTATATTATAAATATATATTATATATGAATCAATTTTTATATTCTAGAAGTATTTAAATCATGATCTAAATGATACGGTCAAGAATAACAAGTTAAAATACGTACGATAAAGAAAACGATTATTACCTGAAATGTTAATTTAACATGAAAATCATTATTAAATGGGTAGTATAAAGTCATAAATGAATCATGTATGATATAATAAATATAAATATGGTCCTGGTATAATCTAATAACATATAATGGTCATTATATAGGAGGTTAAATGTACCCTCGACCAAATGGAATTGCAAGGTAAGGGGTTTCTTATCTCACTTTTAATTCTGTGAGATTTCCATTGTTCACCACTTATTTATTGCATATGATGTATTGTGTACTGCCATTTGATATATATTATCATGATTATCTTTATATTCATGATATTTTGTGATTTATTTGGTGGTTATTGACTATTTTTCATACGACTCGATTGATTACAACGAGGTAAAGGTTAATTTCACAATCTCTTTATTATCCGAGGTTGTTTTTACGTAAGTATCTACTAGGAAATATTTATTATCCATGTCCATGTTTCATGAAAGATTTTTCAAAGGGATTATATTAAGGGACTTTTTTACTAAAACATCAAATTTATTGTTTTAAATATTTATTCCTCTAAATCATTCTCATTAATGTCCATGTTTTTAAAATGGTTTTTAAGGATTTATCTATATGGACATTAATGTTTTTAAAATGTTAATTCCTTTCAAAAGTTTAAAAGTGGTATAGGAAACTTTGATTCAAAAATGTCTTTAAATGTATTCATTTTCAAACTGTGTGACTTTTAAATGTTTTCATGAAAAAGGAATATTTCTCTCAAAGAGTTTTACAAATCATTTTCATCTATGTCAACATCCTTTGATGGATTTTAAACTTGTTTGAAGATGATTTATTATGATACCAATCTTCTATATTGTATTAAATGTTTTGTGATATGTTTGACTATGGATGTGTTATTTTATACCATTCATGGTTTATGGATAAAGTATTGAAATTTCATATGCTAGTTTTAATACGAATGTTTATGTTATGTTTAAACCTTTTCATATGAGGAATGCGTTGGACTTATTAAGTGATGGGTGGAGACTGCTAAAGCTCCTCGATGCATCGGAATATCTCATGAGACAAACTAGTTTCTTGGCACAAGGCCTTGAAAAAATCTTATTTGTAGTCTTGGCACAAGTCCTTGACTATGTGGTTATTAATTTTGGCATTATGCATTCCATCATTATGAAAGTGGTTGTTAATATTGAATGTGATTATTCGACTAGTAGAATATCCATGTTAGTAACTAAATGACATTATTTTGATTTATATTTGCCATATTATGATGAAGTTTATGTTGAAAAGGCTTTTGTTTTAGTTTTATACATTGCCTTAAAGGTTTATGCTTATTTATGAAAGTTTCTACTGTATTGTTATCCTTACTGAGCATATGATCTCACCCCTTTCTATGTTTTAATTTTCTCAGGATTACAAGAAGTGTATTATGATTGATAAGTAGGGTTAAGCTAGGGGACTAATGGCTTTTTCAATGGATCATTTATGTTGTGTTTTATTTTCTAATGTGTAATGTAACATTCATGTATGTAATCTATTTTCCAAGACTGCTAAACTGATCGGTCTTTCGGGACTTGATTCCTTGTAATCATGCCAATGTATTAAAATAATGCACTGACTCTAGGTAACTGGGGTTGGGGTGTTACAGGAATAATTAGGAATAATTAGGAATAACTAGTAAAAAATAGTAAAAAAATAGTAATAAATAGTAATAATTAGTAATAATTAGTATTAATTAGTAATAATTAGTTATAAATAGTAATAATTAGCAATAATCATTAATAATTAGTAATAATTGTAAAAAATAGTAATAAATAGTAATAAATATTAATAATTAGTAATAAATAGTAATAAATACTAATAATTAGTGATAAATAGTAATAAATTGTAATTAATAGTAATAAATAGTAATAAATTGCAATAAATAGAAATAATTAGTAATAAATAATAATCAATAGTAATAATTAGCAATAGTTAGTAATAATTAGTAATAATTAGTAATAAATTGTAATAATTAGTTATAATTAGTTATAATTAGTAATAAATAGTAATAAATAGTAATAATTAGCACTAATTAGTAATAATTAATGATAATTAATGATAATTAGTAATAAATAATAATAAATAGCAATAAATAGTAATAAATAGTAATAAATAGTGACAAAGAGTAATACATAGTAATATATAGTAATAAATAGTAATAAATAGTAACAATTAGTAATAATAGTAATAAATGTTAATAAATAGTAATAAATAGTAATAAATAGTAATAAATAGCAATAAATAGTAATAAATAGTAATAAATAGTAATAAATAGTAATAAATATTAATAAATAATAATAATTAGTAATAATTAGGAATAATTAGCAGTAATTAGGAATAAATAGCAGGAAATAGGAATAAATATCGGTAAATAGGAAAAATAATTTGGTAAATAGGGGTAAATATGAATAAATAGTGGTAAATAGCAATAAATACGAATAAATATCGACAATTAGGAATAAATATAAATAAATAGAGATAATTAGTAATAAATAGAAATAATTAGGAATAATTAGGAATAATTTGTAATAATTAGGTATAATTTGGAATAATTAGGAATAATTAGCGGTAAGTAGCTGTAAATAAGAATAATTAGTGGTAAATAGTGGTAAATAGAAATAAAAAGTGGTAAATAGCAATAAATAAAAATACTTAGGAATAATTAGGAATAATTCACAATTTTTTTCATTTTTAGATCATGTTTTTCTTATATCAAATTATTTATAAAAAATATAATTATTTTATATTTTTTAGAGAAATATGGAATAAGGAAGTCGACAACAGTCATTATTAGATTGTAGCACTTGGATAAATCAACATAGGAATCCAAATGGTTTTGGTATAAATATTGTATATATTGAGGATGTTGAAACTTTATTATCATTTTAATCATCAAAAATATAATTTGGTTTCAGAATGGATAATTATGTGCCCATGTAAAAAATGTTCTATGAGAATGTTTGACACATTTGATAACATTGGGGGTCATCTATTTCATTTTGGTTTTCAAACAGATCATGTTTTTGGTATCAACTTGGTGAATGTAGATCTAGAGAAGATGCTAATAATTTGGTTCCAAATCCATCACTATTTCAAAATTTTGTACATGATGTGGAAGGTCTATCTTTTTAAAAAACTAAAACTCGGGATGATATTGATTTAACTCCTGATTTGGAACCATCTCAATTTTATGAGTTTTTTAGGTCCTTCGAGGATGCCTTATATCCTGGTTGCAAGATAAGAAAATTTGAATTGGTTTCAAAATTTATGACTACTAAATCATATAATGGAATGTCAAATAACTATTTTGATCAGATATTATCTTTATTTAAAACACTATTACTTGAACAAAATGTGTTGCCTATAAATTTCCATGAGAGCAAGAGGCTGGTTAATAATCTGAATTTGAGTTATCAAAAGATTCATGTGTGGTCAAATGATTGTATCTTATATCATGATGAAAATGAGTCATTGGATATTTGTCCTACATATAGACAATCGAGGTATAAAGAGGCTCAACTAGGGATGTCTGGATTGATTCATGTAAAACAGTTAAAGTATTTCTCACTTACACCTAGATTGCAGCGTTTATTTATGTCTCAGAACACAACATTATTGATTTCATGGAACAAAACCAATATTTCAATTCATAAAATCTTAAATCATCCCTCTGATAGTGATTCATGGAAACATTTTGACCAAGTACATCTATGTATAGCTTCATAAGCCCAAAACATGAGATTGGGTCTTTTAATTGATGGTTTCTATCCATTTAGTTTTTACAGTAGTCAACATTCATGTTGAACTGTCTTTATAACTCCGTACAATTTACCTATTTGGATGTTGATGAAGAATCCATGTATATTTTTTTACCTTATTAATTCTAGGACATCTGAAAAGGAATGTGGGTTTTTATTTGAAATCATTAATTGAGGAGTTAAATATATTGTGTAGTAATGGTGTCAATACATATGATGTTGTTATGAAACAAAATTTCCTACCAAAATCTGTATTGATGTAGAAAATTAGTGAATTCCTAGCATATGAAATATTATCTTGATAGAGTACACATGGTCCAAAATCATGACTTTACTATATGAGTGAAAGAAAATCATTTATGCTCATCAATGGAAAAAAGACTTGTTTTTTCGACTACCATCACAGATTCATTCCAACCGATCACCCTTTTCGGAGGAACATATATCATTTTAAAAAAGACACAATTGAAAGAGATGGAACTCTATTATATCCCAAACCCTGATGCCACTTGATAGGTGCCCCAATCCTGGTGGGCCATATGGCCTCAAGTGCATCTCCCTAAATGCTAGAGGCTATTGACTAGCAGCGAGGGGCCAGGGTGTTTCTGTGGGGATACTATGCTCGCATTACCAAAGTGTTGTACCATGAGTGAGAGTAAACATAGGTAAATAGCATAAGCAATATAAGTAAATAGAAGGCACAACAAAAAAAATAGAAATAATAGTAATAATAACTGAAACAACAGGAATAACATTAAAAAACTGATGATATGTCATGTCACTAGAAAATTAGAAATCATGGAGACAAGACAATAGGTATAACATGTTCCATAAAAGAATAAATGAAATTAAAGACTATACAAAGCATCCCAATCTCTGGCTCAGTCATCTCCTATCAAGATATATACTAAACAACAAGCAATCAAGTGTTCAAAGTCATATGCTTCCCTTTGTCAACACCTTCAACCATGTAATCTTCCCTGGGTACCAAACAGAGCCCGGAGAGGGTGTGAGATAAATCTCAGTGGGCCACCACCAACAATGTCTATAACATAAAACCTATGTAATAGAAAAGTAACAGTGTGTAGATATGCGTATATAAAGTATATCAGTACAATGTAACTAAATACCAAAGTACCATCTTCAGCCCTTGACTGGTGTCTGAGCCTGTAACCAATTCATTAATTCAAAATTTACCAATTTATCTTAATAGGTCATGTGAGGCAGATCCAACACTGACATAACCTCATGATAATATAAATAGTAAAGGTTCCAAGATGTGACAAGGCAACCATGATCAATGATATTTAATAGTGAAGTCCCAAGAAAATAACCAAGGAAACTTAGACCTCAAGGGTCACCAAATCAGAAATAACTATATCCCGGTATGGAGTTAGAGTATAATCCAAGGAGCATAATCCAAGGCATTCCACATGAGGTGTCTACCAAGTCCTAGGTGATCGACCAAGGTAAAATGGGGTTGGGTAGAGATATAACCAAAGGGGCTTTAACCATCATGCCTACTTATCAATGATGGATCCAAGGAGTATATCCAAGGCATACTGTAGTCATATGAAGGGATCCTATAGTGTCATACAGGGCATCCAAGAATAGATAAGGATTGGGATCTAGGTGGGTATCAATCTATGAAAGTCATATCCTTGAATTAGAATGGGGTTTCCAAGTGCTCACAACATTCTATGATCAGAATCCAAGGGGAGATCGAGTTAGTCCATTCCTATTTGATTATAAAGTCATGTAATATTTCATTCGGTTCAAGCTGTGTCTTTCATTAGTGTGATAAGGTCAAGTAGCACGAAACCTTTTTTATCAAGTCATTCGGTTTAATCCTTGCCTTTCATTAGTGTGACAAGGCCAAGTATCATGAAAACATTCATTTAATATAGGTTTTGGGTGCAACATAAGTGCGTTGGTGGGTGTACCCAACTTTAATTTTCGCCATTAATGATGATCAATCCGAGATCTGTCACGATAATAAAACGTTGGATCTTTGGAATAGAATGAAGAACTAAATAAAAGAGGGGATTCTCAGAACCATATATAGGATCATCATATGTTGGTTATAATTAATTTAATTAAAAGATAATAATTACCTTGATTTAATTCTCTCTCTGTTGATGTTTTCATTCATGATCCAATGTGATCCATCGTTGCGTCTTAGAATAAAAGAGTAGGATTCTTCTAGAGGTGATCCACATGTGTTCCACATATTTATGGATGTTTCCAAAGGGATCTCTGGGTGATAGTGTGTAAGATTATTCGCTTGAGATGTTCACTTTCGATCACCTTGAGAGCCACTTGCAAAGCGATCTCCTTGATTTGGTGGAGGAGGATCTCTCTCATAGCTTGAGAGTGTTCTTGGAAGAAAAGAATTCTCTCTTGGATTGAGATCTTTCTTTAGATATGCTTTTCACAATAACCAAAAATGGCTAGTCTAATTAGAATTATATAATTGGGATTTTAATTACTTAGAATAATAAAATGAATCAATTACCCAAAATCATTTATTTATTTCATTTAATTCTTAGTAATAACCCATGTCTAATAATAACAGTTGACTATTATTATTACTTGACATGCACCCATCGAATTATACCTAATATTATTTAATGAAATAAATAATATTATTTCTCACAAATCCCCAAAAAAACTACATGGCATGTATATTAATATACATGACATATACTTTTGTTTTTCCATTTTATTTTATTTCCTCCACCATATTTATTAGACCTTGAATAATGGTTATTTATTTCTTCAATAAATATAACTACATTACTCACTAATAAATATATATTAGTTCACCCACAATATATTCTCTCGAATAACTAGTGTCGAAATAAATGTGATCAGGAATCCTTGAATAATTATTAAACAACAATAAGGAATAATATTTATTCAACTTGTTAAATTAATATTTAACAAAGATACTTAGACACACTTAGTGTGTGACACTCTAGGACTCCTTCTTAGGGGAATTAGGAAGAGCCTACCTAAAGCTCAAGGTTAGCATCTAGAAACACACCAAGTCACCCATAGAGTAATAAGTTAACGCCGCAATGATGTGTAACATCCTATGAATTCTTACTGTGTAATGTAATCCCTTTGTCTCGATATCTCGAATCAAGTGGGTTGCATGCTAGTTCCATCAACCCATGTGTTCGATTATTCTTTCTCTGACTTTCCAGAAATTAACTTTCTCATTCCTTACCATTTCCATGAATTTATTTAGGAGATATCAATTCCATCAAAGGGCCTGAGATATCTACTTCCATTATGTAATTGAAGGGACAAATCCTTTCTCACATTATCTATTAATGCAGTATTACTCATGATGCACCCAATATATCCTACATCACTGTGAATAGTGTGTCATCACAGTTTTCGTCAATACATATAAGTGTGCAAGTTATAATGACCATTAATAATAATCTTAAATTCTAAGGAACAATACACATTTCTATAGATAGGAACATCCAATGACCCTATGAAATGTGGATTTCCTGCTGGCAGGTCTCGTTCTCATTATATCCTAGTGGATATTACCAAGGGTGCAGACCATGAGAAGGTGCCGCAAAGTTTTATGAGTCCTCACCCCTAATGGATTGTATTATTTGTGTCCCTCAGATAATATCATTCAGCCATAGAACATATATTCAAAAATAGTGTTATGGCACTTCCAGGTTCTCATCATAGTAGGGATACACTATGACCCTTTAATGCAACAGTTATCCTTAGGACATTAGCACTTGCATTGTCACGCAGTATAACAATCAAGATGTGATAATGTATTTATTAATGAATAAAGTAAAACGTAGTTGGTTCTAGGCCACCAACTCCAAAAGACTCACACATAGACTAGAGATAACTACTTACATCCTTTAACCCGCTAGCTCTCACATGATATTCATGCTTTTGCTGAGATAGGCCTTTATTCATGGGGTCTGCCACGTTCTCGTCTGTGGACAATCTGCTCACTGCAAATTCACCCCTTTGATAGAAATACCTCAAGAGATGATACTTTTGGAGAATATTATTGGTCTGTTGATGTGACCTTGGTTCTTTTACAAGAGCTGCCACTGCAGTATTATCACAATACAATATGATGGGATCTTTACTGATAGGCACCACATCAAGATTCTGGAAAAAGTTTCGAATCCAGATGGATTCCTTAGCTACATCATAAGCTGCTATATATTTTTATTCCACTATAGAATCAATGACAAATGGTTGCTTTGAACTCTTTCATCTCACAAATCCTCCATTGAGACAGAAAACATATCCAGATTGTGACTTCAGATCATTCTTATCTGTCTGAAAAATAGCATCAGCAAACCCTATGATGAAAAGATCCTTGTATCCTACATACACCAGGAACATATCCTTAGTTCTTCTCATATACTTAAGGATATTATTAATAGAATTCCAGTTTTGTTCTCTTGGATCTACTTGATATCTGGCTACCATGCTCAGTGCATAGGCAACATCAAGCCTGGTAAATAACATGGCATACATGATGGATCATATAGCCTAATCGTATGGAATATTACTAATTCTATCTTTCTCTTGTTGTGTCTGAGGACACATTTTCTTATAAAGATGTAGGCCATGTGACACTGGAACCAATCCCTTCTTGGATTGTTCCATACTAAATCTCTTTAGTATCTGGTCAATGTATGTACCTGGACTTAGTCCAAGAAGCCTCTTTGATCTATCATGAATGATCTTGATCCCTAGAATGTAGGCTACTTCACCCAAGTCCTTCATGAAGAAACACAAGTCCAACCATTCCTTAACTGACTATAAGATTGGTACATCATTTCCAATAACAATATATCGTCAATATATACTACTATGATAATGATCGAATTCCCATTAAACCTCTTATAAACACATAGATCACATTCATTCTTAATGAAACAAAATTATTTTATGGCTTCATCAAATTTAATTTTCCATGACCTTTATTCTTTATTTAATCCATAAATGGATTTCTGCAACTTGTAAACCTGTTTGGCTTCACCTGGTGTCACAAACCCTTCCGATTGTTTCATATAGACATCTTCCTAAAGGTTACCATTAAGTAATGTTGTTTTGACATCCATTTTATAAATCTTTTAGTCATGTTAAGATGTTATAGAAAGTATGATTCTTATGGATTTAAACATGGAAAGTGGTGAGAAGGTTTCATTATAGTCAATTCCTTGACGCTGTCTAAATCCTTTAGCCACTTGCCTTGCTTTATAGGTGCTAAATTGACCTTTAATGTCCAGTTCTCTCTTGAATACCCATTTGCATCCAACAGGCTTTACATAAACTGGATTATTGACTAGAACCCAAACTTGGTTTTAATACATGGAATCCGTCTTAGGATTCATAACTTCTATCCATCTTGTAGCTTTTGAGATTTCTAATGCTTGTAGGATAGAGGCTCATCATTATCCAACAATAATGATTCACCATCCTTGGTGACTAGTAAACCAAATATCTCTGGTTCCCTTACCTTTCTTGAGCTTCTACGCAATACTTGTGTTTCTAGAACCTCTTCTACGGGTACATGTGGAACTTATTCCTATACCAACTCTTGTTTATCTTGAGCATCAACTTCGTCAAAGTCAATCTTACTCCCACTATCCTTTTTGAGGATTTTCTCCCTCTCAAGAAAGAAGGCTTGTTTAGAGACAGTCATTTTCTTGTCTGAAGGGTTATATAGGTAACATCCTTTCGTTTCATTGGGATATCCTATAAAGATACACCTCGTGCCCTGTGGTGCTAGTTTGTTTCCTGAGAAGGACTTAACAAATGCCTCACATCCCCATAAACTTGTGTGAAACAAAATGGGTTTCTTTACATTCCATAACTTAGAGGTAATTCCATTTTCTGCCTTATTTGGTACTCGGTTTAATGTATATGCTATAATTTGTAATGCATATCCCCCAAAGGATAATGGAAGATCTGTATGAATCACAATCGACCTCACTGTGTCCAACAAGGTGTGGTTCCTCCTTTCACTAACACCATAACACTATGGTGTATAAGGAGGAGTGATTTAAGATAGAATCTCATACTCCCATAGAAGATCGATGGATTTTTGGTTCAGATCTTTTACACCTCGATCCGATCGAAGCTTATTTATCTTCTTACCAATATGATTCTCTACTTTATTCTTGAATTCCTTAAATTTCTCTAATTCTTCTAACTTGTACCTCATTAAGTAGATATAGCCATATATACTTGAACCATCAATAAAAGTAATGAAGTAAGAATATCCACCTCTGTCTTTTACTGTAAATGTTCCACACACGTCCATGTGCACTAATCCTAGAAGCTTTATGGCCCTTTCACCCTATCTACCGAAAGGTGGCTTGGTCATTTTACCTTGTAAACAAGTTTGACATCTATCTAGTGGTTTTAGCTCAGTAGAGTCTAAATAACCATCCTAGTAGAGATTTTTCAAGTTCTTCTTGTTTACATGACCAAGACGGCGATACCACAGATGGGTATTGTATGAGTCATGTGAATTTTTTTCATTATAAATTTCCAATACTTGTTTTTCATAATTTAATATATATATACTATTATTTAAATGCGCCATACCATATAATATGTTGTTCTTATAAAAGAAACAACCCTTATTTAAAATTTTAAAAATAAATCCATCCATATAAACACAAGATACAGAAATTATGCTCTTGGTAACACTAGGCACGTAATAACAGTTTTGTAAAACCAAAAGCATTCTAGTTGGAAGTGAGAGATGGTAATCACCAATGGCCAATGTATCCAGCCTCACACCATTGGCAACTCAAATATCCACCCCTCCTTTAGAAATCTTTTTAAATCTACTTAGTTCCTGCATTTAAATACATATTTGATCCCCACAAGTTGTATCTAATACCAAATGTATAGAAATGGAAAGATTGCACTTGTTAAAGAATGAACCTTTAGTGTCCCCACACTTCTAGGTGTAGTTCCTCTTCCAGTGGCCTAGATTTCCACATGCAAAACATACCACCTACCATTCCTTGCCCAACCTTGGGATCTTTCCCTTCTTTGAGGGATAGTGCTCAGGGGATTCAGACCGTTTATGAATCGTTGGCCCCTTTGCCTTGTCCTTCCTTTTCTTATTTACCATAAGGACTGTGGGTTTGTCACACACCATGTCCTTATCTACCTGGAGAATTAAGGTTAGAAGTTCTGATAGAATCTTCTCATTGTTTATCATATTGTAATTGACAATAAAGCTAGAGAATGTCTTGGATAGTGATGATAGGATGAGATATGTATGCAACTCATCCGGGAACTTAATCCCTAAGATGTCTAGGTGTTAAATGTAGCCAATAATCTTGACAACATGAGGACCATCTAGAATAGACTCCCCAAGATTATTTGTAAACAAATTTTGGGAGATCTCATATCTCTCATGTCTCTCCTTCTCTTGATAGATATTTTTAAGGTGAGACATCATGCTATACACGTCCATGTTTTTATGTTGCTTCCATAGATTATTAGACATGGTTGATTGCATGAAACATTGGACATCTGTGGCATCATCCATATGTTTCATATAGATAGATATTTCCTCATCACTATCCTCTTTTCCAGGTGCAAGTGGAATAGGCTCCTCCAACACATACAATTTCCTCTCATGGCGAAGGATGACGCATAAACGCCTCTGCCATTCCTATAAATTGGTGTCGGTGAGAAGGTTTTCCTTCTTAAGTATGGTCTGAAATGATATGTTTGAATTCATTTTTCTTTTAATTTCTACAAATTAATATGAGAAAAGGTTTGTTACTTTATCATAATAAAACTGAAAGAAATAAATAAATTAATACTTATTAGTCTCCCACTATTTTATAAAAATCCAATATCCCTCACCATTGAATTCGGAATATTTTGTTGTCTGGATATTCTAGTGGAAAGGATCCATATTTCCCTTCGCATTTCCCCAACTAGGGTTGGTCAAGAAACTTGAGGGGTTTTAGGTAGGCATTCCAAATTTAAACTGCATTAACTCATAGTTCCTTGATCCGCTGAGTGGACTCCCCAATCTTGAAACCCTTTTATTTTGGATTTCCTCAACCTTTGCCTCTTGGTAACACCAAGCCTTGTTGTGGTAGTCAACCCTTGATGTTAACCAAGTCAAGTCAACCCAAAAACCTTGAATTATAATTCCCTGATAATTGAAAGAACCCCAACTAGGGTTGGTCAAGCACTTTGAATTATGGTTTGATTCTAGCCAAGATCATGGAAGGCTATACCGACTTAATATTTCTTTGACGGATTTTATCCTCATACATAAATTTCCATTTTATTATCTTTGATTACATGATTTTTAATATTAATTGGGATATACTTAAGTGATTAACTGTGTCTTAAGATGATATTTACGCATAAGTTGGTCTTATTTTAGTTCCATCTTGTATGCTTGTTTAATTCATTAATTTTGTGATCGTGACAACACACCCACAATAAATAAACCATACAACTAAAAGAAAAAATAAATAAATGGAATGATAATGAGCTTGTTATATTGTTTAGTTTATCTAGAAGTTGATAAACTAACCTAAGACCTAGGGGAGAAACACCTTGAACCTTTTTGGGTTTGTGTTTACAGCTTTCCACCCGTCCACCTTTGTATCTCATTGGATTGGTTTCACCTTGGCTCCTAACATGAGTTGCCGCCACTATATTGGGAGATCCATACATTACATATGATTTTATCTCAATTATAGGTGAGGGGTAAATGGGGTTTTACATAAAAGAAACCTTGGGCACACAGGACCTACATATTAATGAGGAGAAGGCTCGTAGGCCAAAAAAATTAATTTAAACAAATAAATAAAAAGAATCTATTCACATAAAAAGGTCTTGGTATAGCTCTTGATCATCCATACATGCAACGATACTTACGCATAAATAAAACTAGAATTCAATTCTTTAATCATTTTTTTTTAAGAAAAATCATGCTCGAATCAATTAATTATCATTAATTAATCTATCATTTTATCTTAAACCATTTTTTGAATTTCCTTGAGATTCTCATCCATCATGATTTTAAATAAATAAATTCATTTAAAATTATCTTTGTACGTAACTTGTACCTTGGAGGTAACCTGGTGAATTACTGTTTATAACAACCCAATGAGTAGAAATTAACATTACGCAGATGCTAAGTTAAACACATATATATAAAACACCTATCACGTGTTGTGCCTCAGCTTTATTCCCGCACTATAGTACACGTATCAAGGGTTTTTATAATATAATAATAAATTTGTGTAATTTGGATGAGTACATGGCGTGTGCTTCTAACTACATGGTGTGTACTTTTATTCACCATCCATCCAAATTACACACTCAGGGACATGGAATGTAGATGTACTTCAGAAATCTATGGAGTACACGGCGTGTTCAGTGGGCCACATGCCGTTTTATATCTGCGTTACATGGTTTCCAGCCAGGTAATCCATGTACGGGGTACACGGTCCAACCCTAACCCGAAGGGACTACATGTAGTGTTCAATGGGCCACATGGAGTGTAATTCGGGAACTGTGTGCCACCTATTCTTGGTCAACACACGAAGTATTAAAGGCTTAGATAGAATCCATTAACACGGCCTAGTTTGGCGGACCAGTCCGATTCATTGAACCAAGACTACACGGTGTGTACTGCCGAATACACGTTGTGTGTTCTGGTGTTGTGCGGCTAAGAACTTTTGGCACCTTTGGATGAGATACTCTATTTTATTTTAATCAAAATTAAAATAAATAATTGTTTCTGTAAGGTGAATGAGAAACGAGATAATAGGAACAGATCTCGAGATTCAAATTTGTAGAATGATTAACCTGAATTGAAAAAACTAAATTATTAAATGAGTAAATCATGAACGAAAAACTAAATAATTATAATCAACAATGAGACTCCCTTTGATACCACTTGTAGGTTTTGGGCATAGCGGAAGTGCATTGGTGGGTTTACCCAACTTTAATTTTTTCCATTAACGACGATTAATCTGAGATCTGTCATAATAATAAAATGTCGAATCTTCAGAATATAATAAAGAATGAAAGAAAAGAGGGGAGTCTTAGAACTACAGATAGGATCATCAAATGTTGGTTATAATTAATTTAATTAAAATATAAGAATTACCTTGATGGAATTCTATCTCCATTGATGTTTCCGATCACGATCTGATGTGATCCGTTATTGCGTCATAGAATCCAAGTGTAGGATTCCTCTAGTGGTGATCCACATGTGCTCCATGTATCTCTGGATATCGCCGAAGTGATCTCCGGGTGCTATCATGGAAGATCCTTCTCTTGCGATGTCTGCCTTCGATTACCTTGATATCCACTTTCAAAGCGCTCTCCTTGATCCGATGGAGGAGGATCTCTCTCGTAGCTTGAGAGTGTTCTTGGAAGAAAATAATTCTCTCTTGGATTGAGATATTTCTTTAGATCTGTTGTGCACAACAACCAAAAATGTCTAGGCTAATGAGAATTATATAATTGGTATTTTAATAACTTAGAATAATAAAATGAATTAATTACCCGAAAGCATTTATTCATTTCATTTAATTCTTAGTAATACCCCATGTCTAATAATAATAGTTGACTTTTATTATTACTTGATATGTGCCTAGCGAATTACACCTAATATTATTTAATGAAATACATAATATTATTTTTCACAAATATCCAAAAAATAAACAGCGTGTATATTAATATACACGATGTGAAATTTTGTTTTTCCATTTTCTTTTATTTCCTCCACCATATTTATTAGACCTTGAATAATGGTTATTTATTTCTCAAATAAATATCACTTCATTACTCACTAATAAATATATATTATTTCACCCATAATATATTCTCTTGAATAACTAGTGTCGAAATAAATGTGATCAGTCGTCCTTGAATAATTATTAAACCACAATCGGGAATAATATTTATTCGACTTGTTAAATTAATATTTAATTGAGAAACTCAGACACACTTAGTGTGTGACCCTCAAGCCCTATTTCTCAATGTCATTAGGTGGAGCCTACCTAAATTCCAAGGTTAGAATCTATCAATATGCCAAGGCACCCATAGAGAAAGAAGTTAACGCTGTAATGACGTGTCACCTTCTACGAGCGCTTGCCGTGTAATGTAATCCCTTTGTCTCAATATCTCAAATCAAGTGGGTTTCATGCTAATGCCATCAACCCATGTGCTATATTATTCTTTCTTTGAATTTCCAAAATTGAACTCTCCCATTCCTTACCATGGCCTTGAATTCATTTAGGCTAAATCAATTCCATCGAAGGGTCTAAGATATCAACTTCTGTTATGGAACAGAAGGGGAAAATCCTTTCTTGCATTATCTATTAATGCAGTATTACTCATGATGCACCCAATATATTCTACCTCGCTACGAACAGTGTTTCATCACAGTTTTCATCAATACATCTAATTGTGCGAGTTGTAATACCCATTAATAATAATATGAAATTCTAAGGACCAATACATGAATCCATATATAGGAACATCCAATGACACTATGAAATGTGGATTTCCTACTGGTGGGTCTCATTCACATAATATCCTCTTGGATATTAACAAGGGTGCACACCATGATAAGGTGCCTCAAAGTTTTATGATTCCTCACCCCTAATGGCCTGTATTATTTGTGTCCCTCAAATAACATCATCTAGACATAGAACATATATTCAAGAACAGTGTTATGTCACTTCTGGGTTCTCATCATAGCAGGGATCCGTTATGACCCTTTAATTCAATATCTATCCTTAGGAAATTATCACATGCATTTTCACATAGAAGAAAAATCAAGATGTTATAAGGTATTTATTAATGAATAAAGTACAAAGTAGTTGGTTCTATGCCACCAACTCCAATATTTAATCCTTCTAAGGTATATTCCATTATTTAAGGTTCATTCAGTTACCTTCCATTAATGTGGTAAGGGGTTCAACGGATATGAAACCAATTAATCATTCATATTTAATTATAAATTTTAATCACTTACCTTAGGAATGTCAAGTGGTATACATACATGGTACTTTCCATTATGAAATTCACAATATTAAACAAGAAAATTAATATAGAAATGCTTACCCTTAGAGTGGTCAGGCCAAGGCACACCCAAAAAGTGGCGCAAACATGTCAAAACACTAAGTAACAATTATGGAATAACCTTATACACAGAAGTTATGGAGTTTTGGTCATAACCACAAAAAAATCACATATATAGGAAGAGTATATTCATATGGTTCTAATAAGTATAAGAATGGAATATTAATTCTATAAACGACACCCGATGAAATCAGTGGTCCCCAAAAGATAAATTTAAAATCGACGAACATTAGGGATGAGTTATAAACCACCCACCTTAGGGTTGTATAAATCTCCCCCTCCATTATTTTCCTTGATTTGGCTCGGATTGGAGTAGATCTAAGAAAAATATAAACAATTCTTATACCCCGATATCTCGGTTGAGAGAAAAAGATAAGGATAATGGATCAAGAAAAATAAAAAACACTCAAACCATGCGCCAACAGTGTGCTAACCATGTGACCTACCCATATTTCCCAAAAAGATGGGTTCCAGGCACCAAAATTTTCCCAAACACCCATGATACCTTTAATAACCCATTATACATCCATAAAAGGTCTAAAGTATATATATGGACTAAAATTTAAAGGATCCACACCTGAGTGAAAAACTAAGTTCTTACAATCTTCCCCCCTTAAAAGAAATCATCATTGAGTTCAACTTCCAAGGTTGGAGAAACATTGTCTGAGAAAATTTTTTCCCATTGGGCACATACGTCGGATTCCCTCTCCCAAGTCTCATCCTTTACTCGACCATGCTTCCATAGCACCTATACTAGAGGGAGAGACTAGCCTCAGGGATCCTTTTTTCTCTAGTCAATGATGCATACTGAATACTCCTCAAAGGTAACATCAACATCTAACTCAACTTCCTAAAGATTTAAAGTATGAGATGGATCAGAATGATACTGTAAAAACTTTGAAACATGAAAGATGTTGTGCATGGCACGATACCTCTAAGGTAGTAGCAACTGATAGTCTACCGGCCCAACTCTCTCTAGAATCTCAAACAGACCTAAAAAATGAGGCGAAAACTTTCATTGATTTCATAACCATATATACCCTATCATGAGAGATACCTGACGAAAAACACAATCTCATACCTATAACTCAAGAGGTCATCAACAAGGATCGACATAAGATTTTTTTCTAGTGTGACCAGTTTTCCTATGCTTTCTGATCAGCTGAACCTACTCTGAATTCTCCTGAATGAGACGAGGACATAGTAGGGATACCTCACATTCCTCTAGCCATCATAGAGGTGAACAACATGGCCTACTATATAAGGACTCAAAAGGATCCATCTAAATTGTCACCTAAAAGCTTTTATTATAGGCGAACTCAAGTAGAGGGATACACTTCTCCCAAGAACAACTGAAATCAAGGAAACATGCTCAGATCATATCATATAGAACCTTTATTGTATATTCTTATTGTCCATTGGTATTAGGGTGAAAATCAGTTCTTAAAAGCACCTATGTTCCCATAGCCTTCTGTAATCACTGCTAGAACCGTGACATGAAATGAGCATCCCTATCTGAAATGATAGTATGTGGAACCCCATGTAGTCGTATGATCTCACGTACATACAGTCTTCCTAACTTATCAACTAAGAAAGTTTCCCAAATAGAAATAAAGTTGGATAATTTCATTAGTCATTCAATGACTGCCTAGATAGCATCACTACCCCTCGGCGACCTAGGTAAGCCAACTAAAAAATCCATAACAACATCTTCCCATTTTCATTCCTGGACTGGAAGCGGTTGTAGCAAGCCTACTGGTCTATGGTGCTCCACCTTCACCTACTGACAGGTGGAATACCTAGTGATAAATCAGGTTATCTGACAATTAATTCCAGACCAACAATACTACCATCGAATATCTCGATACACCTTTGATATTCTTGGATGAACTACCCACTGAGAGGCATGTGACTCTTTCATAAACTCTACCCTCACATAATTAACAACCTAGATATTTCTACATAGACGCAGGACATTGTCTCTATCCACAGACCAATTCATAGGTGGGTTATCTTCTAATATACTCTCATGAAGTAATAATTCTTAAGGATCTGAAAACGGTCTACTATTCACCTTCTCAAGGAGGGAAGTGGTAACTTCAAAGGATGAGAGATAAGACTAATTGTCACTATCATGAAACTCTAGATGTGGCTCAGAAAAGAGGGTCATCAACTTCCATTCATCACTGGCTTCTCGTACTGCTTGTTCCTGATTTTTCTGAACCAACACATCTGCAACTACATTTCCCTTTCTAGGCATATAAGCAAGATAAAAATCAAAGGATTATAGATATTTATCCCATCTCCACTATTTGAGGTTCAAGTCATGTTGATAAAAGATATAATTGAGGATCTTGTGGTCAAAGTACACCACAAACCACTCACCCAACAGACAATGTCTCCTATAACGTAAATCATGGACAACTGTTGCTAGATCAAGATTGTGTGTTTGGTAATTTCTCTCATGAGGCATCAACTACTGAGATCCATATGCAATGAATCCATCTTCATGTATCATTAATACTCCTAGGTAAATTCCTAATGCATCATACAATACGGTATAACCTATACCCATCTCAAGAAGAACTAGAATAGGTTCCAAAACAAGCCTCTCTTTCTGATTCTGAAAACCTTTCTCACATGCTTCTGACCATATGAACTTGGAACCCTTATTTTCCAAACCAGTAAGAGGTGAAAAAATATTTTATAAGTCCTGTATGAAATTCCTATAATATCTAGCTAGCCTCAAGAAACTCTGTATATCAAAAACATTCTTGGGATGCTCCCAGGAAACTATAACACTAATATTTTCTAGGTTAAAAGATACTCATGATTCCAATATTATATGATACAAGGAGTGGACTCTTTCAATACATAAGTGGAACTTATAAAGCTTGGTGTAAATATGATTCTCTCTCAGTGTACTTAAAATGATCTCAAGATATTTGTCATGGTCACTATGAATGCAAGAATACACTAAAATTTCGTCCATAAAGACTATGAGAAAAGAGTCCAAATATGGGTGGAAAACCCTATTCATTAGAGCCATGAAAAAAAACAATTGTGTTCATAAGACCAAAAAACATAACAAGGTACTCATACAGACCATACCTGCTATGGAAATCTGTACGAGGTATGTATGATGGCCTGAATCGCACCTCATGATAACCTGATATCAGGTCAATCTTAGAGAATACTTTTGATCCTCAGAGACAGTCAAAGATATCATCTATTTGAGGAATTGGATATCAGTTCATGACTATAAGATGGTTCAACATTATATAATCCATGCATAGACATAAGGTTCAATCTGCATTCTTAGAAAAAAGCACCGGTGAACCCCAACAGGATGTACTGGGCTATATAAAACCTTTGGCCTCTAAATCCTCTAACTGACGATTGAGCTCCTAAATCTCTATAGGTTCCATACTATACAGAGGAATGGACACTAAAGATTCTCCTATAATAATCTTGATTGTAAACTCTACCTCTCTATTAGGAGGTAATCTAGAAAAATATTCAGGAAAGACATCCCTGAAACAATCCACTACTATAGGTAAATTGGATTGATATAATCCCTAATCCTCCATGAAGAGATTCAAAATCTGTGCGCTCACTCCACCTAGCACATGATGCTCTAGTCTAGCTCTACCAGCCTGGACATCCCACTCACCCTTATATAGATAACTACTACCCTCTGGTGATGTAAAATATACCCTATGGAGATAACAGTCTATAAAAGCATGAAATTTAACCAACCAATCCATCCTGATAATGAAATTAAAGCCCATCATCTTAAGAACAAAGAGGTTCCATAAGAAAGGGTAATTGACTACCTCAAGGGGACAGTACTTACACTAGTGTATGACCTCTGTTCATACCCCTAACAGCGTATCTAGGGTCATTACACCATAGTGACACTGTATCTCTAGTCCAATACTCTCCACTACAGATACAAAGATAAAATTGTTTAAATCACCGGTATCAAATAAAGTAGATACAATAGTAGAGCCTACTAGAATAGTACCTCATACTATATATGGTCCCACAACCTGATCCTCATGTATCATTTGTGGTGAATTCAACTGACATGATCCATGACCCTATGCAACAGATGGACTACCACGATCATAACTACTTTGTTGGCATTATTGGTGATCAGGGGTCTGGATACCATGACCACGACCTCCTCCTTGACCAGACCTTCTGGTGATATTCCAACTCCTATCCTGACATGGCATAAAAAAAACTCACTCATGAAGGTGAAGTTAGCACTGATCCTTTTCCACCCGAAGTTGGTGGAAAGGTCTTTTAGAAACACTGAAGATTCTTCATACGGCCACAATACCGACAATCCATTGGGTCTCTATCACATTGAGGCTTCTTGTGACCCCTTCTCCCACACTGATGACACTCTATAGAGCCATCAAAAAAGGCCCTCTGGTTGTCATTTCCATGATGAGATACCTCGAGGGAATGTTTCCTTCCATCCAAATAACTATTTTCCTACCTTGGCACTAGTCCTATATGTCTGGTACTATTGTCGTCCCTCAGGTAATGCTTAGTGATAAGATCCTGATTGACTATATCAAAAAAATAGGTAGGAAAAATACATTGACATGTATATGGATGGCATACTAGAGCCCATACTCAAAGCGTCTAGCACACAAAAGATCATCACCGGCTAGAAGGAGTGAAAAGTGATGAAATTATGTGAAACATGATGAATACTCTATAACTGACACAGAACCCTTCTCGAGATGCATGAACTCTCTTGCTCTATCAGCTCTTAGCTTAGGAGGAAAGAAATGATCATAGAAGATAGTCTGTAAATCAACCCATAAGATGCCCTGATAGCAACCATCCTGGGAAATCACATCCCACCAATACTTGGCCGAATCTCGAAGCATGTATATGGAAATATTAACCCTTCTCTCTGAAGTAATATCCATATTCTCAAAGATATATAGGGTGGAATCTAGCCAAGACTCAGTATCTTGTGGACTTACATCCCCTGAAAAGGTAATTGGATACTTCTTTTGAAACTCACAAGTCAGATCACCCATCGTAGGTGCAATCTAGGAATCACCATGCATGGACTACAGCAGATGTAGGAAACTATCATGAACTTTTAATCAGTTCCTAGATTAGGTATAGCAAGAAATGCCTCAAGTGTCACTCCTGGAGGTAAGGCTGGTGGCTCAGGGCCCACCATGTCCGAATCATGGATGCCACCACCCTCCTGATGTATGATACGAGGATGTCATAGTGGCATTGGTCTATAATTTCTAATCACACGCCTCAGAACAAGCTTAAGAAAACAGATAACAACACTGTAAAAAGATGAATGTAGAAAAACTCACTACCCAAGGTATACTACCCAAACTACCCACTTAGACAGCCATGTATCAGTAAGTTCTCAAGTATATGTTTAATTTAATTTTACATTTAATTATCAGGTTCATTCCTTTACCTTTAATAAACATGACAAAAACAGATAAGGATGTGTAACCCATTAATTTTAGATTTCACGACTCACTTTATAATGGATGTCTATTTCTGATGAATCAGTGCCCATGAACCTATCACCAGAAACAACACCCATTTATTTATAGCATAATGGCTCTACTTAGTAAATTACTCATCCCAACCCCTGAGGGTCTATACACCTCATTAATTGAGATATAAAATCACTCAATCACAACCAAAAGTAATACAAGAATAAGATAACTATCACAACATCAATAAATAATCACAAGCATGCCAAGAAATGCAAAGTAGTGAAATACACCTATATGGCATGGCAATATGCATGACATGTGAATTATAGGTGCCTCTAATGATTCATGTAACAATGCTCATTACCTTCATATCATTGGGCCAAGGATGAAAGAAAATTATTAATTAGAGTAATAATCAATAACTTTACACTACATGTGCATCACCCAATGGTGAAATAATATCAACTATTATAGGAAAAAGAAGAACAATAATTATAATTTAGGTAAATTGGTTTTTACCCCGAACATGGGTTTGCGATGCCCAAGAAAGACTTATGACAAAGTCCCACAAATTCCTAATCTCTAGTCTATTACCTCCAAATAGTAAATAAAGAAAGGAAATTATATTTGATAACACTTTTTTGACTTCCCGGACCCAGATTCCACTTGATGGGTTCCCCGAGCCCGGTGGGCCACATGGACTCAAGCGCATCTCCCTAAACGCTAGAGGTTGTTGACTAGTAGTGAGCGCCTATGGTGTATATATGGGGATATTATGTCCTCATTACCAAATTGTATCACAACAGGTGAGAGTAAACATAGGTAAATAGTGGAAGAAATATAAGTAAATAGAATAAAAAATGGAAAATTGAGAAAATATTAAAAATAACTAAAACAATTGGAATATCATTCAATAACTGATGATATGTCATGTCACTAGAAAACTAGAAATCACGGAGACAAGACATCTGGTATAACATGTTCCAAAAAATCATAAATAAAATCAAAGACTATCCCAAGCATCCTGAGCTCCGGCTCAATCATCTTCTATCAATCTCCATACCAGCAAGCAATCGAGTGTTTGAAGTTGTATGCTTTCCTTTATCGACACTTGCAACCATGTAATCTTCCCTGAGTACCAAACGACGCCTATAGAGGGTGTGAGATAAATCTCATTGGGCCACCACCAATGGTGTCTATAACATCCAACCCATATAATGGAAAATTAATAGTGTTAAAGCATGAATATATAAAGTATAACAGTACAATATAATTAAATACCCAAGTACCTACTTCAACCCTCAACTGGTGTCTGAGCCTGTAACTAATTAATTAATTAGGAATTTACTAATTTATGATAATAGGTCATGTGAGGCAGAGGAAACACTGACATCACCTCATGATAGTATAAATAGTGAAGGTTCCAAGCTGTAACAAGGAAACCATGATCAATGATATTTAATAGTGAAGCCCCAAGGTAATAACCAAGGTGATGTAGACCTCAAGGGTTGACAACTTAGTAATAACTATAGCCTAGCATGTGGTAAGAGTGTAATACAAGGAGAGTAATCCAAGTAATTCTACAATGAGGTGCCTACTGATTCCAAGGTGATCAACCAAGGTAAAATAGGGCTGAGCAGAGATAGGGCCTGATGGGATTTAACAATGGAAACTACTTGGCAATGTTAGATCCAAAGAGTGTAACTAAGGCATCATATAATAATATGAAGGGATCCTACAGTGTCATACTAGGCATCCAAGAATAGAAAAGGATCAAGATCTAGGTGGGTATCAACCTATGCAAGTTGTATTCTTGAATCAGAATGGGGTTCCCGAGTACTAATGGCATTCTCCGATCAGAATCCAAGGCAAGCTCGAGTTAGGCCATTCCTATTTGATTATGAAGCCATGTAATATTTCATTCAATTCAAGCCTCTACTTTCATTAGTGTGATAAGTTCAAGTAGCATGCAACCTTTTTTATCAAGTCATTTGGTTCAAGCCTTTCCTTTAATTAGTGTGACAAGGCCAAGTAGCTTGGAACCATTCATTTAATCCATTTAAGGAATATTCCATAATTTAAGGTTTATTCTGCTACCTTCCATTAATGTGGTAAGGGGTGCTATGGATATTCAACCAATTAATCATTCACATTTAATTATCAATTTGAATCACTTACCTTAGGTGGGTCAAGTGGTACGCATACATGGTACATTCCATTATGCAATTCACAATATAAAACAAGCCAATTAATATAGAAATGCTTACCCTTAGAGTGGTCAAGAAAAGTTACACCCAAAAGGTGGCGCAAACGTGTCAAAAAACTAAGAAAAAATTATGGCATAACCTTTGACATGAAAGGGATGGATTTGTGCTCAAAACCACCAATAATTAATCACATATATGGGAAGAGTAAATCCACACAGTTCTAACAAGAATAATCATGGAATATTAATTCTATAAATGGCACCCCATGAAATCGTTGGGCCCCACATGATAAATCCAAAATCTATGAACTTTAGGGATGATTTATAGATCACCCACCTTAGGGTTTTATGACTCTCCTCCTTTGGTATTGGACCTTGATTTTTCTTAGATCAGATTAGATCTAAGAAAAAGATAAAAATTCTCATACCCAGATATCTTGGTCGAGAGAAGGGGGAGAACGGCTCAAGAGGACTCGAGTACTTACCGTTGTGCATCCAATGTGATGAACAGAAGCTTGATCAGATCATAGATTAAGGATATATTTGAATCCCTAACTTTTATCTTAAAAAATTTCTAAATAGATAGAAAAAGGGGTTAATCTAGTTGGTTCTCATATTAGGAGGAATAAGGAGGATTAATATATCATTAAGGTTAATTTTGTAAATTTACCTAGAAAAATAGCATGTGCATGATTTGTCCACATGATTTGAAAAACCGTGTGAAAACTATGTCAGGTTTTTTTGGGTAGAAGGGAACATTTCATGGTTAGGTTGCACGACCATGCACAAATCGTGCGAAGTGGTTCTTTCCAAAAAAATTAATCTTCATGGTTAGCCAAATTGTGCACCAACCATGCGCTAACCGTGTGACCTATCCAGATTTTCCAAAAATATGGGTTCCAGGATCCGAACATTCTCCGGACACCCCTAAGACCTTTTCTAACCCATTAGACATCCATAAAAATTCCAAAGTAGATATTTAGAATAAAATTTAAAGGATCCATACCTGAGTGAAAAATAGGGTTCTTAAAACCTCCATCAATGATCTCAGGTACAGAGTTAAAATAATTTGTCTCTTAATTACCTCCGATTACATTTGAACCAACATAAAATTTATGGCTTTGGAAAAGAACACAATTGGATATAAAAGATTATTTTTTTATCTTCTATATTTTTCTGATTTGTTGGTTCGCCACATGTTGGATTTCATGCATATTGAGAAGAAATGTTTTGATAATATATTTTATACAGTTTTTTATACACTAGTTAAGACTAAAGATAATGTAAAGGCATTATTAGATCTTTCCCATAATTGGATTCGACCAAAACATGAACTGTTTAAAAATGTTAGATTATAGAATTCAATGAATCCAAAATAAGCTTATATAATTTCTAAAGAAAATTGATTATTATTTTGTTAGTGGACAACATGTTTGAGACTTCCAGATGATTATGTTTCCAATTTGGGAAGATGTATCATAAATGTTCATATTATCAAATTAAAAAGTCTTGATTGTCATGTTATAATAGAAAGACTTATGCTGATTAGACTAAGAGGTTTGTTGAGTTCTATGATTTGGGATAAGCTAATAGACATATCATATTTTTTCTGAGACATTTGTGCAACGACAACAAACTATGATGCATTAACAAAACTATAAGAAGATTTCATTTTAATTTTATGTAAACTGGAAAAAATATTCTCATCAACTTTATTTGACTCAATGGAACATTTAATATTACATTTTACACATGAAGAAAAATGTGGAGTTTTAGTACAGTTCTAATGGATATAATCATTCGAGAGATGCATGTAGAATGTGAAGAAAGAAGTGTGTAACAAAACATCATTTGAAGCATCAATTGAAAATGTAATGGCACGGAACTCTCTGGTCTATTACATTGTGAAAATATGGTGTCTGAGGTGTTCCGAGAGGTCAAGGTGACTTATCCCTAACACATTTCCAAATTTCCAATTTTTTGAACAGTGTTTCCAGTTTTGTGAACAGTGCAACAGTAGCCTTATGTGAACAGTGTCATCAGTAGCCTTAAGTGAATACTACAATGGTATCCTTATGTGAATAGTGAAATAGTAACCTTATGTGAACAGTGTCATTGGTAGGCTAATGTGAACAGCGCAATGGTAACCTTCTATGAACAGTGCAACGGTAGCCTTATGTGAATAATGTCATCAGTAGCCTTAGGTGAACATTGCAACGATGACCTTATGTGAACAGTGTCATCGGTAGGCTTATGTGAACAGTGTAATGGTAGCCTTATGTGAATAGTTTCATCGGTATCCTTATGTGAATAGTACAATGGTAACATTATGTGAACAGTGTCATCGGTATCCTTATGTGAACAGTGCAGCGGTACCCTTATGTGAATAGTGTCATCGGTAGCCTTATGTGAACAGTGATGCAACAACCTTATGTGAACAGTGTCATCGGTAGCCTTATCTGAAGAGTGCAATGGTAACCTTATGAGAATAGTGTCATCTGTAGCCTTATGTGAACAGTGCAATGGTAACCATATGTGAACAGAGTGATTGGTAGGCTTCTGTGAACAGTTCATTGGTAAACTTATGTGAAAAGTGTTTCTAGAACGGTGAGGTTCAATGGTAGCCTCTATTTCCCTTGCTAAATTTTGAGTTCATGAATAGTGTTTCCAAAATGGTGAGGTCTAACAGTAGCCCCTTTTTCCTTTTCCAAATTTTGAGTTCATGAACAGTGGTTCCAGTACGGTGAGGTCCAACGATAGTCTCTATTTCCTTTTCCAAATTTTGAGTTCATGAATAGTGTTTCCAGAACGGTGAGGTCCAACAATAGCCTCTATTTATTTTTCCAAATTTTGAGTTCATGAACAGTGTTTACAGAATGGTGAGATCCAATAGTATCCTCTTTTTCCTTTTCCAAATTTCAAGTTTGTGAACATTATTTCCAGCTTCCTATAGTTTCGCCCCTTTGACGTTTCCCTTGATGTAAAATGCATTTAAACCCTCTTTTTAAGGACTCTAAGGCCAATTCAAAGGCCATAAATCCTATATTAATTTTTCCTAAGGCTTGGGATGCCTTTACTTGGTCAAAATACATGGTTTAATGTGATCCAATTTTAATGGAAAATCTAGTGTATCTTAAACTGCTTCTCTGTTAAATCTTCTAAAGGGACGAGATATCTTCCACCCTAGTTCTTCCTCCTTGTTCTCAGGTGTGTGATGCTCAAACCTTCCATTCCTTCCCATAGGAGTTGTGTGATCAAAATTTCCTTCTTGGATAAATTTCCCTCTATTTTTTATGCAACCAAGCAGTATCGATCAATCTTCAATAGAAGGTATGATATATCATCATTCTTTTGGGTTCATATCCTTCTATTTCTCCTTTCCTTTTTATGGAATTCTATATCCATGTTCTTAATGGGCCTTTCTTGGGTGTTGTCTAGTGTGGCAGTGTCTTTGTATCCTCGAGTGGATATTGTTGTCACGGGGAGAGGAGATTGTAACTCGTTGTGTGGCTCGTTCTCATATAAAGAACTTCAAGAACCATTTGAGGTAGGGGATTCTTTTCTTGTCTTTTATTTTATGTGTAACTGTATAGTTAGGATATTTTATCCCACTAGATCATAATGGAATTGACACAATAAATATTTGAACTGGATAAATAAATTGATATCGATCATATGTTATTGCCTCTTGTTTTGCTAGATAGTGTGATATATATGCTTGATTTGTTTAGCCTTTTGTTATTAATGTAAATTGGTAAAGAAAGTAAAGCCAAAATTAATAGATATTTCTTTGGATAAATATAAAGAGGCATGTGAATGAATCTGATTATTGTTGTTGTAATTTGATGCTAATAAAATTGATGCAGTAAGCATGTTTAATCGATTTTTGATAGCTTACTATTTAGGTTTCCCATAGTTGGAACCTGTGAATAATAAACTAGTTAATTAAAGATGTATTAAAGAACTAGTTGTTTGATAAAAGATAATTCCTTGTAGGGTTCTAAGTTACCATCTTTCTTGTTTAAGGGCCAAGAGCCCAATTGATATGATGTTTGTTTTTCTACTGCTTGTGTTGTGATGTGATCTTGGATGGCTATTGTGATATATGAGGGCATAGAGACCTATTGCTTATGGTAGCAGTTGATTCCTAGAGTGGTGAGATGCATCGGTTTATGCATGTGGGTGTCGGGGAGGACACTGGGGATGATGAAACAGGTTGAATGTGAATGTTTGGATGCTTGCTGATTATTGTTGGTTGTTTATCCGCTTTACTTTCCCCACTACTCAAGGTAGATGGTTTTCTTACCCTCTTTCCAAAAAGGGGTGAAGAAACGCGGGGTATGCCACGTGATTTCTATGTTTATATTTTTGAGGGAGGATGGGTCTATGCTCTTATTATAGGTGGAAAAGGCTTTACGGGTAGTTCATCTACTCACTGAGTTGATCCCCCTTATGTTTAGTATCTTAGAATGATTTTCTAGAATTCCTGGGAATATAGGAAATTTATAATGTTGTTAATAAATTATTGAATAAATTATGTTAACTCAAGGGGTTTGAGCTTGCTGGGACGCAATGCTAAGGTTACAATTCTAAGGGACAGTGGACTTTGGGTGTGATTCTAATGAAATATAACGTGGATTTGTTAATGGTTAATAAATGTTTAAAGAATTAATTAACATAAAGTGAAAATGATAGAAAGGGAATGAATTAATATAATAAACCTCTTTAAATGGTTTTGTGCTTATAGGATACCTAGTCTTAGAAGTGGCAGTCGGGAGTCCGAGAGATGTTAGCTACAGTTGAGTCTAATACTAGGTTATGCCCATAGTGTGGTTGTGAGATATAGTATATTCTATACTTTTTGTGTTTCTATATGCTACTCCACCCTATCAGTTAAGTAAACTGACACCCTAGGGATTCTGATCCCTAAGGGGGTGTTTTCCCCAACATTCTGGTGGGAGGGTGAATGGATGACTTCCCCCTTTGGCCATGCTCTCTTCTCTTGGTAGTTACTTGTGATGGTAGGCACAATGGTTAGTTTCCCCCATATATGTGTGTAGAGGGATGTAATGTCTTGTGGTTATTCACACACATATATTCTAGATATAATGTCATGTGGACTACTACAGGTATAACGTGTATAGGCTATGGTGTCTTGAGGATCCTTACTCAGTGTATGGGCTATAATGGCTTGAGGTATAATGTCTGACGTATGATACATGTTATGCGAGCTGTGGTGGATCCAGGAAACTACCTGGTAACTTTGTTTACATGGATGTGTTGGTTTTTTTGTATGAGGTGCATGTTGTGGTGATTCGCCCAGGTGTCTACGGGCAAGCCTTTTTGAAGAGAGATACTTAGGACGTGCGATGTTGGGGAAAAGCAGAAAACTAGTGGGGAAGTAGTAGTGGGGTACCCTTGATATTATTTATTATATTATATAATCTTGTATGAGATACTTTGTGATAGTAGATATGGTGAGGATGGGAACTTAGTATACCTGTTTAGATGACGAGTTAGTTTCACTTGTTGTTCATTTTTCTTTAGTATGATTTCTTTACATTTGCACAAGAGGCTCCGAGGAGGATCCTAGTAAGTATATTGTTATACTCACCCTATATATAAATGAACTATTTTCAGGTCACTTAGAGCAGGTTGGAGATCTAGATATTTTCTACTATCGTGGGGTTGCAAGATCTGTTTGGGCTTGTGGTTGCTGTTGTTTTTACTTTACTTTGGTAATTGCAGTTTTCCCCTTTTAGTTGTTGTAGTTTTTTAAGAAATTACATATGGAACTTGAGATTTATTTTAAATTGTAGTCTGACTTGGTGTTGGTTGGTTTCTGTCTTATCTCTCTCTTTTTCATGTGTTCTCTTAGAGGGAAATGCATCCCATTTGTGTGTTTATTATACCCTTGGTGCTAGTCGCCAACCTGGGGCCTATTGGAGGCGAGACTCAGGGGTCATTATCTCCCTTCTCACATTGCTGACCTAGGAGGGGTACACCTTGTGGGGAGGGGGTCATGACAGAGTGGTATCAGAGCTTTGGTTGAGAGATAGGATGGATTTTGGTGTTAGGCATAGGTGAGGTTTCATGGGTTGGTAGGGAAATAGTGTCAGTCAAGTTTAGCAAGTGATGTAAACACTAAAGACCAGCTAAGACATAGGCGTTTAGGGACCCCTATGATATGATGTACAGACCTTTAATTTTACAATGTCTATTAAACGAGGTGATACTAGATGTAGGGTAGAGACCTAGGAAAGGATCATTCATAATTCTTCCTTGTTCCTGTGTTTGAATGGGTAGACCTTGGGATAGGTTAACCTAAAATGAATAAAAGAAAAAAAATAATTAATTAGTGTTGAATCTTCCTTATTCTAGGTTTAGGAGATCTAACTATTTTTTATTTCATAGGTAAGGCTCTCGATATACGTCCTCATCAGGATAACATAGAAGATGTCCAGCAGGTTGCGTCAGTAGATCGCCGCAGGGTAGAGGTTGACGACGACGACACTTGGAGGAGGACACTGTGAGAGTTTCAGCACAAGAGTCTGCAGAAGTATGAGGGCTCCGTTTCAGATGCAATCAAAGAAGACTGGTTGGAGGAGGTTGAGATAGGCTTCAGTTCGATCTATGCTTAGAAAATGCACTAGGTGTCCTTGGTTGTGACGATGCTGTGTGGAGCAGCGAAGCAGTGGTGGTTCTTGTTCCTCGTGGATTGCGAGGAGTCAGCGATCTCAAGGGAGGAGTTCCGAGACAAGTTTAAAGTCAAGTTTCTTTTTTTTTACCATGAAGGTGTCCAGTTTCTAGGAGCTTCTTACCCTTTGACAGGGGAGCTTCATTGTGCAAGAGTTTTTAATCCATTTTAGGATCATTTTATGATATTATTTGGACCTATTGCCGGATGAGGAGGACAGGGTGAGGCATTTTGAGGAGGCTTTGCACCCAGTGATCTAGTTCCAGGTCACCCCATTTATACTGAAGACATATCATGAGGTGCTAGCGAGGGAAGAGGTCATTGAGAGAAAATTGTCCAGAACCAAATCATCATGAGAGGGGAGTCACCATGATTCCTCAAGAAGAAGAGCTATGGTCCAGGGTTCCCGGTTTTCAGGGCAGAAGAGTTTTTGTTTGGCCAGGGGTAGGTCCCATCCCTCAACATCTCATTTCTCGAGGGGTAGTATCTCTCAGGCCTATTCTAAGGGATCAGGAGATTGTTTTTTATGGTGTTTGAGGTCATCAATATCAAGAGTTCCCAACCTTTCCTAGTGGTCATCATCCATCAGGTACTCCGCTCCAAGTTCCTCTATTGAGGCAGTTCTAGCTGAGGCAGCAGTAGCAGGTTGCACCAACTTTAGATCAGCATAGGGTAGATATGGAAGGCAGAGGATAGCCCCGTGATGCTTCCCATCCTTAGATATCAGAGTGCGTCCACGGTGGTGGTTTTCATCAGGGTCAAAGAGTCCATGGAGGAGGTCGTGGTCAGCTTCATGTTTTAGTGTTTCCAACTTCAGGCGAGCCAGACATCATTCAAGGTACCCTTTGCTTGTTTTATAACTTGGTGTATGACTTATTTGATTTAGGAGAGACACACTCTTTCATATTACTAACCCTTTTCCATTCTTCGGTACTTGAGGTAGAGAGGATTCTAGTTCCCTTGGCGTTGAATATGACAGTTGGAGGTCGAGCTAACTTATTTGAAGTATGTAGAGACTGTGAGCTAGTGTAGGGGTAGCACCGCTCTTAGGGAGATTTCCTATGTTTACGAATACAACAATATGATTTCATACTCAACATGGATTGGTTGTATTCGGTGAAAGCTATTTTGGATTGATTTAGGATGAAGGTTGTGTTTTTTGATGCAGATGGAGAGCCAGTGGTGTTCGTTGGCGAGTGAGACCCTCGGATGGGTTAGAGGCGTGTTTTGTCCATATCATCCATGATGGCTGAGTTGATGCTATGTTCTTCAGAGGATCATCAGTTGGAATTTCCTAGGATCGTATAAGAGTACCCTGATGTCTTTCTAGAATAGGTTGTAGCATCACCCCCTCAATGAGATATCGATTTTGGGATCAAGCTACAACCAAGAGCGTCTCCTATATCTATGTCTGCATATAGGATAGCCCCTTATGAGTTACGAGAGCTACATATACAGCCTGATGTTTAGTTATAGTGCAGTTTTTTTTGACTGAGTGTGTCATCGCGGGGTTCACCAGTTTTGTTCATGAATAAGGATGATAGAAGTTTGCGGTTGTGTGTTGATTATCATCGCTTAAACAAACTGAATGTGAAGAATCACTATCCTCTTCCACGGATTGATGATTTATTCGATCAACTGAAGGGTGAAAGTTGGTTCTCAAATATAGAATTGCAGTCAGTATATCATTATATGTGTGTGAAGGATGAGGATATCTCTAAGACTACTTTCTGTTGTCATCATGGGCATTATGAGTTCATTGTAATGTCGTTAGGTGTGACAAATTCTCTAGTTGTGTTCATGGGATTGATTAACGTTGTGTTCTGTGAGTTCCTGGAAAATTTCATGGTGGTTTTCATTAACGAAATTCTTGTATAATCCACGTCTTGGGAGGAGCATGCAGAGCATCTACATGCCATTTTTGGAGTTCTTTATCAACATCAGTTGTTTGGGAAGTTGTCGAAGTGTGAGTTTTGGGCTCGAAAATTCCATTTCATGGGGAATGTTGTGTCCCAGTAGGGATTATCTATGGATCCATCGAAGATATAAGTAGTTGTGTCTTGGGCATCCTCCAAGACAGTTTCATAGGTGCGAAGTTTCCTTGGTCTCGTAGGCTACTACAGGAGGTTCGTAGCTGATTTCTCTCAAGTTTCAACTCCTCTGATGGATTTGAATAAGAAGGATCAGGTGGTCATATAGACTGATTAGTTCCAAGCAACTTTTGAGTATCTAAATGAGAAGTTAGTAAGTGCTCCAGTTCTTTGTATTCTAGTAGAGGGAGTTCAGTTTGATGTTTTTTGTGATGCTTCGCATCTAGGGTTAGGCTGTGTTCTGATGCAACAGAGATTAGTTGTTTCTTATGGGTCTTGGTAGTTTCATCCCCATGAACATAACTATTCCCCCCATGATCTTGAGTTGGCAGCCATTGTGTTTGTTCTAAAGTTGTGGATACATTACCTCATTGGCGAGCACATTGTGGTTTTCACTAACCATAAGAGTTTTAGGTATATTTTCTCTCAACGTGACTTGAACTTACGAAAACATTGGTGGATGGAGTTATTACAGGAATACGACTTCAAAATATCTTATACACCTGGAAAGGGGAATGTTGTAGCCGATGCGCTGAGTCAGAAGTCACGTAGTGATGCAGTGCGAGAATCTGGTGACTTATAGAGAGTAATGGAATAACTTTCAACATTAAAACTTGATATAGGAGTATTTAGGGGCATAGGTTGTCTATTTTAGATGACGATGCAGTCATCTCTGGTGCATCAGGTGGAAGAGTCCCAATTGGGGGATCTGGAGTTAGAGGTCTAGAGAGACCGAGTTGTTTGTAGGGAGGCCCCTGATGGTTGTTCTAAGGATGAACAACACCAAGTATTGTATCATGGAAGGATATTTGTTCCTTTGACAATGTGTGAGATGGTTATTAGAGAGTTTCATAGTTCTACTTTAGCAGTGCATCCTGGCATGACAAAGATGTATCGAGCCTTGAGGAGCCAGTTTTGGTGGACTAGGCTGAAGCGTGTGGTTGCAGATTTTGTGTCTCGATGTTTGGTCTTCCAGAAGGTGAAGACTGAACACCGTGTTCTTGGTGGTATGCTCCATCCATTAGATGTTCCTCAGTGGGAGTGGGAGGACATCTCAATGGACTTTGTTACTGGTTTACCTCAAGCTCAGGGAGGACATGACGCTATTTGGGTGGTAGTGGATCGTTTAACAAAATCATCCCACTTTATAGTAATCAACGAGTCAAGCTCAGTAGAAGTTTTGTCAAGGAAGTATCTAGAGGAGGTAGTGAGACTTCGTGGAGTCCCAAGGATGATCATTTATGATTGAGATCCTCATTTTACCTCTAGTGTGTGGAGAGGTATCTAGAATGATTTTGGTTCTTAGCTATTCCTTAGCACTACTTTTCATCCTCGGATGGATGGTCAGACAGAGCAGACCATCCATACTCTTAGAGACATGTTATGCTATTGTGTCTTGGATTTTGGAGGTTTGTGGATTAGGAACTTACCCTTGGTGAATTTATCCTAAAATAATAGGCTTCACTCCACCATCAGTATGGCACCATTTGAAGCCTTGTATGGTTGACTTTTCCATTCTCCGTTGTGCTGGACTGGGGTCAAAGAGTCAGCAATTCTCGGACCGGAACTAGTGAAGAATACAACAGAGATGGTTCAGGTGATTCGTGAGAGGATGAAGACAGCGCAGGATCATCAGAAATCATATACTGATCAAAGGAGGAGACCCTTAGAGTTTGATGTTGGGGATCACGTATTTATGAAGGTGACTCCCCATCGTGGGCAGCGATGGTTTGGTCATGGGATTAAGCTTTCTCCCCAGTTTTTTGGGCCTTTTGAGGTGTTAGCTCGTGTTGGAGTTGTGGCGTATCGAGTATCACTTCTCCCCACAGATGAGATAGATACATGATGTTTTTCATGCATCACAGCTCCAGTGTTATCTTCATGATGACTTGCGCGTCATTGATTGGGGAGAGATAGATGTTTATGATGATGCGTCCTTCAAGGAGTGGCATGTGGGGATCCAAGACCGCAAAGAGAAGTTGTTGCACGGGCGTTATATCCCCTTGGTTCGTGTCTTGTGGAAACATGGTGGCATGGAGGAGAGTACCTCAGAACGTGAGTCACATATATGTGCTCAGTACCCAGAGTTGTTTGATGTTTAACTCTTTTCATTTAATGACATTCGCTTTGTGGTTGTAGACCATTCGTGTTTATGAGATGGCTTTCTTTGGTTTCTTCTTATGGCTTTCTCTCTTTGGAGATCTATCTCGATGGGTGGTTGTTCGGAATTCTTTTTTAATTCCTTTTAGGTTGGTTTTGAATTCTTGAGGACGATATTGTTTTGAGAGGTATTTGATGCAATGGCTCAGACCTCTCTGGTCTATTCCTTTGTGAAAATCTGGGGTGTGAGGTGTTCTGGGAGGTTAAGGTGACTTATCGCCAATATTTTTCCAAATTTCTAGTTCTGTGAACAGTGTTTCCAATTCTATGAAAAGTGCAATAGTAGCCTTATGCGAATAGTTTCATCAGTAGCCTTAGGTGAACAGTGAAACTGTAGCCTTATGTTAATAGTTTCATTGGTAGCCTTAGCTGAACAGTGCAACGGTAGCCTTATATAAACAGTGTCATCGGTAGCCTTAGGTGAACAGTGTAATGGTGGCCTTATGTGAATAGTGTCATCGGTAGGCTTATGTGAACAGTGAAATAGTAACCTTTTGTGAAAAGTGCAATGGTAGCCTTATGTGAACAGTGTCATCGGTAGCCTTAGGTGAACAGTGCAACGATAGCCTTATGTGAACAATGTCATCGATATGCTTATGTGAACAGTGCAATGGTAACCTTATGTGAATAGTGTCATCAGTAGCCTTATGTGAATAGTGCAATGGTAACCTTATGTGAATAGTGTCATCAGTAGGCTTATGTGAATAGTATAATGGTAACCTTCTGTGAAGAGTGAAACAGTAGCCTTATGTGAACAGTGTCATCAGTAACCTTAGGTGAACAATGCAATGGTAGCCTTATGTGAACAGTGTCATCTGTAGGCTTATTTGAATAGTGTAATGGTAACCTTATGTGAACAGTGTCATCAGTAGCCTTATGTGAATAGTGCAATGATAATCTTATGTGAACAGTGCAATTGGTTGTGAACAGTGCAACGATAACCTTATGTGAACAGTGTCATCAGTAGACTTATGTGAATAGTGCAAAGGTAACCTTATGTGAATAGTTTCATTGGTAGCCTTATGTGAATAGTGCAATGGTAACCTTATGTGAATAGTGTCATCAGTAGCCTTATATGAATAGTGCAATGGTAACCTTATGTGAACAGTGTCATCTGTAAGCTTATGTGAATAGTGAAACGGTAACTTTATATGAAAAGTGTTTCCAGAACGGTGAGGTTCAACGATAGCCTCTATTTCCTTTTCCAAATTTTGAGTTCATAAACAGTGTTTCCAGAACAGTGAGGTCCAACAGTAGCCTCTATTTCCTTTGCCAAATTTTGAATTCATGAATAGTGATTCCAAAATTGTGAGGTCTAATAGTTGCCTCTATTTCCTTTGCCAAATTTTGAGTTCATGAATAGTGTTTCCAGGACAGTGAGGTCCATTGGTAGCCTCTATTTCCTTTTCCAAATTTTGTGTTCATGAATAGTGTTTACAGAACAGTGTGGTCCAATGGTAGACTCTTTTTCCTTTTCCAAATTTTGAGTTCGTGAACAGTGTTTCCAGCTTCCTACAGTTCACCCCTTTGACATTTCCTTTGACGTAAAATGTATTTAAAGCCTCATTTTAAGGACTCTAAGGTTGATTCAAAGGCCATAACTCCTGTATTAATTTTTCCTAAGGCTCGGGATTCTTTTACTTGGTCAAACCGCGTGGTTTAATGCGATTCTCTTTTAATGGAAAATCTAGCATATCTTAAATCATTGCTCCATTAAATCTTCTAAAGGGGAAAGATATCTTTCTCCCTATTTATTCCTCCTTATTCTCATGTGTGAGACGCTCTAACCTTCCATTCCTTCTTGTAGGAGTTGTGCGATCAAATTTCCTCCTTGGATTGGTTCCCCTCTGTTTTTGATGAAACCAAGTAGTATCGATCAATCTTCGATATAAGGTATGATCTATCATCATTCTTTAGGATTCATCGCCTTCTGTTTCTCATTTCCCTTTTATGGAATGCTATATATATGAACCTAATGGGATTTTCTTGGGTGTTGACTGGTGTGGTGGTGTCTCTATATCCTCAGGTGGATACAGTTGTCATGAGGGAGGATATCACAACCCGTTGTGTGTCTTGTTCTCATATAAAGAATGTTAAGAACCGTTTGAGGTAGGGGATTCATTTCTTCTCTTTTATTTTATGTGAAACTGTATAGTTAGGATATTTTATCCCACTAGATCATAATGAAATTTACATAATAAATATTTGAACTAGATAAAAAAAATTGATATTGATCGTATGTTATTGCCTCTTGTTTTTCTAGATAGTGTGATATCTATGCTTGTTTTGTTTAGATTTTCATTCTTGATGGAAATTGGTCCAAGAGCACAATTGATATGATATTTGTTTTTCTGCTGCTTTTGTTGTGATGTGATCACATATGGATATTGTGATATGTGGGAGCATGGAGGCCTATTGGTTGTGGCATCATTTGACACCAAGAGTGGTGAGATTAATTATTTTATGCATGTGGGTGTCAGGGAGGACACTAGGGATGATGAAATGGGTTAGATGTGAATGTTTGGATGCTTGCTGATTCTTTTTTGTTTTTATCCTCTTTACTTTCCCCAATTCTCAAGGTATCTGGTTTGCTTACCCTCCTCCCAAAAAGGGGTGAAGACACATGGGGTATGCCACGTGCTTTCCATGTTTATCTTCTCAAGGAAGGATGGGTATATGCTCTTTCTATAGGTGGAAAAGACTTGACAGGTAGTTCATCTAATCACCGAGTTGATACCCCTTGTGTTTAGTAGCTTATAATGATTTTCTAGAATGCATGGGAATATGGGAAAGTAATAATGTTGTTAATAAATGATTTAATAAATGATGTTAACTCAAGGGGTTAGAGCTTGTTGGGACGTAATGTTGAGGTTACAATTTAAAGGGATAATGGACTTTGGGTGTGATGCTAATGAAATATAATGTGTATTTTTTAATGGTTAATTAATGTTTAAATAATTAATTAATGTAAAGTGCAACTAATAAAAAGAGAATGAAGTAATGTAATAAATCTCTTTAAATGGTTGTGTGCATATAGGATACCTAGTCTTAGAAGTGGTAGTCGGGAGTCCGAGAGACGTTATCTGCAGTTGAGTCTAAGACTAGGTTGTGCCCATATTGTGGTTATGAGCTATAGTATATTCTGTACTTTTGTGTTTTTATACGCTACTCCACCCTGTCAGTTAAGGAAACCCAAGGATTCTGAGCCCTGGGTGTGTTTTCCCCAACATTCTGGTTGGAGGATGAATGGATGACTGCCCCCTTCAGCCCCATTATCTTCTCCTTGTAGTTACTTGTTCTGGTAAGTACAATGGTTAGTTTTCTTCATATATGTGTGTAGAGGGCTATAATAGCTTGTGTTTATTAACACACATATATTCTGGATATAGTTTCTTATAGACTACTATAGGTATAACGTGTATAGGTTGTGGTGCCTTGAGGATCCTTACTCGGTGTATGGGCTTCAATGGATTAAGGTATAATGCCCGACATATGATACACGTTATGTGAGTTGTGGTGGCTCTTGGAAACTACCTGGTTACTTTGTTTATATGGACTTGGTGGTTTTGTTGCACAAGGTGCATGTTGTGGTGCTTCGCATAGGTGTCTGCAGGCAAGCCTTTTTAGACAGAGATTCTTAGGACATGCGACATTGGGGAAAAGTGGAAAACTAGTGGGGAAGTAGTAGCAGTGTACCCTTGATATTCTTTATTATATTATATACTCTTGTATACAATACTTGGTGAGAGTAGCCATGGTGAGGCTGGGAACTTATTATACATGTTTTGGTGATGAGTTAGTTTCACTTGTTGTTCATTGTGCTTTATCATTCTTTATTTACATTTTCATGAGAGGATAAAGGGAGGATCCTACTAAGTATATTGTTATACTCTCCCTATGTATATATAAACTATTTTTTAGGTCACTTGAAGTAGGTTGGAGATCTAGCTGGTTTCTATTAGCTTGGGGTTGCAGGATCTGTTTAGGCTTATGGTTGCTGTTGTTTTTACTTTACTTTGGTACTTCCAGATTTCCCCTTTTAGTTGTAGTATTTTTGCATGACATTACATATGTGCACTTGGAATTTCTTTTATATTGCAGTCCAACTTGTATTTGGTTGGTTTTTGTCTTATCTCTCTCTTTTGCATGTGTTCTCTTAGAGGGTAATGCCTCCCATTTGTGTGTTTACTATACCCTCGGTGCTAGTTGACTACCTGGGGCCTACTGGAGGTAGAACTTGGGGTTCATTATCTCCATTATCACATTTCTAGCCTAAGAGGGGTACACCTTGTGGGGAGGGGATCGTGATAGCAAAAGATTATTTGTAGGAGGAAATTTCTTTTTTCTACTCTCATTATTTTCAATCTGAATATCCCTAAAAACTGCATGATACGTAATGAGGGAAATGTTGATGATAAATGAGAAATAAATTATCAATTTTTAATCATCTAGAACTTGGATTTGGTGGAGTTAATAAATGATGGCTTTCAGATAATGAACATCACTGAGATCATACATATGTTCTGATCAACTATGAAGAAATAAAACAATTTTTACTATGAGTGCTCCCATCACTTATTCTATAATATTTTTTTTAGTAAATTGATATTATTTTATTTGTAGGTTATATGAGAATCATATCAAGAAACAACTTCCACAAATTACAGCAGTGACTCTTGAAGAACATCAGAAAAATAATTTTTCCTACTAGTTTCAAAAACTGGTAACATAAATTATTTATGGTTTAACATATAAAATCAATTTATTACTTATTATATTGATAATAGTTTAAAAAAATTAGGTATCTCAACTTACTGATAAAATTGATAATCAATTGAGTTTATTGAGTAACCCACCATCTAAAATGGTTAGATATTATAATGCATATGTGGTGAATGATTTTCAATTTCATACACATGAATATGGAGAATAAAAAACAATTAATAGTGATATTTTCTTGAGAGGATCTCATCATAGAGAAATTGAAGTTGAAATTTATGGTATGCTGGAAGAAATTATCAAACTATGTTATATGGGACAGAATTACATAACGATATTTAAATATCAGTGGTTGGATACAGATAGAGACTTGCGTGTTCATCAGAGTCATGGAATCACTGATATTAAATATAAAATCCTTCTTGCAGTAAATGAACCATTTTTATTAGATCATCAGGGACATAAAATTTATTTTGAGAATTGCTATCCTACTTTAAGAGAGTTTGGTGATTAGAAGAGCATAATAAAAATGAAATCATGAGAAAAGTAGTTCATTTGAAGTGAATGTGGTTCTAATAAAGTGAAAGGAATTAAATTTTTTCAAAAGACTACTCAAAGTCTATCTTTTCCATGAAGAGAGATGAACATCATTGATGACACCCCACATTTCAGGGTTGATAGTGATGATGATGATTTTATTGATGTAACAAATGAATTTAAAATGACAAGACATGATGAAACTAAAACTCCTATGGAAATTAATGATACTGAGGACAAATATGAAGATATTGACACCATCATATATGAAGATGAAGATTGACATAGTTAAATGATAGTTATAATCATATATAATATATATCTATATATAATAGTTGATTTTAACTATTTGATAACAAAAGTTATTTCATGTTTCAGATGGACTAAGATCTATTTCGTGAGTTGGAGGGTGCTGATCTACCTGCCGATGAGAAGGATGTTGGATCATCTTACCCTCAGACTACTGGCAGTGTAGTGAGGACTTGGAGGGGTCATGGTCTTGGATATTGATGATTCCTGACCCTATCCCTGAGATACATCCACATATTAGCTTCGATCCATGCATGTAGAGGTATATTAATTTTTGTATTTTAATTACTTTTCATTAATTATCATTAATTTAATTATATACTAATTTTTTGATTATTTTTATTTTATTTTCATAGCTTTTCACATATAGTTGTTGGATATGGGAGTGATATATTAAAAAATTATTTTTTTGGACCACGGGTTATATGGGATCAGATTCTCATAGATGTTCAGCACTACATGTTCAATCATTAGCTGGTACGTAAATACATAAAAAAAAAATTTAATTAATAACTTGATATTATTAATTATTTTTAGAGTTTATGGTATCCCATCGATGAGAGTATGCATGAATCTATCTAGCAAACATGAGAGGGCCATATGTGTCAGTGTTTCCGCCAATTTTTATATAATTTTAGGAGGACAATAATGAGGAAAGCAGGAGTCACAAAGTTTCATCAATCTTGCTATGCCCACCGACCTGATTACATTTCATCTCAGGTTTGGGTTGGATTATGTTCACACTGGATGAGTGGTCCTTTTCAAAGTACATAATCAGTAAGTCAACAAAACTGAGGGAGACCGGAGGTGAAACATCAAGCTGGTAGTCATACATTGAGTACGCATATGGAACATATGGTAATTACTTTTTTTAATTAATTTAGATAACTTTAAATGTAAATTGTTTATTTTATATTCATATAGGTAGTCGAGTAGCCCAATATTATAGAGTTAGATTTTTATAAGAGGATGTACAACGATTCTGTAACTAGAGAGATTAGAGTTGATCACCAATTTTAGATCGTGGTCGGTATAATTTCTTTTTGATTTTTAAAATTAACTAAAAATAATATTTTAACTTTTTTAATTTAAAATTGAAATTGAAGGAGACATATGAGGCCACAAAGTATCAGACACAAACTGAGAGTCCGGATGAGACCGATTATCAGACTAGTACAGTAAGATTTGATGAGGCAGTATGGATGCAGAAGACCTAGTATGCCTTCTAGAAAGGCCGAGTTGTTGGTATCAACTCTCGATTAACACATGAGAGTTATTAAGGTACCACTGTGATGTCGGTGTGTAGCTCAACAGGAGCTCATGGAGAGTCATCATCATCTGCTGCATAGTATTAGGAGCAGCTACGAGCTCAGGGTGTGTTTATAGAGAGTACCCGTAGGGAGAAGGAAGAGCTCCATCGACAGTAGAAATAGTAGGAGGAGATGCGTCGATGACAGCAGTAGCAGCAACATGAGCAGACGATGAAGTGCATATGATTTCTGACCAATGATTTAGGGATGGATTTCCCTCCACCACCTCCTCCAGCTTCTACACCTCCTCCAGATGACCCTCCCCTAGTGATGTGTTTACTTTTTATGATAAAATATTTGAATGTAATTTTTTTTTAATATTATATATTTACATTTCTATATACATCCTTTTTTATATTGTCGCAAATATTGCATTTTTCTATGATTTTATTAGTTATTTAATTTTTTTATTATTTTAATACTTTATTATTTATTTAATTTATTTATATTTATTATTTATTTATTATTTTATTAAAATTACTATTTTATTATTATTATTTTATTATTATATTTTTTATATTTTTTACAAATATTGATGTTTTTATTATTTTATAATTTTTTATAGTTTTATTATTGTATTAATATTAATTTTATAATTTTATTAATATTAGTTTTATTATTTTATTAATATTAATTTTATTATTTTATTAATATTAATTTTATTATTTTATTAATATTAATTTTTTTATTATTATTATATTAATTTTTTTATTATTATTATTATTTTTATTATTATATTATTATTATTATTAATATTATAATTATTTTTTAATATTATTTTATTAATATTTTATTATTATTGTAATTTTTTTATTCAATTTTATTAATATTAATTTTATTTTTATTGTATTTATTTGCGATGGGACCATCGGAATATGGTTTGTAAAAAACTCGAAGAAACTATTTGCGATGCTATTTTTTACATTGAGGTATTTGCGATGGGACCCCGTCGCAAATACCTCAATTTCCAATAGTGTGTGTTTTTTTCATTACACATTGAATATTAATTTATATTTGAAAAAATATCTGGTTGAAACAAATTTAGATTAATTCAATTAATTTGGGGATTGAATATACACTGAAAAAATATAAAATGTAGGTCCTAAAATTGGCATAATCTATGATAGTGAGATGGGTTTTCATCCATGCACATGTGTGTCACTATGCACTAAGACTACAAGAAGAATAAAAAATTACAACTATGATAGGGGAATCTTCATCAATAGTTATTTTACCATGGATGAAAAAATTACAACCATGAGGGCTACCATGATTCCATCTCATATGCCAGCATGTTTGAAAAGCTGATGCAATGAGAAAAATTATGTGACTATGAGGTGGTAATGAGACTGTGTGTCAACTTCTATTATGATTCCCACATGATAACATGAGAAGGTAATGATTCTACTACTGTGCAATATTTTTTTACCCCTACTACAATGAACCCCACATCCATATTTCTTTAATGTGAGTGATAGCGTAAAGACATTCTATGACCTTTCTCTTATGACCATGTCATTCCAAAAAATCCAACCATGAAAAGATGATGATTATTGGATAACCTATGGTTATGAACCACTTTAGATCCCTATTATGTTCGTTTCTTTAAGACAATACCTCTAAATTCAAACAAAATTGAGGATCATTAATCAAGATTTTTTGAAACACATGGACTCGGTTCTTGGAAAATAGGAAAATAACCATAATTTTGATGTTAATCATGTACTCGGATGAAGAGTTTTGATGAACATAAAAACAACAGTCTTGAAAATAATTCAATAAAGAATCAAGATGACCTAAACCCTAATATTAACAAAATCAAAGGACACACCAAGTCAACATCATTACCAGGGTTGATATGAACTTTTCTTCTCTAGGAGGCACAATCCATGATTTGATTATGAATTGATTATGTGCCCAAATTTCATGTTCAATGATCATCCATGTATATGATGAAAACCATCCAATGCATTTTTATAGGCAAAGATCTCAACATGATTAGGATGAAACCTCTACACTAAATAATATGGAACCAAATATTAATATTCATTTAATGAGGAGATAAATTAACCAAATGAAGATGAAGCACCAATAAAAGATAATGGTGACCTTACTAAGATTGATAGAAAGTACCAATCTTGAGAAAAAGTTAACATATTATGATCGAGTTTGAAATCAACTTTTTAGTATAGAATTTTCAAATGCACCATGTATTGGTGAAAAATTAAATGATATGGGGGAATGTACTCTCTCAACATACTATATGTGATTCCATTGAAATATTAATACAAAATGATTTCCAAAATGATTCAAAATAATTTCCATGTGAATATTATAGAAACCCAATCTCACAAATACTAGTTTCCTTATAACTAGTTGATCCAACCATGCTTTATTCACTGGCCTTACATGATCATGTGGTTACTATTCAAACTGAACTTCATACTAGTATCTCCCATATATTAATCACCCACACAAAACAATATTATTTTCATTCCCAAAAAATGAATTGGCACTTGCCAACCTTAAAGACTGAAAACTAAGTCACATGCATTCAGTGATAACATATTTCTATTCAGTCATCATCTAGATAAATTTAACATCTCTCAACAATATACAAGTACCTCAATCTTTAGAATAATGTTATATTGAGTCCTCCCCACCCTTAAAAATCATAGCAAACTGATTCCATCCTGGAGAATTGAACCACCATTATAGGTGATTATTTAATCTCTACTCCATCACCAACACATGTTTTCAGTTCTATTCATGAATTAAATAAAAAATATAAATTTCAACCCACTGAATCCTTTATGATAAATTTAGTATCAATTACAACAGCCACTCGTCTATTCAAAAATGAGAAATTTCTTTTTGAATAAATAGATGATGTCCAAGACTAATAGAAAGATATGGCTCAAATTCATTTTCCAAAAAAGGATCAATCAAATTTTACTAAATCCCACTCAGTTTTTAAGTCCACTTTCAAAACTAAACCAGAATGTGTATCATCTACTTCACAACATTATATTGAGTAGAAACTAATTTTTACTATTTTTCAAGACAGACCAAAAAAATTAACCAACTGAATCTTCATGAATGAGATTAATATTGATCATGGGATGAATTTTTTTCAATTGGAGGATTCATGAGATACCAATCTCATCCATCATCTTTTACCCACAAAATAAATCTGATGAATGGAATCTATGATCATAATTTTAGGTGTAAATCAGAATTTTTAGAGGAGAGGATCGTTCAAATCAAGTTTAAAGAAAAATAATATTGAAAAAATCTATGAATTTATCTCTAAATTTTGAACTATTTAGTAGAGGATTAGGATGCTTCCACAATCATTCAATTGATCTCATGATCAAATTATTCTATTTCACAATTTTTATTTCTTAATTTCTGGTAATTTTTTTGTAATACTCTAATGATAGAATTCTAGGCCTTATATGGTCATTATAAAGAATATTACCCCATTCCACTATTAATTGGTTCCGATCATTAATGATTAATTACATATAAACATTCTCTAGTGGATTTTAATGGCTTAATTAGTTTCATATTTCAACTATCTTTGAATTTTAATTTATTCTACTCTCAGACATAGGATATCATACTTAGACACATGTAATTAATTTTATACATGTCATATCAAGAAGTGTTAATTTGAATGTGATGAGAGATATGTGATAACCAGTCTAGGAAATGACATGGGATAAAGTTATTTTTATTATTCTTTATCCAAATCGAAACAAAAATATAAGAGTAGTCAATGATAAATCATTCAATAAGAGAAATGGTAGGGAAAAATAAATAATTTTTAAATAGGGGAATGAGGGAATGATCTAAGGATGGAAAAAAAAAATTAAGACAGAATTTAAATCAATTCAATTTCATCCACTGTTTTTAAAATTTTAATTTTAACAAATTGAATCATTCTCTATAATGACGTGATATTTAGAATGATTTAAAATACATAATATGTTCAATAATTTGAGTCACACTATAAACCCAATGAATATATATATATATATATTAATAAGTAATTATTAACAAATCAATAATATGCACTGAAACTGAATGCAATTAATAGTTTTTACCAATAGAAGATAAAACATTTGTATGAGTTAATATTAATTTTTTTTAAAAACAAAGTTTTATTTATTCATTTCCTTCTTTAAAAATCTATATTATAATATTTTAAAATATATATTTGATAAAATAAACTTCATTTATTAACACCTCACAATAAAATTTATATAGTATGAATTTTCTACGTTCTTCTTAATGATTGATTGTTATTTAAAAAAAGGTTTATATGAAAACTATACTTTTTATGATTTTATCACTATGTAATTGTATCATTGATATTAAAAAAACATTTAAGTAGTAAAATATTGATTTCAGGAATAACAGTATTTAGTTTAATATATTAATTGATCTTATAAATACCATGTTAAAAGTTATTAGAACTAAAAAAATCATATTAATGAAAACTATTTTTGATCATCTTTTTTAATGAAGTATTTTCAAGGTGGGATTCAGTTTTATATTTCCATAAAATCTTCATTTATTTTAGTCAATTTATAATAAATTAATTTATTTCTCTATGATTTTTATTAATTATAATTTTTTCATACTTATAAATTTAATGATTAAAAACATCATTCTTCAAAAATATTTTTCTAAGCATATAAGGGTGTTTATTTTCAAATTATCTTTTCACAAATTTTAAAATTTCATAAGAAAAAATGATTTTTAAATATAAATTGATAAGGTTAAATTTATAAAATATGTTTTATTTTAAATTTTGAAATCAAAATTTATTACAAATATTAGAAAATACTTAGCATTGTAAAAAGTAAAAAATTTAAAATGATTTTTTTCTAAAGGAAGTGGACTAAAAATGTTTAAAAATGTTTTCAAATAATTTTTTGATATTATTTTAGACTTTATATTGTTCCAAATTCCATATTTTAACACTTCTTCTCCATTGATCCTTAAATAGTGTCACTATATTATTAAAAAATGACGCATGTTTCCAAAAGTTCTCTTTTCTTCTATTATAAAAGGATATCACTAGGACCACTCAAATTTAAAACAATCATTATAAATACTAATTTAATCCCAACCGAAATAATATAACTAGAACCCTATCCAAAAATATTAATAGTAACTATATTGACCCTGAAATGGTAAAAATCGTTTTTATCACGATAAGTTTAAAAAGGGTTAATGAGGGGATAAAACCAAATGATAAGGGTAACATTGTAGCCAAACTATATCTTATTTTTATTGGATTAGTGGATTTATACCCATAATTATACTATAATATATCTAAATGTGTTAGGAAATATTTTTAATTAAATATTAATTTATATTAATTTATTATTTTTCAAAATTCAGTGTCCCTTATCTCTCTAATAAAAGTGAACCTTTTCTTCTCAATACTTAAAACTTAAAAACCCATTGTTTTAGTAATTTTATAAACCAAACCCTTCCTATTATTCCACCCCATATTCATATGTAATTAATTTAGCAATAATACCAATAATAGTGGTCTTAAGTTGTTGAGTAAAGGAGGTTTTCCAAAGAATATGTATAGATTTTATCTTCAGATTTTAGTTTTATGTAACCTTCCACATCCCTAAAAACTTTTTAAACCATGATTATATAATAATTTTTTATTAAATATAATAAGGGGTTTTTATGTTAATTTATCAAACTATATCCATATCCTCTTTCACCAAATTGGAAAATAAATCATCATTCATCAGTATGGATAACTACCACCTCGCGAACAGATTTAATTTTTTTCTGTAACGGTCTCTCAATATAGGTTCTAATGATGAAATTAATGTTTAAATATTATATTAATGAAATATTTATCATTGTTAAAATGTAATATGTCATTTACCTTCTTACCATTCCTTGAATAGAAAAATGATAACGTCTTTCATGCGTATGTGTTGACAACCACCTCAACAAAGCAATAGGATTTGTTTCCATTGTGAAATAAAATATATTTTTATATAAATATATTTCATTAAATAATATTATATATATAAAATTATTATAATTATTTAATAATAAACTAATATTCACATTCTTTCTATAATGATCGTTGAAAAATGGAAATATTACTCATGTGTATATATTGTCTACCATCTCCATGATTGTTACGTAGTTCATTTTTTGTTACCATATTTAGTATATGGGTTTAAAATTATAATTGATGTTTAAAAATTATAACTATATTTGGATTATTATTTAATATATGATTTAATAATGGTTGATTTGACCATATTCAACCAACCAATGTCATTTTTGATGTAAGTATTGAATATCATAAAAATGTAAAATGTAAACTTATGTGATTATATAAATATATATGACATGGAATAAGTGAAATTAAAGGAATAATAATATTTAAAAAGGTTCTTAATAAATTAAAAAAATATCCTATGTTTATTATTCATGAAGATAATAAATGCACATGATGATTCAGAATCATGGTAAGGGACATTCTGTTGAAAATTATCTTTTAAATATTCCCTTAAAACTACATTTTTCTTATATAGAAATATTTTATAAAAAAAATTAATAAGGATTTCACTATTATATTATAATTTTTTAAAGTAGTTTTTTTTCAAATTTTTTTATGAAATGGATTTAAGTAATTTCTCTTGTCATTTTTCGAAGGAGGTATATTGTGACTTTTTAGAAAAAAAAATATGGAGAGTTTTTTTAACTTATATGGAATGAGAGACTCTTCCACCATCATGATACCTTTATTATTTGAAATTTACTTTATATATTTTTATATATTTTTATGAAAAATTTTTCTTTAATATGTTCTCATTTTTTAACTTTTAAGAAGTGGTTTCCAAATTGTATGATACCTTGAGTATTTTTTTATTCTATGTTCCTAAGAATTGTTTATGATGATGGATGGTTCCATTATAAACCAATTATTAGTAGTTATCTAATGAAACAACAACATTTGGTTGTCTTTTTAACCAATGATGGGTCATTTCGGGATTAACCATGGAGGGTTGGTTACATTATAACCTCCAATTCGTTGTGTACTCAGGAAATGGAAGTTGACCATATAGGATATTCCATTTATAAGATTGATATGGAAAAATGACTTCCCAAGTTACTTAAATAAATTCTCTATGATTTATAATGAATATTCATGAAAAAATTTCAATTTCTAAAAGATGTATGATAAATATATTTTTGAAAAAAATGAAGATTCTCATTTCAGTGTAAACAAGTATATTTAAAAAAATGGTTGTTTTTGTAATTTTCGGTTTGTCACCAAACTAACATATTTATTATTTTTATGTCCCTTGATAATATTTTTATGCACATTCTAGGTTTTAAATATTTTATCACAAGGTTTAAGAATATTTAGGGATAAGGACAAGTTCTATAAGATAATTGTGAAAAAATTTCATTAAAAGAAATCATATTTTATTTAAAACATATTTTTTAATGGATATTGAGTATAAGTTTCCACATGTAATGTATGGGTTTAATATGTATAGGTTTATACTGATTATCTTAAAATATAAACTAATGGGATCTTTGAGAATTTAAATAACTGAATTCTAGTTTAAATTCATTGGACAATGTAATGTATAAGTTCAGGTATGTGTAGTTGGTATCAATGTAGGCTTTAGATATATTTGGATATTAGGATGTTTTCAATTGAGGTTATCTTATGAGCTATGGATACCAATATGGGTTTATAATGGTATGGTTGATCCTAATTTCAACATATTATAAATCCATTTTAAGACTTTATGTTATGATATTTTTAGGAGACTAATGATATTTTCTGAGGCATTTATTTCCGAATTAATTATGGATGATTACATTTTGTGATTAAAAATGAAAGGTATGAGATAACCTTTGAGGTTAAAAAATTTATTTAATGTTAAATATATTATGGTATTTTTTAGGATGATTCTCACATTTCTAGGTATGCTATAATATTTATTGTTTTAGAAAAATAATATCCCACTATTCGAGCAACAACCTATGGCATTGAGAAAGGTTGATATTTTTGAACTCACATCCAAAGGGAGAAAAGGGTGAATCATCTACCACTAGCCTATGTGTTTTACTGGTTAGTAGGAATATTGTTTCAAATATATGTTTTTTAAAATAATGATTATGTAGATTTTGAGAACATATGTTATATCATTTATATAACCATGGGATTGAAAAGCTATTTAGTGAATCAATGATTAATATAACACCTCAAAAATTTGAAATAAGAATATTTTATTCGATAGAGTATGTGACATGCAACAAAAAACAAAAAAAAAACCCATAAAATATATTATATTAAATTTAATCTCATCGAATAGCTTGTGGAACATGAAAACCCAAGTCTAAATAAACTATAATATTGTATACTCTTATAACCTAATCGTTAAATTAGAGGTTATGAATAGTAATTACTAAATTAAAAAAATATGGTTATCTATTGATTTCAAATAAAATAATAATCATTTGAAAGAAATATATATATTTGCTGAAAATTTATATTTTTTACTAAAAAATGGATTAGTGGCGTATTTCACAAAAAAATTAATATTATTTATTACTAATTTTATAAAATATATTTGGAAAAAATATGCATCAATTTTAAGTCAAATATAAAAATTATCTTAGGTTGAATTTTTGATAATTTTCTGAGAATAATCATTATTTTATGAATATTGAAAAATACTAGATTTTAATTGAAAATTTACTTTTTTGTTTAAATTATATATCAAGTTAAATTGTATTTTTAATTGGATTAAAAGTATAATTAGTTTAATTATATACCAATTAATCCAAAATAGTTCATTTAGATCTTTTTCATATTTAATTTTGACATAAAAACATTGTGAGCTTTTGAAAATTTTCTCTTTAAAACCCTAATTTATCGTCGCATATATGGGATATATTTTTAAATAAAATTTTACACTTTTGTTAATTGAATTTGGAAAATGGATTCTATATTTTTAACCAGAATAATATAAAATTTATAATATGGTCAAGCTAATTTTTTACCATAATGAATTCTGAAAATAGTTAATATTAATTACCATAGTTAAGGTGGAAATTGATATACTGGGGGGTTAAACTAAGTAGATTATGGGTAACAATGACGTACCAACTTGTTCAAAACCCATTTTGTATCAATATTTCTACATTATATCTTCTATATTCAATAATGGAATATTTTTTAGGCTTCTATAATGATAAAAACCTGAGTATGATTGAATCTTTTCAAAAGATTACAAGTGTGCCACTCACCTCAATTATAAAAATCCACCCCTTATCCTCCTTTATTCCCACCATCAATATTAATTGGATCGGCCAAAACCTACCCAAATTAGTTAAAAAATTACATCAACTCTTCCCAAAAGCCTTATTTTGGGAAGTAATTCAACCTAGGAAGGCCTTTAATACAAACCTAAGGAGGATATTCGAAAAAGAGGTATCATTTTACAATGGGGATTTTTATTTTATTTCGTACTCTACCTCCTTCAATTCTTATTAAATCATGCTAATATAGTAACCTCAGTATCTTTAATATCTTGATATGTTGTTATAATAAGGTAATGAACTAAAACCACCTCTATTTCTATCAAATGGGTAATGAAATCTATGATCGTGGTATGACACACTACTACCTCACGAACCAATCTCATTCATTATTCCATTATAATCCCTCATGGTTGGGTATGATGATGTATCTAAAGTATACATATGATAATTATAGAATATTTATACTATTAGAGTCATAATATCATATATACCTTTTTATTTTCCATTCAGTATGGAATATGATGACATCACCAGTGTGTATGACATACTACCACCTCACAAAGCGATGTGATTCATCTTTCACTAACGCCTTACATGGATGATGATAAGGAATAATTTAATAAATATGTGTTCTATACATGAAATAATTATGAAATTAATTACATATTTATCATTATTAAGAGACAATATATATATATATATATATCATTTTATTTCTTACCTTTTCACTCACTTAAAGATTTTAACATTATTTATGTACATGTGGGATACCACATTCACAAAGTGATGTGACTCTCTAATAAACATGACACCAAAAGGATGATATATATATATATGTATATAATTATATAGTATTTTATTTATGATAATATGATTATTATATAAAAATAAAACATTACTTACCTCATTTAAATAATGAACATTGAAAAATGGAAACATTACTCATGCATACATATGACCTAACGTCTCTATGATTGTAACATAATTCATTTCTCAAAGTCATATTTAATTATTGGACTTAAAAGAAATATTAAAGTATAAATATGATTATTATTTCGTGATTATTATTATTGATATGATTTTACTATATAATATGCTCATAAACTAGATCTTTCAAGATGAATTATATATAAGAAAATAAGGAAATTAACACATGAATTAAATAAAATAAATAATGATAATTAAATAAAGAGAGAAAAGATATTATAAAAGGATCTTATATGATATTATAAATACTAAAATGGTTCTTTAATAACTTAATAACCTATCTAAATGTAAAGACCTGTAAATTTCAAGGAAATTTTTTTTCTTAATTTTCTTTGGAATTTTACAAGAGCGCAGCTTCTGACGGCACCTGATTCCGAGGCCCGGTGTGCCCGAAATCATTTTCTGAATTTTGGCTCGGGTACGTTCAGTGAACGAACATGCGGGTTTTTCTAACTTTTGAACCGGTGCCCGGAATCGAATTCTGAGGGCTCCGATGAAATTGCAGCGCCGGTATTCGCTTAGAAACGCCTCTTCCGAAGTTGCGTTTGCTCGGGTGTGGTTTTTAATTTTCGGGCTTAAAGTTAAGAAATAAAATAATTTTGCGACAACTTTATTTTATTTCGCTTAAGCCACTTGGAAGCCAATTGAAGCCACTTAAAGGCGGCTTGAACTGAGTTGAACTGGATACGATGCTATCCAGAAATATCCTACCCCTTGGTAGGATATTTGTGAGGTGGGGCCCGCACGAGCCCCGCTGTTTCTTTCCGCTAAGAAACGCACCCATGAAAACTCGTCTTAATGAAAGTCAACTGACCCGTTTCTTAAAATCTTAACAGACCATTTAATTGAGCTGTTTCTTTTGTGAATTAAATGGGCTGTTTCTTTCGTGAATTAAATGGCATGTTTCTTTCGTTGAATTAATTCAACGAATTAATTCAATCGTTTCTTACCCCCCCTTTCGTGTGTTGGCATAATAATAAAATAAGACCAACCTATCTTTTTTTGGAGGATTTCTCGTTGAGACAGAATCCTTGTATCTTCTTCCTTCTTCGCGAAGAACGCGAAGAACGCGAAGAACGCCGAACCCAGAAATCGACGACGCGACGCCGTGATCCGCGATGCCGACAACGTTCTTCTGCGACGTCTCTTCCTCCGCGACGGGTCTTCGATAGGCTGCTTGAGTTAGCAGACTCAACGCCGTGTTCCGTGACAATGCGACGCCTTCCCGCGACGACGCTACGATCCCCCCTCTTCCGCGACAAACAATTCCGCGAAGAACGCTCACGCGCGACGACTCCGAGGTAGGGATTTTATAATTTTGGAATACCCCTCTTTATATTCCCGTGAACATTCTTTAAAAATTAAAGAACCGGAATCAAAGAAACAATTTTATTTTATTAAAATTGTTGGTTCATGTGTTGAACATTTTACTTTCTCCCGTTGCTTTTATCTAACGCGGAGAGTGCGGGTCAAACGAACACGGCCCGACAACCCTCCGTCGTTCTTCGTGTTTTGCGGAGTTGGCGGGCGACGGAAAAATATGATGCAAGAGCAATTTGATGATCCCGTAGTAAAGAGCGGAACTCGGGAGGAACAACGGCGCAGACGGGAAGGAAAACGGGCCACCGGAGCGACTCCGGCAGCCCGTGGAAGCCGGTGGCGGCGCGGGTCGCCGGCGCGGCGGCGCCGGCGGCCGAAGGAGGCGGCACCCCGCGGGTGTCCAGCGCGGCACCCTGCGGGTGTCCAGCGCGGCACCCCGCGGGTGTCCAGCGCGGCACCCCGCGGGTGCCGCGGGTGTCCAGCGCGGCACCCTGCGGGTGCCGCGGGTGTCCAGCGCGACACCCCGCGGGTGCGGCGGGGTTGTCACGCGGCACCCCGCGGGTGTCCAGCGCGACACCCCGCGGGTGTCGCGGGGTTGTCACGCGGCACCCCGCGGGTGTCCAGCGCGGCACCCCGCGGGTGCCGCGGGTGTCCAGAGCGGCACCCCGCGGGTGCCGCGGGGTTGTCACGCGACGCGTCCGGCTGTCTGGCCGACACCTCGCGGGTGCCGCGGGGGTGTCACGCGGGGCGGCGGCTTTCCCCCGCGTCGGCCGCTCGGCCGCTCGGCCGATCCGAGCCGGACCGGCCCTGGCCGGGCCTGGCCGGGCCAACCGGGTCGGACCCAACCCGGTTCGGTCCAACCAGGGGGGGTCGGGCCGGGTCGCCCCGGGCCCGGACCCCCCGTCTTCGGACGACTTTCGTTCAAACGGCCGTAACATGAGCTACGGGCCTCCAAACGACTCGCCGTCAGCGGAAACGCAATCCTTGGAGCGAGATGGTCGTTTCGGTCTGTCTCACTCAAGGTTTCGGAATACCTTGGGTTCGGCCGGGTTGGTTCGTACACGAAACCAACCGGGCCCTCAGAGCAGAAACGCTCATATCTTGAGCTACGGACGTCCGATTGACGTACTGTCAGCTTTGTTAGTTTCCTCTTAGTGAGACGGATCTTTCGGCTCACTCCTCCCGGGGTTTGGGCGCAGGTGGAGTACGGTCGGGTTGGTTTTTCCTTAAAAACCAACCGGGCCCCTCGGACGAAAAAGCCAATAACTCTCAGACCGGGCGTCCGATTGACGCGCCGTCTATTGCGTTGAGTTCCTGTTGACGATACGGATCTTTTGGCATCCTTCGCCCGAGTTTTGGATACAGTTGGTAGTGGCCGGGTTGGATCGCACCCGAAATCCAACCGGGCCCCTAGAACGGAAAAGCTGATATCTTTCAGACAGGACGTCCGTTTGACGAACCGTCAGCGGCGTTGACGATCACGTTGAGAAACGGTCCCTATGAGTATACCCTATAAGAGCTCGGGGTACAGTTGAGATACGGCTGGGTTTGGTTCGCTCACGAAACCAACCGGGCCCCTGGGACAAAAAGGCTAATAACTCACAGACCGGGCGTCCGATCGACGCGTCGTCTGTTGCGTTGAGACCCCTGTGACGAGGCGGTCCTTTGAGTTACTTCTTCGTGGGACCTTGAGATACTTGGAGTATCGACTTGCAGCTCGTGGAGCGGACCCTCCCAGAGTCGAGCGTTCGGAGTACGGAGACCGTGTAGCCGACTGAGACCTGACGACTGCTTGACCGACTCGACTTGGAGTGAGTCGACTAGCCCAGTGGACGGAGCACTACTTTGTTTGGGTGCAGACCCATGGCGGACGGAGCACTACCTGTGTGATAGTGCAGACCCGCGGTACTCGTCCGGAGAGTACCTCAGCAGGCTACTAGGGGGTGTGCACTACTGTGTTTGGGTGACATACCTCGGCGGGAAGCACTACTGTGTTTGGGTGGCTGGCCCACGGTACTCGATAGGAGGAGTACCTCAGCAGTCTTAGGTTAGTGAGCAGTACCTCGGAGTCGTGACAGGACCACTGTACACTCTAGAGACGGAGCTCTTCAGTAGTTACGGTTTCGATAATGAAAATCCTGGTTTGAGCTGAGACTTTTTGACCTTTGTGTTTCCTCATGATTGAGATGGGTTACTTGATAACTTAGGTATATGTATGGGCATATACCTGGGTAGTGGTTATCCGCTGATCTCATGATCCTTGTGTTTCCTCATGATTGAGATGGGTTACATGATAACTTAGGTATATGTATGGGCATATACCTAAGTAGAGGTTATCTGTTGAGATCTTCTTGTGGTTATCCTTGTTGGTTTTAGTGAGACCTTGAGGGTCTCGGGGTCCCTACTGAGTATCGTTATACTCACCCCTGCACGGGCTATGCCCGCACTACGTTGTGTTGGTTGCAGACGACGGACAACGTTGATCATGGCTGAGGCTTGCAGAGCAGGACGGTACCTGGAGGTGGACCACTGGGCGGGACGTGCTCGGAGCGGACGGCGGGACCCGAGGAGCATTGGAGCTATCTGTACCCACCCTTCAGGTGGGATTTTCAGTGGACAGCTCGGTGTAGCGGCTTTTACTTTACAGTTGTTGTTTTCCCTTTCGAGTTGTACTTTACTTTCAGTTGGGTTTGTATACTGGCCCATTTACTTTTCCGCACTTCAGTTGTACTCTGTTTTTACTTAGTGTTTACTTTTTCTGCTTGCTTACTCTATGGTTCTCGTTTTCTTTTATAAAGGCAATGCCTTCCCTGTTATCTGGATTTACGCCTTTGGTGCTAGTCGCCAGCCCATGGCCTATGGAAGGCGGGCTTGGGGTAGTCACGGCACGGGCCCCGAGGACGGGTCGTGACAAATTGGTATCAGAGGTGGTCGGTTCTACCGCAGACTCTGATCTTTCTTTCTGTGAAGCAATAGTGTTAAGGGTACCGAGTGTGGTTTTCAGTTCAGGGAGTCCAGTGTTGGTGCGGGCGGCCGACATATCCATACACCAGGACCCTGGAAACTGATTTTCGACTTTGTGCATGAAAACACTGTTTGCGTGTGTGTTTTCAAAGGTTTCCCCCCTTAAAACAGCTCAAACCAGGTCAGCTCACCAGGTATAATCGTTTGACCGTGTTACGTTGTTTCTTTCAGTATGCCTTTTCTCGGATGACCAACTAGAGCCCAGAGGGATGTGCGTGCTGACAGCCTGTCGAGTGACGAGGCTTCGGTACAGGGCCCTCTTACAGTTGAGGCACCAGCGGAGGCGCCAGCGGTACTACCATACGTTGGGCCATCGATGCCACCAGCCCCAGCAGTAGACGATGCCCGCTACTTGAGCGTACTGCATGAGTTCCAGCGCCAGAGGCCACCCAGGTTCGGGGGAGAGACGGACCCGCAGGCGGCTGAGGATTGGCTGGAGGCTGTGGTGGGAGTCTTCAGGCTAGTGGGGACGCCATCAGACTTCATGCTGACCTTTGTTGCCAGCCTTCTTCAGGCAGTAGCAGGCAGGTGGTGGAGCCACTTGTTCCAGTTTTGCGATGGGATGGCTTTCACATGGGAAGTCTTCAAGACCTTCTTTAGGGTGGAGTTTGTGCCAGTAGCTCTACACCCCGAGCGTGTTCAGGAGCTGCTGCCTTTGCCGCGTGTTTTTCGATCAGAAGCCGAGTCATCTGTGGGCAGTAGATAGATGATGCAGAGGTCCAGGAGTACCAGACCAGCAGTTGGGCGATCTCGGGTTTTAGGACCGGTGGTGCGGGGCACCCGGGGTGGGGTCAGAGCCAGGCGTGCCAGAAGCAGACTGTGTTACTCGTGCGGTGGAAAGGGGCACCTGGCACGTGACTGTCCGACTCCTCGTACAGTTGATCCATATGCTTTTGAGGATCCACCGAGGCAGAGGCAGCGACGAATGCTTGAGAAACAATAGAGCAGTGGGCAAGGCAGTAGAGCTCCTGGAGCAGGTGGACAGGAGCGGAACTAGTGGATACGTCTCTTGTACTTCTAGTTCCATGTTGATGTTGTTTTTTGTGTCTTTGTACCATGAGCTGCAATAAAATAAAGACACTTATCTTGTGATGTTTGCTTTCCTGTCCTCTTTTGTGATGTTACTAAGTGGTCCTGGTTAAGACTGTTGACTTGACCCTCACTTTCGAAATTCCTACTAGAGGAGACCCAGTGACCTCACACTGATGCCGACAATGTGACTCGACCCTTGGAGGCGAGAGTGACAGTTGGATCTCTTAGTAGTTACGTCGAGGCCTTACGACGTCATCCATGGCATGAATGCATCCTTCATGCCAGGATTGACTGTATTAGGCAACGAATGTGGTTCATCCAGGGGATGAGACCAGATTTCTCTTATCGGCAAAGAAGAAATCATAGCAGCTCTTGTGAGACTAAAGGAGGTGCAGTTCATCCAGGAGTGGATGAAGACTGCACAGTGCAGTAAGAAACAAGGAACCGGTGCCAGTCTTAGAGACTCGGGCGTGATAAATGTTTCAAGAAGAGGTAGCTTTAAATAGATATGAGTCTGCGAAGCGGCAGACGTGGAGGCAAAGCTAGGAGAGCAGCATGAGGTGGTGTACATCTTAACATGCTACAACCACCCGCCTTAGTTATTCCCGCCAGGCTCAGGGAGCTGGAGGGCGGAGGAAGAGTGCGGCTGCATGCGGTCAAGGAGTGTGACCCAATGGCTCTAGAAATGATTCAAGGGACAGTCTATGTCCACTACTAGCTGCTGTAGTAACAGACGTCGATATGAATCATTCCTCACTTTCACAAATCTTGTTCCAGACCTAGAGTTTCCGGTAAGCCGTGGACTTGACCCTCACGTCTGGAGATACCTTGAGAGGAGACTTGATAATCACACTTACGCCGACGGTGTGGTCAGACCCTCGAGGTGAGAGTTCTGGTTGGAATCTCTTAGTGGCAGCGTCGAGGCCTTACGACGTTAGTTTGAGTATGGAATGGGCAATAACTATTCATACTCAAATTGACGGTTTTAGGTAAACGTTGGGATGGGTTTTCCTTGGTCGGCGGAAAAGGAAACCCCAGGCAGTGCAGGGTAACTCTTGCACAGGAGGGTGAGACCGATCACTCTTGAGTCGGTCAACCTTACTCTCATAGCAGCAGTCGTTTTGAGTTTCAGTTCTAACAGAAATGGAGACCTCTGGAGTTCGAGGATGACGACCACGTCTTCTTACGGGTCTCACCTCGACGAGGTTTACGGAGATGTGGCCTGGGAGGCAAGTTATCTCCGAGGTTCAACGGACCTTTCTAGGTCCTCAGCTGGGTAGGCGAGGTGGTTTACTGCTTGGCCCATCCACTTCAGTTGCACTAGGTGCACGACATTTTCCATGTATCCCAACTGAGGAGATACGTGCTCGACCCCTTCGCATATCATCGACCATGGGGAGCTGGTCTTTGGTGATGAGGTGACTTTTACGGAGTTTCCTGTGGGGATCGAGGATCGACAGGAGCGGATCCTAGGAGGACGGTCGATTCCTCTTGTGCACTTTCTATGGAAGCTCGGAGACCTCCAGGAGAGCACTTGGGAGTGGAAGGCTCAGATGCGTGCTCAGTACCGCCTTTGTTTCCCGAAGTTTGTGTTGGAGCTTTACGGGGACGTAAAGCCCTGTGGTGGGAGTAATGTAAAGACCCATAAATTTCAAGGAAATTTTTTTCTTAATTTTATTTGGAATTTTACAAGAGCGCAGCTTCTGACGGCACCTGATTCCGAGGCCCGGTGTGCCCGGAATCATTTTCTGAAGTTTGGCTCGGGTACGTTCAGTGAACGAACGTGCGGGTTTTTCTAACTTTTGAACCGGTGCCCGGAATCGAATTCTGAGGGCTCCGATGAAATCGCAGCGCTGGTATTCGCTTAGAAACGCCTCTTCCGAAGTTGCGTTTGCTCGGGTGTGGTTTTAATTTTCGGGCTTAAAGTTAAGAAATAAAATAATTTTGCGACAACTTTATTTTATTTCGCTTAAGCCACTTGGAAGCCACTTGAAGCCACTTAAAGGCGGCTTGAACTGAGTTGAACTGGATAGGATGCTATCCAGAAATATCCTACCCCTTGGTAGGATATTTGTGAGGTGGGGCCTGCACGAGCCCCGCCATTTCTTTCCGCTAAGAAACGCACCCGTGAAAACCCGTCTTAATGAAAGTCAACTGACGCGTTTCTTAAAATCTTAACAGACCATTTAATTGGTCTGTTTCTTTCGTGAATTAAATGGGCTGTTTATTTCGTGAATTAAATGGTCTGTTTCTTTCGTTGAATTAATTCAATGAATTAATTCAATCGTTTCTTACCCCCCCTTTCGTGTGTTGGCATAATAATAAAATAAGACCAACCTATATTTTTTTGGAGGATTTCTCGTTGAGACAGAATCCTTGTATCTTCTTCCTCCTTCGCGAAGAACGCGAAGAACACGAAGAATGCGAAGAACGCCGAACCCGGAAATTGACGACGCGACGCCGTGATCCGCGACGCCGACAACGTTCTTCTGCGACGTCTCTTCCTCCGCGACGGGTCTTCGATCGGCTGCTTGAGTTCGCCGACTCAACGCTGTGTTCCGCGACGACGCGACGCCTTCCCGCGACGACGCGACGATCCCCCCTCTTCCGCGACAAACAATTCCGCGAAGAACGCTCACGCGCGACGACTCCGAGGTAGGGATTTTATAATTTTGGAATACCCCTCTTTATATTCCCGTGAACATTCTTTAAAAATTAAAGAACCGGAATCAAAGAAACAATTTTATTTTATTAAAATTGTTGGTTCATGTGTTGAACATTTTACTTTCTCCCGTTGCTTTTATCTAACGCGGAGGGTGCGGGTCAAACGAACACGGCCCGGCAACCCTCCGCCGTTCTTCGTGTTTTGCGGATTTGGCGGGCGACGGCAAAATATGATGCAAGAGCAATTTGATGATCCCGCAGTAAAGAGCGGAACCCGGGAGGAACAACGGCGTAGACGGGAAGGAAAACGGGCCACCGGAGCGACTCCGGTGGCGGCGCGGGTCGCCGGCGCGGCGGCGCCGGCGGCCGGAGGAGGCGGCACCCCGCGGGGTTGTCACGCGGCAACCCGCGGGTGTCCAGTGCGGCACCCCGCAGGTGCCGCGGGTGTCCAGCGCGACACCCCGCGGGTGCCGCGGGGTTGTCACGCGGCACCCCGCAGGTGTCCAGCGCGACACACCGCGGGTGCCGCGGGGTTGTCACGCGGCACCCCGCGGGTGTCCAGCGCGGCACCCCGCGGGTGTCCAGAGCGGCACCCCGCGGGTGCTGCGGGTGTCCAGCGCGACACCCCGCGGGTGCCGCGGGTGTCCAGCGCGACACCCCGCAGGTGCCGCGGGGTTGTCACGCGACGCGTCCGGCTGTCTGGCCGACACCCCGTGGGTGCCGCTGGGGTGTCACGCGGGGCGGCGGCTTTCCCCCGCATCGGCCGCTCGGCCGAGCCGAGCCAGACCGGCCCTGGCCGGGCCAGGCCGGGCCAACCGGGTCGGACCCGACCCGGTTCGGGCCAACCAGGGGGGTCGGGCCGGGTCGCCCCGGGCCCGGACCCCCCGTCTTCGGACGACTTTCGTTCAAACGGCCGTAACATGAGCTACGGGCCTCCAAACGACTCGCCGTCAGCGGCAACGCAATCGTTGGAGCGAGACGGTCGTTTCGGTCTGTCTCACTCAAGGTTTCGGAATACCTTGGGTTCGGCCGGGTTGGTTTGTACACGAAACCAACCGGGCCCTCGGAGCGGAAACGCTCATATCTTGAGCTACGGATGTCCGATTGACGTACCGTCAGCTTTGTTAGTTTCCTCTTAGTGAGACGGATCTTTTGGCTCACTCCGCCCAGGGTTTGCGCGCAGGTGGAGTACGGTCGGGTTGGTTTTGCCTTAAAAACCAACCGGGCCCCTGGGACGAAAAAGCCAATAACTCTCAGATCGGGCGTCCGATTGACGCGCCGTCTATTGCGTTGAGTTCCTGTTGACGATACGGAACTTTTAGCATCCTTCGCCCGAGTTTTGGATACAGTTGGTAGTTGCCGGGTTGGATCGCACCCGAAATCCAACCGGGCCCCTGGAACGGAAAAGCTGATATCTTTCAGACAGGACGTCCGTTTGACGAACCGTCAGCGGCGTTGAGGATCACGTTGAGAAACGGTCCCTATGAGTATACCCTATGAGAGCTCGGGGTACAGTTGAGATACGGCTGGGTTTGGTTCGCTCACGAAACCAACCGGGCCCCTAGGACGAAAAGTCTAATAACTCACGGACCGGGCGTCCGATCGACGCGTCGTCTGTTGCGTTGAGACCCCTGTGACGAGGCGGTCCTTTGAGTTACTTCTTCGTGGGACCTTGAGATACTTGGAGTATCGACTTGCAGCTCATGGAGCGGACCCTCCCAGAGTCGAGCGTGCGGAGTACGGAGACCATGTAGCCGACTGAGACCTGACGACTGCTTGACCGACTCGACTTGGAGTGAGTCGACTAGACCAGTGGACGGAGCACTACTTTGTTTGGGTGCAGACCCATGGCGGACGGAGCACTACCTGTGTGATAGTGCAGACCCGCGTTACTCGTCCGGAGAGTACCTCAGCAGGCTACTAGGGGGTGTGCACTACTGTGTTTGGGTGACATACCTCAGCGGGAAGCACTACTGTGTTTGGGTGGCTGGCCCGCGGTACTCGACAGGAGGAGTACCTCAGCAGTCTTAGGTTAGTGAGCAGTACCTCGAAGTCGTGACAGGACCACTGTACACTCTAGAGACGGAGATCTTCAGTAGTTACGGTTTCGATAATGAAAATCCTGGTTTGAGCTGAGACTTTTGACCTTTGTGTTTCCTCATGATTGAGATGGTTTACTTGATAACTTAGGTATATGTATGGGCATATACCTGGGTAGTGGTTATCCGCTGATCTCATGATCCTTGTGTTTCCTCATGATTGAGATGGGTTACATGATAACTTAGGTATATGTATGGGCATATACCTAAGTAGAGGTTATCTGTTGAGATCTTCTTGTGGTTATCCTTGTTGGTTTTAGTGAGACCTTGAGGGTCTTGGGGTCCCTACTGAGTATCGTTATACTCACCCCTGCACGGGCTATGCCCGCACTACGTTGTGTTGGTTGCAGACGACGGACAGCGTTGATCGTGGCTGAGGCTTGCAGAGCAGGACGGTACCTGGAGGTGGACCACTGGGCGGGACGTGCTCGGAGCAGACGGCGGGACCCGAGGAGCATTGGAGCTATCTATACCCACCCTTCAGGTGGGATTTTCAGTGGACAGCTCGGTGTAGCGGCTTTTACTTTACAGTTGTTGTTTTCCCTTTCGAGTTGTACTTTACTTTCAGTTGGGTTTGTATACTGGCCCATTTACTTTTCCGAACTTCAGTTGTACTCTGTTTTTACTTAGTGTTTACTTTTTCCGCTTGCTTACTCGGTGGTGCTCGTTTTATTTTATAAAGGCAATGCCTTTCCTGTTATCTGGATTTACGCCTTTGGTACTAGTCACCAGCCCCTGGCCTATGGAAGGCGGGCTTGGGGTAGTCACGGCACGGGCCCCGAGGACGGGTCGTGACACTAAAAATATATATATGAGTGTTTTTATGGTAAATAGAAAACTGAAAACCCTCATTTTATGAAAAAAATCGCTTGATGTGAACTGGGAATTATATCCTTTTTATATTGCAAAGGATATTCCGTGACAAAATAAGTTCACATCGGGTTGACCATTTTTGGTTTGATTGAAAATTGAATACTGAGAACCCTAAGTTAGTGTGAATTTATCTTGGCTTGATGGGTAATTATGGGGGGTTCAATTACATGCACAATCATTGATGTTGGACCACTGTTATAGTTATTAATAGAAACTCCCAATGGTCCCCACATCCATAAATAGCTATGAACCTACTTTCCAAAGGTAGTTTCTCAGTTGGGGTTTCTAAAATAATGAAATATAGTAACTCACATTGGTTAAGAGGATGGGAGGTCAGGCTTATCTCACCATTTTGGGGGGATTTTTTTCTTACCATAAGACTCGCTTATAGATTTAAGATATGCTCGCAAATATCTTTCCAATCCTGATGTGGGACCGATTACCCGAATTGAACGATAATATGTTAACCCCTTTTATATGAAGATGAAGGATGTCTAATTAGTGAATACATATGTATGTATCTCAAGTTCTTCATCCATTTCTCAGTAATGAGTAATTGCTTATATGTTGAAGTCTCCTAAATAGGCACTCCGTAATTTGTTGCAATGGAGGGAGGAATATAATTTTTCAAGGAGGGGATTGATCCCTTAAGAGGAATCCTATGTACAATATTTATAGTAGAAAACAAAATCAATGATGTTTGTTAAAACTTATTTTGTTTATCATCATGCGAAGAGGACATATGTGTGTGAACTTAGGAACTGGGTATTCAATCCTGAGTCATGAGGAGATGTCCTATATATCCTAACTATGGAAAGAATCAGAGCTATAATAGTTCATTAGGTATCCCAATCCATAGATGAATGAGGTATAACGTGTAGGCCATGTGAATTATTGGGTCCTGATGGATGAATTTTCAGATACATGAGGATACACACACTGAAGGGGATCCCTATTTGATCTTGGACCAAATAAATGTGTCCTACGTATCATGGTTATTATAGTAATTAGAGTTTTGTTAGTTTACTCATTCCCTTGGGAATGGAACCAAGGTATATTCTCTTATATTTATGTAATCATATCATGCCACTCATTGGGGCTTACACATTGAGGTTTCTCGGGATGGTGGATATTAACGATGGGAATGATTTGACTATAACAACTCCCTAAGCCACATGATCCATGATTTTTTTGAAAAACATAGTATAATAATTGATCAGTATCACTTCATAGAGATGATGGACTTATGTAATGGGAAATCCAATGGGTTGTTTATTATAGAGATCAGGCATTTGGAAGGCATCCAACATATCCTTGTTATAGCAGGAATTAAAGTTAGCATAGTTCATTCAACTTCTTAGTACACCGATCAATGAGGTAGAATGATATTTCCATGTGAATGAATGGGTATAAATGGTTTACATGTTAGAGACTTGGTGGGATTACACCATAGTGGATTCATATTTGATCATGGTCCTTAGGAAGTTATCTTATGTATCCTGGTTATTGCATGAATCAGTGTTCTCATAGTTTAGTTGGTCAGGGATTACACACTGATATTTTCTTTATATATTGGAAATATAATATTATATCACTGACATAGTATTACACTTTGAGGTTTCCCTTTTGTTGATAGAGGCTTATAACACAAATTATATTATCATTGTAACTCTCTAAGACCATGTGATCTATGCTTTATGTGAGAAACTAGGGATAGAAAATGACCAATCACACTGCTTGTGAGTGTGAGACTTATGCACTAGGAAAACCCTTTTGATATTTTATGTGGATCTCAGGCCTTATAAATGAGTCCTACAAATCTTTATTATTGAAGGAATCAGAGTCATCGAAGTTTGATTGAATAGGGCTTACACATTGAGGTTTCCCTTACATGTGGGACATATCATATTATGTTGTTATTCATGGCTTACAAACTAATGTTTCCATTATATGTGGGACATGTAATATTATGTTGCTGATTGGGGCTTACATACTCAGGTTTCCCTTATATATAGGACATCTCATATTATGTTGTTGATTGGGGCTTACATAGTGATTATTTCCTTATATGAGGGACATATCATATTATGCCACTAATTAGGGATTAAACATTGATGTTTCTCTTTTATTCGGGACATATAATATTATTTAACTAATAATGGATTACACAATGAGGTTTACCTTATAGATACTTGAAAAGGTTATCATGTTCTAGGATGCATCCTTAACCATTCCTTCTCGTCTTCCTGACATGTGTTGATTTTTAACTTGTCATTCCTTGGTTGTCGGCTTGACATGTTGGAGAATTTATAACTGACATTTCCAAATACAAAAAAATTATATAGTTGACTTTTCAAAGGGAAATAATATAATATGGATGTCATGTATGAATGTTTTCACATGATCAAGGATGAATTTTCTGGAGGACATCACAAGACCTATCCGACTTGTCCCAGAATCCATCAAATGATCCCGATTGACATGCTTCGAGGGAATCGCAGGATCCAGCTGACTTTTCTTGGTATCATAAAAAACTATGGATGAAATTCTTGGAGGTCTTTATAAGATTTAATGAGACATATCTGAAGGGTGATTCATGACTTAAGATGACATTCATGGATGTAATTGTGAAAGCCGAATGACTTGTCCGACAGATGTATCAACTTCTAGAAGACATTCCCTAGTGTTACCATGAGACTTAACTAACATTTACTGGTGTTACCATATTTTATGAGTGATATTACTATATTAGATTGTATGTCTTGTATGGTGAGCCCGAATGGTTTCAAAAGACATGGGTGGCATGCCCGGGGGTGCCATGTAACTTTCTCTAACAAGTCCATGGGACTTAACATAATCCAAATGGTATACCAAAAGAGTGTCGCATGATATGGGAAACATGTCTTGGAACTATATCATGACCCAGGTGGTTCATGAAAATTTCATTATGATCATCATATATGTTATTCTCATAATCCTCTCTTATTTTAGTCTTTGTTCAAGCCTTTTATTGAAAATCCCTTATATTTATTCAGTGTTGACTTGTTTCAAGTATCACATGTTTTAGAAAGTATGCATTATATTATTCATGTGACTCGCTATAAGTCCTTCACCTGATCTGTGAGTGATGATGCGATATTCCTATGAATTATACATGATCACTCCAATTGTTCACCAGATCTAACCAGATGGAAAAATTTCTCATTTGTGAGATCAGTCAATCCAAAAATATTCTCTGATGCCTGGGTATGCCAGTGTAATGTTCCAAGGATTGTTTATCTATGTAAGGCCCTATATTTCATCATGGGGTGGGGGATTTATATGCCTCTACACCCCCGTTATTCACCTCTTTTCATTTTGTGTATTGAAAAAATCCATGATGGATTCGATGGAGGTGTTTGGCATCACCTATCTTCATAAAGTCCTGTTGTAGGTTACTTAGGGGGAGCCACATGATTTTCAACAACCGTGAGAACACCCCACACACACCCCATTTATCATATTGTAGCCAATTAATGGTTTCTTATGTTAATCAGTCATACATGATTAGGTACTTCCATATTATCTGGTCGTCATTTCCATGATCCTTCATGAGATTAAGGCACCCATCAAAAGGCATTTGAGTGACCTTACATGACTTGTCTGGGACCTTTCAAAAGACTAAGATGGCTTGTTAAGGGGATTTGTGGGACCATGATGGTGGGTCATAAAGGTTTTATGATAGAAATAGGCCCCTACCTTTTATCTTTTATTTCATTATTTAATCAGTTGAGGTCTTACATATCTTGTGATCTTGCATGAGTGTTGTTGAAGACAAAAATTCTCCCCATTAGTTATGAATCATGTGACTAACAAAACGTATCATGGTTATGTGTAAATATTATCATGTATGTAAGAACCTGGATCTTCGTTTTAGGTACCCTTTTCTCTTTCTGGATTTTTTTAAGAAAAATGGAGTTTTTAAAAAACTTCGAAGTACACGTCGTGTACTTTCTGAGTACACGCCATGTACTCTTCCCCGGCTCGAAGTCATGTGCTGGCTGTGCTCAGGCCACACTCATGGTGTGTAGGGGTGACGTGGAGGCAGATTTTGGCGGAGTACGGAAAAAACCTAGTACACACCATGTACTCTAAAAGTACACGTTGTGTACTTTTCTTTTTTTTCACTAAACGCATCGTGGTCGCGCCTAATCGCCAAAATCATATTCTTCTAGGTCTGGTTCATCCTAGAGTGACCCGTACGGCCGGATTTTCCCCGAGCTCCCACCTCTCCATCCGTTCTCCGATTCGAGCACGGTCGATTGCGTTGGAAGCGCAGCGGTGAGTTCTTTCTTCTGCTTGAGCCTTGTTTTCCAATTCTTCTTCTTTCTCAAGTTATCTAAGGTTGAACGTTTTGTACATTTTATCAGATCTATGACATTCTAGGGGGAATTATCCGTTGTGGTTCAAGTATATCATTCTCCTAGGATCGAGGTAGGTGGTTTGTGCCTTACCGTTCAAAGTCTATAAGTTTTATGTGCGAATTTCCACTGATACCTGTGAACGGGGTATCGTGTGTTACCCTTTTTCCTTCGTTTCTTTCTTTCCTTGCTTGTATGATTATGTAGAGGTAATTTGACCTTGTTAAAGGATAATTTTTTGTGCTTGGATGTATTTTCCCTTGCTTTTTTTTACGACCTTTGGGTCTCGTTTGCCTTTGGCTGTTACACCTGTTTTCATGCCTTGCAATTATAGGTTGAAGTGAACTCATGACTTGCTTGTTGCCTTGTAGACTATTTAGCCAAGTATCTATCTAGGTGTACTTTGGTTAAACAAGTAGCTCTATAGGTGTGCTTTGTCCTTATAGCATTATTATGCACTGACTGGCATGGGGCCGAGGGAACCTGGTGCTATAGACTATAAGGGATAGACCGAGTGAGCTTCCCAGAGAGTCTTAGACATTATAGACTACAGGGGATGGACCGAGTGAGCTCCCAGAGAGTCTTGGATATTATAGAATACAGGGGGGTAGACCGAGTGAGCTTCCTCAGAGAGTCTTAACTTGTTTGAATCTCTTTAAGAACCTTCCCAGGATAGAGGAGGAATTGACCGAGTGAGCCTCCTCAGAGAGTCTGTGGTATACCTGGGGCTATAGGAGGAATTGACCGAGATAGCTTCATTAGAGAGTCTCTAGACCTTGGGACTAAGAGGTTTAGACCGCGTGATCTTCCTCAAGAGAGTCCCTAACTACCCTAGACTATAAAGAGAAATGACCAAGTGAGCTTCCCCATAGAGTCTCATAAATTCGTATGACCAAGCCAGAGGGGTTAGGCTGAGTGTACTGCCCAGAGGGTTGTGGTACTTCTTGGATAGGACCAGAGGGGATGGCTGTGAGTACTTCCTAGAGGGTTTCTAGCTTCATATCTATTTGTTTCATTGTTTTTGATTGGTTGTGGATTGATTGTTGCTATGTATCATCATGTTTTACTACTTACTGTTACTACCTATTGCTTGTTGTTGTTGTTTACTACTTATTGTACTTTTACCTTCCATATACTCATTGACTGTTAGGCACAGATCTTCGGGTGAATGCCTACTGTGATTTTATATCACACCATGTTTGGGTCATTCTTTTGGGCCCAAGAATACTATGGTGTTGCAGGTATAGACAAGGGAAAGTGCCCTTCGACTTCTGGAACTTGATTGCTTGGAGCAGGGGAGCATGGGACCAAGCTTTGGCTTGCGATGCTGAGGAGCTATTTACTTTTCTTTTGTACATGTTTTTGTGCTGTAGTGTTTTCCATAATTGTGACTTGTTTGGATTCATTCCTAGTTATGTGTCATTCATCATTTCATATATGCATATGTGCTCCGGTTGTTGATTTAGTCTTCTGTTGTTATATTGTTGGTTATTACTGCTTCCGCTATTGCATGTTTATTTTTCTTCCGCTGTGTACTCTGCCAATGAGGGCATAGTTTACCCACTATCACACCCAAGGCCCTCGCTGCTAGTCGGTAGCCTCTGGTGTTTGGGTAAATGCGCTTGAGGCCATGTGAAAAACCGGGTACGGGGAGCCTCTGGTCGGCTTCCGGAACCGGGACGTTATAATGTAAAACCCATTCTACTTATTTATGGAGCCAAATGGGGAGTGCATGACCACCTGGACATGTACGAGTCCTTTCACGTGATGAAGTCGATACGCCAGTGGGATTTTACATAGTGAGGTGAACATGTCTCCATGGGATTTCATTTTCTTACGAACTACCTAGATTTATTGCAAGATCTTTATGAATGAGAGAGGCTCCCTACCCTTCCCTTATTATTTCCTTTGATTATTTTAAAAATGTTGGGGATCTCGTGAGGTTTTATGAGTTTTATTGAGTAAAATAACTCTACCTATATGTAATGAACTATGTGATATTTATGATGGAAGGATTATTACACCTTTAGGATATTTTCATCATATTTTCCAATGATTACTGGATGGTTTTTTAGGAATCTTTTAGATGACAGGTCACATGAACTATGAGTGCATTTGTGACGATCGGTGCATGATCAATAAGTGTCTGGGAAGACTTAGAAAGAGTGGAAGGACTTGTCAAAAAGGGTCTTCACATGGTTTTATACAATACATTCACTTTGTAAGATTTTCTTCATGGCCTTTCTAGGGTCATATGATCATGTTTCTTTAGGGAGTTTCATACGATATGTGTGATCATGGTTACCTTTTTCTTTATTTTTTGGAAGAAAATATTACCTGTATTTAGTTATTTATTCCTTTATTAATTTATCGATGCTCAATTAGAAGCTGTCAACAAATTCCACCCCCCCCCCACTACAACATTAGTCACCTTTAATGGTGGTTTTTTAGGGGCGGTTTATTAAAAACCGCTACTAAACTTGTTTTTTTATAGGCACAGCCCTTCTCTCCCCCCCAACTCCCCTGACTCCCCTGACACCCCCAACCCCCGCGACCCCCCGAAACTCGAGGCGTGACCCCAGAAACCCCTGTGACCCCAGCAACCCCGGTGACCCCCGGCGACCCGCGTGACCCTGTGACCCCATGCGACCCCCACAACCCCGTGAAGCCCTAGGAGCCCTCGACCCCAGTGACCCCCGCGACCACAGCGACCCCTGCAACCTCAGCGAACCCCGTGATCCCCCCCCCCAAATCCCTCAACGCATCTCTCTAACTCTCACCACACCTCGATGCCCATCGCTGCCAGTCAGTACCTTCGTCACCCCTCTGCACAGGTCTTTATACCTTTTTGGTGCATTGTGGTATGATTTTGGGTTGGTTTGGTTGAATATTAGAGAAACTCCAATGCGCAGTGTTAAATTTTAGTATCCATTACTCTAAAATATCACAACAATTGGAAGTAGATCCAACCAGCACCATATTTTGCACTAAATCTTGAAAAGAAGATAGCGTATGAACAGGGGTGCATCAAATATAGCACGTTACTATGGTTTCACTTCAAAATAGTGCTGGAAATGGTGCCTAGTTGGAGCAGAATCACTTCTCCATTTTAGTGTTTCCATGCTAAAATGGATTGGGTTAGAGATGGTATTTGTTATTTATTTTCAATATTGATGGTTGTGGTATGATATTTCATTTATAGGTTCCCCTTTTGGTGTGGTTGTGGTTTTCCACAAGATTCTGGAAGTTTCCAAGATTGTGGTATGTGATTCCATAATTTAACATTATTAAACGAATTTAGTATGTTTTATGTGCTTATTAATTGTGTTTTATGAATTGTTTTAATGGATTGTAATATGTTTTCAAAGGTTTTTGAGGTGCATATGGGTTGAAATGTGGTTTTGAAAATGAAATTGGTTAGGTTTCATGTGTGCCTTCTTTTTTATGCTTTCTAAATGTGTTCTATTAATTGTGTAAATATGAGTAATTATAGTTATATTCTTGAGTATTGAATAAATGATATTGGGTTATATCATGATATTAGGTAATGATTTCTTCTCCACTATGTTATGAGAATCAAGTGTTAATGCATACTCCACTATATCAAGGGAAACATATAGTGATATGTTATCCGCTATGTTATGATTTACTATGATTATTTCTATGCAAAAAATTTATGTCACACTCTTTAATACCTATGTAATGATCAATGGATAATCTTTATTATATTATGTTTCCATAATCTTACCCTATGGTATATGTTTGGTTATTTGAGATTACATGTCCTTCTATCATGACATGTGATCAACTCTCATGAATCTGTGACATTTTTAATAAGTTATTTATTATATGCTCATGTTTACCATATACTTATGATCTAACCATTAATGGTATATTTATAAGTTTTGGGGATTGAATATTTTATTTTAATTCCATAAAAATATGGATTTAATAGGTTATCCCACTTTCTATAATTTAAAAAAAATTAAATGGAAATTGAAAAGGTATATTGACAAAAATAATTTTCAGTGTTATTCCAGGATCTTTTTTTGGAAATTTAATATACATGATTTCATTTATCTTATGAATTTCAAGTTTTCTTTGAGTCTATAAAAACAAATACCTTACTCATAAGCCTTGGATTTATCTACACTAGTCATTAATCATTTCACCTGATGATTCATGTCATGTTCTACATCTTGGTTCCCCATGTATTTTCTAAAGTAGTGAGTCATTTTTAAGGTAGGAGTTTGTTTCTATTTAATATTCTTAACTTCTATTAAATTATTATACAATTTATCAAGCCCTTACCTTAGTGATATCAAAGTTATGGCATCATCAGTTTGTTCATCTCTTTTGTTATAGCATGACATACAAAAAACTACAGGGATGAGATCCTTGTTCTCCTCTTCTTTTATGGATCTTTTTTATTTTCAGGCTTTGGTTTTCTAGTGGATGGGTTAATTATTTACCATATGTATTTATATAGGAAAACCTTATTTAACGTATTTATATTCTTTTCAACTAGTATATATGAATCTCTTTCCCTATTTAGTAATAGTTATGTGTTTTAATTTTTTTTAATATTGTGTAGGCACATTGTGATATACATGGATAAAAGCTGGATCACAATGTCAAGGAACACACCTTAGTATGATAAGGGTTTGGAGGAGAAAAATATAAAAATTTCATATATATGGAATATGACTAGAGAGAATATCGTTGTCCAATTTGATTCATATGGGGTCCCTACGGATGTTGCCGCAGGATTACTTGGTCAGATTCTTGGCTAGTTAGCCGCGGAGCCGGTTTCCCTTCTAATTTCATATGATGATTGGATTCATATGCCTTAAACTTGGAAAAATGAAGTTTTTTATTCCCAAATAAAGGTAATTTTAATAAATTATGGTATAATTGAATTTCATTATGTTATTAAATTATAATATTTTCAAAATGAATTTATGTGTACATATTTTTTTCCACTTTATGGTTTCTGATGTGCTAGCAAGAAAGTGGACATTGAAAAATCTGGGAATGAAATGGAAAGAATTTAAATGGATATTGTGGAGCGATTTCAATGATACTTCATTGATCGCCTAACAGATGTATGACAAGCTACCCGATGGGATACCCAAAGAGAAATGGAAAGTTTTTTTGGACAGAAATCATGATGAGAAGCAGATGGTATTTAAATATATATTATTATATTAATCTCATTTTACATTTTTAAATGTATATAAAGAGGAAATGAAATTAAATAAATTAATATTAAATTACATTTTATTTATTTCAGGATCATTCAAGGAAGAATGTATCAAGCCGGGCAAATCAAGTAATCCCTCACACTGTGAGGTCAAATAGTTTTCATTAGTTTAAATATTTATAAGATAATATTATCTATTTAATATATTAATTTGTTGATTTATCTTTTTTTAATGCAGTCACAGAGTTTAGGACACCCAAAATCCCGAAAAGAAGTGTGGTTGAATGTTCACAAAAAATCTGATGGGATTTTTGTTAATGATCCTACCAAATAAGTTGGGGTATGAACTCATTTTTCATTATAATAACTTATTATCAGTTGTCACTGTGTTAATATATATTGTTTCTGATATGACTGATATTTGATTTATAGGTAAAAATTAATGAACTATGGGATGTCAATCCTGCGCAGTCCTACTCAGTCTCCCAGGATGACCCAGTTGCTAAAGTTCTTGGTAAGGAGAATCTTGGTCAAGTGTGCAGGATGGGTTTAGGACTCACACCATTTGAGGTCTTTGGAAGGCCACCGGGGATTCCAGCTACATATACATCTGGTTATAGTCTGTTCATACCTCAAGATACTTAGAGATAGATTGTTTCTCTACAAAACACAGTTTCGGAACAGGGGACTCAGATATTCACTTTTCAGAAATTGGTGATTGATTTATATCAAAAGACAATTGGATCTTCCCCTGGTGGTATTGCATAGACTGGTGGTGAGCAGGTAAATAACAAAAATTCAAAATCATTTAGTTTTCAAACAATTATTGTTTTTAAGTTTAAATATAAATATACAACAATATTTAATTTTCAATATAATGTTATTACAGGTGGTAGCAGGAAGTAGAGATGGAGGTGGAGAGGGTGATGAGTTGTGTTCATCATCGAATAGTGATTAGTAGTATTGTTGATATGTTGGAAAAATATTGTAACTGTCTGTTTTTATATGTATCCTGTGTGGTACAGAGTTGTCACTTAACATTTTCTTGATTTCTCATGTTTCCTTTTATGTATTATGAACCTAATATTCCAAAGACACTAGGAATTTATGATACTAATATTGTATTAATGAATATTTATATTTATGAATCATATATGGATTAAAAATGGACAGTTATTGAAGACTCCAATACTGTCTTGAGACCAGATGAAAATATTGGACCACACTTTTCTCAAACTGTTATAGATGATTTCTCTTGCTGCTTAAATTAGTGTAACCTAACTGAAGTTACTATTTCTATAACTAAATTTAAATGGGGAAGATTCACTATAAATGGAAGATAGGAAAGTAAACTTTATATATGTTTCTTTTATATCAATTACAGGAGTTCCCCCACTAAAATATCTAGGTTTACTCTTCCAAAGTTCATCTCAGATCATAGCCCTATTATTGTTGATCTTCGGGAGAGTGCCAAGAGGTCATCATTGATGCCTTTAAAATTTAAAGTTTAATAGATTATGATTCCTATTGGTAGGGAAGTAGTCATCAATGGCTGGAATAACACCTTTCATGGTATCCCTCTACCTTCATATCAAACACATCATGACCCTCTCCCTTCTCTATTCTCAATTCCTGAAAAAGTGAAAAAAGAGTCAGGAATCAATTCTAAAAGATGAGTTATATCTTTGATGTTTAAGATCCTAATATTTACCTGGTATATATTAGGAAGGGTGTTCATATCCATAAGAACCTTCACTTGGCCATTAAGGTGGATTTCATCTACTTGTGAATTGATCAGATCCACATGCCCCATTACATACCACACCACCTCATCATGGTGAATGTGAAAGCCTAACATGGAATGGATTAGACCGATGATATGCATCCCATATATATTGAGTTGTTTCTATATCCCACAAAGATTAGTGAACATTCTATGGATGACTCTGTTATCCTAGGATTCAGAGAAAATGACATCACTAAGGATATCCACATGGCGCAACAACTTCCCTGAACCATTGAAAAATGTACTCATAGACTACCAAATAGGGATCTCCTTCATCATACTATCACATTCCCAAGAGTGTTGATCCTTTATATTCTTCTCTCTCTATAGCTCACACTTATTCAGTGTCACGAATTTCCAATACAACCAATACATAATAACCCACGAGGATAACTCCACCTCCTTGATGATCGCCACCTACTGCTCTCCATTGATCATGCTATTGTGGGGCCACTACTTCCTTAGCCTTTGTAGTCTGTCACTTCAGCATCTATCTTAATAAGCACACTCTCCCTACACTATGTGTACTCATGGATAATAATGTAGGTAGAAGTTGGTGGTGGGAGATCTTGTCACCCTTTTCCCATTTTTATGCATGAATATGAGTCAGATTATCCTCAGGATTGAAGGTTGGAATTTGTCACACACACCACTATACGCATTTGGAGTCAGTCACAACATTAACTTGAACTAACTTTTCAAACTGATGTGGATTGTATGGATCACATCTTAGCTTGAAATCATCCCTCGCCACTAGTACCCCACCTCGTAAGGCCCTTAAGTATGACCGTTTCTTGATGGTCCTTGTAACATCATCAGTCTCCATCCTTGTTGGGAGTGGGAATGGGTGTGGCATGATTCATTCTATTGACCTAACCATTTTAATCACATCCATAGGTTATGACATGAGCGGAAAGATTCAGGCGATGTTCTTAGTTGTTGGATGGAAATTGGTGCAGGGTGGAGATATTTGGTCTCAATAGTCATATACACCCATGCACGATACTACATAGAAATATAAGAAGTGAAAGGGCCTTCATACAAGGAGCAGAGTCTGCCCTTGTCTGATCTAATATATCACATTTTATAACTCCTCCAATATAGAAACATCTAGATTGATGGGATACTCCGTATCAAACATCACCACCTTAATTATGGTCCTTGACCACACCCCCATGTGTGCATCCCTCATAAGAAGAATACAACTATAGATCAGTGTGTAAATTAACCCTGTAAGCCTGAACATGGGAGAATTGGACATTATTTTATAGCCCCACAACATCCACTATCTCTTCAATAGAGTATTTATATACATTTTCTTATTCCCCATTCAAATACACAAGGTAATGTGTTCTACCACCCTAATAGATTTTCATCTAACTCATTCATGAAGTAGTTCAACTACTTCTTGAATGGGATGTCCTTTACTCATATATTGTTGCATTTTTTCCTTTCACCAAACATGGAAATGGACACAAAAGAGTTTTAATTTTCTTTTGGTCCTCCCACACATTCTCTATAGGGAGGAACTCATCATATATCACACCTTGAACCAGGATCCCAACAAATTGGTAAATATCCCATAGGAAGAAATGGTGTGAGTTATGGATTGATTAGTACATGTCCCTTATGACTTTATAATTGAAATGGCATGGTAACTCCCTCCATGGAATGAGATTATTCTTTTAGAACTCTTACAGTGCAATATTTAGACCACAATGTGGTATCCTATAATATCATATTTCTTTACCCTACCATATTATTTATCTCTATTATGTGTTTCCAAATTGAATAAATGTGTAGATTTGAACATTATTTTTCTTATAAAAAATTCGGTTTCATTGTATTCTTTTGGATGTAGGATGTATGTGCATGTGAAATTGGCACGTTTTTTTAGGGCACTGGTATTGGGGCTGCAGAGTCAATAACATTTTTTTTTATAAATCTACCTTTAGTGGCAGTTTAAACTACCGCTAAGTAAATTCATGATTTTTAGGAGCAGTTTTAACCACTGCTATAATTTGGTATCTTACTACCAGCAATGGTTAAAACCACCACTACATACAATAATTTAGTGGCGGTTTAAACTACCTCCATATCCAAAGAAAACTGATGCTATGAGACGATTTCCATGTAGTTCCCTCAGGAGCGATGCCTATGGGGATAAAGGATCACTTATGAGGAATGAAAATACATGTATAAGGATTTTGTGATATATTTTATGACATATTTGGCTAACATGTGGTATTCTTGGTGGTGTTTGGTAGGCCAAGAGATAGTTGGTATTTTGTGTAATTCCCTATAAATAAGGGTATAAAGGAATTCATTCACTAGATACTAGATTTTATAGATCTCTCTGGACCTTAATCCATCATGTGAACTAATCGTAAGACCTTTCCACAAGCATTGAACACAAGATCTATTTTCAATACCACTTTATGAGAACTCCTTTACAAGACTTCCTTTGCTCAGATGCCTATTTGAATCAACCACAAACATATCTTAATTAATTTTTTGAACATTGGAAGTGGGAAATCATGATCATATTAACAGTTTTTCAAGATCTGATCATATAATTCTTTTCAACTATTTTTGCAACTCATGTGACCATGTCAACATCATGTGATCATGAGTCTCTTGAGGGGTAATGTGGTCACGCAATGTCTTGAAGTTTTATGTGATCCTCAAGAACTCCAAGAGATATGTAATTTGATAATCCATTATGTGTTTACAAATCCATTTAACGATTCATACGATTTAGATGATGCTTTTTTAATTTTATATCTTTCTTTTGAAATGATTTTTTTTTGACATATACTTCATAATTTCTTTCAGATGGATTCTAGCTCTCATCATAGTTCCTCTAATGCAACTAATCAAAGGTCCATGATTCTTATAAACCGCAATACTAACCATCAATTCTAGACAATTCTTATAACATGGTTCTAAAATGGATTTTTCCATTCAGGATTCAAAATTATCCTTTATCGGGCCGTATTCCTCTGTATGGGTTTGTCTTGCAAGTTGATGTTGTATTCCCTTCTTCCAACTTCAATCTTCCATCTTTATGGGTCTCAACTTCTCTTAATTGTATTCTACTGAAAATTTCTGATGATAGTCAACTGGTCACACTTCAATCGGATTGGTTGTCTTATATGTTGGAAAACTCTCCCTTGTTTCTATATGGCTATGATTTCTCTCATTATCCCATCTCCCATAGCTACTTGAGAATTTCCATCTATTCTCTAAACAATACAGGTGGCATATGGAACTCAAAATGGGTTATATGTTCTTGTGGTAATTGTTCTAATGAATGGTCATGACCATTTAGGTTCAGGAAAAGTTGTTTAGAGTTTTCTAACTAGTTATATATTTTCCATCTTTATGAGGTTGTGTGGATTTATCAATTTATCATTTATCTTTAGTCTGAACTTTTCATAGAATTATTCAGTTTTTGGTGTCCTAGAACTAACTCATTCCACTTGTCCAATGGCAAGGTTGGAATTAGACAATTGTAAATCTACTAAATGGGTGGGATCTTCCTATTAGAGAGATGTATATGGAATTACTTCCTTCAGAATATGTCTGGGATGACACATTGCAGAAACCTATCCCAGTGATTGATATGGTCATCATCATGAAGGAAGCTTTTTGAAATGAGGTGACCATTTATCTCTTTCAATGATTGGATGAACATCTTACTCAGTCATAGTGAAGCTAGTCCAGCTGCTATATTCCCCCATCAGTTCTCTTCCTAGAATTTTTTCAATAGTGTCAGTTCATAATGGACCATTTTGGAATATGGGGATTATACTTCATGGGGATATTTGAGTAAGTCCATATTTCTCTACAAGACTTAGGCTGGTGGTCTTTATGATCATGTTCTTGAATGGGTGTATTTTTCTAAATAGGGATTTGCATTCAAGATTTTGGTCCAATACGTTGTTGATAGAATCATGGTTGGTGGAGGGATAATGACTTAATCTATAAGTACCATCCCTTGCACACCATTACCAACTCTTGGAACACATTCAGAAGGGAAGCATACCCAATATTATCAATGGTCATTTTCACTTATTATTTGGTTGGATAAATGAGCATTTCCATTTCTAAAAATATTATAATACCACAAGGATCCCCAGTGCCATATCTCAGCCCAAGTTTCAGAACATATCTGAGGATGGTACTATGTAACTAATCTCTAGTGAGGATACATATGTGTCGTGTCAGTTTTATATATTTTATTTCACCCCTTATCCTATACTGACTGGGAAAATCATTGATAATGGCAATGATTATATTGATGAAAGGTCATACAAGATCTCTCTTTTGTATGGGTTTATTGCATCTAGGATGGAAACGCTGATCATCTATAAACCATATACACATTACAGATTTTCTCTTCAGTTCAACAACACCCAAAGGGTATCCCCTATTCCTTAGTCTGGCATGTGAGGAGAGAGATACCCTTGAATTATCTACCAGTTTTAGAAGATTTTGGTGAATGAAGAAACTAATATTGAGATCATAATTCATCCTAATGATGTTCCATAATTTCTTTTTTAGGATTTTTCTTGGGTATAGGTAGCATCCTACCCAGGTGTTGTTCTAATCTAACTGGTTCATCATGTTGAATATCCATTTTCCTCACCAACCAGTCTGTTCATAGAAACAATGGAGTTGATTCAGGACTTGGGTGAGATTTCAAGGAATCTCCCTCATAGTGGAAATGACTACCCCAATAGAGGGGAAGAATCAATCAAGTAAATTAGAACTCTGAAAAAATAAATGGGTGATGAATATATTGAGGGGAGGATATGTGGAGCCTCATATCATATTTCCTTTCCATCTTAGCTAGTTATTTCTACTTTTGGGGTTCTCATCCCATCATTAGAGAAGCTCAGATAAGGCACATGCTGATTTGGTTCTAGTTTCATACCTTAATTACTAAAACTCCTTTAGAAACATTTTGTTACCAAGGAGAACACCTTAACTAGTTGTTTAATTACTTCAAGTAAGATGTTTTTGATCACCAACCACTGTATAAAATCATGGGGAAAATTATCTTGAATCAACAAGATTTTTCCACCGATCAAAGGGTCTTGTGTGATCTTGATGTTGATGCACCCCTTTCTGAATAGATAAACAAGGAATTTAAGGCATTGAAGAATATTCTATAGTGTATATATGTTTTCAAGCCCAGATGTATGTTTAGAGCCTGAAATTTTTGAGATATATGGAAATTATAGCTCACTTGAGGCATAAAATCTCAGTGTCATCATCCTCATTTAAAACTACACAAAAGAGAGTTGAGGATCTGAATACTTAAGTTGAAACTCTCTATCCTAGGGTAGAACCACAGGAGGAGAGGTGTGTGGAACTTCAACATTCAATTTACACTCCTCACTAGACTCTTCCCAACTGGCCCACATCAATGGATTGAATCTTGTTATATTCATATGCACTCTGTTTCTTACGATATTATTGGGAAGACTTTGAAATGTAGAGATTCCTTATCTTATATGTAATCAATGAATGGAATTTCTAAAGCATTCATTTTTATGCTAGTTTATTTTTTATTTCTTTTATTCATGAGTTGCAAGAAATTTCACCGATCTGATGTTATATGAATCTCCAAGGATAACCATACGTTGTGTAATATCATGTAAAATTGGATTTCTAGAGATGAATATTAAAATCATAACTAATTATTCTTGAGAAGTTCTCATGAATTCCCAATAACATGAGATTCCTTATTAATGTATTTGTTATAGTTTTATTAAGATTACCTACTTCATAGAAGTATGATTTGGGTAGAAAATATGTCCCAGAGGGAGAATGCTCTATCTTTTTTCAATGCTGATAGTTTTTGAGAGATTAGATTTATTTTTACAGTGGAAATATTGTGGGCCTAATAAGATTTTAAACTCTTGTATAATAAATAACAGTTGTAATTTATTTTAAGGTCTTTTAGATCAAGCCTTCTATCACTATTGTTTAGGTCCATTTAGATCGGATCTTCTATAAATTTAGTTTATAATATTTTATGTTGGACCTTCTATCATTGTAGTTTATGGTCTCTCATTTTGGACCTTCTATCACTATAGTTTAGGGTATTTTATCTCAAACCTTATATAACTGTAGTTTAGGGTCTTCGAGTTCAGACCTTTTTCCATTGTAGTTTAGGGTCATTTATCTTGGACCTTCTATATCTCTAGTTTGGGGTATTTTAGATCAGACCTTCTATCACTATAGTTTATAGTGTTTTATCTTAGACCTTATATCATTATAGTTTAAGGTCTTTTAACATGGACCTAAATATTTCATGTAAATTAAATTCATACTACTAAGACTTGATTGATGATCATAGATTATGGTGCAGACTTTCCAAAGATGACCTAAAATATACTAAGATTATGGGTTCTTTAATGGTATTTTCAAGGATCATGAGTACTAGATATCCTTTCCTATAAGGAGTAAATTCCTCTGGTTGGTAGGTCAAAGACCTTATGCATCAATATAATTTTAAAATAGAACTATTTCCACTATTTTCCAAGGTTCATTGATGATTTATGAGGGTAATATTGGTTGAAGGATAAATATTAGGGAAGCTTGGCCCACCTAGATAGTTTGAATGTGGATTATGTAAATCATATTCACAAAAATATTGAATCGTTGTATAATAAAATGGGTCATACATATCAGGGATGACCCAAGATACCCTAAGGTTCTGAGTTCTGACGTGGTGTCACTGGGGATCACAAGGATTAAAGCTCCTTTCCTATAGGAAGGGGGCACCTTTGGTTGGTATTTATAAACCATTTATGCATCAATATAATGATAAAAAGTAATTTTACCCACTATTTCTTAATGCTCATGGAAGGTTTATGAACACTCATGCGTCTAACTAATGAAGTTGGGTATGAAGGAAAAGCTATCCAGGAAGAGTTATAGAACCCTAGGGAAATTTAGCTCTTAATTTGTGACACCTGATCCCTACACCCTATGGTTATGAATCAAGAAGTGTGGTCCTTAAAAAAGTTTATTAATGGAGTTTTTCATCTCTCCCTTGAGTAAGGGAACATAATATGGTGACTTAATGTTGAGGATGTCGAATCCTCTTGAATAGTCTAGTTGTGGAGTTTTTAAATCATGTCTTAAGAATATTTGAGTTTACCAGATATGGGAACTGATGGGTAAATGTCATCAATCAATGATAATTCAATCCTCTATCATTTCACTTGGTCAATATAATAACTCCTAGGTTTATGGGGTCCTTTCTGGGATTCAATGGTCCATTTGGAAGTGGAATTCCCCATTATCAGTTTGCAATTGGGAGGTTGTGTCAGCACAGACTTCAAAGGAACGAAGGTGGTCCACGAAATGTGTAATATTCAAGAAAGGTTCAAGAAGCATAAATTTTGTGTCACCACCTAGAAAAAGCCTTCTCATGGTGAGGAGATTTGAAAAACCATTACTCTAACTTTTTCCTGGACCAGAGGGTCCAGTGAGCATAGCATGGATTTTACTAGGGCTACAAAGTAGGCCCTTTGTGTTTTTTTCTTATTTATTTGTGCCCTGATTTTTTCCTGAACTCAGTAGATAAATATTTTAGCAATCAAATACTTGAATTTTTCATAGTAATCCCTTTTTGGTTTTTCATCCTAACATGTTTTATGAATCTTTTTCTATCATTTTATGATCTTGTGATTTGGACTATTATATGCTAGAGATTAAGGTCATACATATTTGACCAAAGTGTAGGCATTTTATGGACATGAATAAAATGCACCTAATATGGGGGATTTTATAGAAGAGCCTAGTTAGGATATCATGGGTTAAGAGTACACCAACATCCGTCTAAGTGGGAGATGAAAATATTTTAAATCAGGTATCAAGTTTCTGAGGTCACAAGTAATGATATGGGACAATCATAACAAGGATAGACCAAAACACCCTCAATATTTGAGCTCCTCCATAGTGATTTCAAGCTCAAAATTATTATAAATCCCTCAATTCAAATCCATGGTATCTCTGATTGGTATATCTCGTCTCTTATACATCGATATCATATTCAAGTAGAGAGATCTATTTTCCTTTCCAAGGGCCATGAATTGTTTATGTAAACCTGAGGCCCTAAAGACATGAAGTTTGGTATATGAATTGAGGTGATTAAAATATGGGGGAAGAACCATTTACTTCATTTGAACGAGGTAAATCTATTGTGGTCATTTTATAATGAATGACAATGGGTGATGTTCTCCACAGTTTAATGTCATGTAGTAGGGATGTACTTGCTTCCGTGAAATTTAACATCATGTGGTAAGGAAATTTTCATTGAAGTTTAACATCATGTGGTAAGGAAATATTTGTTGAAAAGTTTTAATGTTATATAACCATGACATTTTTCTTGCAGTTTAACACCATTTAGTAAGGATTTCAGAATCGACGTGAATGATTATGCAAGATATATTTCATGAAAAAACAAATCGTGCATAGATCTTACTCGTACGTATACAAAATGGTCTTGTATGGATCATCACCTATGCAGTTAGTGTAAATTTTTTATTAGTTGTTATAAATTATCTCAGAGTTGAACATTCAGTAATCACTATGTATCCTATGACGATAAGAATCAAGACACAGATAGTTATTGAATGGGAAATTCTTTATGTAGGTATGGCCCATACAAAGAGTTGGAAATGTTTCCATTGATTATTGTACCTGGGTCAGGGAATAGAGATCCAGGAATCACTACATATACTATGATGATGGGAATCATGAAACATGTACTTTTTGAGGAACCATGCAGTTTAACATTTTGTGTCAAGGACATAGGCTTCCCGACATGAAAAGTGATGTTGCAGATGGACCGAAGGATTAAGATTTAGTTGTCACTATGTATCATATGATAAATAGGAATCAATCAACATAATTTTCTTTTATAAGGATCTTCCTACACAAGTTTCACCTATACACAAGAAGGGGGTATTTTTATGCTTATTTGTTGTGACTAGACCTAGTGTTGGCGATTTGAGTCTCACTATGTATCCTATGATGTCAAGAATAAATTCACACATATTTGTTGAATGGATGTGTGGTGGGAGGACATCACCAAAAAAAGTGGTCCTCTCGGGTGAGGTCCATTGGAATATGAAAATTTCTGTCATGTAAGGAACATAAACCATGTAGTTTAACATCATGTAGCGAGGAATCATGGTATTCCTTTTAAGGTGTTTCATTTAGGACCAAGATAAATATGTCGTCAGATTTTATTCCTTGTTTGTGTGGGGTATTTCTTCCTGAAATTCCTATGATCATGTGTGCTATGATAGATGTGAGAAACAATGAATGTAAAGGTTCCCTCACACCATGCAGAGGTGATTAAGGATAGGACAAGGGAAATTTGTATAATGTGGTGTCTTGACCAAGATATAGGATCGAGGTATACCTATGAATCTCATTGAGATTAGAATCAATCATATTGTAATTCAAGAAAACCCATATAGTTTAAAATAATGCATAAAGGACATTAATATAGAGACCCTTTCCATTTACATATAACATTAAATGATTTTAAGCATAATTATACATCAGTGTACAAGATAAGGATCATAAAGTCTAGTGTCTTAGAAGACCAGGTACATAATCAAACATTATAAAAACAACTTTTTATTTAAACGAAATAATTAGCTCATATCTTCAAATTTTCTCATACATCTGCATAGGATAACCTAGGGATAACATGAATAATGGGATGAGTTAAAATCCCAGTAAGGGAATTACCATAAGAACAAATCATTAGCACATGGGATAAAAGGATTTACATGATGATATAAAAAAGGAATGTAACATATGGAATCATAACATATAAACATGGGATAATTTAAACATGGAGTCATAGAAATGTGGAAGAAATATAAAACATGAATTTAGTATGAGTCAAGGATAACTACCAAGACCGTTTCCCATAGTAGCACAAGCCAAGGCTAACCACCAAGACCATTGCACATAGTATCACAAGCCAAGGCTAACCACCAAGACTGTCACACAAAACGTCTCATGAGACCCAAATTTACCCAATTAATTAGAGCGCTATCTAGGAGTACCCATATTACATTTCATGAATATTTTTTCGGCATAAATAATTATACATAATCAATCTTACATAAATATAGGGGTTACCCATGGATATAATTGGGTACCACAATCATGAAATAAAGCATAACCAGTGGGAATATCATGAAAGTGTCCATGAAAGAAAGGAATTAGAACATACATGGATGTTTATAAGGTAAAATAGTCATATAAAATGGTAATTGATTTCAAATAAAAGTGGAAAACATTTAATAAATGTATTTGATAAATTTTAGCATTAAAACATTTTTATGCGGTTTTAAGGAAAATACTATATAGCTTTTAAAATAGAAAAATGAACAATATTTTATAAAAAACCAGAAGTGAAACAATAAGGTTTTAATAATAAAAATAATTATTTTATAAAAACAATGGTGTCTTAAAACAGTGGATATAATGCACTTGAAATTGGGTAAAAATTTGAGAAGTTCCCTTAAAATGGGTTTTCTTATAGGGAAGTATCGAGGCAGGTATCACTTAAAAGAATGTATATCCCCAAAAGATAATGAGATATGGATATTGAAACATGATTTTGGAGAATATAAACATAATTTATAATTTTAAAATAAATATAAAAGAAAACCTAATTTGAGTAAAAAGAAAGATAGAGAAACCCGAAGGAATAAAGGCGGTTCGGGTAGAATTCCTTACGGATTATCAGCATGGTATCAGGTATACTTAAGAGGGAGTCATGAGAGAGAAAAAGGTTTTTAATCACTTATAAATCATTATGGAAGTATGGTGTAGGTGTTAAATCATACCCCATCATTAGGTATTACACATAAAATGTCATAGCATAGAGGACATTCTTGAGTAAAAGTGAAATGGAGAGGATCCCTTACCTTAAATTTGATGGTGATCTTTTATTGAACTTAATGACCTGAATAATAAAATTAGTTTCATTAATTAATAATTCCAAAACATATTATATATGTAAAATATTTATTATAACCTTTTAAATTTTATTTATAACCATTTTGATTTGTTATGAGGTTCAATTTCATTGTTCGGGTCTATTTTCTTGCATAGTTTTAATGGTCGGTTCATGTTTGGATAAACATGTATGATGAAGGTGGTTTTATATAATTGAAGTTATATTTTATTATTTAACATCCATAATTTTACATGGTTAAAAAATTAATTTGGTTACTTGGAGTGAATTCTAATCATTATATAAAACTTTAGTGATAACCTTTTGGGTTGATTGACAGTTTTTGGACACAATGAACATGTTTTGTTTTATAAATCAAAAAACTTGTGTAAAAAAGGATTACAGAACCATATATGAGACATAATAAATATATTATGGTGTGGTTATTTCATGACCAAAACTAAAGATGGTAACTGAAATTGAAAACCCATCATCCTTGAATGTGGTAAATTAACACATCTCAGATGGCGTCTTTACTACTAAAATAGAAAAAAGAGTGAAGGAGAGATGATAATAAATTATTCCATTATCATAAAAACATTCCAGTACATGTAAGGTACTGGATTTCTCATAAAATTTGTATGAGGAGAGGTAAGGATAGAAAAAAAATAAATTAACTTGAAAAGAAAACGAAAGAAAAGAAAAGAGGAATTTACCTCTTGATTCAATCTTCCTTGAGAGACTCTTAAGGGGAGAATATTTGGTCTTTTGAGGAAACCAGGAGATGTTGGACGTGGGGGAGGATATTGTGGAGATATTTGGGCAGAATATAGGTAAGTAACAAGGCTAGAGAGGAGTGAAGAGAAGAGGTAAGGAGGGGTGGTATTTATAGTGGAGGGGAGGAGAGTTTTCTTAATATTATAATCATTAGTTTATTAATTTCCACCAAGATAAGAAATAGTGATGATTCCATGACCAAGAATATTAAATAAGGAATGTGAGTTCGAGATTTGGGTCCTTAAATCACTTGTGATGTTAGGAATGGTGGATTTAATTTATAATGTATTTATATGGTAAATTAATGTATTTTGTTATTCACCAAAAATTCAAGAATTTCAGAAAAAAATCCCAAAAATTGACCTTAACCATTTTTCGACATGTAGAATCCAAAAATGAAATCCATTTTTCAAAAATAATTTTCTAAATATGATTAATTTAATATTTAATTAAAAAATTTTACCCAAAAAACAACAATTTTAAAAACATTTATTTTCTTATTCCCAGATATTGGTATATCATACTTCCACTTGAATATTATTTATATACTATCATAGTTAAGATTAATATTCATTATGGTGTGTTACTATTCATAAGGGTATCATTAATATTCATAAGGGTATGTTACTATTCACCAAAAATTAAGTTTTCCATATTAAACTCCAAATAACTTATTGATCGCAATTGTGTATGTCAGGTTTTCTGAAATTCAAATCACAGAAGTGAAAAACGTATGTTTAAAGGTCACATATCACTTAGTAGTTCATTATGTTGTGATTTCAAGTGATTATATTATATAATTATAATAAAGGAATTTCTATTGATAAAATATTGGGTCGTTACATTCTTCCCCCCTTAAGAATTTTCACCCTCAAAATTTTGTTTTACATTCTAGGACATAAACAGGTGCAGGTACTTTTCCTTCATTACCTTATCCAGTTCCCATATTTCCTCTTCGTACTTATGGTTTTTCCATAGTAACTTGATCAGGTGAGTAGTCTTGTTACATATAACTTTATCCTTATGATCCAAGATCTTCACTTGTTACTCCTCATAAGAAATATCATCCTCCAACTATACCACCTCTGAAGAGATTACATGTGAAGGGTCTAGTATGTACTTCATTAAGAGAGATACATGAAAGACATCATGTAAATTGTCCATGGTATGTGGAAGTGCTAGTCAATAGGCCAAATCCCCGACACAATCAAGAATCTTGAAGGGGTCGATGTACCTTGAACTTAACTTCCCGTTATTTCCTAACCTCATGACCATCTTCCATAGAGATATGCATAGAAATACCATGTCTCCAACTTTGAACTCAAGGTATCGTTGACGATTGTCTGCATAACTCTTCTATCAACTTTGTGATGCCTTAATATGTTTTTGAATGGTTTTCACCTTCACCATAATTTCTTCGACCATTTCAGGTACTAGAAGCTTATGCTCACCTACTTCATCCCAACACACTAGTGTTCTGAACCTTTTCCCATAAAGGGCTTCATATGGTGCCATTTAGATGCTTGAGTGGAAACTGTTGTTGTAGAAGAATTCAACTAGTGGAATATTTTGGTCCCATACTCCTTTGAAGTCCATATAACATGCTATCAACATATCTTTCAGTGTTTAAATAGTTCACTCAGATTGGCCATCGGTTTGAGGATGATAGGCCGTACTGAAGTTCAGTTCAGTACTTAGAGCATGTTGGAGACTTTTCTAGAACTTCAAGGTGAATCTCAGATCATGATCGTATATAATAGATAGTGGTACTCCATGAAGCCTTACCACTTCTTTGATGTTAAACCATTCAATTTTATCCAATGATAAGTCCTCTTGAATCGTGATAAAATGATCTTTCTTCATAAGACGATCCATAAAGACCCATATAGAATTTTTTCCTTTGGATGTCCTTGGAAGTCTATTGGAAAAGTCCATGGTGATGTTCTCCCACTTCCATGTTGGTATGGGTAGTGGTTTTATAACCCCCTTAGACTTTTTTCTTTCATCCTTCACTTTTTGACATAACAAACACTTTGATGTATATTTAGTAATCTCTCTTTTCATATTATCACACCAAAAGATTTCTCAGAAATCTCGATACATCTTTGTGCTCCCTGGGTGGATAGAAAAGGTTGAGCTATGTGCATCATTCAGAAGCTCCTTCTTTATCTCTGGATTGGATGGTATACAAAATCATGACCCAAATATTAAAACTCCTTCCTCATCAATCATGAAATCTAAGGATTTCCCATTTCTAACAATTTCAACCCTTTTTAGAATTTCCACATCTTTTCTTTGAGAATTCTTAATTTTGTCCATAAGGAATGGTTGAGCAATCATTTGAGAAAGGATTGATGATATTCCTCCCTTAATAATTCCCATGTCCATCCTCTACAAATATAAGAATATTTGATCCTTTTTAATTCTCATCATTGACAAAGAAGTAGGATCCTTTCTACTTAGAGCATCTTCCACCTTATTTGCCTTACCAAGATGGTAGTAGATTCAGTAGTCATAATAATTGATGATCTCTATCCATCTTCACCAGCGCATATTAATCTATTTTTGTGTGAATATATATTTGAGACTCTTTTGGTCAGTATATATCTCACACTTATCCCCATAGAGATAATGTCTCTAGATTTTTAACACAAAGATCACAACCACCAACTCCAGATCTTGCATAGGATAGTTTTGCTCATGGATTTTTCAGCTTCCTTGATTCGTAGGCTATCACTTTATCATTTTTAAAAATCACACAGCCTAATCCCTTTTTTGAAGAATCATTGTACACCATAAAGAGTTCTCCACTTATTGGGATTGTGAAAACTGGCGTGGTGATAAGCCTCTTTTTCAACTCCTTAAAACAGTATTTACATTCCTAAGTCCAAAAAACTTTACTCCCTTCCATGTTAGCTTGGTCATTGGGTTTTAAAATCATCAAAAGTTCTTCAAAAATCATCGATAATACCCAGATAGAGCCAAAAAGATGTGGATCTCCGTTACAGATGTCGGCCTGGGCCACTCTTCAATTTCCTTTGTCTTAGAAGGGTCCACAGATATCCCTTTTCTGGTGAAAACATTCCCCAAGAATGATTCTTCCTCCATCCAAAACTCACATTTACTATACTTTGCATACGACTTATCCCTTTTTAAAGTCTTTAACAAAGTATTCAAATTCTCCCCATGTTACTCCTTGCTCTTGGAGTATATCAGAATATCATCAATAAAGACTACCAAAAATTTGTCGACGTAGTCTCTAAAGACTCTATTAATTAAATCCATGAAAATTTCTAGAGAATTAGTGAGTTCCAAGGGCATCACTATGAACTCATAGTGTCCATACCTCGTTCTAAAGGCAGTCTTGGGAATATCTTCCTTCCTTTCCTTTAATTGGAGATATTCCGACCGAAGGTCCACCTTAGAGAAATAACTGGCCCCACGAAGCTGATCGAACAAGTCATATATATGTGGAAGGGGATACTTGTTCTTTATAGTGATTTTATTGATCTCATGATAATCAATGTAGAGGAGGATTTATATATCCTTCTTATTGATGAAGAGGACCGGTTCACCTCATGGTGAATCACTCGGGCATATAAAACCATTCTCTAGATTCTCCTATAACTGCTTCTTCAGCTCCTCTAGATCTATGGTGGCCATTCTATAAGGTGTCTTTGATATAGGTAGAGATCCAAGAATAATTTCAATTGAGAACTCAACCACACGATCATGAGGAATACTAGGAAAATCTTTAGGGCATAAATAAGTGTAATCTTTCACGATGGTCATGTCCTCAAACATGATTCTCTCTTTTGTATCAACAATTTGAGTGAAAAATGTTTGCTCATAAGGAATTAATATCCACACTTGAGAAACTAATTCTAAAAAGGATTCATCTTCCTCCTTACACTTGTAATGAATTGTGTGATGCTTTTGGATGTGACAAGTGATCTCCCTTTCCTGACAGTTGATGTTGTCTTTGTATAAAGATATACAATTCATGCCTAGGATAGTGATGAAATCCACTAAAGGAAGTATGAAGAAATTTTCTGGGAGGTTCAGTCCAAAAATGTTAACCGGGGAGGAGTTATAAACCATGGAGAAATAATTGACCCATTCGATTATCTCACTAATAACTTTTCCTCCAAATTTTGAGGTGGTGTTTGAATAGTTCTACTAAAATTGTAAGATATGAAAGAATGCATAGAGACAATATCAAATAGTATGTTGTTATTATTGAATGAATAACTAACGTACCTATCACCACATCCTTGTTTGGATCCATGTTAGTAGTAGTGATAGAATAATCCCTTCCTTGTTGCCTTGGAGGTTGTTGTTGATTTTCTCCAACAACCCTTAGATTAGGGCAATTGTTTGCATAATTCCCATGCTCCTTGCAGTTGTAACACTATACAACTAGGTGAGCATTGATCTGAACCTTCCTTTGTTCTTTCACATTAGCAGTATTTTTCATATCCCTTCATAATTTCTTGGCCAGATGTCCCAGCTTTCCACATTTGAATCAATTCCTAGTTCCCTTTAGACATTTCCCACGATACTTCTTCCCAAAACTTTTACAATTGGGATATTTGGTCTTCTTTCCATCATGGGATTTTTTTGTTGAACCACCCATGTTGTTCTCCATTTTTTGCTTCTTGTCACTAGGCCCAAGATACCACTAAGAGTCTCCAATATCCATTTCAACCTTGAGGGAACAACATACAATCTCCTCATAACTTTCGAAGTCTCGAATCGCCAACTCTTTTCGTAGACTCAGATTAAGTCTGCTAAAAAAGTGATCCACTGTGATTTCGGTGTTCATGAAAAAGCCAAAGGCGTACCTTTCAAGCCCTGTAAATTTTTCTTCATATTCCATGATGGACTCATCTTCCTTCTTCTTGAGTCCTAGGAACACTCATTCCATCTTAAGGCAGAGGCTTTGAGGAAAATATTTATTGAAAACATCCTCTTGAATTCTTCCCAATCCATGGAATCAATTTCCTCTTGGGGACTTTGTATTCTTGATCAGTTTCCACCACTGATCGGACTCCCCATCAGAATGATAGAACACTAGGACAAATTTATCTTCTTTTAAGCACTAGAGTACGGAGAATATCTTTTCAAAAGAGTTAATCCATTGTTCCACGAGGAGGGGATCATAAGATCTGCTAAACATGGAAGGACTTTGCTACATTAAGGATTCTACATAAACTTTCTCTTTCCTTGGAGGAGGGAATTCCACATGATTCAAGTTATTATTCATAACTTGAACTAGCTGATCAAGTATTGTCATGAAGTTTTGAGCACCCGTTATCTTCATATCAAGTATATTATTTGGTCAATCTTCACATTTCCTATCACATTGGTTTTTGGAACATGTTCTTTTATTTACTTCCATTAACTAAGAAAAATAACATACAATTAGAGGTCTTTAATACTTAGTAATTGAACATAAAAAAGGAAACTTTTGAACATAAAGGATAAACTTGTAGAGGAGAATTATATCCTAACTTGTGATTCCTTATGTTTAAATCTAGGTTATCCTCAATCTATTTCTTAACTTATATTCTTATGGGTTTTTTCCCTAATAATAGTTTGTACTAAACTCATTAATTTACCAAAAAATATCCCCTAGGAGTGTAAAACTAATAGTGCGGCAATGCCCGTTTTCGTGTACCAGGATACCCCGGGCCATGCCTGAAAATCCCTGTTAGAGTTTTCACTCCTAGGTATATTTGTGCCAGAGCCGCCTCTACCTGTTTTTATCTAGATAGGGACGTATTTTTTTTCTAAACCACTTACTCTATACTTACCAAAATTTACGGATGTTTTCTTATACTTTGTCTCATCCTTAAGGTTCTTAATAAATTTCTCTATTACTAATCTCCAAAAATAACTAGACCATCCTTTGATACCAACTATAGAGACCCTATCCTTTTATATATGACATTACATGATTTTAAGTATAATTATACATCATAGTACAAGACAAGGATCATAAATTCTAGTGTCTTGGAAGACTAGGTACATAATCAAAAATTATAAAAACAACTTTTTATTTAAACTCCATAATAAGATTTTATCTTCCATTGTGCTCATACATCTGTATAGGATAACTTGGGGATAAAATGAACAAAGGGATGAGCTAAAATTCCAGTAAGAGAATAACCATAAGAACAAAGCATTAGCACATGGGATAGAAGGCATGGCATGATGATATAAAAAAGGAATGTCACATATAAAATCATAACGTATAAACAAGGGATAATTTAAAAATGGAATCGTAGAAATGTGGAAGAAACATAAAACATGAATTTTTTACGAGTCAAGGCTAACTTCCAAGACCGTTTCCCATAGTATCACAATCCAAGCCTAATCGCCAATACTGTTTCATATAGTAGCACAAGCCAAGGCTAACCGCCAAGACCGTCACACATAACGTCTCATGAGACTCAACTTTACCCATGAATTGGAGCACTATATTGAAACTATTATCTTAAATTTCATGAATATTTTTTCCACATAAATAATCTTACATAATCAATCTTACATAAACTTAAGGGTTACCCATGGAAATAATTGAGTACCACAATCATGACATAAAGCATAACCAATGTGTGTATCATGAATGTGTCCATGAAATAAAGGAATTAGAATATACATGGATGTTCATAAGTTAAAATAGGCATGTATCATGGTAATTTATTTCAAACATAAGCAACAATGTGTAAGAAATGTATTTGAGAAACTTTATCATTAAAACATTTTTATGTGGTTTTTAGGAAAATAATATAGATATTTTAAAATACAAAAGGGGAAAATATTTTATAAAAAACAGAAGTGAAACAATAAGGTTCTCATAATAAAAATACTGATTTTATAAAGACCACGGTGGCTTGAAATAGAGGATAGAGTGCACTTGAAATTGGGTAAAAATTTGAGAAGTTCCATTAAAATGGGTTTGCTTATTAGGAAGTATCGAGGAGGGAATCAATTAAAATCATGTATATCCTAGAAATAAAATGAGGTATAGATATTGAAACATGATTTTTAAGCTTATAAACATCATTTATAAGTTTTAAATAAAAATAAAATAAAACTTCATTTGGGTAAAAAGAAATATAGAGCAACCCAAAGGAATAAAGGCGGTTCGGGTAGAATTCCTTACGGATTATCGGCATGGTATCAGGTGTACTTAAGAGGTACTCATGAGAGATAAAGAGGTTTATCATCACTTATACATAATGAGGGAATTATTTTTGAGGTGCTAAATTATACCCCATCATTAGTTATTACACATAAAATAGAAAAACATAGAGGACATTATTGAATAAAAGTAAAATGGAGAGGATCTCATACCTTAAATGTGATGGTGATCTTTGATTGAACATAATGACCTGAATAATAAAATTAGGTTCATTAAATAATAATTATAGAACCTATTATATATTTAAAATATTTATTATAACCTTTTTAAGTTCATTTATAACCATTTTGATTGGTTATGAGGATCAATTTCATTGTTCTGGTCTGTTTTCTTGCTTGGTTTTAATGATCAGTTCATGTTTGGATAAACATGTTTGATGAAGGTTGTTGTATGGAATTGAATTTATATTTTATTATTTAACATCCATAAGGTTACATGGTTTAAAATTTAATTTGGTTACTTATAGTGAAGTCAAATCATTATATAAAACTTTAGTGATAACCTTTTGGGTTGATTGGCGATTTTTTTCCACAATGAACATGTTTTGTTTTATAAATCAAAAAACATGTCTAAAAGGATTAAAGATCCATATATGAGACGAAATACATATATTGTGGTCTGGTTCAACCATGAAAATGTTTTCATGACCAGAAATGAAGATGGTAATTGAAACTGAAAACCCATTGTCCTTGAATGTGGTAAATTAACACATATCAGATGGTGTCTTTACTACTAAAACAAAATAAGAGTAAAGGAGGGATGATAATAAATTATTCCATTATCATAAAACAAATTCCAGTACATGTAAGGTACTATAGTTTTCATAACATTTTGATTAAGAGAGGTAAGTATGGAAAATAAAACAAATTAACTTGAAAAGAAAAAGAAATAAAAAAAAAAGAGGAATTTACCTCTTGATTCAATCTTCCTTAAGAGCCTCTTAAGGGGAGGGGATTTGGTATTTTGAGGAGACCAAATGTTGATGGAAATGGGGGAGGATATTGAGGAGATATTTGGGAAAAATATAAGCAAGTCACAAGGATTTATAGGAGTGATGAGAAGTGGTAAGGAGGGGTGGTATTTATAGTGGAGGGGAGGGGAGTTTTCATAATATTATAATCATTAGTTTATTAATTTCCACCTAGATAAGAAATAGTGATGATTAAATGACCAATAATAGCAAATAGGTCATGTAATTTCAATATTTGGGTTCTTAAATTACTTGTTATGTCAGGAATATTGGATTTAATTTATAATGTATTTATACGGTGAATTAATGTATTTTACTACTCACCAAAAATTCAAGTATTTCAAAAAAATATCAAAACTTCACCCTAACCATTTTTTGACTTGTATAATCCTAAAATGAAATCAATTTTTCAAAAATAATTTTCTAAATATTATTAATTTAATATTTAATTAAAAACACAATTTACCCGAAAAACAACAATTTTAAAAACATTTATTTTCTTGTTCCCATATATGTATATTGTAATTCCAATTGAATCTTATCTATATAATATCACAGCTAAGGTTACTATTAATTAGGGTATTTAACTATTCATAAGGGTAAAATTACTATTAATAAGGGTATGTTACTATTCACTAGAAATTAAGTTGGTCATATTAGACTCCAAATAACTTACTGATCGCAACCGTGTATGTCAGATTTTTTGAAATTCAAATTACAGAAGTGACAATCTTATGTTTAAAGGTCACATAGCACTTATTATTTCATTATGTTGTGATTTAAAGTGATTATGTGATATAATTATAAGAAAGGAATTTCCATTGATAAAACATTAGGTCGTTACAGTTAACGAAACAATTTAATGCCCTGTGGTAGGCACTTTTGTCGATCGACCTGAATGAAGATGGATTTCATTGATCCATGTAGTTTCAAATCATGTGTTAAGGATATTTTTGATGAAAATTAATGTCATGTGGTAAGGAAAAGGATCAACATATTTAAAATGAAAGTAATACTATTACTCGACCCATGAATATAGGTTCGGTCATCACTATGTATCCTATTATAGAAGAAATTAGTCTATACATAGTTATAGATAACTATGCAGTTTAGTTTCATTTGGAAAGGAAATTCTCTATGTATTTTAGTTTCATGTGGTAAGGACATGAGACAATGTGAAGATTAAAGTCTCTTTTCTAGGAATAGGGATGTTGTGCAGTTTAGTATCCTACTTCCAGGACAAGAGATATTGTGTAATTTAATGCCTTTCTAATAAGATGAGAGACACTATACATCTTAAAGTCGTACTGCCAAGATGATAGAAATTGTATAGTTTAATGTCTTGATTCTAGGATGAGAGATGTTTTCTAGGTTAAATTGTTGTTTTTAGGATGAGATACATTGTTTTTCTTAAGGTAACACCCCAATCTTCTGCAGTATATTTCCCTTTGAATAATGCAATAGCTTGCATTGTACGCAACTTTGAGATTCTAACACACCGTGACCAATCAAACTAGCCGTTATGAATAGTAATACCCACTTTTTCAAATTTTATAAATTTTACCTTTCAAAATGGACATCATTTTTGGATTTGGAATATCGAAATTAGCCTAGGGTGAAATTTTGGTATTTTTCTGAAAACTTTCAATTTTTGATGAATAGTGAAAAACACTGAGTTATAGTTTAAACCGAATTTTTAATTAAATAATAATTTATTTTATTTAAATTTATTTTACATAAAAATAGATGCATAATACCTATATAATTTCAATGTAATTAATTGGAGTCAGTTTATATTAATTTTAGATATATAAAAATTTTATTGAACTTTTCACCGTCTTTTACCAATCTCCTAGGAGAATTTTCAAATTCACGTAAAACTTAATTTTACCACTTCTATGAGTGGAATTTCTAAAATCTAAGAGAAACGGTTAATATCAAGGAGTAAAATGTGGTTCAATATGATAAAAATAATTTTTGGTGAATAGTAACTTTTTACTTTTATTTACCACGGTTAAAAGTAAATAGGGTAATTATGGGTAAAAATGATATTATTATCACCCTAACACATGTCCTAATTCTATTTGATAAGTATAATTCGACCAAAAACAACCTTAGGAATAAAATATGAACCTATTTGGTCCACTTGGATTAGATTAGGACATTTATTATTATTTAATTCAAAGAAAAGTTAAAAGAGTTAAAATCAAAGTTTATTAACGAAAACATTTTTAATATAGGGTTATAAATAAGATAAATTCGATTATAAATATTCATTATAAAGATAAAAATATTTCCTACATAATGTTACTTTATTTCTAATTTTTATACATTAAATAATTTAATTTATTTATGATACAATGGTGATGCAGTAATTACCTAATTAATGAAATATTAAAATAATTGATATTATAAATATCCAAATAAATGTAATTTGAAACTTTTTATGAATTAAAATAATTTTATAGGTTAATATGAAATACTAGGGTTGGTTAGATAAATTTTTTTATAAGTGATAATGCTGTTATGAATTTAGCAAAAAACAAAATACCAAATAGTGTCAAAATTGACATAAAAGAGTTTTTAAAACAAATATTATATTATTAATTGATATTATATTCCTAAAAATCTAAGGTTAGTCCAAAGGACTTATATAATGATAGGTGTGTCATTAATGAACCACTTGGGGTTCTCTTGGATGTATATAGTAAGTTTATTAACCATATATTATAAAAATACAAAGAGACATGGTAAATGTCAAACTATTTAACTAAGAGTTAAATCTAAAAGATAAAGTTAATATAGTGACCTGAACCTTTCTAAAAAATATTTGTTGAGTGGTTTTAGACCCATCCCCACCTTAGCCTTTAAATAATCCATTTTTCATCCATTAGAAACCAAAAATTATTTTATTATAAAATAATATTTCTAGCTTTTCCTAAGGTGCCCCTCACCCCTCTTATAAAAGGGCAAACCCCCTTCTCTCTAATTAACACCTTAAAAGCCATTTGTATTGGCCAAACCCATACCAAATATCCTCTAAACTTTCCTAAATTCATCCTAGAGGCATTAATTTAGTCACAAATCCAACTTAAGGAGCCCTTTTGATCAAATCAAAAGGAAGAACCCGAAAAAGAGGTAATAATTTCACCACCCTCTTTCAAGTTTTTTTCTTCTTTCACTTCTTCTTTCTTTGTTATTTCCATTATAAAATAATAACTCAAGTATATCCTATATAATTTGATGTTATTATAAATATGGTATATCCATATTCATTATTCTATCCATCCTTTGAATGACATGTCACCATACGTGCGTACGTACGGCTTACCGTCTCCACGTCGTGGTGTAATTGTTATTCAATACATTATTATTTTGATGGGTATAATAATGATGTGTAATTGATGTAAATATTTAATATAACATGATAATTATTCTGCATATATGATATACCATCCAATTATATATTATTTTAATATCAAAAGAATGATATTGTTGCTCATGTGTACGTACGGATTACCGTCTCCACGAACGCGATGAGATTCATTCCTCATTGTATCCATTCAAGAATAATTTTCATTTCATGATTAAAAATAATTTTTAAAGACTTGATATCATTTTGTATATGAATAAGATACATCCCATCCATAACAAATATGACTCACAAAACAAATAATATAAAGGAAAATGAATCTGTTAACACCCGAAACGACAATAATACTAAGATATTATTAACAAAGCAATGTTAAAAGATCATATATGATATCATATTAATGTATATGATTCTTGTATAATTTAATAACAATTATTTCACCATTATAAAGGAGTTTAATCTACCATATACCAAGGAAAATTACAAGGTAAGTGTTTATTTCAAAATCTCTTCATTATCTGAGGTTGTTTATACGTAATTATCTACTCGGACCTATTTATCATCCACGTCCATGTTTCTTAAAAATGTATTTCAAAACATTATTAATATTTTATAAACTATGGGTTAAATTCATTTATACCCTTGTTTTAATTTTTATATGATGTTTATAAAGGAATATTTCCTTCATTTTCCAAACAATGTCCTTTTTAACCTTTTCGACAAAATTAAGGTAAAAATGTCTTTTTTTACTTATATGACGGGTGCGGCTATTTTCTGCCGTTATAAAATTATCGAAGCTTCCCTTACAAGCTTATATGAATATTTTAAAAATAAATTTTTTCTTTATAATTATTTGACTCTTAAATGATTTCAAAATAGAAAGATATATTTCTCTAAAAAGGGTTTTGATTTCATCTATGTCAACATCCTTTGATGGATTTTAAGTTTATATGAAATTGATTTATTATAATACAAAACTTCAATATTGTATTGAAGGTTTTGTGATATGTTTGACTGTGGATGTGATATTTTTATACCATTCATGGTTTATGGTTAAAGTATTGACATTTTGTATGCTAGTTTTAATACGAATATTTATGATATGTTTAAAACTTTTCATATGAGAAATGTATTGGACTTAGTAAGTGATGGGTGGAGCCCGCTATAGCTTCTCGATGCATCGGTAGATCTCACGAGACAACTAGACGTGGAATTAGCTGATGCCCTTTCCCAATTTTGAAATATGGTTTTGTCCGAGGCCTTAATCATTTTTAGACGTCTTGGCTGAGGCCTTGACAAAATGCTTCAGAATGTCCAGCATTATACATTCCCTCGTTATGAAAATAATATTGATGGTTCATGTGGTCATTCGTCTAGTATAATACCCATGATTATTTTTTATTATTGAATTATTTAATCAAATCATATTCCTGCCATAAAAGTATTCATGTTTTTTATTAGTAAAGGCATGTGGTTTCATTTATTCACCATGCTTAATATTTATGTTATCTTCCTCTCTATTGCTTACCCTTACTAAGCGTTTGAGCTCACCCCTTTCTTATGGTTAATTTTCCCAGTATATGAATAAGTTAGTTATGAGTGACTTTCAGGCATAATCTAGGAGTCTTGGATGTTTCTAATGAAATATATTCATGTTGTATTTCTCTTCAAGTTGTAAAGTTGAACTTATGTATGAATCTTGTTTCCAATAATACTAAACTGATTGGTCTTTCGCGACATGATTTCCTTATGATCATGATAATGTTATGTAATAATGCACTGACTCTAGGTGACTAGGGTCGGGGTATTACAGTTGGTATCAGAGGAAGTTTAGTACAAACCTTGGAAACTAGATTTAGATAAACTCTGATTAGAGCACATAGCCCTAAGATAGACTTTGAGGATTAGTATAGAATAACTTCATAGAATATTGGTATTGTAGAGATTTTGTGAGTTTTCCAAGAAATACATCCCTGTATGGATATGAGTAAGTAGAGGCAGCTCTGGCACAGATGTACCTAGGGGTAAAACCCGAAAACACCGCTTTGAGCTAGACTCAAATGGGAACTGGTGCATGACAATGGGCTTTACGGCACTCTTAGTTATGACACTCTCTGAGGATATGCTTTGGATAATTCTCATTTTCTTTATAAACCATTATGAATGGTTTATGAGTATATACTTCCTCAAAGAAATCATATTTTATGATTATGGATTATATCCATAAATTTTTCAATTTATGTTAAGTGTTTTACAAGTTTGGATTTATGTATTATGATTCATAAACTAATCTAGTGTATGATAATGTTAATAAATGGTGCCTAGTGGAAGGAATGGAAACCATATCAATGCACGCACTCTATATAGGGGTTTCCCTCCTTTTCAAGATAATTATAGTGGAGTTGGTTATACAACTGGTGTTGATTGTCTTATCACCATATTGGGACAACTCACACAGGTTATGAATAATAACCTTACCCATATGAATCACCATGATCCACAATGCGGAGGATCAATGTTAGACCACTTCATGAGGCAACAACCACCAACATTAAATGGGACTACAAATCTATTAGTAGCTGAGCAATGGATAAATCCCTTAGAAAAAATATTCTACACCTTGGGGAGTAATGAAATGGAAAAAGTTGTCATGGCAGTTTACCACCTCACTGGAGATGATGATCAATGGTGGTCATTGATTCAAAACACAAAGGAAGATGATGAAGTATCAAATATGGAATAGAGATAGTTTAAATAAATTTTCTTATAAAAACAATTTCCTCATGACCATTGAGCGGATATGAAAATACAATTTCTGAGTCTGAGGCAAAAGGAGGATGAGAATGTCTCAAAGTATGAGGCTAACTTTAAAAGGTTAGAGAGGCATGCTGTAGATTATATACGTAACCCAAGAAGTAAGATTGATCGTTTCTTAGATGGGTTAAAACCATTTCTCCATCGAGCATTAGTATCACAATCCTTCTCATAATATGAAGATATTATCTCATGTGCTATCAAGATAGAAAAGGAATTCTCTAAGTCTTATGACTTTAAATCAAAGCAAGAGAAGAATAGATATATTGAACACTATGGGAAAAGAAATAAGGAAACAGGTAATAAGGGAAGAATTTAATTTCCTCCCTGTGATAATTGTAGAAGGAAGCACCCTGGTACCTGTCTAAAAGGAAAATAAGTATGCTACAAATGTGGACAGAAAGGCCATCTAGCTGGTGATTGTAAGGGAAAGAAAGACGCTACCAATGTTCAATGCTACAATTACAGGGAGATGGGACATTATGAAATTTAATGTCCTAAGTGTCATGGAAACTTACCTCAAGAAATTCCAAGGGATCAAGGCCAAGCTTATGTGATCACTACTACTGTGGTTAAAGCCTCGAAAGGCATGGTGGAAGGTAATTTAATTGTTTCCTCAAGTTTAGAAAATTATTTATTTGATTCTAGATCATCACATTGTTTCATATCTTCCTAGTTTTCTAAGAAAATTAGATATTTCCAATTTGATTTAACAAGGGAGTTGTCAGTCAAAACTCTTAATGGAAGTATCATCACAACAGAGTTTTGTGAATCAGTCCCCATTAGAGCATATAAATGTTCTTTATCTACCAATCTCATCGTCATAACCATGATTTAATTTGATATAATCCTCGGTATGGATTGGATTTCAGACCATGATGCAAAAAATTATTGTAATAAGAAGGAGGTTACTATTTTTGATGACGATGATAAAGAACACCTTATCTTTAGAGCACAATCATCACCACCTGATTCCTATCTAGAACCACTCCTAGTAGCTCAACTAAATTAAATTATTAGAGAGGAAGAGAATTAAATAACTATGGGTGAGGAAAGTAATGTTCAAATAGAGGATGTATCTATTGTGAAAGAATATGTTGATGTGTTTCCAGAAGATTTACCTGGACATCCTCCAGAACAAGAAATTGAGTTTTCCATTGATTTAATTTAGGGTTTAAGGCCCGTATCGAAGACCCCTTATAGAATGGCCACTGTGGAATTAGTGTAATTAAAGAAACAACTTGAGGAATTGAGTAATAATAGATTTATTCTCCCTAGTGTTTCTCCATGGGGATCCCATGTACTTTTTGTTAATAAGAAAGATGGATCTATGAGGTTGTGCATTGACTACAGGGAGATCAATGTTATAACGATAAAGAACAAGTATCCCCTACCTCGCATTGATGATTTATTCAACCAAATTCATGGATCTTAATACTTTTCAAAGATTGACCTTCGATCTGGATACCATCCGTTGCGTGTGAAGAAGGAATACATTCTGAAGACAACATTTCGAACCAGGTACGGGCATTACGAGTTTACAGTAATTCCTTTTGGATTGACTAATGCACCCTCTGTATTCATGGATATAATGAATAGATTTTTCAAGGAATATCACGATGATTTTGTAGTGGTATTTATTGATGATATCTTGATATACTTAAAAATCTATGAAGATCATGAAAATAACTTGCGCATTATTCTAAAGACTCTTAGAAGACATGAATTATATGGTAAGTTTAGAAAGTGTGAATTTTGGATTCAAGATATTTATTTTCTTGGCCATATTTTCTCTATGGATGGAATCTCTATTGATCCTTCAAAGACCAAGGCAATCCAAGAATGGCCAATACCGACTAGTATAACCGAGGTATGCAGTTTTATTGGTTTAGCAGGTTATTATCGACGTTTCGTCCAGAATTTTTCCTGGTTGGCTAACCCATTAACCAAGCTCACATGTAAAGGGGCTAAATTTTTTTGGAAAAAAGTGTGTGAAGAATGTTTTTAAGAACTAAAGAAAATATTATTCAATGCTCCTATATTGACTCTACCATCGGGGAATAATGGGTTTGTTATTTATAGTGATGCTTCAAAGAAAGGACTTGGTTGTGTCCTTATGTGGAATGATAGGGTTATTGCCTATGCATCATGACATATAAAAATTAATGAGAAAGATTATCCTACTCATGATATTGAGTTATCAGCTGTAATCTTTTATTTGAAGATATGGAGACATTATCTCTATAGTGAAAAATGTGAGATATATACTGATCACAAGAGTTTGAAGTATATTTTCTCACAGAAAGAACTCAATATGAGGCAAAGGTGATGGATTGAACTACTCAAGGATTATGATTTCACTATACACTACCACCTGAGGAAGGCAAATAAGGTGGAAGATGATTTGAGTAGAAAGGATCATGGAGTTTTGAACAAGATGAGAGTTGAAAATGATCCTATGTACATGGATCTAGTAAAGATGGATATGGGAATAACCATGGAAGGTGAAACATCAATGATTTTTCAAATGGGTGTCAAACCATCTTTACTAGAAAGGATAAAGAGTTCTCAGACCATTGATGAAGAGTTTCAAACGAAGATTAAAGCTGTGAATGATGGGAGATTGAGTGACTCTGTGTATGAAGATGAAATTTTGAAGTTTGTGAAGAGACTTTATGTTCCCAATATACCTGATCTAAAAAGGGAATTGTTGGATGATTCTCATAGTTCCAATTTATCTATACACCCTGGGAGCACCAAAATGTATAGAGATTTGAAGGAACATTTTTTGGGGACAACATGAAGTGTGAGATTTCTGATTTTGTGTCAAGAGGTATCGTTTGTCAACAAGTGAAAACTAAAAGGCAACGGACTAGAGGAGTCATGAAACCTCTTCCCATACCTGAGTGGAAATGAGATAATATTATGATAGAATTTGTCATGGGACTACCAAAGACTCTTAGAAGGAACGATGCAATTTGGGTCATTGTTGATCGTCTTACCAAGTCAGCACATTTTCTTGCTATAAGAGAAGATTTACCACTTGAAAGATTGGCAAGACTATATATTAATAAAGTTGTTAGAATTCATGGAGTACCACTATGGATTGTTTCTGATCGTGATCCACGTTTTACATCAAGAATCTGGAAAAGTCTTTAGAAAGCCCTGGATACTGAACTTCGTTTGAGCACTGCCTACCACCCCCAAACTGATGGACAATCAGAACGAACTATTCAAACCTTAGAAGACATGTTGAGATCTTCCTCACTTGACTTTAAGGGTATGTGGGATCAATATTTACCTCTGGTATAATTTTCCTATAACAATAGCTTCCATTCAAGTATTTAGATGGCACCATATGAAGCATTATACGGAAATAGATGTCGCACACCAACCTGTTGGGATGATGTTGGTGAAAGAAAACTCGTAGGTCCAGAACTGGTGGAGGAAATGATGGAAAAGGTGAAGGTAATCCAAAACCACATCAAAGCAGCTCAACGTAGGCATAAGAGCTATGCTGAAAACCGAAGGATGGATTTGGAATTTCAAGTAGGAGATCATTTTTTCTTGAAGTTATCTCCATGTAAGGGTGTTATACATTTTGGTAAGAAGGGAAAATTGAGTCCAAGGTACATCGGACCTTTTGAAATTATAGAACGAATTGGGGTTGTAGCTTATCGTTTGGTAATGCCGCCAAATCTCTCCCAAGTTTACGATGTGTTCCACGTATCACTGTTGATAAAATACATGCCTGACCCAATGCATGTACTCACCTATGAGGAAGTAGAATTGGAACTCGATCAGTCTTATTGTGAAGAGCTCATCAGGATTCTTGATACTAGAGAACAAGTGTTGAGAAACCGGATGACTCATCTAGTAAAAGTTCTATGGAGAAACCATAAGATGGAAGAGGCAACATGGGAACATGAGGAACTTATGATGAAGAACCACCGGAGTATTTTTATGCAGTAATATTCTAGAAATTTTGAGGACGAAATTATTTGAAGGAGGGGAGAATTTAACACCCCAAGCTTCCACGGTGCGTTTCCCTTTGAATAATGCAATAGCTTTCATTGTACGCAACTTCGAGTATCTAACACACTGTGACCAATCAAACTAGCCGTTATGAATAGTAATACCCACTTTTTGAAATTTTATAAATTTTATATTTTAAAATGGAATTCATTTTTGGTTTCAGAATATCAAAATTAGCCTAGGCTGAAATTTTGGTATTTTTCTGAAAACTTTCGATATTTGATGAATAGTGAAAAACACTGAGTTATAGTTTAAAACCAAATTTTTATTTAAATAATAATTTATTTTATTTAAATTTATTTTAGGTCAAAATAGATACATAATAACTATATAATTTCAATGTAATACATTGGATTTAGTTTATAAGAATTTTAGATATATAAAAATTTTATTGAACTTTTCACTGTCTTTTACCCATATCCTGGAAGAATTTGAAAATTCACATAAAACTTAATTTTACCACTTCTGTGAGTGTAATTTCGAAAATCCGAGAGACATGGTTAATATTTATTAAAATGTGGTTCAATAAGATAAAAATAATTTTTGGTGAATAGTAACTTTTTACTTTTATTTACCACGGTTAAAAGTAAATAGGGTAATTAAGGGTAAAAATGATATTATTATTACCCTAAAACATGTCCTAATTCTATTGTCTAAGTATAATTCGACCAAAAACAACCTTAGGAATAAAATATGAATCTCTTTGATCCACTTGGATTAGATTAGGACAATTATTATTATTTAATTCAAAGAAGAGTTAAAAGGGTTAAAATCAAAGTTTAATAACTAAAACATTTTTAATATAGGGTTATACATAAGATAAATTCTATTATAAGTATTAATTATAAATCTAAAAATATTTCCTACATAATGTTATTTTATTTATAATTTTTAGACCTTAAATAATTTAATTTATTTATGACACAATGGTGATGCAGTAATTACTTAATTAATGAAATATTAAAATAATTGATATTATAAATATCCAAATAAATGTAATTTGACACTTTTTATGAATTAAAATAATTTTCTATGTTAATATGACATATTATAGTTTGTTAGATAAATTTTTTTTTTAAGTAATAATGCTGTTATAAATTTAGAAAAAACAAAATATCAAATAGTGTCAAAATTGACATAAAAGAGTTTTTAAAAGAAATATTATATTATTAATTAATATTATATTCCTAAAAATCTAAGGTTTGGCCAAAGAACTTATATAATGATAGGTGTGTCATTAATGAATCACTTGTGGTTCTCTTGGATGTATATAGTAAGTTTATTAACTATATAATATAAAAATAGAAAGAGACAAGGTAAATGTCAAACTATTTAACTAAGAGTTAAATCTAAAAGATAAAGTTAATATAGTGACCCAGACCTGTATAAAACCTATTGGTTGAGTGTTTCGACCCATCCCCACCTTATACTTTAAATAATCCATTTTGTAGCCATTAGAAACCGAAAATTATTTTATTATAAAATAATATTTTTAGCTTTTCCTAAGGTGCCCCTCACCCCTCTTATAAAAGGGCACTTCCCCTTCTCTCTAATTCACACATTCAAAGCCATTTGGATCATCCAAACCCTGCCCAAATATCCTCTAAACTTCCCTCACTTTATCCTAGAGGCCTTCCTTTAGTCAGAAAGCCAACTTAAGGAGCCCTTTTGATCAAATCAAAAGGAAGAACCCGAAGAAGAGGTAATAATTTCACCACCCTCTTTCAAGTTCTTTTCTTCTTCCACTTCTTCTTTCTTTGTTATTTCCATTATAAAATAATAACTCCAGTATCTTCTATATACTATGATGTTATTATAAATATGGTATATCCATATTAATTATTCTATCCATCCTTTGAATGACATGTCATCATACGTGCGTACGTATGGCTTACCGTCTCCACGCCATGGTGTAATTGTTATTCAATACATTATTATTTGGATGGGTATAATAGTGATGTGTAATTGATGTAAATATTTAATATAACATGATAATGAATCTGTATATATGATATACCATCCAATTAAATATTATTTTAATATCAAAAGAATTATATTGTCTCTCATGCGTACGTACGGATTACCGTCTCCACGAACGCGATGAGATTCATTCCACATCATATCCATTCAAGAGTAATTTTCATTTGATGATTAAAAATAATGTTTAAAGACTTTATATCATTTTGGATATGAATAAGATACATCTCATCCATAACAAATATGAATCACATAACAAATAATATAAAGGAAAATGAATCTGTTAACACCCGAAACGACAATAATACTAATATATTATTAACAAAGCAATGTTAAAAGTTCATATATGATATCATATTAATGTATATTATTCTTGTATAATTTAATAAAAATTATTTCACCATTATACATTAGGTTAACCTACCCTCGACCAATTAAAAGTACTAGGTAAGGGTTTATTTCACAATCTCTTCATTATCTGAGTTTGTTTATACGTAATTATCTACTCGGACCTCTTTATCATCCACAACCATGTTTCTTAAAAATGTATTTCAAAACATTCTTACTATTTTATAGACTATGGTTTAAATTCATTTATACCCTTTTTTGACTTTTTATATGATGTTTATAAAGGAATCTTTCTGTCGTTTTCCAAACAAGGTCCTTTTTATCCTTTTCGACAAAATTAAGATAAGAATGTCTTTTTTTTACTTATACGGTGGGTGCAGCTATTTTCCGCCGTTATAAAATCGTTGAAGGTTCCCTTACAATCTTATAAGCATATTTTCAAAATAAATGTTTTCTTTATAATTATGTGACTCTTAAAATATTTCAAAATAGAAAGAGATATTTCTCTAAAAAGGGTTTCGATTTCATCTATGTCAACATCCTTTGATGGATTTTAAGTTCATTTGAAATTGATTTATTATGATACAAAACTTCCATATTTTATTGAAGGTTTTGTGATATGTTTGACTGTGGATGTTCTATTTTTATACCATTCATGGTTTATGGTTAAAGTATTGATATTTTGTATGCTAGTTTTAATACGAATGTTTATGATATGTTTAAACCTTTTCATATGAGGAATGTATTGGACTTAGTAAGTGATGGGTGGAGCCCGCTATAGATCATCGATGCATCATTAGGTCTCATGAGACAAATAGACATGTAATTGTCCGAGGCCCTTTCCCTATTTTGATATATGGTTTTTTCCAAGGCCTTAATCATTTTTAGACATCTTGGCCAAGGCCTTGACAAAATGTTTCAGAATTTTTGGCATTATACATTCCCTCATTATGAAAATAATATTGATGGTTCATGTGGTCATTCGTCTAGTAGAATACCCATGATTATGTTTTATTATGGAATTATTTACTCAACGCATATTTCTACCATAAAAGTATTCATGTTTATTATTGGTAAAGGCATGTGGTTTCAATTATTCACCATGCTTAATATTTATATTATCATCTGATGTATTGCTTACCCTTACTGAGCATTTGAGATCACCCCTTTCTTATGTTTCATTTTACGACGATATGAAGAAGTTAGTTATGAGTGACTTTTAGGCATAATCTAGGAGGCTTGGATGTTTCTAATGAAATATATTCGTGTTGTATTTCTCTTCAAGATGTAAAGTTGAACTTATGTATGAATCTTGTTTCCAATAATACTAAATCGGTCGGTCTTTCAAGACATGATTTCCTTGTGATCATGCCAATGTTATGTAATAATGTACCGACTCCAAGTAACTAGGGTCGGGGTATTACACTTAACATCTTGATGCTAGGACAATAGGTGATTTATACCAACTATGAAAAGTATTTCTTGAGAAATCTTGCATTAGTGGGGGTGTTTGACATGATCCCCATCCATTGTGGACAATGAGTTGGATCTATTATGATAGACCTTATGTATGATATAAGGCCCTTTCTATTTGGGTTCTACCTTTTTCGGCGTCTTCCCTAGTATCATTAGGGTTCTAAGATCCAATATCAGTTCTCTCTGGAAGAATTAATGGAGGAGAACCTTTTTATTAATGGCTCGTGCAATATGATTCTAATGGAATTAAAGGTTGTACAATGTACCAAACATGTTTTCATCAAGATTATCCAATTCAACCATCCACTATTTTGATTTCTCATCATCTGAGAGTTTTCTAAAAAAAATTATCTTGTGTGAAGGTAGATGGACTTTAATAGGTAACACTAACTTAGTCTTGTACACCAATGTGTATGGTGTTTCCTATGTAGTAGTATGCATGGTGGTATGGTAGGCCCATAAAGCATTGAGGATCTTTTCTAGATATGGATTCTTATCCTGATTCACCATCTTTTAGAGTGTAATTGATAAAGTCTTATTGAAGGCCTCTATCTATTTATATGCCACTGAATAATAGCATGATGAGTGATTAGACTTGATATTGTACTCATGGTACAATATCTTCATCTATGTATAATATAAGTTGGTGTTGTTTTTCGCCAATATTGAGTAAGGGGCCCATAAATGGGTGATGATAGGGGACTTTTCAAAGTTGATGGTATTCTTCACCCTAACTTCTTTTTGGGGTATTGCATCATCCGATTTGAAAAATAATTTAGTATTAGTAAGGATGTACTTAAACTGCATAACTGTGGTTGGGGTATATTTCCCCACAACATCTATTCCCCAAATGAAAAATGACCAAGAATATTTATCTTCACATAGAAATTATGAGGGTTTATGGATGATGTTTTCATGGATCTATCATACATGAAACATCTTGGTGAATTCTTCACGGTCCAATATCAGGTTTTTCCAGTAGTAACTCAGCCTCCTAATTGGTTGAAGAGCCTTTTCCCAGACTGATGTGTGCCAAAGGAGTCTACATAGACTTCTTCCATAATGGAGGGAATCTATATTTATTCTATGAATCTAAGGATTATTCTGAAAAATTATCACATGTTGAGATCTTTTTATTCATTTGGTCCATCCTACAGAGTAAAGTTTTCCACACATCACTGAGTCTATTCCCTTCCAACTCAGTCATCTAGGAGAGATCTATTTTGGAGATAACTAATTAAGGGATCCATCCATCCAAGGGTGGATATGGGTTCATCATTATCAAGGGTAGTTTTAACCTAATTTATTTCTTCCATATCGCAAATTATGATTGAAAAACCCATTCTTAGTTATGAGGAACATATGATTGCTTCCTCCTGATTAGGGTAATCCAGGAATGTGGATTCATTATCCAATACATCAGAGGGAGCATTCTGTGATCAGGGAACATGATGAAATGTGGTCTCAAAAGGGAACTCTATCATTAGTATCTATACGTATATAATTAGAGGGTCAAATTCTTCTATTTTTATGGAATATTCACCATTGATATGATTAATAATTAGTTTTGAATCCCCTATTATATTCAGGTAGTAAATATACAACTACTGGGATAGTTCCACATCAGGAATGATGGATTTTTATTCATACTCATTATTTTTGAATCCCTTGTATAATGAGAATTTTTAGGGAAAAACTTCTTTGTCTAGAGAAAAAAATATAACCCCTAAGCCAATTTGATTGAGATTTGGGTTTTCTATCCTTTTTCTGATATGAATCTGGGAGGCACCATTAAAATAAATCTCCCATTTCCAGAGAGTGTCATAGGTATATAAGATCCCCTTCTATAAGATCTCAGTGATTACAACTGTATTCTCTGGGGTGGGATGTACTGTATAGAAATTAGCTAGGGATTTCCCTTTCACTGCCTTCTTTGACACAAACTAGATGTCATATTGTTTCAGAATGACTACGTGTTAGGAAAAATTCCCAGTTAGAATTTGATAGCCAAGTATGTACTTGATCAAATCAATGATAGATACCAGATGGACTTTGGGGTGTTACATTTAATTCTTCATATTTTACAATGTGAAGACGAACAAAAATGCAGTTCTTCTCGACATCAAATTATCGAGTCTCAATACCTAGAATTGTTCGGATGAGGTAGTAGAGACTGTTCTTTATCCCCTCATTATTTTTTTATGAGGGTTCCCAGTGTGTAACATAATGATTTTTTAAAAATAAATATTGTTCTAAAAATCATACAATATATACGACATAAATCATAAATAAATGATTAAATATTATTATTTAATTGTGATAGTTATCACCTATCCATTGGAATAGAGAGAATGAATGAGATTAATTATGTTATGAAAATATATTTTACTCATATTTATAAAATTAATTCATTGGTTACCACTTAATTATAAATAAAAATTAAAACTATTTTAATATAAATGACGTGTTTTAATAAAAACCATATTTTTATTCCCAAAATAACATTTTAACTTAACAAATTAAATCATTCATTATTATTAAGAGAAATTAATTAAATTTATATTTTATACATTAAATAAATTTTTTTTAAATTCATCTAATGATTTTGATATCCTTAAGATAAAAATAAATCCAATTTTAAGCATAAAAGATATATTTTTTAAAAGGAAATTTTGCCTCTTTTTGATAGAGAACTATTTTAAAATATTGATTATAAAAATTTAATAAATTTATATTTATAAAATAAAATTATTTTTTCAAATTTTAATATCAAAATTTTCTTAGGTTGATATTTTTTTAATTTTCATAGAAGTTTCATTTTTTAATAAATAATAAAAAATAATGAATTTTAATTGAAGACTTATTTTCCATCTAATTTATTTAAATAGTTAAATTATATATGAAATTGGTTTTAAAGAATTTTTATTTAAATTATATATCAATCAAAACAATTTAGGTTATTGTAATAAACTTCACATTGAAATTGGATATAAAAACATTTTAATCATTTGAACGTTTCACTTTAAAACCCCGCTTATCTACAAGATTAATTTCCCATCTAATTTTTTAAAGTTATATAAATTGAATTAGATAAAATGGATTCCATATTTTTAATCATAAGGTCCCAATTAGGTTTTATGATCAATTTTAATTTTTGGCATAAAAAATTTACCATTGTAAAAAAAATTGTGTATCGTGGTATATGTAAAAAATTAATCATGTTAAAGATAAAAAGGTAGTCTTAAAATATCTCAAAAAATAAAATTTAATGGTTGGTTGAGATTTTTATCAACCCTAAATAGACTCTAAAATATTAATTTATAGCCAAAGTCATAGAATTTAATGCCACCTCAATGTGGTTGGATTTAAATATAAAATATTCATTATTTCAATCACTTAAACCCACCACTCCACAAGTAAAAATATCACTCATCACCACACCATTTAGATGAAAAAAATAATTTTAGCTCCTAAAATATCTACCCAATACTTTAATACTTGCTCTACCCACGTCTATTTTCTTATATTATCATTAAAAGACCAAATCCAAGGCCCCCGAGTGTCTCTTAAGAAGGTGATATTCGGGAGGTAATTTTCCCAAAGTACCTCTCTTAATTTTTTCTCTTTTTCAAATTTATTCTCACCTCATTCATCCATAAATTCATGATAAATAAATAATAGTTTATGTAATTTAGTTTCATGATTATAATGGAATATATTATATCCATTTAATTTCACATCTTCTTTTATTAAAAGAAACAGAATTAGTGTCCAAATTATTCCTATTAATCTCCTCTGTGAATAATGTTTTTGTTGGTTTTCCATTTCCACATTAATGGTTGGTAATAAAACTATTATTATGGTTAAGTATTACTTTAATAAATTTATTATATCCCTTTTCATTTTATAGAACTAATATATACTCATAATAGTAAATAAGATGAAACTAGTTCATGGTGTTCGGGAAAACTACCAAAATAAACTAATCATTCATCGCTGATGTTTTCTCTAATGAATCATCCTCATATAAGAAATTTAAATGATATATGGGACCATTAATACTTATGTAATTTAATTAATACTATTACAGTCCACTTCTTGAGTTTTAATTCCATTTTACAAGAACATCAATAACTTTACACAAATGAACCGATCATTAAACCAGGTAACAGACACAACAAAAACCATGAAAATAATGAAATATTATTAATGAATGTGTAATAATATGTTATAAAATCACCATGTAAGGTATAATAAATATAAATAAAATTATTTAATGATTTAATAACATTATTTAAACCATTATATAGGAGGTTCATGTGTGCACCACTAAATGGAAGTGTGAGGTAAGGGATTTCTTAACCTAATTTCCATTCTTTGGGTTAAACTTATACTTATTGGTTATGTCATGCAAAGATTATGTGTGAAATTAATTTTTAATATCTTATGTTTTATTACACTTGTTTTATGTGGATTTACAGTTGATACAAATATTTTATTCATTTGATTATTTTCCACTTCAGTGATATGATATTCAAAAGGGACTTTCTTTTGAAAATAATCTTTTTTAAAGTTACACTTAAAATTATATTTTTATTCCATATCCATGTTTTCTAAAATATTTTTTTTTACTATTATACAATGATTTTTTAAAACCATTTATACTCTTGTTTTACTTTTTAAAAAATAAATTAAAGTGTTATTTTTTTCATTTTCAAAAATAGGTTCTTTGGGATTTTCGAAAAAAAATACAAAAGGAATGGTTTTCATTAACATAGATGTCTTGAGAATATATTTCCATCGTCATGATGCTTTAATTATTTTATGATTATTTTATATATATTCATGGTTATTTTAAAGGAAATATTTCTTTATGATGTTCACAATGTTTCAATTTTAAAATCCATCTTTAAAAAATAAAGGGTATTTTGAAATGAAAAAGTGGTTTTCCTATGAGTTTAAAAGATTTTTAGAAATTATTTATGATTAAAATAATAAAAATAATTTATTCATTATATGGTACTTGAGAATTAAACATGGTGTTTTCTAGATAGTACCGATAAATACCGTAATAACTTAACATGGGTGGCCTAGATAACATCGGGAAAGCCTGTTATAGCTTATGGGGTGGCCCAGATAGCACTGGGAAAGAATTTTATAGCTTAACATAGGGTGTCCTAGATGGAACCAAGAAATCCTATTATAAGACAACATGTGGTGGCCCAGATAGTGACGAGAAAGCTCATTATAGCTTAACATGGGATCACCTATATAGTACCGGGTAAGCCTGTTACAACTTAACATGGGGTAGCCTAGATAGTGTTGGGTAAGCCTGTAATAGTATTTATAAGTGTGAGATGATAAATTATATCTTGTGTTACATACTTATATTTGATTTGGTTTATAAAGTTTTTTTAGTAAAATTGATTTATTTTAAAAATGTATGTTATTGATCATTTTGAAAATATTATTCCTTTTTCTAAATAGAATGCTATTTTTTATGTAAATGTTTTTATGGTTTTTCACTGGAATAATATTTTCCATAAATTTACATCCCTTACTACTATTTTATGCGCATCCCATGTTTTAAAATGTTTTTCATAGTATCTAAGGGATAATGGAGACAAATATGATAATAAGGGGAAAACTGTAAAGATTTTACATGAAGAGAAAATGTGTTTTATTTTTAAAAGTGTTCCTTTATTGGAAGAAGTGGATACTTATTATGTGAGTCTACTTTTAATTTATGAGTTTAATTTTTAATAGTTATACAAATACTATAAAATTATAAATTTAAAATTTATGTGGGAAAAGAAATTTATTTCTAGTTTTAAAATTACTATAATATGTATTGTTTAAGGCTGACTTCTTGTAGTTAGTATCAGAGTCGGGTTTAGACAAATTTAGATATTAGTATTTTTCCTTGTATGGTTTTCCTAAGAGTTATAGATATCATCCTAGGATTACATGTTTAATTATGATTATAATTTCAAAGTCTTATATACACCTTCAGTGGTTTAAAGTGGAGAATTTGAAAGAGATTAATGACGTTTTTTTAGATTGGATTCATAATGGTAGTCTAATTAGGTATAAAGGATTCAGAGGTTAAATTATTATAGATTTTATCTGGGTATTATATTTAAAAGGACCATATCATTTTAACATTTAATGTTTTAATTATGTTCTTTTATAAAGAATAAGTATCATTTATAAATATGGAAGTAAATATATCCTTTAAAACTTTATTACCCCTTACAGATGATTTTATAATCACTATTCTTAAAAAAGAATTTCCAAATTATTTTGAAAACTTTATAAGTATTCAAATAACATTCAATATATTGTTTGACTTATCAAACAACTTTTATTTTATCCAGAAGTTTTATGGGTCATGGTATCTTTTTCACCTGATTTCAAAATATCAACTTTTAAAACTCTCTTAAATAGTGAAATTCTGCAAAGGACCTAACCATTTACTTTTTGGAAGTTTCTAATCATGTAAGAAGATAATAGGAATAATGAATAAATCCTATAGTATGGATTTATTGTAAGAATTATTTTCTAATCTTCTAATTATGTACCATCTTTGGGTTGGTATTGATAAATAATAAGGAACTAATTAATATCATTTATTGTAGGAATGGTGTATTAAGGAATAAGACATTAAAGCATGGTTAATGGTTTAAGAAGTAAGTAGAATAAAGAATGTGGTTATGTATTGAATTTTCATATTTATGATATAGTGGTATTTAATAAATATTATGAGAATCATGGAACTCCTAAGGAATTTTATATAGTAGTTTTTGTTTTCATAAATTTGGAAACATATGTTATATGAAATTTATACATTTTAAAAGTGGTGAAAATGTGATAATTTTTAAGGTACATGTAAACCTTAATTTTATGATATGAAAATGGTTATTTTAGAAACAATTATTTTTTATTTTAGTGGACATAAGTTTAAAGTTATTGGTAGTGTTTTTGGTTTTTATGATCTCTGGAATTGAGGTAATTATGGGTTCTTACTTCTTGGGTTAAATATGAAAATAATGAAATAAAATTTGAGGTTAAAATATACAAATATTATTTTTATCATGTTTTATACATTTCTATAATTTTATTAGGATTATGTTAATATGTATTTTTAAAATGGAAACCCCATAGGTTGGGTGACAACCTGTCGCATCAGAAAAGGCTGTTGGAATCGAACCCACAACTGAAGGGAGACAAGTTTACATCACCTACCACTAACCTACATAAAATCCCTATTAGTATGACTTTTTTAGTTAAAAAAATAATGGGTGAGGAATAATGTTTATTTTGGTAACATTTGTTTTATCATATATAATTCCATAGGATTGGAAAATGATTTATTGATTAATTGATTAATATTATTTTGGAAGAAGTTCACTATTTTGGGAAAATTATACCATAAAGGTAAAAATAATAATATGGGATTTTATTTGAGAAATTAAAGGATGTGTTGTCGTTTGGAAACATATATGATAAATGGTGATTTAGGTTATTTATATAAATAATTATTATATCATAAAGATTACTAAGGAAATTTCATTTTGGTATGAGACATTAAGAGAGATTGATAACATTTGAAGATAAATATTAAATTTATCTTAGAAGTATATGTGATAAAATACTTTTATTTTTTGGGTTTTATATTTATTATAGAATATTGTGAGGAGTTTTTAAGTTAGTTATTTTTTGAATGATATTTACTAAACTCTCAGTACTACTATTGAATTATGAATATTTGTGTTGTTTTTTATATAAAGGATGGTTATTTTTGGGAAATTACACTATCTTTTACTAACCGTTTTGGTTTTGGTTAATTCCATAATACATGAGGAATATATAGTTATACTTTTATGGATATTTTTATCCATAGAAGTTAATTATGATTCTTCAGGTATGAAAATTCATATTATAGAGAGAATATGAGGATGAAAATATACTTATGAAGTAAATATATTTCCTTATGTTCTTAGTCTATGTCATATAATAATTCATAAACTCTAAAAAATTTATTTCAAAAAAATGTTATATGATTACTTTTCATACCAAGAAATCAATGGCCTTTCAATCTATCACAAATGTGTTTTTTGTAAAATTTCTCTCAACCATGTTCTCAATAAGTCTATCATTCCTTAAGTAGTATCTTTTATCTTCCTTTTATATGTTTTACTAAATGGTATACTACTATGTGTTATCTCAAGTGACCTCTGTACTCTCCTTTATCAATTTTCAATTAGATGTTTTATAGAACCTTTTTATGATGCTGGGTTTCAAAAAAAATGTATTTTGAAAAGTCAAACCCCTATTTTTTAGATCCCAAGTTCAAATCATTAGGATATAATTTATTAATTGGGGGAGAATGTAACACCCCTAAATTTCAAAATGAGTCACTATAATCAATATCATACAAGATACATCATATCAATATTAAATAAACAACTAAACACTATTATTTAAATTTGATATTTATCACCAAGTCGTTGGAATGGTGGGAATGAATTAGATTAATTATGTTATGAAAATATAGTTTACTCATGTTTATAAATTTATTTCATTGGTTATGTCACGAACCAACTAGGGTCAACCCTGAACTGGTCACTCAAGTCGGTCCATGGAAAGGCCTGAGAGGTGTTCTTGATCCTCCTGGGCTGGAAAAAAGCACCAAGGGAATCATAAGAGTTAACAATGGAAATTATTTCTCCCAATAAAAATATGAAAGAACAAACGCAACCGAATACACAAAAGATGAAACCAAACTAAACATGATTTTTAAAACTTTACACCATTTACAATTCAATTAGAGGTGTAACCAACTGAATGGAAAATGAAACCAAAATAACCATCTGAACCTGACACTCAAGAAACCTCCATGTGACCCTAAGGGTCACTCTACAATGTATACCAAACATTTCCCAAGTCAATTGATATCAATCCAAAACCTGCAACAGAAGATAAAAACAAGAAAATACTATAGGTGTATGTTTTAAAACTTAGTAGGTAGGCTCGAATAATTCTATTCCCAATGCACATTCCTTAAATAAAGAAACATTGATTAGTATATTTGAACTAAAATGTAAAAATATAGGTTTTTCCACACATTAATTTAGTGAAAACAAATCACGATCTCAATTCATTTTCCTCGCATTTTAAAACAAGGCTCATTCTTGTAAGAAAGGTTAGGTTCATAAGGGGGAAGGAAAAATAAAACCAATAGGAAACTTTCATTTTTCATGTTTAAGGGATAATACGTAAAACAAATTTTATTTCAAAACATATTTCTTAAAACCCTTATAACAAACCAAAATTTGACAATCTACCAATATAACATTAAAAACAAGCACAAGCATTATGATTCCACACAATGAGGGAAATGATACTAACGGTGCTAGAAATAGAGGAACACAGAAATAACTAGGAACTCATAGGAGAACTAGAACATACTAATACATGAGACCCCATACCAAGTATCATTCCACGCAAAATTAAATCAAAACACCCAAATTCCCGACCACCCTAACTCAGGATAGACCAAGGGGGCCAATCCCAGAGAAATAATCCCAAATATCCACCTACTATAGGACACTAGTTAGTGCATGAACTATCAGTAAAGAAATAATTATCAGTAATCTTCATAGTTATGCTAGGTTCCCATGTTATGTCTACAAAGGGGTGTGTCACACATTCGAAACAACAAGCCATATATATACTACCATACCCTCACACAAACTGGTGCCACCCCAGCTTCCCCATGGGTACTCCCTTGACTTAAAAAAATTTCACACATAGGAGGTCCCATACTGAGTAAAATCCCATCCCATAGTTAACCAAAAATTTAAGTGACTCACCCTTAAGAGGAGTTTTCCCAAAAGAAACCATTTTATAAAAATTCAAAATGTGCCTCATGAAATTTCCACACAAAAAAATATTTTATAAAAAAACTACACAGAAGCCATTTTCAATACCAAAACATCTTAGAAATCCACCTTGGAAAAACCAATCACTATTTTAATACCAAACCATCATTTTAAAAATCAAACCATGCCTTTAGAAATTACAAAATACTTATAAAAGCCAACTGTGAAATTTCACAAGCATTCGGTGTGCAAAGCCCACCAAATTCACATCACACGTTCAAAGAAATTATGAAAAAACTATTTTTTCACATGAAACAAAAATTTTAAACATGAATGATCACTAATAATTAACTAAGGGAGGTGAAAAAATAAAAAAAATCAATGAAACCTTAACTTTAAATGAGATTTGCAAAGGGATCCTACCTCAAATGTCGAAGAACTTCCAGAATCTGATGTGAAAACTCAATCTCACCTCAACCGCACCCAATAGAGACAAGATATAACCTAAAAAATCAATATTGAACCCAACATCTAAGGTTTTAACCCTAAAAATAAGAACCCTAGATATGGGAGATAGGGAACCCCAAGAAACTGGAAGAAAACCCTAGAAAAAAGGGAGAAAACAAGGGATAAAAGACTTACATGAATATCCAAAGGAGAAATCACACAAAAAATTCCCAAAAAATGGAGGTCCAGAGGAGCTAAGGGAAGGGGAGGAGGTACCTAGGGAAGATGAACAAGAATAGGAGAGGTAAGGGTATGGTTGGGTATAAAAATCAGGGAGAGATAAAAGTTTTAGAAAAACTATACAGGTCGCACAGTTAGTCCGAATGTTTTTTCAAATCGTGTGCTAGGGCTTGCCCACCCCAAAACACCCATTTTCACCAAAACTCAAGGGGATCCCATAGAGGAAGGCTAGGACAAGAATTGGAAGAAAGAACATACCAATAATTCAAACCTGTCACACCCGGTTCCTAAGAAAATAACTAAGGACCAAGTTTGAATCGGGGCCAAAGATGAATCCAAAAACCTGGGTGTGACAATTCTCCCCACCATAATGCTTTCCATCCCCAAAAATCCAACACAAGGATAAAACCGAATCAAAACCTGCTTCTCCTTCACAACTCAAGGAGATACCCCAATAAAATACAAATGAAGAGATCACAAAAACACTATAAACAAGGAATATATAATAAAATGAACCCAGAATACCTAATAGACTCCCCGATAAGTTCCATCTGCCCCCAAAATCTAAACACCTCCTATTGACCAGTCCCAAAAGGGAATAGGATTTTCATGAAACTCAATCCATCCTCAAAACACAACACCCCGAGCATCGTCGAGCGGAACTCATACCATCCTCCCTGAAAAATGAACGAATTCAAAACCCCACCTCATGGATACCTCTATAACCTTATATTAACGAGACAACTAGATCATTCCCACTCTAAAATTCACCCATGGGAATAACATAGAATTAGGTGGCTTCATATGAGACCATATATTTCCAAACCAATACCAAGAACAAAACCAATATATTGATGTGGGGAGGCCCAAACGGATTCCCCACCATAATAGATAGGGTCACACCACTTCATTATTTTGATTTTCAACATGACCCATAGTGGGTCTCCCCACCATAAGAGCTATCAAAACTAGATGGACTCATGAACCTTCCCACAAGAACCAAAAATCCCCACCACAAGGTCAGGGGAGAGAAGGGTCCAACTAATGGACCAAGGAAAACACAACTGACAACACACCAACACAACACATCCTCAGATAACCACAACCCAACCACGCTCGATTCATATAGACGAGCCACACAAGCGCCATAAAGAGGGAAACTCACAATCGATGGGATATAAACTCCAAAATTTTAAGAAGATGAAACAACCACACCTCCCCATAACCAAGGGAAAACTCGAACATCCAAATGGGTCACAATGTGGAAACAAGGTCCCCACACCATTTTTCACAAAATATAACCATTAAAACTAGAACAGCTATATCGAAGGATTGAACTGCCTCCATCACCCACACTAAGGACTAAGATTAAACCATGGACTTTCCCACCACTGGGGTTCTCCTAAATTCACACCAGCCTCACTCTAGGACCTATGGCTAGAGTTTTTATGGTTGAAGCATCTCATGACTCACAGTTAGGCTTTAGAAACCCTTGAACAAAATTTCTTCTTCTGGTGCCACAAGAAACCACACCACATTACAGGACAACCCAATAGACCCAAACACATCTCAAGACTCAATCTTCCTCAAAATGGTACTTTACTGTGATAAGGACATAGAATATTTACATGCATCATCATTTTCACCTCAAACATGGAACAACAACAGAATGGATACAAGGAGAAAAAATTTCATCTAGAACCAAGGAGCTCAGAATTCCTGAAGGAAAGATATGCTTATGTCAAAACAAAAGTCCCAAAAAGGCTCTACAACATCCAACTTTTCATTTAAAATAGAACGCAACACTGCCAGATGCCACCGAATATGACCCATGGAACTGATGGAAACATTACAGGGAGAGGGATCTTAACCCAGGTCCCAACCAGCGCATGATTCTTTCCAATAGCTATAACAACCTCCTACGGCCAAACACACCACCTTGGTGTCCTAGAATGACCTTATCTAGGAGAAACCAATGAAAGATATAGAAATCCTTTCTAGGATAGTGGCTATCACTAAAAACTTCAGATCATGTTTCCCAACTTCTTAACTGGAATATTCCCTTAACTTCTTCTAGATTGAACCTTTGGACATAATAGTGTCAAATTCTACCCTCAACGACTCGGGCCAAAAAGGAAACTAAAGCTTCCTTCCACCTCTATCACATATTCCCTCCCACTGCAAGAGGATCCACTCAACCAAAAAAGGAAAGAGGTAGATTCGAGTTCCACATTCCAAGATGGAAATCCTTTTGTTGATCAACTAAAGGATTTACCACTAGGGAGGTAATCGATGACCACATTTTGAACATACATCGATTCTTCATGGGGGATCACTCTATCCAATGGGTAGAAACCAAGGACCCAAATGAATTGGTCCATTGGAGAAAACATACCACAAATGAACACAGAAACACAAAGGAAAATACCACCAAGGTTTCTTGAAATGCTTTTTAGAAAAACCACCAACAAAAATACAAACTAGTAACACTAATAGACCAGAAAGAATCCTCAGGCTCTAATGCCTTGAAACCAAAATTCTCAAAACACAAGAATAAACACCACACCATTTCTTTAAAATAAATCACCATTAGAATTAAAAAATGATTTTTGGTTTACACACTCACTAATGGAATCCCATGAAGTCTCACACATGTATATCTGTGTACCATACTGGGCACCCATTTACTTTCTTGCGCATTCCCATACATGTGGTCACCCAAAAAAACACCAAATGTTATAAAAAAAACTTTTTCAAACTTTAAAAACAAATTATTCAATCCAAATATCCATTTCAAAACTCACCAAGCCTCTTTTCAGAACTCCATAACCGCAAAAATTTGAATCCAAATTCAAAACATGCAAAACCTTTCCAAAAAAATATTGCCAAACATTCAATTTAAAACCCATTTCAAGACCTCACAAATCCCTTCCAAATTTTTTTTTCTCAATTTAATGATTTATAAAAATTCACAAAAGTTCACTAACCACCCAACCAAAACCATTCCCAAAATCCACACCTTTATTTTCAAAGCATCACATCTCATTTAAAATCATTTCTAAGTACCAACTTTTCCAATTCAAAACATTTTTCAATAGTTTAACACATCACTTTAAACTATTTTCATTTTACCCCTAAAATACTTTTATGAAAAAAAAAATTCTAAAGGATTCCTTAAGGTAAATCATGAAAATCCATTTTCCACTTTCCAAAACAAAGTCATTACCACTTTAAATTCAGCCTTTCACAATTCCAAAACAAGATTTTTCAAAAAAAAATAGAATTAAGAAAAACCCAAATGATCCAAAAAAGGGAAACTAGTATCAGTGGGTGACTCAGACATATAGTTGGTGATCATATACCAATATCGCCACCACCATGAGGAGCATTCTAGGGTAATGTCCTTGGCTCCACATAGCTTTCTCGGCCCTGGGAGATCACAGAGGCCACTTTCCCAACTCTCATTTCATTTCCCAATACCAAACAATCCACAAGAACTAAAAGACATCAACAAACCCAGACATCCCATAGTAACCTGAGGTTTAGAATGAGAAAGGGTTCATGACATCCTTACCGTTCCTACATCCCGAGCCCCAACGATCCTACTCCTTCTTCCTTGACATCCCCACATAACAATGGGCACTCTAAAATCAAGTTCTAGTAAAGATCCTACCTATCTTTGATACCATTTTTTCATAAACCAACCAGGGTCGACCCTAAACCGGTCACCCAAGATAGTCCATGGAAAGGCTAGAGAGGTGTTCCCAATTTTCCTGGGCTAGCGAGAAGCACCGAGGGTATCATAAGAGTCATCAAGGGGAACAATTTAGCCCAATAAAAATATGAAGGAAAAAAACAGCATAATACACAAAAGAGTAAACCAAACTAAACATGATTTTTAAAACATTACACCATTTACATTTCAATTAGAGGTACAACCAACTAAACAGAAAAAGAAACCAAAAAAACCAAACCCAGCCTGACACCCAAGACACCTCCATGTGACCTCGAGGGTCACTCTCCAATCTATACCAAACATCTCCCAAGGCGATTGAGCTTGAGCCAAAACCTATAGTAGAATCTAAAAACAAGAAAATATTATAGGCATGAGTATTAAAACTCAGTAGGTAGGCCTGAATAATTCTATTCCCAATGAACATTATTTAAATAAAGAAACATTTATTAGTAGGTTTGAACTAAAATGTACAAATATAGGGTTTTCCACACTTTCATTTAGAGAAAACAGATCATGATCTCAATTCATTTTCCTCGCATTTTAAAACAAGGCTCATTCATATAAGGAAGGTTAGGTTTATAAGGGAGGAGGAAAAAAGAAAACCAATAGAAAACTTTAATTTTTCAGGTTTAAGGTAGAATATGTAAAACACATGTTCTTTCAAAAAAATACTTCTTAAACCCCTTCTAACAACACACTTTCACAATCTACCAAATGAACACTAAAACCATGCACAAGAATAATGATTCCACACAATGAGAGAAATGATACTAACAATTCTAGAAATAGAGGAACACGAGAATAACTAAGAACTCATAGGATAACTAGAACATACTAATACATGATACCCCATCCCTAGTAGCATGCCACACTTGATGAAATCAAAACAACCAAATGCCCAACCACCCTAACTCAGGATAGACCAAGGGGCCTAATCCCATAGTAATAATCCCAAATATCCACCTACTATGGGCCACCGGTTAGTGCGTAAACTACTAGTATAGAAATTGTTCTCAGTAATCCTCATAGTTATGCTAGGATCCCATCTTATGTTCTCAAATGTTTGTGCCACACATTCCAAACAAAAAGACATATATATACCACCATACCCTCACATAAACTGGCACCACCTTGGCTGCCCCATTGGTAGTCCCCTACCTTAAAACAATTTTCACATAAGGGAGGTCCCATACCGAGGACACTCTCATCCCATAGTTGACCAAAAAGGCAAGTGACTCACCCCATATGAGGGTTTTTTCCAAAATAAATCATCTGATAGAAATGAAAAATGGGCATCATGACATTTCCACACATCAAATATTTTATAAAAAAACTACACACATGCCATTTTCAATACCAAACCATTTTAGAAATCCACCATGGAAACACCAAACACCATTTTAATACCAAACCATCATTAGAAAAACAAAACCATGCCTTTAAAAATTAAAAACTACATAGAAAATCCAACCAAGAAATTTCACAAGCATTCGGTGTGTAAAACCCACCAAATCCACATCACACGTTTAAATTGATTAATAAAAACAATTTGTTTCACATGAAAAAATCATTTTAAACATGAATAATCATTAATTATTAACTAAGGGAGGTGTGAAAATAAATAAATCAATGAAATCTTAATTTTAAAAGAGAGGTGAAAATGGGTCCTACCTCAAATATAGAATAAATTCTGTAATTCAGTGTGAAAACTCAATTACACCTCAATAACACCCAAGAGAGACAAGATCCAACCTAAAACATCAATATTAAACCCCAAATTTTAGGTTTTAACCCTAAAAATTGGAACCCTAGTTTTGGGAGAGAGGGAACCCAAAGAAACCAGAATAAAACCCTAGAAAAAATGGAGAAACCAAGGGAGAAAAGACTTACATGATGTCCCAGAGGAGAAATCGCACCAAAAACACAAAAAAATAGAGGTCTGGAGGAGCCAAGGGAAGGGTAGGAGGTGCCTAGGGCAGAAAAACATGAATGGGATATGTAAGGTTATGTTTGGGTATAAAAATTAGGGATAGAGAAAAGTTTTAAAAAAACTGGATAGGCCACATGGTTAGTCCGCATAGGCTGTCAAACTATGCAGATAATGTACAATCCCTACTACCAAGAAATAGATCGACCGCATGGCCTACCTGCATGGTATGAATAACTATGCAGTAGTCGTGTGATAGCTACTGTCTCACCCAGGAGCTTCCACATGGTTACATGGGCTGAGGTACACGATTTCTACTAATTGTGTGCTAACCATGTGTCAGGGCCTACCCACCTCCAAAACACCCATTTTCATCAAAACTCAAGGGGTAACCCAAGGATGAAGCCAAGGCCAATAATAGAAGGAAATAAAATCCCAATAATTTAAACCCATCACACCCAGTTCCCAATAAAATAATTGAGGACCAATCCCAAACTGATACCAACGATGAATCCAAAAAACTGGGTGTGATAGGTTACCATTTAATTAGAAATAAAAATAAAAACCATTTGAATATAAATGATTTTATTTTATAAAAAACCTATTTTTCTATCCATAACGACATTTTATCATAATAAATTAAATTAATAAATATTATTAAAAGAAATTAATGATATTTATATTTTATATATTCAATAAAATTTATTTAAATTCATCCAATAAGTTTCATAGGATTAAGATAAGAATAAATCCAATTTTAAGCATAAAAAGCTATATTTTTCTAAAAGACAATTTTTTCGCCTTTTGATGGTGCAAAAATTTTGACTCTAGAATATGAAACTCTTATAAATTTGTTTTGAAAAAAATAACTTATTTTCTGAATATGGGAAATTAAAATTATCTTAGGTTTAAAGTTTTTTATTTTTCAGAGAATTTTCATTTTATGATGAATAATGAAAAATATTGAATTTTAATTGAAATTTTCTTTTTGATATAATTTATTTATATAGTTAAATTATATTTTATATTGGTTTTAAATTATAATTAGTTCAATTATAAATAAATAAAACTAATTTAGGTAATTTTAATAAATTTCACATTGAAATTGGATATAAAAACGTTTCAAAATTTTGAATGTTTCATTTTAAAAACCTGCCTTTTCATTTTTTTGCAGGATTAATTTTAAGTCTTAATTTTTCAATTTTGGGAATTGAATTAGGTAAAATGGATTATATATTTGGATTCATAATTCCAAAATTATGTTTTAATTTTGGTTTCATTTTTAGGCATAAAGAAAGTTACCATGGTTAAAATATTATTTGGTGTGGTATAGGTAAAAAACAAATCACGTTAAAGTTAAAAAGGTGAAGTATTAAAATACCTAAAAACAACAAAATTTAATGGTTTTTTGAGGTTTATATTTACCCTAAAAAACCTATAAAATATTATGTTTCATCTAATTTCATTAAATTTAATGCCACCTCAATGTGGTAGGCTTTAAATACAAAATATTTCTTATTTCAATCACTTGAACCCATATCTCCTCAAGTATAAATACCACTCCTCAATAATGAATTTTGACTGAGAAATGATTTTAGAACCTAAAATATATACCTAGTACTTTTATATTAACTCTCCCCATTTCCAAGTGCTTCTCGTCTCACCAAAAGACCAAATACAAGATCCCCAAGGGTCTCTCAAAGAGGTGATATTCAATAGGTAATTATCCTAAAGTACATATCTTAGTTTATTTTCTTTTCTACTTTATCTACACCTCCTTCACCAATAAATTAATGATAAATAAATAATTAGGTATGTACTATAGTTTTATGTTTCTAATGGAATATATCATATCCATTTCATTTTTATCTACTCATATTAGATGAAACAAAATTATTGTCCAAATTATGCCATTGAATCTCCTCCGTGAATAATGATTTTTTTCATTTTACTTTACTAATTTCATGTCTAGTAATATAACTATTATTATGGTTAAATAAAATTTTAACAAGTATATTATATCATATTTTATTATCTATAACTAATATATACTCGTAATAATAATTTAAACTAAACTAGTTCATATTGTTTGGGAAAACCTTCAAAATAAACGAATCATTTATCATTAAAATTTTATCTAATGAATCATCCTCATGTATGAAATAAAAATTATATATGGTACCATTAATATATCTAGAAGTTCATTAATACTACTCCATTCCACTTCTGTATTTTTAATCACATTTTACAAGAAGATTCATAATTTTTCACAAATGAACCGATCATTAAACCATGGGACAAACACACCCAAAACCATGAAAATAATGAAATATTATTAATGAATGGGTAATAAGATGTTATAAAATAATAAAATAAGGTATAATAAATATTAATATTTTTATTTAATATATTAATAACATTTTTTAAGTCATTATATATGTTGTTAAAGCAGGAACCACTAATGAGAAGTGTGAAGTAATGGATTTCATAACCTAATTTCCATTAAATCCATAGTCACATATAGGTTTAATCCAAGAATTATTTTATAGTTCTAAGCGAACACATATTATTGTTTCATTATAAATGTGATGTTCATCTTTTTCTCTTAGAGGGTAAATGAGGCACTTCTGAATATTGATTGCATGTCTTTTTCTATTCCTAGACTTACCTACCTGAGATCATCAATGGTGGAAGAGATGTTCCTGGAATATAAAAGGAGTATTCTTGAGGTCATTCTCATATTCTTCTACATTTGAGTTTGTGGATAAATTATTTAGTGATTATGGGAATATAGGGGCTTTTATGTCACTATCTAGGTGAAAGAGGCCTTAATAAGAGACATTTTCCTCCCCTACATCTAGAGTCATTGATGAGAGATGTCGAAGCTGATCATTTTTACACTATCACTAGGGACAGGAGGAAATTGGTCATCTGGGACTAGGTCTATCACCTAAACTAGATTTATGGGGAGCACATAGTCACTATCAACCATATTCCAGGAATTTGTAGGAGTAGTCCCTATGAAATTGGGAGATAAAACCTATATATCGTCATCCACCATTGGTTTTTTTCCTTCCTTTTTATAGAAACATGATTCAGCATATGTGGCACACATTTATCAAAGGGAGAACTATCACTATATAGTATTATGACCTTTCCATTGATTGGGTATTTCATATATTGATGGAATGTTCAAGGTACCTAAATATGGCTTTAGAGCCAGGGACTTCTGAGTAGAACAATGTATGCATTGTCTTCCTGGATAACCATATACTTAGAATCATATGTGAGTTCCCAAAAATGATCCTTGAGATTAATCTTCCTAATAATTCTTTACTCATGCTTATCATACCCTTGAATAGTTATCTTTGTGGAATGAAAATACCCTTTGCTATATTTCAAAAATATGAGGGTTCGAATCAGATTGAGATTAATCTTGGATCCATTTTCAATTAGATCCCTTATAGTGTTGACATTATCAAGTCTTCCCAAAACAGATAGGGTTCTGATGTGTCCCTGGATGACCTCTTCATTATCATACTCTGTCAATAAGATGGCAACATGAAATTATTATGAAATGGTCTCTACTTGATAGAAATCATATATAATGACTTCTTTCTCATTTTTTTGGAAATTGGAGGACTTTAAAGAGTGCCTCTATAAGTTATTTTGAATGATGTAGAGAATCTAGGATTTGGAGCTTGGCTAGTACAATCACCAGCAGCTTCAGAATATAGCACTTTTGTACCATAGTTTAGTGATTCCCATGGTGGGGTTTCTCCTAGATATGTATCCTAAGAACTAAGTAATTTGTGGTATATGTGCCTATTGTATGTTCATAGGTCATTGGAGTATCTTATGAAATTTTCACGGGTCATTTAGGTCTTCCATGTTGCCTGGGTTGATTGGAAAATCACACCACTGTTAAGTAGTCATGCAAGACAACTGGGTGAAGACAACTGAGGGAGGGTTCTGAGACATCTTCATGTATTTTTTGGGCTTGCTGGAGTTCCTTCCCATGGGTCTTAGTTTCATGTTTATCGTCTATGGGGACACAAAAAAATATCAGTTCTGACCACACTCATGCTATCCCCTATACCCCCAATTCCTTCACATGCAGCCTCATGTTCCCTAGTTTTTTGTATGTAAATCATATTCTGAGGAATATTCATCCTCAGATAAGGGGTATTTCATGTGTATCACATTGAAAATACTAATTATGAGCTCTTTATCTGATGAGGGTTCCGGTTGGTGGGGTGGTGCTCGTGATTTTGATGTTGCAGGGAAGAAATATGAAAGATTCGGAGTTTTCATTGGAGTAGAGTATGAATCATCCCATTTTGTTTCCTCCTTCTTCTGATGGATGGATCCACCTTTAGGAGGAATATATAATGTTACCTACCTTGGTGTTGGAGCTATTAGGGGTTTTTTCAGGTGTTATATCATGGTGGAATGAGCTCAGTCAACTATTTTTTGAGTCATATAGTTTTCAAACATGTAATCACATATGTCTAGAACATCCTTCCAATCACCCTCTTCTTCTGACTAGACATCGGTTATGTATCCCACCTACTCTAAGGATTTATCTTACACCACCAATATATAATTTTCCATTCCTTGAAGGATGTATTTGAAGATGAATAATCACTGGATGTCATGACCCATCCTTTTATAGAAAGGGAAGTAGTCAGGAAGGTCGGTGAGGTTTGCCTCATTAGCCTTCCTGGTCTATGGTATCTGGAGCAAGTTATTATCCATGGCTACCAAGAAATTATTTGGGACATGATCATTTCATAAGAAGTATTCTATATTCATCCATTACCCAAATCCCAAGAAACCTTGATTTCAATGTGCTTCTGGTGGAGGATGATTTTGTGGATTTTTTCACTCAATAGGAGGTGTTGAGTGGTTTGAGAATTTCATGGTTTCATGGATGAGAAATTCTATTATCTTGAGGGTTACAACTGATTTTTCTATTATTCCCCACTACTATAAAATTGTGTTTTCCCAACACTTGTATACCAACAGTTGGAATAAACCGTTGGTATACTTAATTTTTCCCAACGGTTTCTTCAAACTGTTGGGATAATGGGATGAGAACAAGATTTTCCCAATGGTTTACTCAAACCGTTGGGAAAATCTATATATATACCAATGGTTTTTAAAAACCATTGGTAAATACACTCTTTCCCACAAATAGCAGCACATCCAGAATCCCTCCGCGCGATTGTATCCATAAACCTAATCACTCATGATGCTCTCTCTTCACCCCAAGGTATCTCTCAAAGCTCTCTCTACAATCAATCAGGTAATTATTTTCTTCTACACTTCTAATCTGTAAGTGTAATGTCGTGCATCTATTTTTGTTTTGTTATCTATTTTGATTTATCCTAAATGAGATCTGTGTGGTCTACTTATTCCTATATTTCTATTTCTCCCATCATGTTCCCTTGCCACAAGACCCTTCTGAAAGAGCTGATCATGAGAGGTATTGGTTGTATAATGAATCTAGTTTTATGGGTGATTTCATGTATAGTATAGTAGAAATATGATTCATCGATTTCATGTATAATGTGATAACTTGTTTCGTTGATTTTTATTATTTATCTTGTGGTCACTATTGATAAATGTAAGATGTTTTCTTGGTGTGGTTTTGTTTTGGTAAACTTTTTGCAGTGACTCCTCTTCATAAGAAGATATATAGTGACATCCTTAGTTTTTTTATTCATGTAGTACATGGAATTTGTTTGAAAGGGATAATGGTCTGAGTGACTCTTTGGGGTTATATTATTGAGTGAGTTGGGTAAGTTTGAAATTGTTATGTGTGTTCCTTGTGGCCTATGGGGTATGGTTACAACCTAGAGGGGTGTTATGCTGGGATGTGGATGAGGGTGGTTGATGATATTAGACATATGTCGATTATGTCCTATGGTATTGTGTATAACATTAGGATATTTCTAAGTTATAGGGTATTCCTTGGGTGGTATGGTATCGTCAGATGGGATAAGAAAATTGATGATGATTTTCTTATACAAATTTCACTTAGGAGGGGGGTGTGGGCTGTCTAGGGAGGGAGGGGAGTTGTCCACCCCCATCCCCCCTTGGACAACACCCTTGGACACCAACCCACCCCCTGGACACCCCCGCCCCCTGGACACCTCCACCCCCTTGGAAAACCCCCCTGGACACCACCCCAACCCTTGGATAGCCCCCACCCCACCTAGATATCCCCCTAGACACCACACCACCCTACCCCCTGGACATCCCCCACCCCTTGGACACCCCCCCTGGGCACCACCCCACCCCCTGGACATCCCTCCCACCCCCTGGACATCCCCCTGGACACCCCCCCCCCCACCCCAGACACCCCCCCCCCCTCGAACAGCCCCACCCCCTTGGACAACCCCCCCTAGACACTAACCCACCCCCTGGACACCCCCACCCCCTTGGACAGCCCCCCTGGACATCCCTCCCACCCACTTGGACAACCCCCCTGGACACCACCTGATTAGTCACTGAAAGTGGCTAATATTAATTTTTAATATCTTTATATTCATTGTTCCAAAGTCCATAAACATTGTTTTTAGTGCATTACATAAATAGAACTTCATTTCTCATCAAAAATGCAATTCATGTTTAAAATGCAAATTTGGGCCCAATCATTAATTTGTTTGTTGACAATATTATATTCATTTTCTGAATTTTAAATTTTGGGCTATGATTGATCAATTTGTTTGGAACATTTTATCTTTTAGGTCCGATGGATTAATCCCAAAGGAAGATGGAGAATTTTGCGCCTGAAGGCAGAAACTTGCTGGAAAAAGCATAATGGGCCTAAGGCCCATCAAACAAATGTGGGGCCCAGAAACCAAGCCCAATGAAGCTCAAATTTATACAGTAGAAATATAAAAATATGAGGATAATTTTATTAAACTGTGTCCGGAGCTAATTCTGATGTTTTCATGATGATAAAGGGATCTAAAGTTGAGATTTAAATGGTGGACCCGACATTAATGCACAGAAATCCGTCCCACTGTTTTGACCATAACTTCCAAACGGCTGAGCCACATTTCCTGATATTTTGAGAGATTATATAAGACACATGGAAGAAGATATGTTCTATTTATGACACCATCTGATTCGGTAGTATGAAGCGTCAAACACACATGTCAAAATGGAGGATGAATCTGGATGGTTTTGTGGTCAACTTTATAACGTTAATTTTTTTTGATTATTCACCCTCCTTTTGACTCTCTTAATTGTTGGGGGGTGAATTTATTGTTGGGAGTGGACATAAGGCTCCTAATATTCCTATATAAGGAGCTTGTGGTGAAGGGAATAATCATCTAACATTTTCCTTTGAATCCAAGTTTTTCTTTCAATTGTAATTTCCTGCTTTTGTTTTGTAATGGCATCGTCAATTTCTCTAATGTAAGTTTTTCATTCAGGTTTAGTATTTTAATAAAATTTATTATTTTTCACTTTTTATTTTCCTTTTCTTCACACGTTGATACCATTGAATCGTAGTGTGAATTTATTCACACCCGCACTTGTGAATTCATCACACAACGGTGGAGTGTTCATTTTGATTAATGTTTTTTTTCTTTCTTCTTCAATCCCGCTTCTTTAAGTCAATTACCTGCTTCCATTGATAGAATAGCATCAATGTAGGGCTAACCTTTTATGTTTTTATCCTAGGGAGTTGCATGAGTTGGATTGAATATTATTTGATGTTCTTAAATTCTTAAATTTGTTCTTTATTTTAAGAGTTCCTTTCTTTGATTTATCTTCTTCTTTGTCTTCACCGACTTTAAAGACGACACATTTTGAGTGATAGTACGATCCAATTCCTTGGAGTCCTCATTTAATTGATCCTCTAAGTGAATTGGTGATTAGACTTGAAATTTTTTATGGATTAAATTGGAGAATGATATTGGGGAATTATTTCATTTAATGGATACCTCTTGAACCGATGAACAGAAAATCAAATGAAAACAAATACATCCAATAAAGCCCAAGAGACAACCTAGGATCGACTCACCTTAATTAGTTGTTTTAATTCAAGTAATTTTATTTGTTTTGTTCTTTAAATTAAATCAATATTTCTTCAAATCAATTCAATCCAAAGTTGGCCACTGCATAGCCAATCCTGTATCCAATCTTAGTATCTCAAGGTTTCTTCTTCGGTCCCTGTGGATTCGATCCCTACTTGTACTTCAATGACCTTTTTTACCAGTAGGGTAAATTTGGGCGCAACCAAATTTTTGGCATCGTTGTCGGGGACCAAGTAAGTCACCTTATAACATCTTTCTATTCTCCCTCATTTCTATTTTCTCATCCCCATTTCTCTTCTCTTTTCCCCTTTCTTTTTTTTGACCCCTGAAAATCACGATTCCAAATTTTCAAATAAATCCAATGGAGTATAATCAACAATATCCCTTCACAAACTCGGGATGGAATCAGTTTGAAAATTCACATTGGGAATCACCAACCTTTTTTAATCAACCTTTGAATGAATACCCCACCCCTGATAACATGAACGAAATTTGTAATGATGAAGGTTTAAAAGATCAATTTCCATACCTATCAATAATGATTCAAAAGATGAATAATGAGGAATTCCATGATGTCAAAACATCTATCAATCCTAATCCTGAAACAATTCTTCAAAAATTGTGTGGACAAATGGAAAAAATGAATTCAGAGGTATCAGGTTTTAGACTAGAACTACAAAACATTAAAACATGTGTGGACCCCATTCCCACTCAAACCATCCCTTCATCAATATTTATAGAAGAATATTGTAACACACAAACCCCTCATCCATTTATTGAAGAACCAACCTTAGGATTTGGGATAATTGGAGAGGATCGTGGAGTTTTTAAAGGGTCTTTAAATCAGGAGGAAATTGATTTTTTGGATTCAAAAGAGGAAAATTTGACATCATGGATTGAGTTTCCTGAATATAACTCCATTAATAAATTTTCAAAATCACCAATCATTGAACCACTAGGAGAAATCACAAAAAATGTGTCTATACCCATTCCTGACATTCAACTGGACAATTTTCAGGAGGAATCACAATTTCAAAATGAACAGATTATTTCTAAAGAAGAAAGTTATTTTTCAAATTTCCAATATTTTTTAGGAAAATTAAATCAACCCAACCTCAAAATTATGAACCTTTCATCCCCACTAAATTATCCCTTTATAGAGTACAAACAAGACCTTTCAGTTGTCATTCATCCATATCATGAAATCAATAATGTAGCAATGATCCTTGGTGTCTTAGGCAAGACTATAGAAACAACTTGATCAACCATTTTTGATATTCCTTGGATTTTACCAATCATTGTAGAAAATAGGATGTCATATGAAACATATTTCAAACAAATAATCAATCTCAATCTTGTTGAAGTGGAGAAAGACGGGTTAATTAAAATTTTGAAAGTTGGAATTGGATAAGTTGGGGGGTACAAGTCGAGCCAACGACATTAAAAAAAGCGTTGCATGGGAGGAAACCCATGGTTTTCATATTTCCAATCATTTTGAATCATTTTATTTTTCATATAATAAATTACCATAAGTTGTTGACCTGTTCTTCTTTTATGAGTAAGGATGGGTATGAAAGGGGAGCGCCATATTCATCTGTGTCACGTGGTGTGATATCTGAGTAATACCTTACCCAGAAAATATAAAGAAGACAATGTATCATCAGTTTATTTTGTTTTGTTTTATTTTTATGTTTTTATAGGTTAAAAAAATAAAAGGGAATGTCGTAAGTCATAAGGAAAATCCATTCACCACTATCCAAGACGATGAGACTCAAATTCAGGATTGAAGGGAGACTATGGCATGCGCTATCATCATCAACCACCAGGTGACTTCATTCCATGATTATCATTTTCAATTTCATCTTTGAACTCCTCTCCTACCCCCTTCTAACTTTTCTTTTCTTTAAACACTGGGTACAGTGTTATTCTAAGTTGGGGGGAGATAAAAAATGATTTTTTTTTATTTTTTTAATAAAACCATGCATGAAAAGAAATATTCCATTAACCATAAACATGATAAACACACATTTCAAACTCTAAAATTGGATATAAAATAAATTTTTCATTCCTTAATTCTTATTTTAATGCAAGTTTAAGTTCATGAGCATAGTTTTTGGAAAGTGCGGTTGTCCGATGTGATTTTTCAATGTTTACATTTTCATCCTCTTAATAAAAATGACACAATGCACGTCTACTGGATCGTGGGTGTAAATTTGAGTTCTTGGGTCCCTTTCATTATAGCATAGGGTTCTGGGGTCACTTTTAGTTTAATTTGAGTATAAAAAAAATAACAAAAAACAACAAAAAAAATTGAAAAAAATAATAATGACCACATAGAGCAATGTTTTTTCCAAATGCGTGGCATTCGGCACTTGGGGATCGTGACTCCATAGTTGTCTTGCCCAGAGTTAGGCTTTATATCTCTATTGTAGAGCATGAAATTGACAAAATGCGTGGCGTCCAGCACTTGGGGATCGTGACTCCATAGTTGTCTTGCCCAGAGTTAGTCTTTTCATATCTATTATGGTTAAAAAAAATAAAAAAAATCAAAAAAATTGAAAAAATGGATACTAATCTTAAGGTTTAATGTGATTCCCACCTAGCGCTTCCATTTTTCCTCTTCAACAATAAAATGGGCCTCATATCTTTTATGATGCACAACACTTTATCATGCTTAATTGGAATTGGATGAAATGTGGCGATGAATTTGAACAAAGTAATGGGGTTGGGCTTGGGATATGCTTATGGACCTAGCTTGTTTTTAATGATTTTGATGGGTTTTCATAATTTTTTTTGATATTAGATATTTGGGTGAGCAATGTGTATTAAAATGTGTTTGGAAAAGGGGATTTGAATTTCATATTTGTAATTTATTTTGCTCGGGACTAGAAAAACTCAAGTTGGGGGGTATGATTAGTCATTGAAAGTGGCTAATATTAATTGTTAATATCTTTATATTCATTGTTCCAAAGTCCATAAACATTTTTTTAGTGCATTACATAAATAGAACTTCATTTCTCATCAAAAATGCAATTCATGTTTAAAATGAAAATTTGGGCCCAATCATTAATTTGTTTGTTGACAATATTATATTCATTTTCTGAATTTTAAATTTTGGGATATGATTGATCACTTTGTTTGGAACATTTTATCTTTTAGTTCCAATGGATGAATCCCAAAGGAAGATGGAGAATTTTGCCCCTGAAGGCAGAAACTTGCTGGAAAAAGCATAATGGGCCTAAGGCCCATCAAACAAATGTGGGGCCCAGAAATCAAGTACAATGAAGCTCAAATTTATACAGTAGAAAGATAAAAATATGAGGATCATTTTATTCAACTGTGGATGTAGCTAATTCTGATGTTTTCATGATGATAAATGGATCTGAAGTTGAGATTTAAATGGTGGACCCGACATTAATGCACAGAAATCCGTCCCACCGTTTCGACCATAACTTCCAAACGGCTGAGCCACATTTCCTGATATTTTGAGAGATTATATAAGACACATGGACTAAGATATGATCTATTTATGTCACCTTCTGATTCGGCATTATGAAGTGTCAAACGCACACGTCAAAATGGAGGATGAATCTAGCTGGTTTTGTGGTCAACTTTGTAACGTTAATTTCCTTTTGATTCTTCACCCTCCTTTTGACTCTATTAATTGTTGGGGGGTGAATTTATTGTTGGGGGTGGACATAAGGCTCCTAATATGCCTATATAAGGATCTGGTGGTGAAGGGAATAACCATCTAACATTTTCCTTTGAATCCAAGTTTTTCTTTCAATTGTAATTTCCCGCTTTCGTTTTGTAATGGCATCGTCAATTTCTCTAATGTAAGTTTTTCATTCACGTTTAGTATTTTAATAAAATTTATTCTTTTTCACTTTTTATTTTCCTTTTCTTCACACGTTGATACCATTGAATCCTAGTGTGAATTTATTCACACCCGCACTTGTGAATTCATCACACAACGGTGGAGTGTTCATTTTGATTAATGTTTTTTTTCTTTCTTCTTCAATCCCACTTCTTTAAGTCAATTACCCGCTTCCATTTATAGAATAGCATCAATGGAGGGCTAAACTTTTATGGGTTTATCCTAGGGAGTTTCATGATTTGGATTGAATGTTATTTGATGTTCTTAAATTCTTAAATTTGTTCTTTATTTTAAGATTTACTTTCTTTGATTTATCTTCTTCTTTGTCTTCACCGACTTTTACGACGACACATTTTGAGTGATAGTACGATCCAATTCCTTGGAGTCCTCATTTAATTGATCCTCTAAGTGAATTGGTGATTATAATTTAAATTGTGTATTGATTAAATCAGAGAATGATATTGAGGAATTATTTCATTTAATGGATACCTCTTGAACCGATGAACAGAAAATCAAATGAAAAACAAATACATCCAATAAATCCCAAGAGACAACCTAGGATCGACTCACCTTAATTAGTTGTTTTAATTCAAGTAATTTTATTTGTTTTGTTCTTTAAATTAAATCAATATTTCTTCAAATCAATTCAATCCAAAGTTAGCCACTGCATATCCAATATCGTATCCAATTTTAGTGTCTCAAGGTTTCTTCTTCGGTCCCTGTGGATTAGATCCCTACTTGTACTTCAATGACCGCTTTTACCGGTAGGGTAAATTTGGGCACAACCACCACCCCACCCCCTTGGACAACCCCCACCCCCTAGAGATAGTTATAATGATATCCTTCTATTCTCAACCTTTATCTATTTATTTCACTATCTAGAAAGATCACTATCATGATTCCCTATTTCTAGGGATTTTGTAAAATTTTATGATTCGCACTATTTGATATTGAATCATTGACTAATACTTGATTGGTAGATGTATGTGAGTATATAGAAGATGGTTTATAAACTATCCCTTAAAAGTATCACTATTTTGTGTTCTTTATGATGTGTAGTATCATTGACATACTTTATTATTAATCTCAAATTTAAAAATAAAAGTTTTTTTCTATACTTTATGAAATTAAACCTCTTTACGATCCATGAACAACCTATTAGTATAGAGTCCTAAACTTTATCCACCCATGGGGTGCGATTCACTTGGATAGTTAATTGGGTAATGAAAGGTATGACCATAGGGGTGTCGAGAATGAGTTATTGAACATGAGTGAATGATTTGGGATGCCTATAACACATAATGGGGCCTGATTCATGTGCCTCTTATATGAGACCTATTGAAAATGAATATAAATAAATTTTAATTTAATTTTTAAGTACTTGTTCTTTGATTAATGATTTTGAATTCCTTTAAGAAACCAACCAAGGATTCATTTTAAAAACATAGATTTTAATTCCATTTTGGAAACCCCCTTGGATTTATGACGATTTGGTTTAGAATACCTTGGGGAAATATACCTTGTATTCATAGTGATTATGGTTTATGAAGCCTTGGGGAAGTCCCCCTTGGATTCTAAACTAGAGGCATCTCTCTTTACATAGGCTGGGAACTCCTTCCTCCCTATAAATCAATCTGAAGTCAATCAATTTTTTAGTTCTACACTCCAAATATATAATGATTAACTTAGTTTTAATGTTTTTCATCTATTATTATTTGTTTCTATTTTGATTTGACCTAATCCAGGTGGTGACGTGTGTGGCATGACATACCCAATAAGGGTAGTTTGAATTGTTTTCTATTTTCGTTTTACAATTCAAGTTTCATGATTATATGAATCAACTTGATTTGAAGTCTTCATAGCCACTCATTTTATGTATTTAGTGAATCATATCGACTAATGGAGGTGCTGGTGAGATGTATACCCACTCAAATATGGTAAATGGTTTGTTTAGTCATATTTTCTCGAGGTGGGTAATGGATATAAGGATGATCCATGTGAAGGGATTGGGGACGGTTGGGGTAGTGGGGTAGGTGGTTTTCCTTTTTTTAGTGGGGTGATATAGTACTTTCTATGGACTTTAGTTTGGGTGTTATGAAATGTACTAACTTTTTACAATATTTCTATTTTTTAGCATCAATAACTTATTTAAAAAGCTCTCTTTACACATTATGAATCTTTCATGAAAAGCCTTCACTTTGTAATATCTTGAAAAATTTTCTATCAGGTCTATGGTTTCTTCTTGTATGTGATAAAAAAAATTACAAAACACATCTCACCTCAAATATAGGCACACATAACTGAATTATTATATATTTACATTGTTTTAATAGTTCACTACATCAACTAGAAACTCTTTCCTTTATCATTCACTTAAATATATTTTTGATCAAACTTCAATCTTATTGAATTACTTATGATGAAATGACCTATAAAAATTCTTTTTACAGAATGGATAGAAGTTGTATGTATGAAACCGATCGAATCTCAAGCGATTTTCAAAAAAAATTGGAGAGAATTTTAGATTTTTCATTTCACAATGCTTCAGATAGTGGTCACATACACTTCCCATGTTCCAATTGTGTTGGTAGACCTTGGTTGAGCCATGAAGAAAGCAGCTACCACATAACCAAATATGGTTTTCAATCAAACTACTATGTGTGGTATCACAATGGGGATAAAATGAAATCTCAAATTACTGATGATCCAAATGAAAGGACTGAACTGGAGAATTTGTTAGATGACCAGTTTCCATTTATTCTTCATCATGAAAAAGAAAGGATTTTGACTCAAGAATACTTTGATATGAGAACATATGATGAATCTAATGAAAATGATGATATTGTCAGGGTGAAAAAATTGAATGATGCTGCCACGACTCCAGTATATCGACAATGTGATAAAATGAGAAAGCGAGAATTTTTAATCTGATTGTTTCATGGGAAAACTATGTATGAGATTTCTAATACAGCAATCGATTACATTCTTAACTTCTTGAAGGATTTACTTACAGATGATATAGATATTCCCTCAAAACACTATATGGCATAGAATTTTGTTGAGGAACTTGGATTTTCAAGAAACAAAATTCATGTTTTCCCGAAAGATTGCAGTTTATTATATGAGGAAACCACTGAACGAAATGATTGTATAAAATGTGGAACATCCCGCTAGAAGTCAAAATCTGATGGAACACTATCCCACATGCCACAAAAAGTAATGTGGCACTTTCCATTGATCCCTAGACTTTAGAATCTTTTTATGTCTGATAAAATATCAATAAAAATGAGATGGCATGATATTGAGAGAAAGAATACTAATGATGAGTTGGTTCACCCTGCAGATGGATTTTCATGGAAGATATTTGATGCTCGATATCCTGATTTTGTAGCTGACATGCGTAATGTGAGGCTGGGTCTTTCATGCGATGGTTTTAATCCATTTGGGCAGATGATTACTTCACACAGCACATGGCTAGTTTTTATACACATTTATAATCTTCACCCATGGTTGTGTATGAAAAAATCTTTCACTTTCATTAGTATACTCATATCTGGCCCTTCTGATCCCACCATTGATATTAACGTATACATGCAACCTTTAATAAAAGAGTTGAAACTTATTTGGGATGTGTGTGTGTGCACATATGATGCATATTCGAAAGACATATTTCATATGTGTGCTATGTGGACGATCAATGATTTTCTAGCTTATGAAATGATGTCTAGATAGAGAACGAAGGGAAAATTGTCATGTCCTATTTGTATTAAGAATACATGATCCAGAAGACTGAAACATCGTTGTAGCTTCAGTTTTATGGGACATTGACGATTCTTGCCAAAGGACCATCTATATAGAAATAATCGTTGAAGATTTGATAATACCATAGAGACTAATGATCCACCTCAGTGTATGTCTGAAACTGATGTGCCTAATGAATTGCAATATTTCAGTTTTCATTTGGGAAGAGTAAAATGAAATCTGGAAAGAGAAAAAATGTTTCCAATGAAACCTATTACAATTGGAGGAAGAGGAGTATCTTTTTTGATTTGCCTTGTTGGTCAACCAATTTGTTACGTCATTGCTTAGATGTAATTCACATTAAAAATAATATATGTGAAATGTTTCTTTCAATACATCTAAATGTTAAGGTAAAGACAAAAGATGATTTACGGTCTCGGCATGACTTGGGGGATTGGGGAATCAGACTAGAATTGCATCCTATGCATATCAGTGAAAATAAATGGAAAGTTCAATGTGCTTCTTATGTGATGACACCTATGAAAAAAACAATTTCTAGAAGTATTAGAGACTATTAGAGTTCCTGATGGCTATTCAAGCAACATATCTAAATGGTTCAACAGAAGAGAGTTGAAGTTAAAATCTTTGAAGACTCATGATTATCACATTCTTCTGCATGAGTTGATTCCAATAGTAATCTGTCATTTTTTTCTAATAATGTAAGGGTGACTGTTATTCAGTTGTACCATTTGTTTAGATATCTTTATGCTAAGAAGTTGTCCAACTCTTTCTTGCAAAAAATGTTGACAGATTCCCCATTAATTTTGTATGAGTTGGAGAAAATATTTCCTCCTTCATTTTTCACATGCATGTTGCATCTGACTGTCCATATTCCCACTGAAATACTTCTTGGAGGACCTATTTCTTTTTGTTGGATGTATCCAACTGAAAGAAATATGTAAACATTAAAGTCTGATGTCCGAAATAGGAATCATCCCGAAGGTTCTATCGTGAAAGGTTGCTTGGCTCAAGAATGTATGGATTTTAGATCAATGTATTTGTATGATCTTACTACAAGAATGAACAGACCAATGAGAAATGAAGAAGAATAGTATGAGAAAATTGAACCCATTTTTCCATCACTTCCTCAAACAAGAGGAATTCCTGGATCATATACATTGAAGACATTAAGCCTTGAAGAGCGGGAGATGGAACATCGCAAAATTTTGTTCAACTGTGACTTGTTTGATGACTACATCAGGTAACTAAATTGAATATATATATCTTACATATATATCTGTTAATTTATTCATATTTTTTATCTATAGGGAACATAAAATAATGATAAATTGAAAGCATTGTTCGTTATCTTTGAGAAGGAGGGAGACTTTTCATAACAAAGATTTTTCTTCTTAGTTAAAATTGAAGGTAAATATATTATTGTTTAAAATAATTAAATCAATATTTAATTAAGTTTAATATTCATTTATATTGCACGTATTGAGTTTACCTGCTGACTCTGTCTCTGAGGAAATAATATCTTTGGCTTTTGGTCCTAATACTGTGGTTCGTGACTATAAATCAATTGTTATCAATGGGTATAAATTTATTGTCACTGAACGAGAAAATAACATGACAACACAACATGATGGTGTTATGGTTACTGTCACAACAGATTGTTATTCCAGTGCATCAGATAGTAGACCGCAATTTGAAAATTTGGGTTATTATGGAGTCATTGAAAAAAAAAATATTGGATTATTACTCTCATGGACGAGTCACAATGATGAAATGCCATTGGTTTGATTCGATGACGAGACAGGGCACATTTATTGATGATTATGGATTTTGAGTAATTAATATGACTCGCACTCTTGCTACCGAAGAACCATATGTATTGGCATTAGTGGATAAAAAAGTTTTTTATGTCAAAGACCAACTTCGACCTGAATTTGGTGTCATAGTTGAAGTAATTCCAAGACATATTTTTTATGATGGTGATAATGGAATTGACACTTTCCCTACTACCATTAGAACCAATCCATTTATTTCTTTTGATGACTCTAATAGCTCAATTGTTAGAGTTTATTGTGAACCTAAAGTTGTGGTGGAAAGTATATAGAATCATCCATCCATGTTCTCAATTATTTTTGTTTACCTCAAATTGGGTTGTTAAGGTTGGTACTATTCAAATTGATTTAATATTTATTACAAATATGTTGTATCTGACTTGACCATTATGTGAATTTTCAATGTTTATTGGTTTGAATTTTTATTTGATTTTCATTTTATAATTTGGAATTGAACTGTATTTAAACCTATGAAACCAACATTTCTAACTTGGTAAACATTTCAATGCTTCAACTATGATTTGTATAAATTTTGTATGACTCTAAGACCTTTATTTAACATTTTACCAGGTAATGAACACGATGGTTTGTATTTTTCTGCAAAACATGTATTGAAACCTACATCATGTACCCGAGAGAAAGAAATTAAATCTTTCCTTAATTTTGACAACAGCTTTACCACTTATGAATATGGTAGAATCAATGTTCCATGATTTTAATAGACTGATGACACTTAGTATATAATCATCCTACTAAAAATTTAATTTCTTTATTACATCTTGTACAATTTATTGACTTCATTATATATTTGTTCAATCTCACCTAAAATAATGGTTAGTTAAATTATCCATGAATCCCCCTATTCCCTCTCATTTATTTTGTTTTTTGGGTTACACATTAGTTATCCTTTTCTATTTACTTCCATATTTTTTTCAAATACAGGAAATGAAACCAATTGAAGAGAGGAAATGAAAACAGATTATGGACAACCATCGTCACATGACTAATCTGGGCATTCCACCACTAGTGCCTACAGTGAGTATTTTATTTCAAAATATTTATTTAAATAATATATAATGTCATGTGATTAATTTTTTTTAAACATTTTTTCAGGATCCATCTATTAGAAAATAGTTATTCGATGAGCAGCCTAGTAGTGGTCCCAATACTCGGGGTGTTCATATGAGGGGGTGGTATGGGAGCTAGACGATCTGGTCGGCGTACCCGATTAGACCCTGCCCCTCCCACTGACATATCATCCATCCCATATTCTGATCCTAGTGTGATGTTAGGGACACATGGGATATTTAGGCCTCCCATGTTTTCACCACCCTTTACATCTAAGCCTCCTCACCCATATGTACCATATCTGATGATGATTCCCACTCCCCATCCAGCATTTGGCCAGCCATCCCGGTCATCTTCTTTTACTTCTTCTTCCTTCTCTTCGGGATTTTATATTCCATCTTCTTCGACTCCTGCTCCACCAGAGTCTGTCCCTGCGAAGCATACATTGGGACCTACTCCATCTGTATAGGGTGTTTTTTCAATTTTTGCAGATCCAACGGCACCCATTAATCAGACTACCACAGGTACAGTTATACAACCCTAACAAATTGTTAAACCATTATTTATTTTCATTATAACATGTATTGATAAAAAAAATTTCTTTCATAACAGATACATATACTGATAGGAGGTGGGGGTGGGGGAATACACAAATGTGTGCGGTGTGGAACCGCCATACACAGTTGATGGTGGACTACAATGAAGATAGTCAGATGATTGAAAAATCAGGGCAGTAATGTCGGAGTTTTTTGGCGACGCTCTCCAAATACTCTGACATCATTCCTGTTAGCCCGCTCTCATGGAGACAGCTGCCAAATGAAGTCAATGATAAAACCTGGCCAGAGATATGGGTAAAAAAATCCGTTGTATTTAATGAAATATATTAATTTTTGTATTTATATGAATTAAAATTTTGGTGTCAGTTGTGGTTTAATTTTCCTGATGGTGAGGATGCACGGGCAACACGTCTAAAGGATTTAGGTGAGCTTTGGAGAGCTTATAAGCATGAGTTGTACATTGTCTAGCATGCTAGAGTGGGAACCGAGTTAGAGGAGGTCCCTGTCGTGGATGATTTTCCATTAGAACGGTACCGACAGATGATTACTCATTGGACGATTATCCAATTTATGGTATTAATCAAATTAGAGGTATTTAGATGAAAATTTTTATGTTTTTCATTAATATTAATTATTGAATTTTATTTAGGATGCATCTATAATAAATAAAAAAACATTGATGCTAAGAAATATGTCCACACGTTGGGATGTACTACAATTCCAGATCATGAGAGACAGTAGGTATGACAGTTTATAATCTTTCTTTACGACTTTCACTTTCTATTTCTTCCTCCATAATTTATTCGATTTCTAAAGTTGTTATATAATTTTAGTTATGAAATTACTTTTTTTTTGTATCCTATTTTTAATTATGGTTTCCTACATTCAATGTCATTTTAGAGGCATAAATTTAATATAGAAGGACGTGTGCCTTGAGCAAAACTATTTTTCTTGAGTAGAAGGAAGAAAGATGGAAGTGCAGTTAATGAACCAACTCAGCAGCAGATTGTAAGTTTTAATTTGTAGATTTAAAATTTTAATCTCTATTTTTTAACTTAATAATCTATTTATATTTATAACAGGCTGCTTTAGAGGCCCTTGATGCCCAAAAACATAACAATTTTGGGCCAAACGATCACTTACATCAGGTGTTGGGAGATGAGAACCCTGGTAGAGTACGTTGCTCACCTGGGAAGAGTATAGTTCTAACAAGGTATTGGCCCTCCTTAGGTACGAGTTGTAGTGCCACTGAGTTGCAACAGGTTAAGGAATAGGCAGAACAGGCTGAAAAAAGGGCCACAGAGATGGAAAAATAGTCTGCTAGGGAAAAAACTGCATTTATGAAACTAATGGAAGTTTTACGTCCAATACTTCTACCAGAGGACAGCACTACTTGTGATGAATATATTTCATTGATGCGTTCTATATATGGTGCACCAGGTGGTAGTTCTAGTGGTGGTTGAGACGATGGTGAGGAGGAGGCCGAGGCAGAGGAGGAGGAAGAGGAGGAGACCTAGGTGGAGGAGGAGGGTGATGAGGTGGCCGAGACTGAGTACGAGGGCAAGGAGGAGGGTGGGTACGATGATGGGGATGACAATGAGGATGAGGGTGAGGGTGATGATGATGGTGATGAGGGACAGATTGATCCATTACATTTTTTACTGATATTACTGACCTTTGATGTTTATTGATTTTTTGTGCCTGAATATATGTGTGATTAGTTAGGTCACATTATCCTCATTTTTTTATCTACAAATAATAAAACTTGACTTGATGATTTTTTGTGACTGATTCATCCCTCCCCTAGACAGCTCCCCACCCCCTGGACACCCCTCACCCCCTGGACAACCCGTACCCCCCTGAACACCCGTTTCTGATTGTATTGATACTTCAGGACAACAAGCCATGGGTCATTTGTGATGTGTACAAGTCAACCTCACCTCAATCTGAGGCATGGTGTGGCCGGTATCACTCAAAGTGTCTCTCTTTTGTTTAAAATGGACACTGTTTTAAGTAAAAACAACAGACATACGGAAAACTGAATAAACATATTCTGATTGTGTTAATACTTTATCACAAGGATCCATGGGTCATTTGTGACATGTACGAATCAACCCCGCCTCAATCTAAGGAACGGTGTGGCCGGTACCACTCAAAGTGTCTCACCTTTATTTGAAATGGACAACATTTTAAGTGAAAACAACAACTGGCATACGGAAAACTGACCAAATGCATTCGGATTGTGTTGATACTTTAGGAAAATGATACATGGGTCATATTTGATGTGTAAGAGTCAACCCCACCTCAATCCAAGGCGCATTATGGCCGGTATCACTTGAAGTGTATTTCTTTTGTTTAAAATGGACACCCTTTTAAGTAAAAACAATTGGCATACGAAAAACTGATCAATTGTATTCGGATTGTGTTGATACTTTTGCCCAAGGATCCATGGTTCATTTTTGACGTGTATGAGTCAACCCTGCCTCAATATGAGCCACGGTGTGGCCGGTACCACTATAATTTTCTCACTTTTATTTGAATTGGACAACATTTTAAGTGAAAACAATAACTAGCATTCAGAAAACTGACCTAACACATTTGAATTCTATTGATACTTTAGTAAAAAGATACATGGGTCATTTTTGATGTGTACGAGTCAACCCCACATCAATTAGAGGCATGGTGTGTCCGGTACCACTCAAACTATCTCACTTTTATTTGAAATGGACAGGATTTTAAGTGAAAACAACAACTTGTATACAGAAAACCGACCAAACGCATTCAGATTCTATTGATACTTTAGGAAAATGATCCATGGATAATTTTTGATGTGTACGAGTCAACCCTGCCTCAAGTCGAGGCATGGTGTGTCTGATACCACTCAAACTGTCTCACTTTTATTTGAGATAGATAGGATTTTAAGTGAAAACAACAACTTGCATACGGAAAAACCGACCAAACACTTTATAATTGTATTGATACTTCAATAAAACAATACATGGATCATTTTTGACGTTTATGAGTCAACCACGCCTCAATAAAAGGCACGGTGTGGCCGATATCACTCAAAGTGTCTCTCTTTTGTTTAAAATGGACATTGTTTTATGTAAAAACAACAGACATTCGGAAAACTGACCAAACGTATTCTAATTGTGTTAATACTTTATAATAAAGATCCATGGGTCATTTGTGATGTGTATGAGTCAAACTTGTCTCAATCCAAGGCACTGTGTGGACGGTACCACTCAAAGTGTTTCACTTTTATTTGAAATGGGAAACATTTTAAGTGAAAACAACTAGCGTACGGAAAACCAACCAAACGCATTCAGATTATGTTGATACTTTATGAAAATGATCCATGGGTAATTTGTGACATGTATGAGTCAAACCCACCTCAATATGAAGCATGGTGTGGCTGGTACCACTCAAACTGTCTCACATTTATTTGAAATGGACAGGATTTTAAGTGAAAACAACAACTTGCATACGGAAAACCGACCAAACATATTAAGATTGTGTTGATACTTTTGCACAAGGATCCATGGTTTAGCCTCACACAATCCACTTCTCATGTGATTAAATCCTACCCCTATTCTAAAACACATGACATTTAATATGCCAATCCCATCCTCAAACAATGGGTTCTAGTACCAAACCAAAGTCCCTTTGGGAACCCAATACCAAAGACATAATTGAATATTCATAACCACTACCCAAAATGGGGATTCATCTCACATCACACCTAGGAGACCAAATTACAATTATCCACATACCCCCTTATTCTAATTGAAAATTCTATGAAAAACATGTAGGATATTCTGGTAACCCATCTCATATGTTGAGATTGGCCAATGTTTCCCACTAACACATAAGGAACCATTTATACATGGATACATAGTCATTATAGGAATATAAACATACCATGTTCTTCCTATAACTCATCATATGTCTAAGAAAATGACCACTACCATTGTCTATCTTATGGGTATCATGATCCTTGTCCACTCTACCCAAGTTTTTCTGTTGGTTTTAAGATAGCCAACCCAAGACCATGAGTAAACATCCCATGTGCTTCCTATAACATGTAGGTGTTTTATCTTGTGTGTATTGGTGTTTTGGTTTGAGTGAGGAGTGAATTCTAAATTTTGAATACCGTTATGTGTGTTATTGCTTTTCAATTCTAAATTTATGAATTCTGGATGTATTGGATTCTGGCTGTATTGGTAATGAATTCTAAATTTTGAATACTGTTATGTGTATTTTATTCTGGATGTATTGGATTTTAATTTTTTATTGGTGTTATGGGTGTTATTGTATTTCAATTCTGGATGTATTGGATTCTGTATTTTTCTCTTGTGTTGTGGTTTGAGTGAGAAATGAGTTTTAAATTTCTAAATTTCTGAATTCTGGATGAATTTTAAACATCCCATGTAGGCTTTTGGATTCTGGTTATATGTGTTCTTGTAGGTCATGGAGAGTTATAGGTTGGAGGTGGTTGTTGGCTACTGTGGAGCTGCAGCATATGTATACCAATGGTTTTCTAAACATTTGGTATAGACATATACCAATGGTTTTCAAAACCGTTGGTATAGCCTTTTGATGTATATTATACCGACAGTTTTGTTATAATCGTTGGTAATAAATTCTACCAATGTTTTTGAAAACTATTGGTATATCCTTTGGATATATATTGTACACTATATACCAACGGTTCTAAACCATTGGTATAAGGGTAACATATACCAACAGTTTGTGAAACCATTGGTATATATCTTACTTTAACACATATACCAACAGTTTACACAGAACCGTTGGTATAAGCCTATACCCACGGCTTACTGGGATGATATGAAAATGTCTCTAATCATAATGATTCATCCAAGAAGGTCACAAAAGTTAAAAAAAGTAGTACAATGATTAGAATATTCCAAACATTGAACCCGATACAAATCTCAACTCATTCCCTTTTTCATTGGTAGTGCTTCACTATAGAGTTGGAAACACGATATTTAGAAGGGCTAGGTTTCAGAGTCTACTCTGGTTCTGAGTGCCTGCATCCTCAGTTGTTGCATCCAGATCACCTTCCTCTCAGGGTAGAATTTCAATGTTATAGACCTCAGTATTTTCATCAAGATCCACAATATATGTTGTGTTGACCCTAAAAACATTTATTGAGGTGTATTGGGAAATAGTGGTTGTCCATTACATACAATGAAACATGATGATTCTATGATTCCTTCATTAGGGTTTCCCTTCAAATCCCTATAAATATTGGGCCATTTTATCTTATGGACACATAGGGATGTGATTTACTTCATTATACTCTCCTCTTGTCCCTTCCTATGAGTAATGATCTTGAGGGAGTTTCCAGAGATGATTGAAAAACTAGCCCCAAATATTAGAGGATTGTCTTGTGGTAGGCGGAATTAATGGGATGCCAATAGTCAATTTTTACCTCAAAACATGGAGAATACACATTCTATTTATGATGATGGCTATGATGAAAATTCCACTAGCCCTGCGGATTGGTGGATTTTCAAGGCCATAATTTTCATTGATTGATCCCAATGTTGAGGATCTAATAATTACAGTTAGGGATGACTCCCAGGATAGACATTGATATATAAATTCACCCAACCTAGCATTATGGGGTTAATCTAGAACCATCATTTATTTCCCTAGGACCCGATCATGGGATAACGAACCTGATGATGGTGATTAAGATATAAATTCCCCTAGCCTAGGAGGATGGGGTTTTTTTACATGTTTTGATTACATGTCTAGAACCCCCTTAGTAATTAGTGATCTAAGGGGTAGAGGGAGTGATAGATATCCCCAAAAAAGTCAGGTTGGGTTCACTCTTGGATGGAAGCTTTGCTAGCTGCTACAAAAAATAGTTTGATGTTTAAAATCTATGATTGAATAGGATTTGGGAGCAATGGAATCCCAATATGGGAGTAAGTTTATATAGGATATCATCGGGTTGATTGCAACATTGGATTCTATGTCTCAAATGAATTCATGTTTCTTTGATGGGCCTAGTTCAATGATCTTATAGTTATCATCTCCCTCCATTCGTGATGACTAGGAATCATTGAAGTGGGTGAATTCTGTTGTAGTGACCAACATGACCACATGTTATCTTGTCCTATGACTTATTCAGAGGATATTAAATTATAGGACATATTATATGAAGGGGTTTTTTATTCTAGATACATAGTGAAGTACAATTCTTCATATTTCACCCTTAGATATGAATGTTTGGTGATTCATTGGAAATCAGTCAGTAGAGAGTTCTTAGGATGGGTAGACAAACACCATATAGGTGTTTTTTATGAACCTCTAATCCTGGTTTCTAGGCCATAGAAAAGGCAGAAATCTCCAGTTTACAACATAATGTATTCATGAGATAGAGGTGATACTCATATGTGTGATAGGGTAGATTTCTATCCTTCATTAGTTGATGAGTTTCCTATATATTTTGGTGTAGACAAGGTATGCACTCTTTTTCTATCTCATTTGGGGTCTCATAGTCAGTAGTGGAAAGGGGCATAAACATTTTGGGGAGGTTTTTTCTGGATAACTATCTCCACATGTTAGTTTCGGCCTCATCTTCATCAGACATACATGACTCTATATGGTGAGACCAAAAAAGATACTTCTTGGGTTCACCTACTGACTGGAGTAGAGTTCTGCTAGACATTGATGGGTAATGATATGTAGTTCACCCCAATGTTTTGAGCACCTCTCTATATAAAGGAATTTGAGTTTTGTACACCTCACTATAAGAATTTTTCTTTTCAAGGGTAGGATTTACTTGTACATGGGAGATATCACCATGGGGAGGTTGACCATGACGAATGTCAGAAGTAGAGTCCATGTGATCCATATCCACACTTCCATGAGGAGGAATATCGTAGCAAGGATCATCTTATGCTTCTGATGAAGAGATGACAAACCCTTGAGTTGTTGAGAATGTGTCTTGAAAAACTTCAAGGACACTGGCATTGATAAAATTAGTAATATGGTCCTCATTTTTCATAGTGGATGGAATATTCTGACCTTCCTTTTAGAATTTTACAGGGATATGATCATTCCATATGAAGGTTTCTATAACATTTTTATAACCATATGGTTCTGCAAGATTATGAGCTCGCGTATGAGAATTTTGGTGAATATTCATTTATATTCCTCATTAGTGATAGGAATATGCACCTATCCCGAGGCATGTGACATTCCCACTTGGTGAGCCTTGGTCAGAACTATATTATAATTCTGGTCATATGCTTTTGGAATATGCCACTTATTTTTTGTGGTAGGGATATGAACCTGGTCTGAGGAATGTGCCACTCTCACTTGGTGATCCCTAGTTGGAACAAGAATATAATCCCAGTCTGAATATTCATTCCTCATTGAAATATGATGACTGGCCTCCAAAATGGGAGAAGAGATATTATCCTCTTTTTGTATGTCCTCGAAAGGATATTGGTGTAGTCATTCATTGAGCGAAGTAAAGATATATGCATGACATCCATAATCTGTTGGAATATTCTAAGAAGATTCAATGATAGTATTTTGATCATGTCTCGAGGAATGACTCTTTTTCACTTGGTTATCCCCATCCATAAAATGGATATAAGCCCGATCATAGGCCTTTGAAGTATGTTGCAGGTCTTATTTGATAGAAATATGAGCATTTCCTGAGGCATGTCTCCCACTCACTTTATGTTCCATGACTAGAATGGGGATATGATACCTATCCTGGTCCTTTGAAATATGATACCAAAATTTCTCGATAGGCATGTTCCCATATCCCAAGGCTTATTCCACTCTCACCTGGTGATCCCCTATTGGAACTAGAATATGATCCTGGTCTGACACCTTGACCATTACCATAATATACTAATAATCCTCCTCGATGGGATCAAGAATGTGTGCTAGGTCCGAAGAAAACACCTTTTCATAATAATTAGAGTGTTGAGCTACCCTAGCTATATGGATATGAATATTTTCTTGTCCTTGTATATGGACCAATTTTAGAATATTGGAGTGGAGTTCTTCATCTATTTCTTATAAATAATGGAATTTTATCAAAGTTTGCGCAAGGATATAATCCTGAAGAATTTCCATATCCAATATACATTGGGAGATATATTAGATTGAAGTGAGGATATGATCCCACATATTTCCTCCTTGTTCCACCAAAATATTCTAGTGTACTTCTTTTATGAAGATAGGGACAAGAACCTACCCCATTCATAATACAAGAATATTCACATAGTCTAGTTCTGAGTGATAAGGGATATGATCCTACATAATGGTTACTGTCGAAATATATTGGAATACTTCATCAGTGGGATTTGGGATATAAGCCCACTCTCAGTTATCCATATACTTCCTCACCCAAGTTGTATTCCTTGTTTCCAGTGCATGGATGTCAGAGGTGGCAGTGTGTCTGGTGATACCCTCAGTAGGCAATTGATGGGTACTAGTGGGATGGTGCTGGTGATGGTGGTTTATAGGGGCCATCCTCGGTGTCCCCTAAACCAAAAAGAAGTCATATTTAACTCCCCAGTCCACATCATTATATAGTGATGGTGTTTATTTTCACTATCTAGGTATAAAATCCTAAATCATTTGGCTATAGAAATGAGGGACACTAGTTTAGCTGCATCTTTCCATGGATGATGCAGACTCATTAGTTTCAGTATATAAAGACCCTCATAGTAAAGTTCAAGGCTTAGGATTGTACCATGTCACTAGTATTCCAAAACCATTGTTTTCTCCACCTAACATTAAGGTTTTCAGTAAGGTCAGATCATTTTTGGACCTACAGGGGTTGCATCCATAACTTATTTTTCAGAATAGTCACAAGATAAATATATTGCCTCAAATTGGGATGTTTTTGAAGATAGAGGTATCTATAGCCATACATACCACAATTCAAATGGTCACTGGTTATTGAAATATCATAGGAATGATACATGATCAATCATATATACATGGTTAACACAATTTTCCTTTTATTCTCGAACCATCCATTCTTCTTACTTGGTATTATCAAAGCAAGGATAGACACATTTAATGGGAACCCCAGCTATATAGGATCCACTATAATATTTATTTCAGGATTATTGGATTTGTTTGGTATGCCAATAAAGTGGCCTTCCACATGGTAAGTCAACCATCCTACTATTTTAGATTTTTACATTGGGAAAATTTCATGCATTTAATATGAAATGAAAAATTTCCTGACGCATGATTAAATGATCATTCTATTATTTTAGAGTTTCATATCAGGTTCAACATTTTTTTATATGGAAAAGAGATGACCAAAAACCATCAAATGAAGAAAAAAATACCTTGAAGAGAACTGAGAAGTCTATACTTTTTATAATTCAAATTAGATTTCATGATTAAATAATTTCACATTAGGTTCACTATTTTTGTTTGGATAGAAAATGGAATATTAGGAACCCTCATTTGGGTTTAATTCAGTTTGAACCAATTAATGATTGTGGGGGGTTCAATTTCATACAAAATAAATGATTCCATACCACGATTTTTATTCTTAATGGAAACTCCCAATAGTTCCCACATCCATGACTAGGTGTGGATCTGCTTTCCAAAGGAAGGTGGTCAGTTGGGGTTTTAGACCCAATGATTCTTAGGAACTCACATTGGTCGAGATGATGGTATTTTGGAATCATCATAACATTTTTAGGGGAGTTATTTCCCACTCAATGACTCTTTTATAGATTTAATATATTTTAATGAATTTATTCAAAATCCTGATGTTGGAACGACTACCAAAACATAATGATCATAGGTTAATCCTTTTATGTGCAGAATAAGGGGATTCAATTAGTGAATCGATTTGTATGTATCTCAGATTCTACATCCATTTCTTAGTAATGAGAAACTCCTTATATGCTGAAGTCACATAACTAGGAACTCTGTAATTTTCTACCATGCAGGAAGGTGGTGAGTATTATGAGTTGGGGATCGAGCCATTATGAGGAATCCTATATACCCTACTTATAAAATTAATCAAAACCCATGTAGTCCATTAAAACCTATGTATTTTATAATCATGTAGAGAGGAAATATTTTTGAGCACTTAGGCACTAGGTATCCAAGATCAAGTCTTGAGGATAAGTCCAACATATACCACCTATGGATGGAATCAGAGTTTTGATATTTCATTTGGTTTCCTAGTCCACAGACGGATGAGGTATAATGATCAATCCATGCAATTTTTTTAGTCTAGATGGTTGAAATGTTGGATACATGAGGAGACTTACACTAAATCGGAAGCCTATTTGAGGCCAGGTCTTTGAAAGGTATCCTACATATCCTAGTTATTATAGGAACCATAGTTCTCATAGTTCTTTCATGTCCTTGAGATTGTCACCAAGTTAGATTCTCTTATATGGAGGCAATTATATATTTACACTATTCGGGGCTTACACACGGTGGTTTCCCTTGATGGTGGAGATTGATGAAACAAATGATATGACTGTTGTAACTCCCTAATCCCATGTGGGCCATGATTAGTGTGAGAAACAAAGGATAATAAGTAATTAGTCTCAATGTATATGGATATAAGACTTATGTATTAGGATATCCCTTGGGGTATTTAATATGGCGCTTGGGTATTAGGAAGGTGTTTTATGTATCCGAGTTAAATAAGGAATTAGAGTCATCATAGTTCAGTCAGCTTCTCAGTCTTATGATGGATGCGGTAGAATGATCATCCCATGGTGATGATTGGGTCCTGATGGTTGAAATATAATATTCACGGGTGTCTTACACCAAAGTGGATTCCTATTTGATCTTGGGACTTATGAAGGAAACCTACGTATCCTAGTTATTGGAGGAATCAAATTTCCTTATGTTTAGTTGGTTGGGGATTACACCCATTGTGTTGATAGAGGCATATGGCATGAATGATATGATCATTGAAACTTCCTTAGCCCATGTGATCTATTCTTGGTGTGAGAAACATGGGATAACAAATGATCAATCTCACTGCTTACGGGAGAGGTAATTTTGAAATGGGATATCCCTTTAGACATTTGATGTGGAGCTCAATCCTTAGAAATACATACTTCATATCCTGATTATTATGGGAATTAGAGTAATCATAGTCTGATTTATTGTGGATTACACATTTGTGTTTCCCTTATATGTGGAACATGTCATATTATGCCACTAATCAGGGCTCATACACCAAGGTTTCCTTTATATGTGGTACATATCATATTATGTCATTGTCCAGGGTTTACACACTAAGGTTTCCCATATATATTGGACATATCATATTATGCCACTGATTAGGTTTTACACACTGAGGCCACCTTTATATGTAGGAAATATCATATTCTAACGATGATTGGGGATTGCACACAGAAGGTTCCCTTATATGTGGGACAAATCATATTTTGATTTTGATCGAGTCTTACACACTTAGGTTTCCCTTATAGAGACCAGATAGGGTTATCAAGCCCTAGGATTCCTACTTGACCTGGCCTACTTGTTTTTCTAACATGAGTTGATTGTCCACTCATTGTTATATGGTTGTCTGCTTGAAATATTAGACAATGTCTTCCTGACATGTTCAAGGAAAATCTCATGCTCTATTTGACCTGACCATGGGACATCGCATAAAACTTTCCTTCTTGTCCTGGAATCCATCACATGATCCTGATTGACATGCTTCGAAGGAATCCAAATAAACTAACAACCTTCCCTAGTGTCATCATGGATGTTGGATGAAACTCTTGTATGGTATTGAGAGATTCAATGAGAATTATCTAGAGGTTGATGCATGGACCAGTATGACATGTATGGATGTTGTCAAAAATTTAGGTCAACATGTTTTAGGAACATTGCAAGAGCCAACCAAAATACTCTAATGCTACCGTGAGGTTGAGCTGACATATACTAGTGCTGCCATATTATCTGAGTGAGATTCCTAGATGAAATTGTAAGTCTTAGATGGATAGACTAAAGTGTTTTTCAATAATTTAGTGGCACACCTGGGGGACATTTCATAATCCAAATAGTATACCAATGGAGTGTTTAATGATTTGGGGGACATGTTTTAGTGTTGTCTCATGATTGAGGTGGTTAATTTGAAGCCCATGGGGATCAGCATATATGTTCTTTGTGCGTGTATCCCATATTTTTGACTTTTTTTCTATAAATTTAATGAAAAATCCTTATATTTTGTTAGTGTTTTCTTGTTTTATGTATCTCGTATTTTATCAAGTATACGAGATATTCTTCATGAAACCCACTAGATGTCCTTGGTGAGATATATTAGTGATCAAACGAAGATACTATGCATACTTCATGATTTCTATAGATTTTTTCTTGATATTATCTGACATAAAACTTTCTCGATATTGAGTTAAGCTACACCGAGAAATCCCCTATGATTATTGGGTGTGCCTGTGTGAGGTTACAAGGATTGTTTGTCAGTGTAAGGTACTATTATTCATGCCGGGGTGGGGGTCTATAGGCCACACCACCTTGTTTATTCACAACTTTGCGTAGACGGTATCACACAAATCCAAGCTGGATTTAGTGGAAGGATTTGGCATCACACGTCTTTGCAAAGACCTGTTATAGGTTACTCAAGGGGAATCACATGATTTTCAATGGCCTTGAGACCACCACATCAACACTTCAATATTAGATTATATCCAAATAATGGTTATTTTTTATTCATTAGGACATGATGATGAAACTACATATTTTCAGGTCAACATGTCCAATGGACTTTGTGTGGTCTTAGGAGACTTTTCTAGGACCTTTCGCGATAGAAGGATGGATATTCAAGGGTCTTTTCCAGACTGTTCTGGTGCGTCACATGAGTTTTTTGACCAAATGAGGCTCCCTCCTTTTCTATTTTATTTTATTATTTTATTTTTCGAAGTATTTCTAATCTTGTGTGATTGCATGAGTGATATCAAAGATTATCAATCTCTCCATTGGTTATGAATCACGTGACCAAAAAAATGTCTAGTGGTGATTTGCGAGCATTATCATGGAAAATCCTTTTTCTAATTTTTGGATTCGGGGGGGGGGGGGGACTTTCTATACATGTCTGAGGCCTTTCACTTTTTGATTCAATAAGGTTTTCCTTATGACTTTTCCATTCCTTCTTTCAAGGGGGAGATTGTTGATTCATTAAGCTTTCCTTATGACTTCACGATTCCTTCTTGTTTTGAAAATCACAAACACCTTATTTCAAGGCAAAACTCATTTTACTCCCTGTTTTACTTTTATAAGGAAAATGTCCTTCCCCAAGAAAATTTACCCCTACCTAGATTTCATTACTCATATCAATATTTTTCTTCCTAAATATAAAATTTGGTTTGTAATCAAAAACCTCAGAATCATATAATACATAGATATGAAGCATTCAGTTTAAGACTCCGAATTTTGGTTATGAACTCTCATGAAGTTCAACTTCAAATTATGGTTACGAACTCTCATAAAGTTCAACTCCGAATTCTGATTATGAACTCTCATGAAGTTCAACTCCGAATTCTAGATACGAACTCTCATGAAGTTCAACTCCAAATTCTAGATACGAATGTTATGAAGTTCAAGTCCGAATTTTGGATACGAAGATTCATGAAGCTCGACTCCGAATTATGATTACGAACTTATATAAAGTTCGACTATGAATTATGATTACGAATTATGGTTAAAAACTTCTATAAGTTTTGACTCCAAATTCTAAATCAGAATTCTGGTTACGAACTTTTAGAGTTCTGACTCCGAATTCTAAATACGAATTCTGGATACGAACTTCTCTAAGTTCTGACTTTGAGTTCTCTGAATTTAGACTCCAAACTCCTATGAGTTATGACTCCTATTTCTCATGAAATCTGACTCTGAACCTCATAAGTTCAGGTTCCGAATTCTTGAGAAACCAGATTCTGAATTTCCTTGAAATTCAGACTCTGGAATTCTATATAATTCAGGTTACTAATTCCTAGAAAACAAAATCCGAATATCCTTGTATTGTAGACTCCGAATTCAATTTTGGTTAGACTCTGAACTTTCTTTTACTTACATTTTGAATATCAGTTTTTGGTTATACTTACACCTGTTTGTTATAAAATGATGTCGTGCTTTCAGTTACTCACTAACCGTTGTTTGAGTGACACGTGTACAGGTCCTTCGAAATTCAAGGAAAAATATAACTGTTGGAGGAGGGAGCCGACTGTTGAAGCAGTGCCTATAAATAGGAGCTCATTTTAAAAGATCTCAACACTGAACTTTGAAAACTATTCTTACATGTTGTTGAAGTGATTTATAGAGAGAGATGATCTTACAAACTCTGAGGCTTCATATAGAAAGTTTTGAAATACTCATTCAAACTTTTCTTCGTGCAGATTTGCTTAGTGTAGAGGTTCAATTTCCTTGAAATTAGAGACTTCAGGTTGTGAATTTAGAGGTGCCAATTTCTTTACAAATCAAGGGCTTGCGGGGATAGCAAGATAGATACCGATCTTTGGATTGAGGGATTACCTGGGTTTGGGTAAGACAGACTTTCTTGAAAGTATAAATCATGGGACCACTTATCCAGGGTTGTTTTATACCCTCCTATTTGGGTTAAAAGTGTTATTACTTATTACTTGTAATATTTTTTTTCCACTATGTATTTTAGTTGTTGAGGAAAGTATAACTTTCATATACTTCCTTAAACTTGTACTTTGATTTTATAGGATTCTATACGCTTTAAGGTAGAATCTTAATTGGTGTAAACTTTTGTTAAGTTTCATTTCTGGAATCACTTTTCTGAAATCAATCAAGTTATTAGAACTTAGAGGTTTTGTGAGTTTTGGTTATTCAAAATTTTCTTAGGGATTTTTAAAGAATACAATTCACCCCACCCACCCACCCCCCCCCCTCTTGTATTTGTATCTCATTTTACATATTCGATCCTACATTTGGTATTATAGAGTATATCATACTCAGACATACCATCTAACAATTGGTATCATAGGATTGGTTCAATCTGAATTAATCTCACGATTAGATTCAGAAGGGAATTCTCAGAATTGAACTTCTGAATTCAAACTTTTTTGGAATCTATTTTTCAGACTCGTATAGTTCGGATTAGTTTTTCTTAGAGATACTATTATTATATATTTTTCTTTCTTAGGACATTTTCTCTTGCTTACAAACACATACTACTAACAAGTTTGTGTGCCAAATATTTTCTTAAGGATTGCAGGTTTAAATGTTGGTTCTATTGATAATCTAAATCTTACCAGACCTCCTATTTTTGATGGAAATGATTATGATAACTGGAGAGACAGGATGAAGACTTTAGTTATCAATACTTGAGTTGATAACTATCTAATTCTGACTGGAGATTATAAGATTCTGGATAAGGAATTGATAACCTTTATGAATCAGGAGAAATCAGAATATCAAAAAAATTCAGAGTTATAAATACTTTGTTATGTTCCATGACCAGGAACATCTATAGTCAAATATCATCGTGTGAAGCTGCAAATAGTATCTGGAAGAAACTTTAAGTTACACATTTTGGTACATCTAAAGTCATAGAGACAAGAAGAGCTATGTTGAGAGCAGAATACCATGGATTTAACTTTCCTTATGGAGAACCTATAAGCAAAGTACAACAAATATTTATGACTATCATGAATAGCTTACAATCTATGGGATAAATAGGTTTGTATTATGAAGGTATTTTAGACAAGATCATAGATATCATTCCAAATTAATGGGAGTCCAAGAGGACAGCTATTGATGAGAATAGTAAAGTCACTCAGATTTCCATAGATGAGTTGTTTGGAACTCTTCTTCAGCATGAAACCAGAATGAAGAGAGATTCTGAAAATGTTAAGAAGAAGAATGGGAATATAGGAGTTGCTTTTATAACCACTTAAAATCATATGAAATCCAAGAACCCAGAAAGAGTAACTAGATCAAAGAAATATAAAGTCATCATTCAGTCAAAATCTAGTGACACAGAAAAGTCTGCGAATGAACTAGCTAATCTTGTTCAGAGAATGAACAAGATTATAGCTCAAAAAACCATCAGAATAAGTACAAGAAGAAAGACTACAGAGATAAAAAAGATGGTGATGTTATGTGTTATGGATGTAGAAGAACATGTCATATCAGACCTGATTGTCCTTTGTTGAAAAAGAAGTAAAAGAAGGAAAGGAATTCAGAAAGGAATAAGAAGAAATTTTATCGATCAAAGCACAAGAAAATCCTTAAAGATAATGATACTTGGAGTGTTAGATATGGAGAATCTTCAAAAAGTGAATCTTCTGAATATGATTAATCAGCATAGAAGAATATGGGATTTATTACTACTACTTATTTCCTTAACACATGTCTTATGGCCAAGGTACGCTCTGTCGGGGCTTTAACAAATTTATCTCTTGATAAAAATTACTATTCCAAAAATAGTACTTCTAATAAAGATACTTCATCCTCAAAAAATGAAGAAATACCTTCATATGAATAAGTTTCTAGATTTTCCAAGTTACTTGAAGCAAGAAATTGTAAAATTTCTAAGAAATTAGACAAGGAAAATACTAGGGAATAAATTCTTACAAAAGAGATTTCAGATCTTTCTAGAGATCTTAGAGATAAAGATGATCTTTTAAAAAAACTTTCTAAAGACCTTGAGAAAGAAAATTTTGTTAAGGAAGAAATTTCTAAAGATCTTAAGAATGCTATTTTAAAGATAAAAGTTTTTGAGGAAAAATCTAACTCTAAGGAAATGATTCCTGAGGATAGGAATTTAGTCATCAGAATAAAATCTGAAATTTTTCTCTTAATAATCTTCTTGAAAGATTTACCTCTAGTAAGGAAAATTTTGACAAGATGTATTCTCAAATTAAACCTCAAATAAACACTACTGGAGTAGGTTTTACTCATCAAAAATCGGTTTTCAAAAACAACTATTTTGTTCCTTCTAGAGGACCTTTTTTCACTAAATGTCAAAGTGGTGGGCATTGGAAGAAAAATTGATCCTTGAATAAAGTTAAATCTCTTGGGTTTCATATAGCTTATTTTTTAAAACAAATGTGGATACCCAAAAAAATTTTGTCTAACAATTCCAGATCCAAGAAATTTTGGATTCTGAAAGTCTAACTCTTTTGTTTTCAGGAAAATAGAGAAGGTACCAACAGTAATACGTGGTACATAGATAGTGGATGTTCTAGGAATATGACTAGTAACAAAAAACTATTTTTAAAATATTATCAAGACGAAAGGAAGAAAAGTAACTTTCAGAGATAATGCTCAGGGAGAAATTATTGGTATAGGTAACATCATTCTTCTTGGAAAAACTTTGATTTCAAATGTTTTATTTGTTAGTGGTCTTAAGCACAACCTCATTAGCATAATTCAATTATGTGATGAAGGTTACCTTGTGAATTTTAGGAATGATAAGTGCTTAGTACATAATTCCAAGGAAGAATTTATTCTTTCATCCAATAGGAAAGAGAATGTTTACACACTAAACTTAGAAGACCTTAGGAGCCAAGATTTACCTTGACTTGGCACAATGTAAGATCATTCTTGGTTATGGAATAGAAGGTTAGGATACTGTAACCTTAGGAACTTATGAAAACTTTCTAAGAAAGGACTAGTTAAAGATCTACCGGAGCTTAGATTTTATTCTTCAAAAGTTTGTGACCCTTGTCAATATGGAAAGCAACATAAATCAAGTTTTAAATTAGTCGGTGAAGTATCAACTACTGATGCATTACAGCTAGTGCATATGGATATTTTTTGTCCTACACAAACTGGAAGCATTGGGGGAAAATATTATGTATTTATCTTGCTTGATGATTACACTAGATTTACATGGATCTATTTTCTATAAAAGAAGTCTGAAGCTTTTTCTTATTTCAAAAGTTTTAGAGCCCAAGTCAAAAATGAGAAAAACCTTCCATTGATAACTATTCATAGTGATCATGGAGGAGAATTTTAAAATTCTGATTTTGAAACTTTTTGTAGTAGAAAAGGCATCACTCAAAACTTCTTAGCACCCAGAACACCTCATTAGAATGGTGTTGTTGAAAGAAGAAATAGAATTATTCAAGAGATAACTAGAACTATGTTGAGTGAGTATTTGGTAGCCAAATATTTTTGGACTGAAGCTGTAAGTATTTCTTGTTATACTATAAATCGAGTTTTGATTAGACCTTTTCTTAATAAAACTCCTTATGAGTTATGGAATGGTAGAAAAACTAGACTTTCCTACTTTAAGGTTTTTGGTTGCAAGGTATTAATTCTGAATACTAAAGATAATCTTTATAAATTCGCACCAAAATCTGATGAAGGAATTTTCTTAGGCTACTCCACAACTTCTAATTCATATAGAGTTTTCAACAAAAACACTTGTATTGATGAACAGACAGTACATGTAAAATTTGATGAAACTGATCCTTTTGTCTTTAAACAACCTCAACCTAAATCCTCAGATGTGTTTTCAAAAACTGATTATCAACCTATGACATAAGATCCTTCTGATAAGGAAAATTTCCAAGAAGATACTTCTGAAACATTTACCCCAGAATATTTCATACCCTATGTTGATGAACAGGTTTTACAAAACCCAAATCAATCGTTTCTAAAGAATCATCCTAGTGATATAATCATTGGAGATGTGAATCAACCTGTAATTACTAGAAGTTCCTTAAGAAATGAAGTAAAACATCTAAAATTCCTTTCCCAATTAGAACAAAAAAGCACTGATGAAGCTTTAGGTGATGATGATTGGATTAAAGCCATGCAAGATGAACTTAATGAATTCAAAAGGAATAAAGTTTGGACCTTGGTTGAAAGACCTAAGGAAACTTCTATTATTGGTTTAAAATGGGTCTTTATAAATAAGTGTGATGAAAATGGAATCATTTTTAGAAATAAATCTAGATTAGTTGCTAAAGGCTATAATCAATAAGAAGGAATAGACTATGAAGAAACCTATGCTCCAGTAGCTAGACTTGAATCTATTCGTATTTTACTTGCCTTTGCAGCATTCTTTAATTTCAAACTTTTTCAAATGGATGTGAAATTTTCTTTCCTTAATGGTTATGTTCAAGAGGAATTTTTTGTTGAACAACCTCCTGGTTTTAAAGATACAAAACATCCTGATCATGTCTTTAGACTTAACAAAGCTTTGTATGGCCTTAAACAATCCCCTCAATCTTGGTATGATAGACTTACAGGATTTTTTCTTCAAAATAACTATATTAAGGGAAATGCAGATCCAACCCTTTTTATAAATAAAGATAAGAAAAATGTTTTTATTGTTCAAATTTATGTTAATGACATTATATTTGGTTCAACTCAGTAATCTTTAACTAATTCCTTTGCAGATCTAATGAAATCTAAGTTTGAAATGAGTATGATGGGTGAGTTAACATTTTTCCTTGGTTTTCAATTCTCTCAAAAACCAGAAGGAATCTATATATATCAATAGAAGTATATTAAATATCTTCTTAAAAAGTATGGATATGATAATACTAAAAGTATAAGTACTCTCATTGGTACCTTAAACACACTTGATCTTGGTGAAGCTGGGAAACCAGTAGATCAAAAATCTTTTAGAGGTATGATAGGAAGTCTACTTTACTTAACAGCTAATCGTCCAGACTTAATTTTTTTAGTATTCTTATGTGGAAGATATCAATACAATCCTAAGGAATCTCATTTAAAGTTAGTGAAAATAATTTTTTGCTACTTAAAGGGAACCATGGATTTAGGACTATTTTATAATTCTGGAAATGATTTTGTTTTGAAAAGTTTTTCAGATGCTGACTTTGGTGGATGTAGAATGGATATAAATAGTACATTCGGAACTTGTCATTTCTTAGGAGATTCATTAGTTTCTTGGTCTTGTAAGAAGAAACACTTAGTAGCACTTTCCACTGCTGAAGCTGAATATGTAGCAGCTGGAAGTTGTTGTGCTCAAGTGTTGTGGATGCAACACACACTCACAGACTATGGTATGAGTTTTACCAAAACACAAATTTTTTGTGATAATAAAAGTGACATTTCCCTTAGTAAAAACCATGAACATCACTCTCGTGCAAAGAACATAGATATTAGGAATCAATTTCTTAGGGATCACGCACAAAAAGAAGATATCATTCTTCAATTTATTGGAACGCAAGATCAACTTGCTGATATTTTCACAAAATCTTTACCCTCCGATAGATTTGAATACATTAAACAGAAGTTATGAATAATAACCATAAGGTAATCCTTCTCATTAACTTCCTGTTTAATCAATCTCCTTATAGTAATAAACTCTTTTCCATGGGGGGAGTACATTTACAATGAAGTTTTCAAAAAAAATCATGATGAAGTTTTCAAAAAAAATTATAATGAAGTTTTTCAAGTTTTTCATATTATAGTTTTTTCAGGATTTCATAACGAAAATCTTCAGACTTGAAATTTTCGTAATAGAAATATTCGGACCTGAAGTTCTCATAATGGAAATATTTGGACCTGAATTTTTTGTAATGAAAATCTTTGGACCTAAAGTTTTCATAATGAAAATCTTCAGACCTGAAATTTTCGTAATGGAAATTTTCGGATTTGAATTTTTCGTAATGATTTTGTTTTCATATTAAAGTTTTTTTTGAATCCAAAGTTCTTAAAGAAGAATATTCCTCAGTACGAATAATCTTCCTAGAAATCCGAAAGGTATGATTCTTTCTTGAGTTTTCGTAATTACCTTTTACTTTCTGTTAGTTTATTTTGTTTTCAAAATTTCTCAGATTCTAGTTTCCTTAAATCCGAATGTTTTACTTTTAAAACCTCAAAAGATCATATTCAACCAAATTTTTCCTTGCGGCTATCATTATAACTGCCAAATCATATCTGAAGAATTCTCAGCCATTGGATTCAAATGGGAAGTTCAATCGTCACTGCAACACCTATATAAAGGGGACCCCCAATGGTTGTCCCACATCGGTTTTCAAAGCTTGTGCATGTCGAAGCTCTACCCCTCTACAAAAGCTCGTTCTGAACTTTTCATAAGTTCTCAAGTCTGAATGTCTGCAGAAGTTCCTTCTTAAGAAATGTCTACTGTCAAGCCGATTCTGGAATGGAAAATATACAGGGAGAGGTTAGTGCACCCAAAATTTTTCAACAAATATGACTCTATTATCTCCAATAACATCAAGCTCAATGGATGGGAAAGTGTATTTATTTCAATGACAAAAGCATAGGATGTAGTATATTTGGATTTTCTCATAGAATTCAATGAATCAGTTTGCTTCTTTAAGGAAGAAGGTAGAGAAAAAGTTTCCTTCAAGAGTTATGGGAAGACATATAAACTTTCTTACACCAAGGCTGCGAGCTTGGTGGGGCTTTCATATGAAGGAGAAGCTGAATTTTTCTCTCACAAGCTGTCGGATATTCAAGGAAGTTTCATCAAAGTGAAGGCTATGGAATACCTTGGTCTTACTGATGTAAAGACAACAAAGATTTCACATCTGTCTACCAACAATCGGATTCTACAGTTATGGATTCAGGGCCTTATCGTACCGAGGAAGGGTGATAAGGACACCCTTAAGAAAAGTGACATGTATATCTTAGATTTTTTGGTAAACCTAAGGAAGTTCAACCTCATGAAGCACATTCTCATTACGATTGAGAACATCAAGAATGGGAATCTGAGAGTTCAGATTATTATGTATCCTTACCTACTTTCCAAGCTAATAGTTCGGTGCCTTGAATCATTCAAGATCCCTTGTAATTCCAAGCCGAGGAATTGCAAAGTAATGCTGATCAGTGATGACACCCTCAAGATAATAAAGGTTGGTTTCTCCAAGGAGACAGGAGAATTTTATGATCTGCCTGAGGATGAGGCAGAATCCATTCCAAAAAATACAGAAGAGGCTGAACCTTCAAAGAAGGCTGGAAAGAAAAGGAAGTTGAAGGAAGTGGAAGTACAAGGCAAAACCCCTAAGTCCAAGGAAGTCCAATATGCACCTCCTAAACCCAAGAAGCAAAAATCCTACCCAGATGAAGTTGTATCAAAATGGAGGGAGGATAAGAAGAATAGAAAAGCAGGGGATCCATAGTTCGGTTTGGATCCTGGTGAGGCTAAGGACTTGAAAGAATCAACCGCTGAAGAGATTGAGAAGCAAGCCAAGGAAAAGAAGCTAAAAAAGAAGATGATTGGGGCAGAGATTGTCTAATATTTTTTGAAGGCCACTGAAGTTACATCCAAACAAATTCTCATACCGGAAACTTTCCTAGTAGAACAATTACCTGAGACTTCGGGTAAGAGGTTTATGACTCCAGAAAATCCACAAGAGAAGATTGAGAAAGAGAAGAAAGATGTAGAAGAAGTACAAGAATCTAAGAATAGTGGTGGCTCTTATGATGTGATTAAGAAAGTTGAAGAGTTTCATGAAAAGGAAAGTGATTCCAAAAAGTTTTCAATCCAGACTTCTCAAGCCGGATCCTCAAAACTTGCTACTCCTGGAGATGATGAGAAGGGTGAAGAAGAGGAAGTGAATAAGTTTTTAGAGGAAGAGATTCATAATCATGAATTCATTCTTCCTAAAGATGTTGAGGTTGGTTCTGAAAAAAATAAAATTGATGAATATAATATTGTACAGTTATCCGGAAGTGAGCATGAATCTCCTGATGAAGAAGCTATTTCAAAAATCAATAGGGGTAAACAAGTGGTTGTTGATACCCCAACCAAAGATATTTTGAGGAAGAAAGAAGCTAGAGGATCCTCTAAGAGGAAGATGGTAGAGTTATAGGGGGAACCATCTCCAAGAAAAATGTCTGATTCATAGTCATCTACCTTAAGACATGATTTTGTTGTTCAGTCCCTGAAGAAGCTAGTGGATACCATTCCGATCTTTCCAGAAATTAATTCCAGATTCCAGATGCTTCAGCATATTATGAATGAAAATTCAGACTCCGTATCCATGGTAATGGATATATGTGTTAAGATTGAGGTTGATCACAAAAATTTCCTGATCAACTATGAAGCTCTCCGAAAATCTTGCAAGAAAATGACCAGATGGTCTGAGAAAATTGTTGAATATTTGGAAGAGATTGATCAATTTCAAGAATATGTCAAGGAATATTTTGATACTGAAGACACCAAAATCAAGAATCTTACAAACAACTTTCAGGAAAAGCTAAATCTTGAAAAAAATTCTCAAATTCAAGATCTCAAAGATCTGAATGGGAAGGTGAGTTATTTTGTCCAAAGCTGGAAAATAGAAAAGGATCTTCAAATTGAGATCTAAGAAAAGCTAGTGAAGCAAGACAAATTGCTGAAGACTCAGGAAGAGGACATGAAGGCTTAGGAAGATAGGATCAAGGCATTAGAAAAGCAAGAAGAAGAGGATCACAAAGAGCTGAAAAAGCTGAAGACCATTGTGAAGATACTAATGCCCAAGGAAAAAGAATAAAAATAGATTCAAATCCAATATTTTGTTGTTGTTTTTTCCTTGTAATAACTCTTCAAATCGTAATGAAATTATGGTTGCTTGTTTTTTTTTTGGATTTCTATACTAATATTTCAGGTACCATATTTTTTTCCATTCCCTCAAACTCTTTTTGAAAATCACAAAGGGGGATAAAGAAAAAGAATTCTAAAGGGGAGAAGAAAAAGGTTTCTAAGTATAGAAGAAATATCCCTAAGTAAGGGGGGTTTATCTAAGGGGTAGTTCTCATTACAAAGATTTCCACATTCAAATGAAAATTATCATTCCAAAAATCTAGAATATGATCCTTAGTGTTCTAAAGCCTAAGGGGGAGTTATTCGTATTCACCATTGTTTATATGTAAAGGGAGATAAGTTTTATTTTCAAATTCTAGAAATTTTTTTGCTAAGACCTTATATTCTTTTTCATAAGGATGTTTGTGCTTTCCAAAAAGGGGGAGATTGTTGAGTCAATAAGGTTTTCCTTATGAATTTCCCATTCCTTCTTTCAAGGGGGATATTGTTGAGTCATTAATCTTTCCTTATGACTTCATGATTCCTTCTTGTTTTGAAAATCACAAACACCTTATTTCAAGGCAAAACTCATTTTACTCCCTATTTTACTTCTATAAGGAAAATTTCCTTCCCCAAGGAAATTTACCCCTACCTAGATTTCATTACTCATATCAATATTTTTTTCCTAAGTATAAAATTTTATTTGTAATAAAAAACCTCGGAATCATATAATACTTAGATATGAAGCATTCTGTTTAAAACTCTAAATTCTGGTTACGAACTCTCATGAAGTTCAACTCTGAATTCTGGTTACGAACTCTCATGAAGTTCAACTCCGAATTCTGATTACGAACTCTCATGAAGTTCAACTCCAAATTCTGGATACAAACTCTCATTAAGTTCAACTCCAAATTCTAGATACGAACGTTATGAAGTTCAAGTCCGAATTATGGATACGAATATTCATGAAGCTCGACTCTGAATTCTGATTACAAACTTATGTAAAGTTCGACTATGAATTCTGATTACAAATTCTGGTTATGAACTTCACTAAGTTCTGACTCCGAATTCTGAATTAGAATTCTGGTTATAAACTTTCAGAGTTCTAACTCCGAATTCTGAATACGAATTCTGGATATGAACTTCTCTAAGTTCTGACTCTGAGTTCTCTGAATTCAGACTCCGAACCTTGTAAGTTTAGGTTCTGAATTCTTGAGAAACCAGATTCTGAATTTCCTTGAAATTCAGACTCTGGAATTCTATAGAATTCAGGTTCCAAATTCCTAGAAAATAGAATCTGAATATCCTTGTATTGTGGACTCTGAATTCAATTTTGTTTAGACTCCAAACTTGGTTTTACTTACATTTTGAATATCAGTTTTTGGTTATACTTACAACTGTTTAGTTATAAAATGATTTCGTGCTTTTAGTTACTCACTAACTATTGTTTGAGTGACACGTGTATAGTTCCCTCCAAAATTCAAGGAAAAATATGACCGTTGGAGGAGGGAGTCGACCGTTAAAGAAGTGCCTATAAATAGGAGCTCATTTGAAAAGAGCTCAACACTAAACTTTGACAACTGTGCTTACATGTTGTTGAAGTGATTTCTAGAGAGAGAGGCTCTTAAAAACTCTCAGACTTCATGCAGAAAGTTTTGAACTACTTGTTCAAACTTTTCTTCATGCAGATTTTCTTAGTGTAGAGGATTGATTTCCTTGAAATTATAGACTTCGGGTTGTGAAGTCAGAGGTGTCAATTTCCTTACAAATCGAGGGCTTGCCGGGATAGCAAGATAGATACTGATCTTTAGATTGAGGGTTTACCTAGTTTTGGGTAAGATAGACTTTCTTGAAAGTATAAATCAAGGGACCTCTTATCTAGGGTTTTTGGATACCCTCCTCTTTGGGTTAAAAGAGTTATTACTTGTTACTTATAATATTTTGTTTTCTGGTGTGTATTTTAGTTTTTGAGGAAAGTATAACTTTTATATACTTCCTTAAACTTGTACTCTAATTTTAAAGGATTCTATATGCTTTAAGGTAGAATCTTAGTTGGTGTAAACTTTTGTTAAGTTTCATTTCCAGAATCACTTTTCTAGAATCAAGCAAGTTATTAGAACTTAGAGGTGTTGTGAGTTTTTGTTATTCAAAATTTCCTTATGGATTTTTAAAGAATACAATTCACCCCCATCCCCCTCTTGTATTTGTATCTCATTTTACATATTCGATCTTATATTTTGTATTATGGAGTATATCATACTCATACATACCATCTAACATCACTTGACATTGTTAATATTCCAACGAGTTTTCGTACGATGAGTAGGACATGTCACCATGGGCTCGTGATGTCTCACAAACTTCCTAGTTGAATCTCATGAATTTTACTACCATGGGAGGATCCCCCACTTCCATTTTTATTTCATTTTCTTATTTTACATAGTTTGTGGAACTCATGAGGTTGTATGAGTGTTGTTGAATACAATCACTCTACATATCATTGATGTGATATGTGATATTTATGACTACATGAGTCACCCTCATTTTGGATATTTTCCTCCTATTTTTGAAGGATTTTTTATGGTTTTTCAGGCATCCTCTGGCTTACAATCACATAACCTTGGAGTTCTTATCTTTTTATCACCACATGATCAATGAGTGTCTGGGAAGACTACACAATAGAAGTAGTACTTTCCAAAAAGGGGCTCCACAAGACCTTCTATAGCCTATGCACCATGTGCGGCCATCCACATGAACTTTCAAGGGTCCTATGATTGTGTTTCTTTTGAGAGGTTCAAAGGATTCACATGATCATGGAAAAAATTTCTTCTTTTTTATTGAGAAAATAATACCCACATTTTGGAATTTCAAGCTTTGTGAATTTTACAATTCTCATTTGGTGGGTGTAAACATGGAGAATAAAGCACATTCAACCAAAAGGACACATGAGGTAAGATAATTCATCTTAACTTCATGTTATTGAGTAATATTATAATTGTATGCACCTAGTTTACTTTATATGGTGTACTAACCATTTGACATGTAATATCATGAATAATTCCTTAATCATGGTTTTTTAAATTTCAATTTGAATTATTTCATCCATGGGGATTTGAATATAAATTACCAAGTTGTGAAAAATTACATAACTCAATTTATCTTCATTGGGATATATTACTTCTTTGTTATTGTTGATATTATATGATTATTTTTTTAATGAATTTTGATTATATGATGTTTTATTTCAACATATTTTATGTTTATTTAAAATCTATACACATAATTGATTCATTTATTAATTATCACTTCAATGTTATGATCTTTTCCAGGGTTTACTTCACAATATTATTTTAATAGAAATTATCTATATATGAATTTCCATTAAAGGAAATTATTTAATCATTTATTAATAAAAAAATCCATTTTTTCTCCTATTTTTATTTATTATATTTTAAATTAATAGTACCATCTTTCAACTCATTGGTACTTAAAATTGATTAGAAAATGTTTTTCTGACAATATGAATTCATTTCTTTATTCGGTAGGAAATCATTTTTCATCCCGAACCATGTTTTCTAAAAATGTTTTCCAAAGTATTTTTAACAACTTAAAAATGACTAATTAAAGAATGTTTTAACCATATTTTCATTTTAACTTTTTTTAATTGAATATTCTTATCATTTTATAAACAAGGAACTTTTCAAACTTTTTTATAATGCAAAAGGAACATTCTTTTAACATGTACGTACTAAATGTAATTACCCATTGTTATGACCTTCATTTGTTTGAAGCTTACATTGAAATATTAAAAGGTGTTTTTGAAGACAATTTTTATAAAAATATTCAAAATATTATTAGATTTTGAAATTCAATTTTAAGGAAATAGATCTTCAAAATGTTTTATATATCCAAAATTTATCTTCAAAATTAAATAATATTTTACTTAAGAATTTTTTTAATGATATTTACTCATTAATGAGAACAATAATTTATTTTAGATATACCACACTAGAGATATGATGTATTGATACTATATTTATTAATCTTCTAGATGGGTTATTATTATTTTGACTAAGGATAGGATTAAATTTCACTTCCCTGTACATTATATTCCCCCTAAATATCCATATTATTTTCCTGGATATGTTTATTTATTAGAGCATATATTATTTCTACATATGATGTTTTACATTGAAATTTATTTATTTATCTAGTGAAATATTGATAAATCTATATTCATTACACAATACTAATATCATATGATAAGGAAAATTGTTTATGAATTAAATTGATTGTCTGGTATATGAGGGGTTATTTGGACATGAAAGACATGGGTAGGGCCTAGCTAACCATATCACCTCGATGCATCGGTAGTCTCATGGGATGAATCACTTGGTTAACCTTAGTTATATGGGTTACTACCCATCAATTTTAAATGGTCTTGAGGATAGATATTGATGGTAAATGTATAATGTTTATGGGTAACATGATGTGTACTAAGTAAGCATTTCCCACATTAATAACCCAATTATTATTATCGAGTAGATTCTCATAGTGATATAATGTATGTATACATTTTATTCTAAGTTTGTTGATTAAATGGAAACTATTTTTAAATTTTTTACAATTCCATACTGATTATGCCTTATATATATTTAAATTAATATTAATTCAGTTATTCAAAATTTTATGCTGATTATGGTCGTTGATTAATTAGAGATTATGCTATTATTAAACCTTACTAATAATTTGAGCTCACCCTTATTTTATATCCTTTCTATAAGAATCCATGATGTGTAATATGTTTGATATGGAAGGATATGTTATAGGTAATAATTTTATTTGAAACGCACGGCCGATTGTCGCCTATCGACCGGTCAAAGTTCCGGTGCTCTGCTAATGTGTATAGCATCACTCGGGTCGAATCCTCGGCGATGATACTTTGAAATAGTCATTTGTTTTTAGTTAATTGTATTCTGATTGGGTGGGTTTGTTTGCAGAGCTTATGAAATAATTTATGGATGATGTTTGATTCAACAAATTTATAAATATTGGGGTGAGTTCATTATTAGGGATTTAATCTTGTTATATCCTTGAGCTTTGCTTTATATTGCATTTAAATTAACACTCACTTCACAAGTTGACATCGATTAGAATTCCTAAGTGTTAAAGCTTTAATCCAAGCCTTAACTTAATTAGGATTTTAATCTCAATCGGTACATGTTTATGGTACTGTATTTGTAGTTCCAATAATCCATGGAAACCACATGCTAAACAAAATATGTCATTAATCCATGACAAATTAAGTCCAACATACACAATGTTAAATTAACGAATACTCATCGAGAAAATACTCTCAATCACTTAACATCCCTAAATTATAACTCACCCCAATGAGATATTTACTCAGAAATTTGGGTTTTTAATATTCTGGTTATAATAATTATGATGATAAATTAAGAATAGAAGAAAAATAAAGGGATTAGAAAAGAGTGGTACGTCGACACACACACACGAACGATGATGATAATTAAAAATGGATTTTCGATTGAATGAGGAAGAAAAATAAGGGAAGGGGATTCAACTGAATTTAAACTATTTTAAGAACATAAATATTAAACTACAGAAGGTGGATGATAATAAGAGATATTGAAGATGTAACTTGCATTAAAACAGAATTACAAAGAAAGAGACTTACAAAATTACAAAAATGAAGAACACGAAATTAAGTGAAAACAAAGAGAGGAGGAAAGGTCTATCAAGTGAAAACTTGAGTATGTAAGATCATACCAAGCCTTTTTCAAGGCCTTTTTCTTTCCAATATGTTCTCCTCTCTTCTGAAATGCCAACCCTCTTGAAAGGAGAGGAGGGGAGAGTATTTATATCCGAAGGAGTGGACTGTTTGCATTCCCAATATGTCCCTCCAATTGAATCTCCAATTTTTCTATTCCGAAAGCCGAATCTACAAATATCTCCTTCTTAAAAGTTGTAGACAATAATATTTTCCGACTACTCTCAAAATTTGGAGTCATTTGGACTTATGGATCAAAAGTTATGGCCGGTTTATTAAACAAAGTTAAACTGTCCATTTCAATGCAGTCGTTTTGAAGTCCATAATGTAAAAGGGTTTTTGAATATGTATATGCCTTCAAATACGAATGGTTTCTTCAAAAAAGTCTTCCGTATATATCTCATATTTCACACTGCAAAATATCAGCTCGATTTGATTCTTACATAATGAGATATGTCATGCATACTATACTGATTTTAATTCTCGGCCAGAATGGTGGGCTGGACTTCAAAGCTTTATTTGGGACCCTTGTACTTGGATTTGGGCCTTGAAATTTTTATCCAAGATGACATGTAGTGTCCCCCAAATTATGGTGGAGAGTTAATGTTTTTGGACTTCTTTATTGAGCCCAGTAAATCAATCTTCAAGGCTGGTCCAGTTTGTTCACAGATTCTTTGGTCTTGTTTGTGAGGACCGTATGACCCTTCAAATGGAATAATTGGCTCATGGTACCTTCTAATGAAATGTTGTATATTAAAAGTAGAATCCTAAAAAACAATAACCACACAATTTGGATCATTATAGTTACAGTTATTATTAAAACATTAAACTGACTCAATTGGACTACTTCTAAAAATGCTCAAAAATTATACTTAATATTAAAACATTAATATTTCACACAAATTATGCACATTTCATATAAAAAAAGTAAAGGGGGAATATAATAAGTCATGAAAATATTAATAACATAAACTCCCCCACACTTAGTTTTGTGCATGTCCTCATGTGCAACAAATATAAAAACATGACAAAATCATTTTTACTCACCAACAGATATTAAAATTTTGTTTTCTCCAATCAGGGGAGGTTTAGACTATTTCACTCATCCATTTTGAATTCCACCACAAGTTGTTACATAAACAATGTTCCAAAACTAATTCATTTTTTCATGCTCAAATTTAGAAATGGAAAATGTGGACACTCAAAACTCACACCTCTCAAGATGATAAAATTCATTTGTGGAGGTTCACTCTTTCACCAACCAAAAGTGAAAATCTTAGTGTTTGAAAAGAGATCTCAGCTTACAATCCATATCCAAAGTGCACAAGAATCAAGAGGTCTTTTTAAGGGGTTTTTCTGTGGCTATGGGACGGTAGGAATATAATGTCCAAGAGAGATAAGAAGAGGGTTAAAATACCAACATAGAAAAAGCAATGCACATTTTTTTGAAATAAAACATGGAAGGAAATGAAAAAAAATATTTACACAGGAATGATTATGTGAAGAAAGAAACAATAGAGGAAGAAAATATGAAGGTAATGAGAAGATTAAATATTGAAAAAACACAAAACTTCTCCCAAAAAGAATATAATGCAAGTGTTCCTTTTTTTCTTTTTTTTTCTTTTTTTTCGAAATTTGAACTTGGAAAAGATCTCACACTCATAACCCACCCCATGATTGATCTCCTCATGACACTAATTGTAATAGTTATAACAAGATCAAAGGTTGAGGAAGAGTGATTTTTGACCTACCCAAGACACAACCCATTTTTTCATCATTTTTTTTTTTATTTTTATTTTTTTGATTTTTTTTTCATCATTTTTTTTAACACTTTCCAATAACATTTGTACAATACATTCCAAAATCCAACTGAATGACAACCTCCCCCCCCCCACACTAAAATGGATGATTTCCCTCAAGCATATGATAACACACCAGAAAGTAAGGAAATGATTCCCAAAAATGAAATCCATTCCCCCCCACACTTAAATTTCAAAAACTTATGCAATGAAAATTCATGTTGATATTGGGTGGGATAAGGTATTGGGATTGTAATGTGGCTATCAAAGAAAAGGTTTTCATAGGCTCGAAGGGTCTTTCAAAAGGAGGATTAATTTAAGGGAAATGGGAGGCTATTTGGCTATCGTGATTCTCATGTGTTTCAGAAAATGCCTCTATCATATTAATGCACACTAAGGTAGGAAATTCAGCTCGAAGGTCCACAAACTCAAGACTCACAAATGGGGGTGAAAACACACATTTTGAAAATATGGTCATAGGTGGCCTTGGCATGAAAGCAATTGTTTGTTCTCACAGTTTGGGAAAATCATTTTCCAAATCAAAAATAGAGCATTCAAAATTTGTTGGTTTTGACACAAGATTCTTTATCCAAAGTCATAATGAAAATACAAAAAAATTTGAGATGACAACATGTCTGTTAACTCCCCAAAATGGTTGTACAAAATTTCAAAACTCGATGGTGAGTAAGCATGACTTATAATTTTTTTGTATTTTTTAAGTGATTATTTTTTTGGTTTTTTTTTAGGTTTTTTTTAAAATACACACCCACACAATAAAGAAAAAAAAGGGTTTGATGAAGAAAGTGGTACAAAATGAAAGAGAGAGGAAGAAGAATAAAGAGGTAGAGAGAGGAATAGATAGAGATAGAGTTAAAGGGAAAGAGGTGCCCCCTGGTTTGGATTTGGCGGGTCGCCATCTCCATCTAGTGGTGGGTCGAGTACAGAAGTTGGGGATCCAATGAAAGTCGATGTTGATCCAGGATTGTGGGATGTTACCTGAAAAAGAAAAATCATTATTCATATAATGAAAAAATAAAAAGAAATTGAAATTTCACAAAAGTAAAAGAAAACATGGGTTGCCTCCCAAGAAGCGCTGCATTTATTTGTCTACAGCTGGACAGTTGTAGTGGACTACCCATAATCTGACGGTGGCCATCGTATTTTCTCAACTCCAGTGTGCTTCCAGAAAAACTTTTTCTTTGGGAGGCCTGATGATTCATTGGATAATTTCTTACCATCCTTGTTGGTGTGCTTTAAATTCAATGGGTTTGGAAAGAGAATATTTCTATCCTCACTTTGGTCTTCAACCTGAGGAATGATTTTATCCACAAAGTGATGGTTTTCTATTCTTGGAAATTCAGGAAGATGGCTCAATTCTGATGGTTCATTTATGTAAGGATCAGATAACACAAAAGCAGAGTATGAGATCCCAATTGTTTTTGACTCATTTATTTCATCACTTACAGATGTAGAGTAATGAGGATCAGTGGATTCATAATACTTAATAAAATTTTCAATTTCCTTTATGTTAATGTTGTTCGCCAAATAATTGACAATTTCAACCTCACCAGTGATCACTTTATTAATTAGGGTACAAATATCACAAACATCACTACCATCAGGACAATATAAACACATTGGTTCATGGTTCACTTCACATATAACAGAATTTTCAGAATCATGGATAGGAAAGGATGAATGTCGGATAATCATATTTGAATCAACAAATGAGCGTTCAAGTTCATTTTCTTTATTACCATTCATGTTGGAGCATTGGAGGTCAGGGGTGAGATGAGATTTCAAAGAGTTTTCAAGATCTTTTATATCAATGGAGTTTGAATTTGTAATGTCAACATCAATTTCACCATTAATCACTTGGTTAATGAGGATGCAATATTCACAAACTCCTTTTTCATTAGAACATGAAGAACATGGTGGATTGGGGTTCAATTGAATCTTAGAAGTGTCCTCAGAAGCATGGATTGAGAATGCAGAGTGATCCTCAGATGGGTATCGCATGGCTTGGAAAATGCTGAACTTGACCAGTTGGTCACCAAATTCCATGGATAGGATGCCTGAATGGACATCAATCTTGGTTCTCGCAGTCATGAGGAATGGTCTTCCTAGAATTAGGGGAGATAGAGAAGAGTTCTTCTCACCTTCCATGTCAAGGACATAGAAATTAGTAGGGAAGATAAGATCATTGACTCGGACAAGGACATCCTCAATTATTCCCTCAGGACTGGTTGTGCTTCGATTGGCTAACTGAATGAAAACACCCATTGGGTGCCAGGGACCTAGACCAAGGTTGGAGAATATGTATTTGGGCATGACATTAATTGAGGCTCCTAGGTCTATGAGTGCATCATCAAAGTTCGAACATCCAATTTGGCATGGAACCGTAAAGGTCCCTAGATCTTTGCACTTTATAGGAATAGACTGATGGGTGGAAACATTTTCGAAGGTCCTAAGTTGCCTCTTGTGGGTACACAACTCCTTGAGAAACTTGTCATACTTAGGAATTTGTTTTATGGAATCTAAGAGGGGAATGTTGACTTCAACACGTCTAAACATGTTGAGAATTTCAGGATCAGGTTCAAAGGACTTCCTTGGTTTAGAAATGGCTTGAGGAAAAGGAATTGGATTCCTAAGTGGAATGGAAGGAGGTGAGGGAATGGATTCAGGTTCCTTTTCAAGTTTCTTTTTCTTTTCGTTTTCTAGGTCAACATTCAAAGAAGGGTTTGAGGATTTATCTTGAGGCATAGCAATGTGCTTTCCCGATCTAAGTGAAATTGCACTTACATTACCCTTGGGGTTGGGTAATGGTTGAGCTGGGAGTTGGGAAGAATTTGATTGTTGTTGCTGGCTCAGGTGGGATGCAAGTTGACCTATTTTAGTTTCAATGTTTTTAAGGCTAGAACGGGTGAAGGAGGCAAGATCTTCCACTGCACTTTCCCATGGTTGCTTGGAAGAAGAGGCTTGTCCCAGATTGAGATTGCCTTGATTTTGGTTCTTGGGAAATCGATTGAATTGGTTTGGGAATTGTGAAGGCTCACTAGGATAGTGGAATCCAGGAGGAGGAATAGGTGGATTTATCCTTTGAGGTTGAGGGACAAAAGGATAAGGTTGTTGGAAGTTACCAACACCTTGACTATATTGAAACTGGTTTGGGTTTTGAGGAGGGATTTGAGGGGGGTGAGAGACGGGATTACCATACCTCAATCCTTGGTTAACGTTAGAGGAGAAGGGATCAGAGTGAGGTTGGTTGAAGTTTCTAACAAACTGACCTGATAGTTGAGGATTGGTGTTCTGCTGATCATATGATGCATTGAGCTCCATTGGTCCAGATGAATCGGATTGATCCTCTTGAATTTGTGGACATATGTCAGTTGGATGAGATGGAGAGTTGCAGATTCCACAGTTTTTGATAGGTCCAGGAAACATTGATTGCGGAGAAGACGAGTTTGGGGATTTGGTAGCCACAGCTAGCTGTCGCACAAGACCTGTAAGTTCACTCATCCACTCGGTCATTTTGTTCGGCTCAATTGATTGATTATCTTAGGCTTGTTTGACTTGTGCATGTGCTCGAGTATGGAATTGTTGTGTGTTTGCAGCCATGTTACTTATGAGATCTCTTGCAGCTGCATGAGTTTTATCAACAAGAGCACCACCACTTGCGGCATCAATGAGGGTTCACTCCATAGCCAATAACCCCTCATAGAAGTATTGGATCAAGAGCTGGTCAGGAATTTAGTGGTGTGGGCATGTTGAAACAAGATTTTTGAACCTCTCCCAGTACTCATGGAGTGATTCACTTGGGAATTGACGGATACCACTTATTTCCTTTCGGATAGAAGCAGTACAAGAAGCAGGAAATAATTTCTCTAAGAATAGTCGCTTCATGTCATTCCATGTAGTTATGGAACCAGGAGGTAGGTAGTAGAGCCATGACTTAGCAGTGTCAGCTAGGGAGAAAGGGAATGCTCGGAGTTTGATTTGTTCTTCAGAAACCCCTTGAGGCTTCATGGTAGAGCACACCACCTGTAACTCTTTGAGATGTAGATGCGGATCCTCACCGGCTAGCCCATGGAAATGAGGTAGAAGATGAATCAAACCCGATTTGAGTTCAAATTCAGCCTCTATATTTGGATATTGAATACCAAGGGGTTGGTAATTTATATCAGGGGAAGAAAGTTCTTTCAATGTTTGTTCCCTAGGATTGGCCATATCGAATTCAATTGGTAGGGCAATGCTTGGTTCTTGGGTGATTTGGTTATCCCTAATGGTCCTCCTAAGTCGACGAAGAGTTCTATCAATTTCAGGGTCAAACAAATCTGAAGGATTGTTTGGGAGGCTACGGGGCATTCAGAGAGATTTTGGAAGATAGAGGAAGAAGAGTTTTTATTTGTATTTTTTTCAGTTTATGATTTTTAAGAGGAAGACGAGTTTTTCTTTGTGTTTTTTTTTCAGTTTTTTTTTAAATTTTGTTTTTTTTTTGAATTTTTTTACAATAACCAGAAACTAATGACTACATAAAGCACCATCCCCGGAAACAGTGCCATTTGAAACGCATGGATGATTGTCTCCTATCGACCAGTCAAAGTTCCGGTGCTCTGCTAATGTGTATAGCAGCACTCGGGTCGAATCCTCGGCGATGATACTTTGAAATAGTCGTTTGTTTTTAGTTAATTGTATTCTGATTGGGGGGGTTTGTTTACAGAGCTTATGAAATAATTTATGGATGATGTTTGATTCAAAAAATTGATAAAGATTGGGGTGAGTTCATTATTAGGGAGTTAAGCTTGTGATATCCTTGAGCTTTGCTTTATATTTCATTTAAATTAACACCCACTTTACAAGTTGACATCGATTAGAATTCCTAAGTGTTAAAGCTTTAATCCAAGCCTTAACTTAATTAGGATTTTAATCTCAATCAGTAAATGTTTATGGTAGTGTATTTGTAGTTCCAATAATCCATGGAAACCACATGCTAAACAAAATATGTCATTAATCCATGACAAATTAAGTCCAACATACACAATGTTAAATTAACGAATACTCATCAATAAAATACTCTCAATCACTTAACATCCCTAAATTATAACTCACCCCTATGAGATATTTACTCAACCATTTGGGTGTTTAATATTCTGGTTATAATAATTATGATGATAAATTAAGAATAGAAGAAAAATAAAGGGATTAGAAAAGAGTGGTACGTCGACACACACACACGAACGATGATGATAATTAAAAACGGATTTTCGATTGAATGAGGAAGAAAAAGAAGGGAAGGGGATTCAACTGAATTTAAACTATTTTAAGAACATAAATATTAAACTACAGAAGTTGGATGAGAATAAGAGATATTTAAGAAGTAACTTGCATTAAAACAGAATTACAAAGAAAGAGACTTACAAAATTACAAAAATGAAGAACATGAAATTAAGTGAAAACAAAGAGAGGAGGAAAGGTCTCTCAAGTGAAAACTTGAGTATGGCAGATCCTCCCAAGACTTTGTCAAGGCCTTGTTCATGACAATATGTTCTCCTCTCTTCTGAAATGTCAACCCTCTTGAAAGGAGAGGAGGGGAGAGTATTTATAGCCCAAGGAGTAGACTGTTTGCATTCCCAATCTATCCCTCCAATTGCATCGCCAAGTTGTCTATTCAGACAGCCGAATATACAAATATCTCCTTCTTCAAAGTTTTAGAAAATAATGTTGGCAGACTAATCTAATAATTTGGAGTCATTTGGACTTACGGATCAAAAGTTATGGCCAGTTGATTAAACAAAGTTAAACTGTCCATTTCAATCCATTCTTTTTGAAGTCCATAATGTGAAAGGGTTTTTGAATATGAATATGCCTTCAAATCCGAATTTTTTCTTCAACAAAGTCGGCCTCCTATATCTCCTCTTTCACACTGAAAAACATCAGCTCGATTTGATGCTTACATCATGATATATGTCATACATACTATACTGATTTTAATTATCGGCCAGAATGGTGGGATGGACTTCAAAGCTTTATTTGGGCCACTTGTACTTGGATTTGGGCCTTGAAATTTTTATCCAAGATGACATGTAGTGTCCCCCAAATTATGGTAGAGTGTTAATGTTTTTTGACTTCTGTATTGAGCCCATTAAATCAATCTTCAAGGCTGGTCCAGTTTGTTCACAGATTCTTTGGTCTTGTTTGTGAGGACCATATGACCCTTCAAATGGAAGAATTGGAACATGGTACCTTCTAATGAAATGTTTTATATTGAAAGGAGAATCCTACAAAACAATAACCACACAATTTGGATTAGTATAGTGACAGTTATTATTAAAACATTAAACTGACTCAATTGGACTACTTCAAAAAATGCTCAAAAATTATACTTAATATTAAAACATTAATATTTCACAAAAATTATGCACATTTCATATAAAATAAGTAAAGGGGGAATATAATAAGTCATGAAAATATTAATAACATCATTATTCTAAAAAATAAAAATTATATTATAATTTTAATTTTGAAATGTAATACAAGACACAAGTAAATATCTAGTTTTATAAGGATATTAAACTATTCGTTCATTTGGGATCTAATTACCTATATATTATATCAATGAAATAATGAATACATTGGCTTCAGGCTCCTATGTTCAGTGTTGATTCAATTAAATTTATTTCAAAAGAAGATGGCTATTATTTTGGGAAATATTATAGCAATATGGAAAACATAATACTATGGGATATTATATGACAAATAATTAACAAATTATATTTTATAATAATATATTATTTTATTTTGGATTTATAGGGATTCAGGTAATTTATAGAAATGACTATCATATCTTGGAGATTGATTGATTAGGGTAATTACATTTTTATGCGAGACATCAAGGCTAATTGATGTTATTTAAGGATAAATGTATAAAATATTCTTGGAAGAATATGTGATCAAATCCTTCTGATTTTTGGGTTTCATTATTAGTCTAGAATACTTTTGAGAAATTTTAAGGTTATTTATTTATCTAATTATCACAATTTAATATTGGGCATTAATGTTATATTTTTAATATTAAAGTAGTTTTTTGTTAAAGTTTTATTCATTTTAGGAATTATCTTATAATGTTATAAACATTTTAGTTTTTATTAATTTCTAAATAGATCAGGATTAATATTTATTTCACTTTTTTTGTTTTTAGAACCTATAAGTTTATTCTAGTGCTTTAGGAATGAAAAATTCATCTTAATAACACATCATTTAGAGAAAAAGATGATTTAGTGGTGGAAATTTTGTAAAAGATGAAATTCTAAATTCCATCTATTCATATTTCCATATTTTAATAATCATTCAAGAAAAATATTTCCTCAACATTAGAAAATGTCATTTAAAAGAAAAATGTTATTTTTTACTTTTATTACCATGAAATCAATGACCTTTTAACTGTAAAGACCCACAATTTTATCAATAGAAATTATCTTCTTATAATTATGTCATATAGTATAAATCATATAGAGAAACCAAAAAATATTATTCTCATAACTGAATAATGATATATTAGTTATAAAATAAAGAAATATAATTCCAAATATTACGACATGATAATAAGTAGAAAATAAGATAATAAGAATAGGAAAATTTTGATATGCTCGACCAACTAGAATGACTGCACTCATGAACAAAGCTATAGAAATAAAACATAATGTTAATAAGAAAATATTAATTTTAAATAATAAATTATATATAATCTTAGAATAAAATTTATGTATTTTATGAATGGAATAAAAGGAACTTATAGGAAGTAATAAACCCCTATGACCATTATAAATATCATCATTGGAATAGTAACCTTAGAATATTAATGTGACAGTTAGGGATGATAATATAACTATTATAATTTTAATATCACTTATGAAAGTATAAATAAAATTTAGGAATCTTATAAATGAAAATATGATATATTTATATCATGGAATAAGTAAATTAATTTTTTAGAATTAATAAATTCAGTGTCGATATTTTTATAAAAAGAAAATATTTATATGCAATTTTATAATTAATATAATGATTTAAAATAAAATTTAAATTTTTAAAATAGATTCCTAAATTACCATTATTTTTTATTACAATTATATAATGATTTTATGTGAATTTAATTAATTTTTCAAAGTTTCATAAAATCAGTTATAATTTTAAAATCGGAATTTTTTCAATAAATGATATTTTAATAAAAAAATTAAATATATCATATAATAAAAACTATTTTCATAAAATGGAGTAAATTTTTGAAATATACACATCAAAAAAATTCATGGGTGAATTTTTTTTTATTTTTCTAAAATAGTTTATTATTTTGTTAATAATGAGATTCATTAATTTACGGTATTTAACAAATACATGAATTATTGAATAATGGGTGATATATAGATGAGGTAAGAAACAAAAAATCTTGAACTCTAATGATACTTTACTATATTTATTCATAGTAATAAACACTATTGATATTCTTGAGAGAAAATAATAAACAAATTAATAAAATAATCAATAGAACCCCTCTCCTCCCACTATAAATAACACTCATCACAACCCCTTCTCCTCAACCACCAAAGCAATGAAGCTTGACTAAATTGTGGCCAATTACTCTCCCAAGACTCTACCCCACATCCAAGATCATTTTTTTACCAAAATAGAAAACCCAAGTTCATTAAGGAGGTTCTCAAGGAGACAATATTCAAGAGTTATAATCCTCCACCTTTATTTTTTTAATTAATTATTTCATTTACCTCATCCTTTCCAAAAATATCAAAAGTGACATGATAACTATAGTAACATACATATAATATAATTTTATTGTGTTAATTGAATATACATAATCAAATATCATCTCTTCTTCTATTATCTTAAAAAAGAAATCATCACCCGTGATATGTCGATTCACCGCCTTCATAGACGATGTTTTTTCATTTTCCATTACTGCCTTCATGGCTAGTCATAAAACAATTATAATACTTAAAACAGAATTTTAAAAAATATATTATAACTTTTTTATGTTTTGGAACTAAAATATAAAAATAATATTAAATAAAATGATACTATTTCTCGATAGTCGTAAAACCTGCCAAAATAAACTAATAATTTTTTTCATTAATTTTTTATCTCATAAATTATTATCATATATGAAAAATATATATATAAGACCATTTAAAATTATGGAATTATATTAATGCCAAATAATTCAACTTATTTTTATTTCTCCCATTTTACAAAAAAACCCCATAATTAATTTCAAGGGAACTGATCATAAAAACATGAAACAAACGCTCCAGGAATAGTGAAATTAAGCATTATAACTCATCAAAATGGTCGTTAATGAAATTAATAAAATTATAAAAAATTAAATAAATGTGTATTATGATTTAAATTATTTAATTAATGGATATTATTTGATTATCTAGGACATTAATTTCAAGTGAATAACACATTCATAAAAATGGTAAGGGGTCTCCCAGAACCTTAAAATTACCTTTAGGTTATGCTTTATATCTCTTTACACTAATTTATTTCTTAATTTTTTTATATAATTATCCTAAATTATGTTTATATTATCCAAAAATATGCATCTATATTAATTAATCCTTATTTTATGGGGATATACATATTTTATAAGGTTCCCTTTTCAATTCCTCCTAATAAGAACGCCTGATTAAAGGGAATTTCCCAATTTCTTACCCATTTTCAAGCACACTATATAACCTATTTTATGCCACCATTATTTTTTTAAAATCAGTAATTTCATGATGAAAGACTATTTTAGTTTATTTCTGGTATTATAAAATCAATTATTCCTTTTACCTCATTAAAAACTCTTTAATATTTTCCGATAAACAACACTAAAGATATTTATTTACGAAGTTTATTAAACACTCTCTTTACATGTTTTTACTTCAGTTGTGAAATATTTATCATGATATATTACTATTATCACTTATGAATTTCCATGTATTATTTAAATCTATTTTTTCTTGTACACCATTATGATAATCCCTCCGGTTATTCCTTATGACATGATTATGGTAAACATTTCATTCCATAGGTTACCCTTATGTTTATTACTTTTTTATATTCTTTATGTGGAACACATATGTATTAACATGTTTTCAAGGGTTCAACTGGAAATCACTCCAGTTAATTTGGTAATTTATAGTCTCATGATACGTTATGTATGGGATTAGGGAGTAAACCCAATACATTATGGGAATTTCTCCACCATGTGATATAGTCTTGGTAGTTGGCCTTGAATCATGTTTATTTCATGTTGTGTGTTTATTAGAAATTCCTATGTTTCCATGATAATATGATTCCATGTTCTATATATTATTCTTCCACATTTTTATCCATGATCCATACTTTTTATGTTATCATATTATGTTTTCTAACCCATGTGTTATGCTTCTTTTCCATGCTTATTTCCTTATTGGGATTTCTATATCATCCCTGTTGTCTATGTATTTCCCTAATTATCCTATGAAGATATAGGAGATAAAATTATTTTAGGAGATAATTATAGAATTTCAATAAATATTTGTTTTATTATAGTTCCATGTTTTCATTTTTATGTACAAAATCTTTCAAATACACTAGACATTCCAATAATTGGTTTGTATGTCATGGATAATTATGCTTAAAATCATGTAATAATTTGTTTAAAAATATATTGTCACTATAGTCGGTATCAGATGATGGTATAGTTATTTTTTGGTATTAGGACTAGAAAAAATTATTAATAACCCTAGTGATAATTCTATCCATATTGATAAATAAGGTTGAAACTTGTGGAATCACACACTGTGATATAATTTCCATTTAGATATTTATACTTAAATGTTCAAAGTTGTGTTTTTAATATTATTAGAAAAGTATTCAAGACACCTAACTATATTTTCTTTTCATAGTTAATAGTGGTAAATAGTAGAATCCATGATAACAATCAATGTGATAGGCAATGTGATGATTTCCCTAATGAAATGAAAAATATGAAGGGAATGTGAGACTAGAACATAGTGACAGTTTTGGATCAACTGGATCAAGTTATGAATAATAACATGAATCATGTGGAATTCCCTACTTATCCTAAGAAAGAGCATGTTGCAGTCTAATCCTCTATGTGACAAAGGCCTCCTAACATATTTGAATCTTCCAATCCACTTATCATGGAATAATGGATTAACTTCATTCATAATGTATTCTTTTTCCATCAATTCACAGAATAATAGGAATTCATACTTCTAGTCTATAATTTTGATGAGGAAGCTAATATGTGGTGGAAAATTATGAAGAACATGATGTATATAGAGAAAATTTATTCCATGGATTATAAATTATTCAATAAAATATTTTTCAATAAATATTTTCCCTAAACTCTTCATATTAATATGGGGGGATTTCCATGGAGTGAAGTAAAAGGAAGATGATTCTATCAAAATGTATAAGGAAAATTTTACAAGGATTACATGATATGCCTATGGCTTTGTCCTGAACACTGAATATAAAGTGGATATCTTATTTAGTGGATGAAATCTAATTCTATGAAAAACTATGTAGAATAATGAATTTGAAAACTAGGAGTAGATTGTCAATTGTGACCTTAAGGTTGAAATGGATATAATAGGATCTCAGTTTTCTTGTGGTCTAGGAGGTAAAAAGTAGAAAATAGAGTTTAATACGAGAGGATCAATAGATAAATTCCATGATGAAAATAAAACCCAACATCTCACATGTAAAAAGTGTGGGAAGAAGCATCCTGGGAATTTTATAAAGGGAAATAGTAGATGCTTCAAATGTGGAAGAGAGGGGCATCGATCTAATTTTTTCAAAATGGGTATGAAGAAGGTTACAAATGTGGAAGAAGAAATCAAGGTTCAGATAAACACTCAACCCATAGTTCAATGTTTCAACTGTAAAGAACATTGGAATTATGTGAGCTAATTCCCTAAGACAAGGGTTGTTGGCGGCCATCAACAAAAACAACCTTCAAGTCAGCAAGGAAGGGAATATGGTAACACTACTACTAAGGTGGAACCCGAGAATGATGTGGTGGAATGTATGTTGGTTATTCATTCAAGAATAGTAAACATACTGTTTTATTTTAGTTATATGCATTATTTCATATATTTCAAGATTAGTATAAATATTCAAACACCCCCTCCAAATATGGAGGTTGAGTTATCTATGAAAACAAAAAATGGTGAAATTATTACATCAACATTATATAACTCATACCCAGTTAAAGTGTATGCATTAAACCTCCTAGAAAATATCACCTTACTTCCTTTGGTGGAGTTTTATTCTATATTGGGCATGGATTGAATATCTTTATTCAAATCAAACATCAATTTTTTATAAATATATATCACTCTTCACGTCCTGAGGCATCCTCTAATTCTATAAAAGTGCTTGTAGGTGGATGAATCTCCTTTAGAAAAATCGTCTCAATTGTGTATATTATTACTTAATGATAAATAATATCTATCCCAAATTATTGATAAAAAGGAGAGGATCATTCTTAAATAAATTCCCTTTGTTAGGGAATGCAATGATGTGTTTCCCAAATAATTTCATGGACTTCCTCAAGATCAATAGGTTGAGTTCTAAATTGAAATTATTCTGGGATTTTGGCCTATATCAAATACTCTTTATATAATTAACACCATTGAGTTTTATGAACTAAAGAAACAATTAAAAGAGAACCTAGACAAGAGGTTTATATGCCCGAGTGCCTCACCATGGGGTGCACCAGTTATATTTATCAAGAATAAGGAAAGATCAATGCGCCTCTTTAATTATTATCATAAACTTAACAAAATAATGACAAAGAACTAGAATCCACTACCATAGATAGATGAACTATTCGATTTGCTATGTGGGATGATGTATTTTTCTAATATGGACCCTCAATAGGGATATCACCCATTAATGTTAAGGAATATATTCTCAAAAATACATTTTGAATGTGCTATAGACTCTATGAGTTCATAATAATGCCCTCTAGACTCACTAATTCTCAAAAACAAATTATGGACATGATGAATAGAGTCTTTATATACTACCTTAAAAATTTTGTGGAAGTATTTATCACTGATATTTTGATATACTCCATGGATAAGGATGATCATGAGGATAATTTTAATACTTTCCTAAAGAAATTGTATCAGGTGAAAATTTATGAAAAGTATAGTAATGTCAGTTCTGATAGAGGAAGTATCATTCATGGGGAATTTTATCACCCTAAAAGGAATATTTTTGGACCCTTATAAGAAAAATCCAATTTAAGAGTGTCATATACAAACATATGTAATTCATATTTATATTTTCTTTAGTCTATATGGGTATTACTGATGTTTTTTTAGGAAATTATCATGATTTTCAAACCCACTAGCCAAGATGACTAAAAGGGATTAATGTTTTCTAGGAATAGTGACTATGGAGAATACTTTAAAGAGTTGAAAAATAGTCTTATCACTGCACCAATAACTACATTAATGAAAATTGGGGAAATATTTTTTGGTATACAACAATTCTTATAAGAATTTCATAGGTTGTGCATTGATAGAAAATGATAATGTGATATCACATTTTTCAAGGAATTTTAATTATCATGATAAAAACTATCCCAAGAATAATCTGAAGTTGGTGGTTGTGATCTTTGCATTGATATATAGAGATATTATATGTATGGGGATATGTTTGGGATATATACTGATCATAAGATCCTCAAATATATACTCACATTTAAGGATATTAATTTGCGCTAGTAAATATGGATAGAGCTCATCAAGGATTATGACTACTCAATCCACTATCATCATGGTAAAGAAAATAAATTGGAGTATTCTCATAGTAGAAGGGATTATACAACTTTATCTAAGATGAAAATCAAGAAGGATCCAATATTCTTAGAGTTAAAAAGGATGGACATGGGATTCATTAAGGAAGGAACATAATAAATCCTTTCTTAAATGATTGATCAACCATCCCTTATGGAGAAAATAAAATATTCTCAAAGAAACGATAAATAAATTCAAAAACGGGTGGAAGTTATAATAAAATTGACATCCTTATATTTTAAATTAGATGAGGAATGAGTTGTAATATTGGATCACAGCTATGTGTACCATCGAATCCAGAGATAAAGAAAGATCTTTTGAATGACACACATAGATCAACCTTTTATATTCACCCAGGGAGCACAAAGATATATCAAGATCTCTGATAGGTCTATTGGTTGGAAAATATGAATATAAAGATCACTAAATATACATTAATATGTCTGGTATGTTGGAAAGTGAAGGCATAAATACAAAAGTCTAAGGGGATGATGAAACCATTACCCATACCAACATGGAAATGGGAAAACATCACCCTCAACATTGTCACCATAATTACAAAGACATACATTGAATATAAATATATATGGGTTGTTTTGGATCATCACCCAAAGATAGTTCAATTTATTCAATTCAAGAGGATTTTTCACTCATCCAAATTGCATGAGAATACATAACAGAAGGTGTGAGTATGCATGAAGTACAATTATCGATTGTATTAGATCATGATTCGAGATTTATCTACTTGTTTAGGAAAAGTATATAACATTTCATAAACATTGATAAGAACATTATTATGTCTTATCATCCTCAAAATAAAGGACAATATGAGTGGACTATTCAAACAATTGAAGAAATTTTGAGAGAATATTCTATGGACTTAAAATTAGGAGGGGATTGATATTTACCACTGGTCAAGTTATCTTATAATAATAGTTTCCTTAAAGTATAAAAATGTCTCCATATGAATCCCTTTATGGGAAAGTATTTAGAACACTAGTATGTGAGGATGAAGTTGGTGAACTTAAGTAGTTGGGCCTGAAAATGGTTGAAGAAATGGTAAAAAGGTGAAAGCCATTCAGTAACACATCCATGAATCCCAAACATGACAAAAGATCTATGAAGATAATCTTAGATGGGAAATAGAGTTTGATTTTGGTGACAAAGTATTCCTCTATATATATTCATGGAAGAGAGTCATGTGATTTGGGAAGAAAGGAATTCTATGTCCCAGGTACATCAGCCCCTTCGAGATTATTGATTATATCGGACCTCTAGAATAATGAATATCACTTCCATGAAGCATGTATCAAGTTCATGATTTATTCCATGTTCCTCTCTTGATGAAGTAAATACCAAAAACCTTACATGAAACGAATCCATAGGTTTTACTACTGGAAAATGATTTCTATTATGATGGGAAACTAGTGAAGATCTTGGACCATAGAGATAAATTTCTACACAACAAGAGTACTCACCTGGTCAAGATACTATGGATTATCTATAAATACAAATAGGCAAAAAGGTGATTGGATGAAGTGATGAAGGAGAATTACCCTCATCTATATTCACCTTAGTATATAAAATGAAATTTCAAGGGAGATATTTCATAGGGGGAAGAATATAAAGACCTATAATTTTATCAATGGAAATTCACTTCCTATAACTATCTCATATAGTATAGATCACATAAAGAAACTAAAAAAATATTATTTTCATAAATTAATATTGATACATTATTCCTAAAATAAAACAATAAGAGTCTCCAATATTATAGTAGGATAATAAATAGAAAATATGATAATAAGAAGAAGAAGAAAATATGGATCTACTAGACACACTAGATACCGCACTAACGAACAAAGATGTAGAAATAAAATGTAATGTTAATAATAAAATACTGCAGTGGAGGAGGAACTATTGCAGGATACTGTAGCGGCAGCGGGGGTACTGTAGCAGGCACTGTAGCTACGCAGGGTACTGTAGCAGTACTGTTCACAGAGGGTCCTTTGGGCCAAAAAAAATGTATTTCAAGCATTGTATTCAGGACACTTGGCCTTGGGATTTCGGGCTATGTATTGGGTCTCCCTCTACCCTCTAAGAGGTCTTTGGTTTAATAATAAATTGAGGCTTCAGCCCCAACCTTTAAAAAAAATTAAAAAAAAATTAAAAAAAGGGTTCCACCTCACCCCTTGAAAGGTGGATTATCAAAATCAATAAAAATGAAGGCCTTCAGGCCATTGGAGGAGGTAATAATAAAATAAACATTTAAAATATGAAAGTATATATATCATTGGAATAAAATATAATTATTTTATGATTGGAATAAGAGACACTTATAGGAAGTAGTAAACCCTTATGTCCTTTAGAAATATAATCGTTAGAATAATAACCTTACTATTGGAAGAGTAATGTGGCCATTAAGAATAGTAATTTGGCCATTAAAATAGTAATATCAGCTATGAAAGTATTAATAAAATTTATTCATATTATAAATGAAAATATGATATATTTATATTGTGGAATAAGTAAATAAATGTTCTATAAATTATTAATTAAGTGTCGGTATTTTTATAAAAAAATCAATGCTTATTTACACTTTCATAATTGATATAATGAGTTAAAATAAAATTTATTTCCATAAAATAGATTCATAAATTAATATTTTTATTTATTATAATTATAAGATGATGTTATGAGACTTTAATTAATTTTTCAAAGTCTCATAATATCAGTTATAATATTAAAATATATATTTTTTAAATAAATAATGATTTTAATTAAAAAAATAAACTTATCATATTTAGAATATTACTTTCATAAAATGGATACCATTTTTAAAATAAAATAATCATAAAATGGTTAGGGTGAATTTTTGGTATTTTTCTAAAATAGTTGAATTTTTGGTGAATTGTAAAATTCGATAATTTATGGTATTTAAAAAATGCATGATTTTTTGAATCATGGATGATGTATGGATGTGGTAACAAACCATTGGATAAAACTCTCGAGCACCATTTACTATATTCATTCATGGGAATCATCACTATTGATAGTTTGGAGGAAAAATACTAATCAGATGAATTAAATAATCAAAAACTCTCCTCTCCTCCCACTATAAATACCACCCCTCTCCACCCCATATCCCCAGACCAAAAAACTCTTGAATGTTGCCTAATTTATAACCAATTAATATCCCAAGCCTCTTCTACACGTCTAGAAGAAAATGGTCTCAACAAAATACCAAAACCATGTTCTATAAGGAGGCTCTCAAGGAGACAATATTCAAGAGGTAAGGTCATCCACCTATGTCTTTTAAAATCAATATTTCTTCAACCTCATCCTTTTACCCATTATCCAATGTGACTTGATAACTATAGTATCATAAATATACTGTAATTTTATTTTTTAATGATATATCCATCATAAAATCTCTACTACTTTCCTTTTATCTTAAAAAGGAAAATATCTTCCGTGATATGTCGATTCACCGCCTACATGGATGATGATTATTCATTTTCCATTACCTCCTTCATGGATGGTAATAAAACCATTATAATGGTTAAAAAATAATTTTAAAATGTATATTATAACTTGTTTCATGTTCTAGAGATAGTATATAAACAAAATATTAAATAAAATGATACTAGTTTGTGATGGTCGTAAAAAAACTAATCATTTTTTCCATTAATATTTTATCTACTTAATCATTATCATATTTGAAAAAATTGATATATGTGACCATTTAAAATTATATAATTATATTAAAACCGTATCATTATAATTCTGGTGTTTTTACCCCATTTTATAAGAACTCCCATAATTAAACTAAAGGGAACCTATCACAAAATCATTAAACGAACACTCCTGGAACATTGAAATTATACATTATCACTTGTCAAAATTGACATAAATAAACTTAATAAAATTATAATAAATAAAATACATGTTTAATAGGTTATGAATTAATTAATTTATTGATATAATTTGATTATCCAGAAAATTAAGTGCATGTTCATATCACATTTATACATTAGGTAAGGGATCTCTTATAACCTTAAAATTATCTTTGGGTTACGCTTTCTCTCTGTTTATACCAATGTATTTCTTCATTGATTTTATATAATTCTCAAAAATTATATATATATATTCCATGATTATAAAAATATATCAATTATTCTTTCTTTTATGGGGATATACATATTTTATAAGGTTCCCATTTCAATTCCTCCTAATAAGAAAGTCTGATTAAAGGAAACATCCCATTTTCATACCTATTTTAAGGTACACTCCATAACTTATTTTAATCCACCATTATTTTGTTCCAAAATCACTCATTCAACATAAATAATATAATATATCAATTATGTTATTATCCAAAACAATTATTCCTTTCACCACTTTAAAGATACTTTAATATTTTCCCTTAAAGTGCACTAAAGCTTCTCACTATATTTACATGTTTTCACTTCAGTTGAAATCATTTATCAGTATCAATCCTTATTATACCTTATGAATGTATATATATGATTTAGATCCATTATTTCTTGTACACTATTATTATATTACCTTTGTTTATTCCATATGATATGATTATGTTACCCATCTCTTTCCATGGGAAACCCTTATGTGTATTCCTTATGTTTAATTATTTATGTGGCATAGATATGCATGGACATGTTATGATGTGCACACCCATATAGAACTAAAATTCATCGGGTAATGTTTAGTCTCGTGATATATGATGTATAGGATTAGGGAGTAAACCTAATCCATTACAGGACTGTGTCCACCATGTGATATAGTCTTTACAGTTATCCTTGAATCATATTAGTTTCATGTTGTATGTTTCTACCACATTCCAATTTTTTCAGGATCATATGATTACATGTTCTATATGTTATGACTCCACATGTTTTTCCATATTTCATTCCATTTATGTTATCATGTTATTTTTTCTAACCCTTGTGCTAAGATTTTTTTCTAAGAATATCCCATTATCGAGATTTTTAGATCATGCATTTTGTCTATTTATTCAAGATCTGTGTTTTAGTATTATATAACTAATATATCAATGAAAATTGACTGTATGATCCTTGTTTTTTATTTTATGGATAATTATTCTTAAAATCATGTAATAATATGTGTAAAAGGATACGATATCTATATTAACCAGTCACTAATTTTTGATTTTGTGGTGGTTAACTTTCACATGACCATGTTTGCTATCACACTCTATCGGTCATTGAGAGCTATTTTTTTACTTCCATGTTCATCTTATCAATTCCCACTTATTGTATAATATTTGTAAATATAGTTAAGTGTTATTCTAGATTAACTTAATACTTCTATTTCTCTCTTATAATGTGGATGTTTTATTAATCATGTTTACAATGTTGGATTTAAATAAAGGAATTTTGAATAGTTGAACCCTCGTTATTGAGCCCATGATAAAATTGTGTAGAATAAATTTATTTAGTGGTGGGGGGGGGAATGTAATGTCCTAAAATTTTAAATAGAGAAACTCTTTATGGTAGCATACAATATATGCAACAAAGAGCTTAAATTAACAACCAAATCATATTTTATAAATAATACTTTTATATCGTAGCCATTAAATTTCTCAGAATGAATAGTATCAACCTCATTATGAAATATATAATGGTCCCCCTAATTTATAATTTATTAATTAATTATTTTTAAATAAATACTATATTTTTAGTAATGTTATTTTATTCTTCAATAAAATATGTTTTCTTTAAAATGATTTTTTTTGCTTTTTATGGGTTATTATAACAATTAATTTATGAAAATTTTAGAAAATATATTTGAAAAAATGAATTTAATTTGTTATAGTTCATAATGATAAAATATTCTTAGGATAAATATTTTATAATTTTATAAAAAATATTTAATTTTCAAGGGATGGTGTAAAATAATAATTTTTATCGAAAACTATATTTTTTATTAATTTATTTACAATGTCATTTTTTTATAAGTTTTAAATTTTCATTATTTCATTGTTATTTAAAATAATTTAAGTATTGTTTTATAAATGTATTTATACTTTAATTTACTACAAAAACATTTTATATATATAAAGGTAATTTTTCTGAAAAAACAATTTCCCATTGTGTTTTTACATATTAATATTAAATTATATTCTAAATATTATGAAATTTTATTTTTGAAAATTGATTTACATTTTTTAAACTAGCGATTCCAGATATATTGCATATTTACTATTTATTTTTGAACAATATGAATAGTAGACATAGAAAAAAAAATTACCACGATAAAAGGTAAATCAAGTTATTTAGAATAAAAAGAAAATTATAAGAACTATAAAATATCCCAAAAACATTACCAATTCTTATTAGATGAGAATATAATAACCAAAATAATAAATTTGTATAATATATTCCATTTTGGGGCCACATGGATGAGATAATGACCTTTATAGTATTATATTTAAAGAAATTTCAAACATGTCACACTCTTGTTTTTAATAGGTGTACTATTTTTAATATGATGTTAACTCGAGGATATGTTTAAATATAAATAATATTTTTAATGATTCATTATTTTTATTCATTATGATAATTTATTTCAAATTTTTAGTGAAGAAACAACTACATTAATTTCTTTCACAATGCTGATTCAATAATTATTAAATTTATTGGAAAATAAAGTACATGGTATTTAAAATATTAAAATAATTATAATTTTAGATAATTAATGTGATACAAGGATTTTATAAATTACCTTGACATGTTAGAGATATATTAAAATAATTGGTTCAATTTATAAGTGTTATCTTGGTATTTTTAAATCTAATGTAATGAATAATTCTAAAAATTGACATTATAGATATTTTATAATAAATAATTTTTTTACATGGTATAAAATTCATAAAAGTATTATATTTTTCAATTTGATTATTATATGGTTTATATTATCAAAAAAATTCCATTTATAGTCTAATTTTCCATTTATAGTAACTATATTGTCCCCCAAAATCTTAAAAATCAATATTGTCATTGTAAGTTTAGAAAGGGATAATGAGGGGTTAAAACCAAAACACAAGGGTATAAACATAGTATAAACATTTTTATTTTTTATTTTATGAGAGGGTTTAGATCCATCCTCATCCTAAATAACTTATAAATGAGTTTTGATCCATTTTGAATAAATTGTTAATTTATATTTATTTAATAATTTTTGAAATTCCTATAGTGTCCATCCCCTCTCTTATAAAAGTGAACATCTTCATCTCAACCCTTCTCAAATATAAAACTATTTGTTTATACTAGTATCTAAATAAATACATTCATATAATCCCTCCCCACATAATATTTTTCATGGTTTTGTAAGAGTAAAATCATTGTGGTCATATGGTTTTCAGTAGAGGAAGTTTTCCGATGAAGATATATAATTTTTACCATCATGTTTTAGTTTTATTTCTACTTACGCATCCAATTATCCTTATTAAACCATAATTATATAATAAAACTATTATATTAAATATAATAAGGTGTTTTATGTCAATTTAATAACCTATATTCATATCTTATTCCATAAAATGGGAAATGAAACCATCATTTGTGTGTACGGTGGACTATCGCCTCACAAACCGATGTAATTCATTTTCCATCATTATTTATAAAGAAAGGTCATAATTATGGAATTATTATTTATATATTATATTCATGACATATTTATAACTATTAAAATCTATTATATTATTTACCTTCTTACCATTCCATTCACTGGAAAATGATAATGTTGTTTGTGCGTACGTCTGGAATACTGCCTCCATAAAGAGGTTTGATTTTTTTTACATTACAACATCAAATGGATGATATATATAATTATATATAAGAAATAATATTATATATATATGATATTATTATAATTTTTAATGATAAAATAATATTTAACATCTTTCCATATGATCATTGAAAAATTGAAATGTTACTCATCCTTATGCATGACCTATCGTCTCCATTATTGTAACATAGTTCATTTTTCATAACCATATTTAATATATTGATTTAAAATTATAATTTATGTATAAAAATAATAATTATATCCGGATTATTAAACTATAGATGATGTAATTATGACCTCTTTGACCATAGTCAATTGACTGAAGTCATTTTTTATATAAGTACCAAATATCGTTAAAACGTATGATGTGAACTTATATGATTAAGTATATTTATAAAATTTAAAAATAAACATCATAATGGTTCTTAATAAATTTAATAATTAACATATTTTAATTACTTATGAAGATAAATAATGTACATTACGAGTTAGACTCAAGGTAAGGTATTTTGTTTTAAAAAAAATATCTTTTAATGATTCCCTTAAAAATACCTTTTTCTTTGATATCCTTATTTTCTAAAAATGAATTATATAAGATTTTAATATTATATTTTTATCTTTTAACATAATTTTTACCCATTTTTTACTTTTTAATTAATTTTTTTATATAAATCTTCTTTTAATTTTTCACATGAGGTGATTTGTGACTTTTCCGAAAAAAATATGGAAGGAATGTTTTTTAACTTATATAGAATGAGGGAATTTTACCAATATAATGAAGCCTAAATTAATTGATGTTTCTTTTAAAATATTTCATATTTATTTTAAGAAAATTTATTCTTTTATATGTGCACTGTTTTTAGATTTTATGAAGTGATTCCAAAATTAAAAGGTTATTTTCTTAAAAGAGTGTATTTGTGAAGAATGATTTCAGGTTTTAGGATTATTAAATAGTTTGTGGGAATTATTTATAATGATGGGTGGATCCTTTATAAACCAATGACATGTGGTTACATTATAAACCATGAATGTGTTGTTACATTATTAGAAAATAATGAGTGGTTCATTGATATACCAAGGATGGGTGGTTATGTTATGAACATCATTACATTGAGTAATCTATAGAAATATGTTGACCATGTTAGTTATTCCATTTGTAGGAGAGATATGGAAATATGATTTCCAAGGTAGCTACACAACTTTTATTTTCATGCTAATAAGTTTTCATCAAAATATATGATTTTAAAAATGGTATGATAAACATTTTTTTGAAAAAAAAATATGACCCCCTTCTCATGGTAAAAAGGTATGTTTTAAAAAATTAATTTTCATGAGATTTCATGTTTTTTACTAGAGTAATATATTTTATATTTTTATTTTCATTACTGAGATTTTGATTCTCATGAAATGTTTTAAAAAAAATTCACAGGGTTTGTGGATGAGTATGGACAGTGATGAGGTCCAGAAGAAAATTGTGATGATCTTTAATGAAAATAAATCATGTTTTATTTTAAAGGGTTTCTTTTTTGAAAAAATTAAAATTGATTAGAGGTTTAAACTTGTAATTTATGGGTTTACTATGTAAGAGTTTTTTCTAATTCACTAAAACTATAAAACGAAGAGTTAATTGGGAATTTAATTAATTGAATTCTAGTTTAAATTCATAGAAAATTTATTTTGTAGGGCCAAGTCCTTACACCTAGAGGATAAGATTTGTTTCATAATTTTCTCTTTACAAACCAAGATATTGGATTTAATTTCTTATTACGTTGAGTGATTAGGTTGAGAAGTGTATGATAACCCAACATAATGATACCTATATTAAACCGAGATAGTTATAGGATGGACAAAAATGATATAATTGAAATGAAAGTATTGTAGGATGAAATTAACATATCATTAGAGAAGATATGTTTCGATATAGATTAATATTTATACACACTATTTTTTTGGAAATTTTAGTAACCATTTGGGTTTTAGTATTTTGATGAAGCACGATCATGGAAATGAAGTTGTGAAAGGTATGTACCTAAGATCTCCTAAGAAGCTTATTTGGGATAAATAGTTTCCTAGTCTTATGAAGGATAATTTGATGGTTATATTAGTAGAATATATATATTGAGTTTATCATGGATCCCTTTCATTCGTCATTTAGTAAATAAAAATAAAAATTATGAGTTCCCATTTTATTAGAGGTTTTAAAATGTAATGACCTGATATTTTAGACCCATTATAATCTATAATATGCTTTATAACATGTTCCACATGAAACAACGAATGTAAAAGACCAGAACTTATAAACAATACATTATTTATAAATATAAAACACTATTATTGTAGAACATTAATAGATATTAACTTTAGCAGATAAATAATTAATATGAGTTGATATTAAAAAAGGTTATACTAAAATAACATTTCATTATATTGTACCTTATTTTGATAATTGATTTTAAAAATTTTGAAAATGTTATTTTTATAAAATTAAATAATTTTTGAACTCATCCAATGAAAATTTAGTTTTTAATATTCTTCAAAATTTTTCTGGAAATATTGATTTTTAGCTAAAATATTATTTTTTTGAAATTTTTAGTTTTTATGTAATTAATCACTATGTAAGATTATAATAGTTGTTTAAAAAACCTTTTATATAAAACTATTTTTATTTATGGAATATATATATTCATTTTAATATATTATTTTAGCTTGTAAATACAATTTCAATCATTCTTAGATCAAAATAAGTATGTTATTTTAATAAAAACCTTTTTTCAGTCTTCCCTTAAAATGAAGTCTTTTCAAGGTGAGATTCTATTTTAGATGTCCATTAAAGCCTAATACAATTAAATATATTTATAATAAATCTAAATTTCATTAAAATCAGTAATAATAACAATTTTATCTTATATATGACTTTAAATATCAAAATTTTCATTTTTTAAAAAATAATTTTTACACGATTAAGTGTGTTTATGTTAAAAATAAAATTTCAACAATTTGAAATTTAAAATTTATAAAATCATTTTAAATTTGTAAAGACATGGAATTTCCATGTAATTTTTTTAAATATATGGGAATTTTACGAGTCTGTGAAAATTGACGGCGCGTGATTCTGATGCCTGGTGTGCCCGGAATGAATTTATGAACTTTTATTCGGGTACATTCGGTAAACGTACGAGCGGGTTTTTATAACTTTTGAACTGGTGCTCAAAATTGAAATCCTAGGGAACTGTTGAACTCACAGTGCCGGTATTTTCTTAAGGAGACCTTCACCTCGGCCGTAGTAGGTCGTGGGTGGAAGTTAGCTTTTCACATATTCGTGAAAGAATAAAAAAAAATTGTGTATCTTTTATTTTTATTTTTATTTTAAACTCCTTGTGGATGTTTCATAGGTGGGGACCACCTGAACTAAACCTCCCATGAGAGGTTATGTTGGTGGGGTCCACCTGAACTAACCTCCCATGAGAGGTTATTGTGGTGGGGACCACCCAAGGCTAAAACCCCTTTGAACCTCCGACTTAAATGAGGGGAAGTCTCTTGAACTTCCCCTTGATTAATTATGCCACCCCCCCCCCTTTTAATTAATACACAAACTCAATTAATTAATTATTCCAATTTGAAATTATGCAAACATATTTTATTATATTGGCTACCTTTTCTTTTTGGTGGGTTGGGGGAAATTAATCGTGGTCAAAGGAAGGAGCCTTGGGAGAAAGCTCTCCAATGAAGAACGCCGATGAAGAACGCTGACTTTAACTTCTTCCTCGAGACATCCTCCAACGGTGGACATCTTCAACAATGAAGAATCACCTCCATCGAAGAGCGTTTATCCGACGAACGAGCTCGGGATCGAAGGTGTGTGACGGGCGCGACGAACGTTGACAACTTTGACTTCTCTATTCGACGTCAACAATCAAACGAGGTAGGGGTTTATTTCTATATGATTATCACTTCCCATGTACTCTCTTTCTAATTATTTTGCGGGATTGGGAAGAGCGATTGATGAGGGTTGTGGGGATTGATATTTTTAAATATCTTCCATACTCATTCTTGATTCATGATTATGTTGAGATGCTTGATATCGCTCTAATGCGGAGAGTGCGGGCCAAACAAACATGGCCCGTCCTCTCCGCAATTCTTGTGATGATATGTGGTGTTCTTTGCGACGGAGGAAGACGGCAACCAGAGCAGGTTTTTGGCACCAATTAGGCACGCGAACGGCGGTTGGCACCTCCATTGGCTGCGACGAAGGCGATGGCGCCGCCCCGTGGCCTCTGCGCCCCGCGGAACCGCCGCCCACGACCTCTGCGCCGTCTGTTGTTGAACCACCCCGCGGTCAGGCCGTCGCTCCGCGGCCGAACCCTTGCGGTCAATCCGCCACCCCGCAGCCGGCCCACCCCTCCATGGTTGAACCCCCACGACCGAGTCTCCGCCCTGCGGCCGGGCTGCCACGCCGCAGCCGAACCGCCCCGTGGCCGAGCCGCCACCCGAGGCCGAGCCACCCTACGGCCTCACGGCACCACCTTGCGGCCAAGCCACCCTCGCGTCACCCTCCACGACCAAGCATCCCCGTGGCCCCTTGTGGCCTACCAGACCACCCAGCGTAGGCCAAACCCAGTGGGCCGGGCCGCACTGCGGGCCGGGTCGACCCAGACCGGGTCGGCCTAGGCTGGGTCGGGCCGGGTTGGTCCGTCCGGGTCGGATCGCAGCCAAGCCTCCCCATGGCCGAGCTGCCGCCCCATGGCTAAGCTGCTGCCCGAGGTCGAGCCTCTCTTCGACCAAGCCTCCCTACGGCCCCTCACAGCCTGGCAGACCACCCAGCGCGGGCCAAACCCAACAGGTCGGGCCGCATTGTGGGCCGGGTTGACCCAGACCGGGTCTGCCCGGGCTGGGTCGGTCCGTCCGGGTCGGACCGTACCTAGACCCACTTTGACCCACTTACACTCTTTTGGCCATAACTTTGGCACCGAACGTCCGTTTGACAAACCGTCAGCGGCGCTGAAAACCTTGGAGCAAGACAGTCCCTTTGAGTATACTCCACTAGATATTTGTGTTAAGATGGGGTATAGTCAGGTTGGATCGAGCACGAATCCAACTGAGGCTAATAACTCACAGACCGAACGTTTGTTTGATGCACCGTCTGTTACTTTGAGACCCCTATTACATGGTGGTCCTTTGAGATACTTCTTCATGGGACTTCGTGGTAGTTGGAGTATTGAAAAGTGGCTTGGGGAGTGGACTCTCCTAGAGACGAGCAAGCCTAGTACGAGAACCCAGTAGATGGCTGTGACAAGAAGAGTGACGAGCGATCCTATGTGGGTCATCTCCTAGCGATCCTGTGTGGGTCAGTTCCTAGCGATCCTGTGTGGGTCATCTTTTAGAGATCCTGTGTGGGTTAGCTCCTAGTGGTCATGTGTGGGTCAGCTCCTAGCGATCCTGTGTGGGTCAGCTATTAGAGATTCTGTGTGGGTTAGTATTAGAGCCTCTTAATGGAGTAAGATGATTCAGTAGTTATAACTAATCATCTCTACTACCGTACTTAAGTTATACCTAGTTTGAGTTGAGTTCATAATTGTGTGGTACTTTCCTTCGTGGTAATACCTTGGTGGTATTCTTGTGTGTGGCGTACTTGTGAGGTACTTTCCTTTGTGGTTTTCCTTCCTTTGTGGAACAGTTGAGCTTTGAGATTTTGGGTTGGCCCCTATGTTTCCTCATGATTGAGATGAGTATACTTGATAACTTAGGTATATGTATGGGCATATACCTAAGTAGGGTTGACAGTTGATTTTATGCTTTGTGGTTTTTCCTTTTTGGATTTTGTGAGACCTTGAGGGTCTCTGGGTCCTTACTAAGTATCATTATACTCACCCCTGCATAGGTTATGCCCGCACCTCATTGTGTTGGATGTAGATGACAGACAGCGTTGATCGAGGTTGATAGTACTAGGACTGGATGGTTCTTGGAGGTGGACCATATGGCGTGTCGGTACGCAGAGGAGACGGGTGGACGTGGAGTGCTGTGGAGGAGATCTGTACCTACCCTTTAGGTAGGAACCCGGAGTGCGACCTATTAGTTACCTTTATTTTTCTTCAATTGTATTGTATTTAATTTTTACTTGTACTATTACTATTGGGATTGTATTTTATCCCCTTTTTACTTTCAACACTCTTTTTTCTATACAGTTGACTTGCGTTCGTATCTTGTTGTGTGCTTGGTTGCGTGTGTTTACAGTTTATAAAGGCAATGTCTTCTCGGTTTTATGGAATATGCCTTTGGTGCTAGTCGCTAGCCCCTGGCCTATGGAAGGCGAGCTTGGGGTTAGTCACGGCACGGGCCTCGGGGGACGGGTCATGACAAATTGGTATCAGAGGAGTCGGTTATACCGTAGAACATAGGACTCTGATATTTCTTTTTAATGGAAATAGTGTTAAGTGTAGTGAGTGTGGTTATTAGTTTAGGGAATCCAATGTTGGTGCGGCGGCCAACGTATCCATACACCAGGACCCTGACTTCTGATTTCCGACTTAGTGCACGAAAACACTAATTGCATGTGTGTTTTCAAAAGTTTTATTTGTGATCTTTTGAGTCAGCTCACTGGGTATAACTTATTGACCATGGCGTGGTTGTTTCATTTCAGGATGCCTCTAAAAAGACAGCCATCTAGGGTTCCGAGAGTTGTACGCACTGATAGCCCACCGAGCGATGAGGCCTCGGTGTAGGGCCCTTTTCCAGTAGAGGCAACAGCGGAGGCACCAGTGGTACCATTACCCGTTGGGCCACCGATTCCACCAGCCCCAGCAACAGAGGTTGCACGCTTCTTGATCACGTTACATGAGTTCCAGCACCATAGGCCACCCAGTTTTAGGGGAGAGATGGACCCACAAGCAGCTGAGGATTGGTTGGAGGCTGTAGTGAGAGTCTTCTGACTGGTAGGGACACCATCTGATATCATGGTGATCCTTTCCACCAGCCTTCTACAGGAATCAGTAGGTAGATGGTGGGGCTTGATGCTCTAGTTTCACGATAAGGTAACGCTTCTTTGGGAAAACTTCGAGAGCCTGTTTCGGGTAGAGTTTGTCTCAGCGACTCTTCGCGCATTGCGCATACAGGAGCTGCTTCATCTGTAGTAGGGTAGCCTGATTGTGGATCAATACTCAGTGAGATTCACCGACCTCTCATGCTACTCCAAAGATATGGTTTGGGACCCATTCTTCAGGGCCCGAACCTTTGAGAAGGGACTCAGGTGGGAGATCAGGGCTTCGATGATCTTACTCAGCATCCCGACATAGGCGGGGGTGTTAGAGAGAGCCCTCTTAGTAGAGAGTTTTCTTATTGAGCAGTCACCAGTAGCGAGATCCACCACCGGGCATCACGTAGTAGAGTCTTCTACAGCTATCAGCAGATAAATATCATAGAGGTCCAAGAGGACCAAACCTACAGGTGGACAACCGCATGATTTAGAATTGGTTGTGCGAGGAACCCGAGGTGAACCCAGTCATGCCAGGAGCGGGCAGTGTTAAGAATATAGTGGGTAGGGTCACATGGCTCGTGACTGTCTGACCTGTTGTACGGATGATCAGAAGACGGTCGAAGGACCGCCCAGGCAGAGACAAAGATTCGACCGAGGGGGTCCACAGGGAGCAGGCAGACGTGGAAAAGGAGTTGGTCGTGTAGCTGGCAGTGGGCAATGATTCGAGATGTTACCGCCACCACCCCCAGGAGGTCCATCCCGACTGTAGGGAGCTGGTGGACAGGGGATAGCTCAGCTCCAGGCAGCTAAGGCCTATGATCATAGAGCTCCGGAGGTGATACGAGGTACGATATGTGTCTACTCCACCTTAGTTGTAGTACTCATAGTCATAGGTTCCAGTCATTCTTTTATTTCCACTGCCCTTGTTTCGAGCTCGGAGATTCCGACAGAGCCGTTGGCTCGATCCTTACTGCTAGAGACTCCTACAGGAGCGGATTCGACAATTACACACTGGTTCCGGTAGTGTGAGATTACTCTAGGAGGCGAGTGCTTCGGTTGGGATCTCCTAGTATCAGCGTCGAGGCCTTACAACGTCATCTTGGGTATGGACTGGTTATCTACAGTCCATGCTCAGATTGACTGTATTTGGCACAAAGTGTGGTGTGTCCGCACGGATGGGACCAGGTTTACCTTCACTGGCGAGAAGGGAACCTTTGCAGCGCAGGATGGGCTTACCCGGAGGAGGGTGCATCCAATTACTCATTAGTTAGCTAGCCTTACCCTCGGAGCAGTTGATATGGAGAGTCCAAGTTATCCTGTAGTGGTGGACCAGTACGCAGATGTCTTCCCTGATGATGTTTTGGGTCTACCTCCTCGTAGAGAGGTGGACTTTTACATTGACATGTACCCCGGGATGGAATCGATATCTACACCAGCATATTAGATGGCTCCCGTGAAGCTTCGTGAGATGCGGGTACAGCTAGAGGACTTCCAGGGTAAAGGGTTCATTCAGCCCTGTGTTTCACCTTGGGCAGTCCCGATTTTATTCTCCAATAAGGCAGATGGGAGTTTGAGGCTTTGTGTTGACTATCGGCGCCTAAACTAGGTGACCGTGAAGAACAAGTACCAACTTCAGAGGATTGATGACCACTTTGATCAGTTGAAAGGATCACGATGGTTCTCGAAGATAGACCTCATATCAGGCAATCACCAGCTCAGAGTACGAGACGAGGATGTACAGAAGACGACTTTCATATGTCGATACGACCATTAAGAGTTCTTGGTTATGCCATTCGGTGTAACCAACGCTCCAGCAGTGTTCATGGGACTCATGAACAGTATCTTTCAGCCATACCTTGATCGCTTTATAGTAGTCTTCATCGATGACATTCTGATCTACTCGGCTACTCAGGAGGAGCATGTCTACCATTTATAGGTAGTACTGGATACACTCTGAGAGAACCAGATTTATGGTAAGCTCTTGAAGTTCCAGTTCTGGATCTGAGAGGTTCACTTTCTGGGACATGTCATATCAGAGGCTAGAGTTGTAGTGGATCCAGCGAATATTGAGGCGATACTAGATTGGGAGTCACCGAGGAGTGTGACGGAGATACAGAGTTTCCTAGGTTTGGCCAAATACTACTGGAGATTTATGCCAGATTTCTCCAAAGTTGCAGTACTATTATCAGCATTGACGAAGAAGGGGAAACCCTTCGTGTGGTCGGAGATATGACATAAGAGTTTTTAGGAGTTGAGGTAGAGGCTGACTAGTGCCCCTATCTTGAGGCTTCCAGAAGAGGGTGTAGGGTACGTAGTCTACTGTGACGCATCAGGGACCGAACTCAGATGTGTCCTGATGTAAGAGCGAGCAGTGATCGTGTATGGTTCTCGACAGCTGAGACAACATGAGAAGAACTACGATACCCATGACCTAGAGTTAGTAGCAGTGGTCTTTGCCTTGAAGATGTGGCAACATTACTTGATGGGCGAGCGTTTCACAGTCTAATCAGATCACAAGAGTCTCAGGTATATCTTCTCTCAGAAGGACCTGAACCCGAGACAATGATGTTGGATTGAGTTCCTCCAGGACTATGACTTCGAGATAGTCTATACTCTTGGGAAGGGGGACGTTGTAGCAGATGTACTCAGCAGGAGATCTGGTATACAACTGCTAGGTGAGGCGACAGAGTAGTTGGCCGCTTTGCAGATATCTTTTGTGGATAGAGATGGAGCAGATTTTCTTCAGTCTCTTACAGTCACTCCCCCACTTCTTCAGTGAGTCAGGGAGGCGCAACGTGGGGACACTGACTGTGAGACTCGACGTGCTCAGATATCCACAGGACAGACACCTGATGGATTTTCTAAAGGTGGGGACCATGTCATTCTCTTCAGAGGACGTATCATGGTACTAGTGTCACTTTAGGAGGAAGTGTTGAGGGAGTTCCACACATCCCCTCTAGCGGTACATCCAGGAGTGGCGAAGATGTACCGAGATCTCTGACGATAGCACTGATGGTCAGGAATAAAGAAAGTAGTAGCAGAGTTTGTCCCACGATGCCTCACTTTTCAGCAAGTGAAGGCGGAGTATCAGGTATCAGCAGGCTTGGTTCAACCTTTAGAGGTCCCATAGTGAAAGTGGGATGGGATATCCATGGACTTCGTGACAGGAATTCCATGTACATCCAGGGGTCATGACTCTATTTGGGTGATCATCGACCAACTCACCAAGTTGACCCACTTCTTACTGATCAGAGAGTAGGGTTCAGTAGAGAGCTTGGGGTGCCTCTATGCGCAGGATATTGTGCGGTTACATGGAGTACCCTCGATGATTGTCTCCGATCATTATACATGATTCACTTCCTAGCTATGGAAGGGGTTGCAGGAGGCTTTCGGGACGTAACTTCATTTGAGCACCGCATTCCATCCTCAGACGGATGGTCAGACTGAGCAGACCATTCAGACCCTCGAGGACATGTTGCGTGCTTGCGTCCTCGACTTCGGTCACAGCTGGGAGGATCACTTGCCTTTGGTGGAGTTTTCATACAACAACAGCTATCACTTCACCATTGGGATGACACCTTTTGAGACGTTGTACGAACGACCCTGCAGATCACCTTTGTGCTGGACTGACCCAGGGGAGTCAGCACTAGTGGGACCAGAGATGGTACGGGCTACCACAGAGAAGGTGTAGATCATCCAGGAGCGGATGAATACTGCACAGAATAGGCAGAAGTCGTATGCCGACAGGAGACAGAGACCTATGGAGTTCGAGGATGGTGATCACATCTTTCTACGGGTCTCACCTCGACGAGGTTTGCGGAGATTTAGCCGAGGTGACAAGTTATCTTTGAGATTCATTGGACATTTTCAGGTCCTCAGCAGAGTTAGCAAGGTGGCTTACCACTTAGATCTTCCACCTCAGTTGTGTCGGGTACACGACATCTTCCACGTATCCCAACTGAGGAGATATGTGCACGAACCTTCTCACATCATCGACCACGGCGAGCTGGACGTCGACGATGAGGTGACTTTTACAAAGGTTCCAGTAGAGATTGAGGATCGACAGGAGTGGGTCCTTTGTGGGCGGTTGATACCTATGGTGCACGTTTGTTGGCAGCACGAGAACCTCCAGGAGATCACATGGGAGCGGGAGGCTCAGATTCGTGCTCAGTACCCCCACTCGTTTTCCTAGTTTTGAGTTGTGGCTTACGGGGACGTAAAGCCCTATGGTGGGGAGAATGTAAAGACCCGGAATTTACATGTAATTTTTTTAAAATATATGGGAATTTTATGAGTCCGCGAAAATTGACGACGCATGATTCTAAGGCCTGATGTGCCCGGAATGAATTTCTGAACTTTTATTCAGGTACGTTCAGTAAATGTACGAGCAGGTTTTTCTAAATTTTGAACCGGTGCTCGGGATTGAAATCTGAGGGCACCGTTGAACTCGCAGCGCCGGTATTCTCCTAAGGAGACCTTCACCTTGACTGCAGTAGGCCGAGGGTGGAAGTTAGTTTTTCACATATTTGTGAAAGAATAAAATAAAAATAAAATTGTGTAGCTTTTATTTTTATTTTTATTTTTATTTTAACCTCCTTGTGGGTATTTCATAGGTGGGGACCACCTGAACTAAACCTCCCATGAGAGGTTATGGTGGTGGAGACCACCTAAACTAACCTCCCATGAGAGGTTATTGTGGTGGAGACCACCGAGGCTAAAACCCCTCTGAACCTCCCACTTAAATGAGAGGAAGTCTCTTGAACTTCCCCTTGATTAATTATGTCACCCCCCTTTTTAATTAATACACCAACTCAATTAATTAATTATTCCAATTTGAAATTATGCTGACATATTTTATTATATTGGCTACCTTTTCTTTTTGGTGGGTTGGTGGAAATTAATCGTTGGCAAAGGAAGGAGCCTTGGGAGAAAGCTCTCCAACGAAGATTGCCAACGAAGAACGCCGACTTCGACTTCTTCCTCGAGACATCCTCCAACGGTGGACATCTTTAACAACAAAGAACCACCTCCATTGAAGAGCGTTTATCCGACGAACGAGCTCGGGATCGGAGGTGTGTGATGGGTGCGACAAACGTTGAAAACTTCGAATTCTCTCTTCGACGTCAACAATCAAACGAGGTAGGGGTTTATTTCTATACGATTATCACTTCCCATGTACCCCCCTTCTAATTCTTTTGCGGGATTGGGAATAGAGATTGACGAGGATTGTGGGGATTGATGTTTTTAAATATCTTCCTTACTCGTTCTTGATTCATGAATACATTGAGCCGCTTCCTACCACTCTAATGCGGAGAGTGTGGGACAAACAAACATGGTCTGTCCTTTCCACAATTCTTGTGATGATATGTGGTGTTCTTTGCGATGGAGGAAGACGACAATCGGAGCGGGTTTTTGGCACCGATGAGGCACGAGAACGGCGGCTGGCACCTCCGCCGGCCGCGACGAAGGTGACGGTGCAACGGCGCTGCCCCGCGGCCCCCGCCCCCCCATGACCTTCGCGCCCCGCGACACCGCTGCCCGCGTCCTCCACGTCGTCCGCGGCCAAACCGCCCTGCGGCCGAGCCGCCGCTCCGCGGCCGAGTCGCCGCCCCGCGGTCGGGCCGCCGCTCCGTGGCCGAGACTCCGCCCCGCGGTCGGGCCGCCGCTTCGTGGACGTACCCCTACGGCGGAGCCGCCGCCCTTGGGTCGAGCCCCCCCGCAGCCTCCCCCCCCCCCTTGCGGTCGAGCCGCCCGCGCGGCACCCTCCGCGGTCGAGCCGCCCCACGGCCCCTCGCGGCCTGCCAGACCGCCCAGCGTGGGTCGGGCCGCACTGCGGGCTGAGTCGACCCAGGCCGGGTCGGACCGGACCCGGACCCACTTCGACCCACTTACACTCTTTTGGCCATAACTTTGGCATCGGACGTCCGTTTGACGAACCGTTAGCGGCGCTGGAAACCTTGGAGCAAGACGGTCCCTTTGAGTATGCCCCACTAGATATTTGGATTTAGATGGGGTACGATCATGTTGGATTGAGCACGAATCCAACCGGACCCCCCGGGACTAAAAGGCTAATAACTCACAGACCGGGCGTTCGTTTGACGCACCGTCTGTTGCGTCGAGACCCCTATGACGTGGCGGTCCTTTGAGATACTTCTCTGTGGGACTTCATGGCAGTTGGAGTACCGACCAGTGGCTTGGGGAGAGGAATCTCCCGGAGACGAGCAAACCTAGTGCGGGAACCCAGTAACTGGCTGTGACGAGAAGAGTGACTAGCGATCCTCTGTGGGTCAGCTCCGAGCGATCCTGTGTGGGTCAGCTTCCAGCGATCCTGTGTGGGTCAGCTCTTAGAGATTCTGTGCGGGTTAGCAGCATAGCCTCTTAACGGAGTAAGATGATTCTGTAGTTATAACTAATCATCACTACTACCGCACTTAAGTTATACCTAGTGTGAGCTGAGTTTGTACATGTGTGGTACTTTCCTTCGTGGTAATACCTTGGTGGTATTCTTCTGTGTGGCGTACTTGTGTAGTACTTATCTTTGTGGTTTTCCTTCCTTTGTGGAATAGTTGAGCTTTGAGATTTTGGGTTGGACCCTGTGTTTCCTCATGATTGAGATGAGTATACTTAATAACTTAGGTATATCTATGGGCATATACCTAAGTAGGGTTGCCAGTTGATTTCATGCTTTGTGGTTTATCCTTTGTAGATTTTGTGAGACCTTGAGGGTCTCAAGGTCCCTACTGAGTATCGTTATACTCACCCCTACACGGGTTATGCCCGCACCTCGTTGTGTTGGATGCAGACGACGGACAGCGCTGATCGAGGTTGAGAGTACTAGGACTGGACGATGCTCGGACGTGGACCATACGATGTGTCGGTACGAAGAGGAGACGGGTGGACGTGGAGTGTTGTGGAGGCGATATGTACCTACCCTTCAGGTAGGAACCCGAAGGACGACCCAGTCGCTACCTTTCTTTTTCTTTAGTTGTATTATATTTCAGTTGTACTTATACTATTACTGTTGGGCTTGTATTTCGGCCCCTTTTTTACTTTCAGCACTCTTTTTGCTATACAGTTGACTTGCGTTCGTATCTTATTGTGTGCTTGGTTGCGTATGTTTACAGGTTATAAAGGCAATGTCTTCCCAGTTTTAGGGAATACGTCTTTGGTGCTAATCGACAGCCCCTGGCCTATGGAAGGCGGACTTGTGGTTAGTCACGGCACGGGCCCCAGGGGACGGGTCGTGACAAAATTATTAAATTAGAAGGTTAAAATCATGTAATAAGGATGATTAAAATTGTATTTATCAAAAAAGTATTTTAAAATAAGTAATTGCGATTGTTTTCAACATATCATTGCCCCACGCTCAACATTTTTCCACTTTTGAGCCATTGAACATTTATAGTGTCTTTGTATTATTTAAAAAAAAATGAGTATTTCCAAATGTCCAATTTTGTTTTCTTATTAATGGACAACCCTTCCACTACTAAAAGATACACATATCCTTTTAAATTACAATTTGAAACTATTACAATGTACTCTTTATATATCTCCCTCTGCTAAACATGTGCCCCTAGTGACCAATATTAATCTTAATCCGTTAAATTAAAAAGGAACTTCCAATGAAAAAATCAAGTCTCTAGCGTTATTATTATCTCCTTATGTTTTCATTGAAATCAGACTCTTTTAAATATAATCTCACCATAATAAAATATTGGAATCAAAATCATTGTTATATTAATATGTTATTATATTAATTTTACAACCCCTATTTATTCATTTTCATCAACCATGACAAACAATGGAACGCCACTCATGCATGCCAAAGGACTCCCGCCTCCACAGAGAATTGTTTTTTTCAATTTTCATTTAGTTTTAAATTATTTATCAAAAAAATTCAAATATGTGTCACAATCATATAATATTAAAATTAATATCATTATTCATTTGTAATAATTATATTATTTCAAAATAAACACCTCTGTAACTATACTCATCAGCCGAGTTAAAGGTGTTCAGGTTTTGATTAGTTTAACCACTTACATGAATGATTCATTAAAATCTAATTATGAAATACTATTGGAACATGAAAAATAATAATATTATTTTAACTTAAGAGCATAATATTTTGCTGGAAGCCCCTGCTCGGTCGACGCCTCCTACTACCATGCCCTAGGTGGCGAAGGTTACCGAACCGACCTCTATTCCCTCAGCAGGGAAGGTTCCTCCACCATATATTAATGGAGATCGACCACCGCCTTTTCCACCTTCTTACTGCATTTGATCCTGATTGCGCGATTCAAACAACACCGGCCGTCGGTGGAATCCTTTGATCACCTGATTTTTGGATCATGGGGTCTACAAGAGTGAGCGGCGGTAGGGCTGCTTGACTCCAAGAATACCATGATTCGGTTTGCATCTGAAGATGATACGATCCTTTCCTGGTTGAGCGCACCTCATATGTGTGATGGATCCCGTTTTCTTCTCTTCAAATGGTCGGATGATTTTCATATAGAGTGCGATTCACCAACAATGTCAATTTGGGTAAGATTTCCGGAACTCTCAATCCCCTTTCAAAATCCTTTGATCACATGTATACTAGGAAACCTGGTAGGGCGTTATCTCTGTTCGGATAGTAGGACTAGAGTGGCGTGTCACCCAATTTCACTGAGAGTATGTGTTGAAGTTGATGTGTCTAAGGCACCTGTTGAGTCCTTCTGGATTTATGTGGGTGAAGAGTTTCGATATAAACAGTTGGTCGTTTTTGAATCATGGTGTGATTTCTGTTTGTTGTACAAGAAACTGGGGCATAATTCAGCTGTTTGCACGCGTAGGAGGTTGATGCTGCAGGGATCTGGTTTGGGTGATTCGGAAAATCAGATCCCAGGTGGTACTTCTATTGATTGTGGAAAGCATCCAGATGTAGACTATACTGAGTCAACTGAGGGTCGTGAGGGTTCTGTTCGAATTGCTGGCAAGGACGCTGATCCTGTGAATTCGGGTGAAGAAGTGATGCAAAAATAAGTACAGGAGTTACCCTCTGATCCGAAGGTCACTGAAGTTTTTGTTAGGTTGAAACGGGATCTGAAGATGGTAATCTCTTCAGGAGAAATTGTGAAGTAGGTTACTGTGGTGACTTTAAGTGATAGTACAGAAGGAGCAGATGATCCCCACACAAATGAAGGTCATCTAGGTGACAATGATGTTGCAGGTGATGCACATAATAGTGCACTGGTGGAATCTAATGTGGATATATAGAATGGTTCTTATAACCAACTTGAGGCTACTGAAGTGAATAAAGAAGTATTTGGTGGTCAATCTGTTTGTGATGACACTCTGTATGTGACTCTGGAGGACACTAACACACAACCTCCTTTTATGGGGTGTCGGTTTATTCAGCCGAGAGACACTGACATGTTGGGACAGGACCTAAAAGAAGGAGATTTCATCACTGATCTAAAAAGCATTAATCTGGTCCTTGATGATGGTTGGGAAATTTTCAACACCCCTCCTCAAGTACTGGGTTGTGTTGAAGCCTCGTTTAAAGATATTGTTGTGCATGGAAGGAAAAAACTGCTTGGCAATGAGGTCTTCATCTCTGTCCCCCGAAGAGAAGGTTGAGGAAGGACCACTCCATCATTCTAAAGACCTTTTCTACTAGATCCTCCTCTAAGGTGTCAAGAAGGGTTAATGTTGAGATTCTCAAGATCTTCAATCAAGGTAATTCTCAATCAGAATGGGAAACTGTGGATGAGTACACATATGGAAATGAATTATCATATTATGATCGGTTTATTCACTTTTTTTGGATGTGGGTAATTGTTTTCTACCCGTATACTCCTATGGTGTACTTTTTAGTTTTATTTTATTTATAGTTAGAGGTTTCATCCTCTGACTGGACTTGCCTGGTATTATTAGAGTAACATTTTTGTTTACTAAAATTACCAAAGTGGTTATCATTTGGGTTTACATGTAGCATAACCAAAATAAATATTAAATTAAATAACAAAATTTTAATATATCTCAGTTATATAATAATGATTCATAAATGAAATACCAATAAAAAATTTGTAATAAAAGTGAGAAGTAATGATATCAAAATTATTAATCATACACAAGACAGTTGAATTTAATAACAATTGATGGTCATAACATGCTATAACTAATTAATTTTCAAATGATAAAGAGTTCTAATAAAGATTATAGAAGGGTAATATTTATGAGTAAGGGTATGAAATTGGTTTTTATGTTAGCTATGTTTGTCTCGAAGAAGGTTATAGTGTGATCAAATATTCATGGAAACAAAGGGTTTTCTTATGAAAAATCTATCTCTAAGACACACTTATGTTATACTATATGTTTTATCTCAATGGTGTAAAAACAAAAACTTTTTCATTTCATTTAATTATTATTTTATTTTTATGATATTAAATTTACATTTATATTTGTACAAATCATTGGGTTCTAATTTTGAAATAATTAAATTCGTAAGGATTTTACCTCTCAACTTATCTACATTGAGACATATTTTAATGTCATGAATAATTTTTTTTATTTACATGGTCTGTATTTCCTAAGAAAATATTTTTACATAATATAATTTTCAATCCAATTTATTTATAGAACCATATTTTTTTCATAATTTCAATTAATTTTGATTAAAAAATTACTAATGTTGTAAGAGGTTTTCATGACTCAATTTTCTTTCTTCGGTCATAATAACTCATATTTTCCTATTATATTTCATGATTCATATATTCTATCATATGATAAATATATGTTGCAATTCTAAATTATTTTATAGGGAAGTATTTTTTCAAACCAAATTCAACTTCCTTAATTGTTTTAATGTTTATTTAAAATTCACATTTTTGAATAATAATTCTCTTTACTTTTAATGGATTTTTCTTCAATGTACGTATTTTTACATCCCACAAATGTTCTCCTTTACCTATTAGAAAATTGATTTTTTTCTTAATATCTAATGATCCTTTTTTTTCTATGATTTCATTTATGTTCAAATATTTCTTTATCTTTTTTAACGATGTGGGTCATCAACATGGATATTTTAAAATGCTCAAAAAGGATTTTCCATCCTTTCAAAACAAATGTTTTGTTATCCACACAATATTTTATTTTGATTACCTTTGTTTTTTTTCAAGGTTACAATACTAATGAATCCATTTAAATGTAATTGTTTTCAATATATTATAACTTCCATTTTTTTTGAAACCGTATATCTTTCATAATCTTCTTTATTTAAGATTATATTGAAAGTCCAATTATTAAAAGTATTTTCACTTCTCTGTTTTGATGACCATTTTTTATTTTCAATGATGTCTTATTTAGAACTATTTGTATTTAGGTATTATAAATTAATCTCTTTCCCATTATAAAATTGTTTTTGAAAGTAATTTTAGCTTCAATGTTTTAAAATGTTTCATGAGATCTTCTTTATTTCCACATCTATTTACCCTCTAATGTTTATATTTTATAATTTAATGTTTCGATCACCCTATATTTATTATTATGATGTGAATTCATTTAGAAAGTGAGATTTTTTATATTCTACGGTTTCTTATCTTCATGTTATGTGATGTTTTTAAATGTTTTAATAATCCTTTACTTTTCCATGGGTTCTTTATGAGATGATGAATGTTTGATTTTAATGTGGCACACTAATATAAAGATTCTAAGACGGGTGGAAACTATATCTCCCTCCAGTGCATTCGGTAAAATCAAATATCTCAGGAGGTATAAATATTATTAGAACATGGTTGAATGTTTCTAGGTTTATAATTATTGAGTTTGATTGATTTTATCCCTACATACAATATTACATGATAATGGGTTAACAAGTTTCTCGGATCACAAAGGGTGAGTGTGATGGTGTTTACCTCAAGTACTAATTTTACGAGAGAATGGTTTGATTTGTATCTGGATACACAATGATATGAAATCCTATTTTTATTAATTTGTATCTTTCTTTTGTACATTCCATGTATCATGTTTTGTTCTTCATGTTTATTTTCTCATTCCATTGTAAAAGTGTTATCATATGAGATGCTATAATTATTGTTACAACATAGTTACTTATGTTTCTCTAACATCGACATTTTATTTCTCATTCATTCTTTTCCATATCACTATGATCTAACCATTATGGTCTTTGTTATGTTATTCCTTACATAGAATTTTAGAACACCCCTTTCTTATTATTAAAATCACCATGTTTTGAAGATTATTTTATCATGTGAGATGTATAGATAAGTTCTAGTGAAACATGATTATAGTGAAATTTTAACATGTGTAGTGAAATTAGATGATTAAGAAGATAATATTTGAAACACTAAACATTTTGATATTTGGGTTGTGTGATTGTTTGTGAGATGTATTATTTAATAAATTGTATCAATTTTTTATATAATTCATTATTAACATGGTTTTATTTCTTAATTTACATCACATAGTAAACCCATTGAACTAGATAAAATATATCTTTGGAACCGTCTTCCCAAAAGATAACATGATTCCAATATAATAAACAAAATTTTGGGATCAAAATTTATTTATTGGAATCCCAATGAGAGGATTTATAAACCCAGTGCGTGTTCCTTGGGGAATCATATTGGTGAACTTGAATTTAAGTTCATTAATACAACATTCTATTTTTATCTAATTCTGGTGCGAGAGTGATAATGTTGTATAGAGGAGGTGATCATCACTCTACCATCCTTTAACACCATTTCACTCTACCTATTTCACATCAATGGATCCATCTATTTAGATCAAACCTCATACCAATTGAGTCATGTGATTTTAATAGAATAATTGTACATGACTGCTATCAGGTGAGTGAGTTAGTCCATTCACTCTATTGAGGAGTGTGCTTTCCATTCACTAAGGAGAATAACGAGACTGTTGGTCTAATCGATTATTCATGAAAAGATTAATGATTTCAGAAAAAAGATGGATAGTGGTGTGTTCATGGATGATTGATATTGTGTATATTCATCACAATTAAAGATTTACAACAAATGTAAATAATGATCCAACCCACTGGATTTCACCCAAGGACCTAAAACATCACTTCCTAATCCAAGGGTCATGTTTATTGTCTATATCAATTTTTTTCAAAGGTTTTCATCATTAAACCAATCAAAAATAACATCTCATGCGTTATTACATTGAATATATTGGGATAAAAAAAATACAATTACTGATTCGTATTGTCAAAGAATTAACCCATGAATCCTTGATAATTGCCAAAGTCTATACAAGGCATGTGATTACCTATCCGCATTATCCTACCCAGATCAAGCAACCACTCGCTTGACATATGTTCACGCACCCACCCATGCACTTACCCGAACCGAGGTCTTTCCCATAAGACGAACATTCACATTAGGCTTAGATGGATTCCCTTCAGGGTGTCCAAGTGGATTTCCCCAAGTTGAGCGATGGCTAGTTGTTTGTGACATTTTATCTCCTTCACCTTCTCTAAAGTTTTCCAAATTTCAGAAAATCTTTCAGACATAGTCAATTGTATGTATTATATCCATATTAATATTTTTCTCACTTAAAAAAATTATTACACCATAGAATATAAATAAACAATTTTTTATTTTATTAAACTATTAAAAGAGTTTTAAATATGTAATAATTTAAATTTAAATAACTGACTCTAATAAGTAAAAAATATATTTATATTTTGGTCACCACATATATGTAAAACAATTTCAAATTGATTTTTTATATAATAATTTTAAAACACTAATGTGGAAGTAGTAAAATTAACATAATATTTAAGATTTTTTTACTAACCTAGATGGCCATAAAATTTATTTTAAGAAAATAAATTAGTTCAGTAGTCTTATTTAATTATTAATTTTTACTTATATTAATTTATATAGTTTATTATAAAATTATGTATATTTTATTACACATGAAATCTCAAGGGATTATTTTTTAAAGTATAAATTATTTAAATGATTCCATTAAATGTTTTTCTATTTTACAATTATTCATAAATTCTAATGGTGGAAATGAAAACATAATTGTGGGGTACACACATGTGTTGTTCCAACCACTTGATGGGGGATAACTTGTAGTCACACTAAAATTAAAACATTCATCCCTTTTCCATCCTCTTTCTATACTTTCTATTTATTTTATGAATTATGAGAAGAAATAAGTTTTCCAAAATAAAAAATTATTAATAAACATGATCAAAATGATTTAAATAGATCACCAACTCATTACATGTGGTTAGTCCTTAGTGATTAATAGGTGTTAGCACACATATTTGGAAAATTTCCTTATTATCAGATTAGTTTATAAAGTAATATTAAAACCCAATTAATGTTTTATATCATTATTTGTTTTTCATCCTAAAATATAATTATTAAGTACAATGGTTATGATGAAAATATACAGTGAAAAAAATCTCACAATGATTATATTCATTCCTAGTTCTATATGAGTTCATATTGTTCTCATTGATCATTTAATGCTCAAATTATATCACCATGAAAGATATATATTATTAAAATGGATACATATCATTAAAGTTTTCAATGAAACACACCATAGATTTCAATATAACATTATACGACTCTCAATAGATTTTCATAGGTACTTATGTATTTGGCCTTCAATCTTCATTAGATATATTTTTAAATTTATTACATTAAATTATTATACATATATTCCCTTATAACTTTACTACAGTATCATCATATTCATAATATATTGATATTTAATAGGTCCATATCTCTCATCAATGGTTGAGATTTCATCATCCCTCTCAGATTATTTCAATAATTTTTTGGTTAAGAATTCATTTCTGATCAATGATTTTAGATATACAACCTTTGATCATATATAAGAATATAACAATTTATAAATTCAATTTACATTCAAATTTATACAACAAGTATTTATTTCTCCAGAATGGTAAACATATAAATACTACATAGTTTTTTTATTTATACCATAGTCTTAGAATGATTTTCAACGTTATAATGTATAAAAAAACTAAAAGTGATATTCTAAATTATTTTTATATCATTGATTGAAGCCATGGTTTGTTTTCTAATAATCGTGAAATAATTTTTATTCAATAACACATATAGCTTCATCCTACACCATATTAAACAAAGAAAATATATTTTTTCCATTATTTACAAATGTAATACATGAAACCATAAAGTGTTTTAAGTAAACGACAACAACTTGATGAAAACATGTCTAGTAACCATGATCATTTTAATTTTCACAATGAAACTATTGACAAAACAAATGACATGAAATTTAGAACTATGAGGATTATTAATTTATTTATAAACTATTATTTATTGTATAAACTTCCTAAAACCATTTTGAGATACTATATCCCTTTTACTTTAATAAAAACATCATTTCTGAAACAATCGTATGGTTTTCATCCACAAGACTATTGTTGTTAACTTTTGTCTAAATAATAAATAATGATGTGGTTATGAAACCCAAAATGCAATTTTAAAATAAGTTATAGTTTAGGTTTTAATTAGTCATATCCCATTCCTATATCTTTTAGAATACATTGTTATTTTTCATTAGTTAGAAACCACAATATTATTTTATGAAATTGTGTATTCATATATTTTTTTAAAATTATAGTTCTTTAAAACATTTTATTTTTCTCTTAAAAATATAATTTTTTTTTTCATTCTTCACCCCAATTCATTTAGACCAACATTATCCCAACATTCATTTTTGAGCAATTTATTAATCTCTTAAACATCATCATTCTTTTCCAAAATTCATATAATAAAATAATCATTATATCCAAAAACTAGTATATATTCTAATGATTACCATAATGATAAATAATATATATATATATATATATATATTAAAAAAATTATATGTTCATGAAATCAGAAACATAGGGAGAATCCATATCAAACTCCACTTGAAGGTTCATCCCCCCAGATCATATGTTCAGATACTTTTTGTATGAAGTAACCATTCCTTGGTGATACAACATTCAAGCGGTCAATTGAATCTTATTTTTTCTATTAATAGATAAAATATGTATCTCAACTTAAATAATACATTTAAAATTCACCAAACACCAATATCATGTTTTTGACGACACAAGAATATTTTATAATGATTCAAATATATATTTTATTCATATCAGTATTTGTTATTAAAACCATATTTGTTTATTATGTAATGAAATAGGAATATGATTTTCTTTTTGAAAATAATTTATCTTTTTTTTAATAAAAATATTTATCATGTGTTATATGGTTTTTTCTAGAAATTACATTTCTAAATTTCATAATTATAATATTATAAAATGAACATCTTTTTCTAATTCTTTATATCAAAACTATCCATGTGATAAATTTTATGATTTTTCAAAAAATGATTATTTTTGGTTGAATAGTAGAAAATTTAGTTTTTACAAATGCTATAACATATATGAAATCCTCAACGTCACATCTGGGTTTTTGAATTCACCCTTTGTTTCGGTTCAGGTCAGGTTCTCGGTTATTTTATTGGGAACTAGGTGTAATAGGTTTGAAATTTTGAGGTTTTCCATTTTTTTATTCTTGGTCTAGTGCTTTCCCTTGGGTTCCCCTTTGAATTTTCAAGAAAAAGTGTGAAAATGGGTGGGCAGAGCATGGTGCATGGTTGGCGCACAATTAGTGGTAACCGTGATCCCATCCTACGTAATCATTTGGTAGGTGTTTGGGTGAGATAGAACCTACTGCATGACCAACACACAACGATGATCGTCACCCTAGAAAGCATGTGGTTGGTCAAGGTCTTAGCCAGAAGTGACCACATGGTTTTCGCATGGTAAGTCAGACCATGCGGATTAACTGTGCGGTAGGTGCCTTCCTCTACAGGGATGGTCACACTGTCACCATACCGTTTGAAAAACTATGCTAACAAATCGTGTGGCCTGTATAGGTCATTAAAATTTGGAGATTTCTTTGATCTATCCCTGATTCTAAATCCTAAACACCCCTTTCTCTTCCCCATTCTGGATCCTCCACCCTAGACACCTCCTCCCCCTTCCGTGCCTCCCTTGGACTTCCTTTATGGGGCGTTTTAGGTGGGATTTCTTCAGGGACGCTTCATATAAGTCCTTCTCTCCCTCATTTTCTCTTTCTTTCTAGGGTTTTGCTTCCTCTCCTTTGGGGTTTTAGTTTTCCAGTGGGTAGGGTTCTGATATAAGGGTTATATCCTATTATGCGGGAGCTCGAACTAAATGTTTTAAGTTGGGTCTTTCTTCCTTAGGGTGCGGTTGAGATGCTATTGAGGTTTCACACTAGATTTTGGAAGTTTCTTCATATGAGGTAAGCGGTTCCATGCCTTAACATTTTTATATGTCTTAATATTCTTGTGTGACCTTATATGTATGTCCAATGTATTAATTGTGTTATGAAAGATGTGTTACAAAAGTGTTTTGGCATGCTTAAATGATGAAAATGGATTCTATAAGGGATGATGACTATGTTTTGAGCATGATTTATTATGGCTCTTCTTGAAATTATTTTATGAATTGTTTGGGGAAATGTGGAATTCATTTTTAAAGGTGCATGTGGTGAAAATGTATCAAAAATGGGGGTTTTCAAATGAAATGAATTATTTTGGGCTTTTTGTCCTAGTCGTGCACTTTGAAATTTGATTTGGGAATTGAGTAAATAAGGTGAAACATATTGTGAAATGAATTTTCCTTATGGGTGGATTTGAAACGGTCTTATCCCATGAAAAGTGTTTGGATTTAATTATGTGCTTCTCTTAGATATGGCTAAACGGTTTCTTTATGAAATGTGCAGGCCATATTGAGGTGTGTTTTTGAAACGGTTTTTGAATGTGTAAAATGGTATGTTACTTATTTTTGAAAAAGAGTGATACATGGTGATGTTTTGTGAATGTGGAATTTAGGGGAAATGTGAAATGGAGTTGAGAACAAGGGAATACCAAGTATCTAGGTGAGATGACTAGTTCTAGTATGCTAGACATCTTGGAAGTGGTTCGTCCTGAATTCGTCTAGCAGGATTGAAGCTTAAAAAACTAACTAATCTTTGTGATGATTGGAGACCACGAAGCTCATGGGGTTTCCCCGCCTAGTGGCTCGTTCATGAGAACACTGATTTTTGTGGTTTATATTCCACATTTCAACAAGGTATGAGGTTCCAGTGTCCAACTCGAGCTAGATTAACCCTATGGATTTACCTGTGGTGCTCTACTTGACAAGAGACTTATGTGATGTGGTGCCATCCATTGGCATACGACAGAACTTGAGGGTATTTTATTTTAAAGTATGTTTATTTTAGGAAAATTTTCCTTTTGACATGTTACCTTTAAAAGTCTTGTACTTAAAAATGTTTCCTTATAGAAAGGGTTCCCCTTGAAAGTGTTTTCCGTTAGCATGGTTTTCCTTCAAATGTTTTATCTAAAAGGTTTTTACATAAATGTTCATGTTAAATTGTATTTTGATGTTATATCATGGAATCATTGTATTAAGGTGGCATTCTATAGGAATTTTTCTTACACCTTTCATACATGCTCGAGTGTATGTAGACCTTCTTGTATGTTTGATTCAAGTGAAGGCATGGTGTATTGGGATGTCAGTTTGGGTTTCTAATGGTATTCTCTTATGGATCTTAGTGGAAATGGAGTGAGAATGTTTCTCCTCTTGATACATGGAGGTTTGGGATGGAGTTTTAGTCTCATTTTGTTGTATTATTTTTCAGGGTTTTGTTTTAAGTTGTAAAAATTAAGACTGAGAAGTTATTATTCTATTTTTGGTTATGGTTTTCTAGTTGTGGGTTATTTATAACCTTTTGTAATTTACTTTTTTTTGATCGGGTCAAATCATTCATAGGTATCATTATTGATACCCAGACACTAGTTGCAAGGGTCATGTTCAATAGCATTTTACAGAGTTATGTTCTCTTTTAAATGAAAATTTGGATGTTGTGAAACCTTTCCAGAACAACTGTTTTAATAGGAGCGTGTCTGTCTTTCGGGGAATTATGAAATTATCTATTTGGAATGAATGTTTTTTCTGAGTGGCCTTTGTTTCATTGTTTCTTAATCGAGGTGTAATGGAATGATGCGTGCGCCTATTCTGAATTCTCATCATGGAGAAATTCCATGATGAGGCGGAGTGGGTCTTGTGGCGTGTTGTGTTCTGTGGAATTTGTTTAGAGTGTGGTGAGGTTGCTCGTAGCACCAGTAGGAGAAGTTTCTATTGGGCGTTTTCAATGCCTGAATATGAGGACGAATATTCTTCAATTAACAGAGCTCTATCAATAGGTCATGGAGTGAATATGGCGTGTAGTTAGGAACCCCAAGGGGTGTAAGGTATCTCAGTCTAACATCTATCTTCATCTTAGAAAATGGAGATAGTTTAAGCCTCTTGTGTAGATATTTCATCCTGAATGGTCCCATTTTGTGGGAATTGATATTGGACCCTATTTCTTCATTGCAAACTGCATGGGTGAAAGATTTACTCCTTGGTTATAAGGAGGCATGATTGTCTTGATTTCTTGAACCTCAGTACTTGTGTAAGGGTGGATGTGAATCTCTGTGCAATTTTCCATGTGTGGTCAGCCTTGCGAGTCAATCTCAGTTTTCACTGGGCTCAATCATGGATGGTAATTCCTGTAGGAGTAGTGAACCATGTAGTGTTTTCATTTGGTTTATACTTCCTCTATCAGACCCCCTTGTAGTGGGTGTTTGATCTGTTTTGGGTTCCCTACGTCAATCTATGTTGGTTGGTGCGGAAAGTTCCCAAGTTAGCCATGTCAGGTTTTTCATGTCAGTTTGTGCTAGTTGGTTCATCTGGTTAGTTCTTATGGTGGGAAGATCCACCATGGGTCTCTCTAAAATTCTTCTAAAATGATTAAATGTTAGCCTACTCCTTATGGGGGGGGGGGGAATATGTTCGGGCCTCCTCGTGTTGGTATTATAGTTTCATCTCTAGTGTTCCCTTGGTAGTGAGAAGTCTTATTCGGAGCTACTTAATTTCAAGTTAATTCCTTGAGTAAACATTGGGATGGGACCACACCCAATAGTGTTGTTGAAGTAATATTGTGGAAGGGTTCCTTAAAATGGGACTTGAGTTTGTTTCCTTGGTTCAATTGGGTGGTATGAGTTTCATTTGGTAATGTTTGGGGTGTTTCTAATCAAGAGATTGGATTGTGTCTTGTGGGAGTTCCATTCCTATGATCAATCAACTAGAGGTGTTTTAACTTTTGGGGCCGAGTAACACATAGCAGAGAGTCCATTTTTGTCTCCTGATGTAATGGCCCAGACCCCTCCGATCCATTACTTTGTGAAAATGTGGTGTTGGAGGTGTTCCGGGAGGTCAAGGTGACTTATCCCCAAACACTTTGCCAAATTTCTAGTTCTATGAACAGTGTTTCCAGTTTTATGAACAGTAACGATAGGTGTACAGTATTTCATAGATCGGTTTCACAAATCAGTTTCATAGATCGGTTTCACATATTGTTTTCATAGATCGGTTTCACAGATCGGTTTCACAGATCAGTTTCACAGATCGGTTTCACAGATCGGTAGGTGTACAATAACGGTAGGTGAACAATGTTTCCAGCTTCCTACAGTTTTGCCCCTTTTGATGTTTCCTTTGACATAAAATACATTTAAAGCCTTATTTTAAGGACTCTTAAGGCTGATTAAAAGGCCATAAATCCTATATTAATTATTCTTAAGGCCGGGGTGTTTTTACTTGGTCAAACCGCTTGGGTTAATGCGATTCATTTTTAATGGAGAATTAAGCGGATCTTAAACCGTCACCCCAGTAAATCTTCAAAAGGGACAAGATATCATCCTCCCTTGTTCTTCTTATTTGTTCTCGGCTATGAGACGCTAGAGCCATTCAATCCTTCCCGTAGGAGTTTCACAATCAAACTTTACTCCTCGGATTAGTTCCGCTCTGTTTTGATGCAACCAAGCTGTGTCGATCATTCTTCGATATAAGGTATGTTTACTATCGTTCCTTCGGGTATCATCTTCTATTGTTTCTCATTTACATATTATCATGTAATATCCATGCTTATAATGGGTTTTTATTGGGGTTTGGTTGGTGCGGTCGTACCGTGGCATCCTCGGGTGGATGCAGTTGTTGCGAGAGGAGGATCGTGACCCGTTGTGTGGATAAAGAACATGAGGAACTGTTTATGGTAGGGGATTCGTTTCTTCTCTTTTATTTTACATGCAATTATATCGTTATCATGTTTTATCCCAGTGGATCACAATGGAATTGACATAATAAATATTTTAACCGGATAAATAAATTGATATCGATCGTATGTTTTTGCCTCATGTTTTGCTAGATAGTGTGATATCTATGCTTTCATTGATTAGCTATTCATTCTTGATGGAAATTGGTAAAGAACATAAATTGGGATTAATGGAGAATTATTTGGCTAAAGAGAAAGAGGCATGTAAACGAATTTGGTTCTTGTTGTAATTTGATGTTAATAAAATTAGTGCAGTAAGCATGATTATTTATTTGAGATAGCTTACTGATTAGGTTTCCTGAATTTGGAACCTACATTTAATAAATCTCTTAATTCAAGATGGATTAAAGAACTGCTTGTTTGATAATTTCTAAAAGGGTTATGAGTTACCCTCTTGATTGTTAAAGGGCCAAGAGCCCATTGATGTGATGTTTTTTTTCCTGCCTCTTGTGCTGTGATGTGAGCCTGGATGTCTTTTGTGATATGTGAAGGCATGGAGACTTTTGGTTGTGGCAGTAGATTACGCCTAGAGTGGTGAGATGCATCATTTTATGCATAAGGGTGTCAGGGAGGACACCAGAGATGATGGAATGGGATGGATGTGATTGTTGGATGCTTGCTGATTCTCTTTGGTTGTTTATCTGCTTTACTTTTCCCCACTGCTCAAGGCAGCTGGTCTTACTTACCCTTCTTCCGAAAGAGGCGAAGACACACGGGGTATGCCACGTGCTTTTCGTGTTTAGCTTCTCAAGGAAGGATGGGTATATGCTCTTGCTATAAGCGGAAAATACTCGACGGGTAGTACATCTACTCAACGTGTTGATCCCATTTGTGTTAATAGCATTGGATGTTTTTCTAGAATGCCTGAGAATATTGGAAAGTAATTCTGTAATGAATATTTGAATAAATAATGTTAACTCATGGGGTAGGAGTTGCTAGAACATAATGATGAGGTTGTAATTTTGAAGGGACAATGGACTTTGGGTATGATGCTAGTGAAGTTTAATGTGGTTTGTTCCTAGTTAATTAATGTTTAATGAATTAATTAACGTAAAGTGGAACTGATAAAAAGGGAATGAAGTAATCTAATAAAGTTCTTTAAATGGTTGTGTGATTATAGGATACCTAGTCTTAGTAGTAGCAGCCCGTAGTCTGAGAGACGTTAGTTGCAGTTGTGTCTAAGACTAGGTTATGCCCATAGTGTGGTTGTGAGATATAGTATATTCTGTACTTTTTGTGTTTCTATACACTACTCCGCCCTATCAGTAAGGGAAACTGACACCCCGGGGATTCTGAGCCCTGGGGGGGTGGTGTTTTCCCCAACATTCTAGTGGGAGGATGAATGGATGACTACCCCCTTTGGCCCCGCTCTCTTCTCTTGTTAGGTACTAGTGCCAGAAGGCACATTGGTTAGTTTTCCCCATATATGTGTGTAGAGGGATGTAATGGCTTGTGGATCCTTACTCGGTGTATGAGCTATAATGGCTTGAGGTATAATACATGATGCATGATACACGTTATGCGAGATATGGTGGCTCTCAGAAACTACCTGGTTACTTTTGGTTGTGAGTATGGTGTGGTTCTTCGCCCAGGTGTCTGCGGGCAAGCCTTTGTGGTGCACAAGGTGCAGATTGTGGTGCTATGCCCAGGTGTCTGCGGTAAAGCCTTTTTTGAGAGAGATGCTCAGGATGTGCGACATTGGGGCAAAGCATAAAACCAGTGGGGAAGTAGTAGCGAGGTACCATTGATATTCTTTATTATATGATATATTCTTGTATGCGTTACTTGGAGAGAGTAGCCATGGTGAGGTTAGGAACTTAGTATACCTGTATAGGTGACAAGTTAGTTTCACTTGTTGTTCACTGTGCTTTAGCATGATTTCTTTACTTTTTCACGAGAGGCTTCAGGGAGGATCCTACTGAGTATACTGTTATAATCACCCTACGTATATATATAAACTATTTTTCAGGTCACTTGGAGCAGGTTGGAGATCAAGCTGGTTTCTACTAGCTTGGGGTTGCAGGAGCTGTCCGGGCTTGTGGTTGCAACTGTTTTTACTTTCTTTTGGGTACTTGCAGTTTTTGCCTTTCAGTTGTTGTACTTTTTCATGGAATTACATATGTTCACTTGGGTTTATTTTATATTTTCAGTTCTGAGTTGGAGTTGATTGGTGTCTATCTTATCTCTCTCTTCTGCATGTGTTCTCTTAGAGGGTAATGCCTCCCATTTGTGTGTTTATCATACCCTCGGTGCTAGTCGCCAACCCGGGGCCTACTGGAGGCGGGACTCAGGGGTCATTATCTCCCTTCTCACATTGCCAGCCCAGGAGGGGTACACTTTGTGGGGAGGGGGTCACGACACCTGAGTTCAACCTGTAAACCACTTTTCCTGGTGGTAGTTTCATTGTATTCTTCTCATTTTTGTTCATTAGGAATATAATTAAGATGTGAAGGATTATCAGTTTTAGTTTTTGGGTCTATCCTTGGAATGGATTTCGGGGGACAAAAATCGTTATGGTGAGGAGAATTGTCACACTCGAGTTTCTGAATTCACCCTTTGTGTTGGTTTGGGCCAGTTTATCGATTATTTTCTCGGGAACCAGATGTGGCGGGTTTGAAATTTTGAGGTTTTTCCTTTTTTTTTATTCTATTTATAGTTCTTACCCTTGGTTTCCCCCTCAAAATTTCAAGAAAAAGTGATAAAATGGGTGGGTAGAGCATGGCTCATGATTGGCCCTTGGTTAGTGGTAACCATGTGCCCTACCCAGGTAACCGTGTTGTAGGTGTTTGGGTGAGACAAAACCCACTACACGACCGTGCGCCTCAGCGTAGAAAGCATGCAGTATGTCGGTAGTCTCATCTAGAAGTAAGTGCATGGATTCCACATGGTATGTCGGACCGTGGGGATTAACCGTGTGGTAGGTGCCTTCCTCGAAAGAGATGACCACACGGTCGCCACACAGTTTGAAAAACTATGTGAACTAACTGTGCATCCTGTCTTGGTCATTAAAAATTGGGGTTTCTTTTCTCTCTCCTTTATTTTAAATCCCCAAACCCCTTTCTCTCAACCATTCAGGATCCTCCACCATAGAAACATCCCCCCTTTCATGTCTACATTGGACCTCCTTTATTAGGATTTTTTGGTGGGATTTATTTAAGAAAACTTTATCTAAGTCCTTATTTCACTCGTTTTCTCTTTCTTTCTAGGGTTTTTATTTCTATCCTTTGGGGATTAAGTTTTCCAACAAAAGGGGTTCCAATCTTAGGGTTATATTCTAATATATGGAGGATCGATTTGAATGTTTTAGGTTGGATATTACTTCCTTAGGGTGTGGTTGAGATGCTATTGAGGTTTCACACCATATTCAAGATGTTTTTTCATACGAAATTTGTGGTTCCATGCCTTATCATTTTTAGATGTCATAATATGCTTGTGTTCCTTTATAAGTATGTTATATGGATGCATTGTGTTGTGTGAGATTTGGTATGAATCTATTTTGACATGCTTAAATTATGAAAATGGATTATATAAGGGATGATGGATATGTTTTTAGTGTGATTTATTGTGGTTATTCTTGAAAGTATTTTATGATTTTTTTGGGAAAATGTGGAATGTGTTTTCAAAGGAACTTACGTTGAATATGTATCAAAAATGGGATTTTCAAATGGAAAAAATTATTTTGGGTGTGTTGGCCTAGTTGTGAACATTGAAATTTGATTTGGGAATTGAGTAAATAAGGTGAAACATGTTATGAAATAAATTTGGCTTATGGGTGGATTTGAAATGGGCTTGTCCCATGAAAAGAGTTTGGATTTAATTGTGTGATTCTCTTATGATATTTCTAAATGGATTCTTTATGAAATGTGCAATCCATGTTGAGGTGTGTTTTTAAATGGTTTTGGTGTGTGTAAAATGGTAGGTTCCTTATTTGTGAAAAAGTTTTGGATTATTGGAAATGTTTTGTGAATGTGGAATTTATGTAACATGTTAAATGGGATCGAGAACAAGAGAATCCTGAGTATCTTAGTGGGATAACTAGTTCTAGTATGTTATACTTCTTAGAAGTGGTTCATCCTGAATTCTTCTAGAAGGATTGATTCTTACAACACTAACTAAGATTTTTGATGATTGGAGACCACTTGGCCCATGGGGAGTCCCCTCCTAGTGGCTCGTGCAAGAGAATGATGGGTTTTTTGTTTTCTATGTGACATTTCACCGAGGTACGAGGTTCTAGTGTCCCACTCGAGCAATATTAACCCTAGGGATTTACCTGTGGTGCTCTACATGACATGAGTCTTTTGTGATGAGGTGCCATATATTGGCATACGGTGGACCTTCAGGGTATTTTATTTTAAAGTTAGTTTATTTTATAAATTTTTTCCATTTTATATGTTACCTTTAAAAGTTTTGTACTTAAAAATTTTTCATCATAGAAAAGTTTTCCTTTGAAAGTGTTTTCCTTAAGCATGATTATAAGGACCCGACCTTAAACATTACATAATCTTGAATTAAATGAATAATTCACATTGAGGATCTTTTCAGATTTAAAGTTTTAGAGAATTAGGCCATAACTATTACATTAAATTTCAAAAATTATAAAGTAGACACTTCTACTCAATTTTCACTTTATTCACAAAATAAAAACTCTTGAAAAAAAGAGTCATGTCTAGTTCCATGTTTTAGACAGCATGAACTTTCCTTGATCCCATCCTTGACCCTATTCATCTTTAAGTCCCGTAAAAAACATTTCAAAATTTGGGATGAGAATTAAAAACTCTGTAAGGGTTATAAAACAAAGAAAGAAAACATTAGTTCATCATTACATACATAACATAATCTCTTTAACATACCTCATTAAATAATAATATTTATGAATAACACATAAAAAACATAAATCATAAATGTAACTTGTGGCATCCATATCATACATACATTATAGCTATCACAACTACATAGGGATTTACATTTGGAATACCCATCACAGTATATTCCCTAAATATCTTAGGAGAAACATTCAAGTTTACCTCTGTCATGTCACCCAATGCATTGGAGAGCTATCTCAGGATCACCGACCCTAGGTTTATCATGGAACGACCCATATATGTAATCAATGCCCAAGAACCATAACATATTCATAACACATAAAAAACATAAAGTAAAGATAACATTTCCACATTCCAATCACAATATATCATTTAAATATATTGACATAACAAATCTATTATCAAAACAATTTTCAATACCAAAATACGTAAAATAGTATATGGTATTTATTTTATTTTTAAAAACATTACGGCTTCTTATGGAATCCATAGATCAAATAATACACTCAGCGGTGGAAAGGTTGTTGTCACCGCTTACGTTAAAAAGAAACATTCCATTTTTTTTTCGTTCAGTAAAACGCTTCGTAGAAAAATATTCCCTATAAATGAAATGAAAATTCAAAGGTGTTTATACAGCGTATAAAAGAAAGTCATGTACTAAAACAAAATATGACTCAATGAAAGGAGATTAAGACGAAGTCCCTTACAAAGATCATTTTGTAAATAAAGTAGATCGATTATGTGTATTCACTATAAGCACACATAAATATAGTATAAATACATGATAAGATATAAAAATTCATTTCTAACATAATCAAAGAATGACATAAATATGAAAGATAAGATCAACCCAAATAATGATAATTGGGTTAAGAAGTTCCCTTACCTCGTGTCCGACATGACCCGTTCGTTCTTTAATCTCCTAAATAATAAAAAAAGATAATTTCTACTTTCTTAAGAACCTTATCAAGTTTATTATTCCTTTTATATCACTTATTACCATGTTATAAACATTACGTAATCATTTAAGTTACTGACTGAAAATTCATTTTTTATTATAAAAACACTTTTAAGGACAAAGTGAGAAACCAGCATTACAACCAAAACCAACAAAACAAGAACAACCCCAACATAACCAGTCTCTGTCTCACCCCAGCAAATGCATCGTGTCAAAGACCATCACCAATGTCCGACCAAAAGACAAGCAGTCCCGTACGAAATGCACGGGCATGGAACCGATGGCCTTAGCAATACCCTCTCAAACGTCCATTCAACTGGCAAGCACAAGTGACGACCACATGCTTTGAACCCCATCTGACATAGAACCAAGTAATGCTGGGAACCCAAACAAAACATCAAGCCACACAAAGATGAAACCAAAAGAAAACTTCAAATGAACCCAACAGAATCCAACCCAGGACCAAAACCCTCAAAGTTAGCAAGGGGCATTAAAAAGTAAACTGATATTACCTGTACCTGTCTCCCTGAACAACTTACATGAGATAAAAGTTACTTTACTTGGGGACACCGTCATCATATTATCAATATCCGAGGCCAGCCGATCCCAAGATCGTATTTACTCCTCAATGATAATCACCCCTCTATTGAATCCCTTGACAAAAATACTATCTTTCTTATCAACCCAGGTATATTTCTCCTCATTAAGGGATGTTCTTAAAGTTCTCTCCATCATTTTAGCTGCCTCCTCTTTAGACGCATTAATCATTAAGATCTGTTCAACTGCTTCCTTTTTAGAGCATAACAAGAGCTCCGAGCATTGATCCCCCTGAACCCCTGACCTCTGAGTATCCACATCTTGAAGGAATTCCTTTTTGGATTTTTCCTTTCTAGCCGATCGAGTCTCTAAAGGTGGAGGTAAAGAAGAGTAATCCTTCCTAATCTTCCTCCGCCTATTACCCCTATTGATTCTCGGACTTGCAGCTTCACCAGCCTAGAGGCTATGAATATACTCTCTGTATTCTTCCACGCACACCCCAACGGCCTCCGCGGAGAGAGCAAGAGTATTGCACATTCCTACCTCAACCAGCCCCTCGAACCTGTTTCTTAAATGTATAGGAGATCGGTTTCCTGCATTGGGTCCCCCTGGAGTCCTATCTTCACTTGACAGGTCCGTCTCTAGACCAAGGTCCTGTCTCCCTCCCCACGAATTATCTCTGTATGCAGCAATTTCCTCTCTGACTGCCGTTCACACCAAGGATAATTCACCCCCGATTTCCTTGTGACCAGCACAAACGCTGTCCTGCTTGGTCCCACCTTCCACCCTCACTCCATAAGTGTAAGCAGGAGGACCAGCCAAATCCTCCCTCAACCTGAGAAACACACTTGAAACCGATGGGTTGACTTGAGAGTCCCCCGAAAAACGAACACCAGTGTCCAGAACCACTTCTGCCTCAATAGGTGCAACACAGACCCATGATGTCCTGACTGATTCCCTATCCCCTCGAATCAACCTTCCAGTGAGTTCGCCCCTTCCCAAATCATTGCTCAAACCTGGAGGCTCCTGCACCATCCTCTCTACCTCCTTAAGGACCTCTGCCTATCTACCACACTCATATCTCTGCCTCGAGGCCTTCAGCTCCCTTCGGCAGTAGGCTCGCGAGTGCCCCAGTCGCCAGCATCCGGCACAGAAGTCCATCCAACTTTCATATACCACTCGCTGTTTGTAACAGTACTATTATCTCACCGTAATCCACACAAAATCAAATAAAACTCTTGAAACATCTATTTCGACACATATACACGGATTAACAGGGTGACAAAGGGCTGCAGTGCGATTATCAGAACACATATACCTACCAATGAGGTTCCCATTAGATGGAGGTGTGTGTAAGTGCAGTTCGAAAAATTCTCATAAAAACATCATAGTAAATTGAGGATACTAGTGTTGTTATAAAATTAAGGAATAAAAAGAGTTTAGGAGTTAGAGAAGTAAAATAATAGAAAATAATTTAAGAGAAATCGTTACCTTTAATTCGGGTAACTCCCCTTGGTTTGAACCAAAAGGACTTGTTGAAGTGCCTTCTGCCTAAGGTAAGGCTTCTAAGAGGAGTAGTGGTATGTAGGGAGACTAATTGGGAATAGGGTGGATGAGTCAAGGGTCTTGAGAGGTGTGAGTAATGAGTTAGAGGTGAGGGATTATAAGGGGGATGAGGGGCTCTTTAGGAAAGTTTGAAAATGCTATTTTATTATAAACTTATCTTCGATTTCAAAAGGTCAAAAAATCATTAAAGTAGAAGATAATATGACTCATGTTCCAAATAAAATCATCCAATAAGAATTGTATAGGTTTTGGATATTGTTTTAATATTTATAATCTTATTTATTTAAATCATTTATTAATTAGGTAAATACTGCATCATTTTTATGTCATAAATAATTTTATTTATTTGATGTCTAAAAATTATAAAAAATACCATGATGTAGGAAATATTTTTAGAATTAAAATTAATATTTATAGTTGAAAAGATAACTTATATATCCCCATGTAAAAATTACTTTACTAAAATATATATGTTTGTTTGATTTTTGTCTTTACTTTAAATTAATTAATTTAAAGTGTCATTATCACTCCCAAGTGGCTCTATGGGGTCCCAAAATCGACCCAAGGATACCTATGGTCGGCCATGAATCATCCAATAAGGTTAGGACACGTGTTAATTTAATGTTGTATTATTATGATATTCTTTTTACCTTGAATTACCCTATTTACCTTTAATTGCGGTAAATAAAAGTCATAAGTTACTATTCACCAAAAATTATTTTCATCTTATTGAACCACATTTTTCTTACTAATAACAACAAATTATGTTGGATTTTCGAAATTCAATTCACAAAAGCGGTAAAATTTCATTTAAATGAAAAAGTCATTTTTTAACTAGTACTTAGTGGTTTCACTATTCGTAAAAAATTGTAGTTTTTCAGAAAAATACCAAAAACTCAGCCTAAGATATATTTGATATTCCAAATTCAAAAATCATTTCTATTTTATAAAATTCAAAACATAGATGTTTCATTAATTAATTTAAAATTAATTCCCATTGTCAAAACAAATAGCGTGTTTTTATGAAACAATATCTATCAAAAGATTGACACTTGTTTATGTCCAATTTCAAAGTGAAATTATTTCCAATCACCACCATTGGATTAAATGTTAAAAATATAATCTAATAACACTTTAAAACCAATTAAGAATATAATATAACCATATAAATAAATTATATTAAAAATAATATTTGAATTAAAATATAGTATTTTTCATTATTCATTAAAAAATGAATTTTATCTGAAAAATACCAAAAAATTACCCAAAGTAAATTTTTGTGTCTCGATTATAAAGAATAACTTTATTTGGTCAAATAGAATGTATAAAAGTGACCAAAACTAGATTTAATGAGGGTTCTCCATCAAAAGGTGGTAAAGTGACCATTTAGAGAATATTAGAGTATTTATGCTTAAAATCGAATTCTTTTCTTATTTTAAGACTCTAAATTTTATTGGATAAATGTAAAAACATTTAACAAAAATGTACAATCATATTTTAGTTAGTTCTATTCACTCCCACCAATACAAAAGATAGGCTTTAACTACCATTTAAAATAATAATATTATATTATTTGTGTGAAACGTAAGATTTTAAAGAAACCCGTTGTTGCGTATCGAGTAAGCCATCAAACATAGAATACCCTTTAAAGTAAAATTAATATTTAATTTACAAATATTAATATGAAAATATCATATTTCTTTATTTACCTGGGATGTTACATCCTTCCCCCTTTTGGAAATTGTGTCCTCACAATTTTTATTCATTTATCAAATAATTGGGGGTATATATCACTCATAGAATTTTCAGATTCCCACATTGCCTCTTCAACCATATGATTTTTCCACAAAACCATTACCTAAGGAATTACCTTATTACGCAACACTTTTTCTCTACGGTCAAGAATCTAGACTGGTTATTCCTCATAAGAGAGATTCTCTTCCAACTGAACTATCTCTAGGATCAAAACATGAGATGGATCTGGAATATACTTTGTCAACATTCAAACATAAAAAACATCGTGTACCTGGGATAAAATTGGAGGTAAAGCCACTATATTTGCTACTAATCTGACTTTCTACCAGATTTCATAAGGTCCAATGAACCTCAGACTCAACTTTCCCTTCTTACCAAAACACATCACACTTTTCCATGGAGAAACTTTGAGAAAGACACGATCACCTACCTCAAAAGATAAACCCTTCCTTCGGTTATCTAGATAACTTTTCTACCTTATCTGAGCAGTTCTCATGATCTTATGAATCAACTCATTGTTTTCTACCATCTCTTCTACCAATTCTGGTCCCATCAACTTCCTTTCACCTACTTCATCCCAAAAAGCTGGAGTTCGACACCGCTTCCCATATAATGCCTCAAATAAAGCCATATGTATACTGGAATAAAAACTTTTATTATAAGAAAATTAAATCAAGGAAATATGTTGGTCCCAACTTCCCTCGTAATCTAGTAAACAAGAACATAGCATATTCTCCAAGGTATGAATTGTTCATTCTGACTTCCCATCTGATTGAGGATGAAAAGATGTACTAAAATTTAATTCAGTACACAACGACTTCTGAATGACTTTCCAAAAGTTAAAAGTTAACCTGGGATCACGATCAGATACAATAGAGAGGGGAACACCATGCAACCTAACTATCTCTTTAACATACAACTGAGAAAGTTGATATAGAGACAATGTATCTCTAATAGGAAAGAAATGAGAAGAATTAGTCAATCGATCAACAATAACCCAGATTGCATTGTCACCTCGAGATGTCTTTGGTAATCCCACAACGAAGTCCATTGATATATTTTCCCATTTCCACTCTAGCATCCGTAAAGACTGAAGCATCCCTTTTGGTAACTGCCTTTCTACATTAAACTGCTGTCAAGTCAAACACTTCATAGTAAAATCAACAATATCTCTTTTCATTCCATCCCACCAGTAATACTCCAAAAGATCTCCATACATCTTAGTACTTACAGGATGAACTGAAAATAGGGAACTATAATCTTCACATAACAACTCATTCATCAACTGTGAATAAAAAGGCACACATAATATTTTCCCAATCCTCAAAACACAATCATTATAAATGTTAAATTTAGGAAACTTACCCTACTGAAAGAACTCTACCTTTTTCTGTAATTCACTATATTCTTTCTGTGATTTCTTAATTATGTATGATAGAGATGATTCCACTGACACCTAAAACAAAACAGAGGAGTTTCCTACACCAACAACTTCTATGCCAAAGTTCTTAAAATCAAAAACCAAATGATCTCATTCCAAATGTAGAATGGTTAATGAATCATTACTTTTTCGAATCAAACCATCAGCCACTTTATTTGCTTTTCCCGGATGGTAATGGGTTGTGAAATAATAATCATTGATTAATTCCAACCATATCCTTAGTCTCATGTTCAATTCTTTCTGAGTGAATAGATACTTCAAACTTTTGTGGTCAATATATATTTCACATTTTACTTTATACAAATGATGCCTCCAAATGTTTAAAGCAAAAACAACATAAGTGAATTCCAAATCATGTGCAGGGTAATTTAACTCATTTGGTTTCAATTGAAGTGAAGCATAAGCAATTACATGATCATTCTGCATTAGGAAACAACTAATTCCTTTCAACAAGCTTCAATGTAAATAACAAACTCAATATTTCTGGAAGGCAGTTCCAAAACTGGAGCATTCCCCAATCTTCTTTTCAATTCCTAAAAACAATCATCACATTATTTTGTCCAAATAAACTTATCACCTTTTCAAGTTGACTTAGTCATTAGACTAGATAATCGTGCAAAATTCTCAGCAAACCTTCGGTAATAACCTACCAAACCAAGAAAACTACGGATCTCGGTTATATTTGTGGGTCTTGGACATTATTCAACAACTTTTGTTTTAGTTATTTCATTTTTTTGAAACAATGTGACCAAGGAAAGAAATTTGTTGTAACCAAAACTCACACTTGCTAAATTTTCCATACAGTTTCTTTTCTCTTAAGGATTGCAAGAAAACCCTTAAATGACTTTCATGCTATATGGCCCCAGCCTTAAACCTTACTTAATATTGAATTAAATGAATAATTCACATTGAGGATCTTTTCAGGTTTAGAGTTTTAGAGAATTAGGACATAACTATTACATCTCAAAATATTACGAAGTAGTCACTTCTACTAAATTTCCATAAAATAAAAACTCTTAAAAAGAAACATGTCTAGTTCCATGTTTTAGGTAGCATGACTTTCCCTTGATCCCATCCTTGACCCTATTCCACGTTAAGTCCTGTGAAAAACATTTCAAAAACTTGGTATGAGCATAAAAAGCTCAGTAAGGGATACACAAAGAATGAAAACTTTTAGTTTTTCAAAACAACAAGTAAACCATGTATACTTTATCAAAGTAATACTTTTCACCTTTTCTAAGTAGTAAAAACTCTTCACTAAATAAAAGTTCATTACTTACCTTTCTGTAACCAAAAGATTACCATAAAACCCTTATAAAGATCACATAACATATAAAGGTAACCTGGGACATAAACATACTTAAGTGGAATAACCTTAAGGTAGACTTCCACACATATCACTTAATGGAATAGCCATTCGGCCAACTTCCATACATACTTAATGGAATAGCCATACGGCCGACTTCCATACCCAATGCATTGGAGGTTATAACGTAACCACCTGTCCTGGTATTCACGGCACCACCCGTCAGATGGTTTATCACACAACCACCCGTAAAATGTCCAAGTACCATCATTACACATAAAATATTGAAAATATAAACATTTCAATAACAACATTTTATTTTCAATCAAAATAAGTAATTCCAAGATATTGAATTAATCAATCCATTTCAAACATCATTTAAAATAGATTTTTGAATCAAAGTGTCCCATACCAATTTGAAGCTTTTATTGGAATTATAATTTTAAAACATTAATGTCCATATAAATAAATACTAAAAACCATTTTGAAAACATGGACATTAAAGATAAAGATTTAGAATAATAAATCTTTAAAACATTTAAAATGATATTTTTGTTAAAGAGTTTTTAACAAAATGAGAGACTCTTGAATACAAATAATAGCGGAATAAAATTTAATCCGAACTTTATAATATCATGAGAATAAAGGGATTCATGATATAATATGTCAAAGGACAGTATACACACCATATAAGAGTGAATTGGTGCATAACAACAATGAAGTCTCAAAAGAAATGTAAAATGAGATGAAATCCATTATAGAGAAGGTATCCTTAAATTAAGGATAAATCAATCTCATAATTATGTGTGAAAAATATAAATACACCAAATATAAGTGGATATTAAGTGTAAAAAAATCAAAGGTTATTCACACATATTCAAAGGATGACATATTCAATAACTACATGTTGAACCCAAAGAAATCGAAATTTGGTTAAGAAGTTCCCTTGGTAAAATTCGACAGCCTAACGGCCTCACATAAAATTTTACAAAAAGGGTTGATGAGAGAGATAAAGGGGATCTCATAACTTGGACATAAAATTTACATAAATAAGGATATATAAGAACATATACCAACATAATAGTATGTGAATTAGAAGACATAACAAAAGAAGTCTTTTAAAAAAAGGAGGGTGAAAGGTTCCCTTACCGAATGGGTATCTTTTGAAACATACACCCCGTGAAAGAAGGACAATAAAACATTGATATAAATACTCATAAATAAAAGTATATTATACAATGAGTAAAATAATGGGCAGTACATACACCAATCAAAGGAAATTGTGGCAAATTTAGCATAAATCTCACGGGAATAAAAGTGAGATGAACAATCCCTTACGAAAACTCGGTAGCCTAACGACGCCACATAAAACTTACAAAAATGGATTGATGATATCAAATAGGGTATCTCATCATATTAACATAAAGTTTATAGAAAGATGAATATAAAATAACATCCCCCAACATAACAAAGAGGAGCTTAAAAGAAGTGATATAAAGGAGAGTACTTAAAAAGAAAGAGAGAGGTTAGATCTCTTACGAAAATTCGGCAGCCTAACGGCGCCACTCAAAACTTCCAAAATGGATTGATTGGAGAGAATAGGGTCTATCATCATATGAAAATAAAAATTAAAGTAAGAGTAATATAAAATAACATCCCAATAACAAGAAATATGATCTTTAAAAGGAATGACATAAAAGAGCGTACTAAAAAAGAAAGAGAGGAGTAGGATCCCTTACCTTGGGTCCGACTAGACTCGATCATTATTTAATCTCATGAATAATAAACTTGAGTTAATTTATACTTCCTTAATAACATTTTTATAGTTAATTATTCCTTTTATATCACTTATTACCATGTCATGAACATTATGTAATCATTTAAGTTAATAACGGTTGTTTTGTCGTTATTTGGTACTTAAGTCAAAAGTGAACTTCTTATATTTACAAGTTGTTCACATAGTCAAATATTCATTATCTCAATAATGATATTCATGATTTAGATATAATATATATCATATATATCCAGCATATACATGTATTTGTAATATTACATAATCATTTAGAGGTAAGAAATGAAATGAACCGTTCATGGAGACGGTAAGTCGTACGTACGCATGAACGCTACTTTAATTTCTATGTCATATTAATGGAATTAAAACTAAATGAGAGATATGTATATTTTTAATTCCAGAATTATATTAATCCTTTATATGTATCATACATCATATATATCCATTATATGTACTTATAATAATACATTATATTTGAGGATAAGAAATGAAATGCACCGTTCATGGAGACGGTAAGCCGTACGTACGCATGAACGCTACTTTCATTTCTATCTCATACTTTAATGGAAAGAAAACAATAATGATATAAAGGTATATTATAATTCCAGTATAACATCATATATAATAACTTTAAATACATCCTTTATACATCCCACATATGGCATTAACGAATCAAATCACTTTGAGGGGGCGGTAGTCCGCACTTCCTAAAATGAAGATATCGCGTATACCCATAATGGAAGCCATAAAGGTATGCCACAAATGAAAAATACAGAAGCTTAAGTAAAACATAAAAATATTATATATCATATATAAACATAGTTACATCTTAATGCACACCTTTGAAGGTGTTATATGAGTGTTGAACAATCATCATTTCGTGAGGCAGAAATTCGCCATCCACAGAAACAGTATGTTCTTTAACCATTGTATGAAGGTGTATGTAAGTGTAGCTCAAATACATATTATAACAACATCCTAGTATATTTAATATACTGGAGTTTTTATAAAATAAATTAATAAAAAGAGTTTAGGGGGTTGGAGAAGCAAAATAAAACAAAAGAGCACAAGTGAAGACGTTACCTTAAAATCGGGTAACTCCCCTTTGGTTTGAACCAAAAGGGTTTCTTGAGAAGATTCCTGCCTAAGTTAAGGGTTCTAGGATGAGTAGAGGGATGTGGAGAGACAAAATGATCAGATCTTGGCCGAACCAAAGGCTTGAGAGGTGTGGGTAAGGTGGTAGAGGTGGGGGCCTTTTATAAGAGGAGAGGAGGGGCACTCTTGGAAAAGTATAAAATGTTACTTTATTTTCAAATGGTATTCAGATTTAAATGGTCCCACATTGATGTGTTTCGAGGATAAGGTGATAAGGGTTCGAAATCCACCCATCCAATAGGTTTTTAACATGTGTAGGTCCTAGATTTTTCATTATCTTTCCATTTTATTTAAATCGTTAAATAATGAGGTCATCGCTGCATCATCATGATGTCATAAAGAATTTAATTTATTTAATGTCTAAAAATTATAAAAAAATTACTATGATGTAGGAAATATTTTTATCTTTCCAATTACTATTTATAGTCAAAATTCTTACTTGTATAACCACATGTAAAAATTGTTTTAGTAAAACAAATCATGTTTGTGACATTTTTATTTTAACTTTAAATAAAAGGCATAAATGTCATTATCAAACCCAAGTGGCTCCATGGGGTACCAAAAATAGACCCATGGGTTGTCTTGGTCGACCATAACTCATCCAATAGGGTTATGACAAGTGTCAAGATATTTTAATTTTATTATAATATCATTTTTACCTTAAATCACACTAATTACCTTTAATCGCGATTAATAAAACTTAAAAGTTACTTTTCATAAAAAAATTATTTTCATCCCATTGAACCACATTTTACTTTAAAATTAAAATCATTTAAATTGGATTTTTGAAATTCAAATCACAGAAGTGGTAAAGTCCCATTTAAACGAAAAATCAAATTTTGTAACCACCACTTTGTGGTTTCACTATTCATCAAAAATTGATGTTTTTCAGAAAAATACCAAAAATTCACCCTAAGCTATATTTGATATTCCGAATTAAAAAATTATGTATATTTTACCAAATTCATAACATAGAAGTTTCATTAATTAATTTTATAATTAAATCCCGCTGTTAAAAAAATAGCGTGTTTTTATGAAACAATATCTTTTAAAATATTGACACTCGTTTATGTCCAATCTTAAAGTGATATTAATTACAATGACAACCATTGAATTAAATGGTAAAAATATATTCTATTTACACTTTAAAACCAATTAAAAATATAATCTAATCATATAAATAAATTAGATTAAAAAGAGGTTTTGAATTAAAATACAACATTTTTCACTATTCATTAAAAATTGAACTTTTTTGGAAAAATACCAAAAATTTACACAAAGTAAATTTTGATGTCCCGATTATAAAGAAGAATGTTATTTTGTCAAATATAGGACATAAAATTATCAAAAAGTGGATTTAAAAGAGGTTCTCCTTCAAAAGGCGGTTAATCGACCTTTTAAAGAATATTAGAATGTCTACGCTTAAAATTGGATTTATTCGCATTTTTAATCCTCTAAAATTTATTGTAAAGAGGAAAAGTATTTGAAAAACATATATAATCATTTTGTAGTCAGTTATGTTCATTCCCGCCATTACAACGGCTAGGCATTAACTACCATTTAAAATAATATTATTTTATTATTAGAGTGCAACGTAAGATTCCCAAGAAACTCATTGTTGCGTATTGGGTACGCCATCGAGCATAGCATCCCCTTTAAAGTAATATTAATATTTTATTCACAAATATGGATAAATATAAAAATGTCATATTCTTTATTTACCTGGGGTGTTACATCCTTCCCCCCTTTTGGGAATTGCGTCCTCGCAATTTTAAAATTGAGCTTGGAAACATCCTTGAAAGTCCCACATGGGAACAAGAATCGGTAAAACAATCACTTTAAAATAAAGAAAGATAAGTACAGAGGTCACCCAAGTTAACCCATACTAGGATTCCAAGTATGAAAATATGGACATGGAGGAGAAAACAAAGGGTCATGTTCTGATGGAGAGTGATAGTAAACATGTCTAGGAGAAAGTTAACCATAAGAAAATCACAAACTTGTGATGGGTTAAATGATATTCGATTCCCCAGTAGGAAAAGTTAACAGACAAAATTTTTGTTTTAAGTTACTCTTCATTGAGGAATTTATTTATGAGCTTAACTAAAACATAAGGAAGCTTACATAATTGTCATGCTGACTTTCAACTTTTACTAGATTTCTTACACGAACTCATATTTTCTCCAAAAGAAGAGTATTTAGGAAGACTTGTTCACATTAAGAGTACTATAGTCAACTTCTAGAGAATCACCTAATCCAAAAAATAGAACTATATATTTCCCATGTCTTTAGACAAAATCCAAAACCAAAACCAAAAAGGTTAGTACAAGATCAGATAATCCAGAAAAGGATAACCCTTTATAAAAAGAAAATATATTCTTAATCTCCAAAATTTGTCCAAAAAAACCCAAAGTTCAACAAGGAACATTCGATAAACAATTTGTCTATAAAATTCTTCAAAGTAAACCAATCTAAGATTGAAACCCAAATATTTGAAGGATTTAGTCACATAGTCTTCCAAGTTAAATCGTAACATTTATCTCCAAACAACATCAGTTGCTCTTAAAGTCTCATATTGAAAAATAATTAACCTAATCACATATCCTCCATGATAAGTTAATCATTTTCATAAATAAGCCAAAATAAGCTTACTCTTAATTCATAAAATAATCTAACTAAAAAGAATCAGTCAAACTAACCAGGGACTTCACGTAGACCAGTGGTAGGCGATAAATACCAGTCGCACTTTGGTTGTGGGTTCGATTCCCGCAGCTTTGTCCAACGCGACGGGTTGTCACATGGTCTGCGTGTTATCCTTTTTTCAAAACTGTATAATTCTCAAAACATTCCCCAAAATGAGATAAAATCTCCAAAAATAATCATAACATAAATTAACCTCAAGTTTATCTCATGCCTTTCATTTTCCATCATATCATATAATAACCCATAATTACCTCAAAAATAAGGATCATATAAACTCTAATGGTTACCTTTATAATTATTACCTGAACTTCCACATCGATTGGTCATCTTGTACATGATGCATTACAGAACATACCATGGTTCAAGTGGTTGATCATAACTCCTTGATAGTTGGTTTAGAACAACTACGAGTTTCCTCATTGAATACTCCATTTCATCCAGTCTCTTAATCAGAGTACCACCACAGTTTCCTTCAAACCTATTGTCACTTTGGTGCTTGCTAGATCCATCCATTCACTAAAAAAAGAAATGTCAGTGTGAGTATATCAACAAAACCATCATGTACTAATGAGGAAGATAAACACTAATATATACTTACTTATTCACTTTATCTAAAACTAGGACTCTTTATGAAATCCTAACCATTATGGTAATGTCACTTATTCTTTGAGGATACCCTAACCTCTAAAGTTATCTAAACCGACCTCTAATACCAACTATAAGGCCCCGGCCTTAAACCTTACTTAATATTGAATTAAATGAATAATTCACATTGAGGATCTTTTCAGGTTTAGAGTTTTAGAGAATTAGGACATAACTATTACATCTCAAAATATTAAAAAGTAGTCACTTCTACTAAATTTCCATAAAATAAAAACTCTTAAAAAGAAAAATGTCTAGTTCCATGTTTTAGGTAGCATGACTTTCCCTTGATCCCATCCTTGACCCTATTCCACGTTAAGTCCTATGAAAAACATTTCAAAAACTTGGGATGAGCATAAAAAGCTCGGTAAGGGATACACAAAGAATGAAAACTTTTAGTTTTTCAAAACAACAAGTAAAACATGTATACTTTATCAAAGTAATACTTTTCACCTTTTCGAAGTATTAAAAACTCTTCACTGAATAAAAGTTCATTACTTACCTTCCTGTAACCAAAATATTACCATAAAACCCTTATAAAGATCACATAACATATAAAGGTAACTTGGGACATAAACATAATTAAGTGGAATAACCTTAAGGTCGACTTCCACACATATCACTTAATGGAATAGCCATTCGGCCAACTTCCATACATACTTAATGGAATAGCCATACGGCCGACTTCCATACCCAATGCATTGGAGGTTATAACGTAACCACCCGTCCTGGTATTCACGGCACCACCCGTCATATGGTTTATCACGTAACCACCCATAAAATGTCCAAGTACCATCATTACACATAAAATATTGAAAATATAAACATTTCAATAACAACATTTCATTTTCAATCAACATAAGTAATTCCAAGATATTGAATTAATAAATCCATTTTCAAAAATCATTTAAAAGAGATTTTTGAATCAAAGTGTCCCATACCACTTTGAAGCTTTCATTGGAATTATAATTTTAAAACATTAATGTCCATATAAATAAATACTTAAAACCATTTTGAAAACATGGACATTAAAGATAAATATTTAGAATAATAAATCTTTAAAACATTTAAAACGATATTTTTGTTAAAGAGTTTTTAACAAAATGAGAGACTCTTGAATACAAATAATAGTGGAATAACATTTAATCCGAACTTTATAATATCATGAGAATAAAGGGATTCATGATATAATAAGTCAAAGGACAGTATACACACCATATAAGAGTGAATTGGTGCATAACAACAATGAAGTCTCAAAAGAAATTTAAAATTAGATGAAATCCATTATAAAGAAGGTATCCTTAAATTAAGGATAAATCAATCTCATAATTATGTGGGACAAATATAAATACACTCAATATAATTGGATATTAAGTGTAAAAAAATCAAAGGTTATTCACACATATTCAAAGGATGACATATTCAATAACTACATGTTGAACCCAAAGAAATCGAAATTGGGTTAAGAAGTTCCCTTGGTAAAATTTGACAGCCTAACAACGTCACATAAAATTTTAAAAAAAGGGTTGATGAGAGAGATAAAGTGGATCTCATCACTTGGACATAAAATTTAAATAAATAAGGATATAGAAGAACATATCCCAACATAATAGTATGTGAATTAAAAGACATAACAAAAGAAGTCTTTTAAAAAAAGGAGGGTGAAAGGTTCCCTTACCGAATGGGTATCCTTCGAAACGTACACCCCATGAAAGAAGGACAATACAACATTGATATAAATAATCATAAATGAAAGTATATTACACAATGAGAAAAAATAATGGGCATTACATACACCACTCAAATGAAATTGTGGAAAATGTAGCATAAATCTCACGGGAATAAAAGTGAGATGAAAAATCCCTTACGAAAACTCGGCAGCCTAACGACGCCACATAAAACTTAAAAAAATGGATTAATGAGATCAAATAGGGTATCTAATCATATTAACATAAAGTTTATAGAAAGATGAATATAAAATAACATCCCCCAACATAACAAAGAGGAGCTTAAATGAAGTGATATAAAGGAGAGTACTTAAAAAGAAAGAGAGAGGTTAGATCTCTTACGAAAATTCAGCAGCCTAACAGCACCACTCCAAACTTCCAAAATGGATTGATGAGAGAGAATAGGGTCTCTCATCATATGAACATAAAAATTACAGTAAGAGTAATATAAAATAACATCCCAATAACAAGAAATATGATCTTTAAAAGGAATGACATAAAAGAGCGTACTTAAAAAGAAAGAGAGGAGTAGGATCCCATACCTCGGGTCCGACTTGACTCGATCATTCTTTAATCTCCTGAATAATAAACTTGAGTTAATTTATAATTCCTTAAGAACCTTTTTCTAGTTCATTATTCCTTTTATATCACTTATTACCATGTCATGAACATTATGTAATCATTTAATTTAATAACGGCTGTTTTGTCGTTATTTGGTACTTAAGTCAAAAGTGAACTTCTTATATTTACAAGTTGTTCACATAGTCAAATATCCATTATCTCAATAATTATATTCATGATTTGGATATCATATATATCATATATATCCATCATATACATGTATTTATAATATTACATAATCATTTAGAGGTATGAAATGAAATGCACCGTTCATGGAGACGGTAAGCCGTACATACGCATGAACGCTACTTTCATTTCTATATCATATTAATGGAATTAAAACTAAATGAGATATATGTATATTTTTAATTCCAGAATTATATTCATCCTTTAGATGTATCATACATCATATATATCCATTATATTTACTTATAATAGTACATTACATTTGAGGATAAGAAATGAAATGCACCGTTCATGGAGACGGTAAGCCGTACGTACGCATGAACGCTACTTTCATTTCTATCTCATACTTTAATGGAAAGAAAACAATAATGATATAAAGGTATATTATAATTCCAGTATAAAATCATATATAATAACTTTAAATCCATCCTTTATACATCCCACATATGGCATTAACGAATCAAATCACTTTGAGGGGGCGGTAGTCCGCACTTCCTAAAATGTAGATATCGCGTATACCCATAATGGAAGCCATAAAGGTATTCCACAAATGAAAAATACAGAAGATTAAGTAAAACATAAAAATATTATATATCATATATAAACATAGTGACATCTTAATGGCCACCTTTGAAGGTGTTATATGAGTTTTGAACAATCATCGTTTCGTGAGGCAGAAATTCGCCATCCACGGAAACAGTATGTTATTTAACCATTAAATGAAGGTATGTGTAAGTGTAGCTCGAATACATATTATAAAAACATCCTAGTATATTTAAGATACTGGAGTTTTTACAAAATAAATTAATAAAAAGAGTTTAGGGGGTTGGAGAAGCAAAATAAAACAAAAGAGCACAAGTGAAGACGTTACCTTAAAATCGGGTAACTCCCCTTTGGTTTGAACCAAAAGGGTTTCTTGAGGAGATTCCTGCCTAAGTTAAGGCTTATAGGATTAGGAGAGGGATGTGGAGAGATAAAATGATCATATCTTGGCCGAACCAAAGGCTTGAGAGGTGTGGGTAAGGTGGTAGAGGTGGGGGCCTTTTATAAGAGGAGAGGAGGGGCACTCTTGGAAAAGTATAAAATGTTACTTTATTTTCAAATGGTATTCGGATTTAAATGGTCCCACATTGATGTGTTTCTAGGATAAGGTGATACGGGTTCGAAATACACCCATTCAATAGGTTTTTTACATGTGTAGATCCTAGATTTTTCATTATCTTTCCATTTTATTTAAATCGTTAAATAATGAGGTCATCGCTGCATCATCATGATGTCATAATAAATTTAATATATTTAATGTCTAAAAATTATAAAAAAAATACTATGATGTAGGAAATCTTTTTAGATTTCTAATTACTATTTATAGTCAAAATTCTTACTTGTATAACCACATGTAAAAATTGTTTTAGTAAAACAAATCATGTTTGTGACATTTTTATTTTAACTTTAAATAAAAGGCATAAATGTCATTATCAAACCCAAGTGGCTCCACGGGGTACCAAAAATAGACCCATGGGTTATATTGGTTGGAAATAACTCATACAATAGGTTTAGGACAAGTTTCAAGATATTTTCATTTTATTATAATATCATTTTTACCTTAAATCACACTAATTACCTTTAATCGTGATTAATAAAACTTAAAAGTTACTTTTTATAAAAAAATTATTTTCATCCCATTGAACAAAATTTTACTTAAAAATTAAAATAATTTAGATTGGATTTTTGAAATTCAAATCACATAAGTGGTAAAGTCCCATTTAAACGAAAAATCAAATTTTGTAACCACCACTTTGTGGTTTCACTATTCATCAAAAATTGATGTTTTTCAGAAAAATACCAAAAATTCACCCTAAGCTATATTTGATATTCCAAATTAAAAAATGATGTCTATTTTACCAAATTCATAACATATAAGTTGCATTAATTAATTTTATAATTAAATCCCGCTGTTAAAACAAATATCGTGTTTTTATGAAACAATATCTTTCAAAAGATTGACACTCGTTTATGTCCAATCTTAAAGTGATATTAATTACAATGACCACCATTGGATTAAATGGTAAAAATATATTATTTTTACACTTTAAAAAAAATTAAAAATATAATCTAATCATATAAATAAATTAGATTAAAAAGAGGTTTTGAATTAAAATACAACATTTTTCACTATTCATTAAAAATTGAACTTTTTTGGAAAAATACCAAAAATTTACACAAAGTAAATTTTGATGTCCCGATTATAAAGAAGAATTTTATTTTGTCAAATATAACACAGAAAATTGTCAAAAAGTGGCTTTAATTCGCATTCAAAAGGCAGTTAATCGACCTTTTAAAGAATATTATAATGTCTAGGCTTAAAATTGGATTCATTCGCATTTTTAATCCTCTAACATTTATTGTAAAGAGTAAAAATATTTAAAAAAACATATATAATCATTTTGTAGTTAGTTCTGTTCATTCCCGCCATTACAATGGCAAGTCATTAACTACCATTTAAAATGATATTATTTTATTATTAGAGTGCAACATAAGATTCCCAAGAAACTCATTGTTGCGTATTGGGTACGACATCGAGAATAGCATCCCCTTTAAATTAATATTAATATTTTATTCACAAATATGGATAAATATAAAAATTTCATATTCTTTATTTACCTGGGGTGTTACATCCTTCCTCCCTTTTGGGAATTGCGTCCTCGCAATTTTAAAATTGAGCTTGGAAACATCCTTGAAAGTCCCACATCGGAACAAGAGTCGGTAAAACAATCACTTTAAAATAAAGAAAGATAAGTACAGAGGTCACTCGAGTTAACCCATACTAGGATTCCAATTATGAAAATATGGACATGGAGGAGAAAACAAAGGGTCATGTTCTGATGGAGAGTGATAGTAAACATGTCTAGGAGAAAGTTAACCATAAGAAAATCACAAACTTGTGATGGGTTAAACGGTATTTGATTCCCCAGTAGGAAAAGTTAACAGACAACATTTTTGTTTTAAGTTACTCTTCATTGAGGAATTTATTTATGAGCTTAACTAAAACATAAGGAAGCTTACATAATTTTCATGTTGACATTCAACTTTTACTAGATTTCTTACACGAACTCATATTTTCTCCAAAAGACGAGTATTTAGGAAGACTTGTTCACATTAAGAGTAATATAGTCAACTTCTAGAGAATCACCTAATCCACAAAAGAGAACTATATATTTCCCATGTCTTTAGAAAAAATCCAAAACCAAAACCAAAAAGGTTAGTACAAGATCAGATAATCCAGAAAAGGATAACCCTTTATAAAAAGAAAATATATTCTTAATCTCCAAAATTTGTCCAACAAAACCCAAAGTTCAACGAGGAACATTCGATAAACAATTTTTCCATAAAATTATTCAAAGTAAACCAATCTAAGATTGAAACCCAAATATTTGAAGGATTTAGTCACATAGTCTTCCAAGTTAAATCATAACATTTATCTCCAAACAACATCGGTTGCTCCTAAAGTCTCGTATTGAAAAATAATTAACCTAATCACATATCCTCCATGATAGGTTAATCATTTTCATAAATAACCCAAAATCAGCTTAATCTTAATTCATAAAATCATTTAACTAAAAAGAATCAGTCAAACTAACCAGGGACTTAACGTAGTCCAGTGGTAGGCGATAAATACCAGTCGCACTTTGGTTGTGGGTTCGATTCCTGCAGCTTTGTCCGACGCGACGGGTTGTCACACGTTCTGCGTGTTGTCCTTTTTCTAAAACTGTATAATTCTCAAAACATTCCCCAAAACGAGATAAAATCTCCAAAAATAATCATAACATAATTTAACCTCAAGTTTATCTCATGCCTTTCATTTTCCATCATATCATATAATAACCCATAATTACCTCAAAAATAAGGATCATATAAACTCTAATGGTTACCTTTATAATTATTACCTGAACTTCCACATCGATTGGTCATCTCGTACATGATGCATTACAGAACATACCATGGTTCAGTGGTTTATCATAACTCCTTGATAGTTGGTTTAGAACAACTACGAGTTTCCTCATTGAATACCCCATTTCATCCAGTCTCTTAATCAGAGTACCACCACAGTTTCCTTCAAACCTATTGTCACTTTGGTGCCTTCTAGATCCATCCATTCACTAAAAACAGAAATGTCAGTGTGAGTATATCAAAAAAACCATCATGTACTAATGAAGAAGATAAACACTAATATATACTTACTCATTCACTTTATCTAAAACTAGGACTCTTTATGAAATCCTATCCATTATAGTAATGTCACTTATGCTTAGAGGATACCCTAACCTCTAAAGTTATCTAAAACGACCTTTGATTCCAACTATAAGGCCCCAACCTTAAACCTTACTTAATATTGAATTAAATGAATAATTCACATTGAGTATCTTTTCAGGTTTAGAGTTTTAGAGAATTAGGACATAACTATTACATCTCAAAAGATTACAAAGTAGTCACTTCTAATAAATTTCCATAAAATAAAAACTCTTAAAAAGAAACATGTCTAGTTCCATGTTTTAGGTAGCATGACTTTCCCTTGATCCCATCCTTGACCCTATTCCACGTTAAGTCCTGTGAAAAACATTTCAAAAACTTGGGATGAGCATAAAAAGATCAGTAAGGGATACAAAAAGAACGAAAACTTTTAGTTTTTCAAAACAACAAGTAAACCATGTATACTTTATCAAAGTAATACTTTTCACCTTTTCGAAGTAGTAAAAACTCTTCACTGAATAAAAGTTCATTACTTACCTTTCTGTAACCAAAAGATTACCATAAAACCCTTATAAAGATCACATAACATATAAAGGTAACTTGGGACATAAACATACTTAAGTGGAATAACCTTAAGGTCGACTTCCACACATATCATTTAATGGAATAGCCATTCGGCCAACTTCCATACATACTTAATGGAATAGCCATACGGCCGACTTCCATACCCAATGCATTGGAGGTTATAACGTAACCACCCGTCCTGGTATTCACGACACCACCCGTCATATGGTTTATCATGTAACCACCCGTAAAATGTCCAAGTACCATAATTACACATAAAATATTGAAAATATAAACATTTCAATAACAACATTTCATTTTCAATCAAAATAACTAATTCCAAGATATTGAATTAATCAATCCATTTTCAAAAATCATTTAAAAGAGATTTTTGAATCAAAGTGTCCCATAAAACTTTGAATCTTTTATTGGAATTATAATTTTAAAACATTAATGTCCATATAAATAAATACTGAAAACCATTTTGAAAACATGGACATTAAAGATAAAGATTTAGAATAATAAATCTTTAAAACATTTAAAACGATATTTTTGTTAAAGAGTTTTTAACAAAATGATAGACTCTTGAATACAAATAATAGCGGAATAAAATTTAATCCGAACTTTATAATATCATGAGAATAAAGGGATTCATGATATAATATGTCAAAGGACAGTATACACACCATATAAGAGTGAATTGGTGCATAACAAAAATGAAGTCTCAAAAGAAATGTAAAATGAGATGAAATCCATTATAGAGAAGGTATCCTTAAATTAAGGATAAATCAATTTCATAATTATGTGTGACAAATATAAATACACCCAATATAAGTGGGTATTAAGTGTAAAACAATCAAATTTTATTCACACATATTCAAAGGATGACATATTCAATAACTACATGTTGAACCCAAAGAAATCGAAATTGGGTTAAGAAGTTCCCTTGGTAAAATTCGACAGCCTAACGACGTCACATAAAATTTTACAAAAAGGGTTGATGAGAGAGATAAAGGGGATCTCATCACTTGGACATAAAATTTACATAAATAAGGATATAGAAGAACATATCCCAACATAATAGTATGTGAATTAAAATACATAACAAAAGAAGTCTTTTAAAAAAAGGAGGGTGAAAGGTTCCCTTACCGAATGGGTATCTTTCGAAACATACACCCCGTGAAAGAAGGAAAATACAACATTGATGTAAATAATCATAAATTAATGTATATTACACAATGAGTAAAATAATGGGCAGTACATACACCACTCAAAGGAAATTGTGGCAAATGTAGCATAAATCTCACAGGAATAAAAGTGAGATGAAAAATCCCTTATGAAAACTCGGCAGCCTAACGACGCCACATAAAACTTACAAAAATGGATTGATGAGATCAAATAGGGTATCTCATCATATTAACATAAAGTTTATAGAAAGATTAATATAAAAGAACATCCCCCAACATAACAAAGAGGAGCTTAAAAGAAGTGATATAAAGGAGAGTACTTAAAAAGAAAGAGAGAGGTTAGATCTCTTACGAATATTCGGTAGCCTAATGACGCCACTCAAAACTTGAAAAATGGATTGAAGAGAGAGAATAGGGTCTCTCATCATATGAACATAAAAATTATAGTAAGATTAATATAAAATAACATCCCAATAACAAGAAATATGATCTTTAAAAGGAATGACATAAAAGAGCGTACTTAAAAAGAAAGAGAGGAGTAGGATTCCTTACCTCGGGTCCGACTTGACTCGATCGTTCTTTAATCTCCTGAATAATAAAGTTGAGTTAATTTATACTTCCTTAAGAACCTTTTTCTAGTTCATTATTCCTTTTATATCACTTATTACCATGTCATGAACATTATGTAATCATTTAAGTTAATAACGGTTGTTTTGTCGTTATTTGGTACTTAAGTCAAAAGTGAACTTATTATATTTACAAGTTGTTCACATAGTCAAATATCCATTATCTCAATAATGATATTCATGATTTGGATATCATATATATCATATATATCCAGCATATACATGTATTTATAATATTACATAATCATTTAGAGGTAAGAAATGAAATGCATCGTTCATGGAGACGGTAAGCCGTACGTACGCATGAACACTACTTTCATTTCTATGTCATATTAATAGAATTAAAACTAAATGAGAGATATGTATATTTTTAATTAAAGAATTATATTAATCCTTTAGATGTATCATAAATCATATATATCCATTATATGTACTTATAATAGTACATTACATTTGAGGATAAGAAATGAAATGCACCGTTCATGGAGACGGTAAGCCGTACGTACGCATGAACGCTACTTTTATTTAAATCTCATACTTTAATGGAAAGGAAACAATAATGATATAAAGGTATATTATAATTACAGTATAACATAATATAAAATAACTTTAAATCCATCCTTTATACATCCCACATATGGCATTAACGAATCAAATCACTTTGATGGGGCGGTAGTCCGCACTTCCTAAAATGAAGATATCGCGTATACCCATAATGGAATCCATAAAGGTATGGCACAAATGAAAAATACAGAAGCTTAAGTAAAACATAAAAATATTATATATCATATATAAACATAGTGACATATTAATGTCCACCTTTGAAGGTTTTATATGAGTGTTGAACAATCATCGTTTCGTGAGGCAGAAATTCGCCATCCACAAAAACAGTATGTTCTTTAACCATTAGATGAAGGTGTGTGTAAGTTTAGCTCAAATAAATATTATAAAAACATCCTAGTATATGGAATATACTGGATTTGTTACAAAATAAATGAATAAAAAGAGTTTAGGGGTTGGAGAATCAAAATAATACAAAAGAGCACAAGTGAAGACGTTACCTTAAAATCGGGTAACTCTCCTTTGGTTTGAACCAAAAGGGTTTCTTGAGGAGCTTCCTGCCTAATTTAAGGCTTCTAGGATGAGGAGAGGGATTTTCAGAGACAAAATGATCATATATTGGCCGAACCAAAGGCTTGAGAGGTGTGGGTAAGGTGGTAGAGGTGGGGGCCTTTTATAAGAGGAGAGGAGGGGTACTCTTGGAAAAGTATAAAATGTTACTTTATTTTCAAATGGTATTCGGATTTAAATGGTCCCACATTGATGTGTTTCTAGTATAAGGTGATAAGGGTTCTAAATCAACCCATACAATAGGTTTTTGACATGTGTAGGTCCTAGACTTTTCATTATCTTTCCATTTTATTTAAATCGTTAAATAATGAGGTCATCGCTGCATCATCATGATGTCATAAATAATTTAATTTATTTAATGTATAAAAATTATAAAAAAAATACTATGATGTAGGAAATCTTTCTAGCTTTCCAATTACTATTTATAGTCAAAATTCTTACTTTTATAACCACATGTAAAAATTGTTTTAGTAAAACAAATCATGTTTGTGACATTTTTATTTTAACTTTAAATAAAAGGCATAAATGTCATTATCAAACCCAAGTGGCTCCATGGGGTACCAAAAATAGACCCATGGGTTGTCTTGGTCGGACATAACTCATCCAATAGGGTTAGGACAAGTGTCAAGATATTTTCATTTTATTATAATATCATTTTTACCTTAAATCACACTAATTACCTTTAATCGCGATTAATAAAACTTAAAAGTTACTTTTCATAAAAAAATTATTTTCATCCCATTGAACCACATTTTACTTATAAATTAAAATCATTTAAATTTTATTTTTTAAATTAAAATCATAGAAGTGGTAAAGTCCCATTTAAACGAAAAATCAAATTTTGTAACCACCACTTTGTGGTTTCACTATTCATCAAAAATTGATGTTTTTCAGAAAAATACCAAAAATTCACCCTAAGATATATTTGATATTACAAATTCAAAAATGATGTCTATTTTACCAAATTTATAACATAGAAGTTTCATTAATTAATTTTATAATTAAATCCCTCTTGTAAAACAAATAGCGTGTTTTTATGAAACAATATCTTTCAAAAGATTGACACTCGTTTATGTCCAATCTTAAAGTGATATTAATTACAATGAACACCATTGGATTAAATGGTAAAAATATATTCTATTTAAACTTTAAAAGATAATCTAATCATATAAATAAATTATATTAAAAAGAGGTTTTGAATTAAAATACAACATTTTCACTATTCATTAAAAATTGAACTTTTTTGGAAAAATACCAAAAATTTACAAAGTAAATTTTGATGTCCCGATTATAAAGAAGAATTTTATTTTGTCAAATATAACACATAAAATTGTCAAAAAGTGGATTTAAAAGAGGTTCGCCTTCAAAAGGTGGTTAATCGACCTTTTAAATAATATTAGAATGTCTACGCTTAAAATTGGATTCATTCGCATTTTTAATCCTCTAACATTTATTGTAAAGAGTAAAAATATTTGACAAACATATATAATAATTTTGTAGTTAGTTCTGTTCATTCCCTCCATTACAACGGCTAGGCATTAACTACCATTTAAAATAATATTATTTTATTATTAGAGTGCAACGTAAGATTCCCAAGAAACTCGTTGTTGCGTATTGGGTACGCCATCAAGCATAGCATCCCCTTTAAAGTAATATTAATATTTTATTCACAAATATTGATAAATATAAAAATTCCATATTCTTTATTTACCTGGGGTGTTACACATGCTCCTCTTTACTTTTAGAATAAACCAAAATATTATCAATAATCACAACCACCGTTTATCACATGAGTCTACTAATCCATCACTGCAGTAAACTGTTTAGTTCCAATTCTGACCATCTCGGGTTGCTGATTTGGAAGGTCATTTTTCTCTGTATTCCTTCCCAACATAGCTAACCTATTTCCTCTCTGGAAAACCATTCCGAACACAGAAATATCTTAGGCAAAGCAACATAGTAATCTGTAAATTCTACACCATTTCAATATTAACATAAATAGATTTATGGATATTAATTTAACAATACCCTAACTCATAAAGTTCTCTAAACCGTCCTCTGATACCAACTTTAAGGACTCGACCCCAAACATTACATAATCTTGAATAAAATGAATAATTCACAATAAGGATCTTTTCAGGTTTATAGTTTTAGAGAATTAGGCCATAACTATTACATTAAATTTCAAAAATTACAAAGTAGACACTTCTACTCAGTTTCCATTTTTTTTCACAAAATAAAAACTCTTAAAAAGAGTCATGTCTAGTTCCATGTTTTAGACAACATCACTTTTCCTTGATCCCATCCTTAACCCTTTTCATCTTTAAGTCCTGTGAAAAACATTTCAAAACATCGGATGAGTATAAAAAGATCAGTAAGGGTTATAAAAAAAAAGAAAGAAAACATTAGTTCATCATTTCATACATAAAATAATCTCTTTAACATACATCATTAAATCATAATATTTATGAATAAAATATTGAAAACATAAATCATAAAGGTAACTTGTGGCATCCACATCATACTTACATTGTAGATATCAGAGCTACATAGGGAGTTACATTTTGAATACCCATCCCAGTATATTCCCTAAATCCTTTAAGAGAAACATTCACATTTACCTCTGTCACATTACCCAATGCATTGGAGAGCTATCTTAGGCTCACCCACCATTGGTTTATCATGGAACCACCCGTATACGTAAACAATGCCCAAGAAACATAACATATTCATAACACATAAAAAATTATAAAGGAAAGACAACATTTCCACATTTCAATCACAATATATCATTTAAGTATATTGACATAAAAAATCCACTATCAAAACAATTTTCAATACCAAAATATGTAAAAGAGTATATGGTATTTATTTAATTTTTAAAAACATTACGTCTTATTAAGGAAGCCATAGATCAAATAATACTCACGGCGTCAGAAAGGTCGTTGTCACCGCATAAGTTAAAAAAATTCCTTTTTTTGGTTCAGTAAAACGATTCATAGAAAAATATTACCTTTGAATGTAATGAAAAGTCAAAGGTGTTTATACAGCGTAAAAAAGAAAATCGTGTCTTGAAACAAAATATGCCTCAATGAAAGGAGATTGAGACAAAGTCCCTTAAAAATATCATTTTGTAAATAAAGTAGATCAATTAAGTGTATTCACTACAAGCACACATAAATAAAGTATAAATAAATGATAAGATATAAAAATTAATTTCTCACATAATCAATGAATGACATAAATATGAAAGATAAGATCAACCCAAAGAATGGGAATTGGGTTAAGAAGTTCCCTTACCTTGTGTCCGACATGACCCGTTTGTTCTTTAATCTTCTGAATAATAAACTAAAGTTAATTTATAATTTCTTAAGAACATTTTAAAGTTTATTATTCCTTTTATATAACTTATTAGCATGTTATAAACATTATGTAATCATTTAAGTTAATAACGGTTATTTTATTGATATTTGGTACTTGAGTCAAAAATGACCTCCTTATAATTACTAGTTGTTCATGTGGTCAAATATCCATTATCTCCATAATGATATTTATGATGTAGATATCATATATATCATATAAATCTAGTATATAAATGTATTTATAAAAGTACATAACTTTTGGAGGTAAGAAATGAAATGCACCGTTCATGGAGACGGTAATCCGTGCGTACGCAAGAACGCTACTTTCATTTATATTTTGTATTTAATGGAATAAAAACATAATGATACATAAATATATTATAATAAAAGTATAATATAATATATAATATCATTAACTCTATCCTTTATATGTCCAACATATGACATGAACGAGTCATATCACTTTGAGCGGGTGATAGTCCGCACTTCCTCAAATGAAATTATCACGTTTACCCATTATGGAAATCATAAAGGTATGATTTAAATAAAAATAAATAAGTATAAAGAAAACATAAACATAATATATATCATATATAAATATATTTCCATCTTAATGGCCACCATGAGATGCGATAGGAGATAATTGAACAATCATCGCTTCGTGAGACCTTATTTTTCCATCCACAGAAACGGTAAGTTTTTCACCCATTAGATGGAGGTGTGTGTAAGTTTAGTTCAAATAATTCACATAAAACATAATAGTATATTAAGTATACTGGTTTTGTTTTAAAATAAATGAATAAAAAGATTTTAGGGGTTGGATATGTAAAATAAAAGAAAATAATTTAAGAGAAACCGTTACCTTTAATTCGGGTAACTCCCTTTGGTTTGAACCAAAAGGACTTCTTGAAGTGCCTTCTGCCTTAGGTAAGACTTATAGGATGATGAGAGGTATTTAGGGAGATTAATTGGGTAGAGGTTGGATGTTCCAAGGGGCTTGAGAGGTGTGAGGAATGAGTTAGAGGTGAGGTCTTTTTATAAGGGGAAGGAGGGGCTCTTTAGGAAAGTTTGAAAAAGTTATTTTTTTATAAACTTTCTTCTATTTCAAAAGGTCCAAAACTAATTAATGTCGAAGATAATATGACTCATGTTAGAAATAAAATCGTCCAATAATAATTTTATAGGTTTTGGATATTTTTTTAATATTTATAATATTATTTATTTAAATCATTTATTAATGAGGTAAATACTGTATCATTTTTGTGTCATAAATAATTTTATTTATTTGATGTCTAAAAATTATAAAAAAATACCATGATGTAAGAAATATTTTTATCTTTCAAATTAATATTTATAGTCTAAATGATAACTTATATAACCCCATGTAAAAATTTCCTTACTAAAAGATATATGTTTGTGTCATTTTTGTCTTTACTTTAAATTAATTAATCTAATGTGCCATTATCACACCCAAGTGGCTCCATGGGGTCTCAAAATTGACCCAAAGATGACAATGGTCGTCCATGACTCATCCAATAAGGTTATGACAAATGTTAAGTTAATTTATTATTATTATTATATTCTTTTTATCTTGAATTACCCTATTTACCTTTAACCGCGGTAAATAAAAGTCAAAAGTTACTATTCACCAAATATTATTTTCATCTTATTAAACCAAATTTTACTTACTAATAACAAACATGTATGCCGGATTTTCAAAATTCAATTCATAGAAGCGGTAAAATTTCATTTAAATGAAAAAGTCAGTTTTTTTAACTACTGCTTAGTGGTTTCAGTATTCATCAAAAATTGAAGATTTTCAGAAAAATACCAAAAATTCAGCCTAAGATATATTTGATATTCCAATTTCAAAAATGATTTCTATTTTAAAAAATTAAAAACATAGAATTTTCATTAATTAATTTAAAAATAATTCCCATTGTCAAAACAAATAGCGTGTTTTTTAAGAAACTATATCTATCAAAAGATTAACAATTGTTTCTATCCAATTTCAAAGTGAAATTAATTCTATTGACAACCATTGGATTAAATGGTAAAAATATAATCTAATTACACTTTAAAACCAATTACAAATATAATCTATCTATATAAATAAATTATATTAAAAAGCTGATTTGAATTAAAATACAATATTTTTCACTATTTATTAAAAAATGAATTTTATCTGAAAAATACAAAAAAATTACCCAAAGTAAATTTTGGTGTCCCAATTTTAAAGAAGAATTTTATTTGGTCAAATAGAATGTATAAAAGTGACCAAAAATATATTTAAAGAGGTTTCTCCATAAAATGTTGATAAATCGACCTTTTAGTGAATATTAGAGTTTTTAGGCTTAAAATCGAATTCTTTTCTTATTTTAAGCTTCTAGATTTTATTGGATAAATGTAATAACATTATTAAACATATAAAATCATATTGTAGCTAGTTCTATTCATTTTCGCCAATACAATGACTAGGCATTAACTACCATTTAAAATAATAATATTATATTATTAGTGTGCAACGTAAGATTTTAAAGAAACTCGTTGTTGCGTATCAGGTAAGACATAGAACATAACATCCCCATTAAAGTAAAATTAATATTTAATTCAAAAATATCAATATGAAAATATCATATTTCTTTATTTACCTAAGATGTTACATCCTTCCCCCTTTTGGAAATTGCATCCTCACAATTTTTATTCACTTATCAAATAAGTGGGGGTATTTATCCCTCATAGAATTTTCAGATTTCCACATTGCCTCTTCAACCATATGGTTTTTCCACAAAACATTTACCCAGTGAATCACCTTATTCCGTAACACTTGCTCTCTACGGTCAAGAATCTGGACTGGTTGTTCCTCATAAGAGAGATTCTCTTCCAACTGAACTACCTCTGGAATCAAAACATGAGATGGATCTGGCATATACTTTCTCAACATTGAAACATGAAAAACATTGTGTAACTGGGATAAACTTAGAGGTAAAGAAACTCTGTATGCAACTGATCAAACTTTTTCCAGGATTTCATAAGGTCCAATGAAACTCAGAATCAACTTTACCTTCTTACCAAAATGCATCACACTTTTCCAGGTAGAATCTTTGAGAAAGACATGATCACCTACCTCAAAATATAGATACTTCCTCCAGTTATCCACATAACTTTTCTACCTGTTCTGAGCTGTTCTCATGTTCTTCTAAATCAACTGAACTTTTTCTTCCATCTCTTCTACCAATTCTGGTCCCATCAACTTCCTTTCACCTAATTCATCCCAAAAAGCTGGAGTTCGACATTGCTTCACATATAATGTCTCAAATAGAGCCATCTGTATACTGGAATGAAAATTGTTATTATAAAAAAATTCAACCAAAGAAATATATTTTTCCTAACTTCCCTGGTAATATAGTGAACAAGCACGTAGTATATCCTCCAAGGTCTAAATTGTTTGTTCTGACTTCCCATCTGATTGAGGATGAAATGTTTTTAAAAAATTTAATTCAGTACCCAACGACTTTTGAAGGCCTTTCCAAAAGTTATAAGTAAACCTGGGATCACGATCAGATACAATGGATTGGGGAACACCATGAAACCTGACTATCTCTTTAACATAAAACCGAGAAAGTTGATCTAGAGATAATGTATCTTGAATAGTAAGGAAATGAGCATTTTTCTTCAATCAATCAACAATAACCCAAATTGCATTATTACCTCAAGATTTCTTTGGTAATCCCACAACGAAGTCCATGGATATATTTTCCCGTTTCCACTCTAGAACTGGTAAAGACTGAAGCATCCCTTTCAGTAACTGCCATTCAACTTTAACCTGATAACAAGTCAAACACTTCACAGTAAAATCAGCAATATCTCTTTTCATTCCACCCCCAGTAGTACTTCTGAAGATCTCTATACATATTAGTACTGCCAGGATGAACTTAAAACAAGGAAATATGAGCTTCACATAACAACTCATTCTTCAACTATGAATCACAAGGCATGTATAATCTTTTCCCAAACCTGAATACACAATCATTATCAATGTTAAATTCAAGAAACATACCCTTCTGAACCAACTCTACCTTTTTCTATCACTAACTATCTTCTTTTTGTGCTTTCTTAATTATGTATGATATAGATGATTCCATGGACACCTGAAACAAAACAGAGGAATTTCCTGCACCAAAAAAATCTATGCCAAAGTTCATCAAATCAAAAACCAAAGGATCTCATTACAAACGTAGCATGGTTAATGAAGCTTTAATTTTTTGACTCAAAGCATCATCCACTTTATTTTATTTTCCCATATGGTAATGGATCATGCAATCATAATCCTTGATTAATTCTAACCACCTCCTCTATCTCATGTTCAATTCTTTTTGAATGAATATATACTTCAAACTTTTATGGTCAGTATAAATTTCACATTTTAATCTATACAAATGATGCCTCCAAATTTTTAAAGAAAAAACAATAACAGCTAATTCCAAATCAAGTGTAGGGTAATTTAACTAATGGGGTTTCAACTGATGTGAAGCATAAGAAATTACCTGATCATTCTATATAGGGACACGACCAAGTCCTTTCAATGAAGCAAAACTATAAATAACAAACTCACCATTTATAGAAGGCAATTCCAAAAATGAAGCATTCAACAATCTTCTTTTCAATTCCTGAAAACAATCACCACATTCTTTTGTCAAAAAAACTTAACACCTTTTCGAGTCAACTTAGTTATTGGACTAGATAATCGTGAAAAAATTCAACAAACCTCTGGTAATAACCTACCAAACCAATAAAACTATGGATATCAGTTATATATGTGGGTCTTGGACATTCTTTAACATCTTTTGTTTTAGTTATTCCATTTTTTTGAAACAATGTGACCAAGGAAAAAAATTTGTTGTAACCAAAACTCACACTTACTGAATTTTCCATACAGTTTCTTTTATCTTATGGTTTTCAAGACAACCCTTAAATGACTTTCATGCTCGTTTTTACTTTTAGAATAATCCAAAATATTATTAATAAACACAAACACCATTTATCACCTGAGTCAACTGATCCATCACTGCACTAAACCGTTTAGTTCCAATTCTGACCATCTCAGGTTGCTGATTTGGAAGGTCATTTTCCTCTGTATTCCTTCCCAACATAGCTGACCTATTTCCTCTCTAGAAAACCATTCTGAACACATAAATATCTTAGGTGAAGCAACATGGTAATTATAAATCATTTCAATATTAACATAAATAGATTTATAGATATTAATTTATCAATAACCTAACTCCTAAAGTTATTTAAACTGGCCTCTGATACCAACTTTAAGGAACCGACCTTAAACATTACAAAATCTTGAATTAAATGAATAATTCATAATGAGGATCTTTTCAGGTTTAGAGTATTAGAGAATTAGGACATAACTATTACATTACATTTCAAAAATCACCAAGTAGACACTTTTATTTAGTTTTCATTTTTTTTTGCAAAATGAAAACTCTTGAAAAAAAGAGTAATGTTTAGTTCCATGTTTTAGATAGCATGACTTTTCCATGATCCCATCCTTCACACTATTAATATTTATGTCCAATGAAAAACATTTCAAAACATGGGATGAGCATAAAAAGCTCAGTAAGGGTTATAAAACAAAGAAAGAAAACATTAGTTCATCATTACATATATAACATAAGCACTTTAACATACCTAATTAAAAAATAATATTTATGAATAACACATTGAAAACATAAATCATAAAGGTAACTTTTGGAATCGATTCATACTTACATTATAGTTATCACATCTACGTAGGGAGTTACATTTAGAATACCCATGACATTATACTCCCTAAATCTCCTAGGAGAAACATTCATGTTTACCTCCGTCACGTTAGCCAATGCATTGGAGAGCTATCTCGGGCTCACCAGCCCAAGGTTTACCACGGAACCATTTGTATATGTAAACAATGACCATGAACCATAACATATTCATAACACAAAAAAAACTTAAAGGAAAGATAACATTTCCAAATTTCAATCCCAATATATCATTTAAATATATTTGCATAACCAATCCATTATCAAAAAAATTTTCAATACCAAAATAGATAAAAGAGTACATGGTAATTATTTTATTTTTAAAAACATTACGACTTGTTAAGGAAGCCATAGATCAAATAATACTCGCGGCGGCGGAAAGGTCATTGTCACCGCTTACATTAAAAATAAACATTCCCATTTTTGTCTTTTAGTAAAACGCTTCATAGAAAAAGATTCCCTTTGAATGAAATGAAAAGTAAAAGGTGTTTATACATCGTATAATAGAAATTCATGTATTAAAACAAAATATTCCTCAATGAAAGGAGATTGAGATGAAGTCCCTTACAAAGATCATTTTGTAAATAAAGTAGATCGATTATGTGTATTCACTACAACACACATAAATAAAGTATAAATACATGATAAGATATAAAAATTAATTTCTCACATAATCAAATAATGACATAAACATGAAAGATAAGATCTACCCAAATAATGGGAATTGGGGTAAGAAGTTCCCTTACCTCGTGTCTGACTTGACCCGTTCATTCTTTAATCTCCTGAATAATAAACTAAAGTTAATTTATACTTTTCTTAATAAAAATTTCAAGTGTATTATTCCTTTTATATAACTTATTACTATGTTATAAACATTATTTAATCAATTAAGTTAATAACGATCATTTTGTCGATATTTGGTACTTGAGTAAAAAATGAACTCCTTATAATTACAAGTTATTCATGTGGTCAAATATCCATTATCTACATAATGATATTTATGATTTATATATCATATATATCATATATATCAGATATATCTAGTATATATATGTATTTATAACAGTACATAACTTTTGGAGGTAAGAAATGAAATGCACCGTTCATGGAGACGGTAAGCCGTACGTATGCATGAACGCTACTTTCATTTCTATTTCATATTTAATGGAATAAAAAATAATGATACATAGGTATATTATAATTAAAGTATAATATCATATATAATATCATTAACTCCATCCTTTATACATCCCATATATGGCATTAACGAGTCATATCACTTTGAGGGAGCGGTAGTCCGCACTTCCTCAAATTAAATTATCACGTTTACCCATTATTGAAACCATAAAGGTATGACATAAATAAAAATATGGAAGCATAAAGAAAAAATAAACATAATATATATCATATATAAATACAGTTCCATATTAAGGGCCACCATGAGAGGTGGTATGAGATAATTGAACAATCATCGTTTCATGATGCGTTAGTTTTCCATCCATAGAAATAGTATGTTCTTCACCCATTAGATAGAGGTGTGTGTAAGTGTAGTTCTAATACTTGTCATAAAAAAATCATAGTATATTGAGGATAATGGTGTTTTTATAAAATAAAGGAATAAAAAGAGTTTAGGGGGTGGAGAATAAAATAAAAGAAAAGAGATTAAAAGAAATTGTTACCTTTAGTTCGGGTAACTCCCTTTGGTTTGAACCAAAAGGACTTCTTGAAGTGACTTATACCTAAGGTAAGGCTTCTATGAGGAGTAGAGATTTGTAGGTATCTTAATTGGGTAGAGGTTGGACAAAAAAAGGGGCTTGAGAGGTGTGAGGAATGGGTTAGAGGTGAGGGATTTTTATAAGGGGGAGGAGGGGCTCTTTAGGAAAGTTTGAAAATGTTATTTTATTATAAACTTATCTTCAGTTTCCAAAGATCCAAAACTCATTAAAGTATAATATAAGATTACTCATGTTAGAAATAAAATCATCCAATAAAAGTTTTTCACGTTTTGGATATTGTTTTAATATTTATAATCTTATTTATTTAAATCATTTATTAATGTGGTAAATACTGCATCATTTTTGTGTCATAAATAATTTTATTTATTTGATGTCTAAAAATTATAAAAAAATACCATTATTTAGGAAAGATTTTTATATTTCTAATGAATATTTATAGTCAGAAATATAACATATATAACCCTATGTAAAAATTACTTTACTATAAGATTTATGTTTGTGTCATTTTTGTCTTTGCTTTAAATTAATTAATCAAAAGCGTCATTGTCACTCCCAAGTGGCTCCATGGGGTCCCAAAATCAACCCAAGGATTCCCATGGTCGGCCATGACTCATCCAATAAGTATATAAGAAGTGTTAAGTTAATTTTGTGTTATTATGATATTATTTTTACATTTAATTACCCTATTTACCTTTAATCGAGGTAAATAAATGTCAAAAGTTACTATTCACCAAAAATTATTTTCATCTTATTCAACCACATTTGACTTACTAATAATAACCATGTATGTTGGATTTTTGAAATTCAATTCACAGAAGCGGTAAAATTTCATTTAAATGAAAATGTCATTTTTTAACTACTTAGTAGTTTCACTATTCATCAAAAATTGATGTTTTTCTGAAAAATACCAAAAATTCAGCCTAAGATATATTTGATATTCCAAATTCAAAAATGATGTCTATTTTAAAAAATTCAAAACATAGAATTTGAATTAATTAATTTAAAATTAATTCCCATTGTCAAAACAACTAGCATGTTTTTAAGAAATAATATCTATTAAAATATTGATACTTGTTTATGTCCAATTTCAAAGTGAATTTAATTCCAATGACCACCATTAAATTGAATATTAAAAATATAATATAATTAAACTTTAAACCCAATTAAAATGATAATCTAACCATATAAATAAATTAGATTAAAAGGAAAATTTGAATTAAAATACTGTATTTTTCACTATTCATTAAAAATGAATTTAATCTGAAAAATACCAAAAAATTACCCAAAGTAAATTTTGGTGACCCTATTCTAAAGAATAATTTTATTTGGTCAAATAGAATGTAAAAAGGTGATCAAAACTATATTTAAAGAGGGTTCGCCATCAAAAGGAGGTAAATCAACCTTTTAATGAATGTTAGAGTATTTATGCTTAAAATCAAATTCTTTTCTTATTTTAATTCTATATATTTTATTTTGTAAATGTAAAAACATTTAAGAAACATGTAAAATCATATTGTAGTTAGTTCTATTCATTCCCACCAATACAATGACTAGGCGTTAACTACCATTTAAAATAATAATATTATATTATTAGTGTGCAACATAAGATTTCAAAGAAAACCATTGTTGCATATCGGGTAGGCCATCGAACATAGAATCCCCTTTAAAGTAAAATTAATATTTAATTAAAAAAAATATTAATATGAAAATATCATATTTCTTTATTTACCTAGGATGTTACAATGGTTTTCCTTCAAATGTTTTCTCTAAAAATGTTTCAAAGGTTTTTACATAAATGAGCTTGTTAAAATATATTTTGATGTTATAGCATGGAATACTTTTATTTAGGTGGCCTCCTACTGGGATTTTGATTACACCCTGCATACACCCTCTGATGTACATAGACCTTGTTGTATGTTTGATTTAGGTAATGGAATGGTGTATCGGGATGGAGGTTTGGGCTTCTAATGGTCTTCTCTTGTGGATCTTGGTGGTGGAGGATTGAGGTTGTTTCTCATATCGTTACATGTATATTTGGGATGTAGTTTTAGTCCCCTTTTATTATAGTTTTTAGGGTTTTTTTCTAAGTTGTAAACCTTAAGACTGAGAAGTTTTTATTCCATGTTTGGTTGTTGTTTTCGAGTTTTGGGTTATTTATAACCTTTAGTCCTTTACATTTTTGTGATTGGGTAGAATCATTCCCATTTCTCATTACTGATACCCGAGCACTATTTTACAGCCTGTGGGGATCAAGAATTCCCCTTGGGCCATGCCATGGACTAGGTCGGGTGCCAGGTCGAATGGCGACCCGACTTGGTTCGTGAAACTCATGATATAAGCATGAAATAAGTTTTTTTAAATATTTTAATGGACAAAAAATTATTATAAGGAGTAAAATAAAACATTTTAGATTAATATGTTCAATTATGAAATCTATTATCGAGTTTTTGGATAAACAATTATATTTAAATCTAATAAAATAACTATAATGATACATTTAAATTAACTATGTATTCACAAGGATCTATTTGTTTTGGATTTATTAGTATGTCACCAAACACTCCATATTGAACCCATATGATAATATATGTTTTGGGAATAAATATAATTGATTATTTTGGTATATATTCATCTTTATGGGTAAACAATGCGTTTTTATAAAAACATTTTTCATTCGAATAAGAATGACTTTACTAAAATAAATTTTTACCACCTATAGAAATTTAATGCAATAAAATGGATTTAAAATTTGGAATTAGAATTTTAAAATTAGATATTAATTCCAATTTAATTTTATGTCAATAAAATAAGTTACCATTGAATTGTTTTTTCAACTAGATGGTGGTTTAAATTTTTAAAAATATGTTAAATCAATGGATAATTCCAAAAAACCCTATCTATAATTGATTGGCTGAGTGTATACTCAAACATATCTTATCTTTTAATTTTGGATAATTAAATTTATATTTTTATGGGTGTGAATTTTATTATACATTAAAAATATTATTATTTAATGCAGTTTTAAACCCCTCACTTAGAAAAGGATACATTCACCACCTCACATATCCACACACCATTGTATCATTATCTCAAACACAAATTGATATAATACCTTACCATATATGTTTCCCATGATGTATAGGTTTTGGTAATACTATAAAACCAATCTATGAAGGCATAAGGAGTTACCTAAATGAAGATATCCAAGGAAAATGTAATTTTCTTAAAAGAGTTCATTAATTTTTCAGTATTTTTACACCTCTAAAAAATATATTATTACTATATTAATGTAATTAAATTAGTATAATTAGTATACTAAAATTTAATTATGTTGATGTACAAAACATTATGTTCCTTTCTCATATCCACTAGAATATGAAAATAATTTCTATGTTACGTGCGGGCTACCGCCTCCATGAATGATGTATTTCATTTCTCATCACCTCCTTACACAAATGTATTTGAAAATGAATTTTATGAATTTTTAGAATATTTATAACATGATTAAGGTTATTTAAATATAATTTTTCAATTCCATTTAAATCATAAATAATAAATTTCCATCAAAATAATTAACATGTTAAAATGAGAATTCAATTAAACTTTGTTAGTAATAACATCACATGAGTATCTTTTATTCATATTCTTCATAAAACTATCCATGAATCTGATTTATTAATTTAATAAAATGTTTTTTAAAACATTGATCTTCTTCAAAATAGATATTATTAATATAAAATATTACATCCATACACATTTTTGTTTTTATAACACTTTCTTATTTGGATAGGTTTTACCACATATTTGAATGATGTTATAATTTTTTGACTTGAATGTTAAAGAAGAACTTATATAATGGAAATATTTTGTAATAAAAATATATTTTATATGTTATAATGATTATATAATGGTAATGTAAAAATTTATATTTTTTAATAAATTAAATTCAATTTATGAAACTAAAATATAAAATAGCATATTTTATTAAGTATTCCATGAAAAAGGTCTCTATAAGTTCCATAAAATTTTCATAGTACTTCATAAATTTATCAAAAATACCATATATTCATAGACAATAAGTAATAGTGAAATATTTATCATAATAATAGAATTAAAAGTAAACTATAATGATTTTAGAAACCCATATGAATCACAATTATCAAGAATAATTGAAAAAACATACCATTTCCTAGAATATGGAAAATATTTATTTATATAATGTTATAAACACTATATCATGACACATATATAAATTATTATGCTAATAGATAATTCATTTTTACCATTACTAGGATATGTAATCCATTTTAGTGGTTATCTATAGAACGTCCCCAAAATGAATAATGTGAACTCTACCAGTTTAGTAAATAAATGTAATATGATAATAACAAAATAAAGGGATAATAATGAACATGTAAATTATAATTAAGAATGTAACTAATTAATATTTTTTTTTTCGATTGGTTTTAGGAAATACAATGAATGTTGGGAGTTTGGGTAAAATATTTTTATAAAAAGTATTTTAAATGGTTTTATATTTTCTTATAACTCATTTTCATCCATTTCTATATTATTTCAATAAATTTTCCAGTACCCATAAATTTTATCTTAATGTCATTATCCATAAATTTTCACTTTATAAATATTTAAAAATAAATACCTTTATCATTATTTCATTTGATATTTTTTTTACTTTAAATACAATGGGTTGAAGAGAATGTTTTTTAAAATTTATCGCTTGATTTAATTTCCCATTAGCATGATAAATATTTATTATAAATCTTTATTTTCAAGTTTTTATTTTATTATATTGAAAAATAAATTCCCAATGTTAAAAAAATTTCGTCGTTGAAAGTGTTTTCAATGGAAAGCATATTTTCTTTTATTTATATGTTATAATACTATGTTATTATACATATAGGTTCCAAATAACATTTTTTGTGTTTTATAAAGAATGTTATATCCCCTATGTTTTTATTCTTGTTTTAGTTTCTCAAAATTATATATTGTTATGAATTACCTGTTAAAACCTTATAAATCATTTGGTAATTATTTCATCTTTGAATAATTTATATTGGAATTAATTGGTGATGATATTAAATTATAATAATTGTTAAATATGTTATTTAAATAGTTACAGTAATATGATTTCTCATATAACATTCACGATTATGGGTTTTCCTTTATTATTTATTATGATATTTTATTTGAAATGATCTTGATTTCATGAGTATATAAGTCACATTAAGCATAACGTTTATTATGAAAATTGGAAAAATTGCTCATGGATATTATTGTATTTCAATGGACTAACATGTTAAATTTATTTTCAAACCCATACTAAGATACAAATACTCATCCCACATTTTCAAATGATTTTATATAAATTTTTGATGTATATGAATAATATTAATTTCAATATTTATATTATGAATATTTTTTGAGCGAACCATGTTTGTAATGATTAAAACAAGTGTTAATATAAGAACATGTTTCCATGGATCAAAATGTACAAATTATGTAACTCAAATCATTTTGTTGTCATTTCTATTCCAATTTCTATAAAAATAAATACCTTAATTATCATATAAAAGTTGGAAAATGAAATTCGTTTTATAAATCAGTAAGTATGGGTTGGTTATATTTAGGATATTGTAGTTGGTATTAGAGAAGAGTTTATATTTTTCTTTGAGGTAATAATTTTTATAAGGAAAGAAAATATGGGGAATCTAATTTATAGTCATCTTATTATTAAAGTTTTTTGAAATAATTTATGGGATTCCACATTAGTTCATTAGATATATGTCTATTTTAGAATGGTTTAAAATAGAGGTAATAGTATAAATGATATAGGTATGTTTCAAGATGTCGATACACTTCCAAATAAATTACTCAATATTGGTGGATTTGGGGTTGATCAATTTGAAAATGTGTTAGCTCTATTAAAAGTGGTTATAAATGAGACACCTCAAAACCACACTACCTGTAAATCCCCAGATCCAGGTGCCACTCAACGGGTGCCTCAGACCTGGTTCACCACGTGACCTCAAGCGCATTTCCCCAAACGCCAGAGGCTTCTGACTAGCAGTGAGGGCCCAAGTCTGATAGTGGGGAAACGATGCCCTCATTTGTCAAAGTGTAGCGCAGCGGAATAAAATAAAAAGTATAAAAAAATAGTGGAAGAAGTAACAATACATATAACTGAAATGAATATCGTATAAAAAAAGGGAACCAGCAGTCATATATATTTGTGAAGATGCAGCATGTCACTATTCTATAAAACAACCAGAACATGTTACACTATAATACAACACATTAAAACAGAAGTACAAGTACAGAAAAGCAAAACAGAAAATCCAATGGCATCACGAGCCTGGGCTCGGTCCCATGCCCTCCTACTCCTCAGCAGCAATCAAGTACCTGTATAGGGACCCTTTCCCTTATATACACCTGTAGAAATGAAATCTGTTTGGGCCGAAAAGCATGACCCAAACAGGGTGTGAGAAATAAATCCCAGTAGGTACCCACCAAAGGCCCGTGCCCAACTATGTGAAAATATGCAACAACAGTGTGCAGTAGTAAAAATGCAATAAACTAAGCAGTACTCAAAAGTAACTAATTTTACCAGTTATATTGACATTTTTTTATTCATTTAATCATTCATTATAAGGAAACCACCACAGTGAATTCCTATGTAAACGGTCAGTGTCCTCAGACACACAAACCCTTACCCTCAGGTAATCAGAAATGTAACCCGCAGGTATTTTCCCACAGGCATATAGATATTTCCCGCAGGTGTACAAAGTGTCTCCCTTAGGCACAGAGTCTATTGCCCACAGGCACGGAAGAAATTGTCCTCAGGCTAAAGATGCACTGCCCTCATGCTAAGTAAAAAACTTCCCTCAGGATAAAAAAGTAACCGGTCCATGCCTAATATATAAACAAGTAATTACATACAATTCCTCTCAAGGAAATTTAATGTGCAAAATAAACATGAAATACCCTCAGGTGTCCCGGCCAAATGGCTAAATAGAGGAACGCACCCCAGGGTGGTCCTGGATCCAAGAAATGATCCCAAACAACAATTTATTATCACATTTAATGACCTATACAATTATAGGTATTAAAAATATCCAAGGCCTCAGCCACATAACACCCCAATCATGGGTTTGTAGTACAAAAATACACACAAACGCACAACAGTTGGAAATTAAACACCAAGCCACCTACCTTAAATGCCAACAAACGCTATACACGAACGTTGATTCCAGAAACGCCCAAAGACGACGTAGATCTGGGTTAGAAGAAAACCCGTTAAAATGTAAACAACTTCCATTAGAGGAAGAATTGGAACGAGACACACTAGGAGAAGGAAGCTCTTACCCGTGTGGTTCCAATGAGATCGACGGAGGTAGAATCGGATTCCCGGTTCGCGATCGACGGATCTCCAAAGCTCCGACCTCCTCTCCCACTCCTTCCTCTGGTTCTACGCCTTCCCTGTGAACAGGGGAGGCTACTACCCATTTTAAGCGAAAAAACAAAGTACACGGTGTTTATTTCTAAGTACACGGCGTGTACTTCCCATTTTTTAACTGTTCCTATGGCGGTTTCCCTCCAGCATGGCACTGTTCATTTGCCGACATGACTACACGGCGTGTATTCTTGGGTAAACGATGTGTGCTGTCGCACAGCTGGACACCGCCTTAATATTCGCCTACTGACTGACTACACGGCGTGTAAGGGACCACTACACGGTGTGTAGTCGGTCTTTACACCCTTCGTTGCCGACATGGCTACACACCCTGTGTACTCATCCCACACGGCCAAAAGTACAAGGCGTGTACTTCCAAAATTTAGGATTTTTCCCCATTTTCCTTATTTTCTCAAAAAAATACTTAAGGAAAAGAGAAAAGAAGAAACCCGTAACTCAAAAGTAAGAACCGGGTTCTTACAAAATTCCCCCCTTAAAGCAATTCATACCCAAATTTCCCTTCCAAGGGTGGCGAAGATAAAGATCAGAACAGCTCTGGCCTCTGAGCACATACGTCGGTCTCCCGCTCCCAGGTTTTGTCCTACACTCGGCCATGTTTCCATTGCACCCATATGAGAGGAACTGACCGGCCTCGGAGAACCTTCATGCTCCTGTCAACGATACTAATTGGATGGTCCTTAAAGGACGCATCAACCTCAAGCTCAACCTCCTCGGGCTGAAAAACGTGAGATGGGTCTGAATGATAGCGGCACAACTGTGATACATGGAAGACATCGTGCATGGCCCGATACCTCTGTGGTAACTGAAATCGATAGGAAACCGGCCCGACTCTCTCTAGAATCTAAAATGGCCCCACATAACGCAGTGAAAGTTTACCCTATCTCCTGATCCGCCTGTGTCCCAGCCTCGGTGAAACATGCAAGAAAACCTGATCCTTGAACACAAACTCTAAAAGTCGTCTGCAGCGATCATCATAAGACTTCTAAAGAGACTGCGCGATATCCATCCGCTTCTGAATCAACTGGACCTACTCAGTAGTCTCGTGCACGAGCTGTGGTCCTAGTAAAACTACCTCACCTACCTCTGAACAACACAAAGGTGATCAGTATGGCCTACCATATAAATCCTCGTAAGGTGCCATCTCGATAGTTTCCTGGAAACTGTTATTATAGGAAAAATAGACTATGGGTATGTGCTTTTCCCAAGATCCCCCAAAGTCTAGGACGCATGCACGCATCATGTCCTCAAGCACCTGTATCGTAAGCTCTGACTGGCCATCTTTCTGAGGGTGGTAAGCCATGCTTAGAAGCACCTGTGTAACTAGTGCCCTCTGAAAACTTTTCTAGAAATGAGACGTAAAACGGGCGTCCCTATCTGAAATGATAGAATAAGGGACCCCATGAAGACTTACGATCTCTCGGATATACAACTTCCCGAGTTTGTCAACACTGAAGGTCTCCTTGATCGGCAAAAAGTGAGCCACCTTCGTGAGTCTGTCCAAAACAACCCACACGGCATCATTACCTCACGGTGAACTCGGCAAACCAGTCACAAAATCCATCACAACATCATTCCATTTCCACTCCAGGATGGGTAACTGCTGTAACAGTCCGGTTGGCCTCTAATGCTCTGCCTTCACCTGCTGACAGGTGGAACACCTCGTAACAAAACCAGCTACATCTCTCTTCATACCCGGCCACCAGTACTGATGTCTCAAGTCTCGATACATATTTGTAACCCTGGGATGAACTTCCCAAGATGAAGCATGAAAATACCACATCATCTCCTCGCGTTTATCCCATGTAACCCATACTCATCCATGGAAATGTAGAACCTCATCGTCGCCTATCATCCAACCAGGAGGAGGGTCCTCACTTGCCACCGACTTCCTTAGAACTAGGCTTTTTGGATCAGATAGCTGTCTCATCCTCCCTCTATATAGGAGGGTAGAAGTCACAGCTAAAGATGAAAGATAAGTTTTCCCCTGACTATCGTGCACCTCCAAATGCATATCAGAGAACAAAGCCATGATCTGCCACTCATCACTGGCCTTCTGCACAACCTGTATCTGAGTCTTCCTGCTCAGTTCATCAGCTACTGCATTGCCTTTACCAGGTGTATAGGCAAGCTCAAAATCGAAGGACTGAAGGTATTCAACCCACCTTCGCTGCCTCAGATTCAAGTCACGCTGATTAAAGATATACTTGAGAATTTTGTGGTAGGTAAAAACCACAAAAAATTCTCCAAATAGATAATGTCTCCAACAGCGCAACACATGCACAACTGCGTCCAACTCGAGATCATGCATCAGGTAATTCCTCTCACGTGGCCTCAACTGCCGAGAACCGTATGCAACAACTCGATTGCCCTGCATCAACACTGCTCCCGGACCAATACTTGATGCATCACAGTAAACTGTATAGCTCTTCCCTTACTCTAGAAGTATCAGGATTGGTGCTGATGTCAACCTTCCTTTCAGGTCCTGAAAGGATGTCTCACAAGCTTCTGACCAAACGAACTTTACACCCTTCTTATTCAGACCCGTCAATGGCACTGATAAGCGGGAGAAGTCCTGTATGAAGCATCTGTAGTAACCAGCCAGCCATAAAAAACTCCGTATCTCAAACACGTTCTTAGGCTGCTCCCAGGAAACTACTGCTCTCACCTTCTCTAGGTCTACTGAAACTCCTGCCTCTAAGATGATATGACCCAGGAAGTGAATCTGGTCCATCCAAAAGTGGTACTTTGAGAGCATAGAATATAGACGATTCTCTCTCAGTGTACTCAATACGATCTCAAGATGGGTGGCATGGTCGTGTCGAGTGTGAGAGTACACGAAGATGTCGTCCACGAATACTACCACAAAAGAATCCAGATAAGAATGGAACACACAATTCATCAGAGCCATGAAAACTGATGGTGTGTTCGTGAGTTCGAACGGCATAACCAAGTACTCATACATACCATATCTACTCTGAAAAGTTGTAAGCGGTATATCCGATGGTCTCACGCGCAGCTGATGATATACTGACCTCAATACAATCTTTGAGAACACTCGTGCTCCATGAAGTTGATCAAAAATATCATCAATCCTCAGCAAGGGATATTGGTTCTTGATCATCAACTGGTTCAGCTTCCGATAATCCACACAGAGTCTGAGGGTACTGTCCGCCTTCTTTGCAAAAAGGACCAGAGAACCCCACAGAGAAGTACTGGGTCAGATAAAACCCTTTTCCTGTAACTCCTCTAACTGGATCTTGAGCTCCTTCAACTCTGGAGTAGCCATCCTATAAGGAGGAATGGACACCGGTGCTGCTCCTAACACAAGATCAATAGAGAAATACACCTCTCGCTCCGGAGGTAAACCCGAAAAGTCATCCGGGAAGACATCCCTGAAATGATCAACCATTGGAGGGAAATCCATATGACAAGTCTTCTGATCATCCAGATATAAACTAGAAATCAGGGCTGTGACTCCACCTCACCCATGATGCTCTGGTCCAGCTCGACTCGCCTGAACATCCCACTCTCCCTTGTATAGAAACTCTCTACCCTCTGGTGATGTGAAACTCACCCTAAAATGATAACAGTCTACAAAGGATCGAAAGGGAACCAACCATTCCATCCCGAAAATGATGTCATAAGCTGTCATCTCTAAGATATAGAGGTCCTAAAGAAAGTGACACCCACCAAACTCTAGGGGGAAATCCTTACACTGACGCACACCAGCTGTTCTATTCCCCAACGAAGTGTCTAGCATCATGATATTAGCATAAGAAGAAACACAGAGCCCAAGGTTCTCCAAAATGGGTACAGATATGAAACTATGTGTAGTACCCGTATCGAAAAGTACTGAAGATAAGACAGAAGCTACTAGAATAGTAGCTCTGACAGTAGAAGGTCCGAGATCTTGCTCCTGTTGGGTCTTCTGCACTACATATGCCTACCTAGTGCCGCGGTCCTGAGACATAGCCTGGTTACCATGAGCTGTCCCACCCTACTGCCTTTGAGATCCTAGTGTCTGGATACCACGACCATGACCACCATCTCTGCCTGCATGCCCTGACGTATTCTAGTTTCATGACTGGTAAGAAGCTGCTGGTCCTGCTCCCGCATGCGAAGTCTGCACAGAACCCCTCTCACTAGCCATCGGTGTAAACGCCCTACAGAAGCATTGTAGATGACCCATCTTGCCGCAATCTCGGCACTCAACCAGGTCTCGTGGACACTATGGACTCTTGTTCCCCTCTCTACCACACTGGTAGCACATGAACTGGCCACCTGGAGCATTCTTATGGATGGCACTGCCACCCTGAGAGAAGTCCATCTGTCTCTTCCTCTTACTAGTAGAAATAGTACCAGAAACTAGTGCTGAACTTCCCTGGCACACACCACTAGCTTCCCATAGGTTCCTCTCTGTAATCAGTGCCTTGTTCACAATATCATGTACTGAAGGTAACCTGAAAGCATTCACCAGTACTCAGATGTCATACCGAAGACCATCCTCAAAGCGCCTGGCCCTCAACGTCTCATCACCCACCAGAACAGGTGCAAAACACTGAAGCTCGGTAAAGCGAGCAGAATAGTCCATCACTAACATAGAGCCCTACTGAAAATTCATGAACTCTCGAGCCCTATCTGCCCTCAACGTCTCTAGGAAGAAGAAGTCATAGAAGACTGCCTAAAAATCCTCCCACGTCATGTCCCTGTGATTCTCTATCTGGGTGGTAACATCCCACCACCTCTTGGCGAAATCACGCAGCATATACATCGAGAGCTTGACCCTCCGCCCTGGTGGCGTCTCAAAATGATCGAAAATAGTCTGCATCGACCCCAGCCAAGACTCCGCAGCCTATGGTCCGCCATCCCCTGAAAACGTAGGTAGATGCTACTGCTGGAAGGTATGTGTCAGCTCAGCCATAGATGTGACAGCCGATGGTGCTCCATGAAAGGTTTGCATGAACCGCATAAAGCCTTCACGGAACTACGCCTCCGCGCCTGTGTTTGGTATAACAGCTGGCGCCTCATCTGGCTCTGCTGGAGGATCCACTGGTAGCCCATGGCCCACCATCTCTGAAGTATACTCATTGTCGCTCTCCTAGCGAACAACACATGAACTTCTAGGCGACATGACTCTACAAGGTCAAAACATGCCTTAGATCCAAGATTATCAAGACTGAAAGTGAAGGAACCAAAAAGGGAACAAGAGGAAGAAGGCATTAAAAATTTTGCAAGAAAAAACTACACGACGTGTATAATGACTACATGGCATGTACCTCCAGGCCCGGCTGGTTGTGGTGCTATATTTCGCGACTCGGCTGGTCTTTGTCAGGGATGCTTCTACGCTGGCTGTGCCCATTCCTCTTCCCTGGAAGCTGAAATGCTGGGTGTCATTCACGCCGTTGATTTTGCCCTTCAAAGAGGCTGGAAAAAACTCTGGATTGAAAGTGACTCTACTACTATCATTCGGGCCATCTGGAACGGTACCCTTCATCTGGCTTGGTCTCTCACCTCTCTTTGGACGAATTGTCTCAACGCTCTCCAAGGGATAGACTACATAGCCACTCACACCTATCGGGAAGCGAACTATGTTGCAGATGCTCTTGCCAACAAAGGCATTCATCAGTCCTTGACTTGGCTGACCTCTTTACCTGCGGAGTTCTCATCTTTGCTTGATAGAGATTGTAAAAGAATTCCATCCTTCCGCCTCTTGTAACTTTTTTTCTTATCAATAAAATGCCTTTTACCCTTAAAAAAAAAACTACATGGCATGTACCTGACTTCTCTTCCCCTGCTCGGGTCCTTCTACACGGTTAAGCCACACATCTCCCATTGAACAAAACTACACGACGTGTATAACATCTACACAGCGTGTATGGTGTAATTTTCCAACTGCTCGTGTTGTTTGTGACACGGCCGACTACTCGGCTTGATACCACACGACGTCTTACACCCGCACACGGTGCATACACCACCCCATTTCCCAAGCCACATGGCTAAAACCACATGGTATTTCCTCGGACAAGACTACACGGCGTGTATCATAGGTACACGACGTGTACTAGATGAGTTCCGCCGACCCGTGTTGTTAGTTACATGACCGGACACACGGCTCACACTACACAGAGTGTTCTATATACACACGACATGTACTCTAAAGGATTACACCGAACCCTGTTTTTAGTTACATGGACGGGTCCCCAGGTCAGACTACATGGCGTGTTCATCATTGACACGGTGTGTACTAGGAAATATTCCACCGACCCGTGTTTATTAGTTACACGGACAGACTCCGGGTCAACACTACACGATGTGTACATCTGGTACATGACGTGTTCTCCCCAAACACTCCCTACCCCGTACTGCCGCCCACACAGTTTGTGACATGGTAAGAGACTACACGGTGTGTACTCTGGGTACACGGCGTGTACTCCAAAAATTTTATTTTTCTTCCCAAACAGAAGACCATACACGGCATGTTGAAGGTACTACACGGCATGTATACTGGGTTTTCTGGACAGTATGCCTCAGAAACTTCCCTGGAACCTAGAAAACACTGCAAAACAACACCTAAGTGTCAAATTCCGATCCGTGAGGGCCCATACTCCCCACGAATCAAAGTTTGACATCTTATCTATGTTATAACAAAATAAACAGTCAATGAACCACCAAATTCTGGTCAATGGGGGCCCATACTCCCCAAAAAACAAAGTTTGGCATCCATTATTTCAACAAGCTTATACAACAATACTCGATCACATAGCAGGTATGTATCAAGAAGCTATCACAACAGCATGATTCTCTAGCACAACAACTATCACAACATCATGCAATTCCTAATGCACCTACATGGCATGGAAACTATGCATGGAATGTGATTACTAGCATGTTCCTAAATGATGCATGAGATGGAATACCCTCATCTCATCGGGTTGCAACTAAATAGAACCCATAGATAAAATATAAACAGTACAATCACGAGTGCATCACCCTATCGTGAAAATCAAATCAAATGTAAAATTTGCAAAATTAGAAAAATTGCAAAAATACGAGGTAGACTGGATTTTCCCTATACATGGGTTAGCTACTCCCAAGCACAACTTATTACCAACCACCGTTCCATCCTATCCCTGACTAAGGCTCCAAATAGTAAGTCAAAGAAAACAATCCGTCTGATACCACTTTGTAACGCCCTGGATCCGGGTGCCACTCAATGGGTGCCCTGGACCCGGTTCGCCACGTAACCTCAAATGCATTTCCCCAAATGCCAGAGGCTGCCGACTAGCAGCGAGGGACCAGGTCTGATAGTGGGGAAACTATGCCCTCATTTGTCAAAGTGTAGCATAGTGGAATAAAATAAAAATCATACAACAACAGCGAAAGCAGTAACAGTACCTATAACTGAAATGAATATCAGATAACAAAAAGGGAACCATCAGTCATATATATATATGTGAAGATGCAGCATGTCACTATTATATAAAACATCCAGAACATGTTACACTATAATACAACATATTACAACTAAAGTACAAGTACATAAAATCAAAACAGAACAGCCAGTGGCATCGCGAGCCTGGGCTCGGTCCCATGCCCTCCTACTCCTCAGCAGCAATCAAGTACCTGTATAGGTACCCTTGCCCTTATCTACACCTGCAGAAATGTAATCTATTTGGGCTGAAAATCATGACCCAAATAGGGTGTGAGAAATAAATCCTAGTAGGAACCCACCAAAGGCCCATGCCCAACTGTGTGAAAATACGCAACAACAGTGTGCAGTACTAAAAATGCAATAAACTAAGGAGTACTCAAACATAACTAACTTTACTAGTTATATTTACATTTTATTATTCATTTAATCATTCATTATAAGGAAACCACCACAATGAATTCCTATGTAAACAGTCAGTGTCCTTAAACACGTAAAACCTTACCCTCAGGTAATAAGAAACGTAACCCGCAGGTATTTGCCCACAGGCATACAGATATTGCCCGTAGGCATACAAAGTTTCGCCCTTAGGCATAGAGTTTATTTCCCACAGGCATAGAAGAAGTTTCTCTTAGGCTAAAGATGCACTGCCCTCAGGCTAAGTAAAACACTGCCCTTGGGCTAAACAAGTAACCGGGCCATGCCCAATATATAAACAAGAAATTACATACAATTAATCTCAAGGAAAATTAATGCGCAAAATAAACATGACATACCCTCAGGTGTCCCGGCCAAACGGGTAAACAGAGGAACGCACCCCCGGGGTGGTCCTGGATCCAAGCATTGATCCTAAACAACAATTTATTATCACATTTAATGACCTATAAAATTCTAGGTATTAAAAATAGCTAAGGCCTCAGCCACACGACACCCCAATAATGGGTTCATAGTACAAAAATACACACAAATTCACAACAGTTGGAAATTAAACACCAAACCACCTACCTTAAACGCCAACGAACGCTATACGCAAACATCGATTCTAGAAACACCCAAAGATGACGTAGATCTGGGTTAGAAGAAAACCCATTAAAATGTAAATAACTTCCATTAGAGGAAGAATTGGCAAGATATGCACCATGAGAAGGAAGCTCTTACCTATGCAGTTCCAACGAGATCAACGGAGGCAGAATCGGATTCCCGGTTCGCAATCGACGGATCTCCAAAGCTCCGACATCCTCTCCCACTCCTTCCTACAGTTCTAAGCCTTCCCTATGAATAGGGGAGGCTACTGCCCATTTTAAGCGAAAAAAACAAAGTACACAACATGTATTTATAAGTACACAGCGTGTACTTACCATTTTTAACTGTTCCTCTGGCGGTTTCCCACCAGTGTGGCACTGTTCATTTGCCGACATGACTACAAGGCGTGTCTTCTAGGGTACACGGCGTGTGCTGTCACACAGCTGGCCACCACCTTACTATTCTCCTGCCGAATGACTACACGATGTGTAATCGGTCTTTACACCCTTCGTCGCCGACATGGCTACACACCCTGTGTACTCATCCCACACAGCCAAAAGTACATGGCATGTACTTTCAAAATTTGGGATTTTCCCCCATTTTCCTTATTTTCTCAAAAAAATACTTAAGGAAAAGAGAAAAGAAGAAACCCGTACCTCAAAATTAAGAACTAGGTTCTTACACTACCCATCATAGTGCTAACTTACATTATATATAGGCATTAATACTTAGTAATATGATCCAATATAATATTATCATTGTTTTATATCATTTTTATTTTTAAAACATTTCATATCAAAATAAACATAGAATTATAATAACCAAATGTTTATTATGATAGAATAAAAGATAAATAAGAAACTTATTTTATAATATAGGGAGTATTTATCCATAATTGAACAACATTATACCCCCTTCTAGCCAACTTTTAAGTTATACATATATTCATAAAATTATAAATGGAAATATAATAGTTTGGTGAGCTCATATGTTCATTAAGGGGAAACATGCTATCATGGTTTAGATAATAATATTTTGATAGAACATGATCATTGAGGAAACCCAAAAATTAAATATGTAAATATTACATCATTTTAGATAAATATTCCATACATATAATAATAATAATAATCCCAAAAAAATAAAGGATCACCATATATATAGTCTTGATACATAATCATCTTATATAATGAATCATCTTCAACATATCCACGAAAGTTCTTATCACATGGAACACTTCATAGACATACCCAAAATAAAATATTTCTTCATAACCCAATGAAAGGAAATATTAAAAAAGGAGATATAAAAGACCTAGAAAATTTTAACATCGACTATATCAACCAAAGATCAAAAGTGACAATATTATAAGCATATGGTATAATATAAAGATAAATTTTTATGAATTTCATACCCAATCAGTCAAAGATCATTAATCACGAATCATGGAATACGACTTTTCTATAAAAAATACTTAAATCGTAAGTGTTTGGAATCATTAATAATCTATAATGATCCATGAGGACATAGAATAATAATAAGACAAACTATTATGGAACAAACATAAGCATAGAAAATCATTTCCTTAAACGAAGATAACTAACAATAATAACATAGTGGATTGGGTTTTATTCCATTTTGATCATTTCAATGGTCATAGTTCACTCCCAATACAATCATAATAGAAAAAGACTCTTACTTAACTATGTTAACATATATATGAAGTCCATATTATATAAAGAGTCATAAATTCTTAAAAGATATATCGGAGGGGTATATAATTCTAGACCCACTGATCACATAATGAAAGATACACATATTTGCACCATAAGATCATAAAAACAATCATCATTTAATCATAAATTAATTCATTTAAATGAAATTGGTTTTATGAACATTTCATAATTTTATCATATAATAACCCATGGAAAAGAAACGGGTTTCAAAAATATTTTGAATTAATATATGTTAGTCATTGGAAAAATAGGTTTTATAGACTCATCCTTAAATCATCATCATAATAATAAACCCATAGAGATAATTTAGACAGTATCTAAATATCATGTACCCAATGAAGAAAAATGACCATTATAGGATGTTATCATAGATAATTAAAGGCATTTTGAAATTTCATTGAAAACATTGAAAAAAAACTTTTCAATCAGTATTGTTAAAAATACTAAAATTTAAAAATATTGAGAAGAATATTTTCATTAAAAATTGAAATGGAAACATGTAAAGTTTTATTTAATGAAAATAATGATCATTAAATAAGAAAAATTTATTCATTTCTTATAAATTACTAGAGGACATTCTTTTAACACTTTTGTAAAAAGTCATAAGTGAGTCATACAAAAAATGTTTGAAAATATTATTTCTTAACAATTTTTAAAGAAACTAAAGGGAATTAAAAATAATATTTTAAAAACATTATATTATAGATAAAATAATTTATGAAACATTTTTGAGATCATTTATATGGAAGAAAAAGATATTTTACTAAAGAATAAATATTGTTGGATTTTCATAAATATATTTTCTCAATCTTTTAATATTCCTTAGATAAGAAAATGGTAATAATAGATTAAAATTATTGGAATAACCATAGTAGATTAAAATAATTTTTTTAAATGATAATAACTATATAATTCCCCAAAATGATAATTCAGTATATACAACCCCAAAAATAAATGGAATTGTAATATTAACACATACCTTAAGCCCTGTATTTCATCATAAGAATTACATTTTTTTTGTAATAAATATATATTTTTATAAATCTATTTAATAACCGTATTTAAATATTTCCTAGAATGTTTCATTATAATCAAATTATCATTTTATTAACATTTCTTCATTAAAATGAACATTTGAGTGAAAAATGGACAATTTTCCATGCATGTTTTGGTTTAATGGTTTTGGTCCATGAATCTTGGTCATAGTTTACTCATATTAAAAATATTAATAATTAAATGGGTATAAAATATATTAATTATATAAAATTATATAAACATTAACATTAGGCGGAAAAAAATAATTAATTACATCAGTTTTTGGAGAATGAAGTCTATACCAATGCACAAATGATGTTTCAACATTTCGATGGATTGATAGAAATGATGATAAATAATAATAAAGACTTCCATAATCCTAAATATATCATAAATTTTCTGTATATTTATTAAATATATCATTATAATCATCCATGAAAATAGGAAATGTAAAACAAATCACACCACTTCGTGGAGGTTCTAGTCCATATATACGCACGAGTGACATCTCCATTTCCCAACGGATGGGATAGAGATTGAAAATGGATATAAAATTAACATAAAAATATCATAGTTTATCAAATATATTGATTAAATCATTTTAATATGGGAAAAGGTAATTTTATGGGGGGTTATGTAGAAATAAACTTGAAAATGATTGGTAACAACATGTAACTCTTCATTGGTTATCCCCATTTGAAAAGAACATTATGGTGTTTTGGATGGATATTTTAGAATGAAAAAAATATAGAGGTAAAGGATAATGATTTTGGGGGATTATTTCTATAGTTCATGGTATACTTAAATAGTTTATTTGATGCACATAATAGAGGATAGGAGGTTCACATTATTGAGTAAGGGGAGTGGAACACCAATAATTATGAATAATATTAAAATATAATAATGCATTTATCAAGAGAATGTGGATGAAAAAACCCAAATTTTGTGAAACAATAATGGTGGACCTGAATACAATTAAAAAATAGTATTTTGACACGTTTTTAGGTTATATTAACCCTTATATCATTAGTTTAACCCATCATTAACCCTTTTAAAATTTACCATGGTAATAATATTTTTACACTAGTTATTATTTATTATGACCAAATCATAAGTTGAACTAATAACATAATAATAAATATTCTGATTTAAAATATGGAATAAATCTTACATGATTAAATTAATTGATTTTTTAGGGTTCAATTCTAATATACATGAATAAAATGAATAAAAACCATTTTTAGAGAAATGCATTTTCATACATAAGAGTGAATTTAATCAAATTCACAATTTATTAAAAACCATTAGATTAATGTTAAAATATTTTATTTAATAATTTATCTAAAAATTTGATTAAAATAATTCAAAATAATTAATTAATTTAATTGTTTTAGATAAAATATATTAAACAAAATAAAAACAAATTCTCAAGAAAAAATTAACTCATTTTACATAAAAATGTTTTTATGTGCATATCAAACCAAATGTTAATGAATATATGAATGATTATTGAGTTTTTAAAATTAAATAATAATATATTTAATTAAAATACCATTTAATTTGTGAGAAAGACATATAATATATATAAAAAATACTATACTTTGAAAAAATGATCTTTAAAGCTAAAATGGTCTTATTTTTAACATCTAAAATTGTGTATTTATATACTCAGTGTTAATAAATTTTTTTTTATTAAGTAAAAAATTTATAGCTTCTAATACAATTGTGGGGATATATTATTAAAATTTTATAATAATATTTCAATAGTATGTTGTAGTTCATTTATCATGGTGTTTCATGTAAAGAAAGTAATCAAACACATTGAAATTAACTAAATTAAAATATATAATAAAATATGTGGGTGATAAATTATACCCCACTTATAAGAATTTTTCCATCAAAATTACGCCACTCTAATACCAACAACTAAGGATAATTCTACCTCATCATATATCTGGGTTCCCATAAATCTTATTAAAATTTATGATTTCTCAAGAGAACATTAAATAGGCGAGCAATCTTGTTCCATAACACATTAATTAAACGATCCAAAATTTCCAGTATATTTTCCCCATCATAAATATAATTGGACAATGATATAAACTTTTAGTATGCTATATTTTAAGGATCAGGTATCTTTTTTTTGGATTGATACATGAAACACATCATCAATATGAGAGGGATTCACTAAATGTGAAAATATATATGAAACCATCCTGATATGATCAATAATTTTTAATGGGATAATATATCCACAAACCATTTTACACTTCATTAAAAACCTCATAAACATATTACATGGAGAAATTTATAGTAATTACATTTCCCCAACTTCAATCTCAAGATATCAATGAAAATTTTGAGCATAACATTTCTATCGACTCTTAGATACCCTAATGTGAGGCTAAATGGATATCAAAATAACTATGATTTCTTTAGCTAGCTTAGGTGACAATAATTTTCTTTTTCTATCTTATTACCATTATATTCAAATTTTACCCTTCCTATAAATGAGGCATTCATAAGTACCCATTTATATTCTCACGTGAATGCTAATGTGATAGGAAAAATTCATGAGAGGAATATAATAACCTATGAATTTCATACATAAACATTATATCATTTTTTCATAATATTTATTAGATTATAAAAACACACACCCAAATACAATATTATTTTAGTCCATTTTGAAACATGGGAACATAAACTTTAGTCCAGGTGAACTATATCATCTCCCACTACATTATTCATAACTTTCACCCTTATAATACACTTTATACATAATACATATCTTCATATCATGGGAAAAGAAAACATAATAAAGGGTGATCTCTGATTCTTAGTAAGTGTATACAAGGTATATATGTAAGAATAACATGAACATATGAGTTTTAGAACATGAGAATAACATTTTAAGACCATAACATTCATATCAATTATTATAATCATGAGTTATGGAATAAATATTTGGAGTTTATAAGACATGATTTATCGGGGATTCAAAGAACATGAGCCATAAATTGGAATATAAAATGATCTTGTGTGATACAATTAACTATATAATATAATTTCCACATTGGTCAAGGCTCACTTCTATGGCCATAATAACTGATAAGTTCCTTTATTGTACCGAGTTCACTCCTCATTCCATCCCTATATTACTGTACTGAGTTTACTCATCATTTCAACCCTATAACATTGTATCAGGTTTAATCCTCATTCATTCAATGTCTATCTAATGATATATATAAATATTTACCCAATGAATTTGAGGGATATATATGTCCCACTTATCACATAATGAAGACCATATTTATATGTTCTATATGAAGATTAATTTTTATTTAACATAAATAAACCAAGGAAACAACAATAGGGAGTGCCCTTAAGGGGGAAAAAGTTATGAAGACCTAGTGAATCCCCTTGTACTACCGCCCTACACTCTATTGGAAGTGACCCTAAGCAATCATAAATAACCATATCCTCCGTTGGGTTTTCCAAATGGGAAATCAAGTCTACTGTAATGTTATATTCCCTCTAAATATTATGGATATTCTGTCCAAGATTAGTCTATGTTGTGCATTTACGAATCAAGTAGATCAAATTCCATGGTACTTCATGACGCCCCTAAATAGATCTCACCAGAACTTCAGAGTCAGACTCAATCTATGTCACCTGAAGTTCATGCCTCCTACAAACCATCAAATTAGATAATAAATCCTATACCTCCACACCTAATGAGGTATCCAGACCATAGAATGTGTTGAAACCCATAATAACCGAACCTCAGAAATCCCAAAGTACCCCTATGCCATGCATCACCCCCCTTATATGACACGTCCACATTCAAGTTCAAGCCTCCTCTGGGAGAGATCCACCTAATCCATTAACCCTCCTTCCGGTTAAGCTTGTACAGTCTGTTGAGAAGATCACATAATGACAACAAAAGTTGGATCCCCTATAACAAGGAACCCACCTCGAAAATCAACAACTTTAACTGCATATGCATGAAAGTTAGTTACCTCCTTGACCCCAACCTCACCTGATTGTGTGCCTCCCAAATAGTCCAACATATTTAAGAAAGAATGAAAATTCGTACCTTGCATTCAATTTCCCTCACTATGAAACCAGGAATCCATGTACCCATGCAGTGAGTTTTGTTCATTTCCGGTACAGGGTTGGGGTGAGTATAAAGCACAAATGTACTGCACCCATCTACTCTAGAATAAGAGATGAATAGTTGTCTCCACATACAGGTTCTCACAATAGTAGCACCAAGATTCCAATGATATCCACTTATTTTGAATGTTCTCATCCATAGGAATAGCCTTATTCATGATTCCCCATATAAGAAAAATCATTTTGGAAGGAATTTATTTACACCAGGCTTTGGTTTCCCCCTCATCACGCAGACCCCCCATTTGTACCGGTCTCCTGTAGTCTTTAATTCCAAAACTTTTCTAAGAAAACCCCATGAAGCAACACTTTTTTGGTTCATTACTCATAACGATACCTCCATAAGCCTCCATCTATTTATAGCTAAGGAAAGACTGCATGAAACCCAGGTTGATCGCGAGCCTCCTTAAAAGAGATGTCTGTATACGGGAAACCTGGAAAAGAATAGGGTATCATAAGCATATAACCCATGGAAGAGAAATGAGTTTCATAAGAATATATCATTTGGTAGAGAAATGGGTTTCATAAATATCATATAATAAATACATAAACTATTCATTGAATTAATATGAATGGTTCACATAGATCAAAACCCTAACAAGTCATGAGTAACACAAACATATATTATCATGGATATTAAATAATTTTGAAAGATTAATTAAAAAATATCTTGAGGAAAATACTATTTCCTCTTTAATTTTTTTTTTTAAAATATAAAATATTTTTTTTCATTATATAAAAATTTGAAAAAATACTAATGTTTCTTTGATTAAATGATTGATCATGACATTTAAATATTATGTTCATGTCGTACATGTAAAAAAAATAGTTACTTTCACAATATCAAAAAAATCCAAATGGGAATTGTTTTGGAAAATGGAAAAAATATTCATTTCCAAAAAAACATGGGTAACTGTTTCTTTTAGAAATTATTAGATCAAAATAAAACGTTTTTTAAATAAATTTTAGAAAAAATGTTTTTTAAGGAAAACATATCTCCGACCAAATAGAGAGATGAAAAAATATTTTCATTAAAAAACTTCTTAATAAATTTTTTGTACCAAATAGTGGAAAAATCACACTGTCAAATAATCAGAGGATTATAAAGTTCATGATAATTCTTAAGATATTTCATCAATGTAAGAGTAATCATAAAAAATCCTGATAAACGATGAGATTATAACAATTAACTCATATCACTTTGGTAAATTTTAATAATAATCCTTATAAAATAATAACATCACATGATGCTTTAAATATCATAAAAATAATGAAATTAATGGTATAAAATGTAGATGGTGTAGAATATACACCTTGTTGAAGAGTATAGTTTCATAACATAACATGTGTCTCAAAGAAGGAAAATTGAGACAATATTCCCTTACTACTTTGGAATCATTTTTTATGTAAACCCTATGAAAAAGATATCCAAAAATGGATATTTAAATCCCAATAAATATCAGTAGAATAATCATAAAATACATCAATGAGACATATATAGACCGTATATAAGAAATAGGTGGTAAAAATGGATCGTGTCTCAAAGAAAATAAAAGCGAGATAAAAATCCATTACCATATGTACTGAATTCTATTATTCTCATTCAACAATCATGTATAATAATTATAAGTTTATTATAAATCTAATAAATAACCATATTAATTTAAATATATCATATATTATTTTCTTATGATCTATTATTATCCATTTATTTATAATTCCATGTTAATGTTATGCATTAAGTAATAACTATTTTGTTTTTAATATTGGTATTGATTTCTTATATATTTGGTCCACATAATTTTATCACGATTTCATCATCTCCAGAATTTTAACCATGTAATATATATCATATATATATATTCCATATATATTTATTTATAATAATATATAAAATATATAAATAGGAAATTAAATACAACGTTCATTGAGATAGTTGGCCGTACGTATGTATAAATGCTGTATCCATTTTCTTATTTAATTGAATAAAAGAAAAGTATATGAGATATTATATCTATAGAATAATTTTTATCTCAGATATATAACATTTTTTTATTAATCACATACTTAGTAAATTCCATTCAAATCATGAACGAATAACATCGCTATGTGAGGTGTTGGTACACTTTACACAAGAATGACATTATCGTATTCCAAAAAAATGGAAAGCATGATGACATACGTGATATAAAAATTCCAGAATAAAAATAAAATCATAAAAAATATTAAAAATAATACATAAATAGTATTTCCATCATTATTACCAACCTTGATAGGTGTTAATGGGAATAAAAATGACATCGGTTCACGAAGTGGTATTACACCGTAGACACAAGCGATGATTTTATAACCCATTTGATTAAAGTGTGTGAGGTTGTTGGTCATACCCACAAAATAAAAATGTATTAGTGTACTTATGTTTATTATGTTATTATATAAACATTTTATAAAAATAATTAAAGGGGTTTTAGGAATAAATAAATCAAAAACATTCTTTGTTTAATGTTATATCTTCTCATGTTATCATCTTTTATCTTGCACAAAAGGCCTTAATTGGATGTATTATTGGCCAATGTAATGTTTCATGGAAGTGAAGAGGGTATGGAAGAAGTGATTTTGAAATTTCTCAGCCGATCCAATTTTTTTGAAGGTGTGAAGAGAGGGGAAGAGAGGATGTCATTTTATATGGAAGCAAGTGGAAAAGTTGTAAATTTTTTAAGGATATAATTTCACCAACATTTTTCCATGTAATGTGTCTCCAATAATAGTGAAATCTAACTTCTATAAGTTATAAGGTTGAAATTATTCCATAAAATGTGTATTTTACATGTTTCTAGGATATTATACCCATTAATCTTAAAGTTTAGTCCCTTATTAATCTCATTTTTCTATTAATCACTGTGATTAATCTTATATATTTTCACTAATCATTATTGTAAAAATTTATTTTGGAATTATTAAATATTATGAAGTATACAGAAACCAAATATGTAATCAATTTTTAAAAACTCAATTCATATAATTTGCATAAATTAATTTAAAATTAATATATTGGATGAGATGATACAATGAGTTTTTAAAGGGAAAATGTTCAAAAGTTTGATTTTTTTTATATTCAGTTTCAATTTTGAAATTTATTTCAATTATCAAGATTATATTTTTTAGTATTGTTGAAATTATTATACTTTTAAAACAATTTATAATATAATTTAACTTTATAATAAAAATAAATAAAAGTAAGTTTTCAATTAAAATTCAATATTTTTCAATATTCATCCAAAAGTGAAATATTTCAAAAAAAACCAAAAAATTCACCCTAAGTTAATTTTGAAATTATTAATTAAATAATTATGTTTATTTAATAAAATTTAATTTCTAACAGTTTCAACTATTAATTTTATTATTTTTCATAGAAGTTCATAAAAATAAGTTCTTATGAGAAAATAGTATTTTCAAAACATGTAAAGAATTTACTAAAAAATATATATTTCATTGTAAATATGTTTTCATTATATAAAAAAATTATAAATCATATTTAAAAAGCTGATATTACTATTCATAGTATTATTTTTAACAACTAGGTTATAAATATATTGTTTAAATAATTATAATAATAAAATGATGTTTCATAGAAACTCCATGTTCCATGTAACATAAGATAAACCCAACGTTGTGTGAACTGCTGGCTTAACATGGTTTTACATATAATAAATACAATTAATAATTTTAATTTATTAGAAAAAATGATCATAAAAACTCTGGGTGTTACATTCTACCCCTTATAAAATAATTTTCACCCTTAAAATTCATCACTCTAATAAAAACAAATGAGGATAATTCTACCTCATCATATCTAGAGGTTCACACACAGATTCTTCAAACTGGTGATTTCACCATAAATCATTAAATAGGTGAGTGGTATTTTTTCATTAAAACATTGTTTGTATGATAAAAAATTTCCACCGGTTGTTCCTTATAAAAATGATCAGTCTCCCATGGTGTGTAATTTTTTTTTAATATATGGGATGGGACCAGTATGGAATTACTCAAGAGAGATACATGAAAATCATAATGGACTTGAGATAGGTTTGGTATAAGTGACTAGTGATAGGCTATCATCCCAACATGATCAAGAATCTCAAGATGACTGATATACCTTGGTATTTGTTTCCCTTTCATCCTAAATAACATATCCTTATTCCATGGAGATATTTATAGAAACACATTATCACTAACATAAAATTCTAGATCATGCCAGTAGTTATCATAATAATTTTTTTCCAACTCTAAGATGCCTTAATTTTTGGTTGAATGAATCTAACCATATCAGAAATTTAATTAACTATCTTAGGTCCCAATATCTTTCCTTATCTAACTTAATTATATAACATTATAACTCTACATTTCATTCCATAAAAGGATTCATAAGGATCCATCTGAATACTTGAGTGAAAGCTATTTTTTGTATGGAAACTCAACTATATGAAGGTGTAGATCCCAACCAGATTTGAAATCCAAATGATAATATATCATCATATACTATAATTTTTGAAATATTATTTAATACTAACCATTTGTTTGAGGATGATATACAGTTCTAAAACACAACTCCATATCAAGATCCTTCTGAAGGCATCACCATAACATTATGGTAAACCTCAGATGCCGATAAGATATAATTTAATGTTGTATTCCATGAAACCTTACAACATACTTAATGTAAATCTTGGATATATGATAAAGAGTGAATTTTTATTAGATAATGATGAATTTTTTTTCCATAGTAAGGTGATTTAATACATCCCACATAGAATTGTTACCTTTAGATATTTTTTGGAGTCCAGTGAAAAAATACATGGTGATATTCTCCCATTTTCACTCTGGTATCGATAATCAATGCAACATACCCTTATAATTTTTTCTTTCATCATTAACTTTCTAGAATACTAAGAACAAATATACAAAATATATAAAATCTACCTCCATTCCATCCCATGAGTAGTATTTTTTCAAATATCTAGAAATCTTCGTACTTCCTAAATGAATAGATAATTAAGAAAAATGATGATACTCTAACATATCCTTTTTTAAATATGGTATATATAGAATTCATATAGGGTTCCTGGACCATATCATCCATTCATGATCATGGTTAAAATCAAGAAAATTTTTAATTTTATTTCTCTACATTTTCCTTCTGCACCTCTTTAATATTCACATGGATAGATATCTGAACATTCAATTGAGCTATATAAGACTTTCCCTCTTCCTTCATGATTTCAATATCCATCCTTTTCAAATACAAAAATATTGAATATTTTTTTTATTCTCATTATGTGTAATCTAGCATGTTTCTTTTGACTCAGATAATCATCAATCTTGTTCTCTTTCAAATGGTGGGAACATATTGAGCAGTTATAATCTGTTATCATCTCTAACCATATTAATTGGTGAATGTTCAAATATTTCTATGTGAATATAATCTTTTACCTTTTTTGATATGTATATATATCACACTTTTCTATATAAATATAATACCACAATATAATTAATGCAAAAATTACATCGACTACATCAAAATATTGAGTTGTTTAATTTTTCTCATGAAAATACAATTTTCTCGAGGGATAAGCTATAAACATGTAATTTTTTATAAGAACACATCATAATCTCTTCAGGGATGAATAACTGTAAATTAAAAACCCTTCACTACAATAGGTTAATTTAAGTATAGGTGTGATTACTAATATTCTCTTATGTTCCTTGAAATTTTCCTCACATTCATCTATCGAGAGGAACTTTTCCCCCTTATAGGTTAATATGGTAAGAGGATTAGATATTCACAAGAAATTATCAACAATCCATCAATAATATCTAACTAAATCAATAAAACTATAGATATATATCACATTGGTTAGACTTGGACAACATTAAATATCCTCTTTCTTTAATGGATCTATCAATATACCCTCTATTGAGATTATATGACCAAAAAATGAAACATTTTTCATCCAAAATTCACACTTTTTAAATTTTTCATATAGTTTCTCTTTCCAAAGAGTCCTTAGTAAAATTATAAAGTGATATTAATTCTAGTACATGTAATTTGAATAGATAATAATATCATCTATAAAGACTATCATAAACTAATTAAGGTAATCTATGAAGACTCTATTCATTAGATTGATGATGATATAAATGGAATAAGTAATACAAAATGGAATCAATATTGTTTCTATAACTTGTTAGGAATGTTAACTGGTGTATAAACTCATTCTTAACCATCAATTATTGATATCTATAATGAATTTCAATATTGAAAAAATACTGAGCTCTATGAAGTTGATCGATAAAGTCAATAGTATAAGGAAGAAGATACTTGTTATTTAATGTGATATTTCTCAACTATAGAAATCAATTTAGAGTCGCATTGATCCATATTTCATTTTGAAAAAATTAATATGTTCAACCTAAGGTGAAAAAGGTGTCCAAATGAATTCCATCCCAATGTTTTCTTTTTTGTTTATTTTTATATTCTTGAAAATCTATCGGGGCTTTTCTATAGGGTGTTTTTGAAATTGGTGTAGAAGTCGATATGATATATATTGATAACTTGTGTTTATGTTTTGGTATAATACAAATAAATTATTCTATAAATAAACCATAAATTTCTTGAATAATAAAAATATCATTGATTTTGAGTTTTTATCCAATAATATGAGATAGACAACCCTTATGAATGGGAATTAAGTCCCGTAAATTAGATGAGATATCCACCAGAAGCTTATGCTTATCATCACATTGATACAAGACCATATGTTTATTTTTCATATCAAATTTAACTTCCCTTACTAGAAAATTGATTTTCAATTTATGAAGTGAAATCCAATCCATGCATATGAGGAAATCAAATTCAACCAGTGGAAGAATGAAATTATTTGTAGGATGCAAATTCCCACCAACATCAAATGAAGAGGAATCATAGACTTGATATAAGATCATTATACCCTTATGAGTATTCAATAAAAATTCTATATCTAATAGTTTAGGTTACATAATGATAACGTTAGAAAATTACTTAGATATGAATGAATGGGAAGATCTATATTTAAATAAGACATTATTAGTTCTAGAGTAGATGGTATTTATACCTTCCACCACTTCATTATCACACCCTCATAAAAATATAGGATCACAAGAGATTTTCATTTGTCCCACATCTTAAGAGGTTACTAACATCAAACATTTTTATTAAACCTTGTGTTTGGTTATTAGTTTGGATAATGTTCATTCTCTTTACACTTGAATCACAGAAGTGGGGGAGATTACATTTTGGCATATTTCTCTCAATTCACATTATTATCCAACATATTCCCATCACTTCAAAGATCCATTCCCCAATGACCATACCTTATACACTTAAAATATTTAATACTTACCTTAATACATTTTCTTCCATGATTCATCACACACTTTGAGTATAAAGGAAAGGTCATACCTCTATTTCCACATTGATAGAAGATTTAAAAATCTGTTTATTACTACTGAAGTATCTTATGTATAACCACCTTTAGAGACTTGGTTTTAAACCATCAATGAATTTACTAACATTAAATTCATTTTTGATGATAATAACATAATCTTACCTCACAATTCTTGTAAAATTAGCCTCGTACATGCCAAAAAATTCATCATTACATTACTTTAACTCAAGGAAGTCCTTTTTCATCTTCATATGATGAAAATGAGGAATGTACTTATTGTGAAAAAAATTCTTGAACACAATCCAATCAATGTAGTCAATTAAATACTCTTTCCTTGTATTCTTGATAATATTACACCAATGATCCCATTTACCTTCAAAATTATACCCAACCAAAATCAATTTTTCATGTTCTGAACACTGAAGATCATAAAATATTTTTTTAGTGTTACTGATCCATTGTTCAGAAACTGCTGGATCTAGATTCCTGTTGAATGAAAGAAGACATCACCTCATGAAAGACTCAATAGAATGTTTTTCCATCCATTACTCAATTAGAACTCCATCATGATTCATAGATTGATAATGTTGTGTGTGCATATCATCGAGAATTTGATTTAATCTCCCACAATGTTTGGACTCTCAAGAAGAAAATAGTTTCATTTTCTATCACAGTCAACATTAATGTGTTTCTATTAGGTTATATCCCTTGAAAAAAACTAAAAAGTATAGTGTAATAAACAATAATCATAGTGGGGAACCACAAAATTATAAAAACCTATTATATGATGTCTAAATCATGGCACATTTTTTTATCTATAACCACAGGTTTATCCTTGGTCATTCATATTCATCATCTATTTTATTTTTTAATGATGATTCATAAATAGTTTGTGAATTACCCAAGAATATCTACCATTTTTTTCAAATTAGGTGTGCAATAAGTCCCATTGTTGTGAAATAGTTCCTTATTGAGTCTAGATCAATACATTTTTTCAGGGATGTCACCCCTATGTACATATGTTTCAGATCCACATCCACTTGTCATATCCAGACTGGGATTTAATTTCCTAGAAGCCACTAATTATACCATTTACAAAAATTCAAGGACATTTTACTATACTTTGACTCATCATTAAACTTGTTGTTATAAATTTCATTAGGAATTACGTTAAAGTTTTCTCATCCTTATTTCTAAAGGATAACTAAAACGTTTATCTAAAACAAAATATAGTGACCCAATATTTTTATACAAAAAAATTACATCATTTTTTATAAATATTTATTATATTACGCAAACAAATTCTCATATACCATACTATTTATTTACTTGGAAGCATGGAAACATTAACACTAGTCTAAGTTAACTATATTATCTCCCACTACATTATTTATAAATATTACCTTTCTTAGACATATCATAAATAATACATATCTTCATAACATTGGGAAAGGAAACATAAGAAATGGTTATACTATATGATCAGTAATAGTACAAATGGAGATATATAAGCCTAACATAAACATAAGTGTATGAGAACATGAGTATACTATTTGAAAACCATACCCTATATATCATTGATCATAATCATGAGTCATGGAATAAATATTAGATATTCATAAGACATGAATCATAATGGAATGAAATAACATGATTTATGATAACATAACATTGTTATAAGACATAAATTTTTGGAAAATAAAAAATCATAGAAAACATTTACATATTGGCCAAGGATGATATCCAAGGACATCATAGAAAAAAATTCCTTTACTGTAGCAATTTCACTCCTCCTTCTAGACTTGTTTAACTATTCCAATTTCACTCCTTATTCTGGCCCTATATTACCATACCAGGTTGACTCCCCATTCCATCCATGTCTATATCATAATATATATAAATATTTTCCCAATTTATTTGAGGGAGATATAGGTCCCACCCGTCATATAATAAAAATCATATTTAGGAGTTCCAGAAGATCATAAAAATTCATCATATCATAACATATTAAATTAAATGGGTAGAATAATAATTTCATTATATAATTACTTGTGGGAAATAGATGGTTTTAAAAATAAATACACCATATAATAACCATTTATATGAAGCAGGTTTCATAGGCATATAACCCATGGAAGAGAAACGGGTTTCATAAGAACATAAAAAACTTAACAAAAATGAGTTTAACAATTATCATTCCCCAAAAACATAAATTATTCAGAGAAATAATATGAAAGGTACTCTTGGATCATATCCCTAGTAGGGCATGAGTTACACCAACATATTTTATCTTAGATGGAAAATAATTTTGAAAGATCATTAAAAACATTTATTGAGGAAAATATCCTTTCTACATTGAAAAAAACTAATACATAAACAAAATTTAAGACATTTTTATTTGGAAATAACATTGAGAATATACTAAAGAATATTTGAGGAAATTATTGGTGGTGATGTAAGAATATTCCACCCATTTAGTACATGTAAAAAATTAAGTGTCCTTTTACATTTTCGGTAAATGAATAACATGAATTATTTTTGAAAACAAAAAATAAGATTCCATTCAATATTTTTTGTAAAGAGTCAAACATGGTAAAAAATTTTGATTAAAAATTTTAAGATGGAAATAAAAAATTATTGATAAAATTTTTAGAAAACATTTTTTTGAAAGAAAACATATTTCTAGCCAAATAGAGAGACAAAGTTAGATTTTCATTAAAACATTTTCCTAACACTCATAAGTATCATTTTTTTTTAAAATTTCAATATTACATGAATAAATATTTAATAAATAGTGAATAAGAAAATTAATTACAATTATTGATATATTTCATTAATGGAATCGTAATCATAATCAATCTTGATAAATATGGAGGTTTCAACAATAAAATCTTACATGTTTGGTAACATTGAATCATAATACCCATGAATGAATAAAATCATATTAATCCTAAATTATAATTAAAAACGTATTTTCATGATAAATAATGTCAATGGGTCAGTATAAACACCTCATAAAAGATTAGAGGTTTATAACATAACATGTATCTCAATAAGGGAGAATTGAGACAAAATTACATTACTACTTTGGAAACATTTCAACCATAAACCCTATGAATTATATATATACAAATGGATATGTAAAACACAATTAAACATAGTATAATAATCATAAAATAAATCCATGGGTAGTATACATACCACATAAAATAAATAGATGACAAACATGGATTGTGTCTCAAAGAAAATAAATGTGATATAGAAATCCCATACTTAAGTTTTGACTTTCATTATACTCTTTAAAAACTCCAGTATAATAAATATAAGATTAATATACATATAATAAAGAACCATATTCATTTATATAATATCATATATTATTTTATTATACCTTTTATCATATGTTTATCAATAATTCTATTTTAATGTTACGTTTAAGGTAATAACCTCTATGTTTTTCATATATGATTATATTTGTTATATTTTTATTCATATTAATCTAATGATAATTTTATAAAATCCAGAATAATAGAAATTATATAAATATCATATATAATCATTATATATGTATTTATAATAACATGTAAAATATAGAAATATTAAATAAAATACACTGTTCATAGAGATGGTTGGTCGTCAATACGCATGAGTGATATTTCTATTTTCCTATCAAATTGAAAGAAAGAAATGTATAAGAGATATTATCATTATAGAATATTTTATGTCATATATATAACATAGTTTTATTAAAATTATCCTTAATACATTCCATGTAAAACGTCAATGAATCACATCGCTTCATGAGGCGGTAGTTTACTTTACACACGAATGACATTATCATATTCCCACAAAAATGGAAGGAATGAATTTGTGTGTGATATAAAAATTAAAAAGTCACAATATCATTATAAAAAAATATATAATATATAAATATTATTCCCATCATTATTCCCAACCATTATAGGTGGTAATGGATGAAATAAACAACATCAGTTCGTGAGGCGATAGTCTGCAAAACATAAAAATGTTGATATCGTAACACATTTGATGGAATTATGTATGGTTCTTGGACATAAAATTAAAATAAAACCTATAAATATATTTTATATAATTATTTTATTATATAATCATGATATAAATATAATTAATGTGGTTTTAGGAAGAAATAAAACTAAAACCTTTGAGGATTAACATTAACACTTCCTCGGGTATATTCTTTTGGATTGCACCAGAAGAATTACTATATTTTATTTATACCCTAAGAAAAGATATAATATTAGAGGATGGATTTTTATAAGTTATTTTGGTAGATATTGGACAAACCATTTGATTTAGATGGTCATAAGAGAGGGGAATAAGGAGTGTCTATTTATAAGGGAGGTGAGTGGAAAACTTGTAAATTTTTTAATGTTTGAACTCCATCCCACGTTTTATCCCTGAAATATGACTCAAATGATCTACCAATATCGTTAATATAAGGTATAATGTCTATATTTGTCCAGACAATGGGAATTGGACATGTTTCTGGGATATTTTTCCTTTTATGATTAATTTTTTGTCTCTTGGTAACCTCATTTTTCTATTAATCACTTTGATTAATTTTAACTATTTTCAAAAATCATTAGGGTCAGAAATTAAATTGTAATTATTATAATTTATACATTATTATTACTCCTAAAATTTTATCAATTTTTAGAAATTCAATTCATATATGTGGAAGAATTTAATTGAAAATTAAACCGATAGACGGGATGAGACAACATGTTTTTAAAGTGAAAATGATCAAAAGTTTGAAATGTTTTTATTTTCAATTTTAATGTAAAATTTATTCCAATGACCTAAATTTAATTTAATGATTTTTAAATTAACTAATTATACATTAAAACCAATTTAAATCATAATTTAACTATATAAATAAAGTAATTTAAAAATCAATTTTCAATTATAATTCAGTATTTTACACTATTCATCCAACAATGTAATATTTCATAAAAAAAAATCCATAGAAAATTTTGAAATTAAAAATTAAAATATGATGTTTATTTTATAAAATTAAATTTCTAAAAGGGTCAAATTTTAAATTTATTTTTTTAACATAAGGTCATAAAAAATATGTTCTTTTTAGAAAATAATATTTTCAAAACATATAACCACTTTAACAAAAACTATACACTTCATTATCATTGTTTTTTCTTATATAAAACCATTAGAAATAATATTTAAATAGTATTTATTATTTATCATATTACTATGTTTAATGGATAGGTTATAACTAAATTGTCAAAATAATTATAATAATAAAATAATGTTTCATAGAAATTCAGTGTTGCGTGTAATATAAGTTAAACATGGTGTTATGTGCACCATAAGAAAAACCTAGGGCAGCATATAAGGAATGAAAATAAATAAATTTATTTTATTCAAAAAAAATGTTCATGAAAATAGAGGGTGTTACAAGGAAGGTGTTGATTCTAACCACTTTTGAAATCCATATAAAATGACCTCAACATATCTTCTAGGACCCAAATTTTCCTCTCACTCTAACCTTCTTTCTGATGATTACATGAAGTTATAAATTTGAACACTATATTCAACTATTGTTAAATAATTATCTATAATATCATAGTAATTCTTAGATCCACATCAAATAAAATAGAATATGGTACTCTATGAATTTATAGAAATTCCTTATTATATATCATAACAAGCTGACCATGAGAGATATTTTCCTTGATTTCAATGAAATATGATGACTTAAGAGGTAGTTGACCAAAACCAAAATAAAATTAAATCATTTCAATGTTTTTTTGAGTTTTAATATGGAATTTATAGATATTTTTTTAAATTACATAATGTTATGGGTAATGGTTGTAATATTACATTAGACGCCTATCTCAAAATCATAACATAATCACATACCAAACATCAATATAAATACTATATAATATATATTTTCATATTATCCAAAAATAAATAATATTTCATATATTTATACATCATCATACATACAAGATTCATAGAGTATGATAAACTGTGATATTCATATAATACATCATATTTCAAATATAATATTAATTGGACACATACACACTTCCTAGACTATATCATTCCATTTTTTCATGGTTAAACTCTGGTACATTTTCCTCCTTATTTTGTCCTTAAAAATATTCCTTATGTGACTATTGAACCATAAAATGTATGGATGGTTGAAAATTAATCTAAGAAAGATATTATATATCCAATGTCCTCATGATTTAAATATTTATCTTATGTAAATAAATATTTATTGGATATCCTTAAATACTCATTTTGGAAAATCATGAATGGTCATTATAAATTAGAGAATCATACACCTTATTGTACTTATACTAGTGAAAATTTATTGGGGTTTCATTATATTTAATTTACTCCACTATCTTGTTTGTCTCATATTAAAATCATTTTAAGTGAATATATAATTCACGGATTTATTATTTTTAAATATTTCACACCAGTCAGCATAAAGATAATTCCATTAAATCATCAATGATAAAATTAACGCTCCATTCTCCAAATCATGAGTAAGGAAAAATTTATCATGACTTTTAAATTATTGTGAGGCATAATATATCACCATATAATATTACCTGGGGCTGAATCCTAGTCCCCTATTTTATTCATCGTGATAGATCACAAAAACTTGTGCCCTACAAGGTAGTTTGAACTTAAGTGAATTGACCATCCTTATCTTCAGTTCCATGATTTTTTTCATATTAAATATTCAAAAATAAAGATGGTTCCCTTAAATGTTAACATGGTTATAAAATTATATATCCTTCTGAATTTGTTCACAAAGATTCGATATTTTCAAACAAATTCGAGAAAAAGTTTCTTCTCAGTCATCAGGGTTTTTATGGTTCATTACTGTAACACCCCAAGCTTTCACGGTACGTTTCCCTTCGAATAATGCGATAGCGTGTGTTGTACGCAACCTCGAGTTCTAACACACACCACAACTAATTAAACTAGCCGTTGTGAATAGTAATACCTAATTTTTGAAATTATATATATTTTATATTTGAAAATGGACTTCATTTTTGGACTCGGAATATCGAATTTAGCCTAAGGTGAAATTTTGGTACTTTTCGGATAACTTTCATATTTTGATGAATAGTGAAAATTACTAAATTTTAATTAAAAACAACTTTTTTAATCAAAATAATTAATAGTGATAAATTATGAATTTTAGTAGTTTTAAAGTATATTTAGAATATATTTTTACCATTTAATATAATGTTGGTCATTGGACATAATTTTACAATTAAACCGAACATAAACAAGTGTCAATCTTTTGATAGTTATTATCTCTTAAAAACACGCTTTTTTTTTGACAGCGGGAATTAATTTTAAATTAATTTATGACTCTTATGTGTTTTGAATTTAGGAAAATGGATTCCATATTTGGAATCAGGATGTTCAAATTGTGTAAATAGGTAACTTTTATTTTTAGACATTTTGAATAATTACTGCGGTAAATATTTTATTTACCATGGTTAAGGGTAAATCCGGTAAATAAGGGTTAAAAAAATAATATTATAATAATACTAAATTACCCTAAAAACGTGTCTTAACCCTATTGGTTGATAGATGGTCGACCATGGGAATCTTTGGGTCTATTTTGGGACCCCATGGATCCACTTGTAAGTGATAATGACACTTTATTTTAATTTAGTTAAAATGAATACAAAAATGACACAAGCATATATCTTTTAGAACAACAATTTTTACATAGGGTTATATATGTTGGATTTTAGATTATAAATATTCATTAGAAAGATAAAAAGATTTCCTACATAATGATATTTTATTTATAATTTTTAGACATTAAATAATTTATTTTATTTATGACACAATGATGATGCAGTAATTACTATAATAGTGAAAAATTAAAATAATTGATATTATAAATACCCAAATAAATATAATATGAAACTTTTAATGAATTAAACTAATTTTATAGGCTAATATGATATATTAGGATTGATTTAATGGACTTTGTTCGAATTAATCAATCTGTTATGAGTTTCACAAAAATCAACTATTGAATAGTGTCAAAATTGACATAAAAGAGTTCTTAAAACAAATATTATATTATTAATTGATATTAAATTCCTAAAAATCTAAGGTTCGGCCAAGAGACTTATATTATTATAGGTTAATCATTAATGGACCACTTGGGGGTCGCTTGGATGTATATAGTAAGTTTATTAACCATATTATATAAAAATACAAAGAGACATTGTAAAAGTGAAACTAATTAACTTAGAGTTAATACTTAAAGATAAGGTTAATATAAGTACCCAAACCTGTCTAAATTCTATTGGTTGAGTGGTTTTCGACCTATCCCCACCTTAACCTTTGAATAGTCAACTTTGGAGCCATTAGAAACCGAATATGAATTTATTATAAATTAATATTTCTAGCTTTTCCAAAGGTGCCCCTCACCCCTCTTATAAAAGGGCACTCCTCCTTCTCATTTCTTCACACCTCTAAAGCCTTTTGGTTCGGCCAAACTCTGCCCAAATACTCTCCCAACATCCCTCACTACAACCTAGAGGCCTTAGTTTGATCAGAAATCCAACCTAAGGAGCCCTTTTGATCAAATCAAAAGGAAGAACCCGAAGAAGAGGTAATGATTTCACCACCCTTTTCTAAGTTCATTTCTTCTTCCACTTCTTCTTCCTTTGTTCTTACCATTCTAAAATAATAACTCCAGTATCTCACATATACTGTGATGTTATTATAAGTATGGTACAACCATATTCAGTATTCTATCCACCCTTTGAATAACATGTCACCATACGTGCGTACGTACGGCTTACCGTCTCCACGTCGTGGTGTAATTGTTATTCAATATAATATTATTTGGATGGGTATAATAATGATGTGTAACTCATGTAAATAATAAATATAACATGTTAATGATTCTGTATATATGATATACCATTCATTTATATATTATTTTAATATCAAAAGAATGATATTGTCGCTCGTGCGTACGTACGGACTACCGTCTCCACGAACGCGATGAGATTCATTCTCCATCGTATCCATTCAAGTATAATTATCATTTTATAATTTAAAAATGATGTTTAAGGACTTGATATCATTCTGGATATGAATAAGATACAACAAACATGGCTTATGTAACAAAACATATAAAATAAAATGAGTAAGTTAACACCCGAAACGATGATAATTCTAAGATATTATTAATAAATCAATGTTAAAAGATCATATATGATATCATATTAATATATATGATTCTTGTATAATTTAATAACAATTATTTCACCATTATACAGGAGGATAACCTACCCCAACCAAGGAAAAGTACAAGGTAAGGGTTATTTCACAATCTCTTCATTATCCGAGGTTGTTTATACGTAATAATCTACTGGGATATCTTTATCATCCACATCCATGTTTCTTAAAAATGTATTTCAAAACATTTTTAATATTTACAAGAATATGGGTTAAAGTCATTTATACCCTTGTTTGACTTTTTATAAGAGGTTTATAAAGGAATCTTTCCGTCGTTTTCAAAACAAGGTCCTTTTTAACCTTTTCGACTGAATTGAGGTAAGAATGTTTTTTTTAACTTATACGGCGGGTGCGGTTATTTTCCGCCATTATAAAATCATAAAAGCTTTACTTACAAGCTTACAAGAATATTTTCAAGAAAATGTTTTATTTTATATGGCTCTTAAATGATTTCAAAAATAGAAAGAGATATTTCTCTAAAAAGTGTTTTGATTTCATCTATGTCAACATCCTTTAATGGATTTTACGCTTATTTGAAGTTGATTTATTATAATACAAAACTTCTATATTGTATTGAAGGTTTTGTGATATGTTTGACTGTGGATGTGCTTTTTTATACCATTCATAGTTTATGGTGAAATTATTGACATTTCGTATGCTAGTTTTAATACGAATGTTTATGTTATGTTTAAACCTTTTCATATGGGAATGCATTGGACTTAATAAGTGACGGGTGGAGCCCGCTATAGCTCCTCGATGCATCGGTAGGTCTCATGAGACAAACTAGTGTCTTGGCACAAGGCCTTGACAAAATCTTATTTGTAGTCTTGGCACGAGGCCTTGGCTATGTGGTTATGATAGTCTGACATTATGCATTCCAACATTATGAAAGTGGTTAATGATTTTTGCATGTGATTATTCGATTAGTAGAATATCCATGTGAATAAGTAAATGGCATTATTTCATTTTACTTTTGCCATATTATGTTGAAGTTCAAGTTTAAAAGGCTTTTGTTTTAGTAATGCATTGCCTTAAATGTTTATTCTTATTTATGAAAGTTTCCGCTATATTGTTATCCTTACTGGGCATTTGAGCTCACCCCTTTTCTATGTTTTATTTTTCCCAGGATGTGAAGAAGTAAGTTATGAATGACCTGCAGGGATTTTACGAGGGGTTATTAGTGTGGATTGTGGAAACATTATGTTGTTGTATTAGTTTTTCATTTTATGATGTAATGTAAAACTTATGAATATATCTAGTGTTTCCAAGGCTACTAAACCAATCGGTCTTTCGGGATTTGATCTTTTTTGTGATCATGCCAATGTTATGTAATTAATGCACCGACTCTGGGTAGCTGGGGTCGGGGCGTTACAGTTGGTATCAGAGGAGGTTTAGTACAAACCTTGGAAGCTAGATTTAGATAAACTCTGATTAGAGCACGTAGACCTAAGATGAACTTTGAGGATTAGTATAGAAGAACTTCCTAGAATTTTGGTATTGTAGAGATTTTGTGAGTTTTCTGAGAAATACATCCCTGTCTGGATACGAGAAGGTAGAGGCGGCTCTGGCACAGATGTACCTAGGGGTAAAACCCGAAAACACCGCTTTGAGCTAGACTCGAACGGGAACTGGTGCACGACAACGGGCCTTGCTGCACTCTTGGTTACGACACTCCCGGGGGATATGCTTAGGATAACTCTCACTATCTTTACAAATCATTATGAAGGGTTTATGAGTATATACTTCCTCAAAGAAAACATTTTTATGATTATGGATTATATCCATAAATAGTTCAATTTATGTCAAGTGTTTTATAAGTATGGGATTATGTATTTTGATTCATAAACTGATCTAGTTTATGCCATTGTTTAGAAATGGCGCCTAGTGGAAGAAATGGAAACCGTATCAATGCACGCACTCCATGTAGGGATTGCCCTCCTGCTCAAGATAATTATAGTGGGGCTGGTGATGCAACTAGTGCCGATCAGCTAATCACCATACTGGGACAACTTACTCAGGTTATGAATAATAACCTTACCCGTATGGAGCACCCTGATCCGCAGCGTGGAGGATCAATGTTAGATCGATTCATGAGGCAAAAACCACCAACGTTCAATGGGAGTACAAATCCCTTAGTAGCTGAGCAATGGATAAATTCCCTAGAGAAAATATTTCAGGCTTTGGGGAGCAGTGAAAGGGAAAAAGTTATCATGGCAGTTTACCGCCTCACTGGAGATGCTGATCAATGGTGGTCATTGATTGAAAATACAAAGGAAGATGATGAAGTATCAAATATGGAATGGAGGGAGTTCAAAGAGCTGTTTTTAGAAAAATACTTCCCTCGCGACCATCGAGCAGATATGGAAAGGCAATTTCTGAGTCTGAGACAAAAGGAGGATGAGAATGTCACAAAATATGAGGCTAACTTTACAAGGTTAGCGAGGTACGATGGTGATTATATTCGTAACCCAAGAAGTAAGATTGATCGTTTCTTTGATGGGTTAAAACCATTTCTCCGTCGAGCGTTAGTCTCACAATCCTTTTCATCGTACGAAGACATTGTCTCATGTGCTATCAAGACTGAAAAGGAATTCTCTAAGTCTTATGACTTTAAAGCAAAGCAAGAGAAGAAGAGACCTGCTGATCAATCTGGGAATGGAAATAAGGGGAAGAAGGGAAAGGTTGAATATCCATCTTGTGGTAAATGCGGGAAGAAACATCCTGGTACTTGCTTGAAGGGAATGGGAGTCTGTTACAAGTGTGGTGAAAAAGGCCACCAAGCTCATGATTGCAAAGGGAAGAAGGAAGCTACCAACGTTCAGTGCTACAATTGCAGGGAGATGGGGCATTATGCAAATGCATGTCCTAAGCGTCAGGAGAACTTACCTCAGAAAAGGCCAAGGGATCAAGGCCAGGCTTATGCTATCACTACTGCTGAGGTAGAAGCTCCGAAAGACGTGGTAGCAGGTAATTTAATGGTTTCCTCAAGTTTAGCAAATGCATTATTTGATTCTGGATCATCGCATTGTTTCATATCTTCCCAGTTTGCTAAGAAAATTAGATATTTCCAATTTGATTTAATAAGGGAGTTGTCGGTTAAAACTCCTAAGGGAAGTATCGTTGCAACAAAGTTTTGTGAATCAGTCCCCATTAGAGCACATAAATTTTCTTTATCTGCTGATCTCATCGTCATACCTATGATTGAGTTTGATATAATCCTCGGTATGGACTGGCTTTCGGACTATGATGCGAAGATTTATTGTAAGAAGAAAGAGGTTACGATTCTTGATGATAATGATAAGGAACACCTTATTTTTAGAGCAGAATCGTCACCACCTAATTCTTATTTAGACCCACCCCCAGTAGCTCAACTTAATTCAATTATTGGGGAGGAAGAGAATGAAGTAACTATCGGTGAGGAAAGGAATGTTCAAATAGAGGATGTACCTGTTGTGAAAGAATTTGTAGATGTATTTCCGGAAGATTTACCTGGACATCCTCCAGAACGAGAAGTTGAGTTTTCCATTGATTTGATTCCTGGATCAAGGCCTATATCGAAGACCCCTTATAGAATGGCCACTGTAGAGTTAGTCGAACTAAAGAAACAACTAGAGGAATTGAGTAATAAGGGATTTATTCGCCCTAGTGTTTCTCCATGGGGAGCCCCTGTTCTTTTTGTTAAAAAGAAAGATGGATCTATGAGGTTATGTATCGATTACAGGGAGATCAATGCTATAACGATAAAGAACAAGTATCCCCTACCTCGTATTGATGATTTATTTGACCAACTGCATGGAGCTCAATACTTTTCAAAGATTGACCTTCGGTCTGGATACCATTAGTTGTGTGTAAAGAAAGAAGACATTCCGAAGACAGCATTTCGAACCAGGTACGGGCATTACGAGTTTACTGTAATGCCGTTTGGATTGACTAATGCACCCTCTGTATTCATGGATCTAATGAATAGAGTTTTCAAGGAGTATCTCGATGAATTTGTGGTGGTATTTATTGATGATATCTTGGTATACTCCAAAACCTACAAAGATCATGAAAATCACTTGCGCATTATCTTGAAGACTCTGAGGAGGCATGAATTATATGGAAAGTTTAGCAAGTGTGAATTCTGGCTTCAGGAGATTTCTTTTCTTGGCCATATTGTCTCTAAAGATGGAATCTCTGTTGATCCTTCTAAGACCAAGGCAATCCAAGAATGGCCAGCACCTACGAGTATAACTGAGGTACGTAGTTTTATTGGTTTGGCAGGTTATTATCGACGTTTCGTCCAGAATTTTGCCCGATTGGCTAACCCATTAACGAAGCTCACACGTAAAGGGGTTAAATTTGTTTGGACAAAAGAGTGTGAATAATGTTTCGAAGAACTGAAGAGAAGATTAGTCAATGCTCCTATATTGACTCTACCATCGGGGAATGATGGGTTCGTTATTTATAGTGATGCATCAAAGAAAGGACTTGGCTGTGTCCTTATGCAGAATGATAGAGTTATTGCCTATGCATCACGACAGTTGAAAATTCATGAACAAAACTATCCTACTCATGATCTTGAGTTAGCAGCTGTGATCTTTGCTTTGAAGATATGGAGGCACTACCTCTATGGTGAAAAATGTGAGATTTATACTGATCACAAGAGTTTGAAGTATATTTTCTCACAAAAAGAACTCAACATGAGGCAAAGGAGATGGCTTGAATTACTCAAGGATTATGATTGCACGATACACTACCACCCAGGGAAGGCAAACAAGGTGGCAGATGCTTTGAGTAGAAAAGACCATGGAGTTTTGAACAATATGAGAATTGAAAGGGATCCAATTTTCATGGAGCTAGTGAAGATGGACATGGGAATAACCAGGGAAGGTGAAACATCAATGCTTTTTCAAATGGTTGCCAAACCATCTTTACTAGAAAGGATTAAGAGTTCTCAGACTGATGATGAAGAATTCCAAAAGAAGATTAAAGCTGTGAATGATGGGAGATTGAGAGACTTTGCGTATGAAGGTGGAATTTTGAAATTCGGGAAGAGACTTTGTGTTCCCAATATACCTGATCTAAAAAGGGAATTGCTGGATGATGCTCATAGTTCCAATTTCTCTATACACCCTGGGAGCACCAAAATGTATAGAGATTTGAAGGAACATTTTTGGTGGGACAACATGAAGAGGGAGATTGCTGATTTTGTGTCAAGATGTATGGTTTGTCAACAAGTGAAAGCTGGAAGGCAACAGCCTGGAGGAGTCATGCAACCTCTTCCCATACCAGAGTGGAAATGGGACAATATTACAATGGACTTTGTCATGGGGCTACCAAAGACTCCTAGAAGGAACGATGCAATATGGGTTATTGTTGATCGTCTTACCAAGTCAGCACATTTTCTTGCTATAAGAGAAGATCTACCCCTGGAACGTCTAGCAAGACTATACATTATTGAAGTTGTGAGACTTCATGGAGTACCCCTATCGATTGTTTCTGATCGTGATCCCCGTTTTACTTCAAGATTTTGGAAAAGTCTTCAGAAATCCCTGGATACTGAACTTCATTTGAGCACTGCTTACCACCCTCAGACAGACGGACAATCAGAACGGACTATTCAGACCTTAGAAGACATGTTGAGATCTTGCTCACTTGATTTTCAGGGTATGTGGGATCAATATTTACCACTAGTAGAATTTTCCTATAACAATAGCTTCCATTCGAGTATTCAGATGGCACCATATGAAGCGTTATACGGAAAGAGATGTCGTACACCAACCTGTTGGGATGACATTGGTGAAAGAAAACTTGTAGGCCCAGAACTGGTGGAGGAAACGGTGGAAAAGGTGAAGGTAATCCAAAATCACATTAAAGCAGCTCAAAGTAGGCAGAAGAGCTATGCCGATAATCGAAGGAAGGATTTGGAATTTCAAGTCGGTGATCATGTTTTCCTGAAGGTATCTCCGTGGAAGGGAGTCATACGTTTTGGTAAGAAAGGTAAATTGAGTCCCAGGTCCATCGGACCTTTCGAAATTCTAGAACGAATTGGGGCTGTAGCTTACCGATTGGCAATGCCGCCAAGTCTCTCCAAAGTTCACGATGTGTTCCACGTATCTCTGTTGAGGAAATACATGCCTGACCCAACGCATGTACTCACCTATGAAGATTTAGAACTGGAACCCGATCTGTCTTATTGCGAAGAGCCCATCAAGATTCTTGATACGAGAGAACAAGTTCTGAGAAACCGGACGACGCGTCTGGTAAAAGTTTTGTGGAGGAATCATAAGATGGAAGAGGCAACGTGGGAACCCGAGGAACTTATGATGAAGAACCACCCGAGTCTTTTTATGCAGTAATACCCTAGAAATTGCGAGGACGCAATTATTTGAAGGAGGGGAGAATGTAACACCCCAAGCTTTCACGGTACGTTTCCCTTCGAATAATGCGATAGCGTGTGTTGTACGCAACCTCGAGTTCTAACACACACCACAACTAATTAAACTAGCCGTTGTGAATAGTAATACCTAATTTTTGAAATTATATATATTTTATATTTGAAATTGGACTTCATTTTTGGACTCGGAATATCGAATTTAGCCTAAGGTGAAATTTTGGTACTTTTCGGATAACTTTCATATTTTGATGAATAGTGAAAATTACTAAATTTTAATTAAAAACAACATTTTTAATCAAAATAATTAATAGTGATAAATTATGAATTTTAGTAGTTTTAAAGTATATTTAGAATATATTTTTACCATTTAATATAATGTTGGTCATTGGACATAATTTTACAATTAAACCGAACATAAACAAGTGTCAATCTTTTGATAGTTATTATCTCTTAAAAACACGCTTTTTGTTTTGACAGCGGGAATTAATTTTAAATTAATTTCTGCCTCTTCTGTGTTTTGAATTTAGGAAAATGGATTCCATATTTGGAATCAGGATGTTCAAATTGTGTAAATAGGTAACTTTTATTTTTAGACATTTTGAATAATTACTGCGGTAAATATTTTATTTACCATGGTTAAGGGTAAATCCGGTAAATAAGGGTTAAAAAAATAATATTATAATAATACTAAATTACCCTAAAAACGTGTCTTAACCCTATTGGTTGATAGATGGTCGACCATGGGAATCTTTGGGTCTATTTTGGGACCCCATGGATCCACTTGTAAGTGATAATGACACTTTATTTTAATTTAGTTAAAATGAATACAAAAATGACACAAGCATATATCTTTTAGAACAACAATTTTTACATAGGGTTATATATGTTGGATTTTAGATTATAAATATTCATTAGAAATCTAAAAAGATTTCCTACATAATTATATTTTATTTATAATTTTTAGACATTAAATAATTTATTTTATTTATGACACAATGATGATGCAGTAATTACTATAATAGTAAAAAATTAAAATAATTGATATTATAAATACCCAAATAAATATAATATGAAACTTTTAATGAATTAAACTAATTTTATAGTCTAATATGATATATTAGGATTGATTTAATGGACTTTGTTCGAAGTAATCAATCTGTTATGAGTTTCACAAAAATCAACTATTGAATAGTGTCAAAATTGACATAAAAGAGTTCTTAAAACAAATATTATATTATTAATTGATATTAAATTCCTAAAAATCTAAGGTTCGGCCAAGAGACTTATATTATGATAGGTTAATCATTAATGGACCACTTGGGGGTCGCTTGGATGTATATAGTAAGTTTATTAACCATATTATATAAAAATACAAAGAGACATTGTAAAAGTGAAACTAATTAACTTAGAGTTAATACTTAAAGATAAGGTTAATATAAGTACCCAAACCTGTCTAAATTCTATTGGTTGAGTGGTTTTCGACCTATCCCCACCTTAACCTTTGAATAGTCAACTTTGGAGCCATTAGAAACCGAATATGAATTTATTATAAATTAATATTTCTAGCTTTTCCAAAGGTGCCCCTCACCCCTCTTATAAAAGGGCACTCCTCCTTCTCATTTCTTCACACCTCTAAAGCCTTTTGGTTCGGCCAAACTCTGCCCAAATACTCTCCCAACATCCCTCACTACAACCTAGAGGCCTTAGTTTGATCAGAAAGCCAACCTAATGAGCCCTTTTGATCAAATCAAAAGGAAGAACCCGAAGAAGAGGTAATGATTTCACCACCCTTTTCTAAGTTCATTTCTTCTTCCACTTCTTCTTCCTTTGTTCTTACCATTATAAAATAATAAAGCCAGTATCTCACATATACTGTGATGTTATTATAAGTATGGTACAACCATATTCAGTATTCTATCCACCCTTTGAATAACATGTCACCATACGTGCGTACGTACGGCTTACCGTCTCCACGTCGTGGTGTAATTGTTATTCAATATAATATTATTTGGATGGGTATAATAATGATGTGTAACTCATGTAAATAATAAATATAACATGTTAATGATTCTGTATATATGATATACCATTCATTTATATATTATTTTAATATCAAAAGAATGATATTGTCGCTCGTGCGTACGTACGGACTACCGTCTCCACGAACGCGATGAGATTCATTCTCCATCATATCCATTCAAGTATAATTATCATTTTATAATTTAAAAATGATGTTTAAGGACTTGATATCATTATGGATATGAATAAGATACAACAAACATGGCTTATGTAACAAAACATATAAAAGAAAATGAGTAAGTTAACACCCGAAACGATGATAATTCTAAGATATTATTAATAAATCAATGTTAAAAGATCATATATGATATCATATTAATATATATGATTCTTGTATAATTTAATAACAATTATTTCACCATTATACAGGAGGTTAACCTACCCCAACCAAGGAAAATTACAAGGTAAGGGTTATTTCACAATCTCTTCATTATCCGAGGTTGTTTATACGTAATAATCTACTGGGATATCTTTATCATCCACATCCATGTTTCTTAAAAATGTATTTCAAAACATTTTTAATATTTACAAGAATATGGGTTAAATTCATTTATACCCTTGTTTGACTTTTTATAAGAGGTTTATAAAGGAATCTTTCCGTCGTTTTCAAAACAAGGTCCTTTTTAACCTTTTCGACTGAATTGAGGTAAGAATGTTTTTTTTAACTTATACGGCGGGTGCGGTTATTTTCCGCCATTATAAAATCATCAAAGCTTTCCTTACAAGCTTACAAGAATATTTTCAAGAAAATGTTTTATTTTATATGGCTCTTAAATGATTTCAAAAATAGAAAGAGATATTTCTCTAAAAAGTGTTTTGATTTCATCTATGTCAACATCCTTTAATGGATTTTACGCTTATTTGAAGTTGATTTATTATAATACAAAACTTCTATATTGTATTGAAGGTTTTGTGATATGTTTGACTGTGGATGTGATTTTTTATACCATTCATAGTTTATGGTGAAATTATTGACATTTCGTATGCTAGTTTTAATACGAATGTTTATGTTATGTTTAAACCTTTTCATATGGGAATGCATTGGACTTAATAAGTGACGGGTGGAGCCCGCTATAGCTCCTCGATGCATCGGTAGGTCTCATGAGACAAACTAGTGTCTTGGCACAAGTCCTTGACAAAATCTTATTTGTAGTCTTGGCACGAGGCCTTGGCTATGTGGTTATGATAGTCTGGCATTATGCATTCCAACATTATGAAAGTGGTTAATGATTTTTGCATGTGATTATTCGATTAGTAGAATATCCATGTGAATAAGTAAATGGCATTATTTCATTTTACTTTTGCCATATTATGTTGAAGTTCAAGTTTAAAAGGCTTTTGTTTTAGTAATGCATTGCCTTAAATGTTTATTCTTATTTATGAAAGTTTCCGCTATATTGTTATCCTTACTGGGCATTTGAGCTCACCCCTTTTCTATGTTTTATTTTTCCCAGGATGTGAAGAAGTAAGTTATGAATGACCTGTAGGGATTTTATGAGGGGTTATTAGTGTGGATTGTGGAAACATTATGTTGTTGTATTAGTTTTTCATTTTATGATGTAATGTAAAACTTATGAATATATCTAGTGTTTCCAAGGCTACTAAACCAATCGGTCTTTCGGGATTTGATCTTTTTTGTGATCATGCCAATGTTATGTAATTAATGCACCGACTCTGGGTATCTGGGGTCGGGGCGTTACAATTACCCAGTAACATGAATCATTATTATATACTTTGATATACCATCTTTTATATTAGATGACCTAATTGAGAAACATTATATAGGCATAATTCCAACATTCTAATTTTGTAAAAGATATTACCATTCCTCAAGTTATTGAAAACAATCTTCAAATGATCTTCATTATCTTAATTTTTCTTCAAATATATGAGAATATCATATATAAATAGAAAAAAAATATTATCATGGTAATTTACTAAAAAAATTATTCAGTAAATACATGAAGATAATAGGGGAATTGTTAATTCCAAATGGAATAATTATAAATTAATAATGACCATACATCATATGAATAGTTTTTGAGAGTTTATCTTCCCTTTTGACCCTCAATTTGCGATATCCATAAGAATCATAATTTTTTAAAAATTACTTATCTCTACAAAATTTATCAACTAATTCAACAATATGAGGAAAATGATATTTATTCTTGATAATTATCTTTTTATATTCTTGATTATCATTAAAAATATCCATTTACCAATCTTTATTCTTAGAAAAAAGAACAGGTGTACCCCATCATGAATTACTAGGGAATATGAATCCCTTATTATCATTATACTAGAGTTATGTCAACAATTCCTACAACTCAATTGGAGCCATTTTATATAGAGTCATTTAAATATGTGTAGCACCATGTATAAGTTCATTGAAAACTAAACTTCACAATTTATCGTATGACTGTAAAAGTGTTCATTATATTCCCAAAGAATGGTCTTATGTTTAATGTTGATTTTATCCAAAAAAAGTAGTGATAAATATTCACAATGAATAGGTAGTAATAACAATATTGTATAAATAGTTTTCATTGTAATTTTATATTAATCCTCACACTAAAATATGATGATTTTTTGATTTGGAATATCAAATGTTACACCCATTACTCAATAATTGATATATATGATCTATATATATAGAGGTAATAAATTCCTAAAATCCAATTATTTTCCACTAAATGAAGAATAATAATATTATGATATAGTAAATTTATTAAAAAATTAACATATAATTAAAAAACTATGGATTTGAGGATTAGTGTGACTTTACCACCATGATCCACTATATTGGAACGATGATTGGTCTATGATTTATCCCAAAGAACAGGGAATTGAATTCGATAATTACCATGTTACCCAAAAATAAGATATTGAACTATTAGTTGTAACTAATGATGAACTTAATTTCCCATAATCAAAAACTTCATTTTCTCTAGGAACCATGTTGGTTTATGCCCTTGTTTTACACACATAAAACATCATCCCTTTCTAATAACACATTTCACATGGTGCTTCATCCCATATTCATGACATGTATGAATCTGAATCTTCTTTTCACCACAGTGTTTATTATGTGACCAGTCTTGAAATTCAAATTTTCACTTTTTTGAAAAATTCAAGAATTTACCATGGTCTAGGTTGATAATAATAATTTGGGATATATGATTATGTATAATCATAAGGTTTCACATTCTATACCCCATTTCATTTGGTTTCTCATAAGGGATATCATTGATTTTTTTGGTATATTCATTGATCACATGATTCCAACTAGTCCTAGAAATTGACTGAACTAAAAGCCTTATTTTAGTATAAAACATCAACATTTAGATTATGAAATCATGTAATTATGAAAATAATTCATATGTTGTCTTAAATTATGATACTTTATTTTAACCAAATAAACATTAGCGTTAATCACATATAACTTTGGATTATTAATGGATTTTAAATATTCAGTCATTTCATTTATCATAATGTTTTAATAGGGAAATATAAATTAACAAAAGTTTATCCCCCATGGGTTTCTAGCTAAATGTGTAGTCTTTAGCCCAATCATCATGCACCGAGTGAAGATTGAGTTGTTACTCAAAAATATTAAACGGGTTTTCACTTCATGGTTCGTCAGTTACATAGCCTCATCCACTTTCGAGTATCAAGGGAAGGATGTTATTGTTAGAAAATCATATTTTCTCTACCTTACCAAAATTTCAACATGTTATCCTATACATAGACTTATCCCTATGGTTTTCACCAATGATCACTAATCTTAATCACTAAAAATGAATAAAACCTACTCTGATACCAACTGAGGTTGTACAAGATTCATATAGATAAACATTAAATTTTTAAACTACCAGACATGAACTAATGTGTTCGAGATGGAGTTTCATATGAACCCATGTGCACATCTCTATATGTAAGAGGCTGTTGACTAGAAATTACAGTATAAGTTCATCAATGTGGATACTATAACCTCTGTATTATTTTCTTTGAAAAATAATAATATAACAGATTATAAATAAATAAAATAAAATATATAAATCATGTGGAACACTAAATAAATATACTATAATATTTCATACATGTCATATAATAAATAAATGGGATCACAATGTTGAAATCCAAAGAGAGTATATCAAGTGAAGAAAAGAGAATGACCAAAATTTGTCAGATTATAACCTCAAATCACATATGTCTCTAGGAATATATATAATTAACTCCACATCCAAGGGCCCTTTCCTAATGTGGGATCTTTGGTCATTAATTTTTCACAGGAATTGTGATTCCCATAAAGGGTGTGAGTTATAAACCCAATAGGAAACCACCAATGCATAATTAATATAATTTACCACATATATATATATATATATATCAATTTATGATGTTTCATATGTAAATGAAAAGATAAAAATATAGTCACACATGTGTCATGTTTTTATGATCTATCCAAGATACCAAAAACCCTAACCATAATTTCATCCACTAACTTTCTAGTAAGGATGTTAGATACATTATTCCAAGAAACTCATTTAAGGTAGAAATTCACACCCCACCCTGATGGTTGTATTCATTAATTACACTACCCAAAAATTCAAAATTATCTAGTCATTCAATTATGCACACATTTCTAATGGTATTTCCACACCCACATTTAAAGATATTAATACCACATCAACTATCAGTCAGTTGCCAAAAACTTATGCAGATCCGACTAGCGAGATAGCCACACCCACCTTTAATAGATTTTCACTATGTTAGATAGTTTAACTATCCATCTATGTGAATCCCACTATATGGATAGCCACAAATACCGTAAAGTATGTTTGGACTGTGTTTAATCAATCCCAATGCTCTATCATATCATTTTTATTTTCGAAGCATGTTTCCAAAGATATGAAAAAGCAATAAATACACTCCATATATAAAAAAAGGTATATCAAGATTATCATTGAAAGAGGCCACACAAATCCATACAATCATACTAAACTGTATTAAAGACAATTATAGACCCACATGGATTTTTTTTACATTTATAGGTTATTATGCATAAATATCATGTCTTGAAAACATCAAAAAATTTCTAAAAAAAATTTAGGAACAATCATCCTCATTTTTTTCAATAACAAAACCAATGATAAACCACCCTATGTGGTTTGAATTTTGAAGTAGAAAAATCTATAACCAATAATGCATCCTCCCTAACCTTATAGTTCTCAATATATTCCCATTCATTATTCTTCAGTATCTAAAACCAATACCATCATTTTATTTAAAAATGATAAAAAATATTATATGATATAATTCCATTATCTCAAAATAAATTATTCAAAATAATTATGATCATTACTAATTATCCCCCTCAACATTACAAGATCATTTTGTAGAAAAAAATTTCTCTTTGACAAGTGATAATAAAATACACTCTATAATTAAAAATGTTTTAAAAAATATTTTTCATTGAACTTTTATTTATTATGAGAATAATTATTTTAGGAGGATTTAATCATTTTTCTAGAATTCGATGAAAGGATAAATTAACAAGCTGAAGGGTAAGAGGTTTTGTGTACCTCATTACATTGGTTTTATCCTTTAGAATAACAAAACCTATAATATCAAAAATAGAGTGTTTATTCATGTGTAGAAGATAATAATAAAGACTAGTATGTATTAATGGAAGGACTTCACTATACTAGAACACAAAAAACTATCCATGCTACTCATACTCAATTGATAAATAAAAAACAATGGGTAGTGATGATCAACTATTTTAGAAAAAAATACCCCATTTAGGTGTGCTATAATATAAAATATAAATGAAATCATTTGATTTTTATTTTAATAAATTCATAAAATAAATTTGTTTAATTTAATCCATAAATATTATTTAAATATTTAAATGATACAAGATTCAATTGTCTGTATTTTTTAAATTTAAAGACATTGAAAACACATTACAGAAGGGTTATTGGGAATAATATGGGTTTTTTATAAAAACATTGTAGAAATCACTACACATTAACACGGAGTAAAGTTTATGTGATGTGAACTTAGTTTTACCATTATTGACATGAACGGTTACCATTATGAATCTAGGAAAATGCACTGTTACCCTTACAAAATGACACCTACGTAGGGGGTTGACCTTATATGGAATATGAAAAAATAATCATACCATTACGCTGATACCCTTACACACTTCAGTTCCAATATAAATTCTAGGCATTACCCTTACCAAGGAATTGAAAAATATTTCACACCCTTACACAACTCGGGTTACATTTATACAACAAATGAATTACCATTATGAAACTCATCTTACCCTAATAAGGAGGCCCAATCCCCTTATGTATCACCTTTAAAGGGAGTTAACCTAAACCAGGTCAATCCTAAAATTATTATGTGGTAGGTTACCCATATATGAAATATAGGAAAAGTACCTTACCCATAAGAATCTAGAGTAAACCAATTTTTAACCATATTTAAGGGATTTCATCAAACCATTACCCTTACATAAAACATTAAATCTCAAGTAAGAGTAATTATTAATGGATAAAAAGGATTCTCACATAAAAATACACAGAGAATAAAAATAATAGCATATTTTAAGTGTAATTATATGTTATAAATATTTCAAATATCCCAATATTATTAATTATAAACCTTGAGAAGTATCTCTAGTGGCCATTCTCAAACAATTTATACCACTTAGCTAAAAATTTAGACACCTTCCACCATAGCTCCTCCTAGATCTATTGAGGCATCCACTGAATTAGGACAAGTGGTCTCATATTACTTATTAGTACTTACTCTCTATTTTAAATAATCCACCCCACATGATACTCATGATATTTTTATATCTCCAAATTAACTTCCTTCTAGTCCATAACATGCACATGATTGGGCACGTACCTCTAATAATGATAATCATAGAACAAATCATGCATGCCTCAACAATGCGTAGAATGATATAGATTGTATACCTTTATCCCTACCCATTAAGTGACCTAGAAGGGTAAAAAAACACAGTTCTAACATCCCTAACTTCTACATATGATTATTCCCAAGTCGAGTTGACACTCTTAAGAAAAAATAGATTCTAATAGAAAACTACAAGGGTCTTCTCCTAAAATATTTATATAATTTATTCCTTCTTTGAGTGGACCCCAACCACTTAATATTCAACTACACAATCATAGAGGTCTCCTTTACCATTCTAGTACCATGAAAAACTTCCTCACCCACCTCATGAAAACCAATCAGTGGGAAACATGACCATCTTTATAGAGCTACAAATGCTGACCTCTATATAGATGTTGGGAAACTATTGTTGTAATCAAACCCTAACATGGATAGTTTATCATCTAAATATCCATCGAAATCTGAAACACTTGCTCATAGAATATCCTCATGTATATTAATCATACGCTTATTCTATACCTCTATATATGGATGGTATGTTGTGTTTAATCTAAACTTAGTCTCTAGGGGCCTTCAATAATCCCTGAAAAAACAATGATGAAAGGCATATTTCTCTATTTGAAAAAATTATCAGTGAACTCCATGTATGTGTATGATATCAAATAAATATATCTTTCATATCCCTTAACTAATAGAGTCTCTTGTATTGGTATGAGGTGATCCAGCATTTTTAGTAAATTGGAAATCACATAGAAAACATCACGTCTATACAGGGTACTTGGTAACCCCACCAAAAAATCCATCATTACATACTCCCACTTCTAGATGGAAACTATATCTATCTAGAGAAAACCACCAGGATTTTGTTTCTCACCCTTTATCCTCTAGAAGGTATGTCATTGAGAAATAAACCTAGTGATTCACCCATATATCTCAATCCAGAAGAACTAATGCTTGAAGTCTTAGAACATCTTCATCACACGGAGATATATTTCCCATATAGAGGAATGTATGAACCTTATCATATATTCTTTGATTAAATAATGGAATAAAAACTTATCATATAAAATTATATTATCATCAACAACCAACCACCATCTGGGTATTAGGTCACATTCAGATAGCTATTCCTGCATTGCAACACACACTAGATAAGTATTGTATCCAATCATCGCATGGTCCAATATAAATGATGTGACAACCAATGGAGAAAAATTAGTTGATCCCCAATCCTTATAATCTTCTATCCTCACCTTATAAAATATCCTCATTAATATGGATGACCCATATGAGGCCAGGTTACCTAGATCCAGCTCAATGTGAATCATACGGCTAAGAGCATCAATAATGATGCTATTATTCCCTGGTGTATATCCTATCTCAAATTCAAACATCAAATGATACTATACCCAATGCATATATACAAGATTCGGGTCTATCAATGTTAATATGTAATATAGACTCAAGTGGTTAGTGTTGAAAACAAACCTCTCCCAAAATATATAGTGTTTCCAACACTTTTGATCATGAACCATAGCTACTCGCTCTATGTTATGAGTGGGATACTTATACTCATGGGGTCTGAAAGAACATGAAACACAATCCAATACTGGTTATATCATCATTAGTAATTCTATAAATTAAATTCATGACACATAACAATATAATATATATCTAATATAAGGCTTAATATGTATCATTATTGAAGTTGTGTTCAATCACCTCTTCATCTCAAGAAATTATTGTTCACACTTGTTCGACTATTGGAACCCTACTACCCTATTATTCAGTACAAACATAGGTTATAATAATCAAATTAATTCCTAGATAAATTGATTGGGGTATCTGGATAATACTAGAATTCCCTTGATATTGAACATATTTTGGGGATGTGTACATGACATCGCTACCTCTAAATTCTCGTGGTCAATGGTTAAAGCTATATTAGGAATAAAATTCTCCAAGAAACCCACATATTCAATAGAATATAAACACATTTACTATATACCATAATACAATGTTCTTTTCAAATACACAATACTATCTTGAGGTTTCATGCATACTGCTATAGTGTTATACACTAGATATGGAAGTTTTCAACAAATACCATGACAAACAAGGGTAGGTAGGGGTGGAATATCTTGTTAATGGGATCCATAAGCATAGAATAAACATTTATTATGTAAAACAACATCACCATGTAGTCATACCTACCATCCTTAATATATAATGTTATCTTCTAGATATCATTAACTTGATCTGTAGCTGGTGATAGCCTGATAAAATATCAATCATTGGTGACCACTGAGATCCCCAAAACTGATAAAAATGGTCACTGATCCTTGAAAATGGATATATATTCTTAAATATTACATATTTCATATTTTTTTAATTCAATAAAGTTTTCAGTACTACCAACCTACTTCTTGTAAAATAAGATAGGTGTACCCCATAATGAATTACTTGGATTGATGAAGCCCTTCTACCACAGGACCTGAAGCTGTACCTTGAGGTCCTTCGACATGGATGGAACTGCACATTAAGGGGATATTGAAGAGGGTTGAAAACATTGAAAAATAACTAACCCAAAATCAACTCCCCTATTAATAGGTTTTCCTTTGAAATCATCTGGAAGGATGTCCTAGTAGAGATCCATCACTAGAGGTAATGTTGAGGAGTCTTCCACAGATCCTACAAAAAGGGATAGTCCTGCTATATTAACCAAGATCATCCCAAACAGACTCAATTATAGTCCATATATACCTAATTCATGTTCCCATTATCTAGTCATCAATAAATTCTACCCATTTTATGTATTAAAAGATACCATTACCTTATAGAAATTAATGTGAGCTCAAAATCTGGTCAGCTAGTCCATGATGAGAATCACATCGATGTTCATCATCTCATGAATCATGAATTCCACTGATATTCAAAACTAGTGAAATATATAGAACATTATGGAAATCAATATAGATGGTACAAATTTATATATAATAGTATAATAAGAGAGACCAACTCAAAAGTAATCCTGACCGGTAAGTCACATAGAGTAACTACACCTCTATATATTGAAGTATGTGAATCACTCGTATCGACAAAGGGATTATATATGGTATAATTGATCAAAACCATAACTCAAAAAATATCATTCCCCTCACCACTATCAATGAGATTCTAGCCCATAGTGTACTACTATCCTCTCTCACCTATATGGACCTATCACTAAGTTTCTATCATCCGGGAATACTATATCATTTTATGAGGTTCTCCACTCATGGATTTACTAAATGTCCCAGTTAAATTACAAAAAACCTTTAAGAAAAAACATTTATGATTACTATCCTTGACCTAATAGTGGCACTCCATAGGAAACATCCTACATGAACTTTTATAAATCCCATTTTCCTAAATTTAGAGCACGAGATAGAATCAACATCTATTAGGGATACTAATTTAGTATATATCTAACCCAAATTTAAACTTCCCTACTACTTATAGTCTTCATTCCTCTTATTATTACTAAATAAAACTCCCATATCTGTTATATAAATCTCATAAATTATTCTAGTATGGGTTAAAAGTAATCTTGATTTCATGTCCTCCTCTAGTCCATTCTCAATGATTAGGGAATTATGAGGAACATTTTTGTACACCATGAATTTAAATCCCCTAAAATGACATCTCCCTCTATTATAAGGCCTATCTAGAACATTTGATCCATCCACACATCATTCACATACTAAAAGGTATAAATGACATGTATATCCATAAACTGAGGAAAACAAGAAGAGATAGACATAAAAACCTATCATAACTCAATGAACTCATATTTATGATAAATATTTATAATGTTAGGAATATACAAGAGAAATTGAATCGTGAATTTCACACATGTAAGACCCTCCCACTCCTAGCCTATCTCAAGGTAGTCAACATTCATTTTGAGGTTCCCTGAAACATGAAGGTCTCTAGAATCACTCACCCCTCCCTAGTATTATGGATCATCTTGAGAATGATCTCCATAAATTTAATCTTGTCTTCTATATCATATGTTCCACCAGTACCCTAAAATACCAAATTATGGTGGAAATATAATCCCTAACCATGATCTATCATGGTATTCTTAAGGGTCTAACCATATATGGGAACATTATAAAAGAGTTTAGTATAAACGAGCTCTTTATCCTATAACACATATTATGGTATATGACTATGATATAATATGTCATCCTATATAAAATTGGGTGGAATAGGATCATCATGAGTTGCTTTAGCTGGAGACCCTATCCAATGACTTTTATAAGGAACCTATGAAATTATTAAAAAACACAAAACATTTAAGAGGGATCATAATAAGTCTAGGGGATCACACAAGTCTATTCTATTATTATAAACACAAACCAATGTATACACCTCCTAGTATTAAAAAAAGTATCTATACTAGAAAATTATTCATGGTCATATTTATATATAATAATAAAATATAACACTTAGTTGAAAAAATAAATTCAAATTTGAAATATATGATAACATCAAGGAAAACATAAATACCAAAAAATAAAGAAACTATCCCAAATAGATAGCACAAATCAAGGGATTTAATTTTATAACTAGTATGTAGTATGCCAATAGGTATATATATTGAAGGTGAACCTACTTTTATAGATATGATGCATGAATGAAACCAAAATCTCATAAAACAGCAAAAAAACCCCTCCCATTGTAACACAACTCTCCATTTTCAATGTGGTATCTCAGTACATGGAAACTCCCCAACCTGTCTCCCATAGAACTATCTCCTTTATAAAATTTCCTAGGTTATTACAAAATAAAAAGAAGAAACTATACTCTGATCCCATCTTATATAATCCCATCATGACCCACCGAGTCTATTATAGAGTTCCATAATACCTTATTCACACCTCCCCTCATGCAAGTGGGTGATGGATACTAGAGAGGGTCTATGTCTATCAGTGGAGATAATGTACACTTATTATAACATCATAGGATAAATAATAATATATCAGAAGAAAAATAAATAAATGAAACCAAATTATACATGTGGAAAACTAAATTTCTATACTGTTTTAAGGAAAACATGTCTTAAAATAAATAAACTAGCTCCCAAGGCTTCAAGCTATGAAGAGTATATCAAGTGTAGATAAGTAATTGAAATTTAATGACCAGAGTATGTTCGGAAATCACCTATATCTCCAAGTATCAATCCACTTAACTCATCGTCATAGGGACCTTTCCCTTTACTAGATCCATGTTCATTAAATCTATAGTCTCACATAGTCGATCATGTTTATGTGATTAATATAACTAGTTGGACACAACAAATACATCCTTAACATGAGTTTAAAAATATATATAATAGTGTATGTCATGACATATAAGGACCCTACATTAAACATTATATATTATATTGAATTTAAACTAGAATTAATATTCTCACATTCCCAATGACCATTTAGGTTTAATTATTTAAAGAATTATATCCTAACTCTTACATATTTTATAAAGTGGAAACTACTAATAAATATCAATTTTTACCACAATATTAAAGCTTAAAAATGAAATATTATTTCTTTTAATAAAAATCATCCTGAAATCAACATTACATCTTCTGTTTCCCTACCCATAATTAAAATCCTATTAATAACATTTTAAAAACATTGTATGAGAAAAAATATCAATATGGGATATAAATGATATAAAGAAGACACCAGTCCATGAATACTTATAGAAATTTTCCTTCTAAACACAATAATTAGGACACAAATAAAAATTTTTATTACCCATGAAATAATATTCTCTTTAGAACAATTTTCATAAAACATTTCATTAGAATTCATTAATGAAAAATAAATTCATAATGGTATATTTGATAATTTTAATATCATATGAGAACTTTTAACAAAGTTATACATTTTACTCTTACATATGGAATAACCATCATAGTTAAATTTGGAATAACCATCAAAACAACTCATGGAAGACTATCATAGTTAAATTCAAAATATTTCATTATAGAAACCATCATATCTACTCATGGATTAACTATCATAGATAATTTTAGAATAAAAATTGTAGTATATTCCAATTATCTCTTTATATAATCCTAATATATTAACTCAATACCATATTTATAATGAAAATTTGATTAAAATCCTTACTAAATGCATTGGAGGGATTTCACTGACCCATCTGTCTTTAGTTTATAATATAACAACCTTCCATCATAAATAGTTTCCATGAACAATAACATCATACATATAACCATTCATCAAAAAAACATTTTTTGAGGAAAATGAAAATTTCTTTTTTAAATAACTTATTTAATATATTGTGAAATTATAAAATAATTTTATTTTTTTTGAAAATAACCATTTAAACATGTAAAGGAATCATAAATTAAAAGATAAGTCATGATAGTGGGAAAATTTAGACATTCTCATAAGTTAAATAAATTCATTCCATAATTTTTTATGAAAAATCACAAAATTCAACAACTATAAATAAAAAAATTCAATTCAAAAAATATTTTAAAATTTAAAACATGGATAAAAATGACACCAAAGAATCATTAGAAAATAGTTAAAAACCTTTTTAAAACATTTTTAGAGAATATGGGTATGGAAAAAAGATATTTTTAATGGAAACATTAAAAAGAAAATTTTAAAATAAATTCCCAGACCTTTAGTATGAAATTTCATGTAAGATATTTATCTTCAAGAGTAATAAAAACTTATAATGTTATATACAATCAATCAATTAATTATATTCACATCATATATTTTTGTAATATTCGGTTCATAAGTCCAAAATGACTTCGGTAGGATGACAATTGCCAAATAGTTCATTATTAAATCTCATAAAAAACTATATTTATAACATTATTATCATTTTTATAGGAATTATTACATTTAATTTCAACCATTAAATATTTTTATGAAAAATTAACTACGTTAAAATCATTTTGATGGTAGGTTGTACGTATGAATGGGTTGCTCTTCCATTTTTCAGTGATCATAATGGAATGAGGTTAATTATTGATTTATATATAAAAAATGACCATCATATCATTAATATAACCTTAATTATTTAAATATACTTATATATATATATATATATATATATATCTTCCATGTGATATCATAATGAAAACAAATCACATCACTTTGTGGAGGTGTTAGTCCACACGTACAAAGGAACAATGATATCATTTTTTAGTGAATACAAGGGTAAGAAGGAAAATTATATATTATCATTTAATAATAATAAATACCTAATTTATATCATATATGTTTTAATTACATCACTATAATCCATCCATGATAGATGTTGAAGGAAAATGAATTACATCAATCCACGAGGTGGTAGTCTTCCATACACCCCATTTGATTGATGTGAAGATGTATATACATTACTTTATTAACATAATAATATCCCAGTATATGGTGGATACTAGTGTTATTATATTATCATGATGTAATAACATTTTAATGATATGTAATAAGAAATATAACTGAAACATAAGGTTAAAAACTATACCACTTCTTTAGAAAGTGACTTTTGATGTACACCTATAGCCTTACTAATATGGTATTATGCCTAAAAAAGACCTCTATAATGATGGGAGGGACTATGTGAAAAGAGTTTTGTAGGTCCTGGATAATCTAAATGGGTATTTAAGTGTGATGGAATGAGAAGATGAGGTACCTTTTATATGAGTGGGGAGGGTCACTCTTAGAATTTATAAAAATATTAAATTAATATATATTATGTATTATTTAAAAATAGATCAAAACTGGTTTATTTTGAATATAAAATGATGAAATACCTATATAAAATCATTTAATAAATTTTTTGGTTAGTTTAGGTCACATTTTTTCCGAATCATTTGGTTTTAACTCATTATTAAGCCTTTTTAATCTTACCGTGACAACACTGATCTTTACTCATTAAAGGTAAATATATTTAATATAAATTTAAAAAGGATAATAAATCTAAAAATTTGGATATTATAATCCATATTCTAATCACATTCCCAATTCATTGTTTTTTATAAAATATCCTTTAATATAATATTATTTATTATAATATATCATTAACGTAAACTATTATGACTATTCATGAAATTGATTTTAATAACATCATGAAAACCATTAAAAATATAAAAAAGTATAATTATATCTATATAATCTCATACTACTCTATAAAATCATCGATCACATTATTTATCTAAAATATTATATAACTTAATGTTATCAATATGATTTATTTGATTGTTTCCATTAATTTAATAATTACTATGTTAATGTTTTCTTATAATTTATGTAATTATATCTTCACTAAAAATTATAAAAAAACTACCATGATGAAGTTAAATTTTATATAATTCAAATATAAATTTATATGTGAACATTTAATCTCGTAATCCCTATTTTAAAAATATTATAATTATTAAAAACAAGAGTGTTGAATTTTTTACTTCTATTTAAATAAAACTATAGAAATATAATAATAATATAATAAAAGTAATAAAAGGTCATATATTATACCTTAAGTGGTTTCTGTATGAGATATAATCATCTAATAAAATTTATGAGAACATTTGTGTAATTTTAAAGTCTATGTTATATCGTTTTAAATCCTTAATTACCCGATATACCCTTTATTATGGTAAGAAAATTACTAAGGTTAATATTAATGTTGAAAAAAATGAAAGGGAAATATATAAAATAATTGGACCCAATGATTATAAATAATTAATCCATTTTTTAAAAACTGAAATAGATAAATTTTAGAAATTTATTTTAAATAAAACAGAAAAAACATGACTACAAATAGATATTTCAAAAAAATTTCCTTTTAAATTATATCAAGTTTTTATACTAAATTAATGTATAAAATCCATTTAAACAACCATAATGGGATCATTTTAAATAAAAATGTACAAATGAAATTATAAAACTAATCCAAAATAGAATTTCGTTGTATAAATACATTATATGAAAAAATGATTTTCAATTAAAATCACTATTTTTTTCACTATTCATAGAAAAATCAATAATTATAGAAAATTATAAAAAATTAATCATAAGATAATTTTGATATAATTAATAATAAAATTAATATCATTATGTCAAATGAAATTTCTAAAATATATAAAAAATAATTAAAACATTGGCTCATTAAAAGAATGAAAACACATTTTTGAAGAAACCCCAATTTTAAAGAATATGATGAGTTTAATATAAATCAAGTTCTTATTAAAATTGAATTAATTAATGTATTATAAAAAATAATTATCATTATATATTTCATAATGTTTTCAATAATATTCATTCCCTCCAATTTAATGGATAGGTTATAATTGTCATATTTAAATAATAATAATTCACAGTTTGTTAAATCTCGGTGATACATATCTGGTATGATATCAAACATATTATTTGATTTTAAAGAATCACAAGATATTAAATATTAACTCTATTAAGAAATTTTATCCTCACAATTTTAATTCAGGATCGGTAACTTGGGATTGGAGTTTCAAAATATGTTTTTCAAAAGCCAACATTATAAAAAGGGTCAATAAAACATCCTCTAGAAAAGAGAGAAAGGAATTTATGAAAGTCATATATAATAACACATAGTATATTTATAAGTAGGAGAACATTAGTGGGATGTGATGCAATGACTCATATTTTCTCCGGTTTTATTTTTATAAATTAATTCTTGAGACCAGGCATTGAGACAACGTGAGATTCCGTGGCCTAATGTGCACAGAATGATACAGTAAAAAATGATAAATTTTTAATAAAGATCGCATGTGGGTTTTCATTAAAACATGAATATATTTTGAACAGGTTCCAGGGTCAAAACTTCGAGGGCACCGTTGATCTCATTGTAGTGGATTTACCATTGGTGCGACATTACTTTATTCGGTGTGGATCTTTAGTGGAAAATCCCGAAAAGGACATAACCATAAATTTAATAATTAAACAAAATTATTTTATTTTTTAAATATTAATAAATAATAAATGGTAACTTGTGTTGGAAATCTAAGACCACTATTTAGTTTGTAAAGGGGTGTTTTTTTTAGGTGAGGCCTAACATCGACTGACACGGGTCAACTGTGAATGTTAGAAATTATAAGTAACCATCATTAAAATATTAATAAAAATATTTTATTTGAAATTTCATTGGTTTCTTTTAATTAAATCCTTCGTCTGTAATCCAGGGTTATCGCCATAACCCTGGAGTTTCCCTAAGGAAGATAGAAGAAGGCTCTCCCAATGTTTTGGAATGAATAACACCAGCAGATTGAGGATAGATGATGACACAAAACCCCATTCTTCATCAACAACTAATCCAACCTTGAGGTAGGGTGTCAATCTATTTGTGATTTGTTGTCCCTTATTAGATTCAGATGATGAATGTGGACCAAACCACGAACAGGTTGATCTACAGTTCGATCATTCATACGGGATGAATTTTATTGAGGGGATCAAAGGGATGATAAATCTTTGTGAATATTAATTGATTGTTCTTTATTAAAACTAATTATATGAATAGATCAAGGATAAAATGAACAAGGCCAAGATCTATCCATTTGGGAATTCATGTGCTTTGACTCTTTTCCCCAATGTTCCTCATTCCTCATGAATTATGCTTCGAGATGGGGATCTGATCCTGCAGTAGTGCAAGGTAGGGGATCCGACCAGTACAGGAGGGGTGCATTAGAGAAATGACAATAGAGGTGGTAGCTGGTGATGGTGGAAGAACATACTAGTAGGGGCGGCCGGGCCAGGCAGAGCACAACTTGGATGGGCCACCGATGACAGTATATGGATGCGGTCCAAGTGGGACTGTGTTAGGGGAGGTCCATGATGGTAGAGGCCACATGTAGAGACCTGGGGCCACAATAGGATGCCATTATGGTGGAAGTTGGGACATGGCCTGGAACCGCGTCGGATGGAGGACCCCATGGTTGGGTGATTGTGGGCCAAAGATGTCCACTCGGTTTGGTGACCGTGTGGACCAGAGGGATGCGTCCAGGGTGGGTCATGTCCGACAAAGCAAGGCCAGCCCTAGCGATGCGGTTCGGACCGATTCGGGTTGACCCAGGCCGACCAGGTCGGGTTGGGTCAGTCAAACCAGGTCAGGTCAGGCCTAGACAAGACTAGAACCCTTTTTTAAAAAAATTCCATATATTTCAAACCATGTTTATGTTTAAAGATCCATTTGTGAAATTGGGACCCTTGCAATGAGATGGTCCTTTTGAGGCACTCTAAGTGAGTATTTGTGGAAGTTGGAAGATGAACTAATGGCTCGAGGTGTTGGTCCTCCCAGAATAAGCATGCAATGAGTGGAATCTTGCAGCTGGCTATGACTATGTGAACCTCAGTGACAATGTGACTTGAGGGATTCATGACCCATTGATGCTCCATGAACCATTGACACTCCGTGCGCCACTGATGCTCTATGCACCATCAATGTCCCGGGCGACATCACCGCTCTGGGCACCATTGTCACTCTGGGAGCCATTGATGCTCCGTTCACTATTGACACTTCATGTGCCATTGACTCTTTGTGTGGTGTCGAAACTTCTATTGTCATGAAGACTAAGAGATCTATGGACTACAACTGGAAATCTTTCTCTTCATTCTTTAGACTTATACATGTGTGAGATAACCGTATTAACTGTACTTCATGTGTTTCCTTTGTGGTGTACTTTGTGTGTTTCCTTTTCCATACACTTCTTGTAATTCTTAGTTGTATTTTACTTTGTTGTTTTTGGGTCCCCACTTAGTATTGTTTTACTCACACTAGTACAAGTTATGCCCATATGTGTCATGTCTTTTGTAGATGATCGATGTTTTGACAGAGTCCTTGGTGGACCAGGGCCATGTGGTGCTTAGAGAGAGTCCCTATAGACGAGGTTTTCTTTTAAAAACATCAGAAAACTGTTTCTATACATACCCTTCTGGTAGGGTTTTCTATAGAATAATTTCAGGAGATTTTACTTTCCATTTTGGTTGGTCTTTTATTCTACCCTGTTTACTTTCCATTTTTGTTATTTTACTCGATGTAGGTATTTTAGTGGTTTGAATGAATGTTTACTAAGGGTTTTCAGATCACCACATTTTCTTGGATATGTGTGTGTGTTGGTACTTAGGAAAATTCCTCCCATTTATGGGATATGCCTACTCGGTGCTAGTCGCTAGCCCTTATCCTATGTGAGGTGAGATAGAAGTAGTCACTACATGGGCCCCGGGGGACAGGTCATTATAGAGTGGTATCAAAGGCAGGTTAAGTTATACCTAAAGAACCATGGGTCTGTGAGGTTGTTTTGGAGAAATAGTTTTATGCATTTCAAGTTCATATTTCAGACCAGGGACTCCAGTGTTGGTGCGATAGCTGACATATCAATATACCCAGACTCCGAAATCTTATTTTAAACATAGTATATTAATACACTAGTTGTAGGGAAACATAAACGGTACATGAATCATATAATATTGAGTGTGTTGTCATATCCATATTGAGTCAGTGTCAGCTCACCAGGTATACTCTATTGATTGTGGTATATCTTGATCTATTCCAAGTTGCCTCTATATAGACAGCTAGCCAAGATTCCAATAAATGGTCACAATGATGATCTGATTAGCAATGAGGTGTCGGTACAGGGACCAGTACCAGAGATAGCACCCCCGAGTGGTGTACCAGTGATACCACTACCCAGAGAGTAGAAGATACTACTAGCATTACCAGTAGAGGATTCACACAGGCTGAGTGCATTACATGAGTTCTAGAGGTAGTGACCTCCTAGGTTTAGGGGTGATCCAGATTCCTAGGAAGTTGATGATTGGATAGAGGTGGTTACGTGTGTCTTCCTCCAAGTGAGGATGCCTCTAGACCAGATGTTTGTCATAGTCGTGAGTCTTCTACATGGCTCAAAGAGGAGATGACGGAGCTTAGTGATCCAGATGCATGAGGAGATGACCCTCACTTGGAAAAACATCGAGTGTATTTTCAAGGAGGAGTTCTTTCCAGAGACATGATGCTTCATGTGTATATAGGAGCTACTCAATCTGCAGTAGGGTATCCAGAAAGTAGTGGAGTACTCGGTGATATTTATGAACCTTTCTCACTACTGCATTGATATGGTGTGAGACCCATTTTTTAGGGCCCATACTATCGATAAGGGTCTACTCTGGGAAATTAAGGCATCCATGATATATCTTATCATTTGTAAATATATTGGGGTACTGGATAGAGATCTTGTAGTGGAGAGATTTCTGGAGGAGTAGATACTAGCAATAATATCTACTACCAGGCGTTAGGTAGTTGAGTCTTTGGCAGCAGGTAGAAAACAGCTGACGCATGGATCCAAGCAGATCAGATAGTTTATGGGACGACCCCAGGATATGAGGTTAGTGGTGAGACTCTCCCAAGGTAGAGCGAGTTAACCAAAGGATAGGATGTCATACTCGTGTGGTGGTCAGGGAAACATGGATCAAGATTTCATAACTCGCCATATGGATGATCATAATATGGTTGAGGGACCACCGAGGCAGAGATGAAGGATGGAATATGGTGGTCCACCGGCAGTGGATGTGGAAGAGGATATGGATTGGAGGTAGGATGTGGGAGAAGGTTAGTGGTACCACCACCACCATCCCAGGTGGTCCAACATTGGCTTAGGGAGCTAGTAGACAGAGATGGGGCTAGCTTCAGGTGATGGAGTCTTATGAACCCAGTGCCCTAGAGATGATTAGAGGTACAATATATGTCTTTTAGACCCTAGTTTTAGTATTGATAGACATAGGTGCGAGTCTCTCAGTTCTCTCCATGACCGAGTGGAACCATTGAATCAATCCCTATTCTTAGAGACTCATATGGGAGGATATTCGAAGATCAAAAACTAGTGTCGATAGTGTTCCATTACTCTTAGGGGTGAGAGTTTTGGTTGGGATCTCTTGGTTACAACGACGAGTCCTTATGAAATCATCCTTGGAATGGACTAGTTATCCAAATTCCATGCCCAGATTGATTGTTTTAGGTGCACAGTGCAGTGTGTCCACATAGATGAGATTGAGTTTTACTATTTCGGTGAAAGGGAAACCCAAGTAAAATAGTATGGTCTCTCACATAGAAGGGTGTAGTCGATCACTATCTAGTTGGCTATCATGAACCTCATTGCAGTGGATGAGATGAGTCCTCAGTTTCCTATAGTGGTGGATGAGTAAGAGGACATATTTATGGAATATGTTATATGATTACCTCATCATAGGGAGGTATATTTTTGCATTGATCTTTACCCCAAGACAACACCGATATCTACAACTTTATATAAGATGTCTCCCATAGAGCTTCATTAATAGTGGGTATAGTTGAAAGACTTGTAGAGGAAGGGCTCTGTGAAACCCAGTGTTTCACACAGGAAAGACCTAATGTTGTTTTCCAAGAAGGAATATGGGAGGTTGAGGTTATGTGTGGACTTATGATGCCTGAACCAAGTGACTATGGAGAATAAATATCCATTAATGAGGATTGATGACCTATTTGATAAGCTGAAGGGAGAGAGATGATTCTCAAAGATATAATTGATATTTTTCTATACCAACTTAGTGTATGGGATGAGGACATCATGAAGAACAAATTTAGATATCAGTATGGAAACTATTATTACTTAGTGATGCCATTTGGAATGAATAATGGCCTAATGGTGTTCATGGGACTCATGAAAAGGATCTTTCATCCTTACTTGGACTGATTTCTGGTGGTCTTCATTGAGGACATCCTAGTGTACTCGGAATATGAGGAAGAGCACACAATACACTTGAAGATGGTCCTAGACTTGTTCCGGGAGCACCAACTTTATGGGAAACTCTCAAAGTGTCAGTTATGGATACGAGAGGTCCACTTTATGGGACACATCATTATAGAGGCTGGATTCACAGTAGATCTGGAGAAGATAGAGGCAGTGATTTCTTAGGAGCCACCCAAGAATGTCACTAATGTGTAGAGTTTCCTTGGGTTGGCTGGGTACTATCAGAGGTTCCTACCAGACTTTCCCAGAGTATAAGAATCCTTGATAGCTCTAACATGAAAGGGAAAAACTTTTGTGTGGACAGAGAAGTGCCAGGGGAGTTTTCAACAGCTGAGGTAGATATTGACGATAGCGCTCCCATCATGAGATTACCAGAGGACAGTGTTGATTACATGGTGTTCAGTGATGAATTAAGGATCATTCTTGGTTGTGTCCTGATGTAGGGGTAAGCGATGATTGCCTATGGTTCATGCCAATTGAGGCAGCATGAGGAAAACTATTTGATCCACGATCTTGAGCTAGTTGTAGTAGTCTTTGCATTGAAGATGTGGCGACACTACCTGACGGGTGAGTGACTTACCATATACACTAGCCACAAGAGTCTCAAGTATATCTTCTCTCATAAGGATATGAACTTGAGAGAGAGCCGATAGCTAGAGTTCCTCTATGAATATGAGAATGATATTTTCTATATTCCTAATAAGGGGAACAGAGCAGAAAATGATATCATAAAGAGATATAGGTTGTAGTTGCTAAGTGAGGTGCCAGAGAATTTGTCCACATTATAGATATCCTTTGTGGATGGAGATGGAGCATCTTTCATCCAGTTGATAGTTGTCACCCCCATTTTTGGGGATATCGATTGTGAGACCTGACATTCTCATATGTCCACTAGGAATGCCCATAATGGCTATTATAATGGTGGGTAGCACATCGTCCTCTTCATAGGATGCATAATAGTACCACCAACATTGCAGGAGGAGGTCTTGAGGGAGTTCTATACTTCCCATTTGGAGGTACATCCAGGAGTGTAAAAGGTGTATCAGGACATTAATGTTAGTTCTAGTGGTTGGGAATGAAGAAGTTGGTGGAAAAGTTCGTTTATCGATGCCCCACTTACCAAAAAGTGGAGGATGAGCGCCTGGTTCCATTGGGATTAACCCAACCACAAGAGATTACATAGTGGAAGTGGGATGTGATATCTATGGACTTAATGATGGGTTTACCACTTATATACAAGAGACATAATACCATCTTGGTGATCGTTGACCAAATCACCAAGTCGGACCACTTCCTACCGATCCATGAGCAGAGCTCAGTAGATAGACGTGGATGCCTCTACGTGAAAAAGATAGTTCGACTCCATGGAGTCCCATTGATGATAGTATCAGATCATGATTCTTGATTTACATTTTGGTTATGGAAGGGATTGTAGGAGGTGTTTGGGACTCAGTTTCACTTAATCACAACATTTAATCCCCAAACGGATGGCCAGACAGAGAGGACTATCCATGTTATTGGGTACATGCTATGGGATTGCACCCTAGACTTTTTCCATAGTTGGGAGGTTCACCAACCTTTTGTGTAGTTCATGTAAAAAATATATACCACTCCACCATCGGTATGACACCATTCAAGGCCTTTTACAGGTGATCCTGCAATTTTACACTTTACTGGAGAGACTCAGGGGAGTCGACACTAATGGATCTAGAGTTAGTACAAACTACCACTAAGAAGGTGCAGATCATCTAGAAGGGGATGAGGACTGCACAGAGCCGGAAGAAGTCATATGCTGACAGGAGGTAGAGGCCTTTTGGAGTTGATAGAGGGAGACCATATATTCCTTTGGGTCTCACCAGAATGGGGATTGTAGATATTTTGATGTAGAGGAATGTCATATCCAAGATACATCGACCCTTTTCAGATTCTAAGTAGATTTGGTGAGGTGTTGTACCACATAGATCTACCTTTTCAGTTTCACCGGGTTCATGATTTCTTACAAATGTCATAAATTAGGAGGTACGTGCATGATCCATTGCACATAATAGAATGGGGAGAGATATAAACTGATGATGGGGATACTTTTTTAGAGCACCCAATGGAGATCGAGGATTGACAAGATCATATCCTTCATGGGTGGTCACTTACTCTGGTAAACATTCGGTGGCAACACAAGAAGTTCTAGGAGAGCACTTGGGAGTGGGAGGTTCAGATTTGTGGTTAATTCCCTAAATATCTTGAGTAGCCTTTGTTTTGAATTTAAGGGAAATAAATCCCTAAGGTGGGAAGAATTCAATGACTTGAATTCTATCTAGGTTTATTTATATAAATTAATTGGGAAAATTTCGAGACCTGGTGCTGAGATGGCATGAGATTCTGTGGCCCGATGTGCCCAGAATGATACGATGAAAAATGTTAAGTTTTTAATAAATTACATAAGAAATATATCTTTAAAATTGGAATAAATTTTTAATGGGTTTTTAGATTATAAATTTAGGGGCACTGTTGAGCTCAATGTAGTGGATTTACCCTAGGCGCGACTTAACATTAGTCGGTGCAGGTCTTCAGTGGAAAAAACATGAAAATGGAATAACAGTAAATAAAATAATTAAATAAAATTATTTTATTTTTAAAATACCAATAACTCATAAATAGTAACTCAGATTGGAAATCCAAGACCACCGTTGAGTTTGTATGGTTTTTTTCATTAGGCGAGGTCTAACATCGACCGACGCAGGTCAACTATGAAAGTTATAAATTGTATGGAACCATCATTAAAATATTTTTAATAAATATATTTTGATTGAAACTGTATTGGTTTCATTTACTTAAATACTTTTTCAGAAATACAGGGGTATCACCATACCCCTAGAGTTTCCCTGGGGTAGAGAGAAGAAGGATCTTTCAATGTTTTAGCATGATGAACGCTGGTGGATCGAGGATCAATGATGAAATGGAACCTCATTCTTCATCAACGATTGATCCAAACTCAAGGTTGTGGGTTGATATCTTTGTGATTTCTTGTCTATTATTATATTCATGAAGATAAACACATAACAACCCATGAAAAGGTTGATCCATGGTATAATCATTCATGCAGGGAAGATTTTATTGTGGTAATTAAAGGGATGATAAATATTTGTGAATATCAGTTGGTTTGGGAGGCTATTCCAGGAAGAGCACTACATAGATGGGCCGAATGATGATGAAAGGGAATCCGATGACGAAAACTAGACATTTTCCAGGTAGGACTGCGTTAGATGAGGCACACAGATACGAAGGCCACATCCGGTGACTAGGGGACATGGTAGTGGAAGTTAAGATGTAGTCCGGAGCCACATCAGATAGAGAACCTCACAGTTGGGAGACTGCGGGATCAGGCGGAAGAGGTGCGATAACAGTGTAAAATGTGGTCTAGCACCATGTGGACTACGAGAGTTAGCTGGCCGCACAGTTGATCGACCACGTAGACTAGAGGGACGTGACCGGGGTGGGTTGTGCTGGAGAACCGGACCACTCCGACAGCTGAACATACCAACAAGCCATGCCCATTGGGGTGGGCCAGCTCGGTCTGGCCCAGAGTGACTGGGTCGGGTTGGGTTGGCCGAACAGGATCAGGTTGGGTCAGACCCGGACCAGAAAAGACCTATTTTTACTAAATTGGCCATATATTTCAAATTGTGTATCCATTTTATGAGACGTTTGGGACATTTGGACCCTTATTTAGAGATGAACATTATGAGATACTCTATTTGAGTTTATGTAGAAGTTGGAATACTAACTAATGTCTCTAGGAGTAGGTCCTCCCAGAAAAAGCACACTATGTGCAGAATCCTGCGGCTATGACCATGTGATTTTAGTAACTATGTGACTTAGGGGATGCATGACCCAATTATACTCTATGCACCATTGATGCTCTATGTGTGATCGATGCTCTATACACCATAGATTATTTATACTCCATCGACTTCCCGAGCACCATCGCTGCTCCTGGAACTATCAACACTTCATGCACTGTCAAAAAAATCTAGTGTCATGGAGACTAAGAGATATGTAGAAAACAATTGGAAATATATCTCTTTGTGATTTAGAAATATACCTGTGTGAGATGACTATATTGACTATAATTCATGTGTTTTTTTGGCCTACATTATGTGTTTCCTTTGTTGTTTACTTTGTATAATTCTTAGTGGTATTTTACTTTGTGGTTTCAGGGTCCCAAATAATTATTTTTTTACTCACCCCTGCATGGGATATGCCCGCATGTGTCATGTCTTGTGTATACAATCAATGATTTTATGGTGTCCTTGGTGGAATGGGTCTAGGTGGTGCTTAAAGAAATGCCCGATAGATGAGGTGTTCTTTAGAGACATAAGACAGTTTTTTCTGTACCTACCCTTCAGGTAGGGTTTTCTATGGATGAATTTCAGGAGCTTGTACTTTTTCTTTTGGTTAGTCTTGTATTATGGCCCTATTTACTTTCCAGTTTTGTACAAATACTATTTGTGGGTATTTTAGTGGTTTTAATTCATGTTTACTAAGGGTTTTTAGTTTAGCACTTTTCCTTGGAGACGTGTGCGTGTGTCCAGGTATTTAGGAAAATGCCTCCCATTTGTGGGATATGCCTACTCGGTGCTAGTCACCATCCCCTGACCTATTAGAGGTGGTCTTGGGGTAGTCAGAGAATAAGCCCCATTGTATATGTCGTTACATGGGAAAAATGGATATAGAAGAAAACCCTAACTACCAAGGATAGATAGAGAGTTATTGGTAAAATGTTCAAGAGAATGTTAACCATCACAAAACAATAAATATACGATGGCTTAAAAATTCATAAATCTCTTGGTAAGGAAAATAAATGGGTGATGTTTTTTTCAAATTACTTTTCCTAAACATAGGGATGTTTTTAAATTCCTATAACATGATTATATGGAAATATACTTAATGTTTATGAAGAAATTCCATCATTTAATCAAATTCTAAATATATCTCATCATTTGTTCCTAATTATGAGTATTCAGCATGAACTTTTCATTCATGAAGCTCTAGATTCAACTTCTATTTGGTCACATAATCCAAAAAATTATAATAGGATATTCTTCCATTATTTTGATATTAACAAAAATAAAATGGATAGAATATGATATGAAAATTCCCAAATTGATTAAACCTTCATTCAAAGAAAAAAATTATTTATTTTAAAAATCCAATAGTAATACCCAAGTTCATAATTTATAATTCAATAAATATATATCCTTAAAATTTCCCAAAATATTGCAAAAAAACATTTATTCCCAAAAAATAGAAGGATTTTATATCTTAGTTTTTAAATATTAATTAAACATTAATATAAAAATAATATCAAATACTCTTAATATATCATACAAAAAATGTATATACCTGAATCATATAATCTCCAGGAAATTATAATATTTTCCATAAATAAGTTGAATCACTATAATGAAAAATTAAGATTATATATACTTTTAAAAGATAATTCAATATTTACTCCCCAAATAAAATCCCATAATATCACATAATGTTCTCCAAAATAATTGTGATATTCTTACAAAATCAAATAATCAAAAAATCACTATACAATCCCATGGTTAATATGCTAAAAAATAAAGCATTATATTGAAAAATGTTTAAGTAAAAAATAATTCATAATAACTGGGACATGATATAGGCCAGTGGTAGGTTATGCACCATTGTTTCCCCTTAGTTTTGGGTTCAAGAATCACTACCTTGATAGATGTGAGAAGTTGTTTCTTAGATCAAGAGTCATCCTTTATAAAAAATTTAATCCTTATAACCTTTCTATAAATTTGATTAATATTCTCAAAAATAACCTTACCATATACAACATTAATGAAATGTTTTAACCTCAATGGTTATTTCACACCATTAATTTTTCTTCCCAAAAAGGAAATAACTCATACTTACCTCAAAATCACAAATCATATAAACCATAATGGTTATCCATAACATAAATATGTCACCAAAATGAAAATATATTTATACGTAAAATAATTTTTTCACATGAAAAAGTTATGGGTTATATAAAACCTAAAAAATGGTTGTCTAATCCTTTTAATTTATGATCAAACATAAATAAACCACTACATCATAACAATTTATTACATATATATAGAAACCATAATCATTCAACATTCCTTATTAATCATTTTTTTCTATATTATTCATTAATAATTTATTCCTACAAACAAAATATGAATCATGTCCTAATATTCAACTATATTAAAATATAGTTAAAGAAATAATCCACACCATACATAAACCATTTTCAGTTTCCTTATCTTCAACTATAATGTAAATATGTATTTCTAAAAAAATATATTTACAGGAGTTGTGATCCCATTTTTTATCCTTATGACATGGACATATATTTTTATAATGACTGTTCTCAACACATTTTAAATAATCAATTGATACCTAATGAGGAACATATTTACCATTCATAGAGTTAACTAAGTGATTCCTTTTTTTCCTTGGATGATTATTTAAGAATAAACTTTTCATTGTTTTAATACATTTTCAAGGGTTCTACTTTCCACATTCATGACACATAGGTTTTTAAATATATTTAACTTTATTACCATTATCAAATTTACTTTTATAGGGATTTATTTCTATCATATTTGATGAATTAGGTTACTAAAATAGGTTAAATTTATTAATCACTAGCCATGATATCTAGTTAAATATAACCAGGATAGTTTTCAATATAACTCTCATTCCATTTAGTTTCTCATTCAGAAAACACCAAATTTTTATTCACATACATTGTTACTTTAGTTACTTTTGCATCTATAAATTTACTTAATCCAAAAAGGATAGTGTGAGAATATCAGTAATATAAAAATAAACCAACTTATACAGATGATAAACACTAGAATATCCTTACTCATGTTATCTCAAACTCATTCAATTTATCCAAAATAGATATGATTCTCACTAACATACTAACCAATATGGTTATAAATAATTATATCTTATTCTCAAATAACATCCAAACCTCTAAATATATCTAACCCCAACTCTTATACCAATATTAAGGAACCCACCACAATCATTACATATTATAGTGAATTTCAACTATAATTCACTTTATCACAATACCAAATATATTTTAAGTATGGAGCTTTAAAGAATTAGGTCATAAACCTTACATATTTTACAAAGTGGTAACTTCTGATTACTATCCATTTTTTCTACAATATAAATGACTAAAAAAATTATTTATTTTCATAAAAAATCATGATGAAATTAACCTAACATATTACTTTTCATTACACATCCTTTAAAACATATGGAATACATTTTTAAAACATGGGATGAGGTCAAAAATCATATTAAGGGACATTAAAAAATAAATAAAATACTACTCCATGAATACATATAGAAATTTTCCATTTTCAAATTTAAGATTAGGCTCAAAATAATCAATTTTATTACACAAGAAATCATCTTCTCTATCAAAAACTTTTCAAAAAACAATTAATTATAAATATTTAATGAAAAACAAAATCATAATGATTTCTTTGGAAAATTTTAAATCACATGATTTTTTTCAGAAAGTTATACATTTCACTAATAGATATAAAATAAAAATAATTGATAAATTTCCAGTAAAATTCCTAGGTACTTTTCAAAGACATTCAATATTAACTTCAGAATATTACCTTAGAGTAACCATCAAATCTAATCATAGATTAACCACCATAGTTAATATTTTAATTACCATTCCATTATATTCCCATTATCTATTAGGAGAATTCTAATTGGTTAACACCATCTCATATCTGGATCAAACATATGGTAAACTTCCATACCTAATTCATTAGAGGTTTATCACTAAAACATCAATATTTGGTCTATTACTAAACAAACATTCATTATAAACAACATAAAATAACCAATACAAAACACATAAATTCACGCATCATACCGAAATTTCTTGAAGAAAATAACTTTTACCTTTTGAAATAACTTAATTAAAAATATGTTTAATTTTAAAGGAAAATATTTTCATTAAAAATATAATTTTAATAATTTCAAGGAATAATCAATAAAAATATTAGTCATGATAGTGGGGAACTCTACTCATATTACCTAAGATAAAATAATTCCTTCCATACTTTTGACTAAAAAGACACAATTTGCTTTATTTAAAAAAATATAAAAATAATCCCTTTAAACCATTTTTGAAAGTAAAATATAATGACCCATACTTTACATACATTGTTAATACTTCAAAATTGAAGCACACTTATTACAACATATGACAAAACCAAAAAGGACCGTATAGGTATAGTGTCTTTAGATACTGGGAAACATAAACAACTGGTTCATAAATCTTCTACAGTGTCTCCCATTTATTTCATCATATATAGGGTCCCTTTTAGCATATTTTACTTAATATCCATCTTCCTGACCTGGGGAAAAGAAAACATAAAAGGGTGAGCTCAAATGCTCAGCAAGGGCAAATAAAGGAAATAAAAATCATATCATATCTTTTTGAAAATCAAAACCTGCAAAAGAGATCATAATATCTTATCATGGAATAAATCATAGAAGTGAAAATGAGATCCCCATAATCATAACATAAGAACTGAAACTTTGTGGCATGCACACATAATCATGGAAAATCATTTCTTGTTAGTCATGACTCATTGCCAAGACTATCTTAGTGGACAAAGTCCTTTTCTGAACCGAGTTCACTCCTCGTTTCAGTCCTGTATCACTGAACCGAAATAACCTTCCGTTCCAGCCATGTCTATCTCATGAGATATAAAATCTTTACCCAATGCATTGGAGGGAGATATAGGTCCCACCCATCTTATAATGAATCCTTTCTTATGTGTGCCACATAATCATAAAACATACATCATCGCATAACACATGTAACAAAAATGGGATTCTTGAAACATCATGACATCATAAAACAAATCTTATAAGGAAAATGAATTCATAAAAATAATTCCCTCATAACATAATCAAATCAATGTAATTAAAGGGATAAAAAACAGAACCCTTTATTATCTTAGATGGAAAATAATTTTGATAAAACACTTGAACTTCATTCTTGAGGAAAATATCCTTTCTTATTCAAAAACACTTTTCTTTTCTTAACATGTCATACTAAAAGAAGTTGATCAAAAATAAACTTGAAAACTTATAAAGGAATATTCTTGGAAATAATGTTTTAAAAATCCATTCTTGCCGTATAAGTTAAAGAAAAACATTCTTCGTACTTTTGTCGGAAAAGTCAAAAAGTACCTCGTATGAAAAACGACAAAAGATTCCTTTCATATTCTTTACTAAAAACTCACCGAAGGGTAAAATTGGATTTAAACTATTGTAAGTGGATGGAAACAATATTACATATTGAGGGAACATGGATGTGGATGATAAAATACACCCCAGTAAATACCAAAGTATAAACAATCTCGGATAAAAATGAGATTGTGATATTTTCCCTTACCTTAGGTCCGATTTGCTTTTTTCGTGTCCTAAGCTCCTGTATAATGGTTTAAATAATGTTATTGACTTATTTCAGAATCATACATATTGATATGATATCATATATGGTCATATTATTAGCTTCTTGTTAGTAATATTTCATTGTTACTTGTTACTCGGGTCTTTATAACTTTTTGTTCTTATGCATGTTTTGTCGAATAAATTCTTATTATTATCTTTAGGTTATAGATAATTCATTTCCAGAATGGTATTAGTGTATTATATACCATATTCATTCATTAAATTCATTTATATAATCATTATGAAATGAAGATCATGTAGAACGAGTCGCATCACATCGTGGAGACGGTATTCCGTACGTACGCACGAGTGATGATATCGTTCCTATGATCGTGGAATTGTATTGGAGTATATATATATTATTTCAGTATCAATATTACTTCATAATAATCATATGTAGTTACTCATTACACCATTATACCCATCCTTGTAAGGTGATGGTGGAAAATAGATTACACCACGGCGTGGAGACGGTATTCCGTACGTACGCACGCGTGGTGATTTCATTTTTCTGTAGGATGGATAGAAGCTGAATTAGAGTTGTTTCATATTTATAATAACATATCAGTATGTAAGTAATACTGATGTTATTACTTTATCATGAAAAAACTAAAGAAGAAGAAGTTGAAGAAGAAAGAAATTGAAAAGATCGGTAATGGATATTACCTCTTCTTTGGAACGCTTCTTTGAATCCTCCACTTAAGGAACTAAGATTGGTCTTTGGAGAAGACCAGGACCTCTAGGATTATTCTAGGGAAGTGGAGAGGAGAAAATGGCAGGGGTTGGCCGAGCTTGAGTGCTCAATTTGGTGTGAGGAGGAGGGGGAGGAGGTGCCCTTTTATAAGGGAGGAGAGGGGCACCTTAGGAATATCTCAAAATATTATTTTATATTAAAGTCAAAATCGGTTTATAATGGTTCCAAAGGGTCTTATTTCGAAGATAAAGTTGGGATGGGTCTAAATACTATCAACCAATAGGATTTAGACAAGTTTAGGGTATTATTTTAACCTTATCAATTAGATTTAACTCTAAGTTAATTATTTTAACTTTTACCGTGTCTTTTTGTTTTCTTTCACTATATGGTTAATAAACTTACTATAACATGCAAAAAGAACCCCAAATTGTTTATTATTAATATATATATCCTTATCTAAGTCATTTGGCCGAACCTTAGATTTTTAGGAATAAAATAACAATTAATAATATAATATTTGATTTAAAAACTATTTTGTGTCAATTTTGACACTATTTGATATATGATTTGTTTGAAAGTCATAACAGAATTATATGTTAGAACCAAGTTGATTAAATCAACACTAATATATCATAGTAACCTAGAAAATTAGTGGAATTCATAAAAAGTCTTAAATTACATTTATTTTGGTATTTATATTATCAATTATGTCAATATTTCATTAATAAGATAATTACTGCATCATCTTTGTGTCATAAATAAATTATATTATTTGATTTCTAAAAATTATAAATAAAATACCATCATGTAGGAAATCTTTTTATCTTTCTAATGAATATTTACAATCGAATTTATCTTATGTATAACCCCATATTAAAAATGATTTACTTATTAAACTTTGATTTTAACTATTTTAACCCTTCTTTAAATAAATTAATAATAAATGTCCTAATCTAATCCAAGTGGGCCTAAATGGTCATATTTTATTCCTAAGTTTGTTTTTGGTCGAATTACACTTGTCCAATAGAATTAGGACATGTGTTAGGGTAATATTAATATCATATTTACCCTTAGTTACCCTATTTACTATTAACCGCGGTAAAAAAAGTAAAAAGTTACTATTCACCAAAAAATTATTTTCATCTCATTGAACCACATTTTAGTCCTTGATATTAACCGTGTCTCTCGGATTTTCGAAATTCCATTCACAGAAGCGGTAAAATTAAGTTTTATGCAAAATTCAGTTTTTTTATCCTACCACTTAGTGGTTTCACTATTCATCAAAAATTGAAAGTTTTCAGAAAAATACCAAAATTTCACCCTAGGCTAATTTCGATATTCTGAGTCCAAAAATGAAGTCCATTTTGAAAAATAAAATTTATAAAATTTCAAAAAGTGGTTATTACTATTCATAACAGCTAGTTTTAATAGCATATTGTTGTTTAGTGAAACTCGGTATTGCGTATGACGCAAGCTATCGAGGAAGGTCGCGATTGCGTGTAAAGCAAGCCAAGCAAGTGTTGTGTAGAAAAAGATTCCTTTGATGATTTATATAACATAAAAGTCTCGGGTGTTACATTCTACCCCCCTTAAAAAGAATTCCGCCCTCGAAATTCGTCACTTTGTAACAAACAGATGAGGATACTTCTCCCTCATCATATCCTCAAGCTCCCATGTAGCTTCTTCAAGTTGGTGGTTCCTCCATAAAACTTTCACCAAGCGAGTGGTCTTGTTTCGTAGGACTTTTTCACTACGATCCAGAATCTCTATCGGCTGTTCTTCATAAGAAAGATCTTGCTCCAGCGGTACAACTTCTGAGCTGAGTACATGTGAAGGATCTGGTATGTACTTCCTCAGGAGAGATACATGGAACACATCGTGAACTTGAGAGAGATTCGGTGGAAGCGCTAATCGGTAAGCTACCTTCCCAACACAATCCAGTATTTCGAAAGTACCGATATATCTAGGGCTCAACTTCCCCTTCTTTCCAAATCTCATAACCCTCTTCCAGGGATATATTCGTAAGAACACTTTATCACCCACTTCAAACTCTAGGTCTTTTCTTTGGTTGTCGGCATAGCTTTTCTGTCGACTCTGAGCTGCTCTTATGTGTTGTTGAATAGATCTGACCTTTTCTGCCATTTCATCAACGAGATCAGGTCCTAATAGCTTTCTTTCCCCAACTTCATCCCAGCAAGTTGGAGTCCTGCATTTCTTTCCATAGAGAGCTTCATAAGGAGCCATCTGAATACTGGAGTGAAAGCTATTATTATAAGAAAATTCTACCAAAGGTAGGTGTTGATCCCAACCTCCTTTTAAATCCATAGAGCAAGCTCTCAACATATCTTCTAGGGTTTGAATTGTTCTCTCAGACTGACCGTCTGTCTGGGGATGATAAGCAGTGCTGAAACTCAACTCTGTATCCAGAGTATGCTGAAGGCTTCGCCAGAACTTCGAGGTAAATCTCGGATCCCGATCAGATATAATAGAAAGTGGTACTCCATGTAATCTTACCACTTCCTTTACATATATCCTGGCAAGCTGATCTAGAGAGAAATCCTCTCTAATAGGAATGAAGTGTGCAGACTTTGTAAGACGATCAACTATGACCCAAATAGCATTATTGCCTTTGGATGTTTTAGGAAGTCCTGTGACAAAGTCCATAGTGATGTTTTCCCATTTCCATTCGGGTATGGGTAATGGTTGTAACATCCCCTTAGACTTCTGTCTCTCAGCTTTAACTTGTTGACAAACCAAGCATCGAGAGACAAATTCAGCAACATCTCTTTTCATGCCATCCCACCAGAAGTACTCTTTCAGGTCCCTATACATCTTCGTGCTTCCAGGATGAATAGAGAATGATGAACTATGAGCCTCATCCAGCAGCTCCTTCTTTAATTCGGGGATGGGAGGAACACAAACCCGATTCCTGAACTTTATTATCCCATCACAATCAAGGTTGAATTCAGGAACATTTCTCACCTTCTTTTGTAACTCGACATCTTCTTTCTGTGCCTCTTTAATCTTCACATGTATAGATGGTTGAACATTCATTTGAGAAAGATAAGATTTTTCCCCTTCCATTATAATTCCAAGATCCATCCTTTGTAAATCCATAAATATTGGATCTTTTGTGATCCTCATCATGGATAAACTAGCATGGTCTTGTCGACTTAATGCATCTGCCACCTTGTTTGCTTTCCCAGGGTGGTAATGGATTGAGCAGTCATAATCCTTAATCAGCTCCAACCATCTTCTTTGACGCATATTCAGCTCCTTTTGTGTGAAAATATACTTTAAACTTTTATGATCAGTATAAATATCACACCTTTCACCATAAAGGTAATGCCTCCAAATCTTTAATGCAAAGATTACCGCAGCCAACTCCAAATCATGTGTTGGGTAATTTTGCTCATGGATTTTCAACTGTCGTGAGGCATAAGCTATCACCATATCATTTTGCATAAGAACACACCCCAATCCCTTCTTGGATGCATCACTGTAGATCACAAACCTTTCTCCACTACAAGGCAGTGTGAGCACAGGTGCACTGGATAACCTTCTTTTCAACTCCTTGAAATTCTCTTCACATTCCTCTGTCCAGACAAACTTAACTCCTTTCCGAGTCAACTTGGTGAGTGGATTAGATAATCGTGAAAAATCTTTTACAAAACGTCGATAATATCCAGCCAAACCAAGAAAACTTCGGATCTCAGTTACTGTGGTTGGTCTCGACCATCTTTCGATAACCTCTGTTTTTGCTGGATCCACAGATATCCCCTCTTTTGAGATTATATGACCAAAAAATGCAACTTTTTGAAGCCAAAATTCACACTTGGTAAATTTGGCATAAAGCTTCTCCTTTCTCAGGGTCTTCAATATAATTCTCAAGTGATCTTCATGCTCTTCCTTGCTCTTTGAATAGACAAGAATATCGTCTATAAAGACTACCACAAATTGATCAAGATAGTCTCTAAAGACTCTATTCATTAGATCCATGAAGATAGCAGGGGCATTAGTAAGACCAAATGGCATCACTATAAATTCATAGTGTCCATACCTTGTACGGAAAGCCGTCTTTGGTATATCCTCCCTTTTGACCCTTAATTGATGATACCCTGAACGAAGATCAATCTTGGAAAAGTATTGAGCTCCGCGTAGTTGGTCAAATAAGTCATCAATGCGTGGGAGAGGATATTTGTTCTTGATAGTGATCTTGTTAAGTTCTTGATAATCAATGCAGAGTCTCATTGATCCATCTTTCTTCTTAACAAATAGAACAGGTGCTCCCCAAGGTGACGCACTAGGGCGTATGAATCCCTTATCAAGATTCTCTTGGAGTTGCTTCTTCAATTCCTGCAACTCAATTGGGGCCATTCTATAAGGTGTCTTTGAAATAGGCAAAGAACCCGGTACGAGTTCTATTGAAAACTCAACTTCACGATTTGGTGGAAGACCTGGTAATTCCTCTGGAAAGACATCATCAAACTCCCGTACAATGGGCATATTCTTAATCGTGAGTTTCTCACCAACCATTTGAGATAAATAACCTTCATTTAGTGGAATCAATACCCATAAGATGGAAGAAATTTCCACTAGAAGATTATGTTCATCCTTGCATTGATATACGATCGTAGATTGATCTGGAATATGAAATGTGACTTCCCTTCTTTGGCAATTGATATGAGCTCCATGTAGAGAAAGCCAATCCATGCCAAGAATCACATCAAATTCCACTAAAGGAAGGATCACAAGATTTGCAGGAAGCACTTTCCCACAAACTTCGATCGGAGAAGAATTATAAACTTTTGATGCGATTGATGTGCCATTAGGTGTTGTCACGGTTAACTCAACATCTAATTGTTGAGGTAATACGGTGATACCCTTAGAAAAGTCTTCAGAAATAAAAGAGTGGGTGGATCCAGAATCAAATAAAACATTTTCTACTTTAGAGTGGATGGTAAGTGTACCTTTCACCACATCGTTATCGTACTCCACATCGCTGATAGAAATTGCATGTGACTTTCCTTTGTCTTTAGCCTTAAGATTTTGTTGACGTCGACCATCATCATCAACCCTTGGATTTGGGCATTGATTGGCATAATGCCCCATCTCCTTGCACTTGAAACATTGAAGTGTAGTAGGATCATTCTGTGTATCCCTTCCTTTGTTTGCATCATTAGACATCTTCTTCCCATTATCACGGCATTCAAATGCCCGATGACCTTCCTTTCCACATTTAAAACATTTACTTGTCCCTTTAAGACAACTCCCTCCATGTTTCATTCCACACTTTGAGCATAAGGAAAAGCTCATCTTCTTTTCCGTGTGCTCTTTAGATTTTTCTTTGAATTCCATCTTCCTCTTCTTATCAAACCCTTGTGACTGATGGGTTACTCCAATCTCCATCTCGACTTTGAGAGCACATCGAACGATTTCCTCGTAGCTATTGAAGTCCCTTATGGCTAACGCCCTTCGAAGACTTGGTTTTAAGCCACTAAAGAATCGATCGATCTTACTCTCAGGTTGGATAATAATACCAGAAGCGTACCTTGCAAGTCTTGTAAAATTTGCTTCATAGGTACCAACAGATTCATCATCCCTTTGCTTCAATTCAAGGAACTCTTTCTCCATCTTTGTTTGGAGAATACGAGGGAAGTACTTATTGAAAAATAAGTTCTTGAACTCGTCCCATTCCATAGACTCAATTTCATCCCTTTGCCTCGTATTCTTAACAAGATTCCACCATTGATCAGTATCTCCTTCCAAACGGTACACTGCTAGGATGACTTTATCATGCTCAGAACATTGAAGAACTGAAAATATCTTTTCAGTAGTACTAATCCATTGTTCAGCAACTAATGGATCAGTAGACCCACTGAAAGAAGGTGGACGCTGCCTCATAAAGGATTCAACAGAATGTTGCTCCCTCCTTTGCTCATTTGGAAATCCTGCATGATTCATAGCTTGAGAAAGTTGTGTGAGCATGGCTACAAGATTTTGCATTCCAGCTCCCATATCATTTGGTTGCTCAGGGGGACAATCATTGCATTGCCCATCGCATTCCGCATTAACACAGTTCCTTCGGGTTCTAGCCATTGACTAAAACCAAGAAGAATAGTGTGAGCAACACTAATTATAATAGGAAACCACATAATTCAAGAATAAAATTTTCATGCTTATGGTCTTATCCTAGGTTATTCATGGCCATTTCTAAGATTGTGTTCTATGCTTAGACTTATTCTTAGGGTTCTTACTAAGGCTTTCACATCCTAGTTTCCAAAGGTTGACTATACCTTTCCTCTGATACCAACTATAACGACCCATACTTTACATACATTGTTAATACTTCAAAATTGAAGCACACTTATTACAACATATGACAAAACCACAAAGGACCGTATAGGTATAGTGTCTTTAGAAACTGGGAAACATAAACAACTGGTTCATAAATCTTCTACAGTGTCTCCCATTTATTTCATCATATATAGGGTCCCTTTTAGCATATTTTACTTAATATCCATCTTCCTGACCTGGGGAAAAGAAAACATAAAAGGGTGAGCTCAAATGCTCAGCAAGGGCAAATAAAGGAAATAAAAATCATATCATATCTTTTTGAAAATCAAAACCTGCAAAAGAGATCATAATATCTTATCATGGAATAAATCATAGAAGTGAAAATGAGATCCCCATAATCATAACATAAGAACTGAAACTTTGTGTCATGCACACATAATCATGGAAAATCATTTCTTGTTAGTCATGACTCATTGCCAAGACTATCTTAGTGGACAAAGTCCTTTTCTGAACCGAGTTCACTCCTCGTTTCAGTCCTGTATCACTGAACCGAAATAACCTTCCGTTCCAGCCATGTCTATCTCATGAGATATAAAATCTTTACCCAATGCATTGGAGGGAGATATAGGTCCCACCCATCTTATAATGAATCCTTTCTTATGTGTGCCACATAATCATAAAACATACATCATCGCATAACACATGTAACAAAAATGGGATTCTTGAAACATCATGACATCATAAAACAAATCTTATAAGGCAAATGACTTCATAAAAATAATTCCCTCATAACATAATCAAATCAATGTAATTAAAGGGATAAAAAACAGAACCCTTTATTATCTTAGATGGAAAATAATTTTGATAAAACACTTGAACTCCATTCTTGAGGAAAATATCCTTTCTTATTCAAAAACACTTTTCTTTTCTTAACATGTCATACTAAAAGAAGTTGATCAAAAATAAACTTGAAAACTTATAAAGGAATATTCTTGGAAATAATGTTTTAAAAATCCATTCTTTCCGTATAAGTTAAAGAAAAACATTCTTCGTACTTTTGTCGGAAAAGTCAAAAAGTACCTCGTATGAAAAACGACAAAAGATTCCTTTCATATTCTTTACTAAAAACTCACCGAAGGGTAAAATTGGATTTAAACTATTGTAAGTGGATGGAAACAATATTACATATTGAGGGAACATGGATGTGGATGATAAAATACACCCCAGTAAATACCAAAGTATAAACAATCTCGGATAAAAATGAGATTGTGATATTTTCCCTTACCTTAGGTCCGATTTGCTTTGTTCGTGTCCGAAGCTCCTGTATAATGGTTTAAATAATGTTATTGACTTATTACAGAATCATACATATTGATATGATATCATATATGGTCATATTATTAGCTTCTTGTTAGTAATATTTCATTGTTACTTGTTACTCGGGTCTTTATAACTTTTTGTTCTTATGCGTGTTTTGTCGAATAAATTCTTATTCTTATCTTTAGGTTATAGATAATTCATTTCCAGAATGGTATTAGTGTAGTATATACCATATTCATTCATTAAATTCATTTATATAATCATTATGAAATGAAGATCATGTAGAACGAGTCGCATCACATCGTGGAGACGGTATTCCGTACGTACGCACGAGTGATGATATCGTTCCTATGATCGTGGAATTGTATTGGAGTATATATATATTATTTCAGTATCAATATTACTTCATAATAATCATATGTAGTTACTCATTACACCATTATACCCATCCTTGTAAGGTGATGGTGGAAAATAGATTACACCACGGCGTGGAGACGGTATTCCGTACGTACGCACGCGTGGTGATTTCATTTTTCCGTAGGATGGATAGAAGGTGAATTAGGGTTGTTTTATATTTATAATAACATATCAGTATGTAAGTAATACTGATGTTATTACTTTATCATGAAACAACTAAAGAAGAAGAAGTTGAAGCAGAAAGAAATTGAAAAGATCGGTAATGGATATTACCTCTTCTTTGGAACGCTTCTTTGAATCCTCCACTTAAGGAACTAAGATTGGTCTTTGGAGAAGACCAGGACCTCTAGGATTATTCTAGGGAAGTGTAGAGGAGAAAATTGCAGGGGTTGGCCGATCTTGAGTGCTCAATTTGGTGTGAGGAGGAGGGGGAGGAGGTGCCCTTTTATAAGGGAGGAGAGGGGCACCTTAGGAATATCTCAAAATATTATTTTATATTAAAGTCAAAATCGGTTTATAATGGTTCCAAAGGGTCTTATTTCGAAGATAAAGTGGGGAGGGGTCGAAATCCTATCAACCAATAGGATTTAGACAAGTTTAGGGTATTATTTTAACCTTATCAATTAGATTTAACTCTAAGTTAATTATTTTAACTTTTACCGTGTCTTTTTGTTTTCTTTCACTATATGGTTAATACACTTACTATAACATGCCAAACGAACCCCAAATTGTTTATTATTAATATATATATCCTTATCTAAGTCATTTGGCCGAACCTTAGATTTTTAGGAATAAAATAACAATTAATAATATAATATTTGATTTAAAAACTATTTTGTGTCAATTTTGACACTATTTGATATATGATTTGTTTGAAAGTCATAACAGAATTATATGTTCGAACCAAGTTGATTAAATCAACACTAATATATCATAGTAACCTAGAAAATTAGTGGAATTCATAAAAAGTCTTAAATTACATTTATTTTGGTATTTATATTATCAATTCTGTCAATATTTCATTAATAAGATAATTACTGCATCATCTTTGTGTCATAAATAAATTATATTATTTGATGTCTAAATATTACAAATAAAATACCATCATGTAGGAAATCGTTTTAGATTTCTAATGAATATTTACAATCGAATTTATCTTATGTATAACCCCATATTAAAAATTATTTACTTATTAAACTTTGATTTTAACTATTTTAACCCTTCTTTAAATAAATTAATAATAAATGTCCTAATCTAATCCAAGTGGGCCTAAATGGTCATATTTTATTCCTAAGTTTGTTTTTGGTCGAATTACACTTGTCCAATAGAATTAGGACATGTGTTAGGGTAATATTAATATCATATTTACCCTTAGTTACCCTATTTACTATTAACCGCGGTAAAAAAAGTAAAAAGTTACTATTCACCAAAAAATTATTTTCATCTCATTGAACCACATTTTAGTCCTTGATATTAACCGTGTCTCTCGGATTTTCGAAATTCCATTCACAGAAGCGGTAAAATTAAGTTTTATGCAAAATTCAGTTTTTTATCCTACCACTTAGTGGTTTCACTATTCATCAAAAATTGAAAGTTTTCAGAAAAATACCAAAATTTCACCCTAGGCTAATTTAGATATTCTGAGTCCAAAAATGAAGTCCATTTTGAAAAATAAAATTTATAAAATTTCAAAAAGTGGTTATTACTATTCATAACGGCTAGTTTTAATAGCATATTGTTCTTTAGTGAAACTCGGTATTGCGTATGACGCAAGCTATCGAGGAAGGTCGCGATTGCGTGTAAAGCAAGCCAAGCAAGTGTTGTGTAGAAAAAGATTCCTTTGATGATTTATATAACATAAAAGTCTCGGGTGTTACATAAAACATGGTTAATTTTTTTTTAAAATAATAACAGATCATCAAACCACTTAATTAAAACATTCTTAGAAAATAAAGATATTTGATAGAAAGATATTATTAAGGTAAACCTTAAAACATAATTTTTAAAATAAAGTCCATCACCTTTATTTTGAAACATCACGTATGTTATTTATATTTCTAAAAAATAAACATAGGTTAAATTATACACTATTTAGATCCATTTTCATGTTTATTATTCATTTATTTTTATTTAATACCATGTTACATATAATTACTTAATTAATTTATATCACATCCAATATATTGATGATATTCAGTTCATAATTACAAAATGAATCTGGTAAGTCATATATAGTCAAAGTGGTCATTATTCCTTCATCTATTGTTTATTATTAATAATGAAATAATTTTTTTAATAAATTGTTATTTTAAATATAACCATTAAATATTATTTTAAAAAATGAACTATGTTAGAATCATGGAGATGGTTGGATAAATTGGTATTAGAGGGTGGATCCTATAAGTATTTTTTTAGTTAGAAATTATTCCTGATATCTTACATTTTTGTGTCAGTGCATGACCCTTTTAATTTAAATTATTTTTTCAATTTATTTTATATGTCATAATTTATATCATTCCTTGGTTCTCTTGAGGATATATTGTGATTCATTTTATTTTTTATATTTATTGTTAAAAAATTTTATACTATTACTTAACATAAATAAGGGAAATATATTTTTCAGTGATGGATGATTTGAGAAATAAAAGTTGTTTAAATCTAACATTTACAATAGTTTTTTGTGGTAGAAAGTATACTTAGTGGAAGAAACATATGGAAGATTACCTAAATAACAATGAAATTATTTTTTGAATATTGTGATTAAATATTACAATTTACCTAAATATAATCCCATTTATCAAAAAAGATAATATTCCATTAAACATGATCTTAATTATAAGGTTCTTCATATTCTTTATTGTTATTTTGTAAGAAATATTATTTAAAATGTTTGTATTTTTATAACTACTTATGAGAATTAGAAACATATTGAGAAAAATAAATTTAAATAAGGATATTCAATGAAATATTTCCACCAAAAGTTTAGAACATATGGACATAAGGAAAAGGACGTGCAACCATGAAAATGGAAAAACATCAATTTTCTTAAGGACATGTCACTAATGGTAATTAACATTTTAATTTAGATTATTCAAATGTTATTTGTTATGGTTGCAGTAATAGAGGATATATAAAACCCAATTCTTATAATCTCAATAGTCAAATAAGTTAAATATGAAATCTAGGAAATATTTTACTTCTTGGAGTGATTCTAAATCTTCATGAAATAATGTTGAAAGTCCAAATAAAATGGTTAACATTTCATTTTTGAAATTTTTTATAAGGAAACATTTTCAACTCCACATTGTTGTTCCAATGATATTAGTTCATATTATTGAAAATATGGAAATAAATATGTGACAAGTATAAATAAATATAGTCATTATAGTAACGATTCTACTACTTCTTTAAATTCTAAAAATAATTTTCCAAGTATTGAATATATGATGGAAATGTGTGATTCATATGAAGGTCAACTGAATGTATTTCTATATCTATATATATCACTCAAAAAATTATAAATGGGGTTTGGAAAGGAAAGTGATCTTATCTTTTAGATATACAAATGTTTTTTATGATAATAATGTTTTTTCTCTTGAAATTAATTAATTTGAAAACATGAATTTTTGTAACACCCCGAACCCAAATACCCAGACCCGGTGCATTATTTTATTACATTGGTATAAAGACGAGATTCAAATACCAAGGGACTGAACACATTAACAGTATTGAAAAAGAAGATCACATACATGATATCCATATTACAATGGGAATGGAAATAAATTATAACTAAAACAAAAGCTCAGAATACTTGAAACTAATTAAAAGGATTCATCATCATAACATAGGGAATGGAAAAAAATAAGAGTGATCCCAAATTATCAATAATGGTAAGTATATCAGAAGAAATAATGAATCAATAAACATAATTCCATGGTAAATAATTGAGAACACATGTCACTTAATAACTGGATATGGGATAATCAGTATGTAAAGGTAAATAACTAAAACACATTCTATTTAATTAATAAACTAAGAATGAAATGAATCCATATATTTTATCAAATTGAAACATAATTAATTATAACAATGATAACCAAAATATAAATGATGAAAATGATTAATTATTGGACATCATGTCTGAGGAACATGAACAATACACCATCAAGTAATTTCATAATACGGTTTAAAACTACAGTTATAAACCAGCTTAATCTGGTGAACTTATTTTTCTCATGACCACCTATTGATGAATTGAGGAACTATAAAAAGTTTGAGCCCCACCCATCATTTCCTATCCAAATAATTCCTCTTATCGAATTATTAATTCAACTAATAAATAATATGCCTAACCAAATATCCTTATTGAATAAAAAATATAGACATATAAATATTTACTCTGTGGATGATAATTAACAACAAGGGTATTTTAAATTGATCAATAAAAATTCCATTGAATGATCATTAGAACATTCTTTAGGAAATTTTTATTTAAACAATCTAATGTGTCCCATACCACATTGAAAAATTTGAATCATTATCCAATTGAAGGAATAAAATTAAAAGAAACATTTAAAAAAATTATAATAATAAGATTCATGATATAATAGGTCAATATACAGTATATAAACCATAAAATTGTGAATAGGTTCATAAGGTCAAATAAGAATAAATTGAATGTAAATTTAAACTAAGTCCCATAACATTTGTTCGACTTGTCACGTGTTTCTTTATATTCATGAAAAATAATTTTATTTTAATTATTTACTTTCATTGTAAAATTTTTAAAGTTTATTATTAATTTTACTTTACTAATTAAAATGTTTTATACAACTACTTAAACAATCAAGTTTTCATCAGGTGTTTTTGAGAAAATTCTGTTCATGTGTCAAAAAACACTTTGGTAGGTTGACTATAGTTGAAGGGATCATTATATAAATATATATAAAATAATAATCATGAAATTAATATAATATTTATACATCAATTATAATTTTGAATCCATTTATGAATAATAGTTATGAAAAATGAACAATGTCACAATTATGGAGACATCGGGTTGTATGTACTCACAAGCAACATTCCCATTTTTCAATGATCGTTATGGAAAGAAGGTAAGTAATATTATATCATTAAATAATTTAAATTATATAATAAATAACTTTTATTAAATAATATATACCTATATATAAAAATTTTGTGATGTAAAATGATTCACATCGTGTCGATGAAGTGATAGTCCACCCGTCCATGAACGACATTATCACTTTTATTGTGTGTGAAAATGGTAATAATGAAAATGATATATTATATTTACAGAAAGATAATTATTTCATGAATATAATATATATTTCATTTATGTCACATATTTTTAATTAAACCCATCCTTAATACATTCCATGTAATGTGTGAACATATCTCATCACTTTGAGGAGGCAGTAATCCACACTTCCACAAATGATGTTATCGTATTCCCACAAAATGGGGTGCATAAAGGAATGTGTTACCAATGAATTAAATAATAAAAAAATACATTATTTAAATAATATATATCATATAAAAATGTTTTTTCCATCATAATTTCCAATATTTTAGGTGGTAAAGGAAGAAAAAACAATCATCGTTTCGTGAGGCGCTAGTCTGCCGTACACACAAATGAATTTTTTTTCACACATTAGATGGACGTTTGTGTAAGGCTAGGTAGAAAAAATTTAGATAGAACATAAATTTATATTTACTATACTTATTTTATTATATAAAAATATTATAGGGGTATATAATTAAAATAAAATAAAAGAACTTGGGGAAGGATGTTACTTCTTAATCAGGAAAATCCTTTTGGTATATATGAAAAGAATTCCTTGGTTTTCATTAATAACAAGGTTAGGATTATAGGATTATGGTATGGATTTTGGGATATTTTTTTATAATATATTTTTCCATCCATAGGGTTTGAGAGGTGTGAATATGTGGTAGGGGTGAGTGCCTTTTTATAGTGGCAGAGTTCCATACTTGTAAATGTTTTAGAAGGGAATTCCACCCACCTATTTACAATGGAAAGTAGATCCAATAATGATCATAAATAGATATAATGGAGTATAGGGTAGAAATATGAACATAAAATGGATTTTTTTAAATGTCTCTATGTCACGACCCCCTCCCCACAAAGTGTACCCCTCCTAGGCCGGCAATGTGAGAAGGGAGATAATGACCCCCGAGTCCTGCCTCCAGTAGGCCCCGGGTTGGAAACTAGCACCGAGGGTATAGTAACACACAAATGGGAGGCATTAACCTCTAAGAGAACACATGCGAAAGAGAGAGATAATATAGACACCAATCAACTCGAACTAAAAACTGGAATATAAAATAAACCCATGTTCATATATGAAATTCCATACAAAAGTGATACAACTAAAAAGGGAAAAACTGCAAGTACCAAAAAGAAAATAAAACAGCAGAAACCACAATCCTGAACAACTCTTGCAACCACAAGCTAGTAGTAACCAGCCTGATCTCCAACCTGATCCAAGTGACATGAAAAATAGTTTATATATACATAGGGTGAGTATAATAGTATACTTAGTAGGATCCTCCCCGAAGCCTCTTGTGAAAAAGTAAAGAAATCATGCTAAAGCACAGTGAACAACAAGTGAAACTAACTCGTCACCTAAAAAGGTATACTAAGTTCCCAACCTCACCATGGATACTCTCACAAAGTAACGCATGCAAGAATATAGCATATAGTAAAGAATATCAAGGGTACCCCACTACTACTTCCCCACTGGTTTTCTGCTCTGCCCCAACAACATATGTCCTGTGTATCTCTCTCCAAAGGCTTTCCCGTATAAACTTGGGCTAAGCTCCACAATATGCACCACGTGCACCACAAATGATTTCCCTCAGACACCTGGGTGAAGCAACACACCATCCTCACAACCAAAAGTAACCAGGTAGTTTTCGGGAGCCATCATAGCTCGCATAACGTGTATCATACATCGGGTATTATACCTCAAGCCATCGCAACCCATACGCTGAGTAACGATCCTCAAGCCATCATAGCCTATACACGTTACACCTATAGTAGTCCAAAGGATAATATATCTAGAATATATGTTTGTGAAATAACCACAAGCCATTACATCCCTCTACACACATATATGGGAAAAACTAACCACTATTCCTACCAGCACAAGTATCTACCAAGAGAAGAGAGTGAGGTCAAAGGGGGTAGTCAACCATTCAACCTCCCATCAGAATGTTGGGGAAAAACACCCCCCATGGATCAGAATCCTCGGGGTGTCAGTTTCCCTTACTGATGGGGTGGAGTAGCATTTAGAAACAAAAAAAGTACAGAAAATATATATCTCACAACCACACTATGGGCATAACCTAGTCTTAGACACAACTGAAGCTTACGTCTCTCGGACTCCGGGCTGCCTCTTCTAAGACTAGGTATCCTATAAGAACACAACCATTTAAAGAGATTTATTAGATTACTTCATTCCCTTTTTATCAGTTCCACTGTATTTTAATTAATTCTTTAAACATTAATTAACCATGAACAATTCCACATTAAACTGAATTGGCATCACATTCAAAATCAACTACTCCTTTTAAGATTCAACATCACCTTTAAATTCCAGCATCTCCATCCCCGTGGATTATCACCATTTAATAAATCTTTCATTACAGAATTACTTTCCCATATTCACAGGAATTCTAGAAAAACATCCTATGCTACTATACAAAAGGGGGCTCAACATGGTGAGTAGATATACTATCTTTCGAGTCTTTTCCGCCTATATCAAGAGCATAGACCCATTCTCCCTCGAGAGGCTAAACACGGAAAGCATGTGGCATGCCCCGCGTGTCTTTGCCTCCTTCGGAATAAGGGTAAGCAAGAATAGATGCCTTGAGCAGTGGGAAAAAGTAAAAAATATAAACAACCAAACAAAACTACCAACATCCAGCCATCACATTCATACCATACCATCATCCTTGGTGTCCTCCCCGACACCCACATGCATAAACCGATGCATCTCGCCACTCTAGGCGTCATCCGCTACCACAACCACAAGGCCTCCCTGCCTCCACATATCACAACAGCCATCTAGGCTCACATCACAACACAAGCAGTAGGAAAACAATCATCACATCAAATGGGATCTTGGCCCTTTAACAAGACATCCAACCATCATACAAAATGAGCACTCATGTCTCCAAACCACAAGGCACACGACCTTACGAACAAGAGGGTAACTAAGAACCCTACCAGGTGTTAAATTTTATCAACCAACCAGTTCTTTAATCCCTCTTGAATTAACAGATTCAATTCGTATGTTCCAATTCCAGGAAACCTATTCAGTAAGCTATCATAAAATATTTAACATGCTTACTATGCCAATTTGATTAACATAAAATTAGAACAACTACAACAATGACAACTGAATTCATTTACATGCCTCTTTATCTTTAGCCAATTAATTATCAATTATTTCCAGTTTTATGTTCTTTATCAATTCCCATCAAGAAAAAACAACTAAGCAAAGAAAGCATAGATATCACACTATCTGGAAAAACATGAGGCAGAAACATATGAGCAATAACAATTTCTTTATCCGGTTCAAATATTTAATTAGGTCAATTTCATTTTGATCCAAAGTGCTAAATCATTATAACTCTATGATTTCACATAAACAATTAGAGAAGCAATGAATCCCCTACCTCAACAATTCTTGACGTTCTTTATCCACACAACGGGTCACAAACCTCCTCTCGTGATAACTACATCCACCGGAGGATGCCATTGTACGACAGCACCAACCAACCCCAAGAAAAACCCATTATAATCTTGGAGATTATATGGTATAATATGGAAAGGAGAACAAGAGAAGATGATCCCCGAAGGAATAATTACTAAAATATCTTATATCAAAGAATGATCGACACAGCTTGGTTGCATCAAAACACAGCGGAACTGATCCGAGGAGTAAAGTTTGATTGTGTAACTCCTACGGGAACGATTGAAAGGTTCTAGTTTCTCATAGAAGATAACAAAGAGGAAGAACAAGAGATAATGATATCTTTCCCCTTTTTGAAGATTTACTGGGGTGACGGTTTAAGATCCGCTTAATTCTCCATTAAAAACAGATTGCATTAACCCATGCGGTTTGACCATTTAAAAACATCCCGTCCTTAGGAATAATTAATATAGGATTTATGGACTTTTAATTTGCCTTAAGAGTCTATAAAATAAGGCTTTAAATGTATTTTACGTCAAAGGAAATGTCAAAAGGGGAAAAACTGTAGGAATCTGGAAACACTGTTCACCTACAGTTACTGTACACCAAATGGATCTGTGAAACCGATCCATGAAACCGATCTGTGAAACCGATCTATGAAACCGATCTATGAAACTGATCTATCAGATCGATCTGTCAGACCGATCTGTGAGACCAATCTTTGAGACCGATTTGTGAAACAGATCTGTGAGACCGATCTGTCAGACCGATCTGTGAGACCGATCTGTGAAACCGATCTGTGAGACCGATATGTCATACCGATCTGTGAGACCAATATGTGAGACCGATCTATGAGACCAATATGTGAGACCGATCTATGAGACCGATCTGTGAGACCGATCTGTGAGATCGATCTTGGAGACCGATCTGTGAGACCGATCTGTGAGACCAATCTATGAGACCGATCTGTGAGACCGATCTGTGAGACTGATCTGTGAGACCGATCTGTGAGACCGATCTGTCAGACCTAATTGTGAGACCGATCTGTGAGACCGATCTGTCAAACTGATCTCTGAGACCGATCTGTGATATTGATCTGTGAGACCGATCTGTTACTTTTCATAAAACTGGAAACACTGTTCACAGAATTGGAAAATTGGCAAAGTGTTGGGGATAAGTCACCTTGACCTCCAGGAACACCTCCAACACCACATTTTCACAAAGTAATGGACCGGAGAGGTCTGGGCCATTACATCAGATACCTCTCAAAACATTCTCATCCTTGAGAATTTAAAACCAACCTAAAGAAAAGAGGGGTCCGAACAACCACCCCGTAAGATACCTCTCAGGGGAAAACCACCCTGAGTTTTTCTAAAGCTAGGAAAAAACCACGACATCCGAGAGCAAGGGAACAAAAAATTCATATCCAAAAAATTTAAGCATAACATCACATAAATGGCACATAAAAGAAAGGATAAAAGAAAACACAACACAACATCTTAAAAAAACTCTGGGTACTGGACACGCATCTGTGACTCATGTTCCCAGGTACTCTCCTCCATGCCACTGTGTCACCACAAGACACGAACTAAGGGGATAGAAAATCCACAAAAAACCTTATACTTTCGTTCTTGGATCTCCATAGGTCACTCCTAGAAGGTCGCATCATCATCAACATCGATCTCTCCACAATCTATGATGTGAGAGTCATCATGAAGATAACAACGGAGCTGTGATACATGGAAAACATAATGTATCCGACTCATCTGTGGGAAGTGCTACTTGATACGCCATAGATCCAACATGAGCTAACACCTCGAAAGGCCCAACAAACCTGGGAGAAAACTTACTTCCACGAGAAAACCTTCACTGCCCACGATAGGGAGTCACCTTCAGAAACACATGATCCCCAACATTAAACTCCAAGGGTCTCCTCGTCTGATCAACATATGATTTCTGACGATCTTGTACTGTCTTCATCCTCTCACAAATCACCTAAACCATCTCTGTTGTATTCTGCATTAGTTCTGGTCCGATAGTTGGTGACTCTCCGACCCCAGTCCATCACAACGGAGAATGGAAAGGTTGGCCATACAAGGCTTCAAACGGAGCCATACCGATGGTATAGTGAAAACTATTATTGTAAGTGAACTCCACCAAGGGAAAGTGCCTCACCCATGAACCTCCAAAATCAAGAACACAAGATCGTAACATGTCTTCAAGATTCTGGATGGTTCACTCTGTCTGACCATCCATTTGAGGATGAAAAGAAGTGCTAAGGCATAACTGAGAACCAAAAGCATGTTGGAGACCTCTCCATGCCATAGAGGTAAAATAAGGATCTCAATCAGAAATGATCGTCCTAGGTACTCCATGAAGTCTCACCACCTCATCTAGATACTGCCTCAACAAAAATTCCACTAAGCTCGACTCCTTGATCGCTATGAAGTGGGCTAATTTTGTTAAACGATCCAGTACCACCCAAATAGCATCATTTCCTCCCGGATCTTGAGGTAAACCACTAAAAAAGTCCATCGATATGTCCTCCCACTTCCATTGAGGAATCTATAATGGTTGGAGAATACCACCAGGAACACGGTGTTTGGACTTCACCTTCTGGAAAACTAAACATCGAGACACAAACTCCACAACCGCATGCTTCAGCCCAGGCCACCAAAACTGACTCCTCAAGGATCAGTACATATTTTTAACACCAGGATGTACTACTAAGGGTGAAATATGGAACTCTCGGAGAACCGTCTCATGCATCACCAAGGGAACAAAAATCCTTCCATGATACAACACTCGGTGTTGTTCATCCTCCGACCAACCATTAGGGGCCTCACTACAAACAACTCTGTCTCTCCAAACTTCCACCTCTGGATCACCCAACTGGGACTCTTCCACCTTCTGCATCAGGGATGACTACACCGTCATCTGGAAATGAAAACCTCTACCTCCAAACTCTTCCATATCAAGATTCAAAGCTGACAGTTCCTCCATTACTCTCCAGGAATCACAAGATTCATGCACAGCATCACTACGTGACTTCCGACTTAGCGCATTAGCTACAACATTACATTTTCCAGGTGTATACAATATTTTGAAGTCATATTCCTATAAGAACTCCATCCACCGACGCTGTCATAAGTTCAAGTCACGCTGGGAGAAAACATACCTCAAACTCTTTTGATCAGTGAAAACCACAAAGCGCTCACCAATGAGGTAATGTCTCCACAACTTCAGAGAAAACACCACGGATGCCAACTCAAGATCGTGAGTGGCATGGGGACGCAACTGCCGAGACCCATAAGAAACAACTGACCTCTACTGCATGAGAACACAACCTAGCCCCAGATGCGAATCATCACAGAAAACATCAAACTGAGCTCCCTCAGCTGGAAGAAAAAGAACTGGAGCACTTACTAACTTCTCCTTTAGATACTCGAAAGTTTCCTGAAACAGATCAGTCCATTTGAAGGCCTGATCTTTCCTGTTCATAGCTGTTAGAGGAGTCGCAACCCGTGAGAAATTGGCTACAAACCTCCTGTAATAACCTGTGAGACCAAGGAAACTTCTCACCTCTGAAACTGTCTTGGGTGCTGCCCAAGACACAAATGATTCTATCTTCGATGGATCCACTGCTAATCCCTGTTGGGACACAACATGCCCCAAGAAATAGACTTCTCAAGCCCAAAAATCACACTTCGACAACTTCCCAAATAACTGATGTTGGAGAAGAACTCCCAAAGTGTTTCGTAGATGCTCTGCATGCTCTTCTTCAGATGTGGAGTACACAAGGATGTCATCGATGAAAACCACCACAAACTTTTACAGGAACTCACGGAACACAGCGTTCATCAAACCCATGAAAACAGCTGGAGCATTCTTCACGCCGAACGACATTACAATGAACTCATAATACCCATGACGACAACGGAAAGCAGTATTTGGGATATCCTCATCCTTCACACACATTTGATGATATCCTGACCGCAAGTCGATCTTTGAGTTACAACTTTCACCCTTCAGTTGATCGAAAAAATCATCAATCTGTGGAAGAGGATAGCGGTTCTTTATTGTCACTTTGTTTAAGCACGATAATCGACTTACAACCGCAAACTGCCATCGACCTTCTTCACGAACAAGACTGGTGCACCCCATGGTGACACACTTGGCCGAACAAAACCACATTGCAACAGACCATCAAGCTGTATAAGTAGTTCTCGTAACTTAGAAGGGGCCATCCTATACAGAGGCATAGAGATAGGAGATGCTCCTGGCTGTAGCTCGATCCCAAACTCGATCTCTCGTCGAGGGGGTAATGCTACAAACTCTTCTGGAAAGACATCAGGGTAATCCTCCACAACCCTAGGAAACTCCAACTGCCGAACCTCTGAAGAACTCAGCATCAACTCATCCATCAAGGATGATAAGGATGGAACTCATCTATGACCAATCCAAGGATCTCGCTCACAAAAAAACACCACTTTCTCTCCATCTTCACCAAAGAAAACAACCTTCTTCCTATAGAAATCCACAATATCCTGCACCGAATACAACCAATCCATGCCGAGGATGACATAATATGGTTGTATTTGTAAACATAGGAAATCTCCCCAAGAGCGGTGATGATCCCTTGGCATAGGCCTGAGAGTTGCTGCCTCCGGAGAAACGTGATGGGAAGGGCTGGGACCTATCCCCAGGTGAACAGAAACTCTTCTGCCCTGAAAATCGGGAACCCCGAACCACAGCTCTGCTTCATGAGGAATCATGAATATTACCCTGTCGCGATGATCCGGTCCTGGCCAAAGTCTTCTCAAAAACCTCTTCCCTCACTAGCACCTCAAGATATGTCTTCAGCATAAATGGGGTGACCTAGCGCTGGATCTCTAGACGCAAAGCCTCCTCAAAATGCCTCATCCTGGCCTCCTCATCTGGTAATAGGTTTGAAGAATATCGTAGAAGGTTCCTGAAATGGATTCCAAACTCTCGAGCACTGGAGCTCCCCTATCGAAGGGTAAGAAGCTCCTGACGACTGGATGCCTTCACAGTCGAAGAAAGGAACTCAACTCTAAACTTGTCTTGAAACTCCTCCCATGATATCGCTAACTCCTCACGATCCCCGAGGAACAAGAGCCACCACTGCCTCGCTGCTCCACACAGCATCGTCATAACCAAGGACACCTAGTGCTCCTTCTGAGAAAGAATCAAACTGAAGCCGATCTTGACCTCCTCTAACCAGTATTCCGTGACTTCATATGAAATGGAGCCCTCGTACTTTTGCAGAATATGGCACTGAAACTCTCGGATTGTCTTCCTCCAAGTGTCGTCGTCGTCAACCTCTACCTGGCGACGATCTGCTGGAATGGCCTACTGGACATTTTCTGCGCAAACCTGATGAGGACATCGACCTGGATCCATACCTTCAAAAGAACAAACTGTTAGAGCTCCTAAGCATGGATTATGGAAGGCTCAACATTAATTAATTTATTGTTTTCTTTTATTCATTTTAGGTTAACCTATCTCAAGGTCTACCCATTCAAACACATGCGCAAAGAATAATGATGCACGATCCTTTCCTAGGTCTCTACCCTGCAACCAGTATCACCTCATTTAGTAGCCATCGTAAACTTAAAGGTCCGTGTAACAGATCATAGGGGGTCCTAAACGCCTATGTCTCTGCCAGTATCCAGTGTTTACCCCACTTTCTAAACACGAATGACAGTGTTTCCCTACCAACCCATGCAACCTCACCTGTTCCTAAATCCAATCTCCATCCTATCCCTCAACCAGACCTCTGATACCACTCTTTCACGACCCCCTCCCCACAAAGTTTACCCCTCCTGGGCTGGCAATGTGATAAGGGAGATAATGACCCCTGAGTCCCGCCTCTAGTAGGCCCTAGGTTGGCGACTAGCACCGAGGGTATAGTAACACACAAATGAGAGGCATTACCCTCTAAGAGAACACATGTGGAAGAGAGAGATAAGATAGACTCCAATAAAATCCAACTCAAAATTGGAATATAAAAGAAACCCATGTTCATATATGAAATGCTATGAAAAAGTGCTACAACTAAAAAGGGAAAAACTGCAAGTACCCAAAAGAAAATAAAACAGCAGCAACCACAAGCCCGAACAGCTCCTGCAACCACAAGCTAGTAGTAACCAGCCTAATCTCCAACCTGCTCCAAGTGACCTGAAAAATAGTTTATATATACGTAGTGTGAGTATAATAGTATACTCAGTAGGATCCTCCCTGAATCCTCTTGTTCAAAAGTAAAGAAAACATGATAAAGCACAGTGAACAACAAGTGAAACTAACTCGTCACCTAAACAGGTATACTAAGTTCCCAACCTCACCATGGATACTCTCACAAAGTAACGCATGTAGGAATATAGCATATAGTAAAGAATATCAAGGGTACCCCACTAGTACTTCCCCACTAGTTTGCCACTTTTCCCCAACGACATACATCCTGTGCATCTCTCTCCAAAGGCTTGCCCATATATACTTGGGCTAAGCTCCACAATCAACACCACGTGCACCACAAAGGCTTGACCACAGACACCTGGGTGAAGCACCACACTATCCTCACAACCAAAAGTAACCAGGTAGTTTTCGGGAGCCACTATAGCTCGCATAACGTGTATCACACGTAGGGTATTATACCTCAAGCCATCACAGCCCATACGCCGAGTAAGGATCCTCAAGCCATCACAACCTATACACTTTACACCTATAGTAGTCCATAGGATACTATATCCAGAATATATGTGTGTAAAATAACCACAAGCCATTACAACCCTCTACACACATATATGGGGAAAACTAACCACTGTTCCTACCTGCACAAGTATCTACCAAGAGAAGAGAGTGAGGTCAAAGGGGGTAGTCAGACATTCAACCTCCCATCAGAATGTTGGGGAAAAACAACCCCCCCAGGGATCAGAATCCCCGGGGTGTTAGTTTCCTTTACCGACAAGGTGGAGTAGAGTTTAGAAACACAAAAAGTATAGAAAAAATATATATCTCACAACCACACTATGGGAATAACCAAGTCTTAGACACAACTGCAGCTAAAATCTCTCGGAATCCGGGCTGACTCTTCTAAGACTAGGTATCCTATAAGCACACAACCATTTGAAGAGCTTTATTAGATTACTTCATTCCCTTTTTATCAGTACCACTGTACGTTAATTAATTATTTAAACATTAATTAACCATGAACAATTCCACATTAAACTGAATTGGCATCACATTAAAAATAAACTACTCCTTTTAAGATTCAACATCACCTTTAAATTCCAGCATCTCCATCCCCATGGATTATCACCATTTAATCAATCTTTCATTATAGAATTACTTTCCCATATTCCCAGGCATTCTAGAAAAACATCCTATGTTACTAAACACAAAGGGGGCTCAACACTGTGAGTAGATATACTACCCGTCGAGTCTTTTCCGCCTATAGCAAGAGCATAGACCCATTCTCCCTCGAGAGGCTAAAAACAGAAAGCATGTGGCATGCCCTACGTGTCTTCACCTCCTTCGGAAGAAGGGTAAGAAAGACTATCTTCCTTGAGTAGTGGGGAAAAGAAAATTAGATAAACAACCAAACAAAACTACCAATATCCATCCATCACATCCATTCCATACAATCATCCTTGGTGTCCTCCCCGACACCCACATGCATAAACCGATGCATCTCGCCACTCTAGGCATCATCCGCTGCCACAACCACAAGGCCTACCTACCTCCACATATCAAAACAGCCATCCAGGCTCACATCACAACACAAGAAACAAGAAAACAATCATATATAACATCAAATGGTATCTTGGCCCTTTAACAAGGCATCCAACCTTCATAAAAAATGAGCACTCATGGCTCCAAACCACAAGGCACTCGGCCTTACGAACAAGAGGGTAACTAAGAACCCTACTAGGTGTTAAATTTTATCAACCAACCAGTTCTTTAATCCCTCTTGAATTAATAGATTCAATTCATAGGTTCCAATTCCAGGAAACCAATTCAGTAAGCTATCACAAAAGATTTAACATGATTACTATGCCAAATTGATTAACATAAAATTAGAACAACTAAAACAACGAAAACAACTGAATTCATTTACATGCCACTTTATCATTAGCCATTTAATTATCAATTATTTCTAGATTTACGTTCTTTATCAATTCCCATCAAGAACAAACAGCTAAGCAAAGCAAGCATAGATATCACACTATCTAGAAAAACATGAGGCAATAACATACGAGCGATAAAAATTTCTTTATCCGGTTAAAATATTTAATTAGGTAAATTTCATTGTGATCCAAAGGGATAAATCATGCTAACTCTATTATTGCACATAAACAATTAGAGAAGCAATGAATCCCCTACCTCAACAATTCTTGACGTTCTTTATCCACACAACGGGTCACAAACCTCCTCTCGCGACAACTGCATCCACCAGAGGATGCCACGGTACCACAACACCAACCAACCCCAAGAAAAACCCATTAGAATCTTGGAGATTACATGGTATAATATGGAAAGGAGAACAAGAAAAGATGATCCCCGAAAGAACGATGATAAACATACCTTATATCGAAGAATGATCGACACATATTGGTTGCATCAAAACAGAGCGTAACTAATCCGAGGAGTAAATTTTGATTGTGCAACTCCTACGGGAAGGATTGAAAGGTTATAGTGTCTCATAGCCGATAAAAAAAAGGAAGAACAAGAGAAAATGATATCTTTCCACTTTTTGAAGATTTACTAGGGTGACGGTTTAAGATCTGCTTAATTATCCATTAAAAACGGATCGCATTAACCCATGCAGTTTGACCATGTAAAAACATCCGGGCCTTAGGAATAATTAATATAGTATTTATGGACTTTTAATTGGCCTTAAGAGTCCTTAAAATAAGGTTTTAATTGTATTTTACGTCAAAGGAAATGTCAAAAGGGGAAAAACTATAGGAATCTGGAAACACTGTTCACCTACTGTTACTGTACACCAAACTGATCTGTGAAACCGATCCATGAAACCGATCTATGAAACCGATATGTGAAACCGATCTGTGAAACCGATCTGTGAGGCCGATCTATCAGACCGATCTGTGAGACCAATCTGTGAGACCGATCTGTGAAACCGATCTGTGAGACCGATCTATGAGACCGATCTGTGAGACCGATCTATGAGACCGATCTGTGAGACCGATCTGTGAGACTGATCTGTGAGACCGATCTGTGAGACCGATCTGTGAGACCGATCTGTGAGACCGATCTGTGAGACCGATCTGTGAGACCGATCAGTGAGACCGATCTATGAGACCGATCTGTTACTGTTTATAAAACTGGAAACACTGTTCACAGAACTGGAAAATAGGAAATTTTTTGGGGATAAGTCACCTTGACCTCCAAGAACACCTAAAACACCACATTTCACAAAGTAATGGACCATAGAGGTCCGGGCCATTACACTCTAGGTTATTTTGGGCCTTATTTTTAAGGTTTATTCATTGGTTAAGCTAATTTTTTTTCTTAATCACTATAATTAATTTTAATCAATTTCAATAATAATTTCTGTCAAAATCTACATTGAACTTAATTTAAATTATTTATTATTCTAATTCCAAACATGGAATCCATTTTTACAAATTTAAATCATTGAATTGGTAGAAAATAATTCAAATTTAATCCAGTAGACAAGATGAGAAACCATGTTTTAAAGTAGAAATGTTCAAAAGTTTTCTGCGGGTTTTTAGAAAATTTCAAAGTTAAATTGTTTCTAATTACTTAATTGGATTAATTGATATTAAATTGATATATTTTTTTTAAAAATAATTAAAAAATTAATTTATCCTTATAAATAAATTTGACAATTTTTTTTTGAAATAAAGATTAGTAATTTTTACTATTTATCAAAAAGCATCATAGAAAATTAAAAAAAATTAACCCTAACCTAATTTTGATGTTTTTATTTAGAAATTTAATTAAATATTTTTAGATTAAATTTATATATATTTAAAAATTTATATTTAATCTAGGTTCACCTTTAAAAGATGATAAAACTATCTTTATAAAAATATAGGTTTTTATGTGTAAAATTGGTGTGGTTCTTATATTGTTCCTATAAAATATATTTGATAAATATAAAATATATTTTATTGAATATATAATATATATTTCATTAATATAATTTCACAATAGTAATAAATTAATTTTATTATGAAAAAATGGCTTTTGAAGCATAAAATTAGCTTATTATAAAAGCATTTCCTATATATTCAATTGGTTTTTATATTAATTTCTATTTATTTGTTATCCAATGAATTCAATAATATATTTATAAATTATTAATTAAATGTTATAATAATAATTAATTTCTAGGATGTATCTTATTATATTAAAATATATTCTATTAATAATATATTATTGTTTGGTAAAACTCGATCGTGTAAATAATGAAAACTACGGAAAAAATTCATTCTTATATGTAACAAAAGATAAATTAGTGTTTCATGAATTACAATAATAGATTTATTTAAAACATTATTTACATATTAAATTATTGGGATGCTATATTCATTTCTATGTTAGGTGTTGGGTTCCATACAAACTCTTCTCTATGTTGCGTGTAGCGTAAGTTTATCTTAGTTTTGCATATAAAGAAAAGTTGCAACAAAAGTAAATTTATTATAAAAGGAAAATATTTTAAAATATCTAGGTGTTACATTCTACCAAATAAAAATTAATCAGTTCCTTTCAATTAAAATAGTATCTCAGTAATCAAGGGATTGATATTTTAAAATGCTATTGTTGAAAACCCCAAATCATAAATAGGGTTAATAACATATATTGTTAATAAAACGGAAAAGAAAATGAGAGGGTCACCAATAAACTAATATTTCAAATATGATAAAATTATTGAAAACATAAAAGCTGAATAAAAATATAACTATCATATTTTGACAGAGAATGATAGAGAATATTGATCACAAGAAATTAGGTATTCCAGAGACAATTTATAGCCATAAAACCATAAACCACATAAGTGTAAAATAATGGTCAATGATATCCTCAAATATGATTATAATTGTTAATTTTTTTTCCAGACCATTTTTCCCATTGTTGAGAAATTATTTCACTCTCTATGAATATAATTTAATATACGACTCTAAAACAAAATCTTATCCTTTGATTACGCCTGGAACTATTTCCACACCATCTATTAGCATAGGTTGCATCATGTAGTGATGTAATAAAATAATCTCTAAAACATCATCAAAAATTCAACACAAATAATTTCAAAAATGGTAAAATTTATAAAATATTATGATCCAACACATTAGATATAATTCCACTGAATTTCCAAAATAAACTTATCATTTTCCTTCAATCAACATGAATTAGATCTAAATATACACTTTCCAAACATGCGAATACCTTCATCATGTATTCACTCGATATATGTAAATAACATGAATTACCATAAAAACTTATTGAAATCATGCATGATTACTTATTACTTAATTAAACCATATTTTATTGGATATATTACTTATATAAAAAAGTGTTGTAAACTCCATCAATGATAGAATATACCAAAAAATCATTAATCAGTTCCAAGGAATTTGGTACTATCTAATTTACATTATCCAAATCAATAACCTCTTTATTCCAAAATCATTATCATATAATTAGGAAAATATTAAGGGTTATATTTCCCTAAACCATTTTAAAAAAAAAAAGTTTAACTATCTTCCAAATCTATTTTATTTTCACCATTCAACATATGATCTAAAATCCTTAACTAAATAGTACTGTACTATAATCCTTATATATTACATAATTTTTATAAACCTTATATCATTGATAAAATTATCAAATGACACAATTATTGAACTAAACATAAACACATTAATCATTCAACTTCTTCGGTAGTAGTATTATAATCTTGACCATGATACATTATCCTCTTTTAGGGTATAATACTTTGACACTTGAGTCATTGATTTGGGTAGTGTCCCATATCCTTGTAGTTTGAGCCTTTCACATTGTAATTTTATTTAATTCTCTTGAAATCATTAACTTGGTGGCCTTTTTTTCACACATATAATAAAATACCATTGCCTTTAAACAAGTACATTTGTGTTTCTTTCCACAATACCCACATGTGGTAAAATACTTCTTTTCTTTCTTCCCTTTATAAATCTTTTTACCTTCCATAATCTTCTACTCTTTATTTACTTTGAATCAATAGGACTTGGATAATTATTTACCCAAATCATTATCACCTAATAATATGTCCTCATATGATGAGAATTATTGAGAGACTATTTCCATTTAAAATATTATCATAAGACCATAAAATATACGAACCTTCTTACACTTTTCATCATGTACACTGGTGAGGTTCACATTCCCTTTTCAAGGAACCATTTATAAATGATAACATACATTAATTTATTTCATATTAATATAATTTTTTTATAATTCAAAAACTAGTAATATACTTATCATAAATTGAAAATTTTATTCATAGATATTTTATTAATCATAAACATAGTTTAATTGGGGACACTTTTATAGTTAAATAATTCATAATGGTTTGTAAAGAAAATTTAAATTATCCTAATCATATACCTTGATGGTGTCAATATTGGTGCATGGTAAGGAATTTTGTCATTTTCTAGGTTATTATTGAGTCATATTTGGAACATAATTTCATAGTTATTACCCCTTGGTACATCGGTTATAGAACCACTTCAATTTTTAGTATCTAGATAGGGATGCATTTCTAGAAATATCTATATAATATACACTATACCAAAATTATAGGATCTTCTTCTATATATATCCTCAAATTCTATCTTAGTGTTATGTTCTATAATCTAAGTTTTATAATTCTAGATTCCAAGGTTGCTGATAAACATGATATGTACCAACTGTAACACCTGAAACCTAGAATCCCAGATCCAATGCATTATTTTATAACAATGTAATATATACAAACTTCAAATCCAAAGGAATTGAACAATTTAATAATTTTGGAAAACAAGATTAATTACATGATACCCATATTATATTGGGAAAATATTTAAATAAAAAAATTCTCATAATCATTTAAACTCATTAAAAGTATTTATATTTATAACCAGGGTAATGGAAACAAAATAAGGGTGATCTCAAATTATTATTAAGGTTAAGTACAATGGAATAAATAATGAATCAATAAGAATAATGTCATAGAAAATAACTGAGAACACATGACACTCAATAAATGGATAAGGAATAATCAATATGGGAAGTTAAATAACATAAAATATTCCACATAAAAAATAAAAAGAGAATGAAATGAATCAATAAATTTTATCATATAAAAACATCATGGATAATAATAGTGATAACTGAAATATATATGAAGTAAGTGCTTAATTATTCGACGTTATGTATGAGGTACATGAAAAAACATACCATGAAGACCTTAGAGAATACTATTTAAAAATACACATAAAGCCCATTTATTTTTTCCAAATAAATTTTCTCATGAGAATCTATTGATGCATCGAGGGGCTTCATAAAGTCTGGTACCCAGCCGTCATTTCCTATGAAAATCATTCCTCATATCGAGTAATGGAATTAAATCAATAAATAATATTCCTTAACAAATATTAGTATTTAATAAATTATATGGATTTATCAATATTTCCTTAGTATAGGTTGTGTATCAATAAAGCTTGATGATGGTGACGAATGGAAATACCATTAAAAGAAAATTAAACCATTATTGATGAAAATAATATTTAAACACTCCAAAGTGTCCCATACCAATTAGAAACACTTGGTTCATAATATCTATGAAGGAATAACATTAAATGAAACTTATAATATCATGAAACTAATGATATACATGATATTACATGTCAAATAGTGGTATATAAACCATATAAAAGTTAATTGGTTCATGACAACAAATAAGTCTTAATGGAATGTAAATTGAAACAAAATCCTTTAACTTGACTATGAATAGCCACATGTGTATTTATATTCCTGAATAATAAACTTATGTTAATTATTTAATTGAATATTAACATTTTTTAGTTTTATTATAATTTTTTTACTTAACTTATTAAAATATTATATAAAACAATTTAACAATTATGTTTACATTGGGTGTTTTTGAACAAATTTGATTCATGTGTAAAAAATGAATTTCGTAGGTTGACTATGGTCAAAGTGTTCATTATATAAATATATTAAGACTAAAAATAATTAAATATTTATAATATTTATATTTAAATTAAAATTTTAAAACCAATTATGATTTATGGTTATGAAAACTGAACCAACATTACAATCATAGAGACGGTAGGCCGTACATACACATGAGTAACTTTACCATTTTCAATGATCGTTATAGAAAGAAGGTAAGTAACATTATATCATTATAGAATGATAATTATATCATAAATAACAGGTTATTTAATTATATATACTTATTTATAGAATTATTGTGATGTAAACATTTTCAAATCGCATTGCGGAGGCGGTAGTCCACACACCCACGATAGACATGATCACTTTTTGTGTGTGTGAAAAGGATAAAAAAGAAAACAATATATTAAATTTCAAGAAATTTACTTATGATATTAATATTATATAAATTTAATTTATGTAACATATGTTTAATTAAAACTATATCTAATAAATTCCATGTAATATGTGAACGTATCACATTGCTTTGAGGAGGTGTTAGTCCACACTTCAACAAACGATGTTATCATATTCTCACAAAATGGAGTGCATAAAGTTAAGTGTTAAAAACTAATTATAGTATCATAAAGACATTATAAATATCATATATATCATATTAAAATAGTGTTTACATCATAATTACCACCATGAGAGGTGGTATAGTAAGAACAAACAATCATCGTTTATTGAGGTGATAGTCTGCAGTACACACAAACATGATGTTCGTTACCCATTAGATTCTTGTGTGTGTAAGATTACTTCAATACCATATAATAAAAAAATATGTATACTTCAGATACATATTTTATTATATAATCATTTAATAATATTATTTTTTGGGGTTGATAATGAAAATTAAACAAAAGAGCTTGAGGAAGGATGCTACCTCTTAATTGGGTAACTCATTTTAGTTTATACCAAAATATTTTCTTGGATTTATTTCAACCTAAGGTGATGTTTCTAGGATGAGGTAAGGGGTTATGGGATATTATTTGAGTTGATATTTTATGAGTAAATGGGCTTGAGAGGTGTGAATTAGTGGGAGGGGTGAGTTCCTTTTTATAGTGGAGGACGAGCGATATTCTTGTAAATTTTTGAAATGGGAATTCCACCAACATATTTCCAAATGAAATTGGATCTATTAATGATAATAATTATGTAAAAGGTAGAATATTATTTAAATATTAACATAAAATGTCCTTTATAAAAGTTTCTAGGTTAATTTTGGCCTTAGGTTTTTTGTTTAGTCATTTGTTAAGATAATGTTTCTCCTAATCACTGTAATTATTTTTAATCACATTCTCTAATTTTTTTGTCAAAAATATATTGATATTATTATAAATTATAAATTATTATGATTAAAAATATTTAATACATTTTTTAAAATTTTAATAACATAATTTGTGGAAATTAATTTAAATATTATCTCATATACGGGACGACAAAACAGGTTTTATAGAAAAAATGATCAAAAGATTGTTAAGTATTTATATCCAGTTTAAATGTGAAATTTTTTCCAATGACCTAAAAAATATTAATTGACATAAAATTGATCTAATTAAATTTTGAAAAAAAATATCCTTATAAATGAATTATATGAAAAAGAAGTTTTGAAATCAAATTCATTATTTTTCATTATTCATCAAAAAATGAAACATTACAAAAAATTAGAAAAATTTCACCCTGGCTTAATTTTGATGTATCTATTTAAAAACATTCTATTTTTTCATATTAAATTTATAAATTTTTCAAAATTCATATTTAATCAAGGTGCTCCATTAAAAGGTGGTAAAAGATCCTTTATAAAAATGTAGGTTTTTAAGTGTAAAATGAGGTTTGTTCTTATCTTATGCATATAAAATAGATTGGATGAATATAAAAAATATATGATTGAATATATAGGATATATATTTCATTAATATCATACAAAAATAATAATTAATTTTATTTATTATGATAAAACACCTTTGGCTGAATAAAAATAGTTCTTTATCAAAATATTTCCTATACATTCAATTGGTTTTGATACTAATTTCGATTTAGTTGTAAAACAATGAATTCAAAAATATATTTATGAATTCATAATTCCTATCTATAATCACTAGTTTTATGGTTAGGATGTATCTTAATATATAAAATTATAATATCTTAATAATATATTTTTGTTTGGAAAAACTCAATCTTGCATATAATGAAAAGCACTGAATAAAGTCATTATTGCATGTAACAGAAGATAAGTCAGTGTTTAATGAATTAAAAGAATATATTTACTTAAAATATTAAATATATTGTAAAATATTGTGATTTTATATTCCTTTCAATGTTATGTGTCGTGTGTTAAACAAGCTATTCCCAATATTGATTGTATCATAATTTTAACTCGGTGTTGCGTATAAAAAAAGCTATCAAAGAAATTAAATTTATTCTAAAGGGAAAATACAAAAAAGTCTTGGAGTGTTACAATTTTGAAACTAAGTTGTTCTATATTAAATATGAAAATTATTGGATTAAAAATTTTATTTCTATGAATAATTAAGATCAATAAAGAATTTATAATTTATTATTGGATCATATGTTTAAATATAATGATAAATATATAAATCTATAAAGTTAAAATGAATTAGAGAGAAAAAATATAATTCCACACATGAAATAGATTTTGATGATTTTTAATTTTTTTATAAATAAAATGAATCCCTGATATATTAATTAGATAAAGTTAATAATGAAATGTATTATTTGAATAATCAAATTTATAATAAATATTCTTCAAATGTTTATTTTGGAAAGAATTATCATGCCATGAAATATAATTAAAAACTGAATGATCTGAGTTCTATTTATTTTTTTTATTTTTTTTTATAAATTATTTTTTGAAAGGAAAATATGTTGGAATATCTTTATGTAATTTTATTAAATATAGATCTTATGGTAATTATTCTTGTGATTTTCCTTTGAAGTTCACTAAATATTTTGGTCACAAATGTTATTTTATTTATAAAACTGATTTCACATACAAATTTCTAAAACCTTCTACTGATACAGTGTCTAATGTTATGTATTAATATATATATATATATATATATAATCAATCCATTAATTATACCAAGGAAATATGTATTTTCTGATTCTTATGTTCATAATGAATTTCATTCTAGCTATTTATAGCATGTATTCATAAGAATTATGATATTTAATATTTCATTTTAACTAAAAATGAAAAATCTTTATAATTGTTTGATTTTAAAATATCTTCAGTTTTATATTTAACTTTGATCTAGTTTTTTTCATTATATGTGCAATGAATATGTAATTGTAGTTGTAAATTATGGTTTAATTTTATAATATTACCATTTGGTAACATTCATAAATCTATTAATATCTTATGACACATTTTATGGCTCCTTATGATATTAAGATAATTTTATTACGAAGATTTCACAGGTGGATTTAAAATTCATCTCATAGTGGCTTGATATTTTCATTTTGAAAAAGATAATCTATTTACAGGGAGTAAAACTTAGTTTTATGTCTGGTTTATAAATTTAAAAGTCTGTATTGGAAATTTTTATTCACTATTTTTTCTAATATATAATTGAGGTAGAGATTCTAATTTAATTTTTTCAATAGATAAATAGAATTCCTCGATTAAGGGGGAGAGAACATTATTTCAATTCATTAGTTTTCCTAAAATATGAATTTTATTTTATGAATATCAAAATATGATATGTATTTTTTCTACGAGTTATGAATTTTTATTTTTTTTAAATATAATCATTTATTAATGATTATCATGTGATGTTTTAAATTTATTAATCATGAACTATCATGGATTCAAAATATGACAGGAATTTTTTTATGTTTGGTTGGGTATGCTAAAAAAATAAGTTTTATTTTATTAAAACATTATTATTCCATTATTCTCATGGATGCTCATATTTTATAGTAAAATTTAGGGGGAGGTTGAGAATTATTATTTATATATTGAAATTTTTATATTTCCAAGAAATATATTGATGTCAAGAATCTTTATTTTCATATTACTATTTTTGTAGAAATTTTATCATTATATTTTGTTTTAATACTTCTTATTAAATATTAATGTTGTTATCTTCATGTTTATGGTTTTAGTTTTAATAAAAGGATAATTACTAAATGAGTATTGATAAAAAACACCTTCTAAAATTCTTATCATCATATAGAACTAGAATACTTTAAATGGGATAAAATATATATGATTATGAAATAAATATGTTTATTAATGTTAATAAATAAAATGTGTTTTATTAAAATGTTTATATTTTATTTGAATTAATTTATGATTATTGATCTTGAAGAATTATTTTTTCTATTGAAACATTATCTTTTTTATACATTCCAAAGGAAGAGACGTTTTGAAATTATACTTTATTTTGTAATTATTAAAAAGGGTGGAATGTTGAGTGGCACCTTGAAAAGTTTATTATTTTATAATTAAAATGATTTAGTTGATTTAATCCAACAACTTAAGTATTTATTATCTTAATTAATTTTCTTGATAATCAAAACACCTATTAAATTTATTATAAGTCTAAATATTTAGATATATATAATTTTAATTTATCAATGCATAAATTTATTATTTTAGTTTTTAATTTTTGGTTTAAATATTTACTACTCAGTGTTTAATTTATTATTATTTTTATTATAGAATTATTAATTTTTTTATTTAGTTTATCATATTTATTAATTAAAATAATGTTTAACTTAGATTTTTTTATTATTCCTCATATAATAAATATTTTGATTTCATGTACTTATTTTTTATAACTTGTTCTAAAAGTGTCATGAAGTGATCCTAGGCTAAAAAATCATTAGATTCAATAAAATTTCATTTATATAGGTTTTTCACTATTCCCATATATTGAATTTTTTATTATATTGTTTCCAAAATCCATGTATCCATTTTTACCACATATTTTATTTCCCATATTTAGTTACCTTCAATATTTTAGACATAACAATCGATAAAAAAATCCAAATTGAGTGATTATTAACGATTCAGAGACCTAACTAAATTAACTATATTTAATTATAAGACATCAAACTGAGAATCGACCTTTACAATGATTTAAATTCAGTTAGAAGTTACTGAATTTTTTCAGTCTGGAATCCGTAATTTTCAAAAAGATTTTCTACTATATTTTGATGATAACATTGGATAAATTAATCTAATTAATTTTATTCTTGATTAATTGGAAATATAATGAAATTATATAAATATATTTCAACTAGACCTAAATCTAATTATTATATTTATATGTTCTTTATCATCTCTGAAATTCGACAAGTCATTCTATTTTTTGAATTTCTAGAATTTGATACATGGATTTGGCTACATGGGAATATTTCATTATGTGAGAAATAGATACATGGATACATAGCTACATGAAATATTTTTCCTACATGAATAAATTGGATACTTAGTGATAAAAAGTTATGTGAATTTTCTAAATTGAAATATATAGGTAGATTCCCTTATGTAAATAGTCTACATTTATTTTTGGATACATGATAAATTTTCTTATGTGAAAAATTATCCCATGTGGAAAATCGTGTATGCAAACCAACTATATGATTCTACTACATGAATCCCCTACAAAAATACCTACATGTATTTTCCAACATTGTTATTCATGATTCAAAATGATTTTGTAAAAATTAGAAAAATTATTTTTTAACATATTATTTCAAATATCATTTTGTTGTAAGTTTATTATTTTCATTATTATTTTTATATTTCTTCTAAAATAATTAATTAATTATCTAGAGTCTTTGAGAATAGGTTTTACATTTTTTTTAAAAGAACTAAATTATTCTCACATGGGATTAAGTGTGTATTTATAATCACATTGAAAATAATTTAACATTTGATACTCAACTAAAAATGATGAAAAAATAGTGTGTGATTTGAATAATTTTTGGGTGTTTTTCAAGGATATTAATATTGATTATTCACTACTATAATAGATATTATAAATTTTATTTGTTTTATACAGACTGTGTTTCATTGAAAATGTATAGAGAACAAAAAAAGTTAGAAGTATATGTTATATTGTTTTTGGAAAATGGAGAGTTAGTATCACATAAATTATGGGAGTAATCCAACATATTTTTTGTTAACATTTAATAATATATTAACTTATATATTAATTTAATAATTTTTATTCTAATAATTTTTAGTGTGAAGTGTGTTTTTTATTTTATAATATATATAATAAAATTTAATGTTCATCCATGTGATCTTTTATTATTGTAATTTATAGAGGTGAATCATGAAGTTTAAAGTGAAGAGAATAGGCATTTCATTTTTCAATTTAAAATACCAAATCATAGAGAAAAGAAAAATTGGTGTGAGGATGATTTTAATAATTCATGATGCATAGTTCATAACTTAAACATATCTATTTATTGTTCAACTTCTTACTGATGTAAACAGCTGGTTTCTCAAGCTTCACTATTTCAACAACTTCAAGGGCATGTGCATTACTAGATAAAAATACCAGAATATTCATCAAAAATTATTCATTGGGTGATTTTTTTTATTATTTCCTTATTATATTACTCTCCATGATTTATTTTTACACTTATTGAATCTTACATAGGTTTATTCTACCCTATAAAAATCTATGTCTGGGTTTGGTTTATCCCTTTATAATATTGGGTTCAGTCTATCCCCATAGAATACTAGGTTCAAATTAACCTATAAAATAAAAGAGGGAGAGAATAATACTATTAGGGTTGGGGTTTATTATTTACCCTTATAAGACATGGATTCCCTTTGAAAAATTATTATAATATCATAAATATCATATTACTTTGTTAAATATATTTATATATATCATCTGTGTGATAGAGTTATGAAAAATGAGTAACATTTTTTCTTAGAGTTGGTCATCCCTCCGTACGCATGAATGCAGTTATCATTTTCTATTTAATAGAATGGTAATAAGATAAATGATTTATTATCATTAAATAATGATAAATATTTCATGAATATCATATATAAAAATTAATTCCATCATTATAATTCATACATGAGAGATAGTTATGGAAAAATAATTACATCGGTTTGAGAGTCTGTAGATCAATTTATACATTAATGATGATTTCTTACCATTTACTTAAATTTAAATTGATATTGGTAATGTCTAGGTATTCCAAGGATACCCGTGTAACTAATATTTAATGTTTGAATAATATTTTAAGGATATGGAATAAGAAATAAAAAAAATACGCATTTAAAAAATATACCTCTTCTTTGGAAGGACTCCTTTTATTTACACATTAATCTCTATAAGGTTGGTATAATACCTAAAAATTACATGTAAAATTATTATATGTATTATAGGATGTTATTATGATAGTTATTAGAACATCCAAATGGGTTTTTAATTGTGAAGGAATGATAAAAATAAGTGCCATTTTATAGGAGTGGGGAGGGGAACTATTAGAATATCATTAAATTTAAAATAAATATAAATTAATTATTAATTATAACTAGATTAAAAAATATTTATTTATAATATAGTATGATGATGGTTTAAAATACTATCAATCAAAAAATTCATGGTAATTTGTAGGACACAATTTTACCCATAAAATTTTGTTTCAATCCCTCATTAATCCTTTCTAAACATGCAGTGACAACTAGGACTTTTATAATGTGAGGGTTAATATAGATATAATAAATGGGAAAAAGGACCATAAATGGGGTGTGTATGATATTATAAACCATATTAAAATCACTTGGTGGAATCCAATATTTTTTAAAAATTTATCACTTAATAAAAAATTATTTATTGTAATATATCATTAATTTAATTTTTTATAAAAATTAATTAATTTGATATTAATAACAACAAGATGACATGTAAAGTTATAAAAAAATTATTATATATATAACATGTAATCAAATTCTAGTAACTTTTTATATCACATTATTTATCTCAAATTAAATTTCTTTTAACATTTTTAATTTCATTTATTTGGTTTCTCTTTTAAATTAAATAATTATTGAGTCAGCGTTGTGTAAGAATTTATTATTATTATATATTAAGTAAAAATTAAAAATAAAACACCATGATGAAGAAAAATATTTTATCATTCAAAATAATATTTATAACTAAACATATCATCTGTTAACATCAATGTTAAATATATTATTGTTATTAAGAATAAGAGTGTGATTTTTTTTACTTTTTTTAAATAATATATTAAAATTTTCATAATCACATCCAAATGTGAACAAAAGGTCATATATTAGACTATTGGATGATTATGGAAGATATATATCTATCCAATAAAATATAGACAAATTTTACGACAATTTTATAGTCCTTATCATATAATTTTTAATCCTTAATTACCAGAGTGACCCATTACTGTGGTAACAAAATTTCAAAAATTAAAATTCATATTGTCCAAAAATAAAGTGAACATATTTAAAAAAAATTACCAATGGATTCACAATATGATTTTTTTTTTCAAAATTCATACATTACATTTTTAGAATTAAATTTAAAATGAAATTGGAAAAATTCCAGAAGAAATGAATTATTTTAATAACAATTACACTTTAAAATATAAAATGTTTTTATACTAAATTCAAGTATAAAATCCATTTCCAAACCAATATTTTTATATAACTAAATAAAATGAAAAAAATTATAAAACTAATCAAAAATATAGTTTTACTTTATATATACTATATAAGAATATATAGTTTTCAATTAAAAATCAGTACTTTTCAATACTTATTTAAAAACCTATTTTTCATAGATTTCTAAAAAATTCATCATATGGTGATTTTCTCATGCTGAGTTAAAAAATAAAAGAAATTATGACTAACTAATTTTATAAAATATCTTAAAATTATATATAATATTCCCGCATAAAAAGAAATAATACCCATTTTTGAAGAAAATGAATTCTTGAAGACTAAAATTACTTTACTAAAAATGATTTATTATTTAAAAAAATCAATTAATACATTATAATTTATTAAGAACATTATATATTTTTTAATGTGGTCAATTATTTTGATAGCCACCAATTTAAAAACTATTTTATAATAGCAACAATTAAATAGTAATAATTCATTGTTCTTTTAAGATTGGTGTTGTGTGTCTTGTACCCTATCGAACACAATATTCATTTTTAAAAAACATAGAGACAGTAATTGATATGTGTATATTATAAAATATGAATATAGTAACACATGTTTCTAGTTATATTCTGCTAAAAATGATTCCACCAGCCCCAAAATACCAGTACAATTGTTAGAAAAGTGGAACAATGTAAATCCTTTAAGACAACACTACACATCCCCAACTGATGTTTTAATTATACATAACACTTTAAGACAACTAAAAATTACCGAGTCAATAAATTATGCACATATCTATGTAGGGATACGCATGCACCCCTTTTAGTATTTTTGGACCATGTCATCTTTTAGTCATCCATCCAGATGCATATGAACATCCCTCTATTTTGATTTCCACCCAATCCGTTAAGGATGTTTAAAATACATTAGATTGGTTAACCAGCCATCTACAACCATCCTTACTCAAGGATATTCATGCCAACCATTAAGGATATTTGGACTATTTCTAACCATAACCAAGGATCCACTAGATCATCTTGATACCATAAGCACGAAATCACATGGTATTCCACACAACAAGAAATAATTTTCAAGGAAAAGAAAAAAAATATTTATAATAATAATATCATTTCAATTGAAAAAAATAATATGATCACTGTAAGATCCCAGATTTTCATAAGGTATGTTTTGTTTACGTTTTGGTTTGGACTCTTATTTTTGGATATATAAGTGTTTTATCATGTTCATGTGAAGACCCGAGGGTGTTTCGGGTGTTCGAGACACAAAAAAGGAAGAAAAGGGAGTTCATGGGCATATTTCACGGTTTGTTCACGGTTATTGCAAACTGTGCGGGAAACATGCATCCATGCATAGAGGCTTACACAAGGTTGGTGAATGGTTAAGGAATCTATGCATAATATCTAGAAGACAGTGCTAAGGGGTGTTTTTCAGATAGTGGCTCATCATGGTTTGCGTACAGTTTGACAAATCGTGTGGGTAAACCGTGTGGCCCAAAAACATTGAGAAAATTAAAAAAAATCCACCCCTAGATTTTAAAACCCCACTCAGGATTTTCCTCTATTATTCCCCTCTCAACACTAATGAAGAACTTAGACAACCCAAGCTTCCCAAGGGTGGTTCTCATTTGATTATTGGATGTTTAGAGTGTCGTTGGTTGCAGATTGAAGCTCCGGGTAATTCTAATCTCCTCCTTTATTCCTCTCTCCGATTAGGGTTTCAATCATTCCACCATATCCTTTAGAAGCTCTAAAACCCTCTTTTTCAGGATGAATTTTAGGCTGAGGCTTCAAAGGGTGTTTTAATCTAGATCCAAGACTACTATTAATAGGGCGTTCATCATCAGATTCAAGGTAGGTGGTTTACAAGTTATATCTCGTAGTTTTGCTATATATTTGTGCATGTGTGTTTGGATTTTTCATATCTCTTGTTGTGTATTGGTTTCCTTGAGTATGATTGGGTAAATTGGGTGTCCAAATGATTTCCTTGAAACCCTCATGATCCCCATGTGATGCGTATGGAGTGAATTGACCATTTTAGGGCCACCAATGGGGTGCACTGGCATTTTTGGACCTAGAGAGTGTTAAGGGTTAAGTGAATGATTACTGAATAATAATGAGGAAACCATGTAAAAAATGATTAAATGGTTTATTAGGTTATAAATGGAATGATGATAAATATGCCTTGGGTGATGAAGGCATAATATGTTGTTGTAATGAAATGAAAATGGGTAGTTGGGTTGAAAGAGATTATGTTGATTATTTCACGAATTTTGGGTTAGGAAATTCATAAGGGGATTAGGGAATATAAAATGGGGAACTTAAAATTGAGTAATGGAATGAGAAATGAATAATGTGTAAGTGGGATGTAATAAGGAAGTTAATAAATTTTTGGAATGGGTTAATACATGATAAATTAGGTGGTACACCTAAATGATTGAATGTAATAAAGGGATTGTGTTGTGTAATATGAGAATGGTACTTGATATGCATAAGTAGGTAAATTCTTGTGAAATAATAATGGGATAAATGGGTTAATTAATGGTCATTGATGTATTTGGATAAGGCATAGGGATTGTTTAATACACTTAATGGGTTAAGGCATGGGAATGGGTATTTGGATAAATGGACATGAATTGTAAATGGTAAATGTATTAATGGGTTATGGAATAGTATTAATTCCCATGTTGATGTTATGTGTTGTGATATCCAATGGCATTGAATATTCTTGGCTGTGTAATGGTATGGTTGTAGTGAATTGAAAAATAAGCATGTGAACATGGCTTGGTAGAGTGGGGTATTGACTTGAGGTTCTACGTCCATGGGTTGAGTTAGACTGAGGCTCTAAACTCCACCCCAAAATGCAGAGATGATATTTATGCCTAACCTGTAGAAAATGTGATTGATTGCCTTAGACCCATGCGTAGATGATATTTATGCCTAAACCATAGAAAATGTGATCAATATGGTTTATGTAATAAAGACGGTACAATAAAAGTAATTGGATTAGGCATAAATATCATATAAAATGTGATTGATTGCCTTAGACCCTTCAAAAAAAACCTTAAATGTGATCAATATGGTTTATGCCTAACTCCTTTGATACCACTTTTGTAAATATATAACATGTTTTCCCCTATGAATTGTGATTGATTGCCTTAGACCCATGCGTAGATGATATTTATGCCTAACCCATAGAAAATGTGATCAATATGGTTTATATAATGAAGATGGCACAAGAAAAGTAATTGGGATAAATACTAGTCATGAATTGAATGATAATTGTTAATTAATGGCCCCCAAACTATCCCTTCTTTACTTACCATTTATTTTTCACTTTCATTCACTATCTATTAGACTATATATTTTGTATACACTATTGGTGGTGGCCTAATGATTATTGTACTCACACCCTCCTCAGGCCTCCATTGGGTACCCGAGCAGACTTATTGGTTGTAGGTCAGGACAAGGGCGAAGGCCTGACACTAGGAGGTTGAGTTGGACTTAGTATGTAAATGGAGAAGGACCCAGTCTTAAAGTCAGGACCTGTTAGGAGTTTCGGATGTTTGTTATATTTTGGGTTTCTTTCACTTACACTACTATTATGACATGATATTGTTGTATTGGATTTGTGGTTGTACCCTGTTTGGGAAACATTTGGTTATGCATGTTTATTGTTTTTTTGTATTGTTTCCACTTTTTATATTGTGTTCTACTGTGTCTTACTCTATTAAAGTGGGTATAGTCTCCCCATGTGACTCATTAGACCCTCGCTGCTAGTCGGTAACCTCTGGCATACGGGTAGGCACGCACGAGGTCATGTGACAACCCAGATCAGAGCACCAGTTTAGTGGCTTCTAGGTTAGGGACTTTACAAAGTGGAGTCAAAGGAGTTATTTCCTCTTTCTTACTATTTGGGGATGGTAGACAGGATATTAGGACAGTGTCGGGCCTTGGTAATGATCTCGTGCTTGGGAGTAACTAACCCATGTATGAGGGAAAACCCAAGTCACCTTGGGTGGGAATTGTTGTTCTTCATGTGTGTTATTACAGTTTAATGATGTTTCACCATTGGGTGATGCAGATGTTGTGTGATTTGATTGATTTATGATATTTCTCTCATTGCTGTAATGGCATGGGGTTGTTCATTCATGCATCATTTTGGGCACTTAAGGATATAGGTGGAAAGAATCATTATAGGCACACACACAAGATGGGTGTGCGGGGCATAGATAGTAGAATGAATTTTCATTCCTTGATAAATATGAAGAAAATTATGCCTAATAATGGTAATGAAAGTGGGTGAATAAAAATAATGCAAATGAATAGTTAAGGAATATCATGTATAACAAAGTTTTGTGATTGGGGTTAAACTTTTGGGTTGTGATAATTTGTAAAGAGTGATTCAGTGTCTAAAATAAAAAGGATTACATAATGACGATAAAATTTTTAATGAAAATTTCCTAATGAAGGGTGTAAATGAGTTAAAATGATGATTATAACAATTTGAGAAATGGAAAATGTGACTAATAGGATGGGATCGTGTTGTAAAAGAAGAATGAGTTTGAAGATGTGTTGAGGAAAGACTCATGATTAAGTAAATTGGTTACTCTATGTTGACCATGACACATGGTTGTCATAGTAGGGGGGTCATTGTTCTAAGTGGGATGATGACCATTGGGTTAGAGAATGAATAATGAGTTGTTTAAGGTTACTAGTGTGAGACCTTTTCAATATATGGTTAAGTCCTGTTGGTCATTCTTCAAAGCATCGGGTGAATGTTAAATTTAAAATGGGAATGATTGAGTTCAATAGTGGGTATCCCTTTTGTTGTCAGTTGGACCCTTGTGTGTGGGTTGGGGTAGTGAGAGTTATCTAGTTTGAGACCATGGATTTGGATTGTGAGGCCTGGCCAGTTGTGATATGGACTAGGTGGTGTGTTTAGGGATCCCTTGGTAGGGCTGTGTCCTTTGAGTTGCAAGTCATTTTTTGGTAATGTGAGTGAGGAAACTCTCATGGTTCGTAACTGTACGGAGTGCATGATGGACCCTAAGGATGGTTCTTGGGTCTTGGTGGCCTTGTGAGTAGATACCTTACGAGTTGGGTTTTGAATCCTAGAGAGGATGTTTTTCTTGTAATGCCAATGAATGTGTACACCATTAAAGGGGAACCTACAGTAGGTGGTTGTTGGTGTGATAGGAATAGTGTGCATCAGAATGGGAGTGAGAGTTCCTTTCACGAGCATTTATTTGTTTGTGTCCTGATGAGCATGGTTTGGAGATAAGACCAATGGATTATCCTAGTTGTGACTCTAGTTTAGGGAGTTGGTATCGTTCAACCTTCAAGGTTACCTTTAAGAGAGGTCAGATAGGGAATCTAGTTATTTTGGGTGTGTGTCGTGCATGTAGATGTTTTGGACATTAATAGTGGAACACAAGTTGTTGTATGGTGTGGATTTAGACTAGAGGGCTAAGAGGGAAGGTTGAGGGTTGGCAGTGCTACTTTAGTTATGATTATGCGAAGATAGTTCCAACAAAGCGAGGGTGACCACGTGGGAGGTTATCCTAGCGGTGCAGGTGCCTCAGAATATGAAGCATGGAAGATGCTTCAGAGGGGTGTTAATGCATACTGAGTACCACCAAGTTTTAGTAAATGGTATATTTATACCTGGTTATTTTCATAAGGGAACCCAAGTGTTTGTGATAGGATTTAAGGTTTTTTTTGAAGGGTTTTATCATATGGATTCCTGACTCACCTATTTGGATGACGATTAATGGTTCCTTGAGGCTGTTTTGAGTGGAAGGGATGAAGGTGGATGGAGTGTGGTTATATGCTTTCACTCGATGGTGATACCCGAGGTAAGGGTGGTTATGTGGCTGAACATGTTAGTATGAATGATTTGGTTGTGGAGTGATGGTTGAACCTAGTTGGTAATCACACATGTGTGGCGATGGTTAAATGTTGACGTGACATGTTTTTCTGGTAATCCTGAGATCCCTAGTAGGTTTTGGTGTCCCATAGATTGACATTAGAAATAGATAAGTTGGTGGTGGTGTTCTTTGATGACTTCGTAGCGTACCTCAGCCTGTGACGATCATGCCCAACATCTTGACATCGTCCCAAGTGTATTGAGATGCTCTAGATCACACCAAGAGACATGAAGGTGTTTGGTTGGATGAGTGAAATCATGGAGTTTACGATCATGGAAACGGTATGCGTGAAGCCTGAGGATGGGATGTACACCCTCAATGGCTTTGGATGGGGTCCTTGGGATGGACCAATTGATGACAAACACCATGGGTGCTATTCACGGAAGTTGAGAATGATCACTGGGTGATGTTTGTTTCTTTGTTATGGGAAATGCTGGATGACCATGTCTAAGATTGAGGTTTTTCTTGTGTTGAGTGTAAGAAGTGGTGGTTAGAATCCCTCATGGTGAGCAATGGAAATGAAACTCCTAAGGTGGGTAGTGATGAGTCGGTCCTAGATGTGGATAGGAGAACACTGAGCTGATGTGGTGGAACTCGAGATGCCAATGAGGAACCTATGAGGTTCTTGTTAGGTTCCTCAGAGAGGCAATGTGAAACTTGGATATGGTGACTTATGAGCCATGTGTCGGCTTCAGGATCAAGGTGGTTCTATGTGAATCTTACAATGTCTGTGCTGAAGTCATAGAAGGGAGTGGTTGGATATGAAATGGGTGGTGGTAAGAGAGGTTGGGTTCTAAAAATATAATGATGATCGGGGTTAGACTTGGGTACTTCTCCTTGGGTGGTTTTAGGACATCGTGATGTTGTGTGAACCTTGGCCATGTGATGTGGTGCCATACCAAGGGTGAAGTCAATGATGGTCTGGAGGATGGTAAGCCAACGGTGTTGGAATTTTAATAGAATTCAGAAAATGACCTCAGTGGGTTCATGGGATAATAATAATAGGCCTCAAGTTAGTAATCACCTTAGAAAGGTGATAATGGGATAGCATACTATCAGTGGAAGATAGGTGTTCTGGGATAAGTCAGTTAGGTGTGGTCAGACCTAAGATGTTAAACTTGAATGGGTGTGGTGAGAGTGAACTACCTTCGGTTTGATGTTGTGGCGGAAAGTAACTTCTTGGAAATGAAGTTGTACCTAAGTGAGGTCAGGATGATCTTAGTCTTTGAATGGATAGTGTAGGATTTTATTCCCAATGGTTGTGATGGTATGGCTGGATGCCAATGAAGGGTAATGCTCCTATGGATGACAAGACACAGTTAGTTGGAACATGTCAGGTGATGTAGAAGTTGGGTTGAGTTCTAGTGGTCCTTCATCGATGGAGAAAGTACCAGATGAATAAAAATGGTGTAAGTAACCATATTGGATAAATGGTTGGTTGATGATGTGATCAAAATTTCAGGTTGGAAGGACTCGAGTGGTCACCATTCGGGTGAGTTAGCCTTGTTAGAGAGCTTTGGCACGATTTAACTAGTCAATTAGCTGAGATTTTTGAGTTGCGTTTGTGTGTATAGTTGCAGAATGAAATATTCAAGAAATGTGGTTGGAAGGTTCATGTGTTTTTCTCTGGGTGATGTCGAGTTTGGTCACAGTTAGAGTTGGGTGAATAGGAAAATGACGCCAAGTGATTTGGGTCATGAGATGTGTAGAGGATAGGGCCGATGAGGTGCTGATTGGTTCCTCCATGATGATGTGATGTTTTAAGTTTCCATGTGTTGAGAGTTAGGTATTGTCACCTTTGTTTTTCCCATGAAATTCTCGGGGTGGGAATGGTTGAAGTGGATGCATGCTTAAGGAGTTTTTGGGTTTGTGAAGTGGGTTGTGGTGAGGAAGTCTCAAGGGGAAAGTACTCACCCTTGAACTATTTTTGGTGTCATTGTGATGTGAAATCATGAACTTGGAAAGTGGTAATAGATAATCAGACCTTGTGGCTTGATCCCTTGTTACAGTTAGTGATACATGGAAGAGTGGCTCAAGGACGAGCCGTTATAAGGTGGGGAGGTTGTAAGATCCAAGATTTTCTTAAGTTATGTTTTGTTTATGTTTTGGTTTGGCCTCTTCTTTTTGGCTACATAAGTGTTTCACCATGTTCATGTGAATACCTGAGGGTGTTATAGGGATTCAAGAAACGAAAAAGGAAGAAAAGGGATTTTATGGGCATGTTGCACTTTTTGTGCATGTTTAATGAAAACCGTGCGGGAACCATGAAACCATAGATAGAGGCTTACGCAAAATTGGTAAACATTTAATAAAATCGTGTATAATCCCCAAGAAACTATGTAAATGGGTGTTTTTCAGATAGTGGCTCATGCACGGTTTGCGCATGGTATGAAAAAATGGGCGGGTAAACCGTGCGACCCACAAACTTTGAGAAAATTACAAAAATGACACCATGGGATTTTAAAACCCCACTCGAGATTTTCCTCCATTCTTCCCCTCTCAAACATAATGATGAACATGGATGACCAAAGTTTCCCAAGGGTGGTTCTCCTACTATTCTTGGCTGTTTAGAGCACCGTTGGTTTCAGATCAAAGCTCCGAGTAATTCTAATCTCCCCCTTGCTTCCTCTATTTGATTGGGGTCCCAATATTTCTCCCATCTCCTTCTAAAGATCTAACACCCTCTTTTTTCGGGTGAGTTTTAGGTTGAGGTTTCAAAGGGTGTTTGAATCCGGATCCAACACTACGATTAAGAGTGTATTCATCATCGGTTTTGAGGTAGCTAGTTTACAAGTTATATCCCATAGTTTTGTTATAGATTTGTGCATGTGTGGTGGGATTTTTCCTATCTCTTGTTGTGTATTGGTTGCCTTGAGTATGATTGGGTAAATTGGGTGTCCAAATGATTTCCTTGGAACCCTAAAAATCCCCGTGGGATACGTAGGGAGTGACTTGACCATTTTAGAGATATCCATGGGGTGTGCTGACATTTTCAGACCTAGAGAGTGGTAAGGTTTACGTGAATGATTGCCGAATAATAATATGGAACCCATGTTAAATATGTTTAAATGGTTGATTAGGTTGTAAATAGAATCATGATAAATATGCCTTGGGTGATGAGGGAATAATATATTGTTTGAATGAAATAAAAATGGGTAGTTTGGTTGAAAGAAATTATGTCAACTATTTCATGAATTTTGGGTTAAGAAATGCCTAAGGGGTTTAGGGAATATTAAATAGTAAACTTGCAATTGAGTAATAGAATGGGAAATGAGGAATCTGTTAATGGGATATAATAAGGAAGTGAATGAATTTTTGGAATGGGTTAATACATAATAATTAGGTGGTACACCTAAATTATTGAATGTAATAAAGGGATTGTGTTATGTAATATGAGAATGGTACTTGATATGCATAAGTGGGTAAATTATTGTGAAATGATAATGGGATAAATGGGTTAATGAAGGGTCATTGTTGAATTTGGATAAGGCATAGGGATTTTTGAATACGCCTAATGGGTTAAGGCATGAGAATGGGAATTTGGCTAAATGGACATGAATTGTAAATGTTAAATGTATTAATGAGTTATGGAATAGTATTAATTCCCATGTTGATGTTATGTGTTGTGATATACAATGGAATTGAATATTCTTGGTTGTATTATGGTATGGTTATGGTGACTTGAAAAATAAGCATGTGCACATGGCTAGGTAGAGTGGGGTATTGACTTGAGGTTCTACACCTATGGGTCGAGTTAGAGTAAGGCTCTAAACTCTAACCCAAAATGCATGGGTTAGGGAAGGGGACAAAGGCTTTATTCCCATAACAGTTTCATTCCACCTGGACTAAGGCTTCAAGGTGAGGAGAATGTGTTGATGTGATATTTGGATCCCTAGTGCGATAGGGACATGAATTTTTTTGTCCCGACCCATCCCCTAGGGCCCGCATCATGACTACCCCAAACCCATATTCCATAGGCCAGGGCCTAGCGACTAGCACTGGAATGACATATCCTTATAACGGGAAGACATTTCCTTTAAACCAGTACAAACACAAAGAGTAGAATGCAACAAGAAGAAACCAAAAAGTCTAATACTGTAGTAAAAGTGTGATGAATGTGAAGGGGTTCGGAATACAAGCCCAACTGTAAAAGTTTAAGTACAACTGAAAGGTACAAAACAACTGAAAAAGGAAACAGCTCCTGGGGTCGTCCTCTGAGGATCCTACCTAAAGGGTAGGTACAGATCGCCTCCTAATAACTCCATGTATTCCTGTATCATTTGCGTACCATCTTTTCCAAGATCCCTCAAACCTCAACCCAGCTGCTCTTCATCTGCACAAGACACAACAAGGTGTGGGTGAAGCCCATGAAGGGGTGAGTATAACAATACCCAGTAGAAACCCCGAGACCCTCGAAGGTATCTCAAAAATCCACAAAGGAAAACCAAAAATCGTGATATCAATCAAAAATCACAAAACAATAGACACATCTCAAAAAGTGTCTCAGCTCAAACTAGGTTTTCAATGAAGTATAGAAGTACAGATGACTAGTCGCGAAGGTAGATAATCTTATTCTGTCAAGAGGCACTACTTCTGACTATACGGAGTCGGACCCACACATGATTGATAGGTAACTAACCCCTGCAATGATCCACATAGGATTCGACCCGCCCGGAGTCGATAGTTAACTAACCCCCGCAATGACCCACACAAGATCTAATCTGCCCAGGATCGGTATATTGCTGAACCACGATGGGACGCTCTAAGGCTAGTTCTCATCGGGTCATGAGGTGATGATCCACAAAGGACCACTAGGTGATGATCCACACAATACCGCTAGGTGATGATCCATATAGGACCACTTGGTGCTGACCCACACAAGATCGCTCGGTACTAACCTCTATATCGTCTGTCTCCAACCTCCGCCTCACTAGCAGCCACTGGATTCCCACTCATAGTACGCTTGATTCTAGGAGAACTGATATTCAAGCCTTCAGTCGTATTTTAACCAGCACTAAGTCCCAAAAATAAGTAACCTGATTATCTTTCATTTCATAAGGTTTCCAATGAAATAGACGACGCGTCAATCAGACACCTAGTCTATAAGTTATAAGCGTTTTAGCTCCGAGAGCCCTGTTGGATTCGAGTTTGATCCAAACCGGATGAACTCCAACTATCTCCAAAACTCAAGTGGAGTATTACAAAAGTACCGTCTTGATCCAAGGATCTCAACGCCAGAGACGGTTTGTGAAACATATATCCGGTTCTCAAGATGTGACCTTTTAAGTGTTTGTAGGCCCGGTTGGTCCTAGGTCAGGTCCGAACCTGTCAGACTGACCCGGCCTGACACGGTCTGGGCTGGGCCACGGCAGAATTGGCCCACTGGGCCAAGCTCTGCCTAACCTGCAAGTGGGGAAGCCCGTAAAGCAGCGGCCCACCAAGGGCAGTGGCCTGGTAGGGCGGCGACCCGACTACGGTGGAGCGTCTCCCGCTATGGGGTCCTCCCTAGCCAGCACGGGGGGTGTGTCCCCCCGGTTTTCCAAACTCCTGAACATTCTGGTGGTCGTTCGGTTTGCGAAGCGGTGGTGCCACGTGGGCGACGCTTGGTCTCCACAGAACCCGTCGGAGGCGCAGGTTCGGCCTTCGTTGTGACTTCGACCACAACTTCTTGTCTACCAACGACACACAGGTCGTGCCGCCTCCCCATCTGCAGCCAACCGATGAGCCGACCGCCTTCTCCCTTCATCGCGGCTGACAAGATGCAACCTCTTTCTCACTGGAGGTGCGTGATGGCACGCCACACCTCCTTAGCGGATGGCCGGTGCCAACCGTTATGATAACCACCGTGGCTCTGTTTTGCGGCCTCCTCTTGTGGCGTGCGTCAGTGCATGGCATCCTTCGCAGCCGGTCGGTACCACCATGCCGATGGTCTTCCATGGAGGGCGTAAGATTAGCAAAGTAGTGGAGGGTTCGGTCCATGTTTGTTGGCACAACACCCTCTGTATTAGCTCGTAAACAAGGTTAAGGATAAAGGGGGTTCAATAAATTCACTTGAATTCAAAACGAGAAATCAAAACCCCTACCTCGAAAAATCATTGTAGATCATCCGCTCTTGAAGGTGGATCATGTTTTTTGTTCCGGAAACCAGTTCCCAATGACAACACTCGCACGTCGTCCTTCGGTTCGTGGTTTGGTGTCACCCATCACCTCCTGCTGGGATTAGCTTAGTCTTCTAACGGTTCGGTGTCTTAGTGCTCCTTCAGCACATCATTTATTGGTGATGCTGTGTCGATACGCTTCCCCAAACTCCATATATATAGGATAGGGGGAGTGTAAGTAATGAAATTGGGAATTAATGGGGCTCACTAATTAGTAATATTTCTATTTTTTTCAACATTTCTACTAATTAGATTTTAGGGTCAAGACATTTAATGGATTGACACACTTCTGGACCCACACACCGCTTGTCCGTTGGAGGTTATGAAATAAAATAATAAAATTATTTTATTTAATTTCTTTTAAAAAATTCACAAAACCTAAATTTTTCTCCAAACCTACTACGGTCAAAGTAAATCCTCCCTTAAGAGAATCCTGGCACTACGGATTCAATGATGCCCTTAGATTTTTAATCCAAGAAACGATTCAAAAGTTATAAAATTCCACTCCTGTGTTTAATGAACATACCCAAAAAAAAGATTCAGAAATTCATTTTGGGCACTCCGAGCCTCAGAATCATGCACCTTCAATTTTTTAGACTCATAATAATTCCATATAATTAAAAAAATTACATAGAAAATCTAGGTCTTTACATTCTCCCCACCTTAGGGATTTTCATCCACGAAATCCAAAACATAGACTAAGGGAAAAAATGAGGATAATGAGCATGAATCTAAGTCTCCCTCTCCCATGTGATCTCTTAAAGGATCCCATACTGCTAGCAAACATGCACCAGGGGTATCGATCATCCCCGAAGGACCTGATCCTGTCAATCCTCAATCTCCACGGGAACCTCCGTAAACGGCACCCCATCATCGAAGTCCAGCTCGTTGTGGTCGATGATGTGATATGGGTCACGCACGTATCTCCTCAGCTGGGATACATTGAAGACATCGTGCATCCTCTCCATCTATGGTGGAAGCACCAAGCAGTATGCCACCTCGCCTATCCTACGAAATATTAGAAAAATACCGATAAACCTCAGTGATAACTTGCTGCCTCAGCCAAATATCCATAGACCCCGTCAAGGATAAGCTCACAAGAATATGTGGTCCCCCTCCTGGAACTCCAAAAGTCTTTATCTTCAATCAACATATGACTTATATCTACTCTGCGCAGTCTTCTTTCCCTCCTAGATGATCAGCACCTTCTCAGTGGTAGCCCGTACCAACTCTGGAACAATAAGTACTGACTCCCCTGGGTCTGTCCATCATAGAGGTGATATGAAAGGTCAATCGTAAAAGTATTCTAATGGTTCCATACTGATGGTGGAGTGATAACTGTTGTTTTATGAGAACTCTACCAAGGGAAAGTGATTCTACCAACTGTGGCCAAAATCTAGGATGCATGCACGAAGCATGTCCTCTAGTGTCTGTATGGTCCGCTCTGTCTGACCATCCATCTGAGGATGAAAGGTGGTGCTAAAATGCAGCTAAGTCCCAAATTCCCCCCATAGTCCCTTCCAAAACCGAGATGTAAAACGTGTATCACTGTCAGAGACGATCGTCTATGGAACCCCATTAAGTCGTATAATCTCATGTACGTAGAGGTGTCCCGATCCCTCTACTGATCCCTGCTCTCATATGGGTAAGAAGTGGGGTGACTTGGTGAGTCGTTCAATGATCACCCAGATAGAATCATGTCCCCTGGATGTACATGGAATCCCTTTCACAAAGTCTATGGAGATACCATCCCACTTCCACTCTGGCACCTCTAGTGGCTATGCTAAACCTGTTTTAACCTGATGCTCAACCTTCACTTGCTGATAAGTGAGGCATCAGGAAACAAAATCCTATACAAGCTTCTTCATCCCTGGCCACCAGTGCTGACACCGGAGGTCCTGGTACATCTTCGCCACACTAGGATGTACTACCAGAGGGTATGTATAGAACTCCCTCAACACCTCCTCTTATAGCACCACTGGTACCATGGTACATCCTATGAAGAGGATGATGTGCTCCCCACCTTCAAAAAATCTATCAGGTGCCTGTCCTGAGTATATCTGATCACGTCGAGCCTCACAGTCAATGTCCCCAAGATGACCCTCCTTGAATCACTGAAGGAGAGGGGAGTGATTGTCATAGAATGGGGGTAAGATTCTCCATCTCTATCCATGAAGGATATCTGAATTGTGGCTAGATACTCTGTCACCTCACTCAGTAACTACAAACCTGACCTTCTACTGAGTGCATCTGCTACCACGTTCCTCTTCACAAGAGTATAGACTATCTCAAAGTCAAAGTCCTGGAGGAACTCTATCCATCACCACTGTCTCAGGTTCAGGTCCTTCCGAGAGAAGATATATTTGGGACTCTTGTAATCAGAGTAGACTGTAAAATGTTTTTCCATCAAGTAATGTCTCCATATATTCAGGGTGAAGAAAAAATATACTAACTCCAGGTCATGGATAGTGTAGTTATTCTCATGTTACATCAGGTGTCATGAGCCATAGGCGATCATTGCTCACTCCTGCATTAGGACACACCCAAGTCCGGTCCCGGATGCATCACAGTAGACTATGTACCCAATGCCATGTTCTAGTAGCCTCAAGATGGGGGCACTATTCAGTCTCTTCCTCATATTTTGAAAACTTTGCTGGCATCTCTCTGTCTACACGAAGGGATGTCCCTTCTTTGTCAATGCTAAAAAGGGTGCCACAACTCGGTAAAAGTCAGGCACGAATCTCTAGTAGTATCCAGCCAACCCCAGGAAACTCCATACCCCAGTCACACTCCTGGGTGGATCCCAAGAAAGTACAACCCCTATCTTTGCTGGATCCACTTCAACTCCAGCCTCTGAGATAATGTGTCCTAGGAAGTGGACCTCTCATATCTAGAACTAGCACTTCGAGATCTTACCATAAAGCTGGTGCTCTTAGAGTGTATACGGAACTATCTTTAGATTATAGGTATTCTCCTCCTCCGTCACTAAGTATATCAAGATTTCATCGATGAACACCACCACAAAGCGATCGAGGTATGGCTGAAATACCCTGTTCATGAGTCCCATGAACACTACTAGGGCATTGGTCATGCCAAAAGGCATAAACAAGAACTCATAGTGGCCATACCGACATCTGAAGGTTGTCTTGTGCACATCCCCATCTCATACCCTGTGCTGATGATAGCATGACATGAGTTCTATCTTAAAAAACCAATGTCCTCCCTTAAGCTGATCAAAGAGATCATCAATCCTCGAAAGTGGATACTTGTTCACCATGGTCACCTGGTTCAGGCGCCATTAGTCCATGCAGAGTCTCAAAATCCCATCTTCATTTATGGTGAAAAAAATTGGAGCTGCCCATGGAGAAACACTGGGCCTTATGAACCCCTTTCCCTACAAGTCCTCCAACTATAACCGTTACTCATGAATCTCCACAGGATCCATCCGATATGCTGGTGTAGATATCAGTTCTATCCCAGGGTACAAGTAGATGTAAAAGTCTACCTCTTTGCATGGAGGTTGTCCTAGAACATCATCAGGAAAGACATCAGCATACTGGTCCACCCCTATAGGATAGATCGAACTCTCAACATCAAATGACCCAAGGGTAAGGATACCCAACTTATGTGTAATCAGTTGCACCCTCCTCTGGGTAAGTCCATCCTATGTTGCAGAGGTTCCATTCTCACCACTGAAGGAATACCTGGTCCCATCCATGCAGACACACCGCACATTGTGCCTAATATAGTCAATCTGATCATGGACTGTGGATAACTATTCCATACCCAAGATGACTTCATAAGGCCTTGACACCTCTACTAGGATATCCCAGCCAAATCTCTCAACTCATAGAGTAAGTTGACACTACTGACACCAGTGTGTAATCGTCCAATCTTCTCCCATAGGTGTCTCTATCCATAAGGATCGAGCCAACAATTCCACCAGAATCTCTAAGCTCCGAACGGGGGCCATGGTAGTAAAAGAGTGGCTGGCACATGTGTCTATATGTACTACAACTAAGGTAGAGTAGACATAGATCATACCTATAATCATCTATGGAGCACTGTTGTCATAGGCCTCAGCTCCCTGGAGCTGGGCTCGTCCCTGTCCACCTGCTCCCTGTGTTCAGTGTGGGCCACCTGGAGGTGGCGGTAGTAGAACCTCGAAACGCTTCACACAACTCACTGCATGGCCAACTCCTCTGCCACATCCTCCACCATACAAACCTCCTCGCTCGAACATCAGCCTTTTCCTTGGAGGTCCCTCAACCATATGTAGGTCATCTTTATGGAAGGTTGGGAAATCATGATCCATGTGGCCCTACCCGCTGCACATGTAACACTGCTTTTCCCTCGCCTGTCTTTTTCTGCTTCGCGAGCCCTGCACCTCCGACCCTACATCCCAGGGCCGTCCACTAGAAGGTCTGGTCCACATGGACCTCTGTGTCATATTCCTACTACCAGACGTAGATGACTATGCTATGTGCTACCCGGTGGTGGGTCTCACTATCAGTTCCTGCTCAACTAGGAACCTCTCCACAAAAAATGCTCGCTCTATCACCCCAACCTACATCGGAATGCTGAGTGATATCATTGATGCTTTGATATATTGTTAGAGACCCTACACAAAGGTTCGAGCCCTGAAGAAAGGGTCTTGTACCATGTCGGTGGAGTAGCAGGAGAGATCAGTGAACCTCGCTGAGTACTAGGCTATTGTCATGATGCCCTAGTGTAGGTGCAGTAGCTCCTGTATACGCATAGAGCGTAAGGTGTCTGGGACAAATTCTGCCCTGAAAAGGCCCTCGAAGTCCACAAAGATAAGGGTCACCTTGTCGTGTATCTGGAGCATCAAGCTCCACCATCTCCCTGCTGCTGCCTGGAAGAGACTGGCTCCTAGGATCACCATAAGGTCTGTTGGTGTCCCAACTAAGAGAAAAACTCTGACTATAGCCTCCAGCCAGTCCTCAGCCTCCTGTGGGTCCATCTCGCCTCGGAACCTCAGAGGCCTCTACCAATAAAACTTGTGCAACACGCTTATTTGGCGTGCAACCTCTTCTCATGGGGTTAATGGAAGAGGCTTCCCGACGGGTAGTGGTCCTGCTGGTACACCATCTGAAGGTGCTAACGCCGTGATAGGGCCCGACAATGAGGCCTCATCGCTCGGTGGACCATCATCACATACTCTATCTGGAATCCTGGCTGGCTGTCTACGTGACGAAATCCTGAAAGAAGACAGGTGGTCCACGGTCAAAAAGTTATATCGGGTGAGCTGACTCAATGAGATCAAAAGAAAACATTTCAAAACATACAAAATCAGTGTTTTCATGTGATGAGTTGGAAATATGAATTTAGGGTCCTGATTTATGGATACGTCGGCCATCGCACCAACACTAGATTCCGCAAACTGAAAACCACACTCATAACAATTAACACTATTTCCACATAGAAAAGATCAGAGTCAGATTTCTTCGATGGAATCGACTCCTCTGATACCACTTTGTCACGACCCGTCCCCCGGGGCCCGTGCCGTGACTACTCAAAGCCCACCTTCTATAGGCCAGGGGCTGGTGAATAACACCAGAAAGACATATACATATAACGGGAAGGCATTTCATTTAAAACTATATAAACAAACAGAGTAGAACTCAACAAGAAGCAACCAAAAATTCAACTACTATAGTATAAGTGTGCTGAAAGTGAAGGGGGCTGGAATACAAGCCCAACTGTAAAAGTAAAAGAACAAATAAAAGGTTCAAAAAAAATGAAAAATGAAACAGATCTGGGGGTCACCCTCCAAGGATCCTACCTGAAGGGTAGGTACAGATCACCTCCTCAGCACTCCACGTCCGCCCGTATCCTCCGCGTACCGTCTTGTCCTGGCTCCGTAAAACCGCAACCCACCTGCTCGTCATCTGCACAAGACACAATAAGGTGTGGGTGAGGCCCGTGTAGGGGTGAGTATAACAATACCCAGTAGGCACCCCGATACCCCCAAAGGTCTCTCAGAATTCCACAATGTAAAACCACAAAGAATTATCTCAATCACAAATCACAAAGAAATAGTCATAGCTCAAAAAGAGTCTCAACTCAAACTAGGTTTTCAATGAAGTATATAAGTACAAATGATTGTTTGTGAAGCTAGATCATGTTATTCTATCAAGAATCACTACTGCTAACCATACAGAGTCTGACCCACATAGGATTGATAGGTAACTAACCCCTGCAATGATCCACACAGGATCCAACCCGCCCAAATTAAATTGGTAGATAACCCAAAAAATGACACACATAGGATCCAATCCACCCCGGATCAGTATATCGCTGAACCACGACAGGCTGCTCTAAGGATAGTCCTTGTCGGGTCACGAGGTGCTGATCCACATAGGACCGTTAGGTGTTGATCCACACATGATAGGTGCTGATCCATAGAGGACCGCTATGTGCTGATCCACATAGGACCGCTAGGTGCTGACCCACATAGGATCGCTCGGTACTAACCTCCGTATGGTCTGTCTCCAACCTCAGCCTCACTACCAGCCACTGGATTACCGCTCATAGCACAATTGATTCTGGGATAACCTCTATCAAGGCTTCAATCATATTTCAACTGGAATGAAGCCCCAAAAATAAGTAACCTAGTGATCTGTCACATCATAAGGGTTCCAATACAACATAAAACACATCAATCAGACGCCCAGTTTGTAATTTATAAGTGTTTTAGCTCCAGGGGCCCAGTTGGAATCGGGTTTGATCCTACCCGCCCGAATTCCAACTATCTATCAAACTAAATTGGAGTATACAAAATGGACTGTCTCGATATAAGGATCCCAATACCCTAGATGGTTCATCAAACAAACACCCGATTCTCAAGATGTGACCCTTTAAGTGTTTTTGGGACCAGTAGGGCTCAGGTCTAGTCTGACCCTGTCAGACTAACCTTGCCCGACCCGGTCTGGGCATGGTCGCGGGGGACTCAGCCCGTCCCGCAAGTGGGGTGATCCGCATAGGGTGGACCAGTTCATATAGGGAGGCCCGCAAAGGTGCGGCCCGACCCGCATAGGGGGCGGCCCACCAAGGGCGGCAGCCCGGCCGCGGTGGAGCATGGACCATTGTGGGGTCTGCCCTAGCTAGTGCGAGTGGTGTGACCCCCTGGTCTCTCGAACTCTTGAATGGATCAGAGACCGTTCAGTTTTCAAAGCGGCGGCGCCGCGGGGCACCACTCGGTCACCGTGGAACCCACCCGAGGCGCGGGTTCGGCCTTCGCCGCGGCTTCAGCCATGGCTTCTTGTTCTCCAGCGACGCGCTGGTCATGCTGCCTCCCCGTATGAATCTGGACGACGAGCCAACCACATCCTCACTTCACTACTATTGATGAGCCACTGCCTCTTGCTCACTGGAGGCATGCGACGGCACACCGCACATCCTCCGCGGCCGGCCGGTGCAAGCCGTTCTGAAGACCGCCACGTCTCTGTGTTGTGGGCTCCTCTTACGACATGATTAAACCCAAGGAATCCTTCATAGTAGGTCAGTGCTACCATGACAACGATCTTCTAGGGAGGGTGTAAGATTACAAAAGTGGTTGAGGGTTTGGGCCGTGTTTGTTGGGTACGTGCCCTCTGCATTAGCTTGTAAACAAGGGGGCGGATAAAGGGGGTTTAATAAATTCACTTGAATTCAAAACAAGAAATCAAAAACCCTACCTCGAAAACCTGTTGGAGGGAATCCGTGCTTGAAGGTGGATCATGTTCTTCATTCACGCAACCAGTTCCCAATGACGGCACTCGCACGTCATCCTTCAGTTCGTGGTTCGGTGTCACCTGTCACCTCCGGCTGAGATCAGCTTCGTCTTCTAAGGGTTCGACATCTTGACGCTCCTTCAAAACATTTTTTCTTGGAGAAGTTGTGCTGATACCCCTCATAAACCCCATATATATAGGATAGGTTGAGGGTAAGTAACGACATTGGGAATTAATGGGTCTCATTAATTAGGAAGCTTCCTAATTTCCCCAACGTTGCTATTACTTAGATTGTATGGTCAAGACATTTAATGGCTTCACACACTACTGGATCCACACACCGCTTGTCCATTGGAGGTTATGAAAAAAAAAAATTATTTCATTTCATTTCTTTTAAAAAATTCACAATACTTAACTTTTTCTCCAGCCCTCATGCGGTCAAAGTAAAGCCTCCCTTAAGCAAATCCCAGTGCTACAGATTCAACGGTGCCCTCGGATTTTTAATCCGATCAATGGTTCAAAAGATAGAAAACAACGTTCACGTGTTTACTAAATGTACCTAAAAAAAGGTTCATAAATTCATTCCGGGAACTCTGGGCCTCGGAATCACGCGTCATCAATTTTCACAGACTAGTAATAATTCCATATAATTAAAAAAGTAAAATGTAAAATCTGGGTCTTTACATGTTTTTCCTATGCATTATGATTGATTTCCTTAGACCCTTTTGTAGATGATATTTATGCCTAACCCATGGAACATGTGATAAATATGACGTATGTAATGAAGATGGTATAAGAAAAGGAATTGGGATAAATACTAGTCGTGAATTGAATGAACATTGTTAACCAATGGACCCCAAACTGTCCCTTGTTTAATTACCATTTATTTTGTACTTGCATGCACTATCTATTAAACTTGATATTTTTTAGACACCATTGGTGGTGGCCTACTGAGTATAGTACTCACACCCCACTCAAGCCTCCATTGGGTACCCGAGTAGACTTCTTGGTTGCAGGTCAGGACAAGGGAAAAGGCCCTACTCTAGGAGGTTGGGTTGGTCTTGGGATATACATGGAGAAGGACCCAGACTTAGAGTTGGGACCCATTTGGAGTTTTGGAATTTTTTTTATTTTTTGTTTCTTTCACTTTCACTACTAGTATGAAATGACATTATTATACTTGATTTGTGGTTTAACCCAGTTTGAGAAAAATTTGGTTATGCCTGTTTATTGGTTGTTTGTATTGTTTTCGCTGTTTATATTGTGTTCTATTGTCGATAACTTTAGTAAAGAGGGTATAGTCTCCCCACGTGACTCATTATACCTTCAATGCTAGTTGGAAACCTCTGCCATACGAGGAGGTGCGCTTGAGGTCATGTGACAACCTAGCTCAGAGTACTAGTTTAGTGGATTCCGAATCGGGGACGTTACAATCACATTAAAATAGTACCGATTGCACTCACACACATATATGAAAGAATTAAACAATCACATGTTATTATGAATAAAATTATTGTTATGAAATGTCATAAATAAGGAAAAAAATTGTAAGAAATTTCTTACCTTAGGGTTTTCATTGTTTAAGTCTAGGAAAAACCACTCTATGTGGTTCAAAAGATGCATTGGAAAAGCTACATCTAATAACAACTCATTCTTGGACATATAGATGCTGACATAATAATGTTCATGGTTTTTTGGATTCTGGAACCAATAATATAATTTTATTTCAAAAATAAATAAAAAACTACGTGTGATAATATCATTATATATCCTAAAAATATATGATTGTTACAATAGTTCAAAATTATCTCACTTGGTAATTATTGATTATATATCAGGGAATAGTTACAATTTCACATGTGATACTAAAACACTCTCGAGAATAAACTATGTGAAAAAAATAATTCTTTTTATTCTTATAATGAATATAGTTATCATTATTTTAATAGTTTTCATCATATTTTGATAAATCCATTGAAGGTAAATTTCACAACCTAAATAAGAATCGACTTAATGTAATTCCATAACTAGTTTATTTCAATTATAAGCACATCACCCAGAATATAGGAGAGAGGGTGTTTCACCACATCCAGAAAACCATAAGAACGGTTAATATATTTTTTCGAATTTTTTCACTAAAATAGAAGTTGAGAATTTATCAGGCTTCTCAGACTCAAAGGATCAATCAAAAAAATATAACAATGTTCAATTATTTTTTAGAACAATATTATATAGAAGTATACTATAATATAAACATAAATTTAAATATCATAATATAACTTGTTTCTTAAGAGTATCATAAAAGATGAGTGTTTAATATCATCCATAAATATCAGTTTAATATCTAAATGAGTAATGTTTTCAGTTGTCATGATTTTTTTCATTTAAAAACATTTAAAACATGTTATAAAATTCATCTAGGGAATAAGAATATATATTCATAGAAACAAAGTAGAAATGTTGACAGTTTTTACTAGGGAACACATTATGCAAGGATAATGTGGTTTTAACCTTATGAAGTGGCATGTTACCCTTAAGTGCTGGGGAAATGCACTGTGACAATTTCACAGTTACCCTTATATGGTTGTTTACACATATGCGGCCTTCAAAAAACTCTGATAACCATTATTTAGAGACCTTGTGTGAGCTGGTACCCATATGGATGTTCGAAGTTACCCATATATAGGTATTTTAAAAGCATTGGTTCCCTTACAAAACTTCCATCACCTTTACACACAGAATGATATACCCTTACACAAAGGCTCGGTGACATTACTCATTGTATGGAAGGGGTGTTACCCTTTCACAATTCAATACAACTATTAAATATCAATAGGATACCCATACACAATCCATTGAAAAATTATGTTACCTATATAAAATAGAAGGGAAAACCCTTTCACCCCTATGCATGGGATTTAAACAAATCATTATCCTTATGTATCACCATAAATAATAAGGTTTCATTTTATTGAAGAAAAATGATTCTAATATAAAAATACATAATGAATAAACACAAAATATGTTTTTAAGTAAAATTATAGAATGATAACATTAAATAACAATTTCATATGAGTATTCAATACATCCTATAATAATACAAGCCCCATAATGGTAATAGTACAATGTGTTTAGTGAAAGGAGACACATTAAATTTATTTTATGAATGAAATTCATCATCTCCTACTAATATTTTCTCACATATTACTCTTCTTAGACATAACCTAAGGAATAAATCTCCACATAACTTGTGAAATGAAAAATTAAAATTATTGAGCTCATATTATGAATATGGGTTAATATATTATATTTCAATCAGTTATTATAAATGAATATATGATAAGAATAAGGGTATGTTATCAGGATCATAATATACAAAATGATTACCCCACCAGTCAAAGTTATTTAATAATGAATCATGAAAAAATATTCTTCATAATAAAAGACATAATTCATAATAGTGTTGAATCAAAAGTAATGAATCATGATCCATGAGAGCCAATCATAATCATAAGTCACTATTTTCATAACTCACATATGTAAATAAATTAATTAACTTAGTCATGCCTTAGTTCCATGAATATCATAGTGTATTTAGTTTACTCATCATTCCATCATATCCTTTGGCAAGGTTCACCCCAAAAACTATTATAACATAAGAAATACCTTACTAAATAGGATTAACTCCCAATTACTATGTATATTACCTCATGAGATATCAATCATTACCCAATTTATTTAATGAATATATAATTATTAGCCCACCCAAATCATAATGAATACCATAAATTTATGTTCCACAATATCACAAAACATTCCTTATTTCACCATATATTTAACTATGGGAATAATACACATTCCATAGACATTTTCTAATTTCATCATAGAATAAGATATGGAAAATAAGTGCATTTCATAGTGATTTCAAAAAAACATAGTGAAAAACTAGGAATGAAACAAGTTTCATTAAATAATCCTTAAATCATCATCATTGTATGAATTCCAAATAAATAATTTGGTTGGTATCATATTATCATATCCATTTTCAAGCATAACAATCCATACTAAATGTTTATATAGAAGTGATATTTCTTTAAAATATAGTTTTTACATTTCATTTTAATCAGGTATATAAACCCTTTAATTATGTATCATTAATAAATAACAAATAATTGAATATTTGGAATAAAAATTTCTTTCTAAATAACTAAGGATACTTGTAAATAAATACTCAATGAAAATAATTATCATGACATTGAAAAAGAAACCCATTTTGTATCTGTTAAATGAAAATATTCTTTTCACTCTTTTTTATCATTTCAATAGTGATTCATAGGTATGATTTTATAAAATAATTTTATAAATAAATTTTAAAATATGTCAAAGTTATAAAAAATTATATTTCACATGTGTTTATTTATATATTAACACTTTCATAAAATTATTGTAATAACATGGACATGGATTACAATGTTCAATGGATAAAGTGAAAATAATGAAAACACTTATTCAAAACATTTTATTAACTATTTTTATAAAAATGTAACATCTTGGATATAGGTGTCAGCCAAAGGTGTCCTATACCCGGTTGGTCACATGGCCTCAAGTACATTTCCCTGAACAACAGAGGCTTTCCACTAGAAGCGAGTGACTTGGGTGTGATAGTGGAGAAACTATTCCATCATTGGTAGAGCATGCACAATGGAATAACAAATAACAAACAACATTAGAATAAAAATAGCATACAACAAGTAAAAAATAGAAGATTGAATGTAAATAAAAACTTGAGCACATATATAAATGATGCATGTCACATATGTCTAGGAAAGGATCCAAATGATACAATATGCTAGAAATAAAACTGAACCAAAGTACAAAGAAAATAGGAAAAATTCAGTAGCATCGAAATCCTAAGATTGGTCATATGCTCTCTAGCTCCAACAAGCCAATTATGTACCTTAGAAAGAAGGGTGCTTTCCCTTATCTACACTTGCAACCATATAATATGTTTGGGTCAAAACACATGACCCAAACAATGTGTGAGATGAATCCCAGTAGGTAATTGCAGAGACCCAAACTTGACATAGACATTACATTACTTTTGCGGAATACTTAATACATAACAAAAACATACACCCAAAGACCATAGTAGTTTAGTGTCTTTGGAAACTCGAAACATAATATTCTAATCACGGTGAAAGATCTTCAACATATCCCATAAATATCTTCCCCTTTTATTTTATTACCTAAAACCTTTATTTATATCCTGGGGAAAATTAAACATAAAAAGGGGGAGCTCAAATTCTGAGTAAGGGTAAACATGGAGAACATAAAAACAATCCATAAACATTTGAACGTAAAAACATGAACATAAAACATCAAAATCTTGAGAAATGACAAAAATATTGGTAGTACATAATGCATAGATCATAAAGGAACATTAATCATGATAAAATAGCATGGGAATAAAACATGTAATTATGGAAACCATTAATAACATGTTATTATTTCCATAGTAGTCAAGGCATTGCTACCAAGACTATCATAGTGGGCAAAGTCCATTACTGAATCGAGTTTACTTGCCTTTCCAGCCCTTTATTACTGAACCAGATTCACTTTCTGTTCCAACCAGGACTATCTCATGAGATATAAATCTTTTCCAAATGCATTGGAGGGAGATATAGGTCCCACCCATCTCATATTGAAATCATTCATACATGTTCTATAAAATCATAAATCATATATCATAGCATAACCCATGTAATAAAAATGGGATTCTTAAACATGATGCCATCATAACATAATCCATATAAGATAAAAGGACTTCATAAAAATAATTCCATCATAACATAATCAAATAAATGTAAAAATTGAGATAGAAACAGAACCCTATATTATCTTATATGGAAAATTATTTTGATAAAACACTTGAACTCCATTCTTGAGGAAAATATCCTTTCTACTTCAAAAACATTTTTCCTTTCTTAAAATGTCATAAAATTTTAAACTAAAAGAAGTTAATTAAAAATAAACTTGAAATTTTTTAAAGGAAGCTTCCGGGAAATAATGTACTATGAAATCATCCATTCATGCCGTATAAGTTAAAAAACATTCTCCTTGTACTTTTGTCGGAAAAGTCAAAAAGTTCCTCGCATGGTAAACCAAAGAAAAATTCTTTCCATACCATGTGGTAAAAGTAAAAAAGGGGTAAAAATGACTTTAAACATACATGTAAGAATAATAAAAATTTTATGGAAACATATTTAGAAAACATGGACATCGATGATAGCTATAAACCCCATAAAATACTTACGAATAAGCAATCTCGGATAAGAATGAGATTGGAATAATTATCCCTTACCTTATGTCCAACTTCTTCCATATGTGTCTGAGACTCCTGTATAGTGGGTTTAAACATATTAATAAATTGTAACAGAACCATAATAATATTTATTATATCATATATGATTCACTTACAACTTTATATTACCCGTTCATTTGTCAATTCCATGTTAAAGCAGCGTTTTGGGTAAAATCATTTCATTTATCATACGTGTTTCGACTTGTTTTTCTTGATATTATTACTTATATCCTGATTTACATAATTCCATAATGTAAAACATGATTTATATATAATATATATTCATCATATAAATATATATGATAGATCAATAAATGGAATGAAATACACCGTTCATGGAGATGGTAGGCAGTACGTACCCATGAACGTTGTTTTCATTTCCTTATTTTTTTTAGAAAATCAAAGCAAGAGATTCAAATAAATGAGGCAAATTACAAGAGTCTAAAGGAGGAGATTTTACACTTGTCCCTATTAAGAAGATCAGTCAAATCTTCATCAGGTGTGGTCAGTTGCACTCTGGAGGTTGCAGAGATGCCCTTGGAAGCAAGCTTATCAGCAACCGAATTGGCTTCACGATAAACATGAGTCATGATAAAGTTCTTGGTGGCGAGAATTTCAAAGCATTTGATCCATTTCGGGGTGAGTTTCCAGGTAAGATGGATCTGATTTTTCCGGACAGCTTGCACTATAGTAGAGGAATCACTTTCAAACCAGAGATCATTCCAGTGTCTTTCATGAGCCATATCCACTGCAGTAATAAGGGCCATAATCTCAGCTTCGAGAGCAGTAGCATAACCGCAAGATCCATAGGAGCCTTCAAGGAAGTTGCTGTTTTCATCTCGGAACACAATTCCATAACCAGCTGGTCCAGGATTTCCTTTTGAGGCACCATCAAGATTGCATTTGATCCATCCTGCCAATGGAGGTATCCAGAAGATTTCCATAGTGCCTGTAGGTTTGGGGAAGTTACCTGACAAATGAAGCCTCCTCAGGACTACAAAATCTTTGATAAAGTTGTGACATTGTCTAGGATGGATCTGATTTGCAATTCTGGTCATTGAAAGAATGCTAGAAATAGCAGAATTTTTGTTGAAAGCAGACTTGCCATGCCTGATACTGTTCCTGCCTCTCCATATGGCATGAAAACCTTCAGCACAGGCAGCAAAGAAGAGGACTTGAAGCTACATGGAGAGATGCACAGCTGCAATAGAGTGCAGAAAATCTGCAACATTGTCAACATGCGGTAAGGAAATGTCAAAAAGATCAAAAATGAAAATCCAGATTGAAGCAGCGGTTTTGCAAGAGAGAAAGAGATGATCCAGGTCATCTCTATGCTGATGACACAGATCACATCGTGAGCAAAGGGAGATGCCAGCTCTTTGAAGATTGCTGTCCATTGGGAGTCTTTTCCTTTGAATTCTCCACAGAAGAGTATACCGAGAGGGTTGTATCCATTTTCTAAAAGCCTGGACAGCAGTAGAGTTGTTGCTGTAAATGGAATGATGATAGAAGTTTTTAGAGTCCAGCATTCCATTGATAGATGGTTCCCATACCATAATATCGTCAGCATGTATGAAGTCATAAGAGTTAACAATTTCCAGAATTTCCATAGGCAGGTTATGCTTCATCACAAGTTGGGCAGCAATAGAGGCATCAAGATCAGCATCCAAAGAGTCAGCATCGATACCCTCGGCCAAAGGTGCCCCTGTCCAGTTATCCCTCCAAAATTTCAGGTTGGAAGAGGCATTTACTAACCAATGAGAGTGTGTATTTATCTTTTGATAGATTTCTTTCAGACCAGGCCAAACAGAAGAATTCATATAAGAGAATTTACCAGCAATCAATCGAGAGAGAATACGTTTTCGGAGAAAGTCCAGGGAGGCTGAGTTTCCATTTATGAGTCTCCACATAAAGTGAGCTTGAAGGGAATGATTGAAACATTTAATGTTCTTAATGCCAAGTCCCCCCATAGTGAGGGGTAAGCAGCACTTGTTCCAAGAGACAGTAGCAATTTTCCTTTCAAGGATACTACCACTCCAAACAAAATTCCTCACAAGGGAGTTGAGAATCCTGAAGGTAGAAGCAGGCCAGGAGTAGACCATAAAGGAGTAGACAAGTTTGGAAATGATCACATGTTTGACAAGATAGATTCTACCTGCCATAGAGAGAGCTTTACCCTTCCAATTAGAGAGAGTTCTTCTGACATTGCAAACCACATCAGTGAAATAGGTGGATCTCGGTTTACCAAAAAACATTGGGACCCCAAGATATGTGAAAGGGAAGGATCCCTCCTTAATGCCGAGTCTCTGAATCATACAGTGCCTCCTAGAGTCTGTAATGCCCTTCCCAAAGAAAATAAAGGATTTATTCCAACTCACTTCTTGTCCAGAGATAAGCTCATAATGATGGAGGATGGATTTGAGATTCTGAATATTTCTTTTTCCCCCTTGAGTAAAGATGATAATGTCATCAGCAAAGAGAAGATGTGAGGGAGCAGGGTTACCTATATTAGCTTGGAGAACTTTCAGATTTCCCTTGCCATCATGATATGTGATCAGTCTACTAAGGTAATCCTCTGCAATTGCAAAAATAATGGCAGACAAGGGGTCCCCTTGCCTTACCCCTCTGGAGCACTTGAAAAAACCCTTAGGTGAGCCATTGATAAGAATGGAAACATAGGCTGAGCTGAGAAAGGTGTAAGACCACTGAATAAAAGTCGGATGAAAACCAAATCGATGCATAAAATTACCTATGAAGCCCCAATCAATGGTGTCGAAAGCCTTCTTAATGTCCAGTTTAAGCGCAATGCTCCCCCCTCTAATGGGATTTTGCAAAAGGTTCACACATTCAGAAGCATTGAGAAGACAGTCCTGTATTCTTCTCCCTTTGACATATCCAAATTGATTCCAGGAAATGATCTTGTCAGAGATACAAGCAAGCCTGTTGGCCAGTAATTTTGTGAGAATTTTATGAATAGTATTGATCAGGGCAACAGGCCAGAATTGATTTATGTCACTGGCATTATCAACCTTTGGGATTAAGGCAATTAATTGAGCATTGATACCCTGAATTTCTGTTCCATGAGTAAATAAGTACTTGACCAGTCGACAAACATCAGCCTGTATAGTATCCCAGAAGTATTGGAAGAAATGATTTGTATAACCATCAGGTCCAGGCGAGCTGTCATTTTTCAGGCCAAAAACAGCATTCTTTATTTCAATATCGGAGGGTGGTCTAATAAGTAATGAGTTATCCTCATCACTAACAAGGGCGGGAATAATGCCATCAAGGAGTTCCCCATTCCTTTTGCACCCATTGAAGAGGTTTTGAAAGAACGAGACAATATGATTCGAGAGGCTTTGATGGTCCTCAAGGATAACATCCCCATCTTTGAGAAGAGATAGTGGCCTGAAAGCTTTTTTACTCCTTTGTAAGGCATTAAAGAACTTAGTATTTCTATCCCCGTCCGTGAGCCACTTCACCTTATATATCTCTTTCTGAATATTATCTCTAAGAGTAAGCAGATTTTGCAAGTCCAAGGATAGTTTAGCCTCCTGTCCAGCAAGGCAAGAGAAGTCAGAATCAGTCATTGATTGTTGAATACCATGTAAGGAGTTTTCAAGAGACTCAATTTCCTGATCCAAGCAGCTGAATCTATTTTTGCTCCAAAGTTTCATTTTTTCCTTGAGGCAGCGCAGCTTAAAAACACAGGATAAGGGGTGATTATTTTCCTCCAAAGTCCAAGTATCTCTTACAAGCGTAGATAATTCAGGGAGAGTAGTCCAAGCATTGTTAAATCTGAATGGAAGGGGGTGCCTCTCATAAAATCCAATAATATTAGACAAGATTGGATGATGGTCTGAGTTGTGTTTGGCAAGAGTCACACAGGAAATAGTCCTCCAGTTATTCAGCACTTTATCATTAACAAAATCATGATCAATTCGACTAGCTCTCATGCCATTTAAGTGCTTCCTATACCAAGTATATTTGGCTCCAAGCAAGTTAACCTCAGTGAGATTTGATCCATCAACGCATAATCAAAAGTCATCCATAGAATAATTTATATTTGAGTGTCCCAAATTTTCATCAGCCTGGAGTATGGCGTTGAACTCCCCAATGAGCAGCCAAGAGTCGCCAATGGTATGTGACAAATTAGAAATATGACTCCACAAGTCCTTTCTCTCCAAATAGCTGTTGGAGGCATAAACGATTGAGCAGAATAAATGTTGCGCTTGGAAATTAAAATTGAAGGTTATCATCTGTGCATGGGTAGAAATAAGGGTGGGATTATCAACACGGCTATGCACCATGAGCCAGAGCCGGTCCTGCTGATTCCCATGTATAGCATGGAAGAGATTGTAGCCCATTTTGACAATCCAAGAGACAGCACACATATCCATAGTCTTTGGTTCAGCTAAACCAATGATTTCAGGCTTATTTTTAGTCACCAGCAGCCGAAGAGAACATAAAGTACCAGGGTTGGCTATTCCCTGGCAGTTCCAAAATAGGATTTTCATTTAATGATTTTTGTTGGGGTGAAACCCCTTTTGTTGCATGATGGCAGTAGCCTGAATCCTGGCATATCTTCGTGGTAGACTACAATCAGAAGAAGGTGTTGCCGTAGCTCTTGCTGGAGTGACATCATTAACAGGTGTAGTAACCTCCAGCAGATCATCACTGCATGTAGCAGCCTTGTGCGCATCCAGTTGCGCTTGAAGATTTTCCTGTCCAGAGTTCAAGTGGGAAGAGGTGTCCTCAGTCTGTCTTTCACCCTGTTCGGACAGGAGTGAGGGACTTCCCTGCTGCAGATCAAACTCAGCCAGCAAAGAACCTGCCATGCTAAAGTCCACTTGTCCAGTGGGGGAAGTACCAGTGGTTGGAACAGATGTTAAGAGAGTATGCTCCATTTCATCCTGACAAGAATTCAGGACCTCAAGGAGACTTGAGTTGATCAAATCAAGAGTCATATTTTCGATTTGAAGGTTGGAAGTAAAAGCAAACATTTCATTCGAGAACTCAAGGCCCTCCTGCTCAAAACTATCCACAGCCTGTACGCGGGGAGAATTATCATCATTCCTGTTAGCAGCCAGTGAAGTGGGATTGTCATTCTCCTCAGCCAAGTCAGCCCAGTTTGTACTGGGACCTGCAGTTTGTGGAATTTTCTGTCTGGCAAAGCTAGTGTCTTTTTTAACATATTGATTGCTGGAGGCAGGTTTCTTATTGGGAGCCTCCCTCCAGGCATTCCTGTTTGGCACAAATTTCGTGGGTCTTTGAACGCTACGACACTGCTCAATAGAGTGTCCCACCTTTCTGCAATGTTCATAGAACTTGGGCAGATTCTCAAATTCAAGGAAGAGATCAATGAAATGATCCTTGACTTCTAGAAGAACGCGTTCAGGAGGCAATGATTCCATGTCAATCTCAATCAACACTCTAGCAAAAAGACCAAGATCACTGTTGATAGTTTTGTGATCAATTTTCAAAGGCGTCCCAATTCCTGAAGCAATGTCACTCAGGATTTTTGGATGCCAGTAAATCCAAGGCAGGCCATGAACCCTTGTCCAAACCTGGGCAGTTGATTGTTTCTGCGTGAATGGATTAAAGTGTGGATCCCATTCAGATAGGCGAAAGAAGCCTGGTTTCAAATTTAGGGACCCAATTCTCCAGGCCCGATTCAGATCATCCTGGTGGTGCAAGACAATATGAAAAAATCCTCTTCCGATTGAGATGAGGCGCCAGCAAGTAAGGCTCCAACAGGCCGATATTCGTTGTTTGAGCTCATTGTAGGACCACGGCTTCGCGCCCTTTTCATATGAAATGCGTCCAAGAATAGAGAATTTTCATACCTGCAGACGCTGCTTAATAGCCTCTGGATCCGCAGTGATCATTATAGCCCCTTCGCCAGTCTTCTTAACCATAGCCGGTCTGATTTGAGTGCCCTCAATATGTGAAGATCCCGCAAGTGCTTCAGCAAAGGAAATTCCTTTTTCTGGTCTAGCCCTCTCACCCAAGACATTTTCGTTCGATTTTTGAGGAAGCGACAGCTCCCAATCAGGATTAAACGAATCCATTGCACAAGGTCAGAGAAGAATTCAGATCTGGAATCCATCAGCGATGACAAATTTCGAACCAGTCTTTCCGCGCGCTTCCATCCTCCAGGGTCGAATAATCTTTCATTTCCTTATTGAATTGAATTGAATTAAGTAAATGAAACATATATGTACATAAATCCAGTACCATTATAATTTAATATATTTTATGATTGTTTATTATATATACTTTATAACCATAATTGAATGGTTAATCATGGAAAATGAATCTCATCGTGTTCGTGGAGATGGTAGTCCGTACGTACGCACGAGCGGAAATATCATTCTTTTGATATTAAAATTGTATATAATTGGATGGTATATCATATATACAGAAACATCATAATGTTATATTTATTGTTTATATCATTTATAATCATTATTATACCCATCCAAATGATGAAATGTTTGAATAACAAACTGCACCACGACATGGAGACGGTAAGCCGTACGTACGCACGTGTGATGACTTTTTCATTCATAGGATGGATAAAATAACTAATATGGTTGTAAAATTTTTATAATAAACTAAAAATATATAGAAGATACTGGAGTTATTATTTTACAATGGAAACAACAATGAAGGAGGAAGTTGAATAAAAAATGAACTTGAAATAGGTGGTGAGATATTTACCTCTTCTTCGGGTTCTTCCTTTTGATTTGATCAAAAGGGCTCCTTAGGTTGGATTTCTGACTAAAGGAAGGCCTATATGATGAAAGGAGTATAGTGGAGAGGATATTTGGGCAGGGGTTGGTCTATCCAAATGGCTTTGGTGGTGTCAATTAGAGATAAGGGGGAGTGCCCTTTTATAAGAGGGGTGATGGGCATCTTAGAAAAAACTTTCAATATTATTTTATAATAAATTCATATTCAGTTTATAGTGGCTCCAAAGTCTCTTATTTCTAGGATAGGGTGGGTATGGATTGAAATAATCTCAACCAACAGGTTTTAGACAAGTTTAGGTTACCATTTTGACCTTATCATTTAGATTTAACTCTAAGTTAAATAATTTAACTTTTACCATGTCTTCTTGTATTCTTAACCTATATGGTTAATAAACGTACTATAAAATGCCAATAGAACCTTAATTGGTTCATTAATGTCATATAAATTATTATATAAGTCTTTTTGCTAAACCTTAGATTTTTAGGACCATTATATCAATTAATAATGTAATATTTGTTTTAAAAACACTTTTTTGTCAATTTTGACACTATTTGGTATTTTGGTTTTTCTAAATTCATAACAGCATTATTATTTCAAAAAAAATCATATAACCAACCCTAATATGTTATATTAACTTATAAAATTAGTTTAATTCATAAAAATTCTCAAATTACTTTTATTTGGGTATTTATAATATCAATTATGTTAATATTCTGTTAATAAGGTAGTTACTCCATCATCATTGTGTCATAAATAAATTAAATTATTTAATGTCTAAAAAATGTAAATAAAATACCATTATGTATGAATTTTTTTAGCTTTATAATGGATATTTATAATCAAATTTATCTTATGTATAACCTTATATTAATTTTTTTAGTTATTAAACTTTGATTTTAACTATTTTAACTCTTCTTTAAATAAAATAATAATAAATGTCCTAATATAATCCAAGTGGACCTAAAGGGTAATATTTTATTACTAAGGTTGTTTTTGGTCGAATTAAACTTATCCAATATAATTATTACATGTTTTAGGGATATAATAATATCATTTTTACCCATAATTACCCTATTTACTTTTTAAATTTGGTAAATAAAAGTTAAAAGTTACTATTCACCAAAAATTATTTTTATCTTATTGAACCACATTTTACTCCTTGATATTAGCTGTATCTCTCATATTTTTAAAATTCAACTCACAGAAGTGGTAAAATTAAGTTTTATATAAATTTGAAAATTCTCCTAGGAGGTGGGTAAAAGACGGTAAAACGTTCAATAAAAAATTTATATATAAAAAATTATTATAAAATAACTCCAATGAATTAAATTGAAATTATATAGGTATTATGTATCTATTTTGACCTAAAATAAATTTAAACAAAATAAATTATTATTTAAATAAAAAGTCAGTTTTAACCAATAACTCAGTGTTTTCACTATTCATCAAAATTGAAAGTTTTCAGAAAAATACAAAAAATTCACCCTAATCTAATTTTGATATTCAAAATCCAAAAATGAAGTCCATTTTGAAAGATAAAATTTATAAAATTTCAAAAAGTGGGTATTACTATTCATAACGGCTAGTTTATATAATATTTCAATAACATATCGTTGTTTAGTGAAACTCGGTATTGCGTACAATGCAAGCTATTGAGGAAGGTCACTCTTGTATGTAATGCAAGGTAAGTCAGGGTTGCGTGTAGGGAATTCTTCCTTTGGTGTTGCATATAATTTACTCAAAATATAGTTTAGTTATACATTGATCAAAATCTATACTTGGTGTTGTGTAAAATGAATTTTATTCGAAAGAACGTGAAATTGTGTGCATCAAAAGCCAATAATAGTGTTTTATATACTACAAGATAATACAATGTTTTATATAGTGCAATCTAATCTTGGTGAAGCGTACAAAAAAAGATATCAAAGAAATTAAAAAAATAATTCTTATAAAATCTTGTGGTGTTATATTCAAACCCCCTTTAAATGAATTTATCCCTTGAAATTTGTCAGGGTTATAAATTGTTTTATACTTGAAATATTCTTTCATAGAAACCCATATCGTAAAAAGTAATACTAAATCATCATTTTAAAAAGGAACGTCAGAAACATAATGGATACCCAAAGTAACTCATCATTGGGTTTCCACATAGGAGAATATATGTGAAAATATGGATATGGAAGAGAAATCTAACCATCATGATTGGATGAAGAGTGGTAGAGAACATGGCTATGAAAGAGACAACAATCACAAAGCCATAAATTTGTGATGATCTAAGGTACCATCTGATTCATAAGATATGAGGGCACTAGGTCAACATTTTTGGTTTTCAAGATCATTTCCCTAATTTTGAATAATTTTTGAATTAAAAGAAATAATTACTTGATTTTGGTACAATCTCACTGTTTTTTTTGCCTTGAACAATTTCCACATCATCTCTTAAAGAAATGAAGTTGAATTTGTCTTCTGTGAAGTGTTAGGAGATCATGCGATAGAATGATATGACATTCCATCTGTTTCAAACATAAGCTTAGCAAAATTTATATACATAAGTCCATCTTATAGTGAGATTAATCGTATATGGATCCAAAAATGGACTTATAATTCATCTATAATACCTGTTAATAAAATAAAACTACTTTCTACTAACCAGGGACTTCCTGTAGGCCAGTGGTAGGTGATAAAGGCCTGTCTCACTTCGGTTGTGGGTTCGATTCCCACAACCTTGTCTGACATTATGGGTTGTCGTCCGTCCTGCAGGTTGTCCCTTTTTCTAAAAATACATTATTATAACATTCCTGCAATAATATGGAAGAAAGTTCTAGCCTTAAACAATACTATCTTATGTATAAATTAATTCATTCGAATCTTTAGGCTAATCCAAAATACTTTGGTCCAAGCTCATAGTATAAAGAAAACGATTACTAGAAAGGTCACCTACCAAACATGTGAATACCATCATTTATCTCCCATATATCATAAGATATATCTTGTTGGTCACAGTCCAAATATGTGAATACCTTAATCATGTATTCTCTTGAAAAATGAATACCCATAGAACATTAGTGAAAACATGAATGTTGTCAAAAGTTAAATCTTTACACATACCAAAATCCAAAAATTTCTATATACTCAAACCATGATATAAGATTGCCCTTATATCAGTCATGAGCTCATTAATACTATCAAACATTTCATTTTCTTCTTATCCCTTCATTATGCACATATCATCTGCTTTCCAAAAATATTTCAATCAATTTTCATGGTTACCGGTACCATTCAATTATTTAAAACCAATACATAGATATTCCAAAATTCCATGATACTAAAAATGAGATTCCATGATACTATTTTGAAATCCCATTACATAAACACTTACTCATTCCACAAAATCATTGTCATACTCAACATCACAAATAGTGATCGCAAGTGAATTACCTTTTTCCTTTTCCTTAAGAGGTTTCTCATGTCGATCATCATTAACCCTTGGATCAGGGCATTGATTAGCATAATGCCCCATTTCCTTGCACATGAAGCATTGAAGTGTTGGTGGATCGTTCTATGTAGTATTTTATCTATTCAGGTCATTAGAAACCTTTTTCCCATTACTTCGGCACTCAACTACTCAAAAAACTTCTTTTCCACACTTGAAACATTTTCTAGTACCTTTTAGACAATCTCCACTATGCTTCTTTCCACACTTTGAGCATAAATAACCATTCACCTTCTTTTCACCATTGTTATGAGATTTTTCCTTTCACTCCATCTTTCATTTTTTTTTCAAAACCATGAGATGGATATGTAACACCAACTTCTAGTTCTACCTTGATAGCACAACACACAATTTCTTCATAGCTACTGAAGTCTCTTATAGCTAATGACCTTCAAAGATTTAGTTTCAAGGCACTGAAGAATTGATCAACTTTACTTTCAGGTTGGATGATAAAGCCAGATGCATACCTTGAAAGCCTTGTAAAATTCTCCTCATATATACCAACATATTCACCATCCTTTGGCTTAAGCTCAAGGAACTCCTTTTCCATATCTGTTTGAAGAATACGAGGGAAGTACTTATTGAAAAATAAGTTCTTGAACTAATCCCATTCCATGGATTCAATTTCATCTTGGGGACTCGTATTCTTAATCAGTGTCCACCATTGGTCAGCTTCACCCTCTAAACGTTAAATTGCTAGAATGAATTTTTCATGTTCCAAATAGCGAAGTATGGAAAATATCTTTTCAATGGTACTGATCCATTGTTCAGAAACAAGTGGATCATAAGACCCACTGAAAGAAGGTGGATGTTTCCTCATAAAGGACTCAATAAAATATTGTTCCCTTCTCTGATAATTTGGAAGTCCAGAATGATTCACAGCTTGTGTAAGTATAGCAATAAGATTTTGAACTCCATATCCCATAACATTGGTTTGTTCAGGAGTACAATAATTGCACTGTCCATTACATTGATGAACATGGTTCCTTCGAGTTCCAGCCATCATCTAAAACCCAAAAAGAATAGTGTGAGAGGCAAAAATCATGCTAGGAAAACAACATAATAAATGGGGAGTACCTTCAATATATAAAATCTTAGGATTAATTCTAATATCGTTACCATAATTATAGGACTATAACCTATACATATACTTAACCTTAGAGACATCCCTAGACATACCTTAGAAGTATCTCTTGGGATTTCACTAAAGTTTTCGCATCCTAGTTTCCAAAGGTTAACTAAAACGTCACTCTGATACCTACTGTAGAGACCCAAACTTGACATAGACATTACATTACTTTTTCAGAATACTTAATACATAACAAAAACAGACACCCAAAGACCGTAGTAGTTTAGTGTCTTTGGAAACCCGGAACATAATATTTTAATCGCGGTGAAAGATCTTCAACATCTCCCATAAATATCTTACCCATTAATTTTCTTACCTAAAACCTTTATTTATATCCTAGGGAAAAGAAAACATAAAAAGGGTGAGCTAAAATTCTAATTAAGGGTAAACATGGAGAACATAAAATCAATCCATAAACATTTGAACGTAAAAACATGAACATGAAACATCAAAATATTGAGCAATGACATAAATCTTGGCAGTACATAAGGCATAGATCATAAAGGAACAATAATCATGATAAAATAGCATGGGAATAAAACATGTAATTGTGGAAACCATTAAGCACATGTTATGATTTCCATAGTATCCAAGGCATTGCTGCCAAGACCATCATAGTGGACAAAGTCCATTACTGAACCGGGTTTACTTGCCATTCCAGCCCTGTATTACTAAACCAGATTCACTTTCCGTTACAGCCATGTATATCTCATGAGATATAAATCTTTACCCAATGCATTGGAGGGAGATATAGGTCCCACCCATCTCATTTTTAAATCATTCTTACGTGTGCCACAAAATCATAAATCATATATCATAGCATAACCCATGTAATAAAAATGATATTTTTAAACATCATGCCATCATAACATAATCCATAAAAGATAAAAGGAATTCATAAAAATAATTAAATCATAACATAATAAAATCAATGTAAAAATAGGGATAGAAACAGAACCCTATATTATCTTAAATGGAAAATAATACTGATAAAACAGTTGAACTCCATTCTTTAGGAAAATATTTTTTCTACTTCAAAAACATTTTTCCTTTCTTAACATGTTATAAAATTTTAAAAAAATAGAAGTTAATTAAAAATAAACTTGAAAAATTTTAAAGGAATATTCATGGAAATAATGTTCTATGAAAGCATCCATTCATTCCATATAAGTTAATAAAAACATTATCCTTGTACTTTTGTCAGAAAAGTCAAAAAGTTCCTCCTATGGTAAAAAAAGAAAGATTCCTTCCATACAATGTGGTAAAAGTAAAAAAGGGTAAAAATAACTTTAAAGATACATGTAATAATAGTAAAATTTTTATGAAAACATTTTTAGCAAACATGGACATGGATGATAGCTATAACCCCACAAAATACTTACGAATAAACAATCTCGCATAAGAACAAGATGGGAATAATTATCCCTTACCTTATGTACAATTTCTTCCATATGTGTCTGAGACTCCTGTATAGTGGGTTTAAACATATTATTAACTTTTAATAAAACCATAATAATATTTATGATATCATATATGATTTACTTATGGCTTTATATTACCCATTCATTTGTCAATTCCATGTTAAAGCAGCGTTTTGGGAAAAATCGTTTCATTTATCATACTTGTTTCGACTTTTTGTTCTTGATATTATTACTTATATATTGATTTACTTAATTCCAGAATATAAAACATGATTTATATATAATATATACTAATCATATAAATATATATTATAGATCAATAAATGGAATTAAATACATCATTCATGGAGACGGTAGGCCGTACGTATGCATGAATGCTGTTTTCGTTTCCTTATTGAATTGAATGGAATTAAGTAAATGAAACATATATTTACATAAATCCAGTATCATTATTATGTTATATATTTCATTATTATTTATTATATATACTTTATAACCATACTTTAATGGTTAATCATGGAAAATGAATCTCATCGCGTTCGTGGAGACGGTAGTCTGTACGTACGCACGAGCGACAATATCATTCTTTTGATATTAAAATCATTTATAATTGGATGGTATATCATATATAAAGAATAATTATAATGTTATATTTATTATTTATATAATTTATACTCATTATTATACCCATCCAAATGATGAAATGTTTGAATAATAAACTCCACCACGGCGTGGAGACGGTAAGCCGTACGTACGCACCTGCGGTGACTTTTTCATTCATAGGATGGATAAAATAACTAATATGGTTGTAAAATTTTTATAATAAAATAAAATTATATAGGATATAATGGATTTATTATTTTAGTATGGAAAAATCAAAGAAGGAGGAAGTGGAATATGAAAGGAACTTGAAATAGGTGGTGAGATATTTACCTCTTCTTCCGGTTCTTCCTTTTGATTTGATCAAAAGGGCTCGTTAGGTTGGATTTATGACTAAATAAAGGACTCTAGGATTAAGGGAGGATAGTGGAGAGGGTATTTGGGCCATGGTTGGCCAAGACAAATGGATTTGGAGGTGTGAATTATATAGAAGGGGGAGTGCCCTTTTATAAGAGGGGTGAGGGGCACCTTAGGAAAAACTTAAAATATTATTTTATAATAAATGTGTATTCGGTTTATAATGGCTCAAAAGTGTCTTATTTCAAGGCTAGGATAGGGATGGGTTTAAATCCTCTCAAAAAATAGGTTTTAGACAAGTTCAGGTTACCATTTTAACATTATAATTTAGATTTAACACTAAGTTAAATAATTTAACTTTTACCGTGTCTTCTTGTATTCTTACACTATATGGTTAATAAACTTACTATAAACTGCCAATAAAACCCTAATTGGTTCATTAATTTCATATATATTATTATATAAGTCTTTTGGATAAACCTTAGATTTTTAGGACCATTATATCAATTAATAATATAATATTTTTTTTAAAAACCATTTTATGTAAATTTTGACACTATTTGGTTTTTTTTCTAAATTCATAACAACATAATTATTTTAAAAAAAATTCATCTAACCAACCCTAATATGTTATATTATCCTAGAAAATTATTTTAATTCATAAAAAGTCTCAAATTACAATTGTTTGGGTATTTATAATATCAATTATGTTAATATTTTGTTAATAAGGTAATTACTACATCATCATTGTGTCATAAATAAATTAAATTATTTAATGTATAAAAAATATAAATAAAATAAAATTATGTATGAATTTTGTTTATATTTCTAATTAATATTTAGAGTCACATTTATCTTCTATATAACCCTATATTAAAAATGTTTTAGTTATTAAACTTTAATTTTAACTATTTTAATTCTTCTTTAAATAAAATAATAATAAATATCCTAATCTAATCCAAGCAGACCTAAAGGGTAATATTTTATTCCTAAGGTTGTTTTTGGTCGAATTACACTTATCCAATAGAATTAAGACATCTTTTAGGGTAATAATAATATCATTTTTACCCTTAATTTTCTTATTTACTTTTTAAACGTGGTAAATAAAAGTTAAAAGTTACTATTCAACAAAAATTATTTTTATCTTATTGAACCTCATTTTACACCTTGATATTAACCGTGTCTCTTGGATTTTTGAAATTCAACTCATAGAAGTGGTAAAATTATGTTTTATGTAAATTTGCAAATTCTCCTAGGAGGTGGGTAAAAGACGGTAAAAAGTTCAATAAAAAATTTGTATATCTAAAATTATCATAAAATGACTCCAATTAATTAAATTTAACTTATATAGGTATTATTTATATATTTTGACCTAAAATAAATTTAAATAAAATAAATGATTATTTAAATAAAAAGTTGGGTTTGACCAATAACTCAGTGTTTTCACTATTCATCAAAATTGAAAGTTTTCAGAAAAATACCAAAAATTCACTCTAAGCTAATTTCTATATTCTGAATCCAAAAATGATGTCCATTTTGAAAGATAAAAGTTATAAAATTTCAAAAAGTGGGTATTACTATTTATAACGATTAGTTTATATAATATTTCAAAAACATATCATTGTTTAGTGAAACTCGGTATTGCATACAATACAAGCTATCGAGGAAGGTCGCTTTTGCGTGTAATTCAAGGCAAGTCAGGGTTTCATGTAGGGAAAGCTTCCATTGGTGTTGCGTATAACATACTCAAAATATAGTTTAGTATTAAATTGATCAAAATCTATACTTGGTGTTGTGTAAAATGAATTTCATTCAAAATAACTTGAAATTGTGTGCATCGCAAGCCAATAATAGTGTTGCGTATACTAAAATCTAATACAGTGTTGCATATAGAACAAGCTAATCTTGGTGAAGCGTACAAAGAAAACATCAAAGAAATTAAAAAGAATAATTCTCATAAAATCTCAGGGTGTTACAGTAACCACCACAAGATCTGTACCTAACTGTCAGTGAGTATATATAATAGATAATATTGTAAATGCAGCAAAGAACATGGAGTACACAAAAGTAAACAATCCTAATGTTTCCATTTATATTCCTTAGCATTTAATGTTCACCATTTAATCAAGTAAGTATCAAAACAAGTATTTCAGAAGACTACCTAATCAGACCAAATCCAATCTTGTGATTTCTCTTAGAATACGCTTAAAAAACATTCAATATTTATGTTAACCCTTTGGGTAGCTCACATAGTCTATCCCCTCTGGCCAAGTAATGAAATAAAAATGGAAAATACACTCTGAGGAAGCACTCACCGTCAATGACCCCTATGGTATTTCCAAAAAAACTAAAGACTCCCCAAGGAAGAACACAAATTTAATTCCCCCTGTGGTCTCATAACGTAATCTATAAACACTTTGATGGAGCACTCACCATCAATCCACCCTATGGCCTCATAGCGTGAAGTATAAAAGACACTCCGACGAAGCATTCAACGTCAATTCCCCCTGCGGTCTAACTACACCAAGTTCTCACAACCCTGTGCAATTCAATTGTAAATATATGATATCAAGAATCCCAAAGTAATCTAAACTACTACATGGATAAACAATTCTAATGCATATCACAAGAATTTAACATGATGAAGGAAATCAGCTCCATCCTATCAAGCAAGGCATGGAAACATGGTCTGCCTCATAGGCAACATAGACCAAACAACCCTAAACATTCAAACAAGGAAACTCACCCATGGGGTGTTACTTAAACATGAAATTTCACATAATAGCACAACAACAAACCATTAATCCAATAATCAATCTAAGTCAGATAAAACATGGTTTATTTTCCTTAACTCTAAATACCCAAAACATGGGTAATCGACACTTTGGAATATAAACTTAAATATAAACAAAGAAAGGAAGAAACTACCCACCTCAAAATTGTAAGAAGAACACACTCAAAATTAATCCCTTGAATCAGCCTAGAACATCATAGATCTACAAAAAGGTAAAAAATGGTCAACCTTGAATAACTCACGAAAGAAGAAGAATCGAGAGGAGAGACTCTAGAAGGAGGAATAACTCACTAAGAGGATTCCAATGTAATTGAAAATGTTTGATTCTAAGAATGGATGATATATTAGTGGCTTAGAGAATAATAGGAAATTTTGTAGCTCCTTTGCAAGGCACGACCAGAAGAAGATGATTATGAGGGTTAGATGCAACCTCAGTCCGATTAGTCAATTAAAAAAAAAGTACATGGTGTGTAATGTTAATGAACATTCCATGTGTTTGCCTCAACTGGTCCCTGACATTAGTGGTTTGCCACATCACCCCCACATGTCCATATCTTGGTCATTACACACCCCAGATGTGGTTGCACACAGTAACTGGGTACAGAACTTGTACTCAGAAGTACAAGGCTTGTAGTTAGAAAATTTCTAAATTGTCCCCTTCTTCTAAAAAACACCTGAATTCAAGATCCATACCTGAAATGAAGATCCAAGTTGTTACAAACTTCCCCCATTAAAGAAATTCATCCCTAAATTTACCTAACAAGGTGGAAAAGAAGAATCCTCAAACATCTTTGGAAACTATGATCACACATCGGTCTCCCTCTCCCAAGTCTCTTCCTGCACTCGGCTGTGCTTCCACAACTCCCATACCAGAGGAACAGACTGACCACAAAGAACCTTCACGCTACGATCAACAATTCAAGTAGGATGATCCTCTAATGATGCGTCCACCTCTAACTCAACCTCCTAAGATTGTATAACATGATATGGGTCTGAGAAGTAATGACATAGCTGAGAAACGTGGCAGACATCATGCATAGACCGATACCTCTGAGGTAACTTCAACTGGTAGGAAACTGGCCCGACTCTCTCCAAAATGTCAAATGAACCAGCAAATCTTAGTGAAAGATTTCCCTATCTCATAATCCTCCTATGTCCCAACCTCAGTGTGACACTTAGGAAATCCTGATCTCTGAACTCAAAATCCAAAGGTCGTCTCTATCGATTAGTATAAGACTTCTACCATGACTATGCAGTAGCCATCCACTTTTGAATCAACTTCACCTGCTCTTTGGTCTCCTAGACAAGATAAGTTCCCATCATTGCTTCCTCTCCTGCCTCTAGACAACATAGGGGTGATCGACATGGCATACCATACCAAGCCTAATAAGGTTCTATCTGAATAGTTTCCTAAAAACAATTATTGTAGGAAAACTCCACCAGAGCCATGTGCTTCTCGCAAGAACCTCCAAAATCTAGGACGCATGCTCAAAACATTTCCACCAGCACCTAAATCGGGTGATATGACTGGCCATTTATCTGGGGATGGTAAGCTATACAAAAGAGTTCTTGGGTACCCAAATCCTTCTATATCCCTCACTAGAAACAATAAGTAAAGAGGGTGTACCTATATGAAATGATAGAGTACAGAAATCCATGAAAACGTACAATCTCTCAGATGTACAACCTTCCATGCTCATAAACCTTGAAGGTTTCCTTGATCAGTAAGAAATGTTCATCCTCTGTGAGTCTGTCAACATAAACCCATACTTCATCATTCCCTCAAGGTGACCTCGGTAATTCCATAAAAAAATCCATCGTAGCATCATTATATTTCCACTTGGGAATGGGTTTCTGCTGTAAAAGACTTATTGGTCGCTAGTGCTCCACCTTCACCTTCTGGAAGGTGGAACATTTCATAAAAAAACTATATACACCCCTCTTTATACCTAGACACCAATACTGACAATGAAAATATCAATACATCTTGATGAAACTAGGATGAATTAACCAAGTTAAAGTATAAAAGTCTCTCATCAACTCCTCACATATGTCTGCTGACAATCATATGTGTCCATGAAAGGGAAATAATTCATCCTCGCCTATGGTACACCCAGGAGTAAGGTCCTCTCCTGAGACACCCTCATATAGGACTAGGCCTTCAGAATCTGATAGCTACCTCATTCTCAATCGATCAAGTAAAGTAGAGGTAACAGGTACAAAATAAAGAAATGTCTGCCCTGGTCTATTGTGCACCTCCAAATTCATTTCAGAGAACAGATCCATGAGATTCCACTCACTTCTGGCTTCTTGAAATTCATATATCTGAATCCTATTTATCAACGCATCCGCCACTATATTTCCTTTCCCTGGCATGTAGTAAAGCTCAAAGTCAAAGGATTGAAGGTACTCAAACCACCTTCACTATCTCAAATTTAAGTCACACTGGGTAAAGATATAATTGAGACTTTTGTGTTTAGTTTACACCACAAAATTCTCTCCTATAAGGTAATTTCATCAACTGTGCAAGGCATGAATAACTGCATCTAACTCGAGATCGTGCATTGGGTAATTCTTCTCATTTGTCTTAAACTAATGAGACCCGTATGAAACGACTCCTTCCCCCAGTATAAGCACTACTCCTAGCCTAATACCTGATGCATCACAATAAGCAGTTTAAATTTTGTCCGGCTATGAAAAAACTACTATTAGTGCTGAATTCAACCTTCCCTTTAGCTCTTGAAAGGTTGAATTATATTAATATGACCACGACTATGTCACACCCTTCTTATTCAGGACCATCAGTGGCACTACTAGGCATGAAAAGTCTAGTATATAAATTATGTAGTAACCATCTATCCCAAAAAAGCACTATACCTCAAAGATTTTATTCGTATTCTCCCAAGAGACTAATACTATCACATTCTATGGGTCTACTGATACTCTTATATATGAGATAACATGACCCAAGAAGTGAATCTAGTCCATCCAAATGTGGCATTTTTAGAGCTTAGCATTTAACTGATTCTCTCTTAGTGTACTCAAAATTATCTCAAGAAGGATAGCATGTTCATGTTGAGTATGAGAGTAAACCAAGATATTTTCCACGAAAACCAACACAAAGGAACCCATGTATGGATGGAACACTTGGTTCATTAGTTCCATAAAAAATGAGGGTGCGTTCGTGAGACTGAAAGGCATAACCACATACTCATATAGACTATACCTACTCTGAAAGGCAGTAAGAGGTATATCTGATGGTCTAATATGAACCTGATGATAACTGAATCTCAATTCAATATTTGAGAACACTCGGGCTCCTCGAATCTGATCAAATATATCATCAATACTCAGTAAGGGATATCATTTCTTAATAGTCAAGTGATTCAACTTCCAATAATCCACGTAAAGTCTGACGGTAATGTCTTCCATATTTTCAAATAGGATAGGTGAACCCCAATGATAAGTATTGGGTCAGATGAAACCCTTTTCCATTAACTCCTCAAAATACTTCTTGAGCTTCTGCAACTCTGGTGTAGCTATCCTCTAAGGAGGAATGGAAACTGGTGCTACCCCTAGAAAAAGTTCGATAAAAAAGTCTATCTCTCACTCCAAAGGAAAACTTGAAAAGTTGTCTCAAAAAGAATCACTAAAATGATAGAAAACTGGAAGAAAGTATATCTTTGAATTCCCATGGTCATCTAGATACAAACTAGAAATTTAGGATGTAACACCTCTCAACCTGTGATGCTTGGGTCCAACTCTTCTCACTTGGAAATCCCATTCATCATTATATAGAAACAATCATCCCTCTAGTGATATGAAACTCACCCTACAACAATAACTGTTGATAACATCCTAGAAGGGAACACATTAGTTCATTCTATGAATGGCGTCATAACATGTCATATCTAAGACATAAAGGTCCCATAAGAAGTGACACCCACAAACCTCATGAGGGCACTCATTGAATTGGCATATACTAGCTGTTCTAGTCCCCAATGGACTATCCAATGTCATGATATCAACATAAGTAAATATACAGAGACCAAGGATCTCCACAACATGAACATATATAAAGCTATGGGAAGCCCCTGTATCAAAAAGAGTAGAAGATAAAACTGAGGCAACCAAAATCATACCTCTAACCGTAGAGGGTCAGAGATCCTACTCCTACTGGATCTGCTCCAACGCCAAAGCCAGACCTACACCGAGGCCCTATGAAGCTATCTATGATCCTTGATCTGATCCACCCTATGGCTATAAAAAACCCTTTTTCTAACCACTATGGCCAAGAACACCACATCAACCTAAATTTACTGAAGAACTCCAGCCCCTGGTCTGATGTGGGATTGATGGTCCTGCTCCAGTATGAGGAGTTGAAATAGATCCTCTCTCACTAGCTGCTAGAAGGAGGGTGTTTCAGAAAATGTGAAGATTTCCCATCTTTCCACAAGATCAGAACTCAAATAGGTATCTCAGTCACTGAGGTTTCTTATGTCCTCCCATCCCGTACTGGTAGAACACCACCTAGCTTCTTGAAGGAGAATCCAACCTACTCGGATCTCCACGCGCACACTCCCTGCGACACTTCCTTCCATCATTCAGAAGGGTACCAGCTCCATAATCCCTTAGGTTTTCCTTAGGTATCCGTTCCTGGTTGACTTTAGAAGATATGAAAGTCAACATAAGGATGTTCACCTAAGATCATATGTCTTTCTTGAGACCATCCTCAAACTTTCTCACTAGAAACAACTAATCACCCCAAGAATGGGTGTGAAGAACTGCAGCTCTGTGAAGCGAGAAGAATAATCCATAACTGAGAGAGTACCCTACTCCAAACTCATGAACTCTCGGGCTTGGTCATCCCTCAAGATATCTGGGTAGAATTAGTCATATAAGGTTTTCTAGAACTCATCCCAAGCCATAACCTATTGGAGTTCTGCTTGGGATATCACATCCCACCATCTATTGGAGGAACCCTAAAGCAAGTATATCGCAAGATTCACCCTCCTCTCAAGAGGTATCTCTAAATACTCAAAGATAGATAACATGGATTATAACCACGAAACTACAGCCTGAGCTCCACATTCCCTGAGAAAGTGGGAGGATGCTGCTGTTGAAAAACCCATGTCAACTCTGCCATAGACTGGGCAGGATGCGGTGCTCCCTGGAATGTCTGAATCATCCTCATGAAGCATTCTCAGAATTGTGCATCAACACCTGTATACGGAATGACGACTGGTTCAATGAAGGGAATGATGAGAGGATCTGATGGTAGTCCTTGGTCTATTGTATCTGATGTCTTATCATCACCCTGAACCTGGAGTAAAACTAGAGGATGTCTAGGTGGCATGACTCTGCAAGGCTACTCACATAACTCAACAAAAGATTATCAAGGACTAAAACATAGAAGTGAAAGAAAGGAACAAGAGAATAAAACATTCATGTTTTTAAAAATAGGGTTACACGACGTGTATACACTCTACACGATGTGTTACATTATGACTTTAAATGGGCATGTACTTCTACCAACCTTGGTTGTGTAACACCCCATACACACGACATGTTCTCCTTGAGACACGACATGTATGTGAATGTTCCCTCATTCCCAGGTACTTCTACATGGCTAGAACTACATGGTTCTCTTAGAATAAAACTAAACATCATGTATATGCCAGATATAGTGTGTACTAGAATAATTTCACTGTGCCGTGTCATTGGTCACACGGATAGATAAACAGATAACCAAAACACGGCGTGTACGCCTAGTACACAACGTGTTCAAGAAAATATTTCCAACCCATATCTTTTCCCAAATGGTTGGTCACACGGTAAATAGATACATGGTGTGTAGAGAAAGTCGCCAATGTGTATATAATAAAAACATTTTATTCCAAAACAGAAGGATACATGGTGTGTATTCATCATCACACTCCATGTATTCTATGTTTTTCTGGACGATAATCCTCAGAAACTACTCATGAACCCCATAAAAACACCACAACAAGCATTAAAGTGCCAAATTCCAATCCATGGGGCCTATACCCCCAAAAAATCAAATCTTTATATCTTATTCATGTATATCACAAAGAATAATAGTGCAATCAATCACATGATCCACCAAATTCTGATCCATAAGGGCCCATACACCTCAGGGTCCAAAGTTTGGCGTCCATTCGAATGAAATTTTAAACATTCCAATACCCTATCAAAATAGCAAGTATTCTATCACAATGTCTATAAAAACAACATTAATATCTAGCACAAAATATATCACAACAACATTAAATTTGTAATGCACCCTAAATGGAATGATAAGAATGCACGACATGTGATCCCTATCATGTTCCTATATGATGAATGAGATGGCATACCCTCATCTCATTGGGTTGCAACAGAAATAGAACCTCAATGATATATATCATAATATAAAAAATCAAGTGATCACCCAATGGTGAAATAAAATTAACTTTAATAATTTTAAGACTTGAAAAATTAGAATACTTGAGGTAACTTGGATTTTCCCTATACACGGGTTAGCTACTCCTGGGCATAACTAATTACCAAGTACCCATTCCATCCTATTCCTATCAAAAGGGTCTAAATAGTAATAAAAATAAGAAAAAAAACCTCTTTTGATACTAATTTTTAACGTCCCAGTTCCGGGTGCCGCCCAAAGGTGCCCCGTACCCGGTTGGTCACATGGCCTCACGTGCATTTCCTTGAACGCTAGTGGTTGCCGAAAACAGCGAGGAACTTCAGTGTGATATTGGGGAAACTATTCCCTCATTGTAAGAGAATTTATAACAGAATAACAAATAAAATAGCAGTGGAAGAAAAATACCATACAACAAGTTAACAACAGAAGACTAAAAGTAAATAACAACCGGAAAACATATATAAATGATGCATGTCACATATGTCTAGAAAAGAAGCCAAACAATAAAATATGATGGAAATAAAACTAAACCAAAGTATAAAGAAAAAAGGAAAACTCTAGCAGCATCATAAGCCTATGCTTGGTTCTATAATCTCCAGCTCCAACCAACCAATCATGTACCTAAGGAAGATGGGAACTTTCCATTATCTACACTTGCAACCATATAATCTATTTGGGTCAAAAAATAGGACCCAAATAGGGTGTGAGACAAATCTCAGTAGGAAACCACTACAAGATTTGTGCCAAACTGTCAGTGAGTATATATAACAGGTAATAATGGAAATGTAGAAAATAACTAGGAGTACAAAAAAGAAAACAATCCTATAGTTTCTATTTAAATTAATTAGCATTTAATGTTCATCATTTAATCAAGTAAGTATCACAACCGGTATTTCATAAGAATAACTAATAGGACTAAATTCAAGCTTGTTCTTTGGCTTGGTAGGCGCATCACAAACATTCAATATTTATGTTAACCCTTTGGGTAGATCACACAGTCTAACCCCTCTGGCCAAGTAATGCAATAAAAATGGAAAAGACACTTTGAGTAAGCACTCACCGTCAATTCCCCCTATGATCTTTCTACAACATATATAGACTCTCTGGGGAAGCACTCAATGTCAATTTAACCTATAGTCTGATAATGTAAACTATAGACACTCTGAGGGAGCACTCACCATAAATCCCCCATATGGTCTCATAGCGTGAAATATAAAAGACACTCTGAAGAAGCACTCAACGTCAATTCCCCCTGCAGTCTAAGTACACTAGGTTATCACATCCCTGTGTAATTCAATCGTGCATATATGATATCAAGAAGTAAAAATTAATCTTAAATACTATATGGATAAACAATTCCAATGCATATCATAAGAATTTAACAAGAATCAAAAGGAAATCAGTTCCATCCTATCAAGCAAGGCAAAGAAACAAGGTCTGCCTCAAAGGAAACCTAGACCAAATGGACATAAACAATCAAACAAGGAAACACAACCATGAGTTTTTCCTTAAACATTAAATTTCATATAATACCACAATAAAAAAACCTTAATCCAACAATCAATATAAGGATGATAAAATAGGGTTTAATTTCATTAACCCCAAAAACCCGAAATAAGGGTAATTGGCACTTTGGCATATAAAATCCAAGAAAAACAATGAAAGACAACAAAACACCTACCTAGATATTTTAAGAAGAATAATCTCAAGCATTGGATCTTGAATCAGCATATAAAATCGTAGATCTACAAAAGGGTAAAAAAAATTCATCCTTGAATAACTAACAAAATAAGAGGAATCAGGAGGAGAGGCTCTAGAAGAATGAAGAAATCACTAAGGGGATTCCAACGCAACCGATAGTGTTTGATTCAGAGAAAAGATGATATATCGGTGGCTCAGAGAAGAATCAGAAATTCTGTATGCTTCTTCATGAGGCATAGCCAGAAGAAGACAAATATGAGGGTTAAATGCTACCTCAGGCCTATTAGTCAATTAAAAGAAAAAGTACACGATGTGTACTATTAATGAACACACCATGTACTTGCCTCAACTGGCCCCCAACATTAGTGGTCTACCACATCACCCCAGACGGCCATGTCCTAGCCATTACATGCCCAAGACATGACTGTACGAGGTAACTGGGTACACGATGTGTACTCATAAGTACATGGTGTGTACTTAAAAAATTTCCAAATTCTCCCCTTTTTCTCAAAAACACCTGAAATCAAGATACATTCTTGAAATGAAGATCCAGGTTCTTAAAAAAATTAGAGGAAAATAGTATTAACACATGAAATATTGAGGAATAATTAGATGTAACACCCCAACCCCAATAGCTCAGAGTCGGTGCATTATTACGTATCATTGGCATGATCACAAAAGATCAAGTCTCAAAAGACTGATTAGTTTAGTATCCTTGGAAGTACTAGATTCATTAATAAGGTTTACATTACATCATAAAATGGAAAACAACAACAAAATTGTTTCCATAGACAACACTAAGATCCCATAGACTATCCCAGCAGGTCAGTCATAATATACTTCTTCACATCCTGGGAAAAATAAAACATAGAAAGGGGTGAGCTCAGATGCTCAGTAAGGACAACAATATAGTGGAAACATTCAGAAATAAGAATAAACATTTAAGGAAATGTATAAAACTAAAACAAAAGCCTTTTAAACATGAAATTCATTATAATATGGTAATGATAAAATCAACATAATTCCATTTACTTACTCACATGGATATATTACTAGTCGAATAATCACATGAAATATCAATAGTCACTTTCATAATGATGGAATGCATAATGCCTGACTTTCATAACCACATAGTCAAGGCCTTGTGCCAAGACTACAAATAATATTTTGTCAAGGCCTTGTTCCAAGACACTAGTTTGTCTTGTGAGAACTATCGATGCATCGAGGAGCTATAGCGGGCTCCACCCATCACATACTAAGTCCAATGCATTACTCAAATGAAAAGGTTTAAACATAACATAAACATTCGTATTAAAAATGTCATACGAAATGTCAATACTTTATCCATAAACCATGAATGGTATGAAATAACACATTTACAATCAAACATATCAAAAAACTGTCAATACAATATGGATTTTTGTATCAAAATAAATCAACTTCAAATGAACATAAAATCCATCAAAGGATGTTGACATAGATGAAATCAAATTTTTTTTAGAGAAATATCTCTTTCTATTTTGAAATCCTTTAAAATTCTTGTAATTATAAAAGAAAACATTTATATTTGAAAATATTCTTATAATCTTTTAAGGGAAGCTTTGATGATGTTATAATGGTGAAAAATAGCCACACCCGCCATATATGTTAAAAAAAATACATTCTTTCCTTAATTTTTTGAAAATTTTTATAAAGGATCATGTTTGGAAAACAAAGGAAAGATTCCTTTATAAACATCTTATAAAAGTCAGACCAGGGTATAAATGACTTTAACCCATATTCTAAAAAATAGTAATAATGTTTTGAAATACATTTTTAAGAAACATGGATGTGGATGATAAAGAGGTCCCAGTAGATAATTACATATAAACAACCTCGGATAATGAAGATATTGTGAAATTAACCCTTACCTTGTACTTTTCCTTGGTCGAGGGTAGGTTAACCTCATGTATAATGGTGAAATTATTGTTATTAAATTATACAAGAATCATGTACATTAATATGATATCATATATGATCTTTTAACATTGCTTTGTTAATAATCTCTTAGTATTATTGTCGTTTCTGGTGTTAATGGATTTGTTTTCCATTATATTAATTATTATGTGAGTCATATTTGTCATGGATGGAATGTATATTATTCATATCCATAATTATATCAAGTCTTTATACATTATTTTCAATCATCAAATGAAAATTATTCTTGAATGGATACAATGGAGAATGAATCTCATCGTGTTCGTGGAGACGGTAATCCGTATGTACGCATGAGGGACAATATCATTCTTAAAATAATATATAATTGGATGGTATATCATATATACAGAATCATTATCATGTTATATTTATTATTTACATCAATTACACATCATTATTATACCCATCCAAATAATAATGTATTGAATAACAATTAAACCACGACGTGGAGACGATAATCTGTTCGTATGCACGTATTGTGACATGTCATTCAAAGGATGGATAGAATAATGAATATGGTTGTACCATATTCATAATAACATCACAGCATATAGAATATACTATATTTATTATTTTATAATTGAAACAACAAAGAAAGATAAAGTGGAAGAAGAAAGGAACTTGAAAGAGGTGATGAAATATTTACCTCTTCTTCGGGTTCTTCCTTTTGATTTGATCAAAAGGGCTCCTTAGGATGGCTTTCTGACTAAAGGAGGGCCTCTAAGATAAATGAAGGATAGTTTAGAGGGTATTTGTTCAGGGTATGGCTGAGACAAATGGCTTGGATGTTGTGAATTAGGGAGAAGGGGGAGTGCCCATTTATAAGAGGGGTGAGGAGCACCTTTGGAAAGACTATAAATATTATTTTATAATAAAATCATTTTCGTTTTCTAATGGCTCAAAAATGAATTATTTAAAGGATAAGGGTGGTATGAATCAAACATCACTCATCCAATAGGTTTTAGACAGTTTTGGGTCACTATATTAACATTATCTTTTAGATTTAACTTTTAGTTCAATAGTTTGACATTTACCATGTCTCTTTGTATTTTTATATTATATGGTTAATAAACATACTATATACTTCCAAGAGAACCCCAAGTGGTTCATTAAAGATACACCTATCATTATATAAGTCTTTTTGAGAAACCATAGATTTTTAGGAATATAATATCAATTAATAATATAATATTTGTTTTAAAAACCCTTTTATGTCAATTTTGACACTATTTGGTATTTTGTTTTTGCTAAATTCATAATCGCATTATTACTTAAAAAAAATTCATCTAAAAAACCCTAATATGTAAAAGTAACATTGAAAATTAGTGTAATTCATAAAAAGTCACAAATTACATTTATTTGGATATTCATAAAATCAAGTATTTTAATATTTCATTAATATGGTAATTACTGCATCATCATTTTGTCATAAATAAATTTAATTATTTAATGTCTAAAAATTATAAATAAATAACTATTATGTAGGAAATATTTTTATCTTTCTAATTAATATTTATTGTCGAATTTATCTTATGTATAACCCTATATTAAAAATATTTTAGTTATTAAACTTTTATTTTAACTCTTTTAACTCTTCTTTAAATAAAATAATAATAAATGTCCTAATCTAATCCATGTGGACATAAAGGAACATATTTTATTCCTAATGTTGTTTTTGGTCGAATTACACTTATCCAATAGAATTAGGACATGTTTTAGGGTAATAATAATATCATTTTTACACTTAATTACCCTTTTTACTTTTAAACGTGGTAAATAAAAGTAAAATTTTACTATTCCAAAAAAATAATATTCATCTTATTGAACCAAATTTTACTTACTGATATCAGCCGTGTCTCTCAGATTTTTGAAATTCAACTCACAGAAGTGGTAAAATTATGTTTTATTTGAATAAGCAAATTCTCCTAGGAGGTGGGTAAAAGACGGTGAAAAGTTCTATAAAATTTTTATATATCTAAAATTATTATAAATTGACTCCAATGAATTAAATTAAACTTATATAAGTATGATATATCTATTTTGACTTAAAATAAATTTAAATAAAACAAATAATTATTTAAATAAAAACTCAGATTTAAACTATAACTTAGTGTTTTTCATTATTCATCAATAATTGAATGTTTTCAGAAAAATACCAAAATTTCACCCTAGGCTAATTTCGATATTCTAAATCCAAAAATGAAGTCCATTTTGAATGATAAAATTTATAAAATTTCAAAAATTGGGTATTACTATTCATAACGGCATGTTTGATGGGTTGTGGTGTATAAGAACTCGATGTTGCATACAACACATGCTACTCTATTATTCAAAGAGAAGCATACCATGGAAGCTTGGGGTGTTTCATCCTCCCCTCCTTCAAATAATTTCATCCTTGAAATTTCTAGAATATTACTGCATAAAAAGTTCAGGTGGTTCTTCATCATATGTTCCTCGGGTTACCACGTTGCCTCTTCCATCTTATGGTTTCTCCATAGAACTTTTACCAGACGAGTCGTCCGGTTTCTCAACACCTTTTCTGTTGTATCAAGAACCTTGATAGGCTCTTTTCAATAAGACAGACCGGGTTCCAGTTCTAATTCATCATAGGTGAGTACATGTGTTGGATCAGGCATGTATTTCCTCAACAGTGATACGTGGAACACATCGTAAACTTTGGAGAGACTTGGTGGCAATGCCAAACGGTAAGCTGCAGCCCCAATTCATTCTAGAATTTCAAAAGGTTTGATGTACCTAGGACTTAATTTTCCCTTCATCCCGAAATGTATAACACCCTTCCATGAATATACCTTCAAGAAAACATGATCACCTACCTGAAATTCCAAATCCTTCCTTTGGTATTCAACATAGCTCTTCTACCTATTTAGAGCTGCTTTGATGTGGTTTTGAATTACCTTCACCTTTTCCATAGTTTCCACCACAAGTTCTAGGCCAATGAGTTTTCTTTCACCAACATCATCCCAATAGGTTGGTGTGCGACATCTCTTTCAGTATAATGCTTCAAATGGTTCCATCTAAATATTGATCCCACATACCTTGAAAGTCAACTAAGAAAGATCTCAACATATCTTCTAAGGTTTGAATAGTCCGTTCTGATTGTCCAACAGTTTGAGGGTGGTAGGCAGTGCTCAAACGAAGCTCAGTATCCAGGGATTTCTGAATACATTTCTAGAATCTTGATGTAAAACATGGATCACGATCAGAAACAATCGATAGGAACACTCCATGAAGTCTCACAACTTCATTAATATATAGTCTTCCTAGACATTTAAGTGGTAAATCTTCCCTTATAGCAAGAAAATGTGCCGACTTGGTAAGACGATCAACAATGACCCATATTGCATCATTCCTTCTAGGTGTCTTTAGTAGTCCCATGATAAAGTCCATCGTGATATCATCCCATTTACACTCAGGTATGGGAAGAGGTTTCATGACTCTTCCAGGATGTTGCCTTCCAGCTTTCACTTGTTGACAAACCATACATCTTGACACAAAATCAACAATCTCCCTCTTCATGTTTTCCCTCAAAAAATGTTCCTTCAAATCTGTATACATTTTGGTGCTACTAGGGTGTATAGAGAAATTGGAACAATGAGCATCATCCAACAATTCCGTTTTTAGATCAGGTATATAGGGAACACAAAGTATCTTCCCAATTTTCAAAATTCCATCTTCATACACAGTCACTCAATCTCCCATCATTCGCATCTTTAATCTTCTTTTGAAACTCTTCATCATCGATCTGAGAACTATTTATCCTTTCTAGTAAATATAGTTTGGAAACCATTTGAAAAATTATTGATGTTTCCCCTTCCATGGTGATTCCCATATCCATCTTTACTAGATCCATGTATATAGGATCATTTTCAACTCTCATATTTTCCAATACTCCATGATCCTTTCTACTTAAAGCATCATCCACCTTATTTTCCTTCCCTGGGTGTTAGTGTATCGTGCAATCATAATCCTTGAGTAGTTCAAGCCATCACCTTTTCCACATGTTGAGTTATTTTTGTGAGAAAATATACTTCAAACTCTTGTGATCGGTATATATATCACATTTTCACTATAGGGATAGTGTCTCCAAATCTTCAAAGAAACGATTACAGCTGTTAACTCAAGATCATGAGTAGGATAGTTTTGCTCATGAAGTTTTAGCTATCATGATGCATAGGCAATAACCATATCATTCTGCATAAGGACAGAACCATGTCCTTTTTTTAAGCATCACTATAAATATCAAACCCATCATTCCCTGATGGTAGAGTCAATATAGTATCATTGACTAATCTTATCTTTAGTTCTTCAAAACATTTTTCATAGTCTTTTGTCCAAAAAAATTTAACCCCTTTTTGTGTGAGATTTGTTAACGGGTTAGCCAACTGAGGAAAATTTCGGATGAAACATCGATAATAACCTAATAAACCAATAAACCTGTGTACCTCAGTTATATTCATCAGTGCTGACCATTATTTTAATTCTCTTGTCTTAGAAGGATCAACGAAGATTCCATCCTTAGAGACAATATGGCCAATAAAAGAAATCCCCTGAAGCCAGAATTCCCACATGCTAAACTTCCCATATAATTCATGTCTTCTATGAGTCTTCAGGATAATGCGCAAGTGATTTTAATGATCTTCATAGATTTTGGAGTATACCAAGATATCATCAATAAATACCACTACAAATTCATCAAGATATTTTTAGAAAAACCTATTCATTAGATACGTGAAGACAGAGGGTTCATTAGTCAATCCAAAAGGCATTACTGTAAACTTGTAATGCCTGTACCTAGTTCGAAATGCTGTTTTGAGAATGTATTCCTTCTTCACACACAACTAATGATATCCAGATCGAAATTCAATCTTTGAAAAGTATTTAGCTCCATGAAGTTGGTCGAATAATTCATCAATGTGAGGTAGGGGATACTTGTTCTTTATTGTTATAGCATTGATCTCCTTGTAGTCAATGCAAAACCTCATAAATCCATCATTTTTATTAACAAAAAGAACAGGGGATCCCCATGGAGAAACACTAGGGAGAATAGATCCCTTATTTCTCACTTACTCTAGTTTTTTCTTTAGTTCCACTAATTCCAAAGTGTCCATTCTATAAGGGGTATTCGATATGGGCCTTGAACTAGGAATTAAATCAATGGAAAACTCATTTTATCATTCTAGAGGATGTCCAGGTAAATCTTCTGGAAACACATAAACATATTATTTCACAATAGTTAAATCCTCTATTTGAACATTCCTTTCCTCACCCACAATCATTTCATTCACTTCCTCCCCAATAATTGAATTTAGTTGAGCAACTGGGGGTGGATCTAGATAAGAATTAGGTGGTGACATTTCTACTCTAAAGATAATGTACTCCTTATCATCATCAAAAATTGTAACCTCCTTCTTCTTACAATAAATTTTTACATCATGGTCCGAAAGCCAATCCATACCGAGGATTATATCAAATTAAATCACAGGTATGATGATGAGATCAACCAATAAAGAACATTTATATACCCAAATGGGGAATGATTCACAAAAAACTGTTTCAATGATACTTCCCTTAGGATTTTTGGCTGAAAATTCCCTTGTTAAATCAAATTGGAAATATCTATTTTTTTAGAAAACTAGGATGATATGAAATAATGCTATGACCCAGAATCAAATAAATCATTTTCTAAACTTGAGGAAACCATTAAATTACCTGCCACTAAGTCTTTCAGAGCTTCAACCTCAGCAGTAGTGATAGCATAAGCTTTACCTTGATCCCTTAATCATTTATGAGTTAAGTTCCTCTGATTCTCAAGATATTCATTTGCATAATGCCCCCTTTCTCTACAATTGTATCATTCAACATCGACAACCTCTTTCTTCCCCTTGCAATCACGAGCCTGGTGGACTTTTTCACCACACTTGTAACAGACTCCCATTAACTTTCAGAAAGTACCAGGGTGTTTCTTCCCACAATTACTGCAAGATGGATATTCAACTTTTCTCTTCTTCCCCTTATTTCCATTTATAGAGTGTTCAATAGATCTCTTCATCTCTTTCTTTTCTTTAAAGTCGTAAGACTTAGAGAATTATTTTTCTTCCATTATAGCACATGAGACAATATCTTCGTATGACGAGAAGTATTGTGAGACTAATGATCGACGGAGAAATGGTTTTAACGAATCAAATAAATGATCAATCTTACTTATTGGTTAATTTATATAATCTGCATCATGCCTCTATAACCTTGTAAAGTTAGTTTCATACTTTTCCACATTCTCATCCTCCTTTTGCCTCAGACTCATAAATTTTCTTTCCATGTCCTCTTGATGGTCATGAGGAAATTATTTTTCTAAGAAAATTTCTTTAAACTCACTATATTACATAATTGATACTTACTCATCTTCCTTTTTGTTTTGAATCAATGACCACCATTGATCAGCATCTCCAGTGAGGTAGTAAACTGCTATGAAAACTTTTTCCCTTTTTCTACTCCCAAAGGTGTGGAATATTTTCTCTAAGTAATTTATCCACTGCTCAGCCACTAATGGACTAGTACTACCATTTAATGTTGGTGGTTGTTTCCTCATGAAGTGATCTTACATTGATCCCCCACGCTGTGGATCAGGGTGCTCCATATGGGTAGGATTATTATTCATAACTAGAGTGAGTTGTCCCAATATGGTGATTAGCTAATCAAAACCATTTGCATCACCAACTCCACTATAATTATCTTTAGTAGGAGGAAAATCCCTACATGGAGTGAGTGCATTATTACAGTTTCCATTCCTTCCACTAAGCGCCATTTCTATACAATGGCATAAACTATATTAGTTTATAAATCAAAATACATAAATCCAAACTTGTAAAACACTTAACATAAGTTGAACAGTTTATGGATATAATCCATAATCATAAAAATGTTTTCTTTGAGAAATTATATACTCATAAACTCTTCATAATGGTTTTTAATGAAAATGAGAATTATCCTAAGCATATCCCTCGAGAGTGTCGTAACCAAGAGTGCAGCAAGGCCCCTTATCATGCACCAGTTCCCATTTGAGTCTATCTCAATGCGGTGTTTTTAGGTTTTACCCCTAGGTACATCTGTGCCAGAGCTGCCTCTACCTACTCATATCCAGATAGGGATGTATTGCTTGGAAAACTCATAAAATCTCTAAAATAACAAAATTTTAGGTAGTTCTTCTATACTATTCATCAAAGTCTATCTTAGGGCCATGGGATCTAATCATATTTTATCTAAATCTAGTTTCTAAGGTCTGTACTATACTTTTTCTGATACCAACTGTAACACCCCAACCCCAGTATCCCAGATTTGGTGCATTATTACATATCATTGGCATCATCATAAAAGATCAAGTCTCAAAAGACCGATTAGTTTAGTAGCCTTGTAAGTACAAGATACATTCATAAGGTTTACATTACATCATAAAATATAAAACTAAAACAACATTGTTTTCATAGACAACACTGAGATCCCATGGAATATCCCTATAGGTCATTCATAATATACTTCTTTACATCCCGAGAAAAATAAAAATAGAAAGGGGTGAGCTCAGATGCTTAGTAAGGATAATAATATTGGGGAAACTTTCATAAATAAGCATAAACATTTAGAGAAATGTATAAAACTAAAACAAAATCCTTTTAAACTTGAACTTCAGCATAATATGGAAAATATAAAATCAAAATAGTTCCATTTACTTACTCACATGGATATTCTACTTGTTGAATAATCATATGCAATATCAATAGCCACTTTCATAATGATGGAATGCATAATGCCAGAATTTCATAACCACATAGTCAAGGCCTTGTGCCAAAACTACAAATAAGATTTTGTCAAGGCCTTATGCTAGGACACTAGTTTTTATCATGAGACATACCAATGCATCGAGGAGCTATAGTGGGCTCCACCAGTCACATACTAAGTCCAATGCATTCCTCATACGAAAAGGTTTAATGATAACATAAACATTCATATTAAAACTGGCTTACGAAATGTCAATAATTTATCCATAAAACATGAATGGTATTAAATAACACATCCAAAGTAAAACATATCAGAAAACCTTCAATACAATATGGAAGTTTTCTTTCATAATAAATCAACTTCAAACAAACATATAATCCATCAAAGGATGTTGACATAGATGAAATCAAAACCTTTTTAGAGAAATATCTATTTCTATTTTGAAATCATTTAAAAGTCACTTAATTATAAAAGAAAACATTTATATTTGAAATTTTTTTTATAATGTTGTAAGGTAAGATTTTATGATGTTATAATGGCGAAAAAAGCCGCACCCTCCGTATAAGTTAAAAAAAGACATTCTTACCTTAATTTTGTTGAAAATGTTATAAAGGACCTTGTTTGGAAAACGATGGAAAGATTCCTTTATAAAAATATTATAAAAGTAAAACAAGGGAATAAATGAATTTGACCCATAGTCTATAAAATATTAAGAATGTTTTGAAATACATTTTTAAGAAACATGGATGTGGATGATAAAGAGGTTTCAGTAGATAATTATATATAAACAACCTCGGATAATGAAGAGATTGTAAAATTAACCCTTACCTTGTAATTTTCATTGGTCGAGGGTAGGTTAACCTCTTGTATAATGGTGAAATAATTTTTATTAAATTATAAAATAATCATATACATTAATATGATATCATATATGATCTTTTAACATTGCCTTGTTAATAATATCGTAGTATTATCGTTGTTTCGGGTGTTAACATATTAGTTTTCCTTTATATTAATTGTTATGTGAGTCATATTTGTTATGGATGGGATGTATATTATTCATATACAGAATGATATCAAGTCTTTAAACATTATTTTTAATCATCAAATGAAAATTATTCTTGAATGGATACGATGAGGAAGGAATCTCAACATGTTCGTGGAGACGGTAATCCGTACGTACGGACAAGCGACAATGGATGGAATGAAAGAAAAATAAATAATAATTAAACTATACAAAGCTATCATATTATACTTAATATTATATATATTTATTAAATAATTTATCATGAATAGATATATGAAAAGGAAATTTATAAAAAACTACATCACTTCATTAGAGTAATATACAACATGAACTAATGAGCAATGTTATCAATTTACCATGGAAGTGAACATAAAAAAAATAGATACATCATTAAAATAATAATATATCATTATATTAAAAGTAATAATTTCAAAATTTAATGATTTTTATAGATCATTGGGAGGATATTTTGGTAGAAAAAAACATGAAAATAATTTGTGAGAACAAATAACTCTACTTGGGGTACCCCCCTTTGGAAGGAACCTTAAGGCTTCTAGGATTGGTATTTTAGGAAGAGGACATAAAGGTCTAATAAAATGATGATGGATATTTTTTTTGTAGACCATGGTCTAGAAAATGGTTCATGTGATGTGGATAATAGATGATAAGAAGTGACATTTTATAATTGAGGGTAGTGGAAAACATTTATTTATTAGGAATATTAAAATATTATTATGTCACCTCCTGGGAAAGTGGATCCAATGATTCCAATATACTATAATGTGAATTGGTTGGTTATAAATAATCATATATAGGGGATATATACTTTTTTCTATGTTAGTTAAACACGTATATGTTTATTTTAACCCACAATTAACACTTTTATCCTTTACTGTGGTAATTTTTTTAGCATGGTTACTATTAGTTATGACATAAAATAATGTTGTACAACTGACCTATTATTAAATATTATGGTTAAAAGTATTTAACCCATTTTATAATATTATACTTCATGATGTGTTAGATATTAATTATTATGTCCACAAAAAAACAATTTTTTTTTAAAGAAATGAATTTTTATGCATAAATCCAAATTTAATCAAAGTTATTACTTCTGGAAACCAAATAATTTTATAAATAAATAGCGCATCATTTTATATGAATATTCAATACATCCCATGTAAAACCTTCTAAATAACTATAACAGTTTTCTAAAATTTAAGACTAGGTACATAATTTTTTTATTTTATAAAGGATATTCAACATCTCCCACAAACTTCTTCTAATATAGTAGCCTCACTAGTCATTCCATATATAATTTTTTTTCATATCCTGTGGAAAATGAAAAGATAAGGATGGGTGATATCAGATTCCCTGTAAGGTTAAACATAGGAGATATCATGAAATGGGAATAAATGAGAATAAATAATACTAATGGTTACATAATATTATTATAGAATACAAAATTCATACCAAATAATTAGTGATCTGTAATAAGGAATCAAGGAATAATGATTTTTTAGAAAATATATAATTATTAACTAAGAAGAATATTAAATAATCATTATTGATCCATGAAAAAATATCTTAATATTAAGATATAGCTTTGTGGAATACAAATATACATTGAAAATCATTTCCATATTCTAGGGTCACTTCCAATACTATCAAAGTGGATTGAGGTCTCTCCCCATTACATCATTTGATAAGTAAATGTTCACTCACAATACTATCAAAATACAAAGATTCCCTTAATAAAATGGGATAAATTCACATTAAAATCCATATTATATCATGGTATATCAATAATTACCCATTTAGTTGGAGGGATATATAATACTAAGAAAAACTATTAGAATATTAAAACTATATAAGTGTGTTTCATAAGACCAAAAAAATCATCATTTCAACATAAAAAAACTAGAGGAATGGAAATAGTTTTCATAAATTTTTTATAATTTTATCCTAGCATAGATCATTAAAAATAAACAATAATTCTAATGATTTCATAAAAAATTAATTAACCCTTTGGAGAGAAATAGGTTCCATTGAATCATCCATGAATTATGATAATAATAAGATTTAAAAAGATAAAATGTTGATTTTCTCATAATATCATATCCATAGTTAAGAATAAAAATACATAATGTATATTTATGGAAATAAAAAATAAATTTAGAGAAGCATTTGAATATTTCTCTAAAAATAGAGAAAATACCATTTCTAATTAGTATCTTTAAAAACTAGAAACTCATGAATAATGAGAAAAATAATTTATATTAAAATTAAAATGGGGACATATAGAGTGATATTTAAATCAATAATTGGTTTATATAATGAAAATATAAGTTCATCCCATATAATTTAAGAGACAACATTATTTTCTCCCATTCATATAATGTAAAAAAACAAATCATTTATAAATCATTTTCAAGTTATTTTTTAAATAAATAAATTTAATGTTATTAAAAGTGGTCTTTTATAAAAAAATTAATATATTTATAGAAAATTACAAAAAATATTTTTATTTTCAAATACATAGAAGAAAAATCTTATTGATAAAAGGGGAAACAAGTTCAGTTTTTTTATAATATTTTCTTGATCATTTTAAATAACAACTAGAGAATAATTGTGTTATTACATGAATATCTAGGAAAAACCTTAAGAAATTAAAATATATTTCTTATAATGTACCATATCCCTATAATTTCCATTAATGTAAATTTTTCATTGAAAATCTTATAATGAAACGAGATTATAATGTAAACCATTACCTCATGTCATATCCTGCTTCACCTGAATTGAAACATCTTATATAATAAATATTAATATATTATAAATAAATTAGGGAAACATATTTTTACAAAAAAATATTGTTCATAATTTATTTATAATTACCATTTACCATTTTATTAACAATTATTCATGAAAATGAAAACTTATCGGATGACTGGACTATTTTCCATCAATGTTTTAGTTTGATGGTTATGATCCTCAAATAATTATCCTTATTTCATCATATATATAATATTAATCATTCCATTAGTGTAATATTTATTAATTATATAAAATTTTATAACCATAAATATAAAGAGGTGATGAAAAATTATTTACATCACTTCATTGACGTACTAGTCAACACATATACACAATTGATAATTTCAGTTTTTGATGAATGGAATGTAATAATTTTATATAATAATTAAAAATTAAAAAAAATTATTATATAATGAATTTAATATATTTCAATTAAATATATCCTTATGAAAATCCATGTATAGATGAAGTTAAAAATTAATCACATCACATTGTGGATGTGGTAATCCATAATTTCCCATTAGCGACATTATCATTTTTGAAAGGATTGCAAGAAGATATAAAATAGCTATATAATTAACATAAAAAATATCATTATAGTGAATATAAAAATTTCATAATTTTCTAATGGTTATATAATACTTATAGGAGGTATAATAATAATGAAATAATAGAAATACTGATAAGAACATATATATCTTATTTTAGTATTCTCCATCGAAAAGAACATTAAGTCTTCATGGATTGTAATTTTTTCACTACCATGACTTTAAGGACATTATTAATGATGTTTTTTTGTTTATTTTTGAATATATTGTACAAGATAGTGGGATGAAGTGGTTTGGAGTATAATATAGAATAGTCTCCCATTTATAAATAAGGGTACTATAACTCTTACAAATACATAAAAAATTAGAATCTAATAAAGTGGTAATAAAGTTCATTTGGAAGAAAAAAATCCCAAATTAGATGATATGATAATTATAGGACAAAATAAATTTAAAAAATAGGATTTAGATATTTTTTAAATTATTTTAACCCTTATCACTCTAGTTTTACTTCTTATTAACCATTTTATTATTTTTTGTAATAATGAAATTTTAAATCAGTTATTATTCACTATTATAAAAAATGAAATTAACCTCATTAGAAAATGTGTAAAATTATATTCTGATAATTGAGATAATTTTATAATATTAAATATCTATGAGTTGTAAAATTCATTTCAATATAAGTCTATAAAACTCATTAAATAAATTTTTTAGAAAAATCAATTTTAATAAAAATTGAATTATTTTTTTTGTCATTAATTTTAAAAACATTTGGTGAATTTTAGAAAATTTTATTGAATATATTAACTAAATATTATATTAAAATCATTCACTAATAGGGATTTATTTAATTTATTAAAATCAAAATACATTGTATGCATAAAAATTATTTACCAAAAATCATCTACCTTTTCCATTAAAACTATTTTGCTTTCATTTATATCCAATTGATAAAAAATGAATTTAGTTTCTATATATATAAATAATTTATATAACTTAATTCTCTCTATTACTATATGAAAAAATGACTATATGGTACATGTTAGATTTAATAATAATATTGCAATAGTGTATCACAATTTCATTAAACACAATGTTCCATGTAATGAATGATATCAAAGAGATAGAACATACTTTATTATAAATGTATCATAAAATTTTATGGTGTAACTTTATACCCCATTATAATAAAATTTCATTCAAAATTTATTAAATTTAATACAAATAAATGAGGAAACTTATTCCTCGTCACATCCTCGCATTACATTTGTAACGTCCTGAACTAGGAACCACGAGGTAGTGTCCCGAAACGGTTCACTACACAACCTCAAGCACACCTCCCCATACACTAGAGGCTACCAACTAGTAGCGAGGGTCTAGTAAGTAATTCATGGGGAGACTATACTCTCATTTATCAAAGAAAAACGTCAAAGAAAATAAATAAACAAACACAGAAGAATATATAACCCAAAAAATACTCATGTACCAAGATAACCAAATAAGAAATTTACTACTCATCTGAAAGAGAAATCTTTATATTCCAATATAAGTTTCAATTGTTTATAATGAAAATGAAAGTAAAGACATTAATATTCCCCAAGAGGGTTCCAAACTATGTCTGGTCCCCTTATCCAAGATCCATAAGAAATCAGCACTACATCCCAGAGCCTTTTCCTTTATCCTATCCTAAAACAATATAATCTATTCGGGTACCGACCAGGTAACCAAAATAGGGCATGAGTACAACTAAGTAGGACACCACCAAGGGTTTATAAAACAAGTCTAGTCAAAAGATAATGTATGAAGTTATATAAGAAATATGTACAATGCATAAATAACTAGTTATTACATTATAATTTATTCTTATCTAACTACATTATGTCCAGTGCTCCCACGGAGACCCATACCCCATTACTAGCTCTGTATCTTGACGATGCCCAAAGTTTTCCCTAGGTAATATCATATATTAATACATACTTCTTTCTATAGATCTAAGTATTCAAAGGTGCTACGATATCTCAGCACCTGATTCGAATCATTCCAGGGTTCGAAATATTCTCGTGTGAGACCATAAATCAGATTTCCATTATTTCCATTATTTAATTTCACATTTATAAGCCACATTTTCAAAGTTAATAATATCACAAATATAATTAAGATGCCCATTTTACCATCATTACTCCCCAATAGAATGACCATGTAACCATTCTCTTTACTCATAAGTAAGATGACCATGTTACCATGATCACCCTTAATAGAATGACCACGTTCCCATTCTATTTACTCATAAGTATAATGACCATGTTACCATGTATACTTATCAATTTAGAATGACCATGTTCTGATTCATTCACACACAATTAAATCATAATTAATTATCTATATAGATTCCATTACTAATCCACCAATTAGTTAAAAACATCAAAAAAATTCATTAACATAACAATTAACTAAATGCCTTAATACCGTTAATTAATTCAATAATTAATTAACCAATATCACAATTAATATCCCATAATTAATGTTACAAAATTAGTTATCTCATTATAAATCTCAACTCTTCATAATAAATCCCATAATTAATTATCTATACCAAAATCTGAAATCCCATAATTAATTCACAAATAATTATATCAACTTAACAAATTATATATCTCATAATTAATCCCCAGATTAATTACCAATATTAAAATCCATAAATATTTTAATCAGTTCCAGAAATTCATTATCTAATTGGTAATCCCCATAGTCTCATGATTAATTCCTCAACTAATCATTTAATTCAACAATTCTGTGATAAATAAATTAGTCAACCTAATTAACCCAATTTAAGAAAATCAATAGCTAAAGGAAGCTTGAAATTCTAAAATTTTCATATATGTATCAAATCCAAAACTATGGGAATTATATATTAGACCACCAAACTAGATTCATTGGAAGCCGTTCTCTCAATGGAAATCCCTAAAATCTGAGTAGTGCAATGACGTAGATATGAATTCCGAATCTAAATCCCAAAACCACAACCAAGATATAAAGATCTATTAAATTTATATCTAGATCTAAAATCATAGATTCATATCTCACCAAATAGGTTTATATCTAAATAAAAAGAATGGATATCTACCATCAAAAGATCAAGTAAATAGAGGATAATGAATGAGAAAGGCATTGGGATGAGATCCACTTATCGGGTGGAGATTGGATCTTCGATTTTAAATTTCAATATCAAATAATGGAGGTATTATGGACCTTGAATCCCTCCAGGTCAATGTTAGAACCATTATTTACCCTTATTAAAGTAAAATCATGAATTAGAGATGTATATGAGAAGAAACAGATCACTATAAGGTATAAACAAGAAAGATCCACAATTTTAGGATCTCACTGCTGACCTGCACACTATTTAGTCACAAGTTTAGACAATCCATGTGCTAACAACGCGTTAGACACTGATTCAAGGAGTAACTCACATGGTTTCCTCACACTGCCTCCCAAACCATGATTTAACTATGTTGATGCCACTACCTCAAAATACCAAAATAGCGCACGATTTCTCCTAGACAGCTACACAATTTGTACAAACTGTGTGCTAACTATACACAACCCCTTTTCTCTAAAATTTTCTTAGACACCACCCAAACAGATCCCAAATCATAACACCCATTAAAGTAACATAAGTAAAAAACAAAAAGTACCTGAAATCACACAATAAATAACTCTAGAAAATTTTGGGATCTTACAATCCATCAACCTTATAAAATCTCATCCTCATGCTGAACACCCAATTATTTATAAGATTTTGAGAAAAAAAGATCAGGAAATTGATCCCACATATCTGATTCTCTTTCCCATGTTTCATCTTGTACTCATCCATGTTTCCATAATACCTAAAGTATCGCCATGGTCTTTCTCTGCAACACTTTCTCACTATGGTCCAACACACGTATCTGATGTTCCTAGAAGGACACATATATCTCAAGGTCAACCTCATCCACATAGATCACATGAGAAGGGTTAGGGTGATATTGATAAAGTTGTGATACATGGAAAACATCATGCATAACATGATATCTCTATTGAAGAGCCAATCATTATGCCATCGAACCGATTATATCCACTATATCAAATGGTCCAACAAACCTAGGCACAAAATTTCCCTACCTCTGTATCTTGCAGTGACCCAACCTAGGAGAAACATGAAAGAATACACGATCACCCTCTATAAAATATAGGGGTCATCTCCATATTCAAGAATATTTCTTCTATATAATCTGATCCATATCCATATTTTTTCCAAATCAATTGTACCTGCTCAGATGTCTCCTGCATGAGACTCAGTCCCAACAACTCTGAATCACAAACCTCCATCTAGTATAGAAGTGATCTAAATGGCCTACCATAAAGATCCTCATATGGATCCATATCTATAGTTACATGATAAATTTTTTATAAGTGATATCCACTAAAGACAAGTGATTTTACCAAGATCCACTGAATCCAAGAACACATGCTTGTAGAATATACTCAAGCACCAATATTGTACATTCTGACTGCCCATATATCTGTTGGTGGAAATCCAAACACAATAATACCTTTGTGCTAAGTGTTTTTTGAAAGCCCTATCAGAAGTGTGAAGTAAAGTGTAAATCACGATCTGAAACTATAGTCCATGGCACTCCATGTAGATAGACTATATCTTGAATATAAATTTCTCCCAACTATTCTACTATAAAGGTTATCCTTATAGAAAAGAAATGAACTACCTTTTACAGTTGATCCACAATGATGCAAATAGAGTCATTATTCTTAAGAATCATTGATATTCCCACATAAAAATACATGGTCACATAATACCACTTCCATTTCGGGATGAGAAACTGCTATATCAAACCTATAGGTTGTTGATTCTCCATATTCACCTACTCATAGGTGAAGAATCTTGTCCCAAAACCTGCTATTTTATTTTTCATACCTGGACCACAAAACTGCCATCATAGGTCATGATACATTTTGGTTACACTTGGATGCACCAAAAATTTTGAGGCATGAAATTCCTAAATGATCTTCTATCACATGATCGCAGATACCAAACCATGATTCTTCATATATTTAATCTCATACTCATCTACCAACCTGTCCAAAGATGTCTCCCACCTTCAAAGATTTCCCTAAAAGATAGGCATTCTAGATATTCATACTTTATATCACTAGTCTATATCAAAAGCATACACTCCGCTGCAACTAAAAACAAAGTCATATTCTAATGACTCTCTTGAACAACCACATGAATTTTAGCTAGCAAGGTCATCAACTTCGACTCTTTACTTGACTCCTGAACCATTTGAGTCTGAGTTTTCCTGCTTAAGGAATCTTCCACACTATTTCCCTTCCTGGGGGTATATGCTAGTTCAAAATCAAAATACTATATATACTCAACCCATATCCACAGCTGAAGATTCAAATCATGCTGTGAAAATATATACTTTATCCTCTTGTGATATGTATAAACTATAAACTTTTCTCCCAAAATATAGTGTCGCCAACACTTAATATCATAAGGCACCACTTTCAAATCAAGGTTGTATATAGGGTAATTCTTTTTATGAGGCCTCAATTGTCAAGAAACATTTTCCACAAATCGATCTCCCTATATTAGAACATCTCCAAGTCTAATCCCAGAAGAATCAAAATAAACCATATACTCCTCACCCGACTCACGTAGGATCAAAATTGGTTCCAATGTTAAGTGCTTCTTCAACTCCTGAAAATATCTCTCAAAATCCTCTGACTATTCAAACATCACTCCCTTTTTGGTTATGCTAGATGAAGATTCTACCAAATAGGAAAATACATGGATGAATATCTTGTAATATCCAGCTAATCCTATAAAGATTCAGATATTAAATTTTTTTGGGGCTAATCCCAAGAAACCATTGCATAAACCTTCTATAGGTCCACTGAAACACCTTCCTCCGAGATGATGTGCCCTAAGAAGTGTACACAGTCAATCAAAAAATTGACACTTATATATCTTGGTGTATAACTGATTCTATCCCAGTGTTCTCATGATGTTGTTAAGATGTTGGGAATGATCATCATGAGTCTTAGAGTACATCAAGATGTCATCCAAAAACGCAACCACAAACTGATCCAGATATAGATTAAATATCATATCCATCTAATCCATAAACACTGATGGTTCATTTATCAACCCAAATGTCATTACAACAAACTCATAATGTCCATACCATATTTTGAAAGAGGTTCTCAGTATATCATAATTCTACACTCTCAACTGAAAATACCATAATCTCAAATCAATCATTGAGAACACACCTTCTCTATTAAATTGATCAACCAGATCAATAATATACATAGGAGGATATGGGTTATTTATTGTCATTTTGTTCAACCTTTAGTAATCGACAGAAAAACATAAACTCCTATCAACCTTCTTTGTGAAAAAAAAAACAGGTGATACCTAAGGTGATGTACTTGGATTGATAAATAAATTATCCTCCAACTCCTCCAACTGAGTCTTAAGCACTTGAATCTCAATCAGTGTCATTCTATATAGTGGAATAGATACTAGATCAACCCCTGAAATGAGATCAATTGTGAATTATACATCTCTCTTTGGTGGAAGCCCTGAGAAGTCATTAAAAAATAAATCCTAAAATGTTCCATAATTGGTGGAAGGACATCTTTCTTAACATTCCTGTTATCCAATAATATACTAGAAACATGGAATGTGAGATCTCCCAGTTTCTGAGTAGTTGGCCTTGATCAGCCTTCCTAGATATCCCATTCTCCATGACGAGTATACTGGTCACCCTTAGGGGGTCACTCTAGTATGGTAACAATCAATGGGGGATCGATAGGTGACTAGATAGTTATTCCCTATAATCAGGTCGAAGCCCATCATATTATGATCATAAAGATCCCATAGGAAACAATATTCCCCAATCTCTAGTGAAAATCCATTTTATAGAGAGATATCTCTAGACCGCACTCCCAAAAGTGTATCTATAGTCATTACCACACTCACAAACTCCACCATCAGGCTCAAACCATCAAAAAAAATTTCACATATAATGGAATGAGAGGAACCAGTATCAAAAAAGGAAATAACTAAAGTAGAAGCTACTAGATTAATACCTATCACTATCAATGTTACAACCTTGTTTTCCACAAGTGTAGGCTATACTGCATGTAATTATGTTGTCCCTCTTCCCTGTGATGCTATCTAATTCCCCTAAGTAGCACCACTTTGATGATGCGAGAGCTCTTTCCCAAAAGCACCATGCATGATACCTTTGTAGCCTCGACAAGTATAAATCCAAATTCCCACCTAATATGGTTTATAATATCATCTTCCCATACTCTGACTTTTCCCAGATTCTCCTTCAGTACCAATATGTTACTGCGACCTGCAGAATTTCTGTAGATGTATCATCTTTCCATAATATAGACACTCTACTAGTGGTCAGATATAGTGTCGATGATAGTGTCTTATCCTACCAAACTGATGACAGATCAACCCAGTAAGGTCTTGTCAAACATAACCTTATTTATGTGTACTCTGCTTCCCACTTCCTTGGCTAAAGTAGTTATAATAGCGCTTGCTACTCTCAGAAGTCGTACTTCCTAATCATCCAATGACAACTTCCTCTCCAAGAAGTCGTTCCATAAAATACCTCTAGTATGTTCGGTTCACACATGAATGTCCTACTAGTACTTCACTGATCCCTATAGCATATATGTATCCAAATTAAACCTCTTTTCAGCCAGATTCTATAAATGGTCAAGTATTGTCTACATAGAATCAACCCAGCATTCAGCCCCCTCTGGTCCACCCTCTCCTGTAAAAGATGGAGGGTGTTGCAACTAAAACTCCATTTTCAATTTGGAAACACCTTTTACAACTCTCCCTGGGTAACTTTCCTTAAATTTCATGATGTAAGAAAAGTTCTCTCAAAACTAATCCCCTTCATCTTTAGCTGGCATGATCGATGCCTCAAGTTCCCTAACTGAAAAATCATTCCTAGCCATACACCTAGATCATCCCCTAAACAAGAATTTTGGATTCATACTCTCTATAATTCCAAACACACATCTTAGGTGTCATATACCAACCATATAAAATTTAGGCAAGAGGAAATAATCAAAATAGGTTACAACATATATTTTCCACCAAACATCCCCAAATGGTCAAACTGAGGCATTATCACTACCCTTAACCATCATACTCCTAGGTTTTGGTCAACAAGGTTAAACACACTATCATAATCAAGTTTCCCATTTAGACACCCAATTATTCTCATTTCACATCACTTTTACAAACTTTATCAATTCTTGTTAGGAACAATTTTCATTTTAATATCACAAACAAGGAAAACAGTTCATGTTTAACAACTTACCCCTAACCAATTATCCAGTGCATGCCTAAAATGATGAATTTCACAATATCCTTGAGTGCCTAGAATGATTCATTTAAAATCAAATGTCATGCCATTCTAGTCCACATATCAATACTAAATAATTCTTATAAATAGTAATCACATCACACCACAAGTACATCACCCAGGGTGAAATAATATTTAACTATAATATCAAACAATAATAAAAAAAATCCCACCCTGAGTACCTAGGGTTTCTCTTATACATCATTTTGTAACTCCAATGCACGATCTCATTACCAAGCCTCAAATATTGCTAGTATCCTATCTAATTTTCCCAAAATAGTAATACAAAAAAGAATAAATAAAACTGGACCTCTAAAACCACATTGTAACATCCCGACCCGGGAACCATGCGACGGTGTCCCAAACTGATTCACTACATGAACTCAAATGTGCCTCCCTATATGCTAGAGGCTACCAACTAGCAGTGAGGGTTTTGTAAGTCATTCATGGGGGGAATATATCCCCATTAATAAGAGCAATACACTAGCATAAATAAATTAAAAAACATGAAAGAATATACATCCATAAAAACACTAATGTCACAAGATAACAAAACATGAAATACAATACTCAACTAAAAGGGAAAACATGCTATGCTAATATAAGTTTAAAGTGTCTATAATTAAAATGAACGTAAAAACACTATGACTCCCCAAGAGGGTTCTGAACCATGTTTGGTCCCTTCATCCAAGCTCTATCCTAAACTAGTAATCCATTATAAGGCCTTTTCCCTTATCTTGTCTGGAAAAAATATAATCTATTTGGGAACCGATCATGCAAACCAAATAGGGTGCGAGTACAACTTAGTAGGACACTGCCAATGGTGTTTAAAACAAGTCCAGTCAAAAGATAGTCTATGCAGTTCTATAAGAAATATGTACAATTCATAAATAACTAGTTATTAAATTATCATTTATTCTTATCTATGTACATTAACTCTAGGGTTCCCAATGATACCCGTACCCCAATACTATATTCATTTCATTCTAGAGCCCAAATTGTGCCCTAGGTAATATCATATCTTAATAACTACTACTTCCCATAGTTCAAAGTATTCAAAGGTGCTATGATATCTCAGTACCTGATTTTACTCATAAGTATAATGAACATGTTGAAGTTCCCAATCAGGATCTAAGTATCACTGAGAGGGGGAGGGGGTGAATCTGTGGTGTCTTTTTTCTATTTTGTGTTCCCATCTTTTTGAAACAACCTTCACCTCCTGTTAATGAGTTTCTTCTCTACTGAATAGACATAACCATAGGAACACAACATTTACAAGGTTAACTATGCAACAAGAGTAGTCATGTCCTTGGTATGGTATTGAAATAATCCAGTACCACAAAATCCACTAAAAAACAAACTTTTGATGTGGAATAAAATGAGTAGAATATACCATTACACTCGTGTATCACATGGAAAACAATACTCAAGTGTGTGTACACCCTCTTAGCACAAATAGGGAATTACAATATTTCAGTGCTTTTTTCAATTGAACCGATGTATTCTCCGAAGTACAAATCATCACATTCTTACCCAGAAGTCGGTAAGAACTATCTTTCGCTCATCTAAATACGTGCGAAGACCACAATTTTTTCACACAACCTTTAGCTTACCTTGCACGCAATTTAAATGGACCCCGTGTAAAAATTACCTTTTGGAGTGAAAAAACTTTTTCGTGCAACTTCCTTTTTCACGCAACTTTCCACTTTTCGCACAACTTCTCACTTTTTTGTGCACCTTTCCACTTTTCACGCAAAACTCTTTCTTTTCACACAACTCAGTTTACATATAATTTTATGCACTTTAGAGCTCATGATTTCTCTAAGTGTCGAGCCACAAACAATGGGAGGGGGTCACCTCGTATTTATAGGCCTTTTAAACTCTGCATGAAAAACACTAATCTGCATGTAAAAACCCCCTTTGTGTGTGTAAACAATTCTTTCATGCAAATTCATATTTCACGCAATGCTATTATATTTTATGGACCACATTCCTTGGCCAATTTTAGAGATTCTGATCTCAAAACACCTTTTGTGCGGAAAAATTCATTCCTCTATTCCACACACCATGCCAATATTTCGTAAAACCTTTATTTTTCACAAATCCCACTACTATTTCGCACAACTTTCATTTTTTCGCGCACTCTGACCAATTTTTCGCACTGTATGCCTTTGCCACCTTAAACTGTTCTTTTGTACCATCTCCAGATTGTCCATTACTTTGTCATTTCTTTATTCACTACTTCCCATAACCATTCTACAACTTTCATCATGAACTCCACTATCGTGATATATACATCCTTTGATAGACCAGATTTAGCGTTATCAGAATTACAATGGAAAGTACTGAAACTTCCCTATCTTCCAGCAGTGACATTCCTTCCAATAAAAACTGTATATGACTGGAATCCTCATTTCCCCCCTTTCCTTCATAAGGCTTTCATCACAAGTTCTCCTGTCTTATGATATTTTTGAAATACATATCAGCAAAGCATCGTCTGATTTTCAAGTCCTTTACAAAGTGAATTGATTTATCTTCTTTGACAACAAAAAAAATTCTGTAACAACAAACTCTTCTTACTTCCTTATCTGTCCAACTTGGTCCCAACACATGTTACCATTTATACTTATCAATTTAGAATTAAAATGTTCCCATTCATTCACACCAAATTACTTCCTAATTAATTATCCATATAAATTCCATTACTGATCCAACAATTAGTTATATACATCAAACCCATTCGTTAAGAAAACAATTAACTAAATGCCTCAATCCCATTAATTAATTTAATAATTAATTAACCAATATCAGAATTAACAGCCCATAATTAATTTTATAGAATTAATTATCTTATTCAAAATCTCAACTATTCATAATTAATCCCAAAATTAATTATCTAGATCATAATCTTGAAGCACATAATTAATTCACAATTAATTATCTCAACTTAACCAATTAGATATCTCATAATGAATCCCCTAATTAATTATCTAGATTACAATATGGAAATATCGTATTCAATTCTCTAAATTAATTATCAAATAGGAAAACCCCTTAGTCTCATAATTCATTCCTCAACTACTCATTTAATTCAACAATGCTTCGATAAATCAATTGGTCTTTCTAATTAACCCAATTTAAGAAAATGAATTTCTAAAATAACCATGAAGTTATAAAATTTTTCATATATATATCAAATACATGAATTTGGGAATTATATTTTCAACCACCTAACTTGATTCTTTGGTGGACGTTTTCTTAATAGAAATCCCCCAAATCCTAACAGCACAACAACGTAGATATGAGTTCTGGATCTAAATCCCAAAACCAAGATATAAAGACCCATTCAATTTATATTTATATCTATAATATTAGTTCTAGATCTCACCAAATAGGTTTATATCTAAATAAATATTGGTTATCTTCCATAAAAAGATCAAATAAAGATAGGATAATGAAAGGTAAAATCATTGGGATGAGATCCAATCATCTGGTGAAGAGCGAATCTATGATTTGGGATTTTATTCTTGAAGAACGGTGTTATGATTGCCATAGAATCCATCTATGTTGATGGGAGAACCATAATTTACCCTTAGGAAATTGAAATCATGATTAGTGTAACAGCCCAAGATTTTATAAAAAAATATTCTTTTTAATGTTATTAATGTCTTGTGTTGTACGCTACACCAAAAGGAGCTTGCGCAACACGCATCCTTGTCTTGCCTTGCATTACACGCAATCGCGACCTTCCTCGATAGCATGTGTAATACGCAATACCGAGTTTCACTAAACAACGATGTGCTATTAAAATATTATTAAAACTAGCCGTTATGAATAATAATAACCACTTTTTAAAATTCTGTAAATCTTATTTTTCAAAATGAACTTCATTCTTGGATTCGGAGTCTCGAATTTAGCCTAAGGTGAAATTTTGGTACTTTTCGGATAACTTTCATATTCTGATGAATAGTGAAAATTACTAAATTATAATTAAAAACAACTTTTTTAATCGAAATAATTAATAGTGATAAATTATTAATTTGAGTGGTTTTAAAGTATATTTAGAATATATTTTTACAATTTAATACAATGTTGGTCATTGGTTGTAATTTCACATTTAAACCAGACATAATCAAGTGTCAATCTTTTGATATATATTGTTTCCTAAAAACACGCTATTTATTTTAACAGCAGGATTTAATTATAAAATTAATTAGTGCAACTTCTATGTTATGAATTTGGTAAAATAGATTTCATTTTTGAATTCGGAATATGAAATATAGCTTAGGATTAAATTTTGGCATTGTTCTGAAAAACATCAATTTTTGATGAATAGTGAAACTACTAAGTGGTAGTTAAAAAAACTGAATTTTTCATAAAACTTAATTTTGCCGCTTCTGTGAATGGAATTTCGAAAATCCGAGAGGCACGGTTAATATCAAGGACTAAAATATGGTTCAATGAGATGAAAATAATTTTTAGTGAATAGTAACTTTTTACTTTTTTTTTACCGCGGTTAATAGTAAATAGGGTAACTAAGGGTAAATATGATATTACTATTACCCTAACACATGTCCTAATTCTATTGGACAAGTGTAATTCGACCAAAAACAAACTTAGGAATAAAATATGACCATTTAGGCCCACTTGGATTAGATTAGGACATTTATTACTAATTTATTTAAAGAAAGGTTAAAATAGTTAAAATCAAAGTTTAATAAGTAAATCATTTTTAATATGGGGTTATACATAAGATAAAATCTATTGTAAATATTCATTAGAAAGCTAAAAAGATTTCATACCTGATGGTATTTTATTTGTAATTTTTAGACATAAAATAATTTAATTTATTTATGACACAACGATGATGCAGTAATTATCTTATTAATGAAATATTGACATAATTGATGTTATAAACACCAAAATAAATGTAATTTGAAATTTTTTATGAATTCGACTAATTTTCTAGGTTACTATGATCTATTAATGTTGATTTAATCAACTTGGTTAGAACATTTAATTTTGTTACGACTTTCACAAAAATCATATATCAAATAGTGTCAAAATTGACACAAAATAGTTTTTAAATCAAATATTATATTATTAATTGTTATTGTATTCCTAAAAATCTAAGGTTCGGCAAAATGACTTAGATAAGGATATATATATTAATAATAAACAATTTGGGGTTCGTTTGGCATGTTATAGTAAGTTTATTAACCATATAGTGAAAGAAAACAAAAAGACATGGTAAAAGTTAAATTATTTAACTTAGAGTTAAATCTAATTGATAAGGTTAAAATAATATCCTAAACTTGTCTAAATTCTATTGGATGATAGGAGTTCGACCCATCCCCACTTTATCTTCTAAATAAGACCCTTTGGAACCATTATAAACCGATTTTGACTTTAATATAAAATAATATTTTGAGATATTCCTAAGGTGCCCCTCTCCTCCCCTATAAAAGGAAACCTCCACCCCCTCCTCCTCACACCAATTTGAGCACTCAAGCTCGGCCAACCCCTGCCAAAATCTCTTCTCCAATTCCCTATAAACATCCTAGAGGTTCTGGTCTTCCTCAAAGACCAATTCTAGTGCCCTAAGAGGAGGTCTCAAAGAGGCACTTCAAAGAAGAGGTAATTACCGTTACCAATTCTTTCATCTTTATTTCTTCTTCCACTTCTTATTCCTAGGCTGTTTCATTATGAAGTAATAACATCAGTATCACTCATATACTGATATGTTATTATAAGTATGAAACAACCCTATTTCACCATCTATCCATCCTACGGAAAAAGAAATCACCGCGCGTGCGTACGTACGGAATACCGTCTCCACGCCGTGGTGTAATCTATTTTCCACCACCACCTTACATGGATGGATATAATGGTGTAAAGACTTACTATACATAGTTATTACAACATCATATTGATTCTTATATATTGTATAATCCACTCCAATTCAATTCAATATTTATAGAAATGATATCATCGCTCGTGCGTACGTACGGACTACCGTCTCCACGACGCGATGAGATTCATTCTCCATGTTAACCATTTAAGAATGATTATAATGTATATATAAGAAATAATAATGAAATATATGACATTATAAAGCTACTGGATTTATGTATATATATACATATGTATGTCATCTACTTACTTCCATTTCAAGACAATAAGGAAAGAAAAAACAGCGTTCATGCGTACGTACGGACTACCGTCTCCATGAACGGTGTTTTTCATTTTATTTATCTATCTATTATATATATATATATATACTGAATATATATGATATATAAATCATATTTTATATTCTTTAAGTAAGTAAATCATGATATAAGTAATAATGATGTCAAGAACAAAAAGTCAAAACACCTACGATAAATGAAACGATTTTACCCAAAATGCTTCTTTAACATGGAATTTACAAAAGAACGGGTAATATAATGTCATAAGTGAACCATATATGATATCATAACAATGAATATGATTCTGTAATAAGTCAATGACATTATTTAAATTATTATACAGGAGGTTCGGACACATACGAAGCAAATTGGACCTAAGGTAAGGGAAATATCACAATCTCATTTTTATCCGAGATTGTTTATTCGTAAGTATTTACTGGGGTGTATTTTATCATCCACATCCATGTTTCATCAATATGTAATATTATTTCCATCCACCTACAATTGTTTAAATCCATTTTTACCCTTCGGTGAGTTTTTAGTAAAAGAAATGAAAGGAATCTTTTGTCGTTATTCGTACGAGGTACTTTTTGACTTTTCCGACAAAAGTACGAAGAATGTTTTTTTTAACTTAAACAGCCCGAACAGATTTTTATGGTTTTATAAAGCCTTATTTTCATGAAGCTTCATCCAAAAGATTTCAGGACTATTTTCAATAAAATCTATTTCTTTTAAAATTGCATGATTTTTGTGAAAAGAAATTGATTTTGAAGAAGAAAGGATATTTTCCTCAAGAATTCATTTCAAGTGTTTTATCAAAATTATTTTCCATCTAAGATAATAAAGGGTTATGTTTCTATCCATATTTTTACATTCATTTGACTATGTTGTGATGGAATTATGTTTATGAATTCCTTTATCTTATATGAATTGTTTTATGATGTCATGTTGTTTAAGAATCCCATTTTTATTACATGGGTTACACTGTGATGTATGGTTTATGATTATGTGGCACACATAAGAAAGGATTCATTATGAGATGGGTGGGACCTATATCTCCCTCCAATGCATTGGGTAAAGATTTTATATCTCATGAGATAGACATGGCTGAAATGGTAGGTTATACCGGTTCAGTGAAACAGGACTGAAACGAGGGTTACTCGATTCAGAAAGGGACTTTGTCCACTAAGATAGTCTTGGCAATGAGTCTTGACTAACAAGAAATGATTCTCTATGATTATGTGTGTATGCCAAAATGTTTCATGTTTTAAGTTATGATTATTGGGATTTCATTTCACTACTATGATTTATCCCATGTTATGAAATTATGCTCTCTTTTGCAGGTTAAGATTTCCAAAAGTTATGTTCTTATGAATATGATGTGATTGATTTTTCATTTGTATACCCTTACTGAGCATTTGAGCTCACCCTTTTATGTTTTCTTTTCCCCAGGATATAAAGAAAGGTTTTAGGTAGAAAAAAAAGAAGATCTTTATGGGAGATATTGAAGATCTTTCACCGCGATTAGAAGATTACGTTCCGAGTTTCCAAAGACACTAAACTATTACGATCCTTTAGTGTGTGTTTTTGTTATGTAATAAGTATTCCGCAAAAGTAATGTAATGTCCATGTACGATAAGCTTCGGGTCTCTACAGTTGGTATCAGAGGAAAGGTTTAGTCAACCTTTGGAAACTAGGATGCGAAAACGTTAGTGAGATCCCTAGAGATATTTCTAAGGTATGTCTAGGGATGCCCCTAAGGATAAGTATACATATAGGATATAATCCTAGAACTACGATAACGATCTTATAATTTAACCTAAGATGTTAGATATTAAGGGTACTCCCCCTTTACTATGTTGTTTTCCCTAGCAGTATTTTGCCTCTCACACTATTCTGTTTGGGTTTTAGAAAATGGCTGGAAACAAGATGATTCACAATAATGGAGGATATGATGGACAATGGAATGATATTCTTCATGAGCAACCAAATGAAATGGGATTTGGATGTCCAAACATCATTATTATGCCGAATCAGCAATCTCACAATATGATCAATAAAGTAAAATTTGGTAAGTTTCCTGACTCGACTAATAAGAGAAAGATGGAGTTCCATGATGATCATAGAGGAAAGAAAGTTCAATTTCCCCTATGTAAATCATGTGGGAATAGGCATCAAGGAGAATGTTTCAAGGGAACTGGAAGATGCTTTGGGTGTGGAAAAGAAGGACACAAAGCAAGTAAGTGCAAAGGAAAAGGGTCGGTTAACACCATGGATGAGGATAATGGTATTGCTACGACATCAAAAATGGTTAAGTGTTTTAAATGTGGAATGTATGGGCATTATGCAAACAAATGCCCTAAGGGAAAGACTCATGAAGAGAATCAGTATGGTCATATGGGTAGTATTTATGTTGATGATGATGATGAGACTACAAATGAAATGTGGGATGAAAGAATTGTTGAAGCTCGGTCAATGGTTTGAGAATGTAGTGGAATGATTACATGTTTATCATGTGTAATTTTGGAATAAAGAGACATCTATGGATTGTTACACTGTTGTCTTTCCTTGTGTTTTGAAAGTGTATGATTAATGTTACCAGTATCCATGAAAGGTTATTCAGATATTTTTGGAATGTAGATGATATGCGCATAATGAAGGGATAAGGAGAAAATTAAATGTTTGATAGTAATCATGAGCTCATGATTGATATAAGGACTAAGTGATATCATGGTTTGAGTATATCGAATTTTGAGGATTTCGGTATGTAAAAAGTGTTAACTTTTAACTGCATTCAAGTTTTCACTAAGGTTCAATGGGTATTCAAGAGAGTACAAGATTAAGGCCTTTGAATGTTTTGAGTGTGACCAACAAGATATATCTTATGATATATGGGGATCAACGATGGTATTAAATCTCTGGTAATCGTTTTCACTATGTTATGAGAATGGACTGCAGTATTATGAGCCTAAAGATTGGAATGGATTATGTTGGACATAAGTTAGTATTGTTTATGGATAGAAGTTTTTTTTCGATATTATTGATGGGATGTTATAGTAATATAGTTTTATAAAAAGGACAACCTGCAGGACGGGCGACAGCCCATCGCGTCGGACAAGGCTATGAGAATCAAACCCACAACCGAAGTGCGACTGGCCTTTATCGCCTACCATTGGCCTACAGGAAGTCCCTGTTTAGTAGAAACTAGTTTTATTATATTAAGCAGTATGATATGTGAAGTATAAGTCCATTTTAGGATCCATATGTGATTAATCTCACTATAGATCGACTTATGTATATAAGTTTTGCTAACCTTTTGTTTGAGACAGATGGAATGACCCGTCATTCTATCACATGATCTGCTAACACTTCACGAATAACAAATTCAACTTCATTTATTTAAGAGATGAAGTGGAAATTGTTCAAGGCACGAACAACAGTGAGATTGTACCAAAATAAAGTAAGTATTTATTAAAATTCAAATTTTCAACTTTAGGGGAAATGATCTTGAAAATCAAAAATGTTGTCCTAGTGATCTTATACCTGATGAATCAGATGGTACCTTATATCATCACAAATCTATGGATTTGTGATTACTGGCTTTTCCATAGCCATGTTCTCTACCACTCTCCATCAGAACATGATGGTTAGATTTCTCTTCCATATCCATATTTTCACCTATGTGGAAACCCAATGATTAGTTTATTTGGGTAACCGTTACGTTTCATACTTTTGTTTTTAAATATTGGTTTTGATATTCCTTTTTACGATGTGGGTTTCTATTAAAGAAACTTTCGAATAGTAAACCATTTATAACCCCGACGAATTTCGAGGGCGAAATTCATTTTAAGGGGGGTAGAATGTAACAGCCCAAGATTTTATAAAAAAATATTCTTTTTAATGTTATTAATGTCTTGTGTTGTACGCTACACCAAAAGTAGCTTGCACAACACGTATCCTTGTCTTGCCTTGCATTACACGCAATCGCGACCTTCCTCGATAGCATGTGTAATACGCAATACCGAGTTTCACTAAACAACGATGTGCTATTAAAATATTATTAAAACTAGCCGTTATGAATAATAATAACCACTTTTTAAAATTCTGTAAATCTTATTTTTCAAAATGAACTTCATTCTTGGATTCGGAGTATCGAATTTAGCCTAAGGTGAAATTTTGGTACTTTTCGGATAACTTTCATATTCTGATGAATAGTGAAAATTACTAAATTATAATTAAAAACAACTTTTTTAATCGAAATAATTAATAGTGATAAATTATTAATTTGAGTGGTTTTAAAGTATATTTAGAATATATTTTTACAATTTAATACAATGTTGGTCATTGGTTGTAATTTCACATTTAAACCAGACATAATCAAGTGTCAATCTTTTGATATATATTGTTTCCTAAAAACACGCTATTTATTTTAACAGCAGGATTTAATTATAAAATTAATTAATGCAACTTCTATGTTATGAATTTGGTAAAATAGATTTCATTTTTGAATTCGGAATATGAAATATAGCTTAGGATTAAATTTTGGCATTGTTCTGAAAAACATCAATTTTTGATGAATAGTGAAACTACTAAGTGGTAGTTAAAAAAACTGAATTTTTCATAAAACTTAATTTTGCCGCTTCTGTGAATGGAATTTAGAAAATCCGAGAGACACGGTTAATATCAAGGACTAAAATGTGGTTCAATGAGATGAAAATAATTTTTGGTGAATAGTAACTTTTTACTTTTTTTTTACCGCGGTTAATAGTAAATAGGGTAACTAAGGGTAAATATGATATTACTATTACCCTAACACATGTCCTAATTCTATTGGACAAGTGTAATTCGACCAAAAACAAACTTAGGAATAAAATATGACCATTTAGGCCCACTTGGATTAGATTAGGACATTTATTACTAATTTATTTAAAGAAAGGTTAAAATAGTTAAAATCAAAGTTTAATAAGTAAATCATTTTTAATATGGGGTTATACATAAGATAAATTCGATTGTAAATATTAATTAGAAAGCTAAAAATATTTCATACATGATGGTATTTTATTTGTAATTTTTAGACATAAAATAATTTAATTTATTTATGACACAACGATGATGCAGTAATTATCTTATTAATGAAATATTGACATAATTGATGTTATAAACACCAAAATAAATGTAATTTGAGATTTTTTATGAATTCCACTAATTTTCTAGGTTACTATGATCTATTAAGGTTGATTTAATCAACTTGGTTCGAATATTTAATTTTGTTATGACTTTCACAAAAATCATATATCAAATAGTGTCAAAATTGACACAAAATAGTTTTTAAATCAAATATTATATTATTAATTGTTATTGTATTCCTAAAAATCTAAGGTTCTGCCAAATGACTTAGATAAGGATATATATATTAATAATAAACAATTTGGGGTTCGTTTGGCATGTTATAGTAAGTTTATTAACCATATAGTGAAAGAAAACAAAAAGACATGGTAAAAGTTAAATTATTTAACTTAGAGTTAAATCTAATTGATAAGGTTAAAATAATATCGTAAACTTGTCTAAATTATATTGGATGATAGGATTTCGACCCATCCCCACTTTAGCTTCGAAATAAGACCCTTTGGAACCATTATAAACCGATTTTGACTTTAATATAAAATAATATTTTGAGATATTCCTAAGGTGCCCCTCTCCTCCCCTATAAAAGGACACCTCCACCCCCTCCTCCTCACACCAATTTGAGCACTCAAGCTCGGCCAACCCCTACCAAAATATCTTCTACACTTTCCTAGCAACATCCTAGAGGTTCTGGTATTCCTCAAAGACCAATTCTAGTGCCCTAAGAGGAGGTCTCAAAGAGGCACTTCAAAGAAGAGGTAATTACCGTTACCAATTCTTTCATCTTTATTTCTTCTTCCACTTCTTCTTCCTAGGCTGTTTCATTATGAAGTAATAACATAAGTATCACTCATATACTGATATGTTATTATAAGTATGAAACAACCCTATTTCACCATCTATCCATCCTACGGAAAAAGAAATCACCGCGCGTGCGTACGTACGGAATACCGTCTCCACGCCGTGGTGTAATCTATTTTCCACCACCACCTTACATGGATGGATATAATGGTGTAAAGAATAACTATACATAGTTATTACAACATCATATTGATTATGATATATTGTATAATCCACTCCAATTCAATTCAATATTTATAGAAATGATATCATCGCTCGTGCGTACGTACGGACTACCGTCTCCACGACGCGATGAGATTCATTCTCCATGTTAACCATTTAAGAATGATTATAATGTATATATAAGAAATAATAATGAAATATATGACATTATAAAGCTACTGGATTTATGTATATATATACATATGTATGTCATCTACTTACTTCCATTTCAAGACAATAAGGAAAGAAAAAACAGCGTTCATGCGTACGTACGGACTACCGTCTCCATGAACGGTGTTTTTCATTTTATTTATCTATCTATTATATATATATATATATACTGAATATATATGATATATAAATCATATTTTATATTCTGGAAGTAAGTAAATCATGATATAAGTAATAATGATGTCAAGAACAAAAAGTCAAAACACCTACGATAAATGAAACGATTTTACCCAAAATGCTTCTTTAACATGGAATTTACAAAAGAACGGGTAATATAATGTCATAAGTGAACCATATATGATATCATAACAATGAATATGATTCTGTAATAAGTCAATGACATTATTTAAATCATTATACAGGAGGTTAGGACACATACGAAGCAAATTGGACCTAAGGTAAGGGAAATATCACAATCTCATTTTTATCCGAGATTGTTTATTCGTAAGTATTTACTGGGGTGTATTTTATCATCCAAATCCATGTTTCATCAATATGTAATATTATTTCCATCCACCTACAATTTTTTAAATCCATTTTTACCCTTCGTTGAGTTTTTAGTAAAAGAAATGAAAGGAATCTTTTGTCGTTATTCGTACGAGGTACTTTTTGACTTTTCCGACAAAAGTACGAAGAATGTTTTTTTTATCTTAAACAGCCCGAACTGATTTTTACGGTTTTATAAAGCCTTATTTTCATGAAGCTTCATCCAAAAGATTTCAGGACTATTTTCAATAAAATCTCTTTCTTTTAAAATTGCATGATGTTTTGTGAAAAGAAATTGATTTTGAAGAAGAAAGGATATTTTCCTCAAGAATTCATTTCAAGTGTTTTATCAAAATTATTTTCCATCTAAGCTAATAAAGGGTTATGTTTATATCCATATTTTTACATTCATTTGACTATGTTGTGATGGAATTATGTTTATGAATTCCTTTATCTTATATGAATTGTTTTATGATGTCATGTTGTTTAAGAATCCCATTTTTATTACATGGGTTACACTGTGATGTATGGTTTATGATTATGTGGCACACATAAGAAAGGATTCATTATGAGATGGGTGGGACCTATATCTCCCTCCAATGCATTGGGTAAAGATTTTATATCTCATGAGATAGACATGGCTGAAATGGTAGGTTATACCGGTTCAGTGAAACAGGACTGAAACGAGGGTTACTCGATTCAGAAAGGGACTTTGTCCACTAAGATAGTCTTGGCAATGAGTCTTGACTAACAAGAAATGATTCTCTATGATTATGTGTGTATGCCACAATGTTTCATGTTTTAAGTTATGATTATTGGGATTTCATTTCACTACTATGATTTATCCCATGTTATGAAATTATGCTCTCTTTTGCAGGTTAAGATTTCCAAAAGTTATGTTCTTATGAATATGATGTGATTGATTTTTCATTTGTATACCCTTACTGAGCATTTGAGCTCACCCTTTTATGTTTTCTTTTCCCCAGGATATAAAGAAAGGTTTTAGGTAGAAAAAAAAGAAGATCTTTATGGGAGATATTGAAGATCTTTCACCGCGATTAGAAGATTACGTTCTGAGTTTCCAAAGACACTAAACTATTACGATCCTTTAGTGTGTGTTTTTGTTATGTACTAAGTATTCCGCAAAAGTAATGTAATGTCCATGTACGATAAGCTTCGGGTCTCTACAATTAGGGACTTATAGGAGATAAAACGGGTCACTAAAAGTTAAAAACAAGTGAGATCCACAATTTTAGGATCTCACTGTTGACTCGTGCATGGTTTAGTCACACGGTTAGAAAAACTGTGTGCTAACCAAGAATTATACACTACTTCAAGGGGACCTCACATGGATTCCTCACATGGCCTCCCAAACCATTCTTTAACCATCCTCAAGCCACTACCTCAAAAGACAAGAGATCACACCGTGTATCCTAGATAGTTGCACGAATTTGTAAAACCTGTAGGCAACTGTTCACAACCCCTTTTTCTAAAAAATTTTCTTAGACTCCACCCAAATGTACCCCAAGTCATAAATAACATAAAAGGTACTTATGTAAATAAAAAATGTACCTAAAATAATACTCAAAACAACTCTATAAAAGGACGGGATCTTGAACCCTTATTGCTTCATAAAATTTATGGTTCTTGATAATAATTTTTATAGATGAGTGGTATTTTTATGAAACACAATATAACATTGATATATAATATAAAATGTGTGGTATTTATAATATTGATAATTATTAAGTGGTATGTATTATTTGGTAAATACATTTACAAGAACATTAATATACTTCCTCAGGAGTGATTTAGAGAACACATTGTAACGCCCCGACCCCAATTACCTAGAGTCGGCGCATTACTACATAACATTTTCATGATAAAAAAGGTCAAGTCTTGAAAGACCGATTAGTTTAGTAGCCTTGGAATCACTAGATACATTCATAAAGTTTACATTACATCACAGTGTGAAAAAATACAACAACATCCTATCTCCATAGACCACACTCATATCCCCTCATACTATCCCAGCATGTCATTCATAAAACACTTCTTCACATCCGGGAAAAAATAAAACATAGAAAGGGGTGAGATCAGTTGTCCATTATGGATAACAATATAGAGGAAACTTTCATAAATAAGAACAAACATTTAAGGCAATGTATAACTTAAAAAAATCCTTTTAAACTTGAACTTCAGCATAATATGGTATAAATAAAATGAAATAATGCCATTTACTTATTCACATGGATATTCTACTAATTGAATAATCACATGCAATATAAAAAACCACTTTCATAATGATGGAATGTGTAACACCCCGAGATTTTATGAAAAATATTATTTTGATTTCATTAATGTCTTGTGTTGTATGCTACACCAAGATTACCTTGCGCTATACGCAACACCGTATTAGCTTGCAGTATACGCAACACTATTCTTGGATCGTGTTACACACAATTTTGATAATAGTTATTATACGCAACATGAGTATATATATATATATTCAATGTATAAATGAAATATGGTTGGATTCTATTATACGAAACAACGAAGGATTCTTGCACTACACACAACCCTGACCTGGCTTGCATTACATGCAATCGCGACCTTCCTCGATAGCGTGTGGTGTACGCAATACATGGGTTTACTAAACAACGATATATTATTATAATATTATTATGAACTAGCCGTTATGAATAGTATTGACTAAATTTTGAATTTTATAAAATTATTATTCATCTTACACATTTTCTAGAACATGGTATAAGAACAAAATAAATTTTTCGGGTAAAATAAGTATTTTTCAAAAAATGTAGTTTTGCTGCCTTTTGATGGCACACCCACTTTAAATATAGTTTTTGACATGTTTATAAGTTCAATTTTACAAAATAAAATTCTTCTTTGGAATCAAGAAATAAAAATTTACTTCGGATAAAAGTTTCATATTATTCTGGTAACTTTCATATTTTGATGAATAGTAAAAACACACTATATTTTAATTAAAAACAAACTTTTTTCATCGCAATAATTTATATGGTTAAATTATAATATTGAATGGTTTTAAAGTATAAATAGAATATATTTTTACCATTTAATATAATTTATGTCATTAGCATTGATTTTACATTAAATTCGTAGGTTAAATCAATTCAATCTTTTGCAATGTTTTAAAGAAAAACCCTTTTTCTTTCGACAACAGGATTAATTTTAATTTAATTTCTGAAACTTTTGTGTATTGAATTTGGAAAAATGGATTCCATATTTGGAATAATTGGGTCCAAATTATGTTAATAAGCTACTTTTTATTTTTGGGAATTATGAATAGTAACTACGGTAAATTTTATTTACCATAGTTAAAGGTAAATCAAGTAATTAAGGGTAAATATAATATTATAAAATAACCCTAACACATGACAAAATTCTATTGGATTGATAAAATTAGACCAATATAACATAAGGGTTAGATTAGAATCATTTAATGGACTTTTTCCATGAAAATGACTTAATTACTATTAAAACGAAAGAAAGTGACAACATGTCACTCTCTTAAATCTTATAAGTATATTAATTTTAATTTAGTGATAAACTTCATGAAACTTCGAAAATGAATAGTCTCTATAAATATAATGAAATTATCTACATAATATAAATTTATTTATAATTTTTAGGTATTAAATAATTATCATTAATTTTGACACAATAGGGATGCATAAATTATTTATTTAGTTATAAATCAATAATATAGTTTTTATTGAAATATTAATACATATCAAAAGGCCTAAAAATCTGCAAAAAACTTATTATTAGAGTATATATAAACCCTAATCATCCATTTTCCTAATTATTGACCATTTGGATCTTTATTAAGATGATTACGACACTTATATTATATTATTTTCAATGATGCCAAATTTGTCACCTTCATAATTCAATAAATATAACAATTTAAATATTATTATTTGAAGATGATAAATTCGATTAAAAGTATTATTGTGAAAGTTAATATATTTATATTAATCATAGGATTTTATTTTTAATTTTTATGCAACAAATAAGTATATTAAATAATTATACAAAAAATGATGTAGTAATTATTTTATTAAGAGATAAACCAAATAAATGGTTTTAAAAATAATAAAGTATATATTATATGAACTATTTAATGTTCTACACTAATTTTCTAGATACATATGAGCTTTTATGAATCTATTTAAGCTTTTAGTTCGAACATATATTCTGTATATATTTTATTTAAATTCAAATAAATGAATAGTGTAAAAATTGACACTATTGTTATTTTATAAAAATAAAATATTATAAAATTGTTTAAAAATCACAAAAATATTTAAAAATTATAAATTTAAATTTATATGGTATAAAATGTTATAAAGTATCCAATTATGGACAATTAACAACAAATATGTAATTATTTTTTATAATTTAAAATTTAGAATGTTATTACCACAAATAAAATTAAATTGATAAAATAAGGATAAATCAAGTTGATAATGTTTAAAATAAATTCATAACATGTCTAAATTTGATTGGTTGATGAGATTACAACCCTATCTAATCCAACATTCAGATATGAGTCATTTTTTGAGATTTTTAAGTGGGGTTAGATTTATTATAAATTAATTCCAAAGGTGCCCCTCTCCTCCCTTATAAAAGGGCACCTCCTCCCTCTCTTCCTCACACCACTTTGAGCCTTCAAGCTCCGCCAACCCCTACCCAATTATCTTCTCCACTTCCCTAGAAAAATCCTATAGGTCCTGGTTTTCTTCAAAGACCAAGTTTAGTTCCCTAAGAGGAGGTCTCAAAGAGGCGCTTCAAAGAAGAGGTAATTTCCGTTATCGATTCTTTCACCTTTATTTATTCTTCCACTTCTTCTTATTAGGTTGTTTCATTATGAAGTAATAACATCAGTATAAATAATATACTGATATGTTATTATAAGTATTAAACAACCCTATTTCACCATCTATCCATCCTACGGAAAACAAAATCACCGCGCGTGTGTACGTACAGAATACCGTCTCCACGCCGTGGTGTAATCTATTTTCCACGATCACCTTAATTGGATGGGTATAATGGTGTAAATAATAACTATATATGATTATTTTAAAGTAATATTGATTCTGTAATAGTATACATACACTCCAATAAAATTCCACGATCATGGGAACGATATCATCGCTCGTGCGTACGTACGGAATACCGTCTCCACGATGCGATGAGATTCATTCTCAATGATTAAAAATTCATAAATGATTATAAAATTATATATAATAAGTAATCATGAAATATATGACATAATAATGATAATGGATTTATGTGTATATATATATATATATATGCCATCCAATTAATTCCATTCAATTCAACGAGGAAACGAAAACAACGTTCATGCGTACGTACGACCTACCGTCTCCATGAACGATGTATTTATTTCCATTTATCGATCTATTATATATATGTATATTCTGAATATATATTATATATAAATAATGTTTTACATTCTGGATGTAAGTAATCATGATCTAAGTAATCATATGAATAATTACAAGTCAAAACACGGACGACAAATGAAACGATTTTACCCAAAACGCTCTTTAACATGGAATTTACAAAAGAATGGGTAATATAAAGTCATAAGTGAACCATATATGATATCATAACAATTAATACAATTATTTAATAAGTCAATAACATTATTTAAATCATTATATAGGAGTTTCGGATATGCACGAAGAATATCGGACCTAAGGTAAGGGATAATTCTGCAAATCTCATTTTTATCTGAGATTGCTTATTCGTAAGTATTTATTGGGTATATTTATATCATCCATGTACATGTTTTATAAAAGTGTTTTCATTATTTTTAAAGTTCTTTTTAACCATTCTTTACTTTTACTACATGGTATGTAAGGAATCTTTCTTTTGTTTACGTTACGAGGTACTTTTTGACTTTTCCAGCAAAAGTATGAGAATAATGTTTTTTTAATTTATATGGAACGAACTGATTTTTACGGTTTTATAAAGCCTTTTTTTCAAGAATCTTCCTCCAAAATATTTCATGACTATTTTCAACAAAATCCTTTTCTTTTAAAATTGCATGACATTTTGTAAAAAGAGAATGATTTTGAAGAAGAAAGGATATTTTTCTCAAGAATTCATTTCAAGTGTTTTATCAAAACCATTTTCCATATAAGATGACATTATTTCATATGTGTATGTTTCAAGTATAATGTCTCTATGATTTACATGGTTTCACTTTTCTTATTATGAAATCCATTTCTTTTATATGGATTATGTGATGATGGGATGATGTTTATGAAACCCATTTTATTTATTGGGTTATTATGAATGATGTATGTTTATTTTGTGGAAGAAGTAAGAATGATTTCATTATGAGTTGGGTGGGACCTATATCTCCCTCCAATGCATTAGGTAAAGATTTATATCTCATGATATAGACATGGCTGGAACGACAAGGTAAACCGATTCAGTAATACAGGACTGGAACGAGGAGTGAACTCGATTCAGAAATGGACTTTGTCCACTAAGATGGTCTTAGAAGAAATGCCTTGCTACTATGGAAATCATATCATGTGATTAATGGTTTCCACAATTACATGTTTTATTCCTATGCTATTTTATCATTCTTAATGTTTCTTTATGATCTATGCCTTATGTACTTCCATGTTTTGTGTCATTTATCAATCTTTTGATGTTTAAACATTATGTTCTTGTTTTTAAGTTCAAATATATATGGTATGTTTTATTTTATCCATTATTACCCTTATTGAGCATTTGAGCTCACCCTTTTTATGTTTTCTTTTCCCCATGATATAAATAAAGGTTTTAGGTAAGAAAAAAAGGGGGAAGATCTTTATGGGAGTTGTTGAAGATCTTTCACCACGATTAGAAGATTGCATTCCAAGTTTCCAAAGACACTAAACTAGTATGGTCCTTGTGTGTCTATTTTTGTTATGTATTAAGTATTCCTCTAAAGTAATGTAATGTCCATGTAAGTCAAACTTTGGGTCTCTACAGTTGGTATCCTAGGAAAGGTTTAGTTAACTTTTGGAAACTAGGATGCGAAAACGTTAGAGAGATCCCTAGAGATATTTCTAAGGTATATCTAGGGATGTCCCTAAGGACAAGTATACGTATTAGATATATTCCTAGAACTACGGTAATGATCTTAGAATTCAACCTAAGATGTAAGATATTGAGGGTACTCCCCCTTTACTATGTTGTTTTCCCTATCACAATTTTTGCCTCTCACACTATTCTTTTTGGGTTTTAGAAAATGGCTGGAAACAAGATGATTCACGATAATGGAGGATATGATGGACAATGGAATGATATTATTCATGAGAAACCAAATGAAATTGGATTTGGAAGTCCAAACATCATTATTATGCCGAATCAGAAATCTCATAATATGATCAATAAACTCAAATTTGGTAAGTTTCTTGACTCGACTAATAAGAGAAAGATGGAGTTTCATGATGATCATAGAGGAAAGAAAGTTCAATTTCCCCTATGTAAATCATGTGGGAAGAGGCATTAAGGAGGATGTTTCAAAGGTACTGGAAGATGCTTTGGGTGTGGAAAAGAAGGACACAAAGCGAGTAAGTGCAAAGGAAAAGGTTCAGTTAACACCATGGACATGGATAATGGTATTGCTACGACATCAATAATGGTTAAATGTTTTAAATGTGGAATGTACGGGCATTACGCAAACCAATTACCTAAGGGAATGTCTCATGAAGAGAATCAGTATGGTCGTATGTGTAGTATTTATGTTGATGATGATGAAGAGACTACAAATGATATGTGAGATGAAAGAATTGTTGAAGCTCGGTCAATGGTTTAAGAAGGTAGTGGAATGATTACATGTTTATCAAGTGTAATGTTCTATAAGTAATCTCATGGTACTATGGAATAAAGAGACATCAAAGGATTTTTACACTGTTGTCTTTCCTTATGTTTTGAAAGTGTGTGATGAATGGTACCCGTATTTTTGGAAAGTAAAAGGGATAAGGAGAAAATTAAATGTTTGATAGTATTCATGAGCTCATGACTAATATAAGGAGAAGGTTATATCATGGTTTGAGTATATAAATTTTTTGGATTTTGGTATGTGGAAAGAGTTAACTTTTGACAGAATTCATGTTTTCACTAAGGTTTAATGGATATTCATTTTTCAAGAGAATACATGATTAAGGTATTCACATGATTGGAATGTGACCAACAAGATAATGGGGGATAAATGATGGTTGATTGATGACATTTCAAGTAATCGTTTTCTTTATACTATGAGCTTGGATCGAAGTATTTTAGATAAAGATTGGAATGGATTATGTTGGACATACGATAGTATTGTTTAAGGATAGAAGTTTTTTTTCGATATTATTTATGGAATGTTATAGTAATGTAGTTTTAGAAAAAGGACAACCTGCAGGACGGGAAACATCCCATCGCGTCGGACAAGGCTGTGGGAATCGAACCCACAACCGAAGTGCAACTGGCCTTTATCGCCTACCACTGGCCTACAAGAAGTCCTTGTTTAGTAGAAACTAGTTTTATTATATTAAGAAGTATGATATATGAATTATAATTCCATTTAGGAACCATATATGATTAATCTCACCATAGATGGACTTATGTATTTTTTGATAACTTTTATAACATTTTGTTTGAAATAGATGGAATGAACCATAATTATATCACATGATCTACTAACACATCAAAAATAACAAATTCAACTTTATTTCTTTAAGGTATGAAGTGGAAATTTTTCAACTCACGAACAACAATGAGATTGTGCCAAAGTCATGTAAGTATTTCTTTTAATTCATCAACTTTAGGGAAATGATCTTGAAAACCAAAAATGTTGTCCTAGTGCTTTTATATCCGATGAATCAGATAGTACCTTAGATCATCACAAATCTATGGATTTGTGATTGATGGCTTTTTTAATAGCCATGTTCTCTACCACTCTCCATCAGAACATGATGGTTAGATTTTTCTTCCATATCCATATTTTCACCTATGTTATCCTATGTGGAAACCCAATGATGAGTTAATTTGGGTAACCGTTACATTTCATACTTTATTTTTTAAAGCCAAGTTTTGGTATTTCTTTTTACGATGTGGGTTTCTATTAAACAAACCTTCGAGTAGTAAACCATTTATAACCCCGAAGAATTTCGAGGGCGAAATTCATTTTAAGGGGGGTAGAATGTAACACCCCGAGATTTTATGAAAAATATTATTTTGATTTCATTAATGTCTTGTGTTATATGCTACACCAAGATTACCTTGCCCTATACACAACACCGTATTAGCTTGCAGTATACGCAACACTATTCTTGGATCGTGTTACACACAATTTTGATAATAGTTATTCTACGCAACATTGAGTATATATATATATATATATATATTTTCAATGTATAAATGAAATATGGTTGGATTCTGTTATATGAAACAACGAAGGATTCTTGCACAACACGCAACCCTGACTTGGCTTGCATTACATGTAATTGCGACCTTCCTCGATAGCGTGTGTTGTACGCAATATTGGGTTTTACTAAACAACGATATATTATTATAATATTATTATGAACTAGCCATTATGAATATTATTGACTAAATTTTGAATTTTATAACATTATTATTCATCTTACACATTTTCTAGAACATGGTATAAGAACAAAATAAATTTTTCGGGTAAAATAAGTATTTTTAAAAAAATGCAGTTTTGCTGCCTTTTGATGGTGCACCCACTTTAAATCTAGTTTTTGACATGTTTATAAGTTCAATTTGACAAAATAAAATTCTTATTTGGAATCAAGAAATAAAAATTTACTTTGGATAAAAGTTTCATATTATTCTGGTAACTTTTATATTTTGATGAATAGTAAAAACACGCTATATTTTAATTAAAAACAACTTTTTTCATCGGAATAATTTATATGGTTAAATTATAATATTGAATGGTTTTAAAGTATAAATAGAATATATTTTTACCATTTAATATAATTTATGTCATTAGCATTGATTTTACATTAAATTCGTAGGTTAAATCAATTCAATCTTTTGCAATGTTTTAAAGAAAAACCCTTTTTCTTTCGACAACGGGATTAATTTTAATTTAATTTCATCAATTTTGTGTATTTAATTTGGAAAAATGGATTCCATATTTGGAATTATTGGGTCCAAATTATGTTAATAAGCTACTTTTTATTTTTGGGAATTATGAATAGTAACTACGATAAATTTTATTTACCATAGTTAAAGGTAAATCGGGTAATTAAGGGTAAATATAATATTATAAAATTACTCTAACACATTCCAAAATTCTATTGGATGGCTAAAATTAGACCCATATAACCTAAGTGTCGTATTAGAATCATTTAATGGACTTTTGTCCATGAAAATAACTTAATTAATATTAAAACGAAAGAAAGTGACAACATGTCACTCTCTTAAATCTTATAAGTATATTAATTTTAATTTAGTGATAAAATTCATGAAACTTAGAACATGAATAGTCTCCAGAAATCTAATGAAATTATATACATCATATAAATTTATTTATAATTTTTATGTATTAAATAATTATCATTAATTTTGACACAATAGGGATGCAGAAATTATTTGTTTAGTGAAAAATCAATAATATAGTTTTTATTGAAATATTAATACATATCAAAAGGCCCAAAAATCTGCACAAAACTTATTATTAGAGTATATGTAAAACCTAATCATCCATTGGCTGAATTATTGACCATTTGGATCCTTATTAAGATGATTATGACACTTATATTATTTTATTTTAAATGATGCCAAATTGTCACCTTCATAATTTAATAAATATAACAATTTAGGTATTATTATTTTAAGATGATAAATTAAATTAAAAGTATTATTGTGAAGTTTAATATTTTTATCTTCATCATATGATTTTATTTTTAATTTTTATGCAACGAATAAGTATATTAAATAATTATACAAAAAATGTTGTAGTAATTATTTTACTAAGAGATAAACCAAATAAATGGTTTTAAAAATAATAAAATAAATATTATATGAACTATTTAATGTTCTAAACTAATTTTCTAGATACATATGACCTTTTATGAATCTATTAAAGCTTTTAGTTTGAACATATCTTCTGTATATATTTTATTTAAATTCAAATAAATGAATAGTGTAAAAATTGACACTATTGTTATTTTATAAAAATAATATATTATAAAATTGTTTAAAAATCACAAAAATATTTAAAAATTATAAATTTAAATTTATATGTTAGAAAATGTTATAAAGTATCCAATTATGGACAATTCACAACAAATAAGTAATTATTTGTTATAATTTAAAATTTAGAATGTTATTACCACAAATAAAATTAAATTGATTAAATAAGGATAAATCAAGTTGATAATGTTTAAAATAAATTCCTAACATGTATAAATTTTATTGGTTAATGATATTACAACCCTATATAATCCAAGATTAGGATATGAGTCATTTTTGGAGGTTTTTAAGTGGGGTTAGATTTATTATAAATTAATTCCAAAGGTGCCCCTCTCATCCCTTATAAAAGGGCACCTCCTCCCTCTCTTCCTCACACCACCTTGAGCCTTCAAGCTCAGCCAAACCCTACCCAATTATCTTCTCCACTCCCCTAGAAACATCCTAGAGGTCATGGTATTATTCATAGACCAATTTTAGTGCCCTAAGAGGAGGTCTCAAAGAGGCGCTTCAAAGAAGAGGTAATTTCCGTTACCGATTCTTTCACCTTTATTTCTTCTTCCACTTCTTCTTATTAGGTTGTTTCATTATGAAGTAATAATATCAGTATCACTAATATACTGATATGTTATTATAAGTATTAAACAACCCTATTTCACCATCTATCCATCCTACGGAAAACGAAATCACAGCGCATGCGTACGTACGGAATACCGTCTCCACGCCGTGGTGTAATCTATTTTCCACTACCACCTTACTTGGATGGGTATAATGGTGTAAATAATAACTATATATGATTATTTTAAAGTGATATTGATTCTGTAATAGTATACATACACTCCAATAAAATTCCACGATCATGGGAACGATATCATCACTCGTGCGTACGTACGGAATACCGTCTCCACGATGCGATGAGAATCATTCTCAATGATTAACCATTCATAAATGATTATAAAATTATATATAATAAGTAATCATGAAATATATGACATAATAATGATACTGGATTTATGAATATATATATATGTATGTCATCCAATTAATTCCATTCAATTCAATGAGGAAACGAAAACAATGTTCATGCGTACGTACGGCCTACCGTCTCCATGAACGATGTATTTATTTCCATTTATTGATCTATTATATATATGTATATTCTGAATATATATTATATATAAATCATGTTTTACATTCGGGATGTAAGTAATCATGATCTAAGTAATCATATGAATAATTACAAGTCAAAACACGGACGATAAATGAAACGATTTTACCCAAAACGCTCTTTAACATGGAATTTACAAAATAACGGGTAATATAAAGTCATAAGTGAACCATATATGATATAATAACAATTAATATGGTAATTTAATAAGTAAATAACATTATTTAAATCATTATATAGGAGTTTCGGATACGCACGAAGCATATCGGACCTAAGGTAAGGGATAATTCTGCAAATCTCATTTTTATCCGAGATTGCTTATTCGTAAGTATTTACTGGGGATATTTCTATCATCCATGTACATGTTTTATAAAAGTGTTTTCATTATGTTTAAAGTACTTTTTAACCATTCTTGACTTTTACTACAAGGTATGTAAGGAATCCTTCTTTTGTTTACGTTACGAGGTACTTTTTGACTTTTCCAGCAAAAGTACGAGAAGAATGTTTTTTTAATTTATACGGCAAGAACGAATTTTTACAGTTTTATAAAGCCTTTTTTTCATGAATCTTACTCCAAAATATTTCATGACTATTTTCAACAAAATCATTATCTTTTAAAATTGCATGACATTTTGTAAAAAGAGAATGATTTTGAAGAAGAAAGGATATTTTCCTCAATAATTCATTTCAAGTGTTTTATCAAAACCATTTTCCATCTAAGATGACATTATTTCATATGTGTATGTTTCAAGTATAATGTATCTATGATTTACATGGTTTTAATTTTCTTATTATGAAATCCATTTCTTTTATATGGATTATGTGACGATGGGATGATGTTTATGAAACCCATTTTATTTATTGGGTTATTATGAATGATGTTTGTTTATTTTGTGGCACAAGTAAGAATGATTTAATTATGAGATGGGTGGAACCATATATATCCCTACAATGCATTGGTTAAGGATTTATATCTCATGATATAGACATGGCTGGAACGTCAAGTTAAACTGATTCAGTAATACATGACTGGAACGAGGAGTGAACTCGATTCAAAAAGGGACTTTGTCCACTAAGATGGTCTTGGAAGAAATTCCTTGGCTAATATGGAAATAATATCATGTTCTTAATGGTTGCCACAATTACATGTTTTATTCCCATGCTATTTTATCATTCTTAATATTTCTTTATGATCTATGCCTTACGTACTTCCATGTTTTGTGTCATTTCTCAAGATTTTGATGTTTAAACATTATGTTCATGTTTTTATGTTCAAATGTATATGGTATGTATTATTTTATCCATACATACCCTTACTGAGCATTTGAGCTCACCATTTTTATGTTTTATTTTCCCCAGGATATAAAGAAAGGTTTTAGGTAAGAAAAAAAGGGGGAAGATCTTTATGGGAGATGTTGAAGATCTTTCACCACGATTAGAAGATTACGTTCCAAGTTTCCAAAGACACTAAACTATTACGGTCCTTGTGTTTCTGTTTTTGTTATGTATTAAATATTCCACTAAAGTAATGTAATGTCCATGTAAGTCAAGATTTGGGTCTCTACAGTTGGTATCAGAGGAAAGGTTTAGTTAACCTTTGGAAACTAGGATGTGAAAACGTTAGAGAGATCCCTAGAGATATTTCTAAGGTATGTCTAGGGATGTCCCTAAGGACAAGTATATGTATTGGATATAGTCTTAGAACTACGGTAATGATCTTAGAATTAAACCTAAGATGTTAGATATTGAGGGTACTCCCCTTTTACTATGTTATTTTCCCTAGCATGATTTTTGCCTCTCACACTATTATTTTTGGGTTTTAGAAAATAGCTGGAAATAAGATGATTCATGATAATGGAGGATATGATGGACAATTGAATGATATTATTCATGAGCAACCAAATGAAATGGGATTTGGAAGTCCAAACAGCATTATTATGCCGAATCAGCAATCTCATAATATGATCAGTAAACTGAAATTTGGTAAGTTTCCTGACTCGGCTAATAAGAGAAAGATGGAGTTTCATGATGATCATAGAGGAAAGAAAGTTCAATTTCCCCTATGTAAATCATGTGGGAATAGGCATCAAGGAGAATGTTTCAAAGGGACTGGAAAATGATTTGGGTGTGGAAAAGAAGGACACAAAGCCAGTAAGTTCAAAGGAAAAGGTTCAGTTAACACCATGGACATGGATAATGGTATTGCTACGACATCAACAATGGTTAAATGTTTTAAATGTGGAATGTACGGGTATTATGCAAACTAATTCCCTAAGGGAAAGTCTCATGAAGAGAATCAGTATGGTCGTATGGGTAGTATTTATGTTGATGATGATGAAGAGACTACAAATGATATGTGAGATGAAAGAATTGTTGAAGCTCGGTCAATGGTTTAAGAAGGTAGTGGAATGATTACATGTTTATCAAGTGTAATGTTGTATAAGTAATCTCATGGTACTATGGAATAAAGAGACATCTAAGTATTGTTACACTATTGTCTTTCCTAATGTTTTGAATGTGTGTGACGAATGGTACCAGTATTTTTGGAAAGTAGAAGGGATAAGGATAAAATTAATTGTTTGATAGTATTCATGAGCTCATGACTAATATAAGGAGAAGGTTATATCCTGGTTTGAGTATATAGAATTTTTGGATTTTGGTATGTGGAAAGAGTTAACTTTTGACAACATTCATGTTTTCACTAAGGTTTAATGAATATTCATTTTTCAAGAGAATACATGATTAAGGTATTCACATGACTAGAATGTGACCAACAAGATAATGGGGGATAAATGATGGTTGATTGATGACATTTCAAGTAATCGTTTTCTTTATACTATGATCTTGGATCAATGTATTTTAGATAAAGATTGGAATGGATTATGTTGGACATAAGAGAGTATTGTTTAAGGATAGAAGTTTTTTTCAATATTGTTTATGGGATGTTATAGTAATGTAGTTTTAGAAAAAGGAAAACCTGCAGGATGGGCGACAACCCATCGCGTCAGACAAGGCTGTGGGAATCAAACCCACAACCGAAGTGCAACTGGCCTTTATCGCCTACCACTGGTCTACAGGAAGTCCCTGTTTAGTAGAAACTAGTTTTATTATATTAAGAAGTATGATATATGAAGTATAAGTCCATTTAGGAACCATATATGATTAATCTCACTATAGATGGACTTATGTATTTTTTGATAACTTTTCTAACATTTTTTTTGAAATAGATGGAATGAACCATCATTATATCACATGATCTACTAACACATCACGAATAACAAATTCAACTTTATTTATTTAAGGTATGAAGTGGAAATTTTTCAACTCACGAACAACAATGAGATTGTGCCAAAGACATGTAAGTATTTCTTTTAATTCATGAACTTTTGGGAAATGATCTTGAAAACCAAAAATGTTGTCCTAGTTCTCTTATATCCGATGAATCAAATAGTACCTTAGATCATCACAAATCTATGGATTTGTGATTGATGGATTTTTCATAGCCATGTTCTCTACAACTCTCCATCAGAACATGATGGTTATATTTTTCTTCCATATCCATATTTTCACCTATGTTATCCTATGTGGAAACCCAGTGATGAGTTAATTTGGGTAACCATTACATTTCATACTTTATTTTTTAAATCCAAGTTTTTTTATTTCTTTTTACGATGTGGGTTTCTATTAAACAAACTTTCGAGTAGTAAACCATTTATAACCCCGAAGAATTTCGAGGGCGAAATTCATTTTAAGGGGGGTAGAATGTAACACCCCGAGATTTTATGAAAAACATTATTTTGATTTCATTAATTTCTTGTGTTGTATGCTACACCAAGATTACCTTGCGCTATACGCAACACCGTATTAGCTTGCAGTATACGCAACACTCTTCTTGGATCATGTTACACACAATTTTGATAATAGTTATTCTACGCAACATTGAGTATATATATATATATATATTCAATGTATAAATGAAATATGGTTGGATTCTGTTATATGAAACAACAAAAGATTCTTGTCTAACACGCAACACTGACTTGGGTTGCATTACATGCAATCGCGACCTTCCTCGATAGCGTGTGTTGTACGCAATACCGGGTTTTACTAAACAATGATATATTATTATAATATTATTATGAACTAGCCGTTATGAATAGTATTGACTAAATTTTGAATTTTATAACATTATTATTCATCTTAAACATTTTTTAGAACATGGTATAAGAACAAAATAAATTTTTCGGGTAAAATAAGTATTTTTCAAAAAATGCAGTTTTGCTGCCTTTTGATGGCGCACCCACTTTAAATCTAGTTTTTGACATGTTTATAAGTTCAATTTGACAAAATAAAATTCTTCTTTGGAATCAAGAAATAAAAATTTACGTTGGATAAAAGTTTCATATTATTCTGGTAACTTTCATATTTTGATGAATAGTAAAAACACGCTATATTTTAATTAAAAACAACTTTTTTCATCGCAAAAATTTATATGGTTAAATTATAATATTGAATGGTTTTAAAGTATAAATAGAATATATTTCTACCATTTAATATAATTTATGTCATTAGCATTGATTTTACATTAAATTCGTAGGTTAAATCAATTCAATCTTTTGCAATGTTTTAAAGAAAAACCCTTTTTCTTTCGACAACGGGATTAATTTTAATTTAATTTATGCAACTTTTGTGTATTGAATTTTGAAAAATGGATTCTATATTTGGAATTAGTGGTTCCAAATTATGTTAATAAGCTAATATTTATTTTTGGGAATTATGAATAGTAACTACGGTAAATTTTATTTACCATAGTTAAAGGTAAATTAGGTAATTAAGGGTAAATATAATATTATAAAATTACCCTAACACATGCCAAAATTCTATTGGATGGCTAAAAGTGGACCCATATAACCTAAGGGTCGGATTAGAATCATTTAATGGACTTTTTTCCCTGAAAATAACTTAATTATTATTAAAACGAAAGAAAGTGACAACATGTCACTCTCTTAAATCTTATAAGTATATTAATTTTAATTTAGTGATAAACTTCATGAAACTTCGAACCTGAATAGTCTCCAGAAATATAATTACATTTTATACATCATATAAATTTATTTATAATTTTTAGGTATTAAATAATTATCATTAATTTTGACACAATAGGAATGCAGAAATTATTTATTTAGTGAAAAATCAATAATATAGTTTTTATTGAAATATTAATACATATAAAAAGGCCCAAAAATCTGCACAAAACTTATTATTAGATTATATATAAACCCTAATCATCCATTGACCGAATTATTGACCATTTGGATCCTTATTAAGATGATTATGACACTTATATTATATTATTTTAAATGATGCCAAAGTTGTCACCTTCATAATTTAATAAATATAACAATTTAAATATTATTATTTGAAGATGATAAATTCGATTAAAAGTATTTTTGTGAAAGTTAATAGATTTATCTTTATCATAGGATTTTAGTTTTAATTTTTATGAAAAAAATAAGTATATTAAATAATTATACAAAAAATTATGTAGTAATTATTTTATTAAGAGATAAACCAAATAAATGGTTTTAAAAATAATAAACTAAATATTATATGAACTATTTAATGTTCTAAACTAATTTTATAGATACATATGACCTTTTATGAATCTATTAAAGCTTTTATTTTGAACATATCTTCTGTATATATTTTATTTAAATTCAAATAAAGGAATAGTGTAAAAATTGACACTATTGTTATTTTATAAAAATAATATATTATAAAATTGTTTAAAAATCACAAAAATATTTAAAAATTATAAATTTCAATTTATATGGTAGAAAAGGTTTTAAAGTATCCAATTATGGACAATTCACAACAAATAAGTAATTATTTGTTATAATTTAAAATTTAGAATGTTATTACCACAAATAAAATTAAATTGATTAAATAAGGATAAATCAAGATGATAATGTTTAAAATAAATTCCTAAAATGTATAAATTTTATTGGTTGATGATATTACAACCCTATCTAATCCAATATTTGGATATAAGTCATTTTTGGATGTTTTTAAGTGGGGTTAGATTTATTATAAATTAATTCCAAAGGTGCCCCTCTCCTCCCTTATAAAAGGGCACCTCCTCCCTCTCTTCCTCACACCACTTTGAGCCTTCAAGCTCGGCCAAACCCTGCCCAATTATCTTCTCCACTTCCCTAGAAACATCCTAGAGGTCCTGGTCTTCTTCGAAGACCAATTTTAGTGCCCTAAGAGGAGGTCTCAAAGAGGCGCTTCAAAGAAGAGGTAATTTCCATTACCAATTCTTTCACCTTTATTTCTTCTTCCACTTCTTCTTATTAGGTTGTTTCATTATGAATTAATAACATCAGTATCACTAATATACTGATATGTTATTATAAGTATGAAACAACCATATTTAATCATCTATCCATCCTACGGAAAACGAAATCACCGCGCGTGCGTACGTACGGAATACCGTCTCCACGCCGTGGTGTAATCTATTTTCCACCACCACCTTACTTGGATGGGTATAATGGTGTAAATAATAACTATATATGATTATTGTAATGTGATATTGATTCTGTAATAGTATACATACACTCCAATAAAATTCCACGATCATGGGAACAATATCATCACTCGTGCGTACGTACGGAATACCGTCTCCACGACGCGATGAGATTCATTCTCAATGATTAACCATTCATAAATGATTATAAAATTATATATAATAAGTAATCATGAAATATATGACATAATAATGATACTGGATTTATGTATATATATATATGTATGTCATCCAATTAATTCCATTCAATTCAACGAGGAAACGAAAACAACGTTCATGCGTACGTACGACCTACCGTCTCCATGAACGATGTATTTCTTTCCATTTATCGATCTATTATATATATTTATATTATGAATATATATTATTTATAAATAATGTTTTAAATTCTGGATGTAAGTAATCATGATCTAAGTAATCATATGAATAATTACAAGTCAAAACACGGATGTCAAATGAAACGATTTTACCCAAAACGCTCTTTAACATGGAATTTACAAAAGAAAGGGTAATATAAAGTCATAAGTGAACCATATATGATATAATAACAATTAATATGATTCTGTAATAAGTCAATAACATTATTTAAAGCATTATACAGGAGGTTCGGATACGCACGAAGCATATCAGACCTAAGGTAAGGGATAATTCTGCAAATCTCATTTTTATCCGAGATTGCTTATTCGTAAGTATTTACTGGGGATATTTCTATCATCCATGTAAACATTTTATAAAAGTGTTTTCATTATGTTTAAAGTACTTTTTAACCATTCTTGACTTTTACTACATGGTATGTAAGGAATCTTTCTTTTGTTTATGTTACGAGGTACTTTTTGACTTTTCCAGCAAAAGTACGAGAAGAATGTTTTTTTAATTTATACGGTACGAACAGATTTTTACGGTTTTATAAAGCCTTTTTTTCATGAAGCTTACTCCAAAATATTTCATGATTATTTTCAACAAAATCCTTTTCTTTTAAAATTGCATGACATTTTGTAAAAAGAGAATGATTTTGAAGAAGAAAGGATATTTTCCTCAAGTATTCATTTCAAGTGTTTTATCAAAACCATTTTCCATCTAAGATGACATTATTTCATATGTGTATGTTTCAAGTATAATGTCTCTATGATTTACATGGTTTCTATTTTCTTATTATGAAATCCATTTCTTTTATATTGATTATGTGATGATGGGATGATGTTTATGAAACCCATTTTATTTATTGGGTTATTATGAATGATGTATGTTTATTTTGTGGAACAAGTAAGAATGATTTAATTATGAGATGGGTGGGACCTATATTTCCCTCAAATGCATTGGGTAAAGATTTATATCTCATGAGATAGACATGGCTGGAACGACAAGTTAAACCGGTTCAGTAATACAGGACTGGAACGAGGAGTGAACTCGATTCAGAAAGGGACTTTGTCCACTAAGATGGTCTTGGAAACAATGCCTTGGATACTATGGAAATAATATCATGTGCTTAATGGTTTCCATAATTACATGTTTTATTCCCATTCTATTTTATCATTCTTAATGTTTCTTTATGATCTATGCCTTACGTACTTCCATGTTTTTTGTCATTTCTCAAGCTTTTGATGTTTAAACATTATATTCATGTTTTTAAGTTCAAATGTATATGGTATGTTTTATTTTATCCATGCTTACCCTTACTGAGAATTTGAGCTCACCTTTTTTATGTTTTCTTTTCCCCAGGATATAAAGAAAGGGTTTAGGTAAGAAAAAAAGGGGGAAGATCTTTATGGGAGATGTTGAATATCTTTCACCATGATTAGAAGATTACGTTCCAAGTTTCCAAAGACACTAAACTATTACGGTCCTTGTGTGTCTGTTTTTGTTATGTATTAAGTATTCTGCTAAAGTAATGTAATGTCCATGTAAGTCATGCTTTGGGTCTCTACAGAATGCATAATGCCATACTATCATAACCACATCGTTAGGTCCTTGTGCCAAGAATATAAATAATATTTTGTCAACGCCTTGTGCCAAGACACTAGTTTGTCTCATGAGACCTATATATGCATCGAGGAGCTATAGAGGGATCCACCCATCACTTATTAAGTCCAATTCAATCCTCAAATGAACATCTTTAAACATAACACAAACATTCATATTAAAACTAGAATACGAAATATCAATACTTTATCCATAAACCATGAATGGTATAAAAATAACACATCCATAGTCAAACATATCACAAAACTTTCAATACTATATGGAAGCTTTGTATCATAATAATTCAACTTCAAATAAGCTTAAAATCCATCAAAGGATGTGGACATAGATGAAATCAAAACTATTTGAGATAAATATCTCTTTTTTTGAAATCATTTAAAAGTCACATAATTTTAAAATAAAACATTTACTTTGAAAATATTATTATAAGCTTGTAATGGAAGCTTCAAAGATTTTATAACGGTGTAAAATAGCCTCACCCACTGTATAAGTTAAAAAAACATTATTACCTTAATTACGTCGAAAAGGTTAAAAAGGACCTTGTTTAGAAAACGACAGAAAGATTTCTTCATAATATTCTTATAAAAAGTAAAACAAGGGTATAAATGACCTTAACCCATAGTCTATAAGATAGTAAGAATGATTTGAAATAAATTTCTAAGAAACATGGATGTGGATGATAAAGAGGTCCTAGTAGATAATTACGTATAAACAACCTTGGATAATGAAGAGATTGTGAAATAAACCCTTAACTTGTACTTTTCCTTGGTTGAGGGTTGGTTTACCTCCTATATAATGGTGAAATAATTTTTATTAAATTATAAAAGAATCATATACTTTAATATGATATCATATATGATCTTTTAACATTGCTTTGTTAATAATATCTTAGTATTATCGTTGTTTCGTGTGTTAACTGATTCGTTTTACTTTATATGATTTTTTACATAAGCCGTGTTTGTAATGGATATGTTGTATCTTATTCGTATCCTGAATAATATAAAGTTCTAAAACATTACTTTTAATCATCAAATGAGAATTAGTCTTGAATGAATACGATGGGGAATGAATCTCATTGCGTTCGTGGAGGCGGTAGTCCGTACGTACGCACAAGCGACAATATCATTATTTTGATATTAAAATCGTATAAAATTGGATGTTATATAATATATACAGAATCATTATAATTTTATATTTATTATTTACTTAAATTAAACATCATTATCATACCCATCCAAATAATAATGTTTTGAATAACAATTACACCACGACGTGGAGACGGTAAGCCGTACGTACGCACGTATGGAGACATGTCATTCAAAGGATAGATATAATAATGAATATGGTTGTACCATATATATAATAACATCAAAATATATAGAAGATACTGGATTTATTATTTTAGAATGGAAATAAAAAATAAAGAAGAAGTGGAAGAAGAAAGGAACTTGAAAGAGGGTGGTGAAAACATTACCTCTTTTTCAGGTTCTTATTTTTTATTTGATCAAAATGGATCCTTAGGTTGGCTTTCTGATCAAACTAAGGCCTATAGGTTGAATTGAGGGAAGTTGAGAGAATATTTGGGAGGGTTTGGCTGATCCAAAAGGCTTTTAAGGTATTAATTTGAGATAAGGGGGAGTGCCCTTTTATAAGAGGGGTGATGGGCACCTTAGAAAAAACTTAAAATATTATTTTATAATAAATTCATATTCGGTTTATAATGGCTCCAAAGTGACTTATTGGGAGTATAAGGTGGGTATGGGTCGAATTATTTTCAACCAATAAATTTTAGACAGGTTTGGGTTACTATATTAACCTTATCATTTATATTTAACTCTTAGTTAAATAGTTTAACATTTACCATGCCTCTTTGTATTTTTATATTATATGGTTAATAAAATTACTATATACATACAAGTGAACCTCAAGTGGTTAATTAATGATACAAATATCATTATATAAGTCCTTTGGCCAATACTTATATTTTTATGAATAGAATATCAATTAATAATATAATATTTGTTTTAAAAAATCTTTTATGTCAATTTTTACACTATTTGGTATTTTGTTTTTGCTAAATTCATAACATCATTATTACTTCGAACATAATTCTTTTAATCAACTCTAACATGTAATAATGACCTATAAAATTCTTCTAATTTATTAAATGTCTCAAATTATATTTATTTGGGTATTTATAATATCAATTATTTTAATATCTCACTAATAAGGTAATTACTGCATCATCATTGTGTCATAAGTAAATTAAATTATTTAATGTCTAAAAATTATAAATAAAATACCATTATGTATTAAATATTTTTATCTTGATAATGAATATTTATAATTGAATTTATCTTATGTATTACCCTATATTAAAAAAGTTTTTGTTATTAAACATTTATTTTAACTCTTTTAACACTTCTTTGAATTAAATAATAATAAATGTCCTAATCTAATCCAAGTGGACCAAAGAGGTTCATATTTTATTACTAAGGTTTTTTTGGTCTAATTATACCTATAAAATAGAATTAGGACATGTGTTATGGTAATGATAATATCATTTTTACCCTTAATTACCCTATTTACTTTTAACCGTTGTAAATAAAAGTAAAAAGTTTCAATTCACCAAAAAAATATTTTTATCTTATTAAACCAAATTTTAATCCTTGATATTAACCATGTCTCTTGGATTTTTGAAATTTCACTAACAGAAGATGTAAAATTATGTTTTATGTGAATTTCCAAATTCTCCTAGGAGATGGGTAAAAGACGGTGAAAAGTTCAATAAAATTTATATATATATATAATATTATTATAAACTGACTCCAATGAATTACATTGAAATTATATAGGTATTATGTATCTATTTTGACCTAAAATAAAGTTAAATAAAATAAATAATTATTTAATTTTTTTTCTGTTTTAAACTATAACTCAGTGTTTTTTCACTATTCATAAAAAATTTAAAGTTTTCAGAAAAATACAAAAAATTTACCCTAAGCTAATTTTGATATTACAAATCCAAAAAATGAAGTCCATTTTGAAAGAAAAAATTTATAAAATTTTAAAAAGTGAGTATTACTATTCATAACAATTAGTTTGATTGGTTGTGGTGTGTGTTAGAACTCGAAGTTGCGTACAACACACGCTACCATATAATTCAAAGAGAAGTGTATCGTAGAAGCTTGGGGTATTACATTCTCCCCTCTTTCAAATAATTTTTTTCCTCTAAATTTCTAGAATACTACCGCATGAAAAGACTTGGGTGGTTCTTCATCATAAGTTTCTTGGGTTCTCATGTTGCCTCTTCCATCTTATGGTTTCTCTATAGATTTTTTACCAGACGAGTCATCTAGTTTCTCAGCACTTGTTATCTCGTATCAAGAATCTTGACCAACTCTTCGCAATAAGACAGATATGGTTCCAGTTCTAATTCCTCATAGTTGAGTACATGTGTTGGGTCAGGCATGTATTTTCTCAATAGTGATATGTGGAACACATCGTGAACTTTGGAGAGATTTGGTGTCATTTCCAAACAATAAGCTAAAACCCCAATTCGTTCTCGAATTTTGAAAGGCCCAATGTACCTGGGACTCAATTTTCCCTTCTTACCAAAATGTATAACTCCCTTCCATGGAGATACCTTTAGGAAAACATGATCTCCTACCTGAAATTCCAAATCCTTCCTTCGGTTATCGGCATAGCTCTTCTACCTACTTTCAGCTGCTTTGATGTGGTTTTGGATTACCTTCACCTTTTCAATCATTTCTTCCACCAGTTCTGGGCCTACGAGTTTTCTTTCACCAACTTCATCCCAACAGGTTGGTGTGCGACCTCTCTTTCCGTATGACGCTTCATATGGTGCCATCTGAATACTTGAATGGAAGCTATTGTTATAGGAAAAATACACCAGAGGTAAATATTGATCCCACATACCCAGAAAGTCAAGTGAGAAAGATCTCAACATGTCTTCTAAGGTTTTAATAGTCCGTTCTGATTATCCATCAGTTTGGGGGTGGTAAGCAGTGCTCAAATGAAGTTTAGTATCCAAGGCCTTCTGAAGAGTCTTCCAAAATCTTGATGTAAAACATGGATTATGATCAGAAACAATTGATAGGGGTACTCCATGAAGTCTCACAACATCATTAATATATATTCTTTCTAGACGTTCAAGTGGTAGATCTTCTCTTATAGCAAGAAAATGTGCTGATTTGGTAAGATGATCAACAATTACCTATATTGCATCGTTCCTTCTAGGAGTCTTTGGTAGTCCCATGACAATGTACATCGTGATATTATCCCATTTCCACTCAGGTATGGGAAGAGGTTGCATGACTCTTCAAGGTTGTTGCCTTCTAGCTTTCACTTGTTGACAAACCATACATCTTGACACAAAATCAGAAATCACCCTCTTCATGTAGTCCCACCAAAAATGTTCCTTAAAATATCTATACATTTTGGTTCTTCTAGGGTGTATAGTGAAATTGTAACTATGAGCATCTTCCAACAATTACCTTTTTAGATCATGTATATCGGGAACACAAAGTCTCCTCCCAAATTTCAAAATTCCATCTTCATACACAAAGTCACTCAATCTCCCATCATTGACAACTTTAATCTTCATTTGAAATTCCTCATCATCGGTCTAAGAAATCTTTACCCTTTATAGTAAAGATGGTTTGGAAACCATTTGAAAAAGTATCAATGTTTCACCTTCCATGGTTATTCCCATATCCAACTTTAATATATCCATGATAATTGGATCCTTTTCAACTCTCATTTTGTTCAAAACTCCATGATCTTTTCTACTCAAAGCATCTGCCACCTTATTTTCCTTCCCCGGGTGGTAGTGAATCATGCAATCATAATCCTTGAGTAGTTCAAGCCATCTACTTTGCCTCATGTTGACTTATTTCTATGAGAAAATATAATTCAAAAAATTGTGATCAGTATAAATCTCACATTTCTCACCATAGAGATAGTGTCTCCAAATCATCAAAGCAAAGATTACAGCTGCTAACTCAAGATCATGAGTAGGATATTTCTACTCATGAATTTTCATCTATCGTGATGCATAGGCAATAACCCTATCATTCTGCATAAGGACATAACCAGGTCCTTTTTTTTGAAGCATCACTATAAAAAACAAACCCATCATTCCCCGATGGTAGAGTCAATATAGGAGCATTGAATAATATACTCTTCAGTTCTTCTAAACATTATTCACACTCTTTTTTCCAAACAAATTTAATCCCTTTACGTGTGAGCTTTGTTAATGGGTTAGCCAATCGGGAAAAATTCTTGACGAAACGTCGATAATAACCTGCTAAACCAATAAAACTGTGTACCTCAGTTATACTTGTCGGTGCTTTCCATTATTGGATTGCTCTTATATTAGAAGGATCAATAGAGATTCCATCTTAAGAGACAATATGGCCAAGAAAAGAAATCTCCTGAAGCCAGAATTCACACATGCTAAACTTTCCATATAATTCATGTCTTCTCAGAGTCTTCAATATAACGCGCAAGTGACTTTCATGATCTTCATAGGTTTTGGATTATACCAAGATATCATCAATAAATACCACTACAAAGTCATCAAGATATTCCTTGAAAACTCTGTTCATTAGATCCATGAAAACAGAGGGTACATTAGTCAGCCCAAAAGGAATTACTGTAAACTCATAATGCCCGTACCTAGTTCAAAATGCTATCTTCATAATGTCTTCCTTCTTCACACACAACTGATGGTATTCAGATTGAAGGTCAATCTTTGAAAAGTATTGATCCCCATGCAGTTGGTCAAATAAATCATCAATGCAAGGTAGGGGATACTTGTTCTTTATTGTTATAGCATTGATCTCCCTGTAGTCGAAACATAACCTCATAGATCCATATTTCTTATTAACAAAAAGGATAGGAGATCCCCATGGAGAAACACTAGGGAAAGTAAATCCCTTAATACTCAATTCCTATAGTTTTTTCTTTAGTTCCACTAATTCAACATTGTCCATTCTATAAGGGGTCTTCGATATGGGCCTTGATCCAGCAATTAAATCAATGGAAAACTCAATTTCTCGTTCTCAAGGATGTCCAGGTAAATATTCTGGAAACACATCAACATATTCTCTCACAATAGGTACATCCTCTATTTGAACATTCTTTCCTCACCAATAGTTATTTCATTCTATTCCTCCCCGATAATTGAATTTAGTTGAGCTACTGGGGTGGATCTTGATAAGAATCAAGTGGTGACGATTCTGCTCTAAAGATAAGGTGTTCTTTATCATCACCATAAAAAATCATAACCTCATTCTTCTTACAATAAATATTTGCATCATGGTTCGAAATCCAATCCATACCGAGGATTATATCAAATTAAATCATGGGTATGACGATGAGATCAGCTGATAAAAAACATTTATGTTCTCTAATGGGGATTGATTCCCAAAACTTCATTGCAATGATACTTCCCTTAAGAGTTTTGACTGAAAAATCCCTTATTAAATCAAATTGGAAATATCTAATTTTCTTAGAAAACTAGGAAGATATGAAACAATGCAATGATCCAGAATCAAATATAGCCTTTTTTAAACATGAGGAAACTATTAAATTACCTGCCACCACGTCTTTCAGAGCTTCTACCTCAGCAGTAGTGATAACATAAGATTGGACATGATCCCTTAGCCTTTTCTAAGGTAAGTTCCCCTGACGCTTAGGAAATTTATTTGCATAATGTCCAATCTCCCTCCAATTGTAACATTGAACATTAGTAGCTTCTTTCTTCCCCTTGCAATCACGAGCTTGATGGCCTTTTTCACCACACTTGTAACATACTCCCATTCCCTTCAAGCAAGTACCAGGGTGTTTCTTCCCACATTTACTATAGGATGGATATTCAACATTTCCCTTCTTTCCCTTATTTCCATTTCCAGAGTGATCAACAGATCTCTTCTTATGTTGCTTTTCTTTAAAGTCGTAAGACTTAGATAATTCCTTTTCTGTCTTGATAGCACATGATACAATATCCTTGTACGATGAGAAGGATTGTGAGACAAATGTTCGACGGATAAATGGTTTTAACCCATCAAAGAAACGACCAGTCTTACTTCTTGGGTTATGTATATAATCTGCGACATGCCTTTCTAACCTTGTAAATTTAGACTCATACTTTGCAACACTCTTGTCCTCCTTTAGCCTCAGACCCAGAAATTGTATTTCCATATCTGCTTGATGGTCATGATGAAAGTATTTTTCTAAGAAAATATCTTTAATCTCCCTCCATTCCATATTTGATACTTCATCATCTTCCTTCATATTTTGAATCAATGACCACCATTGATCCACATATCTATTGAGGCGGTAAACTACTATGACAACTTTTCCCTTTCACGACTCCCCAAGGCGTGGAATATTTTCTCTAAGGAATTTATCCATTACATAGCTACTAGTGTATTTGTACCCCCATTGAATGTTGGTGGTTTTTTCCTCATGAAGTGATCTAACATTGATCCTACATGCTGCGGATAAGGGTGCTCCATACGAGTAACGTTATTATTCATAACCTGAGTGAGTTATCCCAGTATGGTGATTAGCTGATCAACACCAGTTGAATCACCAGCTCCAATATAATTATCTTGAGTAGGAGGGAAATACCTACATGGAGTGCGTGCATTGATACAATTTATATTCCTTCCACTAGGTTCCATTTATAAATAATGGCATAAAATAGATCAGTTTATGAATCAAAATACATAATTCCATACTTTTAAAACACTTAACATAAATTGAACAGTTTATGAATATAATCCATAATCATAATTTTTTTTCTTTGAGGATGTATATACTCATAAACCCTTCATAATTGTTTGTAAAGAAAATGAGAATTATCCTAAGAATATACCCTAGGAGTGTCGTTACCAAGAGTGCAACAAGGCCTGTTGTTGTTCACCAGTTCCTGTTCGAATCCACCTCAAAGCAGTGTTTTCAGGTTTTACCCCTCGGTACATCTGTGCCAGAGCTTCCTCTACCTGTTCGTATCCAGACAGGGATGTATTTCTCAGAAAACTCACAAAATATCTACAATACCAAAATTCTAGGAAGTTATTATATACTAATCCTCAAAGTCTATATTAGGGCTATGTGCTCTAATCAGAGTTTATCTAAATATAGCTTCCAAGGTTTGTACTAAAAATCCTCTGATACTAACTATAATGCCCCAACCCCAGTTACCCAGAGTCGGTACATTATTACATAACATTGTAAAGATCACAAAAGATCAAGTCTTGAAAGACCAATTAGTTTAGTAGCCTTGGAATCACTATATACATTCATAAAGTTTACATTACATCATAAAGTGAAAAACTACAACAATATCTTGTCTCCATAGACTACACTCATATCCCCTCATACTATCCCTGTAGGTCATTCATAAAACACTTCTTCACATACTGGGAAAAATAAAACATATAAAGGGGTGAGCTCAGATGCCCAGTAAGGATAACAATATAGAAGAAACTTTCATAAATAATCATAAACATTTAAGACAATGTATAACTAAAACAAAAGACTTTTAAACATAAAATTCAGAATAATATGGTAGAAATAAAATGAAATAATTCCATTTACTTATTCACATGGATATTCTAATAATCGAATAATCACATGCAATATCAATAACCACTTTCATAATGATGGAATGCATAATGCTAGACTATCATAACCACATAGTCAGGGCCTTATGCCAAGAATACAAATAAGATTTTGTCAACACCTTGTGCCAAGACACTAGTTTGTATGATGAGACCTATTGATGCATCAAGGAGCTATAGCAGGCTCCACCATTCACTTATTAAGTCCAATGAATTCCTCAAATGAATAGGTTTAAACATAACATAAACATTCGTATTAAAACTAGCATACTAAATGTCAATAATTTATCCATAAAACATGAATGGTATAAAAATAACACATCCACAGTCAAACATATCACCAAAAATTCAATACTATATGGAAGTTTTGTATCATAATAATTCAACTCCAAATAAGCTTAAAATCCATCAATGGATGTTGACATAGATAAAATCAAAACTATTTGAGAGAAATATCTTTTTTTTGAAATCATTTAAAAGTCAAATAATTGTAAAATAAAACATTTACTTTGAAAATATTCTTATAAGCTTATAAGGGAAGCTTCTAAGACTTTATAACGGTGGAAAATAGCCACACCCACCGTATAAGTTAAAATAAACATTCTTACCTTAATTCCGTCGAAAAGGTTAAAAATGACCTTTTTTGGAAAACGACAAAAAGATTCCTTTATAAACATCTTATAAAAAGTAAAAAAACGGTATAAATGACTTTAATCCATAGTCTGTAAAATAGTAAGAATGATTTGAAATACATTTCTAAGAAACATGGATGTGGATGATAAAGAGGTCCTAGTAGATAATTATGTATAAACAACCTCATATAATGAAGAGATTGTGAAATAAACCCTTACCTTGTACTTTTCCTTGGTCGAGGGTTGGTTTACCTCCTGTATAATGCTGAAATAATTTTTATTAAGTTATTCAAGAATCATTTACATTAATATGATATCATATATGATCTTTTAACATTTCTTTGTTAATAATATCTTAGTATTATCATTGTTTTGTGTGTTAACTGATTCATTTTCCTTTATATGCTTTGTTACGTAAGCCGTGTTTGTTATGGATAGGTTGTATCATATTTATATCTAGAATGATATAAAGTTCTTAAACATTACTTTTAATCATCAAATGAGAATTTTTCTTTAATGGATATGATGGGGAATGAATCTCATCACCTTCGTGGAGATGATAGTCCGTATATACGCACAAGCCACAATATCATTCTTTTGATATTAAAATTGTATATAATTGGATGGTATATAATATATACAGAATCATTATAATGTTATATTTATTAGTTACTTCAATTACACATCATTATCATACCCATACAAATAATAATGTTTTGAATAACAATTACACCATGACGTGGAGACGGTAAACCGTACGTACGCACGTATGGTGACATGTCATTCAAAGGATAGAGAGAATACTGAATATGGTTGTACCATATTTATAATAACATCACAGTATATATAAGATACTTGAGTTATTATTTTAGAATGGAAATAACAAAGAAATAATAAGTGGAAGAAGAAAGGAACTTGAAAGAGTGTGGTGAAAAAATTACCTCTTCTTCGGGTTCGTCCTTTTGATTTGATCAAAAGGGATCATTAGGTTGGTTGTATGATCAAACTAAGGCCTCTAGGTTGAAGTGAGATAAGTTGAGAGAATATTTGGATAGGGGTTTTCTGAGCCAAAAGGCTTTGAAGGTATGAATTTTAGAGAAGGGGGAGTGCCCTTTTATAAGAGGGGTGAGGGGAACCTTAGAAAAAACTTAAAATATTATTTTATAATAAATTCATATTTGGTTTATAATGGCTCCAAAGTGATTTATTTCGAGGCTAAGGTGGGTATGGGTCGAAATCCTTTCAACCAATATATTTTAGACAGGTTTGGGTCACTATATTAACATTATCATTTATATTTAACTCTTAGTTAAATAGTTTAACATTTACTATGTCTCTTTGTATTTTTATATTATATGGTTAATAAACTTACAATATACATCCAAGAGAACCCCAAGTGGTTCATTAATGATACAAATATAATTATATAAGTCCTTTGGGTGAACCTTAGATCTTTAGGAATAGAATATCAATTAATAATATAATATTTGTTTTAAAAACTCTTTTATGTCAATTTTGACACTATTGGGTATTTTGTTTTTGATAAATTTATAACAGAATTATTACTTCGAACCTGAATCATTTAATAAACCCTAACATTTCATATTAACCTATAAATTTTTTGGAATTCATTAAAAGTCTTAAATTATATTTATTTGGGTATTTATAATATCAATTATTTTAATATTTCACTAATAAGATAATTAGTGCATCATCATTGTGTCATAAATAAATTAAATTATTTAATGTCTAAAAATTATAAATAAAATACCATTATGTATGAAATCTTTTTATCTTCTAATAAATATTTATAATCGAATTTATCTTATGTATAACCCTATATTAAAAATGTTTTAGTTATTAAACTTTGATTTTAACTCTTTTAACTCTTCTTGAATTAAATAATAATAAATGTCCTAATCTAATCCAAGTGGACCAAAGAGGTTCATATTTTGTTCCTAAGGATTTTTTTGGTCGAATTATATTTATCCAATAGAATTAGGACATGTGTTAGGGTAATAATAATATCATTTTTACCCTTAATTACCCTATTACCTTTAACCGTGGTAAATAAAAGTAAAAAGTTACTATTCACCAAAAATTATTTGTATCTTATTGAACCAAATTTTACTCCTTGATATTAATCGTGTATCTCAAATTCTCAAAATTCCACTCACAAAAGCGGTAAAATTTAGTTTTATGTAAATTTCCAAATTCTCCTAGGAGACGGGTAAAAGACGGTGAAAAGTTCAATAAAATTTTTATATATGTAAAATTTTTATAAACTGACTCCAATGAATTACATTGAACTTATATAGGTATTATGTATCTGTTTTGACCCAAAATAAATTTAAATAAAATAAATAATTATTTTAATAAAAATTTGCATTTAAACTATAACTCAGTGTTTTTTCACTATTCATCAAAAATTGAAAGTTTTCAGAATAATACCAAAAATACACCCTAAGCTAATTTTGATATTCATAATCAAAAAATGAAGTCCATTTTGAAATATAAAATTTATAAAATTTCAAAAAGTTGGTATTACTATTCATAACGGCTAGTTTGATTGGTTGTGGTGTGTATTAGAACTCAATGTTGCGTGCAACACATACTACTACATTATTCAAAGTGAAGCATACCGTAGAAGCTTGGGGTGTTACACACATTATGACCATGAGTTATGTTCAATAGAAACAACGCATGATTAGAAAATATCTCGGTAAAATCAAGAAATTTTAAGGGAATAATATATAAATATATTATATTTCCATTATTTACCAATATCATTAATTTCTTTCAATTATATATTTTTTGTTATCTATTTTCAATACGATAAACTTATGATCTCACCGATGATTGTCAGCATAAATTTTATATAAAAATTGAGTTTCCTCGATGATTAGTTGAATTTCCCTAATCATATATATCATTTTATCTACAATATCACGTTAAAATATATTTCTCCATAGATATATAAATCATTATTTTTATATTAGTATATATATCACATGTAAAAGATATTATACTAAAAAGATTTTATTACTTAAATGTGACCGTTATAACCTATCCATTAAATTGGAAATATGAATATGAATAAAAAATAATTGAAAAATGCATATAATGGTCTTATATAATTTAAATTTATTTATTTATCCATAAAAAATATTTAATAAGTTTTTATTTTATTCATTTTATGCTTCAAAATAAAATTTTCATCTAAGAATGAATTTATTTCATTTTGGGACAATATTTATGATAAATTTATTCCAAATTTATAAATTTTATTGGTAACACCCTCAAGTTATGAAAAAAATATCATTGAATTTGATAGAGTAAGTGATGTGACACCCCATGCTTAAACAACCCAAAAAATATATTTCTTTAAATTTAATCTATATTATATTTTGTGGAAAAAAACATCAAGTTTAATTAAATAGTAATACATTAGAACATTATAACCTCACCATTAAGTTTCTGTGTATAAATAATACTTACTAAAATTTTAAAATTATGGTAATATATTTATTAGAAATAAAATAATAGACATTTAAAAAAAAATTAAACAACCTCTAAAAAACTGAATTTATTTGTAAATGGTGGTTTAGTCGTGCTTCATACATATAATTTAAAATTATTTTTTAACATATCTGTGATTTTTTATATAATGAACTTAATTTATGGGATAATAAAATAAAAACTATATTAGGGTGATTTTTTAGGATTTTTATGAACTCTTTCATTTTTCAACAATGAATGAAAAATACTAATTTTTGTTGAAGATTTATTTTTCATTTCAATAATTTTCATGTTTAAATTTTATTTTAAATTTTTTTTAACGAAAAATAATTTCAATTATATTAAATTTTAACTAATTATGTTAATTGAGATTGATTTTATTCTAAATTTTGGTATTTAAAATTTATATAGGCGCGATGAAAAAATTCACTTTGGAAACTCATTTTTTCATCGCGCCTATGAAAATATATTTCGAATGGATTATTCTGCATCTGTGAATTGAATTTGGAAAAATATATTCAATATTTTGAGTTTTTATAAATTATATTAACGAACATGTTAAACATAATTTTTGTCAAATTATGAATAGTAAAATAAACAAAATTTAATTACCGTGGTAATGGTAAAAATTTATTTACTGATTTGTTTATCTAAATAGATAAGTGTAAAAATAACCTATATTTTTCTCCAAAACCCATTGTATTGATGTATTTTTACTATATCATCTTTAAGAGTCTATAAATCCCAATTTTTTAGGTTTTTATCATTTTAATTTCCTTGGTATAATTGAATATTTTCAAAACATACACGTGTGTCCTCTCCCCCACTTATAAAAGGTCACTCCCTCTCCACCCTAATTCCTTTATCATAATCTATTTGGTTTGAATAATCCCAACCTAAGTCACCTCCTTACTCCCTTAAAAAATTCTAGACACCTTATATTGATCATAATTCATTCATATGATGGATTTAAGTTCAAACCCATTGAATTTTCTAGAAAAAGAGGTAACGTTCTTAATTGAGCGTTATCATTTTATTTCATGAACCACCTCCCTAAAATCTTATTTAAAAATTATAATATAAAAAAATAGTTTATAATATATACTGATATGGAATTAGTTCAATGTAATAACCTAAATTAGTATCCCATTCCCTGAAATGAGAACGAATAGTCGATCGTGTGTATGATGGACTATCACCTAGTCAACTGATGTAATTAATTTTCCTTCACCCCAATTAAAGTGTATATAAAATTATGTATTTAACAAATTTATATGTTATTTATGATATTATTATAATTTTTTAATTTTAATATCACATATAAATTCTTATATTTCTTTCCATTTAAAATATGATAATGTTTCTCATGTGTACGAAAGACTAACACCTTACGATGTGGTATGATTCATTTTTAACTCACCCTTCACATGGAAGGAAATATGGACCAATTTAGATAATATATGTTATATTTGTATCATTATATTATCATTAAAAATAATTTATGACACACATATTTTCCCTTTCACTCATCAAGGAAATAATAATTTCTCCCTTATGTATTCACGACTTTCTATCTCCACAAAGCGATGTGATCAATTTTACATGTTCACATTACAATAATGATTATAAAAATGTTATAATGAAGAAATATAGTATTTAAAACATTTTTATAATTATGGAAATGGTGGTACTATTTAATATTCTCATGAATAAGAAATTTCATGATGAAACACGCATGAGGAAACAACAAAACTAATACTCTAAATAATGAAAATAATGAAATATTGTCAAAAAATGGGGGGTAAAAGTCATAAGGGGATCATATATGATATTATAAATTTTGATATTTTTATATTATAAATTTATAGCATTCATAAAATAACTATTCATGAGTTTAATTAATTTTCAAACAAAAATAAGCATGAGTTAAGAGACTTCATCTCAATTTCCCTTCATTGAGGTATGATGAACTTTTATGTAGTTTATTTTTTTATTGTGTATATAAATCCTGATTGAAAAGTAATATAATGATTAATTACTACATCATGTTATTTAAAATATAAAGTTTTATTATTTCATATAAGGGGAATTTAATTTAAAACTATCAAGTGTTAGTGAATTTCATAACTGAATTTATTTTCATCGGGGGTATATTATTTCATCAATGTCATTGACATTCATTGATTATGTGTGTAAATACAGTTGAATATTCAATGATTCATTTACAACTGTTTTATGTTGATTTACATTTTATACACATTTTTTTTGATTTATTAATTCACTATTTAATGTTATGATCTTTTTTTGGGGTTTATTTCAAAATATCTTTTTAATCAGGATTATTTATGTTTGAATTTACATTAATGAAAATTATTTTATAATTATCTAATAAATCCATATAATTTTATTCTACTCTATCTATTCATGATTTTTTCAATTAAAAGTATATTTTTTCCACTCTTTGGTATTAAAAAATAATGATAAAATTATTTTTATAAAATTTGATTTTATTTTTCACTTCATTTGAAAATCCCTTTTTGTTAAAAATGAATGTTTTCTAAGAATGTTTTCACAAAATTTTCCCCTTTTAAAATTTATTTGTTAAGTAAATCGTTACTTATTTAATAATTTTTATTTTTTTTGGAAATTAATCTTCATGTAGTTTTCAAAACAATGATTTTTTGGATTTTATCAAAAAAGGGTAAGGAATCGTTGTTTTAACATGTACGACATGACTGAAATTTTCAGCCATCATGACTCGTCAACATTTTAAATATTATTTTATAATATTAAAATTTTGTTTTCAAATAAATTTATTTTAAAAATATTTTATGACATTTTAGTTTTAAAAGTATAATCAAAGTGAAAAAGGTATTTTACTTAAGAATGTTTTCAAAAATATCATTTTTTGGTATTTCAATTCGTCAATGAAAAAAAAAATATATTTATGTTATACTCCAGTGAGGAAATTTAGTATTTATACCATAAATATTATTTTTATGGATATTCAATGATCAATTTGACCTTGTAATTTATTTACATTCACTTTCTTGATTCATTTTACATTCATTATCCTTCCCTAGAAATGTTAACTTTCCTATGATTATTGGGCCTTAAAATTTCCCAAAATGTCCATATTAAGGATATGTTTATTACATAAAACATATATAATTTCTATATATGGTATTCTATATTTAATTATATTTTTTATTAGGGTGAATATTGATAAACTTATATTTAATAATCAGTAGATATATTTAATCATAAGGCTCATAATATATGAATTAAACCGATTATTCAATATAAGAGAAATGCTTTGGATTTATAGTGATGGTTGGGGATTAATATTATATATTACCTCAATAAATAACTAGTATCATGTGTAAAATCAATAATCTAGCATGAAATGGGTTTATATGGGTAGTTTTAAACCTTATTGTGAATGGTCATGATGATATAGGAATAATGAGGCATGGGATCATGATATAAAATAATTAAGAATTTATTCAATTTTGAATTATTTTTTTATTATCCAAGATATTTTAAAGATGATATTTTATCTTGATTCATTTCATGTTGGTTAACAATTCAATGGTCTTTGTTTTCATTTATTTACCATTCCATATTGGATATGTCTTATCTATTCATGATATTCAAACTATTTAACTTGCTTGTTTGTTGAACTATTTACCACGCCATATTGATTTCTCCCTATCTATACACACTAGTTAATTTATATAAATGTAATGTGTATTCAGTAATTTGACATTACATATTTATTAATCCTCAATTTCTATGTTATTTATATTACTTGTGTGTTCATTTATCTACCTTTCCATATTGATCATGACTTATTTATTTACAATAGACGTGTTATTTAAATGAAATTTGTGTCACCTAATTTACATTTCCATATTGATTCAATTTTTTCTAATCATGATAGTAATGTTATTTATTAAATTACATGTTTGTTAAGTTATTTATCATTTAATATTTGTTAATCAATATATATTCATTATATAAAAGTTGTTTAAAGGTAATGTTCTCATTTATTTACTATTATATATTGATTATTTTTTATCTAATTAAGATAGTCATGTTTTGATTAAATGAAATCTATTTTTTTGTATTTACCATGAAATATTTATAAACTCTTATATATTAATGATAGTTATGTTGTTTTAAATGTCATTTGTGATCAACTATTTACCTTTCCATGTTGATTATTCAAATTGATTCATGATAAATTCATCTTTATGTAAATCTTACTGAGAATCTAAGCCCAAACTATTTTTCTTTTCAAGGAATTATGGAAGTGTACTATGAGTGATATGAAAGGATATTCTAGAGGAATAAATGATATTAATTTTTTTTTTGGAATTTTTGTGTTAAAATGTAATGAAATAATCAATCATGTATCTAGTTTACAAATGTTACTATAATATATAGTCCATAGAGATCCAGTTCCATTTATCTTATAAAAATTTAATAAAGAAGACACTGGCTTTAGGTTACTAAGGTCATGGTCTTTATAGTTTGTATCAAAATAGGTTTATTACAATAATTTGGAACTATAGTTAGGAAAATATATATTATATAATATAACCCTATGATAGAAATTATGGATAAGAATATAAGAACATCATATTTTTTTAATGTAAAAATTATGTGGTTTTCCAGAAATTAAATAATTATTTGGATACTAAAAGTGGATGTGGTTTCTGTAACATACGTACTTATGGGTAATAACTCTTAAAAACTCATGTTGGTCTTGAATGGATAGTTACATGACACATGAAAAAAACCTTACAACACAGCAGATTTGAAACTGCAAGGGGATATTCTTAGTATAATTCACATTTTTTACAAAGAATTATGAACAATTTGAATAGATGAGGATAATGAATAACCTAAGTTAAAAATAAGGTGCCATAGATTTAAAATAAGGTGTCATTATTTAGAAATTCTATAAATTATTATGTGGTTTACACACTATGATTATAGTTTCTCACACTATTTTTTTTGGTTTTAGTCTGTGGCCATAAGTATAAGGAATCATGTTAATATTGGATATGATAGACAATATCGTTACTATAGAAAAAAATGGGGTGATGACTAGAGTAAAATATATCATGTTTATTCCCAATCAAATATCTTGATATTTGATTATTAAATTTTTCCTTAACTGTCTATTGGAATCCCCAAAGTAGAGGAGGATTCAGTTTACTAAGATTTCAATTAATGAATACCATAGAGGAATGAAGTATTGATTTACATTATGAAAGAAATGTGGAATGAGACATCCAAGGAATTTGAAAATATTTTACATGTGGAAAATATGGGAATAATGAAATTAATTGTTGATGAAAAAAATGAAGATTTTTATAGAAGGAAATAAATCACATCCTAATGGTTCATATTGAGTTTTTTTCATAAATGTGGGGAAACTGAGCATTATTCGAGTCAATTCCCTCTTCTAATTATTTATTCCTAGACCAATGAAGTACATATGTTTAAATAAAATGGATGAAGTGTTAACGTGCTGTGATTCAATAATTATATTATAGATTAATTTTTTTCCAATAGTTTATTGATTATATGAATCATGAAAAATCTAAGGATAGTGTTATATTTTAGAAGCATATATGTATTCAATAACATTAGAATTACAGATACTATCATTGGTTTTTGAGAATAATATTTAATATATGTTCAATGTCTCACACAACCATTTTTAGGTTTTATGTGATGGGATTAAAATAATATTATGGATATTTTGGGTGACATTAATTGGTATACCACACATTGGTTTGTTATATATTTTAGTGAAAAAGTAACTAAAAAAAACTCCCTTTCTATTTTGGGTATATTTTTTATGGTATTGGAAATTTTTAGTGTTTATATTATTTTATATGTTTAGGTAATTTTTGGTTATTACATAGTGGGAATGTTATATGAATTAAATTAATATGATATTATAAAAAGGACAACCCACATTCCAGTTGAAAACTCATCGCTTATGAAAATTCCACGGGGCTTTAACCTATAATAAATGAGAGATTAGAGTTTAATGATTACCATTGGCCTATACGATGTTCATTTTGATATGTCATTATTTTTACAGAAATGATTTTATGAACAAATATTAATGATGAAACCATGATGTAACTTTTTAGTTTTTGAGATTAATTTATTATATTTTATGATTTCAGCAAACATATTAGTGTTGGAAAATAGTAATATACATCTATAAATAATTGTAACTCTTTTATAGATATTATGATTATTTAAAAATGAATTTTAGTGTTTTATACATAAAAAATTCATTTTTGGATATTCCTTTATTGTATCAAGAGATGAATTGGATGAAAAGACCACATCTCTAGTAACCTAGATTATATGGTCACTTTATTACATTGGAACTAGGTACTAGGAATCACATCTAGAAGGACTGATCAATTTAGTAGTCTAGAAGAACTTGATAAATATATTGTACCCTTATTACATTGGTAATTAAAAATAAAACATATCAAAGAAATGTAATTTTCATCTTTTAACTCGTTAAAACATTCAATATTCATATACTTTGGAAAAGAGAGAAAATAAAAGGGTGATATCATATGCCCAATAAGAGTTACATACAACAAAAAATATCTTGAATTAGTAACGCCTAATAAATATGATAAGGTAAAATAACTGAATTGTGTTTCCATTAAATCAATATATTTTATATCATGAGTGAATAAGGAAAAACAATATGGAAATTTAAATCTTTTGGAATCAAATTCCATTTAATCAATAACTATTTCATAATCTGAATCCATAGATAACATCTTAGTGAAATTATGATGGATAGAAATAAATGAATTCATAATGAAGGAAATACATAATAGTTAGATTTAATGATTCCGAGGAACATGATAACTTTACTACAAAGACCATTCACAAGATAGTTTAATCTTTATGGGTAAACCCCCATTTGATTTTTCCAACTTATTCATCTCATTAAACTACTGATCCATCACAGAGACTTTCAATATATAGTCCCCACCTATTCTGGAATGTCCAAAGGATTCATTATATACCTGATAATTTATTTAATTCATGAATATAAATTACTTATCAATGAATATATGTAATTATTAAAAGATAAAGATTTAATATTATTTCCATAGCTAATCAAAACTCTTTCAAAGTACACAGTGTATATATAAATGGTATACTTATTTGGAAATAATTAAGTACATGAGAAAATAAATATGGATATTTAATGGAAATAAAATTTTCAATAAATGATTATCATAATTATAAAAAACCTGGAGTATATTCATGATAGAAATTAAATTATTAGCATATTATTAAAATATGTCTCAATTAAGTGCGATTGAGGTGAAGTCCCTTACAAATATAATATCGGTAATCAAATAATTCGATAATTTGAATCCACTAAGAATCCATATAAAACAAGAGTAAATATAACAAAATATAACCAAAATAAATTTCACACATAACCTTATCATGACATTATATATGAAAATGAATTTGATACCAATTAATGAAAAATGAGTAAAGAAATCCCATACCACATTGTAATAAGGTGAATTATTTTCCCAAATGAAATAATAACATTAAAAAAACATTAAATACAATTATAATAAATATATTTGTTCCATAATATGACAATGGTTCAATAAATAAATCACAAAAAATAAATAAGTGATTTATATTTACATTTCATAAAAAAAATAAAAGTGAGACAAAAATCCATTACTAATTTTTTATATGTAGAATCATTTACCCTATGAATGAATAACATTTAAAAAAACTAAATACTATAAAAATGAATATATACATTATATAATACAAAAAAGTTGTAGTACATAAATGAAAGAAAATAAACAAGTGATGAATATGGCCTATGTTTCACAAAAATAAAAGTGAGATGCAAATATTTTACCCCACGCTTCACTTTATTGGTGCATATTTAAACTCTTTTATAATGATTCAAATAATGTCATTAATTTATTACCTATCCATATTAAATTTTATAATACCTTATATGATCATTTTATTACATTTTATCACACACTCATTAATAATATTTAATTAGTTTCTTTTTTTAGTTTGTTAATTTCCCTGTCTTCGTATGTATGTTTTGTCCTGAATGCCCCAATTTTTTTAATTGTTTATATATCCATAATATAAATAATAATATTAATGTTATAAATATTATAATTAATCATTTAATATATATATTATAACCATTATTTAATGTTGATCATGGAAAATTAATCACATTATATTTTGGAGATGGTAGACTATACCTACACATGAGTGAATATATCATTTCATTAATGGGTTAAACGATCAGAACGTGAATAATTTAATAAATTTAAATAATTTAAATAATATAATTATTATCATATATATTCATTATATCCATCATTATTACCATCCATTTAATTTTGTAATGAAAAACTAATTACAACAGGATGTAGAGACAATATGTTGTACGTATACACACGCAATGATTTCATTTTTCATAGAATGGATAAAAGGTGAAATATTATTGTCCCATAATAAAAAAAAATATTATAGTATATTTGATTTTTTAGTTATTAATTTATCATGGAAGAAACACATGAAGAAGAATTAGAAGAAGAAATATACTTGAAAGAGTCAATTTAGATGATTACCTTCACAGAAAGATTTCTCCTTTGGATCTACAGCTATGGAAACTATGGTTTGGATTTTGAGGAGAGAAACACCTCTAAAATATGGATAAGAAAGTTGTAAAGTTAAATTGGTAGGGTTCTGTCCATATATATGGACCAATGTGTTGTGATGAAGTGCATAAGGATGTGCCATTTTGTAATTTAGGTTTGGGGAGTTTTCAGAATTTAAAAAATTATTAAAAACAATAAATATATTATAGAGAAATGGTTTCTCAAATGAAATAAAAATTAATAGGGGATTTAATTTGAGACCATATATTACCCCTTTTTATTATTAAATATTTTTATTATTTTTAATAAATTTAATAAAATATTAATTCCATTTAATATCATTATTGTCAAATTTGACACTATTCATCACCTTGACATTAATAACATTAATATAATAAGATATATCTTAAACAAGACATTTATTACATACCTAATTTGTTATATTCATATTAAATGTTTTTTAAACAACATTATTAATTCATATTATTTTACTTTTATTATTTTTAATATAATTTATTCATGTTTTCCAATGAATGAATAATTAATTCATCATCATTGTGTAACTATTTAAGGTAATTATTTCATCACTAAAAATTACAAATAAATTACTATTATGTAGATAAATATTTTATATTTAAAAATAATAATTATATTTTAACAAATATTCTAGAAAAATTCATATGATAAATGTTGTACTTATTGAAAACTAGATCATGACATGTATGACTTTAATTAAAATAAAAAAATATATGGTCATAACCACTTCCTCATCGAAGAAAATGGTTATAAATCCAAAACATGAATAATTATGGAAGAAAATTACTCATAAAATAATATTTATTAATCTATTTATATAGTTTTATGGTTCTTATCATTTTAATTAAAATCCATTTATTAATTTCTCTATTAATTAAATAATTATTTCATCATTATTGTGTAAGACTTTAAGGAATTATTTTTTTGCTAATGAGTAAAAATAAATTTACATAATGAATATAAATATTTTATGTTTAAAAATACTATTTATTTTCATGAATATATTCTAGATAACCTCATATTATAAATGTTATACTTATTAATAAAATAGCGGGACATGTTTGACTTTTCTAAAAATATACTTTTATAAAAGACATAATGTTAAACAATTGTATAAAAAATGTAAAAAACTTGAAAAATGGATTATTTATTGTCAAAAAACACTAATAAAATAAAATTATTACTTGTGTTAGGGTAATTTTCTAATCTTTATCATATTATTTTTACCCTTAATTACTCAATTTTCCCTTAACTGTGGTAACAAAAATTTATATGTTTACAAATCATATTGCAAAAAAATGAAATCAAACTATTTAATAAATTTGAACATTCTGATTCCAAATATGTATTCTATTACTCATAATTTAGATCATATAGTTTTCATAATTTAATTTAAAATTAAAGAAAAAAAAACGCAATGAAAAATAGTTATTCAGAAAAATGAAATTTTAAAAATATTCTCATTACAAATTCAACCATGAGATTTACTCCAATAAAAATAATTGTATAATAAATTATATAAGATAAATATTTTATATTTTTATTTAATATGTCCATATATATTTCATTAAAAAATATTATGATTCGAACCCCCCATTTTAACAGTTATGTTATAATAGTTGTATTATAATATTTAATAGTATATTTTGATTTTAATCTTGATGTTGCGTGCATCTCAAGTTTTCTATAAAATTTTATATATTCTAAAATCTTAGGATGTTGAATTATCCTGCCTTAATTAAATTTCATCCTAATAATTTTAAATTGAACTTTAAAAATCAAAGGATGATATTTAAAAATCCTTTTATGCAATTACCTTATTTAAAAAGTGTTAATAAAACTTCATCTTAAAAAGAGTTCATGAAAAATGTGAAGGTCACCACAAAACTTGGATTCCAAATAGTATATTATTAGTGATAACTGATCATATGGATATAGAATATAAATATAACTATCAAGGATTTATTGAGTGTGATGGATAAAATGGTAATTATAAAATTATAAAAGACAAAACTCTAAAATTTTGATTGGTTAAAAGAAAATTTATTTATCAGAAAGAAAAGAGAAGTTTTTTATTCCAATTTTTCTTCCAATAGTTGAGGTATTATTTTAATATCCAAAAAAATAACCATAGAAAAATAAATTTACATGGTTTCATTCCATTTCATAAGTATAATACCATTATTTTTTGTTCTTAGATCTATTTACAATTATCTATTACTCAATGAAATGGGTTTTATGAAGTTTGTTAGGACTAAAAAACATTTTATGACTCATAAGATAAATTAATCATTAATTGAACCTCTAAAAAGTTACTAAAATCAGTATGGTTAGAAAACTTTATCCAATATGATAGATGATAATTTATCCTTAAACAAAAATATACAAATTTCAAGTTAATAAATTATAAATGTAGTTAACCAAAAACTAATACAAACTACATCCATCTAAATTCAAAGTCCAAAAAAAATTTAGAGGGAAGGTCGCTAAATTTTAAAATTAAACATAGAATTATATTATGCAAACAATATAATATATATCTTATTGTCACTAACAAAATATATGAAGACCATGATCACCTAAAACCTTAATTAAATCATGAAAGCTAAAAAAAAATATTAGGTTATTTGATATATTCCTTAAATCCAAACATGTATTAATCCCATCATAAACCATAAATTCACTAAACAACACTATCCCAAAACATATCTTTATCATAAATCATATATTAAGGCTTATATTACCTCAATAAGTGGTTTTCCAAAAGATAAAATTTCTACCGAATCACCTTTTCTGGTCATTAGAACCATTCAACATATGCTCTAAAATCATTAAAGAAAAGGCAATGCAATAAAATCATTATACATTACACATTTACTATAAATAAATTTCATTGAAAAAATACTCCTATAACATAATTATTGAATCCAACACAAGAATATAGTTCATTCCTCTACATTCCTAAACCATTATCTTGGACTCATAATCTTATTCTTTCATGCCTCATTTCTTTCATATGTCATTTTTCGTCTCTTCATCATTAAAGATATGGTCATTACTCATATAACATTACCAATTTTATGCATAGGATTTCATCATAGGAAAAGGATATTCATGATTACTATTTACTTATCATTTAAAAAATTCAACCATTAATAATACCTTAATAGAACCATTATTATCATCTATTTTACAGACCAAACTTTTCATTTTTCTTCACATATTACTTGTTTTTTTTCCTTATTTCACACATCTAAACATATTCTCATTACTATAATGGTAAATGTTTTTAAATACTAAAATGAATTATAATAATTATATTTTTATCTATTTTTTAACATATAGTTCCCAATGTTTCTACCAAACTTTATCTAATACCTACTATAATGACACAAACTCTTATAAACTAGAGTTGGTGGTTAATTTATTACATTGGCACTAGGAGAAGGGAATCAAATCCTAAAGGACCTATCAGTTTAGTAATATTGAAGAACTACATACATACATGTTAACATTATTAATTTGAAATTTGAGCTAGGACATAACATAAGAAGGAAATTTTCAAGCCTAAACTAATAAAAACATTTCATATTCATATCCTGAGGAAAAGAGAATAAATAAAATTGTGAGGACATATGCCTAGTAAGATTTACATAGAGTTGAATATATATTGAATCAATAATGTATAATGAATATGACATGGTAATATAATAGAACATACATTCCATTTAATAAATAAGTTTTCTGTCATGAGAGGATATGGCATAAAAATTTTAGAAATTTAAATATATTAGAAACATATTCTATTTAATAAATAACTTATGTACAATCTAAATCCCTTGATAATATCATAGTGATATTATCATGGATAAAAGTAATAGAATTCTTAATGATAGAAATTCTTAACTGTTGGAAAAATTATTTCCTAGTAACATCATGCCCTTTACATCAAGACCATTTAGAAGATAGTTCAATATTTATAGGTAAAAATCAATTTAATTTGGACAACTTATTCATCTCATGAGACTACTAACGCATTGAGGGGATTTTATATATATAGTCCCCACATGTTTATGAAAACCCAAATTAATAATTATATATTTAATAATATATTTAATTCATGAATCAATATTCTTTATCAAGAAATATCTGTATTGAGTAATATATAAATATTTAACATTATTTCCCATTTTAATCAAATTACTTTCAAAGTAATCAAAATTTATAATAACAGTGTTTGGATTAGGAGAAAATAATATCCATGATACTGGAAATATGAATTTTTAATTGAAATGGAATTGTCAATTAATAATGTTGATAATTAAAGCAATGCGGTATTATATACACCATCAGAATGAAATTAGGTTCATAATTTTAAAATATTAGATAATGAAGTTAAATTGAGAGAAAGTCAATTACAAAGATCATATCGTCAATAAAATGTAACAATTTTAAATATCTAGTATAAATCCTCATAAAACAAGTGAAAAAAAACAACAGATATTAAAAATTAATTTTTAACATAACCTTATCATGAAATAAATAATGAAATAGATGTTTAACCCAAGGAATTAAAATATAATTAAAAACTCCCTTACAATACTGTAATCAGTCGAATAATATTCCCCATGAAAGAATTATATTTAAAAAAATATGAAGTTTCATGTAAATAATAATAAAAATAATATAATATAACATATTAGAAGTACATGTATCACAAAAAAAAGTGATGAATATGGAATATGACCCAGAAAAATAAAGTTGAGACAAAAATCCCTTACCACATTATAATCAATCAAATTGTATATCGCATTAAAGAATAAATTTTAAAAAATAATTAAATACAAATAAAATAATTATTTTAATGATATAACATAAAAATGGTTAGTATATATATCACAATAAGTAAATGATTGATTAAAATAGAATATGTCCCATGAAAATAAAAGTGAAACCAAAATCCTTGACCACACGTTTCTGTTTAGTGGTGGATACTTTAACCTCCGGTGTAATGGTTTAAATAATGTTATTAATTGATTCCATAACCATGTTCATATTTATAAAACCTTACATTATAATTTTATTAAATTTTATGATATTTTCATCAATACTATTTCATTAGTTTCATTATTTCTAGTGTTTATTGCCTTATTTTCACATGTATGTTTTGTTAAAAATTTCTCAGTTATTATGAGTTGGATATAGATCCATCATTTACATAATAATTTTTAAAACCATATTATATATAATTCCAAATAAAAAACATTTAAATGTATTAATATATAAAATTACAAATAAAAAACCTTATAGTGGCATAAATGTTAAGAAAATAAAAAGTGAAAATAATTTGATAAGATGTACATTTAAAAGAATATTTAATAGGGGAGAAATGAAAAATATATCATCATAAAAAAATAGAATTGAAAGTAATTTGATAAATTTTATATTGAGAAGAATATTTAATAATGTAAATTTAGGAACACATTATTTATAAAAAGGGAAGTGAAAATACATAAAAAACATTCACTTTTAAATATAATCTTTAATGATCTAGAATTGAAAATTAAATGTTGTTTTAAAAAATATATATGAAAGTAAATTGAAATATTGAAATATTTTTTAAATAACCCTTTATAATGGAACATTGGAAACATTATTAAATTTATCAAATCAGTATTTTTTATGGATTGCAAAACTATTTTATTTTGAAAGGATACAAAACATTTTGACATTTTAAAGTAACCTTACTAAAATACCTTAACATTTAAAGGGAAATGAAACTATTTGTTTAAAATTAAATAAGGGATACAATGATAATTGGAGATAAAAAAATTAATTTCAACGAATGAAAGGGGAAAATTGGGGGGAATTAGAAACATGTAAATTGATGAATACACTTTAAAAGGGATGAGAATTTTTAATCACAAAAATGAATTTTAATGAAATATTATAATCATTGAGGAATAATACATTAGTATTAAAATTACTTACCTAGAAAAAAAGATGTAAATATATCACGAAATCATCAATGGTTATAATAGTTCAATCTTGAAGTACAATAAATAAATATGAGTGATTATGGACCAAGGAAGTGATTTGAGTAATGAAAACCCCTAACCACTTTAGTGATTTGTAATCAAAATTTATTAAAAGATTTAAAATAATATGGTTCTTTAAATAACATAGATTAAATCATGAATATGATAATAATAATTATTGGTTATTATATAAAAAATTTATATAATATTTTATTTATATCATTAAAACATTTCTCAATGCGAAGAAGTTTAGATAAAGAACCCCTGCTGTTTAAGAAACGTCTTTATAAAAAACACTTAAAATAGAGATAGATTTATTTTGAAGTTATAATTACATTAATAGTATTAATATATGACATTTAATATCAAATTTTTATTATTTAAACTATTTCAATGAAATTATTTACACAAAAGTTCTTGCATCTCAGTGAAGGATGTTTTCAGACGAACCCCTCATCTGTGTTCGAATGTATTATTTACTTGCACATAACATCCAATATAATGAACATAAGTAATATATATATATATATATCCAAGTACATTATTCAAATATATTTTATTTTATATATTCCATTTATTATACATTATTACTTATTTTTACTATAGTGTTCATTTCTGTTCGTCACTCACTGATGTTTAGTTAATTTCATTGTAATATTTTCTTATGTTGACCATGGTGAAAGGTGTTATACAATAGTTTAATGATAACCATAATTTATTAATATTACTTTATTTAACATTAAATTATTAAATAATTTATAATGCTAAATAATATCTCCATTAATAGACTAAATTTAAAAAATTTACCTTAATATATCCTTTTTAGAAGTTAAATTTACTACAATCATTTATTTCTAATATTACTAATGGAATGTATGACAATAACATTATACAATGTTAATGATTTATTAAATAAACCATTTTATTCACTAAATATTTTTTTATATGTATTCATATATGTCAATATGAAAAAACATTAAATTCCCTCTCATTGAGGCTATATCTACACGTACACAAATGTCTCTTCATTTTTCATAGAATGGAATAAAAGTTGAAATTAAAATAACATATAATTTAAAAATCATTAAAATGTTAATAATAATATATAATATCACTAAATACCCCTTTTAAACTATAAATGAATGGGTGTGATGAAAAAAATATTGGTATCAATTTGTAGAGGCCGCAATCCGTGCACATACATAATAGATGACTTATGTTTTTCATAAATGATGGAGAATAATAAATATTTTTTTTAAAAGATTTATAATAAAATTTTCAAGAATTAATTAGTATATAGTTTTTTATAATATAGTTATTATTGTCTTGTAACATAATAAATGGGAATGAAATTTTAAGAAATATGTGTTTCCTATGTCAAGACCTTAAATATCCTCTTGATTTAGGCCTTAGATTTGAATGGAATGTGATACTTTTTCATGGTAAAGGTAATTAGGGATTGAAAAATAAATAATTCATATTTTTTTATAGTTTCAATGAATATAATAAATATTATTCTAGTATTTAGTGCGTGGTAGTGATCCCCATTTTCTAAATAAAAATGTGGGACTTTTACTTTTAAAAGAATATCATGTATGTCGTAAGAATATAATCTCATAAACATTAGGTTTTTTATGTGATTTTATATTGTTAATAAATTGATTTAATACTTTTTAAAAGATAAAAATATTTATATAATGTATAAAGGTCATGTTAAAGTATTAAAATTTGAAGAACAAAAGATATGTCATTTAAAAAGTTATTAATCATAATTGAATATTGACTGTGTCAATTATTTTGTTACTAAAATATATAAGTTAAAACTTATTACCAAATATAAATGTTCTGAATTTTTATTTTGGGAACCATGTAACCAAATTAAATTTCAAAATAGAAGAAAATCACTTTTATATTGAAACATATAATTCGTTCAGAAATAATTTGTTTCTAAAAAACTTTTTTTAATCATTAAGTGACATTAATATTATTTATAATTGAATAAATATTTATCTAGTGTAAATTAATTTTTATATATGTTTAATCATCACATTATAGATTTAATTTAAAACTTATTCATTTAATTTTTAAAATACGTAGTATTTAGAAAAGTATTATTCATTGAAAAATAATTATTTTTCTTGGGTAACTAATATATACACATGGTTACATAGTCATTATTCATAAATATAAACTTTATCTTATTTGATAATTTGGACTCACTGATTTGAAATTTAAAATCCATTCTATTTGATTCAATTTATAAAATAATTAAATATTGTAATTTAAAATGTATTGGATTTTTTCTGATAAAATTTTACTTATATTCCAAAATATCAAATAAATTTTTTTAATTAAAACATATTTTTTAAAAATATAAATTTTTACATAAAATAAATTTATATGTTTATAAAAAATATTTGCTATGTTTTATGTTATTCTTATATCAATGTTATGTTATAAAAGCCACAATATTTTAAAAAATGATATTTTCACTATTCACATAGAAAAAAAATACATTAAACATCTTAAAATAATAATAATAAATAATATATACTTAAAAAAATTAAAATTTGATATTAATTTTGTAAAATTAAAAAAAAATTGATAAATTTTACAATAACATAAAATCCAAAAATATCATGAAGAATAATTGTTTTTTGGGAATCATTTTTCAGTATATTAACTATTTGTATAAATTACTAATACTCCTAGATATATCATACATAAAAAGATATCCATTTTAGAAAATAAAATTTATAAATAAAAATTTATTTTATTATATTATTAGTTATACATAATGATATTAATATTTAGGGAGAACATAATTTTGTTTTGTTCTTACATATATTTATATATATCTCATAATATTTTTACCACTTTTTATATATTCTAATTTTATATATACCTTATGATGGTGTATATTTTTTTAGTTTTTGGTGTTATGTGTGTTGCATACCATAGAAAAAAATATTTATATAAGGAGAAAAATGTTGGTTTTTACATTCAATCCCATTAAATAATACTACATCATTACAATTTAATTATCATTTATAAAAAATAAATTTATAAAGGTGGATAAAATATTGAAATGAATTAATATCTTTTCTCTAATGATATATGATCCTAAATACCACATGCATGACTAGAAAACACTAGTTTTCATTGACCATTCCAAAAAAGTATCTCATATCTATATATTAAGGATCATTTGAAGGATTCTGTTTTCTTAAAAGAAAAATCATGGTTGGAAATGACTTAAAAAATGGTTAGGGTTTATTTAAAATGTTTTTCCTTATTCTAGAACATAATTTAGAGTGAAAATGAATATAGAGATTCCGTTTCAAAAACATAAAAAATTTATTTTATAAGAATGTTTTGATACATTTAAAGTTTATTTCCACAAACATAATAATCATTCCACGAATGGTCTTCCATAATACAAAAATAAATTAGGGTGGTGACATATTTTTATTAGGGACACACTATATATATTAAGATATGTAGAACTAAGGTATATCTGCTAATTTGAGTTGGAGTGTATGTTAAAATAAATTATAACTATCCTCTTTATCAATATCTATTCCTTCAGTTCTTCCTTTATCTCTATATATTGGAGCTATGGATTCCAATCATCTTCAATAATTCCTGGAGTAGGGTATTGTCTTGGATAATGCATTAGTTCTCCACACACAATACATTGAATTTTATGTGGTTCACTACGATGAGTTATATTTATTTTCCTCATGTTAACAAAGCACATCATTTTTTATGATAGTTTGATGCATAATGACTTCTTTTACCACATGTAGGAAATATTCTTTCCCCCTTAATGAAATTCTCTTTCTTCTTATCAAAAAATCATTGACCAATAACAATTTTATCACCTTTTCATTAATCATTATCGTTAATTAATCATTTATAAGTCTCTGATATTATTTTATTTTATGTGTTTGGGGCATCAATTGTATTTAAATTATTAATATTATTTTTGGTTTTTTTATTTATAATAATCTCAAATTTTATAATTCCATATTTTATTCTTATAGGTTATTAATTTAGGTAATCATCACATTTTCCTTCATACCCATTGTTCCTTCTAGTTCTAGCCATCATTAAATTCAAATTTGATGATATGAGTGATGAAGTAGTCATAGTAAGGTGAAATTATCATAATGATAAAATGAATTACACATTTAAAAATATATTTCTTTTACATTATACCATTGGTTTATAATTCATTTATTTCAACTTATTTAATTCTTAGTTTTACCAAGGTTAATTTTAATAGTTTTGTCTTACACTTCTTATTTGAATCCCAAAAAGTAAATAAGAATTTAATCCTTCCTAGAGGTTCATAAAAACTATATGATCAACAAAATAATACCCCCTATAAGTTTCAAACCAAGCATGTGATTAAAACTCTTTTTCTTTCCCAATGTGATGATTAAGTTAATATATAATATTTCTTTTTTTGGTTATTATTACTAGGTACATATTTTCTAAATACTATACCTAAATATAATATCCACTTAGGGATGACTTTAAAAGGAAGACCATTTACTCCAGACTTTACCAATATTTTAGGATATAATCCTTTACATAGACTCATATATAAAATCTTTTCTAAGGTTTATTGACCCTAGTACCATTGGTATATAATATATTCCCAAGAAATAACTAAACTAATATCCAAATTTATAAAACTATACTCTAATACCAAAAAAAGAGACCTTGAATAATTATATATAAATATTTCATTGATAATATGAATGTATTATAACATATATATGTATCAACACAACCCAAATAACTTTAGGTTTTACGTCCCAAAAACTAAGATATTAAAAACTATTTTTAAAGTGTTTTAAACATTTCTCTAAACTATAAAAACATTTAGAAATTCCATGAGATATAATCCTCTTCAAATCCTTAGGAAGGGAAAAAATAAGATGTGGAGAGATCAAAGACTCAATAATACATAAAATACCAAATACCATAATGAATAGATCATAAAAATTTATAAATATATTAACATGAGAAAATATCTATTTGAAATGAACATAGAATAATTAGTGATATCTAGTAGCTTGAATAATATAACTATATTCTCAAATAATAAAACTTCTACCATGGAAAGGGAAATAAATACATGGAGAATAAAACAAAAACCACTGAATATAGTAAATAACATGTAACCCTCATAAACATTGTATTTATTATCTTCTTGAACTGCTCATCTTTCCACCCCAATAACTCATAAAATTGAGAGTATTTTCAAAAACTATCACACTCTCCCACTATTGAGTTTGGAAATTATAAAACCATTATCATAAAATTTACATATCATGCGTAATATGCCATTATCCAAATGATAAAGGGGATATATTTGTCTCACATGTCTCATAATTCATATATTTGTCTGCCACATGAAAATAATCATCATATCATAAAATAAACTATAGAAACAAAACCAATTTCAAGACATTTGCAAATAATCATATAATAAAACCATATAAATGAGTTTCATAAAACATTAAAAATAATGACATTTCATGAACATAAAAAATATTAAGATATAAAAAATCTAATTTTCCAAAAAAAAACATATAATAATAAAATATATAGGGTGATGAAAACAACACATTATGAATGATAAAACATTAGAGTTAAATAAATGTTAAAATAAAAAAGGTCTCATGAAATATTATAAAACACTGAACTAAAAATTACATTCATTTTTTTTGAACGCGAAGAGAAGTATTTTGAGAAACATATTATAATGTGTTCAAAATACAAAAACATCAAATGTAATAAATATTATGATAAATATAATTTAAAATACTTTCAAAAAATAAAATTTTTAAAATATAATTGATAATAGATACTTGAAAATGGAATAAATCATTCATAAAATGTTATGTGAAAATAAGTCAAAAACTATTATATATAAAATAATATTCAGTGATAGAGAATAGAAATGAATAAATTTTCTAAGAAATGGATGTGAAAATATTTCATAAGATTTTACTTTTATAAGAATATTTAATGATGCAGAATTTAAATAGGTATAGATATTGAAATAGAGAAGTGAAAATACATTGAAAACTATAAATTTTTTAAAATTAATAATAATAATGGAAGATTGAAATTGATATAAATTAGATTAAAATAGGATTTTTAGTGTAAGCGAAAAATTATTATTTTGAAAGGATCAAAGTAATGATTTTTTTTATTTCTAAATACGATTTCTGAAAACCCAAATCATCAATTTGATAAAAAACTATTTCATTAAAAGAATATATCTCATGAAAGCATAATTTTAGAGACACAAATTTAGTTTCGACTAGGGAAAGAAGAATATTATTGTATATAAAAAAAAGATAATGATGAAAAACCCATTAAAATTGATGGTAATTATTCCTAAAAGAAATGAATTTTAATGAAATTTTTAATTAATTTAGGAATAAGTAATTTATGTGATAAAAAATTTCTCCTAAAAATACGTTTTAAAACACAATACATTATTATATGTCATAATAGATCAATTTTGAAACAAAATAGACAAATATGAGTGATTATGGACCAAGGATGAGAATTTAGTTAGAAAAACCCCTTTACTAGTTTTGTAATTTTGAACGAAATGCCATAGAAACATTTAAAATCATATGGTTTTATAAATAACATGATTTATAGCACATATTATTTTAAATTAAATTATTGGGTATCATATAAAACATATAAATAATAAAGTGGTGCATAACATTAAATCATGTCTCAATGAGTAGATGTTAAGTCGAAAAACCCTTGTGAAATAAGAAAAATACTAATAAAAACTGATTAAAAGAGAGATATATTGAAGAAGAAGTTATAATACCTTGAATAAGAGTATACCGTTATATTAAATATACAATAGGTATCATATTAACCATTTAAATGAAATTGGGCACATAAAAGAACATGTGTCTCAGTAAATGATGTATTGCGATGAAACCCGTACTTATGTCTGAATGTGTTCTTCACTTGCACATAAAATCATGAATACTTAAATTTAGTTAATTAGATATATACCCAAGATCCTTAATCACCATTATTTATTTTTATATGTACTTTTTATTATCTTTTTCTACTTATTTTTAATATTTTTTTACATCTTTCAGTCACTTAGGGTTGTTTGCCTAATTTCATCGTAATAATTTCAGTTTTTGATGCTAATCAGAGGTATTGAATGATAGTTTCGAAATGTAAATAATTTAATATTATTAGGTCCTTTACTATTATATTATAATAAATTTTTTATTGTAAAATTTATTATCCATTACTGCTCAAAATATTGAAATTTTAAACTAATATGCCCATTTATCTATTAGATATTTTTGATAGTTTATTTATATGATTACTTATGGAATGTAAAATATTATCATTCTATAATTTTAGTTACTTATTAAATAACCATTTTTATAAAACAAATACATTTTTATGACCATTTATGTTCATCTATATGGAAAATGAAAAGGAAACATCATCTCATTGAGGAAGTAGTTTTCATATAGACACAAATGGTAATTTCTTTTTTGTATAATGGAAGTAAAGTATAATATAAAATAACATATAATTTAAGAATCAATAAATGGTTAGAAATATAATATTATCATAGTAAATATAATTTTTTAACCATCCATGAATAGTTTTTATGATAAATCAATAGTGTCACTTCATGTAGGCGTTAATCTACACACAAAAAGAAACAATAACTATTGTTCTTTTCCATAGATAAAAAAGAATAAATAATGGATTTAACATTATTCCAATAAAAAGGATGTGTTACCTATTTTAACACCATAAAATTATTCTTAATAAAGGACTTAGATTTGAATAGATTATGCTAATTTTTTTGAATAGAGGAATTATGGAGTGTAAAGGAAGTCAAACATAAGATATTTGGGTAGGGGTGAAGGATTTTTTAGTTTATGAGTGGATTATTAAAAATATTTATGTGATTCCCCTTTTAGAAGTGAAAATGAGGGAATTTTCCATGGAAATGAATGTTATGTAAGGGTTTTGAATGGAATGGATCATATTTTAGGTGAGTTAGATGATGGAATGTTTTTTTATGAAACATATTTATGAAATTAATATAAAAAAATATTTTTATAATTTCTAATAGTTCTGTTAATTTAACAAAATTAGAGACAAACATGGTTAATCATTTAAACACTTATTAATCTTAATTAAATTTTAATCATATAAATTATTTTAAATCTAAAAATATAATATTTCCCTTACATCAAATTATTAACGTGATGAATTGAAATTTTTGGGTAAATTTAATCTATTTTGATTTCTATATATAATAAAATTAAAATTTCAATCAAAAAATAGTATGTGTTAAAAAAAATTTCTAGAAAAAATCATTTTAATCATCAACTATTTGTAATGATATTTAACATTTATTACACATTAAATGTTTGTTAATTCATTTTTAAATATGAGTAATTATTATATTATAGTTTTAATAAAAATTTCTTCATTAAATTTAAATAATACCAAATATTGAAAAAAGTATTATTCTTTGATAATTAATCTTTTACCAAGGTAAATAATATTTACCAAATGTAACATAAAAATTATACCTAAAAATAAATTGTCTCATATTGTATAATTTAGACCTATTAATTTAATATTTAAAATATATTTAATTTAATTCTATTGATAAAATATAATTTTAAAATAAAAATTTATAAAGTATTTTTTTTGAGAAAATATTACTTGTTTTTCCAAAATTTTAAATATAATTATGTAATTAAAACATGTTATATTAAAATATAAAATTATACTTATGATACATATAATTGGTTTAAGAAAAGGTTTATATGTTTTATGACATGTTTACATCCATATGATATTATACGAGCCATAGTATATTATAAAAAGTTTTTTCCCAGTATTCACCTAAAATGAGTTTTGTGAGACAAACTACATAAACTCATCTTAATCTATTATTGTAATTACCTAACCCACTAAGGCCAACCTAGCTGGTGGAAGGCCATGCGTCCACTTCCCCAATCCTACCTTTAATAGGACTGGGGATGAAAACCATCACCAGTAAGGAATATCTAAAACATTTTAGGCCTTAGCCCATGATTCCTATACTCACACAATCACAAACATATCCATAAAATAGTGCAAAGATATTGAAACAACGGATCCAACAAATGAATGAATACATCCTACTGATAATAATTATATGAAAAAGTACCAAAACAATGAAAATAAAAAATACCTTACCACCAATAAGTAAAAAATATTCCAACCTACTCTAAAGGAGGGAACTGCTATCGAATTTAACAATTTGTAAACTCCTCAGTCTATCTTTCCCTCTATACTTCTCTTACATCAGTTCCTATTTTGACTCAATAAAAATGACTATACTTTGAATAATACATTAAATGTTTTGTCATATCCTATATAAGACTGAATATTTAATTACAAAATAGGAGATGAAAAAACCTAAAATAAAAAAGATCAACTGAAATAAAATACACAACTTGACCCCAATCCATAAGAGAACCCATAAAATTTATCTCTAGGATTCCTCATCTGTACATGACTATTCATCTCATCATCACATAGAATTTAAATCATGATATATTCCACCACCATATTGAAATCTAGAATAACCAAGAAACACTCAACTCTGGATCCAGGTCTCTTGGTCTTAAACATGCATTATGCCATAAGATTCTACTTAGGGATTAATGTTATCACTCACATAAAAGTACACACTCCATGATCCCTTCCATTTCGAATGGCACAAATCCATGAGATATCATTAATATGGTATTTCTTTGTCATTCTTGAGGGAACTCATTCAATATATCTCACTCATCAAGTAAATCTCTTCCATCCTAGATGGAAATTATATATGAGATCTCACTCATTTTGTATCGTAAATCCAATGGAACATTCCTACCATCCCTGAGGGTGTACATACTAGAGAACATGCTATCTAGGTCTCTATATAATGAAATTCACATTGTAACCCATTGGATAATGATATATAGCTAGGCTATCTCACCCATGTTTCATGGGGGACTTCATCAACACTTTTGGAAACTCCGAAGATAACAATACTTAGATAGAGGATCACACCCATGACTGCTAGGGGACACAATGAACCTAATATGAAACTCCAGATATCATACTACTCAAATAGGGGGTCGAAACCAGGTCCACTGGGTGATTCCATGAACCCTATGAAATCTAAAAACTATGATAATCAAATTGAGGATCATGCCCAGTACTACTATGAGTTATTGAAAACTGAAATGTTGATCTAAACACTATATAGTGTAATACATATAAGATGATACCACAAAACCTATTTAGAATTACTAATATGTAGGGAATAAAAAACTCGATCATACCTCAAGCCAATCTTGGATATCCCTCAAGATATGGGATCACCTCACTATGAATGAAATTCATGACGATGCCCTGAACTCCACCTAGGGAAGATGATATTATAGAGGATCCCATCCTGGACTGTTAGAAAGATACACAAACTCTATCTAAACCCATTCTATATAGGGGATCACAAGCATGTACATAGAAAATAATGTCACACAGTACCCCCATCACAATAGGTCGAGTGGACACACTCAACCAATATTATTATTTACATCGCTAATAGAAGAGACCCACAAGCTCCAACTCGCATCACATCTCTAACTCCAAAACCATATCCACCATCATGTACAGTATGGGGAACTACTCATGATTGTATATTCTTATGACTACGTCTAATTCTTGAAGATAGTGATGCAAAATAGAAAAGTCTCAAATGAGAATACACATTGTGTACCTATAGTACATGCATGTGTAACTAGAAAATTTTCCCTAGCCACATCCCCTCATGGTAGTCGAAATGTAAAAGGGTTCTACATGTCTTATACGCTTATCACATGACATGAGTCCTCATCCAAAACTTTTTGTGTGTCCTTTCTTAGACACAACCTAGCTGACCATCCTATTCCAATGTTTGGCACTTCTTGCCAATGTAAAAAACCCAATTACTATGTACTCCACATCAGGATCATATATGATTTCCCATTCCCATGTTCCTAGATATTTAATTCAGCCTGTGTATTCCTTGGGGATCTCACTGTGTACTCAGACATATCCAAGCCCCCTTTAATAGAATCTCTGACAATTTCCTCAACCACATGACCTGGTCTCACTAGAAAACACGTACTCAAAATACCCAACATTCAGTAAAGAAATTTAATATTCCCGAACTAGGAAGAAAACATTGAATGTTCTCATAAAATACACTTTATGTAATCCAGAATTTCGAATGGGAATCTCCTATGAGCCACAAAAAACACTCAATTTCCACCCGAAATCCACAAATCAACCCCATGGGATCTTTATTTGTATTATTTGGTCTCTAATACCCTAAGATATTCCTAAATGTGGATAAATATTTAAATCTCATAAATTCACCTACCTCATGGAGAAAATATATAGCTTATGGCTCAATGCGATACTTGGAAGCCGCTACAACTCTATCAGCTAGAGATTGTAATAAAAAATAGGGTCTAAAGACACTTCCTCACCTTGATTTCCCGTAGATCAATCTATTTACATGGGATATAACCTACCATACACCTTCCATATTTAGGAATCCAAATGGAGAAGGGATGTTTTGCTAAATTAGTTAATATTTTATTACTAATTATCTATTTAACACCCCACCAATGATAGCCTCTAACCGGGTGCCCAACACTAACAAAAATATTGTCACACCTTAGATGAACTTTATATTATAATCTAAACAAAACTATCTTATTTCTATTCCAAGTCTTCATTCAAGATATATTCCATATTTATATAACATTTCTCTTGTGATATAAAATATTTAGTATTTTCCATATCACCACACCGTGGCTCTTTCGGCCCCAAAATCCCGAAATGACTCAGTGATTGGATTTAGAAATACTCTATATAATATTCCAAAGCCTGACAATAAAAATATTGATTATTTAAAAACTCTCCAAATTCAGGATTTTCATCTCAAAAATTGAAATCTTATACATAAGGCGAGAAAAGAAAAATCAATCGGGTCTCCAACCCATGTGAGTTCTATTAAAGTGTCTTGTGCTATCCAAAATCATGAACCCACTGGAACCAGAAGACCAAAAATATTTCTATCTTACCAAAATAAAAAATAATAATTGGTACCTCAAAATATGTTTCACACCTACTTCCTAGCACAAACAAGGTTAATATCCTACAATGAAGAGAACACACATATCCTTAGTAGAAAAAAGTGAGAAGAACTATGAAACTGATCCCGATGCGGTTATAGGTTCTAGCGTTAAAATACCTCTCTAACTACATGTAGATAATAATGTAACTAATAATTCATCATATAATCCCTATATGAACTACTCTCTCATCATCCATTGTTATCACTAACTCTTTTCCCCAAAATGATGTCTTTTAATAGTTATAAACAGTACAATGGTGAACTACAAAACTTCTTGAACATGGCCAAAAATGGTGCTATGTCGATGGTGGGGTGAAAAATAAACCAAAAAACATTAAAACATGAATTATGTTCTAAAAAACCATTTTGTGAACCAGAATGAGATTCCATCCAACTCTATACTAGACCCGGACCAAGGTAAGTTCCGAAGGGCATTCTCGATCACCATATGATGAAAACTAGTGTTGGGAATAAAAATAATCCAATGGGAATGATTTGGAATAAAAAAATCTATGATCAATAACCCATTTTAACACATAGAAAAACCAAAAATAACTAAACATTAATAAATATAACAACCGATCCAAATACAAAAACTCTGGAATATAACAAAAATAAATAAAAACATAAGTTGAACCACACAAACATGCTCTACACGTGACCTCTTGGTTACACCAAACACAAGTCCAAAATGATCCAAAGTCAAAAATAGTATAAAAAAACTTCACTTACAAAATTTCTCGGGTCTACGAATGTATAGTAGCAGAAATAGGGTGTGAGAATACAATAGTTCAGTAGGTATGAACTATAGATTCCATATAATTCCTTTCTTGAAATAATCCAATAACATTATTTTTAATTGTTTTTATAAAATTGGATTTAACGATTTTATTTAAACAATAATTACATTCTATAAGTTCTATTTTTAAAAGAATACAAAGGCATATTTCTATTTAATAATAGTTTCACATTAAAAAACCCAGTTCAGAACCAAAAAAAATTACCAAATAATCAAAAATCGTTTATGATAAAATTAAAGGAAAAAAACATTTAGATATAAACTATAAGGGATAATATCCACATGTAGTAGAAGTAAATAGAACATACAGATAGTTAATCATGGGTATTTACTAAAAAAATCTACAAGAAATCCCCAAGCGTACTCGGTTCAGACTCACTAGTGTATGGTGTAGTTTCATAGTAAATACCCAACGAGCTATCCTAATATATCCAATCCTGTGTAACATCCCACCTAAACTCATGAAATCCAAGGGGTACCAACCCGTCTAATCAGGGTCAATAAGAAAAAATCACTGGACCCTCAACATGATTCCCATTAATCCCATGATAGTAATACATAGGGAATAGGGATGTACTCAAATGTGTGGCGCAAACAAAAACCCACATCCACCATGTTTCCCTATCCCAAACATCGACACAACCTATGCGATGAGCCTCACCTCAGAAGATCCACCATAGAATTTCAAGTATCACATCAATCTATTCATAGGTTCTAATAGGGCCTTCACACCACATAACTTGGAAATCATTTTCCAAGATAGTATAAAATACCAAATGGGCCTTCAAATCATGTAACATCAAAACCAACATTCCCAAAATTACACAAAGAACCCATCGGGACATTAATATTTTAAATTCAAATCCATTCATAAAATAATGTTCCATAACCACAGTGAAAACCTACCAAAACATGAAATGTTCCAAATGATCCATCACACTATTTAGTTAGTAAGGCACACCCTAAAGTGATAAATGGTCAAAAATTTATAGGTCATTTTTGAAAAAACATTTAAATTCACTTTAAGCACCAATTATCAAGTTCAAAGTCAAAGAAATATTCTAAAAACAATGGTATCATGAAATAACTTTTTGAGGTGAGGAAGAAAAGAAAGAAAAGGAAAAAATAAGAGAGAATACTTTGAAAACAAAACCATGGTTCAAGGAAACATAAATATCAAGGGAAATTTTTATTTTTATTCCCCTATATATATGAACCTCATGCCCATGTGGATGTTCCGACACTCAATTACACTGTTCAAGTGTCTAATAAAACATCCAAAAACCATTTTTAAATAAACATCACTTACTAAACCACCAAGAAAAAAAATAAAATAATAATAATCAAACCATAAATGTTACTAATTATCACATTCAATAATCAATTCACAACCCCAACAAATTAACAAAACATGATAAAGGTAAAAAATCAACCAAATAACCAAATATAACTATAAAAGATCAATTGAAAATTTATCAAACACCTTTTGGGAAAATATATATAAGTACAATTGAATAATCCTTTTGAAAACTAGTTCTAACAATTTCTTCCAACATGAAACACCATAACAAAACGAAAAAACACATTACAAGCATGAAAAAAACATTTATAAATTAAATATAAATAAAAAGAATCAAATGGATTTTGTTGGAAAGTAAATAGATGAGAACACCAACCTTAACGATGTGAAAATGGAATGAAGCATCAAGAAGAGGAATTATACACACCAAAAGACAATCCACTCACCCTATCATCAAAATAAAGAACCACACACATAAACCCTAAGCCTTAAGGTTTAGAAAAGAGATATTATAACAAAGAAAAACCAAAATACCAATAGAGAAAAAATAGGAGATAATGAAATCAACCTAAAAACACAAAGAAACATACCTAGGATCCTTTAAAGATATTCAGTAGAGGAAGGGGAGAAAGAGTGGAGGGTTTCTTGGATCCACTAGATTCACCCCGGTAGAGCAAGGAAGGAAAATCCCATAATAGGTTTAAAAAAGTGAAGTGGAAAATAGTCATTTCCAATTTTTAGTGATCTAGGAAACTCACATGGTTTGGATGGATGATTTTCCAAACTGAGTGAAAAAACGTTTCACAATACTAGAGAATTGGGGAACCACATGTGGGTTAAACACATAGTTCATAAAACCATGATCCAACCATGAATAATGGTTCTTCCAAATTACCTAGCCTCCATATATTCTCTCACATGATTTCCCCTAACTGTGTGTAATCCGTGCACCATGCCTCAAACACCAGCCATCAAACTGAATTGTTTCTCCTTGTATTCTCATGGTTTGGGCCATGCCATGATCAAAACATTCAAGTAAAAACAAGCATGAAGAGTTTTAAATAAAAGCATGATCATCCTCAACATTCCACATGGTTAACCACCAATTTTTTCACACAAACCATGCATAGGCCACAAATCTACCTTGAAATTCTAAAACAAAAAAATTTAGACCAGGAAATAAATTAAAACATCATAAAAAAGTTTCAACATAAGGTAAATAATTATATAAAATAAAAACTAAGGTTTTTGTGTGACAATTCTCCCCACCACAAACACTTTCTACCAACATAAAGTCACCCAGACAAAAAATTGATAAAAATTTATCCCAAACCCAAATAATGTCGAACAAAACCAAAAACCTTAGGTTTAACTTTCAATCCACCTGTCACACCCAACCAAATCTAGAAGAAACTTCAATTCTAAGAACCATGGGTAGAATAGGAGGGCGCTCCCTGCTATATGAACATAACTAACACCACTACCAGAGATGAGAACGTAATATGAACCAACCCAATACTTCTCCAAACAAACAAAAAAAAACCAATGAAACCTTGAACTTACCAAAAAAAACCAAAAACTCAAACTGAAACTTGATCTAAAAGACTATGATAGTGTATTTTGTTAACTCCCATTACCATTATATTAGTAATGGTTCACTCCAACAAATATCATATTGGAAAAATTACCTTTCTGAACTGGGATCACTCCCTATTTAAATATTGTTTATGTCATGAGATATAATGATTTACATAATAAATCAGAGGGAGATAAAGGTTTCACCATTAACATAGTTAAAATCGTACTTTATTGCGACACAATCTCATAGAACAATCATCATACCATAATCCATAAAACGAAATGGGATTTATAATCATTTAATAAGATCACAAAATATGAAAAAGAAACTAGTTTCATAATCATTTAATCAATTCATCATATCATAGCATATTGAAAATTCTGTTTCTTAATAATAATTTTATCAAGAAATAACCAGTGGAAGAGTAAAAAGTTTTATAAAAATATTTTAATCCTAAAAGGAAACCAGTCATATGATGAATAAGAATGGTATAATTGGATCATATCCCAAATATAACATAATTTACATAAAAGTATGGCCTCTTATATAGAAAATGTTTTTAAAGATCAATTGGAACATTTAATGATGAAAATAGCATTTTCACATTGAAAAAACTATTAAAAAACAGTTTCTTTCCATAAAAAAAATTTATGTGGAAATAACATTATAATCCTATAAAAAATGATTTGATGATCATTTAATAGATTCATTGAAGAAAATATAATTTTAGTAAGGAAAAGTTTTTTTTTAAAATGTTTTTTAAAAATAAATTTATTTTGAAATAACCATGGAGAATTATAAATGAAGGAATTAGATGTTGAGTGATCATTGTGACATGAAATTAAAATAATTCCATACATGTTAAAAAATTATTTATTTAACATTTTCAATAAAATCCAAATGAGTCTTATTTTAAAAAAATAAAGATTCTACTAAAAAAGATTGTAAAAAAAGTCAAACATGGGTAAAAATTTCTTCAAAAAATCAATTTGTTAATTTGAAATAATTTAAAAAAATTAGATAACATTAATATAGATAAAAATAGAATTTCAACTTAAGAGAAAAATAAATATGATTTTTCATAAAAATATTATTTTGACAACTTGAGTACATAAATAGAGAAAAATAAAGCTAATAGTTATTCTCATGAAAAAAGAAGAGGATATGAAAATTTCTGAGTTCATTTAGTGTTTGAAATTTGGATTTAATTAAAGAAATGATAAACAAAAATGCATGATAAATAATGTTATAAAATTGTAAAACAATGCCCAATTTTGTAACATTGTACAGTAAACCCCATGATTAAATAAAAGTTAAGGAATCTAAAAACATTAGGATAATAAATAAAATAATTATATTATAAGTCCAATGGTATATAAATACACCTCATAAATGATGATAGGTGTAAAATATAACATATGTCTCAAATTAGGATAAATGAGACAAAAATCCATTGTATTAAGCATCAAAATCCTCAGTTTAAATTAAAAAATCTTGTATAATAAAAATAAGTACATTATTAATATTTTAGATAACTAAAAAAATATTTATCCTACAATATATTATTTTATTACTCATTTTTTTTACCTAATCATTGATGATTCCTTATTAAAATCTTATTTCAAGTAACAACTCCATTTTTCTAGAATTTTTTTCTTTTTTATTTTTAATCCTTTTTGTGTGATCATGGATTCATCATATAAATAATTTTATACATTATATAAATAAAATATATATTCACTATATAAGAATTAATAGTTTTAAAAAAATGGTAATTATATAAAATGAAATATATTGTTCATAGAGGCTGTTGGTCGTACATAAGCTTAGATGTTGTTTACATCTTTCGACGGATGAAATTAGAGAATGGTAAATAAAATATAACCATTAAATAATTTTTTATTTCATATATAACACATATATTTATTAATTTTATCATTATTTCCCTATATGTAATACGTTAGTGAAAAAAGAATTGGATCGGTTCATGAGACGGTTATCCGCTATACACACGAACAATGTTATCTTATTCTCTACATAATGGAAATTAAGAAGTTACATAAGATATTATAATTTTAGAAGTTTTATTTTATCTTAAATATCATATATATATAAATTATATACTTCATTATATTCAGTCGGGATAGGTTGTGATGGAAAAAAATGTTTCTAGATTTGTGAGGTGGTACTTAGCTTTACACATAGTGAGCGGTTTTGTTTCACATTTTAGGTAGAATTAGATATTTATAGGTCATGAAATAAAAATAATTAAATATTATTATAATTAATAAAATCATTTTCTAATGTCATCATGTTTTAATAATATTTTAAGGAGGTGGATGAATAAATAATATAAAATGCTCAGCTAAGGATGTTATCTCTTTTTTTGACAACTTCTTTTTGTTTTCACCAAAAGCATTAATAGTTTTGTATTATGATAAAAAAAAGTATTATTGTACGAGGGAATGAAATTTTATATATTATTTGTGATCTTTTTTACATAACTAATGGTTTTTAGATGTATTTAAGGGATATAAGAAGGGTAATCCTTTTATATGCTTCATAAAGGGAACAATTCATTTTTTAGAATAATGTACCACACCAAAATTTTCTATTGAAAAAATGATAAAAATTATAAAATTTTCTTTTATAATAATATTAAATACCTATATATGACAATAAATAGTAATTATAAATCCTTTGGGTAATTGTTTATCCTTAAATTTCAAATTTAACACCTACATTAAACCCATTTTTACGTTAACTAATGCAAATAATTTTTATTATTTTCAAAATTCATTATGGTCAATAAATACATTTAGAAATTAGAAAATATAAATTATTATGATTTTACCGATTGTATCAATTATTCCGAAATCAAATCCCATAAGTAGAGTAATTTTATTTAAAATTAAACCTGCATTCGTTTCGAAAAATGGTCTTCTAAAAGAAAACATTCAAATGCTTAACCGATTTTTATATAATAAATTCAATATTAAATGGATACCAATGAAATATTTTGGATTAATATATATATAATATATATAATTTCACTTTTAAAACAAAATTAAAATAAAATTGTTCTTCTAAATTCATTTAACAAAAAGACAGTTTTTAATGAAAATCTGTATTTTTCACTATTCATCAAAAATTAAAACTTTTCCAAAAGTTCCAAAAAATTCACCATAATATTATATTAATATTATTATTTCAAATAAATAATTAATTTTTTTAAAAATAAATCATATACATCTAATAAAAAATAATTTTTTAATTCCTTTCACAAAGCTTGGCTAATTTTTTTTAGGAAAATATAGTTTTTGAAAAAAATATTTTTCTTTGAAATAACTGTTATATTATTTTTTCTCAATAGGTAATAATTAATTTTTTTTATACATTTTTAAGCCATATAATTTAAAATTTTATTTATTCCTATTGATAACCATTAATTTAATTGTTTGGTTGATACAACTCATTTAGATCCGTGTTGCGTTTTCTTGATGCTACAAAAGAGATTGAATTTATTTAATAAGAAATATATCATAAAGTTTCATGGTGTTACATTCTATTCTATGAATTTTTCTTAATTTTATATATGATATCAATCATTTTGGTCATTAATTAAAATACGAGGGTGTTAATTATTATTTTTATTATTGAATAGTGTGAAATTAAATATACATTTCCCTTATAGTAATGAGAGAGAGTGTACATGCATCTTACAATAGTGGAATATTTATATTTTTTGTGGGGTCATATACCTCTTTATTTTGGGGGTATTACCAAATTCCATCAATGGTTTGTTTTCTTCACTATATTTTATAAAATCATTGTTATCTCACCTAGATAAATCTATTTTCTATGCCAACAACTCAAATAAGAGTAAGGTTTGGATCCAACACTATTTACTTTTTTGGGTAATAATAATTGTATCAATTTAAGTATAATCAATTATTACTAATATAAATCATCATTCACCTTAGAAAAAATTTATTTATGTTATTAAATACATTTTTTTAAATATAGGTTTTTCTTGACTAATAACATAATCAAATATTTGTGAAATTTTAGATTGAGAGACTCAACATGAGTTGTTTTATATTATGGAAAATTAATATGTATGGAGTGTTTTAAAATAATAGTTTCTCAATAGAGTTTAGTGAAATAGTAAAAACTATGATAAAGTATAAAGGGAATTAAACTAATGATAATAATATTTCCAAAATCCATTTAGATTGGTTGGAAAAATTCCAGAGAATAAATTTGAGAAAATAACTTTGAATGAAAAGTTGGATAATTTTAAAAAGCTATAGGATGTCAAGTCACTAGAGATTTCTTTTCTAAAAATTAAATTATAAAATTTTAAAATAATATATTTATCAATGTGAACTATCCATATCAATATTTTTAATACCATGTTTAGTCAGATCATGATGTTGTGCTATGAAAATGAGGATATTGAACATTTATTATTTCCATTGAAATGTTTTTTTATATTTGTCTAATTACCTCATTATTAAACTCTAGAATAATATCCTAATAGATATATTAGAAAAAAATGATTCTACAATTGAAATTTCTTATGAATAATTTCACCATAATAAAATAGTGGATGGATAATCAACTTCACATGGTATACAAGAACATTTAATGAAAAGTGGAATAATCCTGGTTTATAGTTCCAGTGGGTGGAAAAATCCTCGAATTCCCATATCAAGGAAAATTATTTAAAATACCACATTTAATGAATATTTAAATAAGGGTTTATTAATAAAGACAATTGGAAAAATAATATGGGTCGATTTAACTCTCAATGAAATGTGTAATGTACTCATGGAAATAAAGATATATAGTCAGTGAATTGGAGTGAACGTTGAGTGTAGAAAATATCTAAATGATGCATGTATAATTGAAAAAGTGGAGACATAGAACATGTAATATTGATGTGAATAGATTGATCAATGTGATACTATCTTAGAGGTAATTATGCTCATGGTGGAATTATCATAGAGTAAAGATAATTAGTTTCGGTACCATCAAATTTATGTTGCAAGATGGTAATATTTGAACAAATAATGGATTATTTTTTTTCAAAGTTATTGAAAAACAAAATATTGTATTTGGGATAATTTTATGAACTAGGGTGCATGGATTTCCTTGATAAAGGCATAATGTAAATGTTACAAGTGGGAACATATGGTGATGAGGGAAGAGAAAATCACAAATAACATGTACGATATTATCTTGGAAATATACATTGAGTTTGAGATAGTATTCATATCATATTCTATAATGAAATCATTTCTGATCCCATGTATTCAAATCCAAGAAAATATGTATGAAAAATGATGGAATATTCATTGTAATCAGTAGTTTCAACCTAGTTTTACAACATTATCCATATCATTTTGTGAACACTTTGTTTTGAGTAATCAATACATGATACTGTTTGAGAATTAAAAATTGAGGAGTATAGAGATTATAGAGTTGATCCATTCTAAGGATTGGTTATATCCCAGATAAGAGTAAGGTAAATTTAATCATTAATTGAGGATTACTTCATAAGATGTTTTGTGTACCTAATCCATAGGAGAAAAGAAATTTTTTTATTTATAAGAATATTTAAATTAACAAAATCATGAATGTATAATTAAGATAAAATTTTTGTGGAAAACAATTGTTGGATAACATACAACCTATAAATTTGAAATTGTGTTTAAATATGAATTAATTAAGAGAAAAAAATACACTTACATACACCCAATAGTGAAATATAGTGGATTATTGGTTAAACATGACAATATTAGGAAGAATTAGAAAAATATAGAATACTAATGGAGTTTTTAAGAAATTATGGAAATATTTTTGATGAAAACATATTATGTGATTAATAAATATAATTTATTATTGATTAATATTAATTCAATGATGAATATGTGGACTATTTTACACATCATTTGAGAAGAAAGTCTTTCAAGTAAACCTTTTGGCACAATCAAACATGGGTTACCTGATTAAGAGGACACACCTTCTCTCAAGTTCCATTTATTTATTTAACTTCTACCAACACTCTAATATCATTATTTGATGACTTTATAAAAAACCAAAATCCATAATATCATAGTATTTTTTTATTACCAGGGTTCCACTTACAATTACAATCAACTATATCTAATGGGTAATAAACATATTGTTTATGTGTACAGTGAACTACCGACTCACTAAACGATGAATGTACATTTTTTCTTTACCACCTATATTGTTAAAAATTATGATGTAAACTATTTTTATATATTTAACAAAAAATATTAATTATGTATTTATACTTATTTATTATATTTAAACAACATAAATTTTTTACCTTCTATTTTGTGTAAATATGATAATTTTATTTGGGGAAGTGTTGACTACCGCCACCTCAAAGTGAAGTGAATCATTCACACGCTACACATAATTTATTAATAATTGGTATATTTAAATTATATGATATATATAACATTATAATTATTCTTTAATGATATTATATATGTATATATATATGTCATTTTCTTTCATTCTTTCCATACGACAAAAAAAATGGAAACAACATTCATGTGTACATACATGTTATCATCTCCCAGAATAATGTATTACATTTTTTACTTCTATATTATAAATATTAATATAAAAAAGATATAAAATATATAAATTATATTTTAATCAATGTTTAAATTCTTGAAATTGTTATAAAAATATAAGGATCAAAGATATAACAAATTAAGACATCGGTGAAAAAAAGAAGATATTACCTAAAGTGAAACCTTAACATATGATTGTTTAAAAGATGGTAATATAAGGTCATAATTAAAACAAATATGGTATCATATATATATATATATATGGTTACATATATGTTTTATAATAAATTTATTTTTATTATACAACAGTTTTGAATGATTACAATGACAGTCAGGATACAAGGTAAGAGAATTTCATCATGCTTTTTATTACTGTGAGATACGTGCTTTATTCACCACCCATTCCTTTGGTGTTTTTTTTATACTGACCACATATGTAATAAATTATTATTATACATATTTTTTTGGTATATATATATATCAATTATATGACTTTTATTTCATGGGATTTATGTTTCAAAGGTTACCAAATCAGTAAAATAGTTTTGTATCAATTTTCCTTCACTGAGACTGATGTTTTGTTATGCGCCAAAATCCATTTTGGGGCATGTATACTTACATTTTACATGATATATCATTAATATAAATATTTTAATGATATAATAATTATATATTAATATTATAATCCCAATTTACTAAGTGATAATATTTTATTGAAATTGTCTCAATGTTTTTCAAGATTATTTATGTTAACGATTCCTTTGATGAAATATTATGATCCTTATCTCAAGAATATTATATAAAATTTATTATACTATGGTTATTGATGATTTATTAATATATTCATAAAATTTCATTCAATATTAGGTACATAAGATAGTTATTATAGTGTTTTTAATAAATTATGATTTTACATTCTCTTTGGTCAGGAATATGTTTCTCTAAAATCATATTTTCAGAAAAGGGTTTCCAAGAATTCTCTACTATTTTCCTATGGTAATTAAAGTAATTTTTTTCCTTCATGTATTTTTCTGATTTTTTTCAACATAATATTATTGTATCTTTCTAAAAAAATAATTCTTTTATCCTTTTTACCATACAAAAGGGATATTCTTCTTACCTCATATGACATATACAGATTTATCCTTCAACAATACATTAAACCTTTATTTTCATGATTAATGTTTAGTTTTTAAGAAAATTTGTTTAAAATATATTTTCAACGAAATGGTTTTCAAATTGTTTTCAAGCAGATTTTTGATGTTTTCAAGGAAATTTGTATTTAAAATATTTTCATACTTATTTTAAATGAGTTCAAGTAAAATGGTTTTCAAAATGATTTCAGGACTTATTTATATGTTTTTAAATTATATTCACATAAATGGTTTTCAAAACGTTTTTAATCTTATTTTATAATATTTCAAAGAAAATTGTTTTCAAATTTTTTTCACGTTTCGTTTATAATTTTCCATTAAAAGGGGTCTCATAGATAATTAGAGAATAATTTATATGTTTGAAATGTATTTTAATGTAATGTTTTTCAGAATGTTTTTAAGATACATTTATATGTTTTCATATAAAATTATGTTAATTTCTTTCATGATTATTTTATAAGTTTTCTAGTAAATGGATTTTCAAAAAAGTTTTGAAGCCTTATTTCTATTATTTTTAATTATTTAAATAGGAAATGGTTTTCAAAAGGTATAATTTTTTAAAGAAATTTTTTCAAAAAAGAAATGATATTTTCATTATGAATGTTTTCAAAATATCCTTCGAAGTTATTTTCTATATAAGATGACATCCTTTGATGTTAGTCATTCCCATCATGGAAATAATCCAAAGGTTTCATTTTTAGTATTTCATGAATGGGTTATTATTTGAATGAATAATTCATATCACACATGTTTCTTATTTATGCGTTATATTCTTATGAAAACCACCCTTTTTTCTGGGATACACTTATGATGAAATGATTATGAAACCATTATCTTTTTCCACAGTGAAGTGCCCAGATCAGTGTGAATCACTAAGAGGGGGAGGGGGTGAATCAGTGATCCCTTAAAACTTTTACTAATTGATTCTTATCAATTAAACCTCTATGGCTGGTTAAAGCCTCGATCCACTCTTCTTGTATCTCTCAGCCTTTCCTCGAATGATGCAGTAAATGTAAAGGCACTGGACACAAGGATTTACAAGGTTCGGCACCAAAGGCCTACGTCCTTGCCATGTTGGTTATACACCCCAATATGGTTTCTCCATTATAATCGGTTAGTATTACAATGGTCGATACAGAGTCCCACTGTATCTCTCCTGAGTCCCACAGGAGGGTCTTTATACTGCGTCCCACAGTGTTACCAGAGTCCCACTGGCCTGCTCCAGAATCCCACTGAAGACTTCTTCCACCCTGAGTCTCACAGGGGGCTTCTCCTGGCTCCTCGAGTCTCACGAGTAGCTCTTCTTCTTGTTCATCTCTTCAAGTATCTTCAGCAGCCTGGGATAAAGACTGCTGGCCTTGCTCTGTACCTCTGCTCACTTGTGGTGAACAGGTCTTCTCGTCTTGCTCGGGCTTTATCACCTTCTTCTAAGGATGACCTGGACTCTCTCTTCAAGAATCTTCAACAGCCTCTGATAAGGTCTGTTGATCTTGCTCACAACTTCTGATCACTTCTGTTGATCAGGGTCTTCTCAATTACTGAAAAACTCAGACAAACAATATCATTAACTTCAGTCTGGTCCAGTCTCACTTCAAAACAACTTCATGCACTGAATGCATGGCAACTCTGAATCCTCATGCACTGACTGCATGGCCTTCTCAATTTCTTCAAGATCCTCTGGTCTTGGACTACTCAGATGCACACAGCCTGATTTAGCTTTGTTCACGTGTGCACGTGCATGCATGCAAGCATGCACTCCCCTTCTTCTCTTCTTGGTGCAGTAAACCCACAAAGGGTATAGTCTCTTTAAGCACGCACCTTCTTTGAACTTCACACAATTAATTCAATTTTCTTACACACATAAATGTGTGTTCTTCTTTGTGTGGATGTCTTCTTCTTCTTCTAAGTGTTTACACTTTTAGTGAACACACTAGGTTCGGCCTTCGTGTCTCTTTGTACACAAAACTTCTTCACTTTGGCACACACTTGAGCTTGGCCTTCACTTGTTTAGCACACTCACTTCCTTGTTCTTTTAATCTTCTTCAAAGTGTGCACTTCACTTATGCACACACTTGGTTCTTCATTTTTCACACACAAGGGCTACGACCTTCTTCTTCAAATGCACACACAAAGTATGGCCTTGTCTTGCTCACACCCACTGCCCGTAGGGTACTTAGCACACACAAAGTGTGTTCTTCAATTTGGCACACACACAAGGTGTGGTCTCGGCCTCTAATTGCACACACCCGAACACCAACCAACTGTAGGCATGCAAGGTGCGGCCTCTTCTCCTCTTCTTCAAAGCGCGCAAGGTACACTTGGGTGCCACTGGCCACGCAAGAGCACAAGGCCTCTAGGCCGCACAAGCCTTGGGTGCAAGGCACCGTGGGCGCGCAAGTGCTACCGCACAGGGGGCACGGTGCACAGAGGGGGTGCGCAAGGTTCTACCGCGCAGCCCAACCTCTTCTTCTTGTCACGCAAATGAGTTGCACGCAAGGGACTCCTTCGGGCCAAAGATGGAACCGAGGACTTCAGCCGCGCAAATAGAATGCACGGGGCTTCTTTCTTCGCGAGGCACAAAGGCACTCACGGGTCTTCCAAGTTTTCCAGCAAGCAATACCGAGAGCACGGGCTCTCCTTTTATAGGCAGAGAATCCTCAAAACTTCCGTGTGGGATAAATCTCAAATCCCCGAAATATTCGGATCTTCAAGATTTTTTCAAATCTTGAACTTTCTCCTCGGTTCTCTGTGGGTTCTTCTCTTTTTATTTTCCTTCACATTTATGCGTTTTTGAACGCGTGCATGCCTCTGTTAATACCTGTCCATGCAGATTAACAACACCGAATGGCCTTCATTTAAGCCCAACCCATGCATAGCACGAACACACAAGGCCTCGGCACCTTTGGTTTGACTCGGCCGAACTTCGAATTCTTTCTCGATGCATGCATGCAACATTTTAATGCATGCATGAGTTCGTTATGGCCTAATGATCACAATGGAGGTCTCGATTTGCTCGGAGGTGGCCGGGAACTCAAAAACCGACGTCGGGTAGCCTCTGGTTCATCGGCGGCTTCGCGGGTGCCTCGGCCGAGCTCGAGGAAGGAGACGGACGGGGAGCCGTCGGATCAGGCGATCAAACAACCTTGGACGGCCTGGATCAGATCGCGAATGGCGCGATGCATCGGGCGGCCGAGATCTGCCGCGCGATCACTCGGACGGCCAGGATGCACCCCCGGTGAATTTTGCGCGTCCCACATCGAATCCGCGCGCGGGTTTCTCGCGCTTTATCATCCATCCGCTCCCCCAGCTGGCTCAGTTGAATCCTCTCCCTCCACGGTGCCGCCCCGCACCGTGTTCTCTGCGGGTGCGCTCTTGCGCCCATCACTGCTCCCTGCGGGCGCGCCACTGGCGCCCACTATGCGTGCCCTCGGGCGCGCGCGCTGCGCAGGCTTCACCACCGCGTAGCTTCGGGGCTTATACATGGCCCCGGTTTCTCTCGGGCTGGCCCCATGGGATCCCCTTGGGCGTGGTGACCTAGTCCCACATGTGCCTTGGGTTGAACCCTTAAGGTTGACCCTTGGTGGCTAATTTTTTGCTAGAGAGAGACTTAGGTACTTTGTATAAAAACAAAGTAACCCAAGTTCAAATGCCAAATGCCACTTCTACCTCTAAGCCATTCCTTCTATATCTTCTTCATAATAATTCCTCCAATTCTATTCAACATTTATTCATCACTTTGGAATGGAATTCTCGAAGGGTATTCATCTTCAACCGAACTCCTGAATCAAAGATTTCTTCAATAATCTTCATTGATCTAATCAGAGAACAATTTGGATCATCTTCATGTTCACATGCACTAAGTGATAGTGCATGGACTCTTCCATCCGCTCACTTCATCCACTTTGAACTTGTGGATGGATCACTTCATCTCCTCATGCATTGTGAAGACAATGCATGGTCTTCAAACATTGTTGTGACTTTGTATCATCAGGATACAAGTTCTTTGAACTTAAAGACCAGCTCAACAATCGTCTGATATAACTAGAGAATGTTTCAACCACATATCCTATGTCACTTAGTGAATCTCCTAAGTGACATGCATCTTAGTACCATGGCCATTCTCCTTCATCACCATCACCATCACATCCTTTGTCATTCACATATTGAATCTCCTTGACATCCATTCATTCTTTGACATCTTCTGATCAACAACATACCTTATTGACAAAAAATGCAACACAGTGCACTTCACACAGGTTATGTTATGATTACATGTTTATGATATCCATTTCATTTCATGTGTTAGGATTTTATTTCTTATGATTTTGTGGTACATTTATTTAGGATAAAACTATGTGATGGGTGGAACCTATATCTTCCTCCAATGCATTGGGTAAAGATATATATATCTCATGATATAGATATGGATTGAATCCAAAAGAACTTGGTTTCGTTTTACATGTATGTAATGAGAATAGAACTTAGTTTTATTTTACAAGGATGGAGCGAGGAGTGAACTATGTTTACTAGTACATGGATTGAAAAAGGTGTGAGCCCATTTTAGTAAATGTTTGTCTCCTTTAAGATTGTCTCAAGAACAATGACCTGACTACTATGGAAATCATTATATAGGCTTATGTGTCGACAATAATTTCATGTTTTACTATGATTATTTCATGTATTATGTTATTTATTTCCTTAAGAGTAATGTCTTATAAAATTCCAATATTTATTCCACGTTTCCAGTTTATAATCCTTGACATGTAGGATATGATCTTATATTTTCTTGATCACATTCTCGTACCCATATGCTCATGATTATTATTACATGTCCCCATTGTTTACATTTTATAAACATATGATATCACTACTATTTATGATTCATTCCACCTAGTTATGATAATATGTATTATGTTTGATGAGTCTAAGATGGGTTCTAGTCAGGATAAACCTATTGGGAGAAAATATTTTCCATTTATGTAAAATTGTTCATGTTTCCAGTTATCGAAAGGAAAAATACCAATTACGGTTATTGGGAATATATTTGTATGTTTTTTTATTTATTCCAAAAATTATATTTAATTCTAATGTTTGAAAAATGAGAGTCTCTATTATTATTATTAGAGAAATGGTTTTGTTAAAAATTGGAATCATAGATGGTAAAACCATAGTGGGACCCCTAAGGAAATGTTTTAGGATAATTCTATGGTTATGAAAAAACATATGAAATTGTCCTGGAATTTTGGTAAAGGATAGAGTGATTGGTTTTGTAGAAATTTCTCCCTTTCTAGATACAAAAAGTTGGTACGGCCTTGACACATATTTTCATATGAGTAACAACTCCGAAAAGATGTTATGGGCCTAATTATGGGTAATATGGTATAAGACAATGGGTCTTTCATCACACCTAGTTTGAAATTACCAAGGGATATGCTTTGGAAATTGTCTAAGTCTTCATGATACATCATGAAGGATTTAAATTATGTTGTCTATGAATAACCTAGTATGAACCTAGGGTGTCATAGATTAAGGAAGGTGTCATGATTTAGACATAATATAAAAAATTCATTTCATTACTATGTGGTTTTTTCTATGATATGTGATTCTCAGACTATGATTTTGGTTTTAGTTATTGGAAAAATCTAGATGGAACTGGATTAATGTTGAATGTGATGGAAAATTTTCTGATGATAAGTCAAGTGGGTTGATCACTAGAGTGAAATATGTTATGTTGATTACTAATCCGTTTTTATTGAAAATGATTAACAATGCGCACCTTAAAAAATTCTCAAACTCACCAAAAACTAGAAAGAAGGAGCTCTTTGAGTTTTCAAGTAATGTATAACATGAAGAAATGAATATTCTATTTACATTCTATCAAGAATGTGTTAATAATCACCTAAGTAAATGTCTAAGTGGAACAAGATGTTTTTTTGAATTTTCTAAATAAGGACCCAAATAAAGTGACAGGATTAGAAAAACGAGTAGTTTGGTTATTGAAATGGATGATAATATTTTCATTACTAAGAAATCATTTAAGGTAATGTGTTTAATGTGTGTAATAAATGGTCATTATGCAACTCAATGTACCAAGAGTAATGCTCCAGAAAATAATCAGCAAGGTGATGCGAGTAATGGTTACATTGTTGATGATGAAGATAATGAAGATGAAATTTGGAATGAATGGTATATTATGTTATTGGATGAATAGTCTTTGTTAATGTATTAATGATTATGTAATCATAGTTTTTACGTTTTTTGTTAAAAAAATTATGTTATGTGAATGGTGAAGTATTCATGGTTTGTTCAGTTTATGTTTTTCTATAAGGATTCACAAGATAATATTGAATGATTCCAATCGAATGGAAATTTAATTAAATAATAAGGTGGTATTCATGGGAAACAAAATATAAAGGGAAATATAACCCTTAATGTGATCATAATGTTAACATAATGATTTTTGGATAAGAGACACGTTGGATATAAAAAAAGTGAATTTTACGGTATTGATTACCCTAGATCTAATTTTTTGTTGGTTGAAAAAGTGTTCTTTATCATCATGGATGAAGATTATAACTTCATATAATTATGAAATATATATATATTGACCTTTGGAATAAATAATCATGTATGTTTTACAAAACTATTTATGGTAATTCATCTTATTACCATGTTTAAATAAAATACATGATGAGGGTATTCACATGTTTGGAATGTGAAACCAAGAGATATATTACGATATATTTGGTATTAATTTTATTTTAATATCATCACTACCATTATAATTTTATGTATTTTCACATTTTATAAGTTTTATATGGTTAACCATTATTGAAAAGATTAAGCTAATATTTTGTGGAATTATTTATGAATTTAGATTGTATCAAAAAACTTATTTAAAAGAATATTTAGCGATTAAACTTATTGCAAGGATTTATATAATATTTTTTAAATTATATTTTCTTAGTTTTAGGAAAGGAAAAAATTTATTTTGGGTGACAAAAAATCAAGTATGGAACGGTTTCAGGTCTTCAACCCCTAACCGAAGGATGATAATAGTTTCACATATACCATTGGCCTATGAAATGTCGAGTTAAATTTGTATTTTTTTTGAATAATTTGTAATGATGAACAAGTAGATTTACATTTTCTATTTGAAAATTAATTGATTAACCATATTGATTTGGAATAATAGTTTTGTAAAAAACATATACTTTTCATTCTTTTGGGGGCCGTAAGATCTGGTAAACATTTATTTTATCACATCATACTTCAAAGTTAAATTTTGCCCATTCATTCCTTGATGTAATGGATGTATTAGAATTTTATCAATGATTAACCAATGTATGAAATATTATTTATTGGAATATATCAGGATTAAAAAAATATTATAGATGTTATTTAAAAAGTGTTTTCATAATACGTTTAATATTATTGAACTCATGGATTATAAAATAATCAAATATTTATGACTTGGAAGACATAAACATTTCATTGATCAATCAATTGATTGTGATTGATGAGCTCAATCAATGCGTATAAATATTTATGTATTTCCTCCATGTACACTCTTCAATCCCAACCTATTTCCTCATATGTGGAAACCATGTAATATTTTACATTGGGTAACCTTTATGGTTCCATATTTACCTTTTAAGGGAAGTTTTAGTATTCATTTTTTTATTATTCATGTTTCTATAAATGAAAATTTCAAGTATTAAAACTTTGATAATCGATAATTTTTTTAGGAAAATATTAATTTTACGGGGGGTAGAATGTAACAGCTCGAGATTTTGTGAATTATTTTTTTTTCAAATTAATTTTACCTTTTAGATATTTTTCATTCCACACTAAATATTATTCATTTTATATTAAAGAACTATATTTTTATTATGTAATATGAAAAACCATGTTAATAGTACAGTAAATAAAACATAAACATTATCTTTCTAGAAATGGAACACCGAGGTTAGCTTGCATTATTCGCAATACTAACATTCCTCGATGGCTTGCCTAATATGCAAGACCTAGGGTTATAGAAAATTAATATATTCTTAAGATATGATTATTTATTATATTAAGTTATAAATGATAAGTTAAAATAAATGTTTTCAATAGTATTAATTAATTTGATAATATATATGGTTTTCATAATATAATATGAATTCATAGTTTACCGATTAATGATCAATGAATATGAAAGGAGATTAAATATAAACGGTAATATTATTTTTTTATGGCCAAAAAGTTGTTAAAAAATTAAAAATTAATTAATTTCTAATTAGTGAGTGATTTTAATTTAATAAATATGTTTTATATTGAATAAAATAATTTGAACCTTCATCCCATATATTTTATTGGCATATGATAAGAATAAACCAAATTTTATTCTTAAAAACCTATATTTTTAAGGCATTTTTACACCCTTTTAATGGAGAAAATATTTTAAAATAATTTTTTTAAACTTTTATACATATAATATGTCAAAAAAACTTCATTTTGTAATTTGGAAAATACGAATTAGTTTTTGGTAATGTTTTGGTACTTTTCTGTGAAGTTTTATTTTTTAACGATTAGTGAAAAAGTACTCAATTTTAATTTAAAAGTTCTTTTTCATATATTATAGTTATAAGGATATATTATATTTTAAATTAGTTTAAATGTTTAATTAGATTATATTTTTATCAATTAATAAAATTTATTCCATTAAAATAAAATTCACTTAGAACTTGAGGATAATAACTTAGCAAGCTTTGGTTCATTTTTACTTAAAAAACGCACAGTGTCGTCCCGTTAGTGGAATTAATTTTAAATTAATTACCTCCAATTATGTGATTGAAATTTTGAAACAAGGATTAAATATTCGGAATAATAACAATTTATTATTTCTAAAATTGTCTAATTTTTTTGACGAATTACATTATTGAATGTAATTAAAGTTAATAACATCGATTATGGTAAAATTAAACTTGAATAAGGACTGAACCTTAAAATTATTACCCAAACTGACCTATAAAGTTGTCCAAAATCCATTGGATGGACAAATTTATACCCTATAGTCCATTGTGTCTACTTTTTATCAGTATTGGAGCCACCTGAAACATGAAAAGAATAAGTGGAATTCTCTCTTAAAATATTTACAGAAGTGCCACTCCTCCTCTATAAAAGGACACCAACTCTCTATATTCTTAAAACCTATAAAAAACCTTTGGATCAAGAAATATATACCCCATAATATTTAAAAATCTATCCAATACTCTTTTATTACTCCCTTTTTGTATAATTTCTTCCAAGGAAGACTTTTACCTCAATCCAAAAGGAGTTACCTGATTAAGAGGTAACACCTTACCTCAAACTTCTTTTTTTATTTTCCTTATCCACACCATCCACTATATTTATTATATAATTGTATAAAGAAATTATCCTGAATATACTGGGATTTTTTTTCATTATATGTGTTAAACAGAAACTTATATACACATTCACCTAATGGGTAAAAAACATACTATTTATGTGAATGGAGAACTACCGCCTCACTAAATGACAATTGTTAATTTAATTATTTTAAATTATCTCATGGTGGACATTATGATATAAAATTTAGTTAGTAATATATATATTATATTTATTATTACTTTAATATTTTTTATTCCTTTTACAAAAAATATCTTTTTTCACTTTCAATTTTGTGTAAATACACAAATTTCATTTTAGGAAGTGTAGACTACTTCACCCTCAATGCAATGTGATTCGTTCACACACTACATTGAATTTACTAAGGATGGGTTTAGTAAAATTATATCATATATATATAATTATAATTATAATTATAATTTAATTATATTATATACATATATACAAGTAGTCCATTTTATTTCTTTTTTCCAGTACGACAATTAAAGCGGAATCAACATTTATGAGTACGTAAGGCTTACCGTCTCATTATCAGTGTATTAAATTTAGTAATTAAATATAATATATATTATTATAATACACATATAATAAATGTAAAATATATATAAATAATGGTTTAAATTCTAGAAATTAGGATATAAATATAAGGACCAAAGATATAACTAATTAAGACACATGCAAAAAAAAATGCTGATATTACCTGAAGTGAATCCTTTACATAGGATTATTAAATAGAGGAAAATATTATATAATATTAAACCCATATATGTTATTAGGTATAAAAATATGGTTCTATAATATATATATATAATAAATTAATATTTATTATTCAACTAGTTTGAACGAGTAAGATGAGAGTGAAGATACATGGTAAGGGGATTTCACCTTACTGTTTATTTCCATGAGATGAATTCTTTATTCACCAACCATTTAATTGTTATAGTGTATCTAATTACCATGAATGTAATCAATAATTATTATATATAAATTTAACGGTATTAACATACCCATTATATGAAATTATTTTATGGGATTTATTATTCAAAGGTTACAAATGTAGGATCGAAATAGTAATGTAGATGCTCAATATACAAGAGGGGGGGGGGGGGTGAATTGTATACTTTTAAAAATTCCTTTGGAACCTTTAAAGTTAGTTAAGAATAACTATGTTTTCCTTAAGCAAAGGAAAAGGCTAAGTTTAACAAAGTTAAACTAAGCAAGTTCACAACACCTCTTAACACCGAATGCAAACTAGGAAGGAGATTCCGAACGAGCGTTCCGGAAATATGGTTCCGGAAGTTGAAACTTAACAAAAGATTACAATATGAGATTCTACCTTAAAGCCTATAGAATCTAAATTAATCAGAGTACAAGTAAGGAAGTATAAGAAAGTTATACTTTCCTTATAATACAAAATGCAGCGGAAATAAAACAAGTAGTTAAACTACAAGTAACAAGATATAAGTCTTTTAACCCAAAGAGAAGGGTATCCAACAACCTTGGATAAAGGTCCCTTGATTTATACTTTCAAGAAAGTCTGTCTTACCCACACCAGGGTAAGCCCTCGATACAAAGATCGGAGTCTCTTTCTTGCTATCCCCGCAAGCCATCAACTTCAAGGTAGTTGGAAACCTCTGTCTTTCTCAGCAAGAAAGCCCTCGAACATTAAGGTAGTCGGCACCTCTGTCTTCCTATCCCCAGAAGCCCTCGAATGTAATCACCAACATTCGGAGTCGCACGAAGCTTTGAGAGTTAATAAGAGCCTCTCTCTCTAGAAATCACTTCAAGCAGATTAGTCAGCCTTTCAGTACTTTCATCAGCCATCAGCTACGAGCTCTTTCAAATGAGCTCCTATTTATAGGTAAGGTCGGCTCCTTCTCCAACGGTCATATTTTCCTTAAATATTGGAGGGACCTGTACACGTGTCACTTAGACAACGATTAATAAGAAAAAGAATGGACGACATCGTTTTTTAACAAAACAAGTGTAACAGAATGTACGACATCGTTTTAAACTCTAACATAAATGTTTGGAATGAAAACTTTGGAGTGAAGGTTCGGAGTGTAAGGAACAATAGTAAGAGTAGACAAATTATAGAAATGTAAGCAATATAAAAGTTCGGAGTCTTACAAAGATATTTTTCGGAGTCTGAATTAATTCAGAGTGTATAAAACAAAGATACTCAAATTCTGTTTAATAGGGGAATTCAGAATGAGAATTCGGAATAGGAATTCATCATCAGAAATCGTAATGAGAATTCATCATCACGATTCGTAATGAGAATTCGTCATCAGAGTTCGTAATGAGAATTCTTTATCAGAATTCATAATGGGAATTCAGAATGATATTTCTTCATTAGAATTCGTAATGAGAATTCTTCATTGAAATTTGTAATGAGAATTTTTCATTGGAATTCGTAATGGGAATTCAGAATGATATTTCTTCATTAGAATTCTTAATGAGAATTCTTTATCAGAATTCGTATCCTGAATCTGGAATAGAACTTAGTCAGAGTTCATATCCGGAATTCGGAATGAAACTTCCTTATAGTTCTTATCCAGAATCCGAATCCTAAAACAGAATGCTTTATATCAAAATTTCATTGATTCCGAGAAAATGAATCCGAATCTCATACTTAAGAAAAATATGGATGAAAATATGATAAGGATAATTTTTCTTATAAAAGCGATTTTCCTTAAGAAAGCAATTTTCCTTATAAAAGCTATTTTCCTTAAGAAAGCAATTTTCCTTATAAAAGCTATTTTCCTTAAGAAATCAATTTTCCTTAAGATAAAAATTTTCCTTAAGAAAGCAATTCTCCTTAAGAAAAGGTGTTTGTGATTTTCAAAACAAGAAGGAATGGAAAAGTCATAAGGAAAACCTTATTGACTCAACAATCTCCCCCTTTTTGGAAAGCACAAACATCCTTACGAAAAATAAATTCTGAGAAGAAAGAAAAACATTAAGGCTTATCTCCCTTTGCTTTATGGATATTGATGAATACGACTAACTCCCCCTTAGGCTTTGAAACTCTAAGGATTGTATTCAGATTTCCGGAGTGATAGATAAGAATGTCTTCTTTAATGAAAAAGCTCCCCCTTACACAAACTCTTATTAGAGTTTTTCTTTTTCTTAAGGATCTTTTTCTTCTCCCCCATTGATAAACTTTTATTAGAGTTCTTCTTTTTCTTAAGGATATTTTCCTTCTCGCCCTTTGTTATTTTCAAAAAGAATTGGAGAGAATGGAAAAAAAATAACAAAGTACCTGAAAAATTAGTAATGACAACAATAGAAACAACAAGAACAACTTTCATTAAATTTGAAATCTCAACAACAAAGAAAAAATTACAACAAAGAGATCGGATTTGATTATTTCGGATCTTTTTCCTTTGACGTGAGTCCCTTTAGAATAGTCTTGATCTTCTTCAGGTCTTTATGATCTTCTTTAGCTTTCTTCTCTAAGACAACTATTCTTTCCGATTGAGCTTCAATTTTTTCTTCCTGGGATTTAAGCTTTTCTTCCTGAGCTTTGACTTTCACTTCCTGAGCCTTCATCCTTTCTTCAAAATCGATCCGATGATCCCTTTCAAATTTCCAGTTTTGAGAAACGGAATTGAGCTTCCCATTCAGATCTCTCACTTCTTGAATCCGAAAGTTCTTTTCTTCTGTTAACTTCTCTTCAAAGGATGAAGTTAACTCATTTATCTTCTTGTCCTCGGTCTCAAAGGCATCTTTAACATTGTCTTGAAACTCATCGAGCAAGCTCATCTCTTCCATAGTCTTCTTAGACCAATTTGTCATCCTCTTGCAAGATTTTCTATGAGCTTCGTAGCCAACGAAAAACGTTTTGAACTGAGCCTCTATTTCAACACACTTGTCCATAACCATAGATACGGAGTCAGTTTTCTGATTTAAAGCATGTTGGAGCATTTGAAATCTTGAATCAATACTTGAGAAGGTTGGAATGGTTCCCACCAACTTCTTCAAAGACTGAACAATAAAGTCATGCCCCACTGAAGATGACTCCGAATCTGAAACTTTGCTAGGCGAAATTTCTTCTTCAACAAGTTCAAGCTTTCTCTTTGAAGAGCTACCAACTTCCTTCCTCTTCCTCACTTCTGAGCTCGGAGTATCAGCAAGAATTTGCTTTCCCTTGTCTTTTTCCGGAATTGAATCCTGTTCCGGAGTTCTCTTCTCACTATCTGAAACTTGAACAACATTATCTTCTTCATTAGCGACTTCCTGAGCATAAACCCCTACGATTTCCTTTTGAGAAACATCTAGTAAAAGATATTCTTCTTCTCCATGATAAGAAACTTCTTCTTCTCCTTTCTCTTCTTCTATTGCTGGAGTAACTAGCTTTGATGATTCTGATTCAGAATTTCGGAGTGATAAGTGTTCTGAAGGTGTCCCCTTGTAATCATCTACTTGTTTCAGCACATCTCCGGTTTCACCACTTCCTTCAGCACCCTCTTCTACTTGTTCCACTTGCTTGACTTGCTCTACTTCCTCAGTATTCTTAGCAACATCTTCTTCCGGAGCAACTAAATTTCTTCCTGGAGTCTCAGGTAGAGATTCCAAGGAGAAAGATCTCAGAACTGGAATAGTTGCTGAAACCATCTCATTGAATTTCAACAAAGCCTGAGCTACCTCAGCCTCAGACATCTTCTTCTTGATCTTCTTTTTCTTTGCTTGTTTTTGAAGCTCATTAGCAGTTCTCTCCTTCAAGGCCTTAGCCTCCGCAGGGTCCAATCCGAACTGCGGATCCCCTTCTTTCCTTTTCTCTTTATCAGCTCTCCACTTTGTAACAATATCATCAGGATAGGCTTTCTTCTTCTTAGGCTTTGGAGGTGCGGAATGGACTTCCTTAGACTTATGATTCTCTGCTTGTACTTCCACTTCTTTCAGCTTTCTCTTCCTTACTGGATTAGATGATTCCTGTTCAGCAACCTTCGGATCCACTTCTTCTTGATTTGGAAAATCGAAGAACTCACCAGTTTCCTTGTTGAAAGCCACATCCATCCTCTTAAGAGTACCATCGCTGACCAGCATGATCTTACAAACTATTGGCTTAGATTTGAAAGCCTCCTTGAAAGACTCAAGGCACCGAACAATTAACTTGGAGAGTATTGCTGGATACATAATAATCTGAGCTCTCAGATTTCCTTTCTTCAAATTTTTAGTAGTAAGAAGAATGTGCTTCATCAAGTTGAACTTCCTTAGATTTATCAGGAAATCTAAGATATAGATCTCACTTTTCTTCAAGCTATCTTTATCACCTTTCCTCAGTACGATAAGTCCTTGCACCCATAACTCCAGAATCCGGAAATTTGTAGATAGACTTGCAATCTTCAGAGCCTTGTCATCATCCAGTCTGATAGTTTCTAAGTCTTTTTCCTTGTCGAAGCTACCCTTGGAATCCGGCAACACATGCGAAATAAATTCGGCTTCTCCTTCATAAGACAGTCCTACCAAGCTTGTAGCCTTGGTGTGATAAAGCTTGTAAGTCTTGCCATAAGACTTGAAAGAGAACTTCTCCCTATTATCTTCCTTAAAGAAGGAAACTGATTCATAGAATTCGACAAGTAAGTCTGAATATACTTCATCTTGGTTCCCGATTTTTGATACCGCAACATCTACCCAACCATTTAACTTGATGTTCTTTGAAATAAGGGAATCATAGTTGTTGAAGAAATCCAGATGGACTAACCTTTCTCTGTAAACTAACCATTGCGAAATAGGATTAGTGGATGACATTTCTTGAGATTCTAACTCCGCAGACATTCGGATCTGAAGTCCTCTAGGATGTTTGGAATGGAGAAGACTGAAGTTCGGAATGGTCTTAAATCAGAGAGGCAGAGATTCGAGACGCGAAAGCTTGAGATCGATGTGGGACGAGTAATTGGGTTCCCTTTATATAGACAACGAGATGATGGTTCACCTTCCACAGTTGATCTAACGGTTGGAATAAGCTTGAGATCAGATCTGACGGTTGAAAGATTGAATCCGATCTTTTTGAGGTTTTATTAGAACAAGGAATTAAGAAAACTATAATCCGAAAACGTAATACAAGAAAATTCCAGCAAGTAAAATATGACTACGAAAACTTGAGTAAGGAAATCATACCTTTTGGATTGGATTAGGAGGATTATTCGTAATGGATAATATAAAAATATGATTACTAAAAAAAACTTTATTATGAAAAGACAAAGTTCTAAAAAGTTTACTATGGAAAACAATCTCACTACGAAAAACTCAGTACGAAAAAGTCAATACGAAAAACACATTACGGGTAAAAAATCGGTACAAAAATCTGGTTATGAAACTGCCAGTACGTAAATTTTCATTCCGGAAATTTTCAATACGAATACTTCCATTCCAGAAGTATTCTGTATGAGAATGTCCAATCTGAAAATTTGTTGTTCCGGAAATTTCATTCCGGAAATATTCTTTCCGAAAAATTTGAAAACTAATTTTTTTTTGTTAAACTGACAATCAAATGTAATCCCCCTATGAAAAGGAGTTTATTACTGTAAAGAGACTTCTTCAACAGAAAGTTAATTAAGAAATATTTCCTTACGGTTATCATTCCTAACTTCTGTTTAATATATTCAAATCTATCAGAAGGCAATGATTTTGTGAAAATATCAGCAAGTTGATCTTGCGTTCCGATAAACTGAAGAATAATATCTCCTTTAAGTGTGTGATCCCTAAGAAAGTGATGCCTAATATCTATATGTTTTGCACGGGAGTGATGTGCAGGGTTCTTACTGAGGGAAATGGCACTTGTGTTATCACACAAAATTTGAGTTTTAGTAAAACTCAAGCCATAGTCTGTGAGTGTGTGTTGCATCCACAACACTTGTGCACAACAATTTCCAGCTGCTACATATTCAGCTTCAGCAGTGGAAAGTGCTACAGAATGTTGCTTCTTATAGGACCAAGAAACTAAAGATTCTCCTAATAAATGACAACTTCCGGATGTACTTTTTCTATCCATTCTACATCCACCAAAGTCAGCATCAGAAAAGCTTTTTAGAACAAAATCATTTCCAGAAGTATAAAATAATCCTAGATCCATGGTTCCCTTAAGGTAGCGAAAAATTATTTTTACTGCCTTTAAGTGAGATTCCTTAGGATTGGATTGATATCTTACATATAAGCATACTGAAAACATTAAGTCTGGTCGACTAGCTATTAAGTAAAGTAGACTTCCTATCATACCTCTAAAAGATGTTTGATCTACTGGTTTCCCAGATTCGTCAAGATCTAAAGAGTTTGAGGTACCAATGGGAGTACTTATACTCTTAGTGTTGTCATAACCATACTTTTTAAGAAGATATTTAATATACTTATGTTGAGATATGTAGGTTCCTTCTGGTTTTTGAGAAATTTGAAAACCAAGGAAAAATGTTAACTCACCCATCATACTCATTTCAAACTCAGATTTCATTAGACTAGCAAAAGAGTCAGTCAAAGATTGCTGAGTTGAACCAAATATAATGTCATCAACATAAATTTGAACAATCAAAACATTTTTCTTATCTTTCTTTTTAAAAAGGGTTGGATATGCATTTCCCTTAACATAGTTATTTTGAAGCAAAAATCCAGTGAGTCTATCATACCATGCTCGTGGGGCTTGTTTAAGGCCATACAAAGCTTTGGTAAGTCTAAAAACATGATCAGGATGTTTTTTATCTTCAAATCCAGGAGGTTGTTCAACAAAAACTTCCTCTTGAACATAACCGTTAAGAAAAGCACATTTCACATCCATTTGGAAAAGTTTGAAATTAAAGAATGCTGCAAAGGCAAGTAGAATACGGATAGATTCAAGTCTAGCTACTGGAGCATAGGTTTCTTCATAGTCAATTCCTTCTTGTTGATTATAGCCTTTAGTAACAAGTTTAGCTTTATTTCTAACAATGAATCCATTTTCATCACATTTATTTCTGAAAACCCATTTTACTCCAATAACAGAAGTTTCCTTAGGTCTTTCAACCAAGGTCCAGACTTTATTCCTTTCGAATTCATTTAGTTCATCTTGAATTTCTTTAATCCAATCATCATCACCTAAATCTTCATTAGTGCTTTTAGGTTCTAATTGGGAAAGAAATGCTAGATGTTCTACTTCATTTCTTAAGGAACTTCTAATCCTTACAGGTTGATTTACATCACCAATGATACTATCACTGGGATGATTCTTAAGAAACACCTGATTTGGGTTTTGTAAAACCTGTTCATCAACATAGGGTAGAAAGTCTTCTGGGGTAAATGTTTCAGAAGTATCTTCTAGAACAATTTCCTTATCAGAAGGTTCTTCTATCAACGGTTGACAATCAGTTTTTGAAAACACATCCGAAGATGTAAATTGAGATGGTTTAAAAACAAAAGGATCTGACTCATCAAATTTTACATGTACTGTTTCCTCAACAGTACACATATTTTTATTAAAAACTCTATAAGCCTTAGAGGTTGTGGAATATCCTAAGAAAATTCCTTCATCAGACTTTGGTGCGAATTTATGTAAGTTATCTTTAGTATTCAAAATGAATACTTTGCAACCAAAAACCTTGAAGTAGGAGAGTCTTGGTTTTCTACCATTCCATAACTCATAAGGAGTTTTATTAAGAAAAGGTCTAATCAAAACTCGATTTATAGTATAACAAGCAGTACTTACAGCTTCAGACTAGAAATGTCTAGTAATAGAATATTCACTCAACATGGTTCTAGTTATTTCTTGAAGAATTATATTTCTTCTTTCAACTACACCATTCTGTTGAGGAGTTCTAGGTGCTGAAAAATTGTGAGTAATACCTTTCTTACTACAAAAAGTTTCAAAATCAGAATTTTGAAATTCTCCTCCATGATCACTATGAATAGTTTTAAATGGAAGGTTTTTCTCATTTTTAACTTGATCTCTAAAACTTTTGAAATAATAAAAAGCTTCAGATTTCTTTGCTAGAAAATAGACCCAAGTAAATCTGGTGTAATCATCAACTAGAACAAACACATAGTATTTGCCTCCAATACTTCCAGTTTGTGTTGGATCAAAAAGATCCATGTGCACTAACTATAATGCATCAGTTTTTAAGACTTCACCGATTGATTTAAAACTAGATTTATGTTGCTTGCCATATTGACAAGGATCACAAACTTTGGAAGAATCAAATCTAAGCTCCGGCAGATCCTTAACTAGTTTCTTCTTAGAGAGTTTACATAGGTTCCTAAGATTACAGTGACCTAGTCTTCTATGCCATAACCAGGAATGATCTTCCATTGCACTTAGGCAAGGTAAATCTTGACTCTTGAGGTCTTCTAGGTTCAAAGTGTAGACATTCTCTTGCCTATTGGCTGAGAGAATAAATTCTTCCTTGGAATTGTGAACTAAACACTTATCATTCCTAAAATTCACAAGGTAACCTTCATCACATAACTGACTTATGCTAATGAGGTTGTTCTTAAGACCTTTAACAAAAAGAACATTTGAAATCAAGGTTTTACCTAAAAGAACAATATTACCAATACCAACAATCTCTCCCTTAGCATTGTCTCCGAAAGTTACCTTTCCTCCTTTCGTTTTGATAATATTTTCAAAAAAACTTTTGTTACCAGTCATGTTCCGGGAACATCCACTATCCATGTACCATGTATTGTTGCTGGTACTTTCTTTATTTTCCTGAAATCAAGAAGAAAATTAGACTTTCGGAATCCAAACTTGTTTGGATATGAGATTTCCAGACAATAAAATTTTAGGAACCCACATTTTCTTAGAAAAGTAGGCTTTGTGAAATCCTAGAGATTGGGTTTTATTTAAGGAACAATTCTTTGCCCAGTGACCACCACATTGACACTTGGTACAAAATGGGGCACTTTGAGGAACAAAATAATTTTTACTAAAAATAGGTTTTGCATGGGTATAACCAAATCCAGATTTATTTCTTAAAGGTCGTATTTGGGAATACATCTTATCAAAATTTTCCTTACCATGGGTAAAGTTTGATAAACACTTCTTTAAGGAAAAAATTTTGGACTTGAGTTTTACAACCAAGTTTTTATCCTCAAAATCATTAGTTTTAGAACTAGAGTTAGGCTTGAAAACATTTTTCTTAGAAATTACTTTTTCTAACTCTTTAGAAAGTTTATTCTTCTCAGAACTTACTTCCTCAAGATTTTTTGAAATACTTTCAAAATCAGCATTTTTCTTATCAAGATCTTTAGAAAGATCTAATATCTCTTTTGTAAGAATAGAATTCCTAGAGTTTGCCTTATCAAGTTTCTTATTGAGTTTGGAATTCTCAATCTCAAGAAGTTCAGCAAATCTAGAGACTTCTTCATAAGTAGGTAAAGTATTTTCCTCATCAGAAGATGATTCTTCATCAGAAGAGTTATAATACTTACTATCATTAGAATTTAAAGAAACATTGGTCAAAGATTCAACATTTCATACCTTAGCCATAAGACAATTATTATCAATAGGTAATCTGTCTATAAGACCAAGATTCTTCTATCCCGAAGATTCATAATCAGAAGATTCATCTGAAGAGTAACCACCACTGGCACTCCAGGTGTCATTAGCTTTCAGAACTTTCTTAGCTTTGGCTTTATAATACTTCTTCCTATTCCTGTCTGAATGTCTTTCCTTCCTTTCTTTCTTTTTGAGCATAGGGAAATCTGGTCTAATATGTCCAACTCTTTTGCATTCATAACAAGTAACTTCTCCATCTTTCTTATCTTTCCTGTCCTTCTTCTTATACTTAGATTGAAAATTTCTCTGTCCAGCTATCTTGTTCATCCTTCGAGCAAGATTGGCTAATTCATTTTCTGAGACTTCACTCTCACTAGATTCGGATAGGAAAATGACTTTCTTAGACTTGGATCTGGTTACTCTCTCAGGGGTCTTAGCTTTCATCTGATTTGAAGTTGTAGTAAAAGCAACAGTACCATTTCCATTCTTTTTCTTGATGTTGTCAGCATCTCTCTTCATTCTGGTTTCATGTTGTAGAAGAGTTCCAAATAATTCATCAAGAGTAATTTGAGTGACCTTCCTCTTCTCATCTATAGCTGTTCTCCTGGATTCCCACTCATTGGGCATAATATCAATTATGTTGTCCACAAGAGCTTCATCATCTAAACCTTTCTCTCCTATGGATTGTAGACTGTTGACAATAGTCATAAATCATTGTTGAACTTTACAAATAGGTTCTCCATAAGGAAAATTGAAGCCATGATATTCAGCTCTAAGCATAGCTCTTTTAGTATCAATCACTTTGGAAGTCCCAAAGTGTGTAAATTCTAAATTCTTCCATATAAAATTAGCTTCTTCACAAGAAGAAATTTGGCTATATATATTTATGGTCATTGAACATAGTAAAGTGTTGCGTACCTTATAGTTGAGTTGATATTCTTGATTTTCCTGGTTAGTGAAAGATCTGACTTCCTTGTCGGGAATTTTATAATCACCAGTAAGCATAACAAAGTTGTCTACTCCAGTGTTAATAACAAAAGTCTTCATACGATCTCTCCAGTATTCATAGTCATTACCATTAAATATGGGTGGTCTTGTAGGATTCATATTATCAATTGATCCAACATTAATTCCTGCCATACTTAAAAATAACTTTGCACACAAACTTGTTAGTAGCAAAGAATTGTAATAACAAAGTTCGGAATGAGAAAAGTTCGGAATGGAAATTCGGAATGATAAAGTGAGCAAGAAAACTTATTCGTGAGTATAAGTATTTCAGAGACCTTATCTGATACCAAATGTAAGATTGGTATAGAGTAAGAGGTTTCCAACCTCTGATACCAATTGTAGGATCGAAATAGTAATGTAGATGCTCAATATACAAGAGGGGGGTGAATTGTACACTTTTAAAAATTCCTTTGGAACCTTTAAAGTTAGTTAAGAATAACTATGTTTTCCTTAAGCAAATGAAAAGGCTAAGTTTAACAAAGTTAAACTAAGCAAGTTCACAACACCTCTTAACACCGAATGAAAACTAGGAAAGAGATTCCGAATGAGCGTTCCAGAAATATGGTTCAAGAAGTTGAAACTTAACAAAAGATTACAATATGAGATTCTACCTTAAAGCGTATAGAATCTAAATTAATCAGAGTACAAGTAAGGAAGTATAAGAACGTTATACTTTCCTTATAATACAAAATGCAGCGGAAATAAAACATGTAGTTAAACTAAAAGTAACAAGATATAAGTCTTTTAACCCAAAGAGAAGGGTATCCAACAACCTTGGATAAAGGTCCCTTGATTTATAATTTCAAGCAAGTCTGTCTTACCCACACCAGGGTAAGCCCTCGATACGAAGATCGGAGTCTCTGTCTTGCTATCCCCGCAAGCCCTCAACTTCAAGGTAGTTGGCAACCTCTGTCTTTCTCAGCAAGAAAGCCCTCGAACTTTAAGGTAGTCGGCACCTCTGTCTTCCTATACCCGGAAGCCCTCGAATGTAATCACCAACATTCGGAGTCGCACGAAGCTTTGAGAGTTAATAAGAGCCTCTCTCTATAGAAATCACTTCAAGAAGATTATTCAGCCTTTCAGTACTTTCATCAGCCATCAGCTACGAGCTCTTTCAAATGAGCTCCTATTTATAGGTAAGGTCGGCTCCTTCTCCAACGGTCATATTTTCCTTAAAGATTGGAGGGACCTGTACATGTGTCACTTAGAAAAAGATTAATAAGAAACAGAATGGACGACATCGTTTTAAAACAAAACAAGTGTAATAGAATGTACGACATCATTCTAAACTCTAAAAAAAAAGTTCGGAATGAAAACTTCGGAGTGAAGGTTCGGAGTGTAAGGAACAATAGTAAGAGTAGACAAATTATAGAAATGTAAGCAATATAAAAGTTCGGAGTCTTACAAGGATATTTTTTGGAGTCTGAATTAATTCAGAGTGTATAAAACAAAGATAATCAAATTCTGTTTAATAGGGGAATTTGGAATGAGAATTCAGAATAGGAATTCGTCATCAGAAATCGTAATGAGAATTCATCATCAGGATTCGTAATGAGAATTCGTCATTAGAGTTCGTAATGAGAATTCTTCATAAGAATTCGTAATGGGAATTCGGAATGAGATTTCTTCATTAGAATTCGTAATGAGAATTCTTCATTGAAATTCGTAATGAGAATTCTTTATTGGAATTCGTAATGGGAATTCAGAATGAGATTTCTTCATTAGAATTCGTAATGAGAATTCTTCATCAGAATTCGTATCCTGAATCTGGAATAGAACTTAGTCAGAGTTCATATCCGGAATTTGGAATGAAACTTCCTTATAGTTCTTATCCATAATCCGAATCCTAAAACAGAATGATTTATATCAAAGTTTCATTGATTCCGAGAAAATGAATCCGAATCTCATACTTAAGAAAAATATGGATGAAAATATGATAAGGATAATTTTTCTTATTAAAGCGATTTTCCTTAAGAAAGCAATTTTCCTTATAAAAGCGATTTTCCTTAAGAAAGCAATTTTCCTTATAAAAGCTATTTTCCTTAGGAAAGCAATTTTCCTTAAGATAACAATTTTCCTTAAGAAAGCAATTCTCCTTAAGAAAAGGTGTTTGTGATTTTCAAAACAAGAAGGAATGGAAAAGTCATAAGGAAAACCTTATTGACTCAACAATCTCCCCCTTTTTGGAAAGCACAAACATCCTTACGAAAAATAAATTCTGAGAAGAAAGAAAAACATTAAGGCTTATCTCATAATTCCTTAGAAGACAGAGCCTACTCCTAACACTCACCATGGGTTAAATCTAGCCTCAATAAGCTATTTTGAATCTTTTAATAGACACATTATATTCTCACCCTTCACTACAAGGCCTATGACTGTCATGAATTCGAAAAAACTCTAGAAACTCCTATCTTTCATAATCATCTCATTCTATATTTGATACATACCCACAACCTCTAGAAATCTAATCAACATCTTCTACTATTTGGGATATAGTTTCTATATGATTTAATTCACTATAACATCATGTAATCACTTGATCTAAACATAAGAGGTTCATAGACACCGTATATCTAGGTTTACTATGCATATTTATTGAATTTATTTTATATCCCTATAGGATCATGTGTCACATAACACGCTCTTAAAATCAGGACTTTAGCCATTGAATTCCTGTGTATCAAAAACTATTGAACAATCAATTATATCCCTTGAAAATTATAGAGACCCAAAATTTTATACATAATAGATCACAATTTTTACATAAATATACATTAAATACAATCTTTGGATTGAAAAACAATGTGTCTTTGGGGACTTGGGACATTAAACATTAACAAAATTATTTAATTTAATATCTATAATTATCAGCTATATTCCTTGAACACCTAAAACTGTATTGGATAAACTATGGAATACTTAAAATAAAGTGGTGAGCTAATATGACCAGTAAGAGAAATAAAAATATAATGAATAATAACTTGTGATTCAAAGGTATTTCATGATATCATAAATGTAAAGGCTATAAGGTAGTCAGATAGAGCATAACATATGTAAAAATGATATAATAATATAATGGAAACATTAGAAATGTGAAAAAAACTAAAAACATGAAATTTACCTAAGTCAATAATAACATACAAGACAACATCCCATGGAGAAGAAAGTGACATAATGGATTATGATTACACCTTAATCCCATAAATGAGGTCTCGTGATGATAAATCATTACAGAATGCATTCTTTTACTTTATGGGCATAACCATTTATAAAATCTATAGGAATATTTCTTCTAAAAAAAGTAAATATATCAGTTTCTATAAACATAAGAATTAAACTTGGAATGAAATAGGTTGCATAATCTTCTCACATGTCTTAATCAATGATTATTTCATAACGAAGGCATTTGGAAAATGATCTTAAGGAATGTAGTACCCCATTAAAGGACGAGACAATGATATTGTTTATATGAAAGAGACATATATACATAATGAAGATGATGTCTGTAACATCAATGTTTTTCATCATTGATGAATGCATATTTAAAATATGAGATTGATTATTTTTGGAGGAACACAATATTTTTTACTTTTAAATCACTTTTATAAAAATAGAAATATCAATGAATATTATAGAAAAAAATTTCATTGAAAAAAAAATCAAAATAATAAAAATACAAATAAAAAATTTTATTGCCAAAAAGGTGGGAAATTACACTCAAAGAATATAATTTAAAATAAAATTTCCCCTTCCAATTTTTGTAAAACAAAAAAAATTTCCATAAAAAATATGTCATAAGATTCCTTTTCAATTTTTTTGAATGAAATTAAAATGTTACTATCACGACCTACCTTCACCATGATGAGGGAAGGGAAAGAGGATTTCCAGAACCTTCCTTACTCAAGTTGAAGGAGAGATAATAACCCACTAAACCCGCCTTCAATAGGTCTTAGAGTGGCGAATAACACCAAGGGTGTAGAGTCACACAAAAAATGGAAGTCATTAACCTTTTTATTTAGTAGGATCATGAGATAAGAATGTAAATCCCAAACAACAAAATAATTGGAGGTAGAGTTAAATCCAAAACAAACCATTACAATATGCATTTTCCAAAAGCAGGTGCTACAAAAGTACAAGAAAACTCTAAAGTAAAGTACCAATGAAAATAAAAATAGAAACAATAGTGTCCCCAAAGTTCAAACTAGTAGGGTCCGACATGTTCCTAGAAGTCCTCCTAGAAACTAGAAAGCAATTTTATATACGTAGGGTGAGTATACATGTATACTCAGTAGGGAAAACCAAAATATCTCGTGCACAAGTGGGGAGGCATACCAATGCCCAGTGAAAAAGGAGATAACCAAAGCACCTAGTATGGAAACTATCCAACCAAACCCCACCAAGGAACACTCCCCAAATAACGTAAGTCAAGTAATGTAATAAGAAAATGCATCGATGTTTGGGTACCCCGTGCGACTTTCACACTTGTTATTGAAGACATCTTACGCGTCAGACCTCCCCCTCTATTGTCACCACAGTCCCACTGCCATACCTCACCCGCACACACATGGCCTACCACAACTGCACATCCCACCTGCAGACACCTTGGCCACAACAACCAAATTTAACAATGCCCGAAGACACCTAGGCTATAACAACTATCGCTATTCCTAAAGACACCTATGCCTCATCTCGAAGACGCTTGGGAAACAACCTACCTGCAAACACCTGAGCCTAACACCACAACTAGCCGGACCAAATAATATTGGGATATAATGGACCTCAGGCCGTCATAGCCTGCCCGAAGAGTGTTGGGATACTCAAGAAAGGGAGTAGAAAAGGATCTAATAACCGGCCACTCATTGGAGTGTTTGAAAAAACACCCTCCCCCATGAAATGGGGGCGTTTGACACAATGTTCTCAAATTTGGTGGGGCGTGAATGAGAAAAATAATAATTAATTATACATAGAGGTAACAAGAACTCATCCCATCCTAGGGGTTCCAAAACCATCTCATATACAAACACCCTCGTTACTATTCATTCATAAGAAGCACCACAGACACAACCATGTCACCACTCACTCTTGGAAAACAATTACCCTTTGGAACCATTCTTGTTTTCCTATTCAAATTACTCCATTGAGATAATTTTTCACTACTAGGAAACTAAAAGTCATAGTCACAAGCAAAGGAAGGAAAAATAGCCAAGAAACAATTTAAAAATTTACACCCAGTTCTATTGTAAAGTTACAACCACAAAAGGGATCTGTGAGATACCTCAATGTAATAGAACCAAGCCAATCCCTGAAATACAGCCCCACACAGCCTTAGATCCACAATCCAACGACTTATCAATAGGGGATCCCATCCCCATCCACGTCACCTCACAAGCATCAACTGTAAACATCACCAGAATAGAGAAATGGAGTTTTCAAATTTGAATATTCCATTCATTTAGTCCCGTCTTTTCGTTTAGTTAGCTCGGGTGACCACACAAGGTTTTTTATTCATTTGGTATCCATTTAATCAACCTAGTTGACATAAGCCCATTATTTTCATTAGTGTGAAAGAAAGGACCACCAATGACCACGATTTGCAGTGAACATAAGCCCATTATTTTCACAATATATTGTAAAAGATAAAAGAGTACATCATAATTATCAAACACACCCCTTAATTCTCTAAATCCATTTATAATCTTCATTAAGGTTTCATTTTATCCATCCCCATATGAAAAATTATCATACCCACCCCTCATGATACACAGTTAAGAGAGACAAAGGAAAAAACCTACTTGGATGATAAAAAATAGACGTTTTTCTCCTCACACCAATAACTAGGATGCATGACTTGTAGGGTAGGGACCCAGAGGACTCCAAGAATGAGTAGGAATGGCTCCGACATAGGCACACCACTAGCCTCAGGAAAGGGGACTCCAAACACACCAAGGAAAGAAAGAAACCAGAGAATAAGAAGAAGGAATGAATTAAAGTGTGATAAAAAGGTGAGATGATGAAGTTACATCATATGAAAAACTTGAATGGATTTTAATGCAGATCGTGGTTTCACCACGGGGTTGTACAGTTACACACAATGAAATTAATTGTTATTTAATAATTCTAGTTGAAGTGTTGGCCATAACATCTGTGTGTAAAAGGATTTCCTTTAAATAAAGTAAAATTGCCTGTTGAGGGTCTCTCCATTCCTTGGGGATTTAAAATGTTGTTTATGGTGCTAAAAACGGTCTTGAACCACTTTAAAAATGCTAAAATACATAAAAGTGGAATTACGGGAAAAACTGGGTTAGGAAAACCCCACACCCCTCTGTGGCTGATTGGTGAGACTAATAGGTGAAACAGATTAGTGGATCTATTTATGTAAATCTGATCCTGTGAAGCTAATCTATGAAGCTTATCCCATGAAGCTAATCAGTGAAATTTCTCGGGTGAAGCTTATACAGCGAATCTAATCTGTGAAACCGATTGGGTGAAACTAATATGTGAAACCAATTGGGTGAAACCAATATGTGAAACTAATTAGGGAAATTGATTTGTGAAATTGATTGGGTGAGACCCATTAGGTGAAACCGATCTGTGAAACTGATTGTGTGAAACCGATATGTGAAACCGATTGGGTGAAACTGATCTGTAAAACCAACTGGGTGAGACCGATATGTGAAACCGATTGGGTGAAATTAATCTGTGGAACCTATTGGGTGAGACCAATAGGGTGAAACCGATCTGTGAAACATATTGGGTGAAATCGATCTGTGAAACCGATTGGGTGAAACCGATCTGTGAGATCAATTGGGTGGGACCGATTGGGTGAAACCGATCTGTGAAACCGATTGGGCGAAACTGATCTGCGAAACTGATTGGGGTGAAACCAATTGGGTGAAACCAATCTGTGAAACCGATTGGGTGAAACAAATCTGTTAAACCGATTGGGTGAAACCGATTGGGCGAAACTGATCGGTGAAAGTGATTGTTGAAACTGATTGGTGAAACTGATTAGTAAAACCGATTGAGTAAAACTGATCTATGAAGCTAATCATGTGAAGTTGATATATTATGCTAAAATGTGAAGCTGATATGTGAAGCTAATCAATGAAGCAGATCAGTGAAGCAGATCTGTGAAGCAATAGATGGGTGGAACTGATCGGTGAGTCCATGACACCCCAACACATAGAATTTGGAAAAATAATGGAGCATGAGGGTATGTGCCAATACAATTTCGAAAAATTACTTTATAATTTATTAATTTATATATAAATATTTCAATAAAATAATATTAATTATATGTAAATTTAATAAAATATTTTTGATAATATTTTATAAAACATTTTAAAATATTTTTATAATGTAATGCGTCCTTTCTGTATAACATAAAAAATATTCCATTTTAATAAATCTATGAAGAAGGTAAAATATTTTGAAAAATAAAATTAGGGAACCATTTATTCGTAGATATTATTTTTATGAAATATTTATAAGTTCATGGAAATCTATGAAAAGAGTTTTAAGGGAAACTATAAAATATGCCCTTTTAAAAAGAACACCCATTACAATTTTGGTGAATTTTTAATGATTAGACCCACAAAATATTTACACCAAATGTGAAATTAAATATAATAAAAATAAAAAGTTTCATGATATAAAATTTCAAATGAGATTTATCCTTATAATTCACTAGATACAAGTGGTGAATATGGTATATATCCCCCCAAAAAAGTGAGACTAGAAATCCATTACATCGAGATCAAATCATTATGTTTGTTAATTATCATCCCGAATAACTAAAATATATTATTTATTTACATGATTTTGAAACTTTTTAATTTTTATTATTCCATTTATTTTATATATTATCATGTTATATTCAATACATAACCATTCAATTTATCATTATTCATTTTGATGATATTCAGATCATATGTCCAAATTTAGTTTGGTTTATTGACTAAGTTAAAATATATTATTATTTCATAATATATAGATTAATAATAAAAAAATATCATTTATATACATCATTTTTTTTAATACTAACCATGAAATATAGTTATGAAAAATGAACCACGTTGAAATCATGAAGACAATTGGTCATAGGTATGCATGAATAACATTCCAATTTTTCAATGATCAGGATAAAAATAAAGTTGGATTTATTATATCTTTGAAAATTAAAATTATATCATAAATACCATATTAATTATTTAAATTCACTTACATATACCATCCTTGTTTTCCATTAATTAAACTAATTCAGATTGCATTGGGGGGCGGTGGTCCACTACAAACATTAATGACTTATCATTTTTTTCATGGATTTTAATTTACGAAAGTATAGGATATTTAAATTTTCCCTAGTTATTAGTATTTCACTAATATCATATATAATCATTAAATTCACCATATTTAATTTATCTATCAGGTGACTATGAAAAAATAAATACATATTTTTGTGAGGTGGTTGTCGAACTTACACATGAAGGAATGTTCTACATCAAATTTAATGGAATATGAGATAGATGTATGATATTAAATTAACATAATAAAATATTAGTATATTATATATAATGAATTAATTATATGATCATGGTTTTATAATATTTTATTGAGGTGGAAGAAGAAACAAAAATGCTCTATTGTGAATGACACATCTTCTTTTGACCACATCTTTAGGATTATACATAATGACTCCTTAGATTTGATTTATTATAAAAAAGGACTCTATGAAGTGGAAGGGATATATGCATGGTAATTTTGGAGGGAATTTTTAAACTAGAAATATTTTTAATTGTGGAACAGATAAGAGAGGAGGTTCCATTTTATAAGTGATAAAGAGTAATAGTTTTTTAAATATAAAAGACTATTCAATAATGTAAAGGCACTCTCATTAATAGTTCCACAAAAAGTAATAAATAATTCAGATGTGGGATAATAATTTAATTCCATACCTCCAAAAATTAAAAATAAACATGTTATATATATTTTATTTCCACTATCATTATGTTTAATAACATTTCCATTTTAGTGTTCATTATGAATCCTGATTTTTTACCTTTATTATAGATATAGTATGCCTAAAAATTTGATTCTTATTATATAACATTTTCTCGATGATTATAAATACTATATCTATATTTTAATAATAAAATACTATTTTTGGTAAAATTTATTTCAACTGAAGTGCATGTAATGCACACAACCCCGTTTTAACCAAAACTTGAAAAACATTTTTTTATTGTTTTTATAATTCATTATAAAAAATAATAAAGAAAACATTATTAATTAATATTAATTATACATATTAAAAATATGAAATATATTGTATAAAATTAAATTTATATTGGTGGTAAAATTTAATTTAATGTTAAACCCTCATAACACAGTGAATAACGTTTTTTATGAAAAATATTGTTTTCAAGAAATAGATGATCATATATTAACTCCATGACTATAAATCATAGTTATATGAATTAAAATTTATAAATAAATATTTAGTCTATAATATTATTGTAAATAATTCCTAATTTTGGTACATTATAATTAATTAAAATCGATAATCATAATGAAACCTAAAAAATATTCTGAAAAATGTTTTTTAAGCCTATAAATAAAATAATACCAAAATCCATTATAAAGATGATTTAAATTTAATTAATTTTAATATATGTTATGAATTAATATTTTTTTACTTAAAAAAAATCATATCGTAACAGGACTTCTAAATTAATTTATTTACTAAAAAGGAATATCAATATTACAAAAAGTTGTATTTTTGACTATTCACATAAAAATCACTTTTTCATAAGATTTCTAAAATTTCACCCAAATTTAATTTTAATATAATTACTTAAAAGACTTTATCCATTTTTTAATATATAATTATTATATTTTCATGAAAAAATTTACAATAAATTATCACAAAATGTAGTTAAAATCATTTTTGATGAAGTTATATTTTTGAAGCATAAAATAAATTTACTACAATTTTAGTATTTATTTATTATACATTAATCATTCAATTTATATTATATAAATACTATTGATATTTTCTTTATAATATGGATACTTTTACTCATACCATTAATTTTAATAATTAGGTTATAATTATTATGTTTAACTAAAAACATTTTAATTGTATATTGTTGTTCATTTAATCATTATGTTGTGTGTTCTATAAGATGTCAAACACAACATTATTCTGGAAAATTGAGTTTTTTTTTAATTTTAATCACTTTATATAATCATTTCCTTACATGTTAAATTTATTCTTGGTAATCAAGTGGTTGATATTTGAAAATTACTTTGTGGAAAACCCTCATAAAAGGGTTAGTAAAAAATCCCCTTAAAAATAGGTGAAAGGAAATACGAAGGTCATTACATAAATAGGTTTCCAAATAGGAATTTTTTTTGGGAATTTAATATATTGTCTTGATGGATAAACAAAATTTTCGTGTACTAATAGATATTGACATATAACATGGAAAGGTGAATTTCAATGACCACAAAACCATAATGTTATGTTATGTGAAATGAATGTAGATTCATCTGAAATGACCATAAAAGTATAATAATATTATTTCAAGATACCTTTCATAGATTTTAGTTACTTATTTACTATCTATATGAATAACATAAGGAAATAATATTACATTATGAGTATAACATCATCCTTTAATAAATTTCCATCAAAACTCATTTTTTTCCCAAAATAATGTGAAACAAAGATGGATTTTTCATGCCAAAATAAATAAAAATAATATAAAATGGATCTCATTATTCTACCAAAAGATATCAAGATATTACTATTGTCTTGATTCAATTCCCAAGACAATAAAGGGTAATAATAATATAAAATAATCCAAAAATGGATGCCCCTGCATATCAATCTATAAATTCAGTGTTCAATATAAATCACTCCATAAATAAACAACCCTAAATATCAAATAATAGAAAAAATAATATTTTTATTGTATTCATTAAAAATATATTTTCATTGTAATTCAGTTGTTATACCAATGGGTTACAAATACCTCATCCTAGTGTAAATTTTCTGAAAATTTATTTAATCTACTAAACCCCAAAAAATAAAAAAAATTTGACCAATAAATATGTTTATAAAAAAAAATATTTATCCATAAAACTGTTTATGTAAAATTATTTTCATACCATCCTATCCATCATGTTAACTAGTGGTTGTAATTTCCCTTGTCATCCTTCACATGTTGGTTCAATCCCATCATCCTCACCTGATGTGATGGGTGGTTTCCCAACATCCATGTTTTCTTTCTTCTAAAACTATTGAAAATGTGATAATAATATACATAATTCACATTAGTCCTATTAAAGTCTAAATAATATGATTGAAATATTAAAAAATAACAATAGTCCAATTTTTTTACATCAATTTTTTAAATTTAGCTCATTCATTTTGTGAATGTTCAATAATTTTTATTGAATACGATTACCTTAAAATAAATAAAATATTAAATATTATATTGTAATCAATCATGTTTTTCCCATAAAATATCTTCATACCATTAAATCACCTTTCTAGAACATTATGAAAATTGGGAATATTTTATTCAAATATTAAATAATAATTTATACAAAACAATCCTTATATTTTTCATGAATATTATAACTAGAATACAATTTATAAAAATTTATCATCAATGTGATTATCATGATTCAAAACGAGAACACACCAATAATACCAGTACAATTTTTATCATAACATAAGATCTTAGGAATTACTTCTTGGATTAAGTATTTTACATGAATAATGATATTGTTCCCAACATATATACATTAAACATCTATTGGTTCCTTGGGTTGAATTTTATTACCCTATATCTTGTAAACATGACTCTTTATTTTTCTTTGGCAATTAGTTACTTTTTCCCTCCTTTTCCAAACATAATGAATTTTCCATCTCCTTTAATAAATTTTTCAAGGTTCATCTTCCAAAAAATTTGATATGCAGGATATTAAATCTTGTTTCCTCCATCTTCATTAACAATTGAATAACAATGAGCCACCATCATTATGTTATTTGATGTGTTTTTAAATTAATCTATGTTGTAGCAATTTATCATAATTTGAGGTAGCTTACTAGACCTGATAATAAGATGGATAACCTCCATTAACATCATGTTACACATCTTATTAGGAAATTCATTACATTTCTCATAAAATTGGTTTTTTGGAAACATTATCATATTTCCAAACATTAACAAAAAATAATAAAATATTCAATATGAGAATGAATTAACATACATAAGAGAAATTTATAAACCTAGAATGATTAAAATAAAAATAAGAATATTATCATAAGTTATAATTCTATTGGTTTATATATAAGTTATTCATGGTAATTAATAATATTATATATTTTAATCCAATAGATTTTTAATTTATTCATAATGGTTCATCAAGAGTTTGTGAATTTACAAAGCATATCACCCAGAAGTGTCAAACTAGGAGTGCAAAAAGGTCCACTATTATGCACCCTAATGTGACTAATTGAAACTCAATGAATCTTTTTTTTGGTTTTATTACCCATAAGAAGAATAATTATAGATCCAAATATAGTTGTTGTATCTAGGCAGGGTTGTAATTGCTCGAAAACCACCCACTCTATAATTAACTAATATTATATGATATTTTTCTATAATTTTATTATGCATATACATATCCCTTTAGTTCTAAATAAATTAGTCTAGTGGTAATACCCAAAAATTACAAAAACACCCTTTATAAACAAATATAGCCTTTAAATCCTTTTATACATGAAATGAAATGATTTTTATATAAACTATATTAAATAAAAAATGGATTGAAAAGACTATTGTCTTTTAGGTAAAAAGTACATAAAATGAATAAAATAAAACATCTTCATTTTAAGAACCATATTGAGATTATAGATTCACTGATATCCTAAAACTATATAGTATAATATAGGGAACATATAAAATGTTGGTGTGACAAAAAATCATAGTATGAAAAATAACCCGATGAAGATGTATAACATGTTAGTCAATGATATATGAGATATCATAAATGTGAAGGATATTGAGTTGTAAAATGGGATAAAACATTATGAACATGCTATCATAATATCATGGAAAATTTTTAAATGTGACAACAATAGAAAACATGAAATTACTATAAGTCAATAATATCTTCCTAAACAACATCACATGGTGTATCAAGTCCCATAGTGAAAAACGATTATTCCCTAATCCCATACATGACATCTCATAAAAATAATTCTTTAAAAAGCATTGGAGTGCCATTTGGGTACACCGATTCATAAAATTTATAATATTGTGTTTTCTAAAAATAACTAATCAATAATGGATCATAAAAATAATAAGTACCCTTGGATGAAAAATAATTGAATAATATTGCATCATATTCTAACCAAAGGAGTTTTCATAAATGACATATTTGATAAATGGTACTAAGAAACTTTATACCCATTAAATGAAAGGGATAATGTGACATTTAAATATTTAATGGATATATATAAATAAGTTAGAATCAAAACATAACATCAAACATTTTCATCATTGATGAAAATGCCTTTAAAATATCACAAAGAGAATATCTTGAGGAAAATACAATTTTATCATTAAAATAAAATCTTTACACTTTGAAAATTTCAAATAATGTTGTAGGAAAATGTATTTATTTAAAATAAAAATGTAAATTTATAATTAATGAATCATTTAATAGACCACTCATGATGAATACAAATTCTTTTCATGAAATTTATGTTAAAATAAAATATTCATTTCAAAATATGTTAAAAAATCATAGTATTCCATATAAAATAGGTAAAAAGAATTCTATTGAAAACTATTGAATTAATGTAAAAATATAGATAAGTGTAATTTAAAATAAATTAATTTATATATAAATAAATATATAAAATAATTTCAAATATAAGTACATATAAGAAAATGAGTTGAAAAATTAATCAATAAAATAATTTAAATGATGTTTTTAATGTATAATGTACATTATAGAAAAATGTAGAAATATTAAATTTTGAAAAAATTCTTAATAAAGTATAATATTTTCAAAATAACCATTGTAATAATTTTAGTATAAATATGAATTTTATTGAAATAGTTAGAAGAACATGGGCATGGAAGGAAAAATATTTTTAAGGGAAATATTAAATGAATATCCCTTATAAAATTAATTAATTTTGAATCATAATCCAAATGTAATATTTATATAAAATTAAAATTTACATATCTTGAAAACAAGGAGGTTCATTATATATCTATTAAAAATGTTACTATATACACTATAGAAAAAAACAAGTGTTGAATATGGTATAAGTATCCCATAAACACTAGTGAGACAAGAAATCACTTACCTTGAGCCCAAATAATCACACACATTACTTCTCATACTGTATAATTCAAATTTTTAAGTTAGTTATTTCATGTGAACGTTTTTAATGTTTATTATTCACTTTATTTTATTTATTATCATGTTATATTTGATAATATAGTCATTTAGTTTCAAATTTAACATTTTTGAAAATGTTCATTAGATATGTCCTAAATAATTTTGGTTCGTTGAATTATGTAAAATAGATTATTAAATAATCATATGTAGAATTATAATAATGAAATAATAATTATTACTAAAAATAAATTATAATTTTAAAACAAGAAATTAAGCATTTTTATGAAAAATTAACCATTTTATAATCATAGAGATGATATATCGTACGAACTCGTGTGTAACGATTCCATTTTTTGACGATCAAGACAAAAAGAAGGTAAGAATTATTTTATGATTATATATTTATTATTATATCATATATACAATATTATTTCATTGAATTCTCTATACTATACTATCCATATGACACACTAATAAAAACTGAAGCACAATGCTTCATGAAGTAGTAGTCTACCGTACTCGTGAATATTGTTATCTTTTTTTAATATATGTTAAGGAATGAAAGTATAATATATGTTAATATTATTTATATAATAATATTTCAATAATATATAATATAAAAAATAATTACATCCTGATAAATATTTGTGAGAGATGATGATGTAAAAAATCTTAAATCAGTTTACGAGGCGGTAGTTCCTCATACACATGAACGATGATTTAGTTTCCCATTTAATGGAAGTGGGGATGGATATATTTTATACCAATAAAAAAATATAATATTAGTATATCTAAGATATTTTTTTTCAGTATAAAATCATGTATTAAAAATATTTAATGGTGGTTGGAGTACAAAGAAAACCGAAACACTCAGTTAAGAATAATACTTATTCTTCAGACCTCCTCTTTAGGATTATAACTATAGCCTATGTAGATTTTATTGATGATCAATAAAAGGAATACAAAAAGTTGGTAGAGAATTAAGAAATTTATGTTACATTAATTTTGGAAATAAAGAGTATTTCTAAATGTGTAAGATGTAGGATAGGAGGTTCTCTTTTATAAGGGAGTTAGAGTGGCATTTTTTGTAAATACTGAAAAACTATTCAATAACTAGATGTCATTATCAAGAAAAGTGTGTAAAAATTGGATAAATAATGATTTAGAGGGGTCATAATGTTGGTAAAAAAAATCCAAAAATGATAAATAATATTGTTTTTAAAATTTATTCCCTTTCTCTTTAGGTTTACTCAATTTTACTCATTTAGTTCTCACCACAACAACTAGTTTTTTTACCTAGGTAATTTAACCTTTAAGTCTAAAAATAAAATGATAATTATTAGATTATTTATAAATAATAATTATAAATATTATGTAAAATTTATCAAATACAAATAATTTTCGTTTGTATAATTAATTTAATAAAAAGTGTATCTAATGTGCAAAACCCTGTTTTAACAATAACAACACTAATTAATTTATACAATTTTTATTATTCATTATGACCAAAATATAATTTGGCCTTATTTCAAGATATTATATTTTCTAATTCAAAATATTAATATTATTTAATAAAATAAAATTCATATATTTGTTGTAAATTAATTTAAAATTCAACCTGGAAAACCTGCTTAAAAATTGTTCTTTCAGGAAGAATGCATTTTTCAATCAATAGATAATCACATATTAACCATTTAAATAGTGATAATGATTATTAACATTACAATTAATATAAATATATTATTTATATTTAAATTAAATTTAAATAATTCATTATTAGGTTTTATTTTAATTAAATATTAATTGTAATCATTATACACCTTAAAAACAACATTCATAAAATATTTGTTTTTAATCCAAAAAAATATATTAATACCAAAATATTATAAAAATATGATACAAAAGTAATTAATTAGAGTAAATATAAATCAATAATACTTATGTTAAATTTATATCAAACCCAAATCATAATGTGTGTTTTAAATTAGTTAATTAATTGAAAAAATGAAAGTTTTACAAAAAAATTATTTTTACTATTATCTTAAAAATGATTTTTTCCACAAGAATCCAAATATTTTACCCTAAGATAATTTTGACATTATCATTTAAAAAATTTGATATTTTTTTGCAAAATAGAATTTCTATTAATTCTAGAAACCAGTTACAATATTCAAATAAAAAATTGAATAAATATCATTTATTTTTGTATAATAAAATTTCTATATGTTCTGGAAAGAAATTATAATATTTACTCAAAAAAAGGAATAAAAATAATTTTTGAGAAAACAATATTTTTGGAGGATGATATTAATTTGTTATAAATTTTATTACATATTAATTATAATGTAATATATAAATATTTATTATATATAACTTATTGATATATTTTTTATATCACGGTTAATCTTATTTAGACCGCCAATTTTATTTCTACGAAATAGTGGCCATGTTAAAATAATAATATTTTAATTGTATTTCATGGTTAGATGAATCTCAGTGTTATTTATTGTATATTCTATCAACCAAAGTCTTATTTTATAATTTTTGGGTGTTATAAAAAATCATTTCTAGCCATGGTAATTTATAATAAATATTCCATATTATTTTAATATAGATCATATTCATATTGAAGAAAATAATATCTATTTACATAAAAAAATAAGCATAAAATATAGGGATATGTTCAGGGACCACCAATCCCATATATATTTATTCCTTTGAAGAAACCTTAATCACCCTAAATTATGATAATCCAATCATTTTCTAGGCTTGTACCAATAACTAAGAACCTTCCCCTATCTACAAAAATAATTAATTATAACCAATTAGAATTAATTATAAAAAATCAACCTGAAATTATTAACGATCGAAAAATCATAGAGAGACAACCACATAGCGTAATCATAAGAAATAACACATCGGGAACATGTGGGATTCTTCTACCACACTAATAAAGTCACAATATTTCCCCCTACCATGATCATTATCCAATTTCATCCAATTTATTTTGAAAGAATTTTAAAATCCACAAGGATCCATACATATGATATAAAGATAATCAAAACATGCATTTATCCTACATGGATATCCTATATCTATTCCAACTAAAATATGTACCATCCTCAAAAAATATTACCTTGTTGTAATGGAATCTACATTAAAACCCTAGTATATGTCATTAAAATTTTGAAGTCTTTATAGTAAAGAAAAAATTAAATAGGAGGGGTTTATATCACTAAAATTTAGTTATAAATAGTTTTTTAATTACCTTGAAGGGTGTGGGGGTTGGTGGGGTGGGGTGAATTATGGTATGATGGTTAAAACCAACCTCCCATTAGATATTTCATGGCCATTAAACAAAACATACTTCTCTCTTATTTCCATAGAGACTCACACACACAGATATATATATATATATATATATATATATATATATATATATATATATGTAAAAATAAGATAATGAGAGAGACATAAGAGTTTTGCATAGTTCATTATAACTAGGATAATATTGTGGTAAAAATGTTAATGTGAAAATATAGAATAACACACTATTTGGAACAATTGTTACCATTTTCGAATCAGACTCACTATTCACTTACAATCCTAAATTTAATGATAACTTCTCTCTCACTAGAATTGAACACCCTGACCATATAAAATATTATTTAGATGATATGTATCATCCTCGAATTGATTCATACCCATTTAAGTGTATTATTATGCTATATTCTCATCTAAGAGATTAAATCCACTTCATAACATTGATTCTTCTTCATGAAAACTATATTAAGGAACTTTTTTTCTATTAACTATTCCTCTACGCACAAACCATGCATAAACCGCATTCATACCATTAAAAAAAATTCTACCATGTTAGATCTAGGTGGAGTTTCTTATCTAGGGTTATCCTCTACACAATGGTAATGCGAACATCATACACAACCCATGAAACCGTCCACCTCTATGCAATGATTGAATGAACAAAACTACTTCAGAAAAGAATCCCTATGATAACAAACATTATTGTGTAATCCCCTCACAATCTTCCTTGACCAATTACCATATTGTGTGATTTTTTTTGACATAGTATATTTGTTAGGAAATATTTTTTTTGAATAATGTTTTTCTCTTATAAATGATGTGATTTTGAGTTTCCTATATAGGTTATGTAACACAAAAAACACAAAAATATTGAAATTATTGTTCAATCATTCTAAAATAATTCACCTTTATATTCATAAATTTATTTATACCATAAAACCATACAATAATAACATGTTCCTATGAACATTCCATTAATTAATTTTTTATCATTCACTTCCTTCCATGTGATTCACTCATAGAATATCCTACCACATAAATCCTCTATGATCCCATAACTCCATGGTTTTATTTTTAATAGACACCCTACTCATGAATGGATTCACACAACAATTTATTGGTTCACCTAGTGAACACATGAAAACCAATTCATTTTTACTTTCTAGGTTATCCTTGAATCATAGATCACCTGCAAAATCTATACCCATACATATCAAAAACATCACCTTATAGACACTTGATCTTGAAAAAATCAAGATACAAAATTGTAAACTATTATTTTTGAGAAACAATATCCATCCAAAAAACATTGAAAAATCACCTTTATGGATTTTTACCACAATTATCCAACATTGGGATTGTCAAAAACTAATCAAGCCCACTTATAAAACATTGATATAATTTCATTGAAAAAATTGTTCACTATATTCATCATAAAACATTATCAAAATTTCACTCATTATAATGATTAATGATTAACTAAAAAATATTATCAATCCACATACGAGAATCTTGTGGTAACATGCCGAGTTTTTATGAATTATTTTTTTCTGAATAATGTAGACATCATTTTGGCATGTATTTCATGATACACCCATCTAAGCAAGATTTATTTGAAACACCATGTAAATATTTCACTATACAGAACACTAATTTAATATTTTAGTACACACAATACTTATATTGGATGGTGTTACATGCAATAATTTTTTTAAAACGTGTTCTACACATCACCGAGATTAGCATGTGTTACACACAACCCTATGTTTAAATGAAACATGAAATATTTTTAATATTTTATTATAGTTATTAAATATCTATTTTAATGGATGATATTGAAAGGATTATCTAAATTGTGAAAATATTACATAGTAATTCTTATAAAATGTATTCTTTTATAACTAATTAATCATATTTGAATGTATGAACTATTTGAAAATCGTGAAAATGTTCCTAAAAAACTATTTTTTTATGAACAAACATGTTTTATGTTAAAAAATTAATCAAAACACCATTGTTGAATTATTTTATGGGTATTTAAATTTTTTATATTATATCAACTATTTTGAAATCATAGTTTGTGTTTTCTTGACAACAAATAAGAAAAAAATATACAATTTTCATTATAAAAAATTACATTTTCCAAAAGGCAGTTTTACCGCATTTTAATGACCCAAATAAATTAATTTTTTTTGGAAAGACATAAAAATGTTGATTTAAAAAAAGTTATTTTTTAAATCGTAACTTAAGAATCATATGAGGGTTAATTTTTATATTTTTTTGGGATGTTAATTTTTTTTGATGAATAGGGAAAGCTACTAAATTTTAATTGAAAAATGGATTTTATTTAAAATTATATATATATATATATATATAAGATTTTAAATTAGTTTTAGACTATTATTTCTCAATTATATGTTAATTATACCAATTTAGGCCATTTTAATCAATTTTAAATTAAAATTAGATATAAAAACATTTCAATCTTTTGAACATTTTATCTTTAAAAACTCATTATATCATCATGTCTGTGGGATTAATTTTAAATTAATATTTGAAAATTATGTGAATTTAATTTGGAAAATGTATTCCATATTTGAAAAAAAATTATATATATTTTATAATAACTACAACTTAATTTTTTACCTACATGATTAGTGCAATCAATTAAAATTAATCCTCTCGATTAAGTGAATAGAAGTTTATCAAGGGACTAAACATTAATATTAAGGGGGAAATTGACCAAGAAACATATCCAAATCCAATAATATGGCTATATTATTTCTTTATTCATTATATTGTGATGGTTTTGTAATTATTTTATCATTTTGATATAGATAAACATTGGTTCATCTAAGATTCTTTTGAAAAATATCAAGTCTGTTCTCTATCACACATATAAAAGGCCACCACCTCTCCCCCTCTATTAACACCATAAAAACCAAATAGTTCATAAAATAGATAATTAAATCACATATACACTTCCATCCTATAAATATATAAGCCTTATACTATCTATAATGACAACTAATTAATTCAATTGATGTAAACAAAAAGAATACACCCGAAGAAGATGTAATGTTCAAAAATGATCATTGTTATATTATTTCTTCATAAAACCCCTTAATTTTTTTACCATGAATATATAGTGAAAAAATTATCTCAAATATAATTAAATATTTATTTATTATGGGTACAACCTACAACCACAAAAATTTCAATCAAATGGGTTATATAATCATAATTTGTGTGTATAACATACTACCACCTTGCGAACCAATGTCTTTCATTTTTCCATTGCCACTTTTCAAGGTTTATAAAAATGGTGGAAATAGTATATATATATTATGTTTTTTAATTATAATATTTTATTGTTATTTTGGAATTTTTATATCACATATTACTTCATGTTTTCTATTTTTTGGGAATTTTAAAACATCTTTTATGTTTATGGCGCACTACCACACCACAAATCGATGCGATTCATTTACTCAATACATGGAATATATTAAGGATAAATTAAATATAAATATGTAATATTTAGAATATATAATTTAAATTCCATTTTGTCAATATGTGAAGAAAATGGAGACATCATTCATGTGTACGTACCATATAATGAGACCATGACCATTTTTTTTATTTACAAACACTAACTTTTATGGATTACTCAATATAAAAATATAATGAATATATACGAATTATATTTCATGGTAATTATTATTTTTATGAATAAATAATCATCCCATAAATATGAGAAATAATAAAAAAGAAAAAATATGTACGAAAAACAATGTGGTTATGAGCTTAAATATTTTTAACATTGAATTGTTAATAAATAGTTAATGTAAAGTCAAAATAAAATCATATATGGTATGATATATATGAATATTTTTCAATGGTATATATATAATAAATATTTATTTATTATATATGAGTTTTAAACACATATATAGGATTTTAAGCCATATGGTAAGGTATTTCAATCTAAAATTTTACCTTTTGTGAGGGACAAGCTATATTCACCGCCTCTTTCTTCTTTGTGGGGTATATAATAACTATGAAAGTATTTTATGATGATTATAATATATTTTATTGATATTTAAATATCAATTTTAGGATCAATATTACATGTTATTAATATTTCAGGGTTACAAATTGGTAATGTTTTTATGTTACAATATCCACATTTATCGAAAAACTTTTTTATTAAGTCTCCAATGTTGATATCTCATCCTCTACCTCTCAATAATATTAATGAATTTTATTCTCCCTTGGGTTTTAATGATATTTAAAAGTATTGGTACCATTTCACCACTCTTTTAAACTTAATATAATTAATAAAATGATTATAATAAAATATTATATTACTTTGCTCTTCATTTTTAAATCTATTTTCTTCTAAAACACTATTTTCTAAAATTGTTTTAAATTTTTCTATGTTAACTATTAAGATCATTTTAAAGGAATTTTTTTTTTAAATTTTATCATTTTTTGAAATTATTTTAAATGATTTTTAAATGATTTTTTATATGTTTGCATGTTTATTTCCTATGTTTTTTTTCAAATTATTTTATGTTTTAAAATGGGGTTTTTCACTATAGAATGAATATTTTCCTCAATAAATGTTTTAAATAATATTTTCAAAATTATTTTACATTTGAAATGTTATGTGTTGGTGATAAATATGAATTATAGGTTATGAGATATAATAATACCCTTAATATTACTTCTCTTAATGTATTATATTTTGATGGAATGATGTTTATGGGACTCATTTCTTTTCCAAGGGTTAATCATGTAACAAATATATTAATATAAAACCCATTTATTTTCCATGTATTAATCATGTTATGAAATAATAATGAATTTTTAATTATTTTTAATGATGATATACAAGATCCTTATAATTTCATCATGTTTTTGTTATTGGACATCGCTTATACTATGTAGAGACACAGAAATCACTGGGTAAGAGAGTTACAAATTATATTATGGGGAATCCCAGATCGCACCTAATGAAACCATTATAAATTACATTATATAGGTTCCCTGATATATCCTAAATGAAAATTTTAATGATAACTTCCATATGACCTCAAAGGGTACATGAGTGTTTTTACTAATCCCAAAGATGAGGGTACACATGTGTTTATACCAAGCCCAATGATGAGGGTACGCCGATGTGTAGACAAATACCAAACATGGTGGTATACATGAGTTTATCCAAATCATAAATAATGAGTGTATATGGTAATTTTGACCAATCCCAAAAAATGAGGCTCAATGATGGTCATCCAAAGCACAAAATGATTGGGGAATGGGTGGTCAACAAAATCCCAAAATGGAGGGTGGATGGGTGGTCAAATGATTCCCAAAAAAAGATGCATAGTTGGTGCATCGAATCTAATCATAGAGTGTGCATGAGTGATAAGAACAAGAATAATAAAGTTACATGGATGGTTACCCTATGTCTATCATGTTGTGAACATCTTTGTGGGTAAAAATGAGATATGGTTCTCTATGCTTATATGTATGCCACAAAATCCATGTTATATACTCTCATGGAACATTTTATTTTATTTCTATATGAATAATGAGTTATAAACATTCAATATATATTAAATTACTCACAATATATTATTTTAAATTATTGGTATGGTTTTAAATTGTTATTCCCATGTTCTCATATTCTTATGTTCATGTAATGATTTTGTGTCATAATTTTTTTCACTTACTCAAAATTCGATCTCACCCTTTATTATGTTTCTTTTCCCTAGGTTATAGGAATATATATTATGTATGAATTGACTAAGAATGGTTCTAGTTATGATTAATGTATTTATATATGATGTAACTCACGTTTGATAGATTTTTATGTATCTATGTTTCCAAAGTCAATAAACTATTATAGTTCTAAGGCATTTAGTTATATAACGAAAAAAATATTCCCAAAATTGTTGTAAAATCTACGTATAAAAATAATTAGTTATAATAGTTGGTATCAGAGAAAATATTTAATTAAATTCATAAACTAGTATGATAAACCCATAGTGAGATACCTAATGATATGTCTATAGAAATGTCTAAGGATGAGTGAAGGTAAAAGACAATTTCCTTGAATTTTGGAAATTGATAGAGAGAGTGGTTTCCTCGAAATAAATATATGTCTGGAAATAAAAGTGGATGTCATTCTATAAAAGATGTACCTAGAAGAAACAACCTAAAAAAAATGTATTAAGCAACATTCGATTGAGAACTTGTTCCAAAAAATGGTTCTTACTACAAACCTGGTTTAACAATATTGGGGGATACACTTTGGAAATATACAAACACTTTAAAACTCATCATGAAATATTTAAATAGAATGTGAATTTTAATAACCCATGATAAGCCTAAGATTTTATATATTAAATAAGAAATCATCATGAAGTATAAATCCTATGAATAATTTCTCATTACTATTTGGTACCCCACTATGTTTATTGTCTCTCACACTATGTTTTCCATTTTAGTCAATGGTTAGAACAAGATGGAACCATGTTAAAAAGTTAAAAAATATAAAATTAAATTATTTTATTCCTAGGAAATACAATGTAGTGGTAATTGAGATGAAAAAATTAATTGTCATATAGACACAAAATTTTAAAATGATGAATTATGGTGAAATTCTAAAAGGGAAAAGGAGGGAACACTGTTCTGTTACGTCCTCCATGTGGTTGTTCCCATCTTCTTTCACTATTTCCACTAAGATATTATATTTTGAGCAATGCATTTTTGAAACTAATTTTTTTAATTATTTAGTGTTTAGATAATTAAAAGTCACTTTGTCTATGTACCATATAGAAGTTGTGGCAGATCAATGGTGGAATTGTATAAATAATACATGGTGAATAGAATTAAATAAACTTCATTGATTGGGATATGTTCATATACTTATTTTTTTCAATTATTACATTACTGTATTCTTTATATGATATTAGAGGTGTAATTCATTTAGAATTGAAGATGGATGCTTAATATGCTGGGTCCAATGAGGAAAATTTTATAATCCTTGGGAGGTACTCTTTAGTTATTATCATTGGGCCTGAATGTGAGATTGACAGATTATTCAGTGGAATAAAACAAAATCTTTGAAGGGAATTATCCATAATGGACATTAGTTTCTATGAAGATATTTTTCCATGTTCCATGAAAGTGGAAATGGAATTCAGGCTTACATATCGGTATCATGGTTTTAATATGAAGAGAAAATGGAATTCAAAAGAAAATTTGAGAACCATGAACTGAAGAAGACAAGATTTTCATTATGTTCCATGTGTGGGAAGAAACATTAATGTAATTTTCCTAATAGGGATAGTTAATGATTTAATTGTTTAAAGGAAATTCATAGATTAGTTTATTTGCAATGTTTTGTAGAAAATGTAATCCATGGTGAGAATAATGAGAAATATATACAAGAGGCTCCTCTAAATATTTAGTGTTTCAATTTCATGGAGTTTGGGAATTATTATTACAAGTTCCCCAATCCAGGGGCTAATGGTTATGATAATATATATACACCTATGAATACATTCAATAATGGTAAAGGATATTCTATCATAAAGGATGAAGTTGACCTTGATAAATATTTAACACTTATCCTCCCCTACCTGTTTTGGAATTTCAGGTTTAATTTTAATAGAATGAACCCCTATGGAAATTGTATAGTTCTTACACTAGTAAAATTTCTAGTAATTATCTACATGTATTATGGTAAATTTATGTCACATATTCTATCAATATAACGATAAACCTAATAATCAAATAAAAATGTTTTTTCAAAAGATAAGATATTATATAATGAATAAAATTTCGATTAATATCCAGATTTATATATCTCTAAATGTAATATTAACTTTACTGTAATGTATTCCATCATTAGTTTATAAGTTCAAGGATTATAATAAGTTCAAAATCATATAAACCTCCTTCAAATATTTGACATGATGGGATTTTATCCACATTATGGATATTTTATGAGATATTTATTATAATTTATTTTAAAACTATGCTTCAAGAGAATATATGAGAACTGCTTCCACGTAATTTTAATGTCATTATTAAAATATATTTAATTATATTTGTAGAATTAATGTTATATATATTTGGGAAAATTTAGTGACAACCAATATAAATTATGCATTTTGGAAGGGCTATAAGGTAAACCAATTATTAAATGGTTTAAGTTGATCATCAGATGCTGTTTTAGATATTAATGAATTACAAAACCGTATATAGATTCAAGAATAAATTTTGCTAACTATTTTTTTATAATGATAAAAAATTATAGGAATAACTAATTATTCTTATATTTATAGTTATTATGATCCATTAGTACTTTCAGAATAAACAACACACCGTTATTTCACAGTGTCAGGTTTGAGGTGGAAATTCACCAAGGTACAACCACATGTTGATACCGTGCTTATGGAATAGAATGAAATCATGTCACATATCTTAATGTGAAAATTATTCTACTTTAGAAAATGTTTCTTGAAATAAAACAGTGTCATTCTATCATCATTGTTGCTGATGTCAATAACATTTTTAGTCCTATATGAGTTATGGTTTTTATTATGTTATATTTTTCTAGATTACCAAATCACTTATGACCAATGATCCTTATCACTCTCTATAATTATTTATGCTTTCCATCCATGTCCAAATATTCACTTCCCACCTATGATATCCTATGTGGAAACTGATATATGAATTACTTTGTGTAAATGTTATGTTTTCATCTCTCCTTTTTAATGGATGTTTTAGTATACATTTTTACGATGATGGTATATTTGAAAAGAACTATCAAGTACTAGAACATTTATGACCTAGATTAATGTTTTGGTAAAAAACCTTTTGATTTAGATTAGAATGTAAAAACATGAGTTTTTATGAATTATTATTTTTTTAAAAAATTAATATTATTTTATGGATTGCGTTGTATAATACCCTAAGTTATGTTTTATTTATATGTAAAAAAATGTTAAGAATGCACTAAAAACCAAAATGAGTTCAATTTGTGGTGCATGAAACAATGAGCGTGGCTTTTATAGCATAGAATACAACATTTAGACTATGTTACTCACAACATTGATCTTACCATGCGTTAAAGACAACACTGAGTTTAAACAAAACATGAGGTATTATTAAAATTTTGTCGTAGTTGATATCCTGTCATTCAAATTGGGGGTATGAAAAAAAATAGAATTTTCTTGAAAATATTCTTTATGAATGTTTATTAAATTAAATCATTGGTCACCAATAAATTATAAATGAATATATAAACTATTCAAAAATAATGAAATTTATTTTATCAAAAACTAATTTCTTATTTTAAAATATGTTCAATATAAATAAATAATATAAAAAACATATTAAGAATAAAATTAACAAAATTTTATATTTTTTAATAAAAATACTAGCTAACACTCATCTTAAGTGTTTTTTAGACAAGAGATAAGGGCTATTCAAATTAAATGCATTGAAGGATATACTTTTTTAAAAGATAGTTTTATGTGCTTTTAATGTAGAACTTATATTAAAACAAAATTTTAAAACAATTTAAAATATATTTGAAAAAATAATCATAATTGATGAAATATTAATTTTAATATTCACTTTGGGAGATAGTTTTTATTTTTATGAGAAGTTTATTTTTATGAAGAATAGTGAAAAATACCAAATTTTAATTGAAAACCTCATTTTCATCAAAATCATTTATGTTGTTAAATTATATTTTAAATTGGTAATTTAATATAATTAGTTCCATTATACAATATTTAATTCAATAGAGGTCTTTGGAATCATTTTAACATTAAAAATGGATATAAAAACATTTCTATCATTTCATATTTTCTCTTTAAAAACCCACATTCTCATCCTGTCTGAAAGATTAATTCTAAATAAAATTATCTCAGTTACGTGTGTTTAATTTGAAACAAATGGATTCAATATATATAATATTAATAACTAATAATTTCTTATAAGGACAAATTTACTTTTTTACCAAAGTAACTAGTGAAATAGATTATAATTAATCACCATAATTAAGAGAAAAACAAGTTTACCAAGGGACTAAACCGTAATATTAAGGGCCCCAAATACCTAAAAAATTGTAACATCCTAGGTAAATGAAGAATAAGAGATTTTTATATTTATTAATATTTGTGGATTAAATATTAATTTTACTTTAAAGTGGTTTCTATGTTCAATAGCGTACCTGATACGCAACAACGAGTTTCTTTGGAATCATACGTTGCACACTAATAATATAATATTATTATTTTAAATGGTAGTTAAATATTAGCCATTGTATTGGAATTAATGAACAAAACTAACTAAAATATGATTATACATTTTTGCTAAATGTATTTACATTTATCCAATAAAAGTTAGAGGCTTAAATGGTGAATGAATCTAATTTTAAGCATAATTTACATTAAAAGGCCGATTTATCGCCTTTTAATGGAGAATCCTCTTTACATATAGTTTTGGTCACTTTAATACATTCTAATTGACCAAATTAAATCCTTCTTTATAATGGGGACATCAAATTTACTTTGGGTAATTGTTTAGTATATTTCTGATAAAGTTCATTTTTTAATGAATAGTGAAAAATGTTGTATTTTAATTCAAAAGTGCCTTTTAATCTAATTTATTTATATGATTAGATTATCTGTTTATTGGTTTTAAAGTGAAATTAAAATATGTTTTTACCATTTAATTCAATGTTGGTCATTGTAATTAATTTCACTTCGAAATTGGACATAAACAAGTATCAATCTTTTGATAGTTATTGTTTCTTAAAAACACGCTATTTGTTTTGATAATGAGAATTAATTTTAAAATTAATTAATGTAACTTCTATGTTTTGAATTTGAAAAAATAGACATCATTTTTGAATTCTGTGTATCAAATATAGATTAGGCTGAATTTTTGGTATTTTCCTGAAAAACTTCAATTTTTGATGAATAGTGAAACCACTTAGTGGTAGTTAAAAAAATGAACTTTTTCATTTAAATGAAATTTTACCACTTCTGTGAATTGAATTTCGAAAATATGACATACATGGTTATTATCAAGAAGTAAAATGTGGTTCAATAAGATGAAAATAATTTTTGGTGAATAGTAACATTTGACTTTTATTTACCGCGGTTAAAGGAAAATTGGGTAATTCAAGGTTAAAAGAATATTATAATAATTTAAAATTACCTTAACACTTGTCCTAACTTTATTGGATGAGTAGTGGCCGACCATGGTCATCCTTGGGTCGATTTTTGGACCCCATGGAGCCGCTTATAAAAGATAATGACACTTTAGATTAATTAATTTAATGTAAAGACAAAATTTACATTAACAAAAATATTTTAGTAATTAATTTTTATATGGTTTTATATAAGTCCTATTTTCAACTATAAATATTCATTGGATATCTAAAAATATTTCCTGCATGATAGTATTTTATTATAATTTTTAGGCACTTAATAAACTAAATTATTTATGACACAATAATGATGCAGTATTTACCTCATTAATAAATGATTAAAATAAATAAGATTATAATGATTAAAATATTATCTAAAACATGTCCAATTCTGATTTGATGATTTTATTTCTAATATGAGTCATCTTATCTTCTACCTTAATTATTTTTGGACCATTAGAAACCGAATATCATTATATAATAAAATAATGTTTTCACACTTTCCTAAAGAGCCCCTCCTCTCCCTTATAAAAGAAGACCATTTCTATCCAATTAGTCACACCTCTCAAGCCATTTGGATCATCCAAACTCTTCCCAATTAAGCTCCCTACATCCCTCTACTCCTCCTAGAAGCCTTAACTTAGGCAGAAGGCATTTCAAGAAGTCCTTTGGTTCAAACCAAAGAGAGTTACCCAAATTAAAGATAACAGTTTCTCTTAAATTGTTTTCTTTTATTTTACATCTCCAACCCCTAAAATATTTTAATTTCCTTTATTTTTTAACAACAACAGTATACTCAATATACTAGGATTTTTTTATGAGAAGTATTCGAACTACACTTACACACACCTCCATCTAATGGATGAATAACATAATGTTTTTGTGGATGGAAAACTAACGCCTCACGAAACGATGATTGTTCAATTACATATTACCGCCTCTCATGGTGGAAATTATAATGGAACTGTATTTATATATGATATATATATTATGAATATGATTTCTTTATGCTTCTTTAATTCCCAATTATATCAAACCTTTATGGTCTCCATAGTGGGTAAATACGATAATCTCATTTGAGGAAGTGCGGACTACCGCCCCCTCAAAGTGATGTGACTCATTAATGCCTTATGTGGGATGTATAAAGGATAAAGTTAATGATATTATATATGATATTATACTGGAATTATAATATACCTATGTATCATTTTGTTTTAATTCCATTAAAATAGGAAATAGAAATGAAAGTAGCATTCATGCGTACGTACGACTTACCGTCTCGATGAACGGTGCATTTCATTTCTTACCTCCAAATGTTATGTACTATTATAAATACATGTATATACTAGATATATATGATATATATGATATCTACATCATGATTATAATTCTAGAGATAATGGATACTTGACTACATTTACAACATGTAATTATAAGAAGTCAATTTTTGACTCAAGTGCCAAATATCGACAAAACGAACGTTATTAACTTAAATGTTTGAATAATGTTTATAACATGGAAATAAGTGATATAAAATGAATATTAAATGTGAAAAAGGTTCTTAAGAAAGTATAAATTAACGTAGTTTATTATTCTGGTTATTAAAGAACGACTGAGTTAAGTCGGACACGAGGTAAGGGACTTCGTCTCAATCTCCTTTCATTAAAGCATTTTTAGTTTTATACATGACTTTATTTTATATGCAGAATAAAACCCTTTGATTTTTCATTTTAGTCAAAGGGAATATTTTTATACAAATCATTTTACTAAATGACAAAAAGGAATGTTTTTCTTAATGTAAGTGATGACAATGACCTTTCCGCTGACGTGAGTATTATTTGATCTTTGGCTTCCTTACAGAGTCGTAATGTTTTTAAATGGAAAAATAAGTACCATATACTCTTTTTACGTATTTTGATATTGAAAATGATTTCTAGAATGAATTTATTATTTCAATATCTTGAAATGATATTTATCTATTGCAATGTGGGAATGTTATCTTTTCTTTATTCTTATGTTATGTGTTATGATCATGTTATGGTTCTTGGGAATTATTTACATATACGGGTGGTTCCGTGATAAACCTAGGGTGGGTGAGCCCGAGATAGCTCTCCAATGCATTGGGTAACATGACAGAGGTAAACGTGAATGTTTCTCCTAAGAGATTTAGGGAATATACTGTGATGGGTATTCCAATGTAACTCCCTATGTAGCCGTGATAACTATAATGTAAGTATGGTATGGATGTAGTAAGTTACCTTTATGATTTACGATTTCTATGTGTCTTTCATAAATCTTATGATTTCATGAGGTAAGTAAAAGAGTTCATGTTTTGTATGTATTTATGAACAAATGTTTTCATTCATTATTTTATAACCCTTACTAAGCCTTTTATGATCATCCCATGTTTTGAAATGTTTTCATAGGACTTAAAGATGAATAGTGTCAAGGATGAAATCAAGGAAAAGTCATGCTGTCTAATACATTGAACTAGACATGACTCTTTTTTTCAAGAGTTTTTATTTTATGAAAAAATGGAAACTGTGTGGAAATTTCTACCTTCTAATCTTTTGAGATGTAATAGTTATGTCCTAATTATCAAAAACACTAAACCTAAAAAGATCCTCAATGTGAATTATTCATTTAAATCAATATTATGAAATGTTTAAGACTGGGTCCTTATAGTTGGTATCAGAGGTCGGTTTAGATAACTTTAGGTGTTAGGGTATTGTTAAAGTAATATCCATAAAGTAATTTATGTTAATATTGAAATCATATAGCATTTAGAGATTACCATGTTGCTTCACCTAAGATATTTCTTTGTTCAGAATGGTTTTACGCAGAGGAAACATGGTAGCTTTGTTTGGATGACATCAGGAGGAAGAAAAACTTCCAAATAAGCAACCTGAGATGGTCAGAATTAGAACTGAATAGTTTTTTATAGTGATGGAATAGTTGACTCAGGAGATAAACGATGGTGGTATCTATGTACGAGATCATCTAGATCAACCATAGAGGAACATGTCAGTAGTGGAGCATTTCATGAGGCAACATCCCCCATAATTCAGAGGATCATCTGACCGTGTGCTAGCTGAAGGGTGGATTAAAGCACTGGAGATAATTTTTGATGTCATGGGTTGTTCAGAACATCAAAAGGTTAGTCATGCAGTTTACCATTTGGAAGGTGAAGCTGATCAATGGTGGTCGATGGTGAAAAATATCAGGGATAGTAAGGTGATTGATGCTCCTGATTGGGATGAATTCAAAGGTATGTTTCTTGAGAAATATTTTCCTAAGGTGTTTCGTCTTTGAATAGAAAAAAAATTCCTGGAATTGAGGCAAGAGGATGAATCAGTGGCTGCTTATGAAGAAAAATTCACTCGACTAGCAAGGTATGCTCCAAATTTCATACGAGATCTTGATAGTAAAATCAACCGTTTTCACTCAGGATTGAAGCCAAAGTATTGAAGGGATTTATCTTCTCGTGAGTTAAAAAGTTAGGAATTTTTTTTTCGTTGTGCGGAGAAGGTGGAAATGGAGTTTGGTAATGATCATGTTTTCTTTGACAAACAACAAAATAAGAGGTCGAGGTGGCAGGCGAAAGGGAAGAACTCTTCAAAAAAGTCTGATGGTAAGAAACTTAAGTTTATAGTTTGTAAAAATTGTGGTAAAAATCATGTTGGGGAATGGATTTTGAATTTTGGTTTGTGCTACCGATGTGTTAAAATGGGACATAAGGCTCGTAATTTCACTAAAAAAGATCAGGGTAATGGTAAGAACAAATCTGATTTACAGTCAGTAAAATATATTAAGTGAAATTAAATGGGTCATTATGTAAATGAGTGTCCAATAAAGAACTCAACCAAAGTAAAGCTTCCATACTACAAGCAGAAAGGGGTGGTGAAATCCTTTGCAACTACTTCGGTAGATGTTGGGCCATCAAATGAAGTTGTGTTAGGTACACTGTTTGTTTGTTCAGATTATGCCAATGTGTTGTTTTATCCAAGGTCTACACATTCTTTCATTTCTAAGAAGTTGTCTAGTAAATTGGGAATTCCATCTCATGATATGAATACTGAACATATGGTGAAAACACCTGGTGGGAATATTGAGTTAAAAAGAAAACATAATAACATTCCTGTCCTTGTGTGCGAAAAGAATCTACCTGAAAACCTTATTGTTTTGCCTCCAGTAGAGTTTGATGTTATATTGGGCATGGATTGCCTTTCTGTTTATCATGATAAGATAGACTGCAGATCTAAAGAGGTTTATTTTCATAATGATTTTCATTTTGTGTACAAGAATGAACCCTTGATTTTAATAACATATCAAGAAGTCGAAAAACTGGTAAAAGATGGAAATGAATGATACCTTGCACATATTGTTGAAAACAAACGAACTTTTTAGATTAATGATGTGTCAGTGGTAAATGAGTACCTTGATGTTTTTTCTGATGAGTTGCCTGGTATTATACCTGATCGGGAAGTTGAATTTACTGTTGACTTAGTTCATGATGCTAATCCAATTTCAAAAGCCCCTTATCAGATGGCTCAAATTGAACTTTTAGAGTTAAAGAAGAAATTGCAGGAGTTATTAGATAAAGGTTTCATTTGTCCTAGCACATCACCATGGGGTTCTCCAGTCTTGTTTGTTAAAATGAAATATGGTTCAATGAGACTTTGTATTGATTATAGAGCATTTAATAACATTAATATTAAGAACAAGTATCCTTTGCCTCATATCGATGATTTGTTTGATCAGATCCAGGGAGCTCAGTATTTTTCGAAGATTGACTTGAGGTCGGGGTACCATCAGTTGAGAGTAAAGGAAGCAGAAATTCTGAAGACTGTGTTTCATACTAGATATGGCCATTATGAATTTGTAGTTATGCATTTTGGGTTAACCAATGCACCTGCTGTATTCATGAATCTTATGAATATAATTTTACGTGAGTTCTTTGATAAGTTTGTGGTTGTGTTTATTGATGATATTTTGGTTTATTCTAAAAGTAAGGAAGAACATGAAAGTCATTTAAGGGTTGTATTTCATACCTTAAAAGAAAAGAAACTTTATGGAAAATTCAGAAAGTGTGAGTTTTGGTTACAACAAATTTCATTCCTTGGTCACATTTTTTAAAACAATTGCATAACTGTTGATCCTGATAAAACCAAAGTTATTGAAGAATGGCCAAAACCCACAAATATAACCATTATTTGTAGTTTTCTTGGTTTGTTAGGTTATTATTGGAGGATTGTTGAAAATTTTGCATGGTTATCTAGTCCAATGACTAAGTTAACTCGAAAAGGTGTTAAGTTCACCTGGACAAAACAATGTGATGATTGTTTTAAGGAATTGAAAAGGAGATTGGTGAATGCTCCAGTTTTGGCACTAACTTCCAGAAATGTTGAGTTTATTATCTATATTGATGCTTCGTTGAAAGGAATAGGTTGTGTCCTAATGCAGAATGATCAGGTAATTTCTTATGCTTCACATCAGTTGAAACTACATGAGTTAAATTACCCTACACATGATTTGGAATTAGCTGCTGTTGTTTTTGCTTTAAAAATTTGGAGGTATCATTTGTATTGTGTGAAGTGTGAAATATATACTGATCATAAAAGTTTGAAGTATAAATTCACTCAGAAATAATTGAACATGAGATAGAGGAGATGGTTAGAATTAATCAAGGATTATGATTTCACGATCTCTTTCCATCTGGGAAAAGGAAATAAAGTGGCTGATGATTTGAGTTAAAAAATTAATTCTTCATTAACTATGCCATGTTTGGAACAAGATCCTTTGGTTTTTGATTTGATGAATTATGGCATAGAAGTTCTTGGTACAGGAAATTATTCTGTTTGTTTTAGGTTTCAGTGATATCATCTCTACTAGACAGAACAAAGCAAGCGCCGAAGGAAGACAGTGAGTTGCAGAAAAAGGTAGAGTTGGTTCAGAAGGGTATGTTTCTTGATTTTAACATTGATAATGATAGTTTTTTGAGATTTGAAAAGAGATTATGTGTGCCTTGTGATTCACAGTTGAAGAATGAGTCATTATGTGAAGCTTATATCCGTTTTCAGTTCATCCTGGCAGAACTAAGATGTACAGAGATCTTCAGGAGTATTACTGGTGGGATGGAATGAAAAGAGATATTGCAGATTTTACTGTGAAGTGTTTGACTTGTCAGCAGGTTAAAGCAAGGCGACAGTTACCGAAAGGAATGGTTCAGCCTCTACCGGTGCCAGAGTGGAAATGGGAAAATATATCCATGGACTTTGTTGTGGTATTACTAGAGACATCTCAAGGTAATAATGAAATATGGGTTATAGTTGACCGATTGACTAAATCTGCTCATTTACTTCTTATTAGAGATACTTTGTCTCTAGATCAACTTGCTCGGTTGTATGTTAAATAGATAGTCAGGTTGCATGGAGTTCCCCTCTCCATTGTATCTGATCGTGATCCCAGGTTCACTTATAACTTTTGGAAAGGCCTTTAGAAGTCATTGGGTACTAAATAAAACTTTATTACAACTTTTCATCCTCAATCAGATGGGAATTCAGAATGAAAAATTCAGAACTTGGAGGATATGCTACGTTCTTGATCGATGGATTATTAGGGAAGTTGGGACCAACACCTTTCTTTGATTGAATTTTCATATAATAACAGTTTTCATTCTAGTATACAGATGGTTCCATTTGAGGTATTATATGGAAAGCGTTGTTGAACTCCAGCTTTTTGGGATAAAGTAGGTGAAAGGAAGATGAAGGGACCAGAATTGGTAGAAGAGATGGCAGAAAAAGTTATGTTGATTGAGAAGCACATGAGAACAGCTCAGAGCAGATAGAAAAGTTATGCAGATAACTGGAGGAAGGATATTTCCTTTGAGGTAGGTGATCATGTCTTTCTCAAAGTTTCTCCATGGAAAAGTGTGATGCGTTTTGGTAAGAAGTGAAAGTTGAGTCTGAGGTTCATTGGACCATATGAAATTCTAGAGAAATTCGGATCAGTTGCGTACAGAGTGGCTTTACCTCCAAGTTTATCCTAGGTACACAATGTTTTTCATGTTTCAATGTTGAGAAAGTAAATTCCATATACATCTCATGTTTTGAGCCCAGAGGTAGTTCAGTTGGAAGAGAATCTCTATTATGAAGAACAACCAGTCCAGATTCTTGACTGTAGAGAGAAAGTGTTTCGAAATAAGGTAATTCACCAGGTAAAGGTTTTGTGGAAAAACCATATGGTTTAAGAGTCAATGTGGGAATCTGAAAATGCTATGAGGGATAAATACCTCCACTTATTTTGATAAGTGAATAAAAATTGTGAGGATGTAATTTCCAAAAGGGGGGAAGGATGTAACATCCTAGGTAAATGAAGAATAATAGATTTTCATATTTATTAATATTTGTGAATTAAATATTAATTTTACTTTAAATGGGTTTCTATGTTCGATAGCATACCTGATATGCAACAACGAGTTTTATTTGGAATCTTACGTTGCACACTAATAATATAATATTATTATTTTAAATGGTAGTTAACTCCTAGCCATTGTATTAATGGTAATGAAACAAACTAACTACAATATGATTATACATGTTTGTTAAATGTATTTACAATTATCCAATGAAAGTTATAGTCTTAGAAGGTGAATGAATCTAATTTTAAGCATAATTAACATTAAAAGGCCGATTTATCGCCTTTTAATGGCGAACCTTCTTTAAATATAGTTTTGGTCACTTTAATACATTCTAATAGACCAAATAAAATCCTTCTTTATAATGGGGATATCAAATTTGACTTTGGGTAATTTTTTGGTATTTTTCTGATGAAGTTCATTTTTTAATGAATAGTGAAAAATATTGTATTTTAATTCAAAAGTGCCCTTTAATATAATTTATTTTTATGGATAGAGTATATTTTTAATTGGTTTTAAAGTGAAATTAAAATATATTTTTACTATTTAATCCAATGTTGTTCATTGGAATTAATTTCACTTTGAAATTGGACATAAACAAGTATCAATCTTTTGATAGTTATTGTTTCTTAAAAACACGCTATTTGTTTTGATAACGGGAATTAATTTTAAAATTAATTAATGCCACTTCTTTGTTTTGAATTTGGAAAAATATACATCCTTTTTTAATTTGGAATATCAATTATATATTAGGCTGAAGTTTTGGTATTTTCCTGAAAAACTTCAATTTTTGATGAATAATGAAACTACTTAGTGGTAGTTTAAAAACTAGAATTTTTATTTAAATGAAATTTTACCACTTCTGTGAATTGAGTTTCAAAAATCCGATGTACATGGTTGTTATCAAGAAGAAAAATTTGGTTCAATAAGTTGAAAATAATTTTTGGTGAATCGTAACTTTTGACTTTTATTTACCGTACTTAAAGGTAAATAGGGTAATTCAAGGTTAAAAGAATATTTTAATAATTTAAAATTACCTTAAAACTTGTCCTAAGCTTATTGGATGATTAGTTTCTGACCATGGTCATCCTTTTGTCTATTTTATGACCCCATGGATCCAAATATGATAATGACACTTTAGATTAATTAATTTAATGTAAAGACAAAATTAAAATTAACAAAAATCTTTTAGTAATTAATTTTTATATGGTGTTATATAAGTCCTATTTTTGACTATAAATATTCATTGGAAAGATAATAATATTTCATAAATTATAGTATTTGTTTTATAATTTTTAGATATCTAATAAATTAAATTATTTATGACACAATAATGATGCAGTATTTACCTCATTAATAAATGATTAAAATAAGTAAGATTATAATGATTAAAATATTATCCAAAACATGTCCAATTCTGATTGGATGATTTTATTTAGAATATTAGTCATCTTATCTTCTACCTTAATGATTTTTGGACCATTAGAAATTGAATATAATTATATAATAAAACAATGTTTTCACACTTTCCTAAAGAGCCCCTCCTCTCCCTTATAAACAAAGACCATTTCTATCCAATTTCTCACACCTCTCAAGCCATTTTTATCGTCCAAACTCTGATCAATTAATCTCCCCACATCCCTCTCCTCCTCCTAGCATATTTAATATAGGAAGAAGGCATTTCAAGAAGTCCTTTGGTTCAGACCAAAGAGAGTTACCCAAATTAAAGGTAACAGTTTCTCTTAAATTGTTTTATTTTATTTTACTTCTCCAACCCCTAAAATCTTTTTATTTCCTTTATTTTGTAACACCAGTATACTCAATATACTAGGATGTTTTTATGGTGGAACTATATTTATATATGATATATATTATGTTTATAATTTTTTATGCTTCTGTACTTCACAAATATATCAAACCATTATGGTTTCCATAGTGGGTAAATAAAATAATCTCATTTGAGGAAGTGCGGACTACCGCCCCCTCAAAGTGATGTGACTCGTTAATGCAATATGTGGTATGTATAAAGGATAGAGTTAATTATATTATATATATGATATTATACTGGAATTATAATATACCTATTTATCATTATCTTTTAATTACATTAAAATAAGAAATAGAAATGAAAGTAGCGTTCATGCGTACGTACGACTTACCGTCTCAATGAACGGTGCATTCCATTTCTTACCTCCAGATGTTATGTACTATTATTGATACATATATACTGGATATATATTATATATATGATATTTACATCATGATTATCATTTGGGAGATAATGGATATTTGACTAGATTTACATCATGTAATTATAAGAAGTCCATTTTTGACTCAATTTCCAAATATCGACAAAACGAATGTTATTAACTTAAATGTTTGCATAATGTTTATGACATGGTAATAAGTGATATAAAAGGAATAATAATCTTTAAAAAATTTCTTAATCAAGTTAAAATTAACTTTAGTTTATTATTTAGGATATTAAATATAAGGCCCCAACCTTAAACCTTACTTAAAATTGAATTAAATGAATAATTCACATTGAGGATCTTTTCAGGTTTAGAGTTTTAGAGAATTAGGAAATAACTATTACATCTCAAAATATTACAAAGTAGTAACTTATACTAAGTTTTCATAATAAAAAAAACTCTTGAAAGAAACATGTCTCGTTCCATGTTTTATATAGCATGACATTCCCTTGATCCCATCCTTGACCTTATTCCACATTAAGTCCTGTGAAAAACATTTCAAAAAAACTTGGGGTGAGCATAAAAAGCTCAGTAAGGGATACACAAAGAGTGAAAACTGTTAGTTTTTCAAAACATCAAGTAAACCATGTATACTATATCAAAGTAATACCTTCACCTTCATAAAGTAGTAAAAAAAAATTTCACTGAATAAAGTATCATTACTTACCTTTTTGTAACCAAAGGATTACCATAAAACTCATATAAAGAACACATAGAATATATAAAGGTAACTTGGGACATAAACATACTTAAGTGGAATAACCATACGGTTGACTTCCACACATATCACTTAATGGAATAGCCATACGGCCAATTTCCATACATACTTAATGGAATAGCCATACGGCCGACTTCCATACCCAATGCATTGGAGGTTATAACGTAACCACCCGTCCTGGTATTCACGGCACCACCTGTCATATGGTTTATAACGTAACCACCCGTTAAAATGTCCAAGTACCAGTATAAAATCATAAAACATAAAACCAATATAAAGGAAAGAAAACATTTCCACATTTCAATCACAATATATCATAAATATATTGACATAATAGAATCCTTTATCAAAACCATTTTCAATACCAAAATACATAAAAGAGTATATGGTATTTATTTTATTTTAAAAACATTACGGCTTGTTGAGAAAGCCAAAGACCAAATAATACTCGCGGCGGCGGAAAAAGTCGTTGTCATCGCGTACGTTAAAAAAACATTCCTTTTTGTCGTTTAGTAAAACGCTTCGTAGAAAAAGATTCATTTTGTATAAAAGTAAAATTCAAAGGGTTTTATACACCGTATAAAATAAAGTTGTGTATAAAATAAAATATGCCTCATTGAAAGGAGATTGAGACGAAGTCCCTTACCTTGGGTCCGACTTGACTCGATCGTTCTTTAATGTCCTGAATAATAAACTTGAGTTAATTTATACTTGATTAAGAACCTTTTTAAAGTTCAATATTCTTTTTATATCACTTATTGCCATGTTATAAACATTATGTAACCATCTAAGTTAATAATGTTTGTTTTGTCAATATTTGGTTCTTAAGTCGAAAGTTGACTTCTTACAATTACATGTTGTTCATGTGGTCAAAAGTTATTTATATCCAGAATGAAATTCCCGATTTGGATATAATATGTATCATATATATCCATCATATACATGTATTTATAATATTACATAATCATTTAGAGGTAAGAAATGAAATGCACCGTTCATGGAGACGGTAATCCGTACGTACGCATGAACACTACTTTCATTTCTTTGTCATATTAATGGAATTAAAACTAAATGAGAGGTATGTATATTTTAATTCCAGAATTATATTCATCACTTAGATATATCATTAATTATATATATCCATTATATACATGTACTTTTAATAGTACATTACATTTGGGGATAAGAAATGAAATGCATCGTTCATGGAGACGGTAAGCCGTACGTACGCATGAACGCTACTTTCATTTCTATCTCATACTTTAATGGAAAGAAATAATAATGATATAGAGGTATATTATAATTCCAGTATAACATCATATATAATAACTTTAAATCCATCCTTTACACGTCCCACATATGGCATTAACGAATCACATCACTTTTAGGGGGCGGTAGTCCGCACTTCCTTAAATGAAGATATCGCATTTACCCATAATGGAAACCATAAAGGTATGCCCAAAATGAAAAATACAGAAGCTTAAAGAAAACATAAACATATTATATATCATATATAAAAATAGTGACATCATAATGGTCACCCTTGAAGGTGTTAAATGAGTATTGAACAATCATCGTTTCGGGAGGCAGAATTTCGCCATCCACGGAAACCGTATGTTCTTTAACCATTTGATGTAGTTGTGTGAGAGTGTAGCTCAAATAAATATTATAACAACATCCTAGTATATTGAAGATACTGGTGTTGTTACAAAAGAAGTAAATAAAAAGAGTTTAGAGGGTTGGAGAAGCAAAATAAAACAAATGAACAAGAGAGAATGAATTACCTTTAAAAGTGTAACTCCTTTTTGATTTGAGCCTAAAGGCTACCTTTGAAAGGATTCTTCCCAAAGGGAATACTCTAGGATGAGGATAGGTATGTGGAGAGAGTAATTGGGCAGGGGTTGGCCGAGCCAAATTCTTGAGAAGTGTGTGAAATGAGGTAGAGGTGGGGGCCTTTTATAAGAGGAGAGGAGGGGCACTTTTGGAAAGTAAAGAAATATTACTTTATTTGAAAATGTGTTTCGGTTTTAAAAGGTCCCACATTGATATAATTCGTGGATAAGGTGATAAGGGTTCGAAATCCACTCATCCAATTGGTTTTGGGCATGTGTAGGTTTTATATTTTTCATTATCTTTCCATTTTATTTAAATCGTCAAATAATGATGTCATCGCTGCATCATTATTATGTCATATATAATTTAATTTATTTAATGTCTAAAATTTATAAAACAAATACTATGATGTAGGAAATCTTTTTAGATTTCCAATGACTATTTATAATCAAAATTTGGACTTGTATAACCCCACTCAAAAATTATTTTAGTAAAACAATTTATGTTAGTGTCATTTTCACTTTAACATTAAATAAAAATATATTAATGTCATTTTCCAAATAAAGTGGCTCCATGGGGTCCCCAAGTTGGCCCATGTCTTGTCTTGGTCGTCCATGACTCACCCAATAGGTGTAGGACAAGTGTCATGGTGTTTTCACATTCTTATAATACCATTTTTACCTTAAACTACACTAATTACCTCTAATCGCGATTAATGAAAAAAAATTACTATTCACCAAAAAATTATTTTAATCTCATTGAACCACATTTTACTTCTTAATGACAACCATGTATGTCGGATTTTCAAAATTCAATACACATTAGTGGTAAACTTTCATTTAACTGAAAAATCAGTTTGCTTGATTACCACTTAGTGGTTTCACTATTCATCAAAAATTGAAGTTTTTCAGAAAATTACCAAAAATTCACCCTAAGCTATATTTGATATTCCGAATTCAAAAATGAGGTCCATTTTACAAAATTAAAAACATATAATTCAAATTAATTAATTTAATAATTAATTCCCTCTGTCATGACAAATAGCGTGTTTTTGTGAAACAATAAGTATCAAAAGATTGACACCAGTTTAAGTCCAATTTCAAAGTGAAATTGATTCCAATGTCCACCATTGAATTAACTGGTAAAAATATTTTCTAATTTCACTTTAAAACCAATTAAAATAATAATCTAATCATATAAATAATTTAGATTAAAAAGAGGTTTTGAATTAAAATACAACATTTTACACTATTCATAAAAAAATGAACTTTATCAGAAAGGTACCAAAAAATTACACAAAGTAAATTTTGATGTCCCGATTCTAAAGAAGAGTTATATTTGGTCCAAAATAAATTATAAGAGTTCTCAAAACTATATTTAATGACGGTGCACCATTAAAAGGTGATAAGTGGACCTTTCAGGAAAATTAGAGTATATATGCCCTAAAATTGAACTCTTTCCGTATTTTAAGCCTTTATCTTTTATTGGGTAAATGTATAAACATTTAAAAACATATCTAATCATATTTTAGTTATCTCTATCCATTACCTCCAGTACAACGACTACTTGTTAACTAACATTTAAAATAATATTATTTTATTACTAGTGTGCTACGTAAGTTTCAAAGAAACTCATCGTTGCGTATCGGGTACGCTATCGAGCATAGCAACCCCTTTAAAATAAAATTAATATTTAATTCATAAATATTAATAAATATGAAAATTATTTATTCTTTAATTACCTGGGATGTTACATCCTTCCCCCCTTTTGGGAATTGCGTCCTCGCAATTTTATTCACTTACCAAAATAAGTGGGGGTATTTATCCCTCATAGCATTTTCAGATTCCCACGTTGCCTCTTCAATCACATGGTTTTTCCACAAAACCTTTACCTGATGAATCACCTTATTCCGTAACACTTGCTCCCTGTGGTCAAGAATCTGGACTGGTTGTTCCTCATAAGATAGGTTCTCTTCCAGCTGAACTACCTCTAGACTCAAAACATGAGATGAATCTGGCATATACTTCCTCAACATTGAAACATGAAAAACATTGTGTACCTGAGATAAACTCAGAGGTAAAGCCACCCGGTATACAACTAATCCAACTCTCTCCAGAATTTCATATGGTCCAATAAACCTTGGACTCAGCTTTCCTTTCTTACCAAATCTCATCACACTTTTCCATGGTGAGACTTTGAGAAAAAAATGATCACCTACCTCGAAAGATAGATCCTTCCTCCGGTTATCCGCATAACTCTTCTACCTGCTCTGAGCTGTTCTCATGTGCTTCTGAATCAGCTGAACTTTTTCTGCCAACTCTTCTACCAATTCTCGTCCCATCAACTTCCTTTCACCAACTTCATCCCAGAAAGCTGGAGTTCGACACCGCTTCCCATATAATGCCTAAAATGGTGCCATCTGTATACTGGAATGAAAACTGTTATTATATGAAAATTCAACCAAAGAAAGATGTTGGTCCCATCTTCCCTGATAATCCATAGAACACGCTCGTAGCATATCCTCCAATGTCTGAATTGTTCGTTCTGACTGCCCATCTGATTGAGGATGAAAAGCTGTACTAAAATTTAATTCAGTACCCAACGACTTCTAAAGGCCTTTCCAAAAGTTAGAAGTAAACCTGGGATCACGATCCGATATAATGGAGAGAGGAACTCCATGTAACCTGACTATCTCTTTAAGATACATACGGGAAAGTTGATCAAGAGAGAAAGTATCTCGTATAGAAAGGAAATGAGCAGATTTGGTCAAGCGATCAACAATAAGCCAGATTGCATTATTACCTCGAGATGTCCTCAGTAATCTCACAACAAAGTCCATGGATATGTTTTCCCATTTCCACTCTGGCACTGGTAAAGGCTGAAGCATCCCTTTCAGTAACTGCTACTCTACTTTAACCTGTTGACATGTCAAACACTTCACAGTAAAATCAGCAATATCTCTTTTCATTCCATCCCACCAGTTACACTCCCGCAGATCTCTGTACATCTTAATAATGCCCAGATGAACTGAAAACGGGGAACTATGAGCCTCACATGACAACTCATTCTTCAACTGTGAATCACAAGGCACACATAACCTCTTCCCAAACCTCAAAACACAAACACAGACTTATCCAAGAACTCATGGAAAATTTTATTCATAAGGTCCATGAATACAGCAGGTGCATTGGTTAACCCAAAAGGCATAACTACAAATTCATAATGGCCATATCTAGTACGGAACACAGTCTTCGGAACGTCTGCTTCTTTTACTTTCAACTGATGGTACCCCGACCTCAAGTCAATCTTCGAAAAATACTGAGCTCCCTGGAGCTGATACCTTTTCATTTGATGGCCCAACATCTGCTGAAGTTGTTGCAAAGGATTTCACCACCCCTTTCTGCTTGTAGTCTGGCTGCATTCCCCCAGTTGAGTTCTTCGTTGGACACTCGTTTGCATAATGACCCATTTCATTACACTTAAAACATCTTACTGTTGGCTTTTCATTTCCTGCTTGATCATCTTCCTTACAGTTACGAGCAATATGACCAGACTTACCACACCGAAAGCACTTGCCAGACTTGGATAAACATTCTCCAGGATGCATTTTACCACACTTCTCATAGGATGGATATTTGGTTTTCTTACCTCCTTGCTTCTTTGATGAATTCATCCCATTTGACTTCCAACTAGACCCCTTATTCTGTTGTTTGTCATAGAACACCTGATCATCTGCAAACTCCATTTCCACCTTCTCCGCACATCGAACAAGTTTTTCATAACTTTTGAACTCACGAGAAGCTAAAGCCCTTCGATACTTTGGCTTTAACCCTGAGTAAAAACAGTTTATTTTACTATCAAGATCTCGTATGAAGTTTGGAGAATACCTTGCCTTACGAGTGAACTTTTCTTCATAAGCAGCCACTGAATCATCCTCTTGCCTCAATTCTAGGAACTGTTTTTCCATCCTAAGATGAACCACCTTAGGAAAATATTCCTCAAGAAACATACCTTTGAATTCGTCCCAGTGAAGATCCTCAATCTCATCACTATCCCTTATATTTTTCACCATCGACCACCACTGATCAGCTTCACCTTCAAAACGGTAAACAGCAAGACTAACCTTTTGATGTTCTGAACACCCCATGACATCAAAAATCTTCTCCAGTGCTTTAATCCACCCTTCAGCTTGCACAGGGTCAGATGATCCTCTGAATGATGGGGGATGTTGCCTCATGAAATGTTCCACCACTGACATGTTCCTCTACGGTTGATCTGGCTGATCTCGTGCATGGATACCACCACCATTTATAGCTTGAGTCAACTGTGCCATCACTACAACAAACTGTTCAGTTCCGATTCCGACCATCTCAGGTTGCTGATTTGGAAGGTTATCTTCCTCCTGATGTCCTCCCAACATAGCTGCTTTGTTTCCTCTGCGGAAAACCATTCTGAACACAGAAATATCTTAGGCGAAGCAACATGGTAATCCGTAAATGCTATATCATTTCAATCATATTATAATTTAACACTTTTCTAACTCCTAAAGTTGTCTAAACCGACCTTTGATACCAACTATAAGGCCCCGGCCTTAAACCTTACTTAAAATTGAATTAATTGAATAATTAACATTGAGGATCTTTTCAGGTTTAGAGTTTTAGAGAATTAGGAAATAACTATTACATCTCAAAAGATTACAAAGTATTCACTTATACTAAGTTTCCATAATAAAAAAAAAACTCCCGAAAGAAACATGTCTAGTTCCATGTTTTATATAGCATGACATTCCCTTGATCCCATCCTTGACCTTATTCCACATTAAGTCCTGTGAAAAACATTTCAAAAAAACTTGGGGTGACCATAAAAAGCTCAGTAAGGGATACACAAAGAATGAAAACTGTTAGTTTTTCAAAACATCAAGTAAACCATGTATACTATATCAAAGTAATACCTTCACCTTCATGAAGTTGTAAAAAAAATCTTCACTGAATAAAGTATCATTACTTACCTTTTTGTAACCAATGGATTACCATAAAACCCATATAAAGAACACATAGAATATATAAAGGTAACTTGGGACATAAACATACTTAAGTGGAATAACCATACGGTTGACTTACACACATATCACTTAATGGAATAGCCATACGGCTGACTTCCATACCCAATGCATTGGAGGTTATAACGTAACCACCCGTCCTGGTATTCACGGCACCACCCGTCATATGGTTTATAATGTAACCACCCGTTAAAATGTCCAAGTACCAGTATAAAATCATAAAACATAAAACCAATATAAAGGAAAGAAAACATTTCCACATTTCAATCACAATATATCATAAATATATTGACATAATAGAATCCTTTATCAAAACCATTTTCAATACCAAAATACATAAAAGAGTATATGGTATTTATTTTATTTTAAAAACATTACGGCTTGTTGAGAAAGCCAAAGACCAAATAATACTCGTGGCGGCGGAAAAAGTCGTTGTCACCGCGTACGTTAAAAAAACATTCCTTTTTGTCGTTTAGTAAAACTCTTCATAGAAAAAGATTCCTTTTGTATAAAAGTAAAAGTCAAAGGGTTTTATACACCATATAAAATAATGTTGTGTATAAAATAAAATATGCCTCAGTGAAAGGAGATTGAGACGAAGTCCCTTACCTTGGGTCCGACTTGACTCGATCGTTCTTTAACGTCCTGAATAATAAACTTGAGTTAATTTATACTTGATTAAGAACCTTTTTAAAGTTCATTATTCTTTTTATATCACTTATTGCCATGTTATAAACATTATGTAACCATTTAAGTTAATAATGTTTGTTTTGTCAATATTTGGTTCTTAAGTCGAAAGTTGACTTCTTACAATTACATGTTGTTCATGTGGTCAAAAGTTCTTTATATCCAGAATGAAATTCCCGATTTGGATATAATATGTATCATATATATCCATCATATACATGTATTTATAATATTACATAATCATTTAGAGGTAAGAAATGAAATGCACCGTTCATGGAGACGGTAAGCCATACGTACGCATGAACGCTACTTTCATTTCTTTGTCATATTAATGGAATTAAAACTAAATGAGAGGTATGTATATTTTAATTCCAGAATTATATTCATCACTTATATATATCATTAATTATATATATCCATTATATACATGTACTTTTAATAGTACATTACATTTGGGGATAAGAAATGAAATGCACCGTTCATGGAGACAGTAAGCCGTACGTACGCATGAACGCTACTTTCATTTCTATCTCATAATTTAATGGAAAGAAATAATAATGATATAGAGGTATATTATAATTCCAGTATAACATCATATATAATAACTTTAAATCCATCCTTTACACGTCCCACATATGGCATTAATGAATCACATCACTTTTAGGGGGCGGTAGTCCGCACTTCCTTAAATGAAGATATCGCGTTTACCCATAATGGAAACCATAAAGGTATGCCCAAAATGAAAAATACAGAAGCTTAAAGAAAACATAAACATATTATATATCATATATAAAAATATTGACATCATAATGGCCACCCTTGAAGGTGTTAAATGAGTATTGAACAATCATCGTTTCGGGAGGCAGAATTTCGCCATCCACGGAAACCGTATGTTCTTTAACCATTTGATGTAGTTGTGTGAGAGTGTAGCTCAAATAAATATTATAAAAACATCCTAGTATATTTAAGATACTGGTTTTGTTACAAAAGATGTAAATAAAAGGAGTTTAGAGGGTTGGAGAAGCAAAATAAAACAAATGAACAAGAGAGAATGAATTACCTTTAAAAGTGTAACTCCTTTTTGATTTGAGCCTAAAGGCTTCCTTTGAAAGGATTATTCCCAAAGGGAATCCTCTAGGATGAGTAGAGGGATGTGGAGAGAGTAATTTGGCAGGGGTTGGCCGAGCCAAAGGCTTGACAAGTGTCTGAAATGAGGTAGAGGTGGGGACCTTTTATAAGAGGAGAGGAGGGGCACTTTTGGAAAGTAAAGAAATATTACTTTATTTGAAAATGTGTTTCGGTTTTAAAAGATCACACATTGATATAACTCGTGGATAAGGTGATAAGGGTTCGAAATCCACTCATCCAATTGGTTTTGGCCATGTTTAGGTTTTATATTTTTCATTATCTTTCCATTTTATTTAAATCGTCAAATAATGATGTCATCGCTGCATCATTATTATGTCATATATAATTTAATTTATTTAATGTCTAAAAATTATAAAAAAACTACTATGATGTAGGAAATCTTTTTATCTTTCCAATGACTATTTATAATCAATATGTGGACTTGTATAACCCCACTCAAAAAGTATTTTAGTAAAACAATTTATGTTAGTGTCATTTTCACTTTAACATTAAATAAAAATATATTAATGTCATTTTCCAACTAAAGTGGCTCCATGGGGTACCCAAGTTGGCCCATGGCTTGTCTTGGTTGGCCATGACTCACCCAATAGGTGTAGGACAAGTGTCATGGTGTTTTCACATTCTTATAATACCATTTTTACCTTAAACTACACTAATTACCTCTAATCGCGATTAATGAAAAAAACTACTATTCACCAAAAAATTATTTAATCTCATTGAACCACATTTTACTTCTTAATGACAACCCTGTATGTCGGATTTTCAAAATTCAATACACATTAGTGGTAAACTTTCATTTAACTGAAAAATCAGTTTGCTTGATTACCACTTAGTGGTTTCAGTATTCATCAAAAATTGAAGTTTTTCAGAAAATTACCAAAAATTCACCCTAAGCTATATTTGATATTCCGAATTCAAAAATGAAGTCCATTTTACAAAATTAAAAACATATAAGTCAAATTAATTAATTTAATAATTAATTCCCGCTGTCATGACAAATAGCGTGTTTTTGTGAAACAATAAGTATCAAAATATTGACACCAGTTTAAGTCTAATTTCAAAGTGAAATTGATTCCAATGACCACCATTGGATTAACTGGTAAAAATATTTTCTAATTTCAATTTAAAACCAATTAAAATAATAATCTAATCATATAAATAATTTAGATTAAAAAGATGTTTTGAATTAAAATACAACATTTTACACTATTCATAAAAAAATGAACTTTATCAGAAAGGTACCAAAAATTTACACAAAGTAAATTTTGATGTCCCGATTCTAAAGAAGAGTTATATTTGGTCCAAAATAAATTATAAGAGTGCTCAAAACTATATTTAATGACGGTTCACCATTAAAAGGCGATAAGTGGACCTTTCGTGAAAATTAGAGTATATATGCCCTAAAATTGAACTCTTTCCGTATTTTAAGCCTTTATCTTTTATTGGGTAAATGTATAAACATTTAAAAACATATCTAATAATATTTTAGTTATTTCTATCCATTCCCTCCAGTACAACGGCTACTTGTTAACTAACATTTAAAATAATATTATTTTATTACTAGTGTGCTACGTAAGTTTCAAAGAAACTCATCGTTGCGTATCGGGTACGCTATCGAACATAGCAACCCCTTTAAAATAAAATTAATATTTAATTCGTAAATATTAATAAATATGAAAATTATTTATTCTTTAACTACCTGGGATGTTACATTAAAGAACGATCGAGTCAAGTTGGACACGAGGTAAGAGACTTCGTCTCAATCTCCTTTCATTGAGGCATTTTTAGTTTTATACACGAATTTATTTTATACGGTGTATAAACCCCTTTGAATTTTCATTTTATTGAAAAGGAATATTTTTATACAAAGAATTTTACTAAACAACAAAAAGGAATGTTTTTTTAACGTAAGCGGTGACAACGACTTTTCCACCACCGTGAGTATTATTTGATCTTTGGCTTCCTTAACAAGTCTCATTGTTTTTAAATGGAAAAATAAATACCATATACTCTTTTTACGTATTTTGGTATTGAAAATGATTTTTAGAATGAATTTATTATTTAAATATCTTGAAATGATATTTTTCTATTGCAATGTGGGAATGTTATCTTTTATTTATGCTTTTGTTATGTGTTATGATCATGTTATGGTTCTTGGGAATTATTTAAGTATACGGGTGGTTCCAGGATAAACCTAGGGCGGGTGAGCCCAAGATAGCTCTCCAATGCATTGGGTAACGTGACGGAGGTAAATGTGAATGTTTATCCTAATCAATTTAGGGAATATACTTTTATGGGTATTCCAAAGTAACTCCCTATGTAGCTATGATAGCTACAATGTTAGTATGGTATGGATGTCGCAAGTTACCTTTATGATTTGTGATTTCTAGGTGTCTTTCATAAATCTTATGATTTTATGAGGTAAGTAAAAGAGTTCATGTTTTGTATGTATTTATGAAAAAATGTTTTCATTCATTCTTTTATAACCCTTACTGATCCTTTAATGCTCATCCAAAGTTTTGAAATGTTTTCACAGGTCATAATGATTAATAGGGTCAAGGATGAGATCAAGGAAAAGTCATGATGTTTAAAACATGGAACTAGACATGACTCTTTTTTTCAAGAGTTTTTATTTTATTAAAAAAATGGAAATTGTAGTGAAATTTCTACCTTGTAATCTTTTGAGATGTAATAGTTATGTCCTAATTCTCTAAAACTCTAAACCAAAAAAGATCCTCAATGTGAATTATTCATTTAATTCAATATTATGTAATGTTTAAGTCCGAGTCCTTATACAAATTGTCCAAAAATAATTTTTATACATTTATAGATAATATAACATACTTTATCTAGTTTGGTTCATTATTGGAGCTTTTTTTAGTTAATAATTTGGGTTCATGTAACATCCTTTTGAAACAAATACAAAGTGCCTCCTCCCTATCTATTTATTGAATTCTATCACCTCTCCCCCTATCTTCAGAAATAAAAACAAATTTGTTGAAAAACACCTTACCAAATTACTTATCCACTTCCCTCATCTCACACTATATTCGGTTTTTGGGTAAAAATCCATAAAAGGATGTCCATCAGCACAATACTAAAAGGAAACACCTGAATAAGAGTAAATGTTCATCAACGAACATTATTGTTCTATTTATTCCTCAAACCCCATAAATTATGTTCATATAATTATTATATAATAACATAAATATATTCAGTATATTGATTAATTTTAAATTTAAGGGTATTATCTACAACTACAACAACTTATAACTAATGAGTTATGAAATCAATGTTAAAGTGTATAAGAGAATACATCCTTATGAACTGATGTCATTCATTTTTCCATTACAACTTTTCATGGTAGGAAATAATTATGGAAATAATATTTATATATTATTTTTATGATTTTTTTGATTTATTATATTTTTTTATTGTTATGTCACACATATCTTCATGCTTTTCATTTTGGAGGAATATGAGGACATCATTTGTTTGTACGAAGAACTACTTCCTCATAAAGTGATGTGATTCATCCAACCTTTACATGGAATGTATTAAAGATGATATTAATAGTAATATGTGGCCTATATAATATAAATATTATAATTTAATGATAATATATATATATCTATATATATCATTTACTTTTAATTAATTTAAAATAATAAGAAAATGGAAACAACATTCATGCATACGTACAACCTACATTATCCTTGACCGATGTATTACATTTCCTTACAATAAATTTTATGGATTAATATAAATCAATATATATTGAATATATATTATTTTTTTATTATGTTTATCATTTTAAATATGATTAAATCATGATCTATGAAAGAGTACCTAGGATAAAAAGTAAAAATGTGTATGAAAATCAAAGATATTATTCCCTAAAACATAAATTTAACCTGGAATAGTTAATAAATGAGTAATAATAAGTCTCAATAAAATCATATATGGTATGAAATATATGAAAAATGATCAGTTGTATAGGTATAATAAACTAATATATATATTTTTTTTGATAGAATGTGTACAAAGGAAGTCAATAATTATGGTAATGGATTTCCATATCACTTATTTACATTTTTGAGACACATTATATATTCACCACCAATTCCTTCTATGTGGTGTAGAAAAATTACATGAAATAATTTTATTATTATTATTATTTGTACTTTTATTGGTATTTACATAAGAATTTTAGGATCTTGATTTCATGTGGTTTATAGTTCACAGTTACCAAATTGGTATTGTTTTTTTAAATATAACCGTTTATCAGGATTGTTTGTGATTAAGTCTCTAATTTTGATCCCTCATGATATAACTATTAATAATTGTCACAAATCTTATTATCCACTGATTATTAAAGATATTATCAAATAATGGTACCATTATCCACAATTGTTTTTACTTAATATAATTAATATATGTTTTTATAAAAATATGACTTTATTTATCTCTTTGGTCAGAAATTTGTTTTTTTTACAAAAAAGGGATTTAAAAAATGAATTAATAATGTTTTTAAATGATATAAAAAGTATATTTAGGGAAAATTATTTCAAAAATATTATTTTTTATATTTTATTTTAAAATATTTTCAATGGTTCTTAAATAATGATTTTGTGTTATTTTCGAATAAAATGTTTTTAAAAAATTTGTAATTTTTTAAAAGAACTTTTCAAAGTGATAATGATATTTTCACAACAAAATTTTATAAATTAACTTTTAAAAATATTTTATATCTAAAATTTTAGAAGTTTCATTCACCTATCTCTTATAGGGGATATGATACCAGGATACCATTCATATTCTTTATATGAATGGTTAATGTTCTGAAGGAATGATGTTTCTGGAACACATTTATCTTTAATTGGTTAATAATGTTACATAGTACATAAAATAATTTTTCCCATGGTTTAACCATGTCATGAATGAATAAGTATTTTTAGGAAATTTTAGGATGATACGAAAGATATTTATAATTTATTCATGTTATGGTTCGCAGATATATATTATATGATGGGGCTACCCAGATAGCATCGAATAGGCATGTTATAGCATATATGATGGGTTAGACTAGATAGAAATGGGATATCCTAATATATATCACATTATAGGTGCTCTCAAATTTTAGTTTAATTTATTGGGTAATGATAAATTCTATATAATACATAGGTTACATGGGTGTCTATCCAACGCCTAGTGATAATGATGCATGGGTGTTTCACCCATTACTAATGATGAGGGTACACATGTTTCTAGACCTAGAACAATGTTTACAGTACATATTTGTCTATCCAATTCCTAAATATTAGGGTTTTGGGGTGTTGAAATGAATCCCAAAAAAGGAGGGTCCACCAGTGGTCAACCCAAGATGAAAAATGAGAGTGCATGTGTGGTCATCTGAAGGCTATAAATGAGAGGGTGCATGGTTGGTCAGCACATGAAAAAAACCCATGGCCCATGGGTGGTCAGACCGATCCCAAAGTAATTACATTGGTGTTTTTCCCAAGCCGAACATGTTATGAACGTCTTGGTAGGTAACTTTATAGATTATTTTCTATTCTTATACATATTTCATAAATTTGTTGTCATATTAATTTATGGCTCAAGTTCATTGATTTCTTTATGAATAATGTCTTAGAAACTACCAATATTTACTCCCAGACTCATGATTATGTTCCTTAATGTGAAGGGTATGTTTTTAAAATGTTGTTCCCATATTATCATATGCTTATGTTCATATTGTTCATATGTATCATCCTTGATTTCCCTTACTCAGAACATGAGCTCATCCTTTATTATGTTTCCTTGACCAATGTTATGTGGATATATATTATGTACAATATATCCAAAAACTATACTATTTTTGAAGAACATTGTGTGAAAATTCTCACTTATGGTCTAATTTTAATGTTTCAAATATTCTAAAAGCATTAACTATTATGGTTCATGGGAATGTAGTTATGTAATGAAATAAATATTCCAAAAAAATTTATAATATATATAATTTAAAATATTAGGTTGATATACATGGAATGATAAACAATAAATTCATATACAGATAATCAATGAATACCATTTTCCTCTATACCCCTTATTGAACATTCATTGTTACCAAGTGTTTTATCGATAGAAAAATTTATCAAAAATCAATAAAAGTTTCCCATTTTGTGAAAATTAAAAATCTATCAAGAAGTCCCCTTATTCAGAAACACTTGGTAATTGATTCCTAATGAAACCATACACCACTTAATTCGTGATATGTATTCATTAAAAAGAACTACTTCATCATCCTAATATTGAAAACTACCATTGAATCCCTATATATTTGTTCACATTGATTCATTGTGAAACATCTATCCCTAATTAATAACTATATCAAATTTAATTAAAATGAATTATAATCCATTGAATAATAAAGTAGTTGTCACTACGTTTTTGATTAAATACGGAAAATGAACAAAAATACACACAATGGGAAACTCAAAATAAAAATGGGGAGTTGGGGTCACATTACCATGTTGTTTAGGTGTTGGTAGTCAATTAGACTAAATGATTGTGATGATTTAATTTAAAAGGTTATATTGGTATGACCTTAATAAATTTCAGAGATATTATGTTGAATTAGAAAAGACTGTTGATTCACTAGCTCATGATTAAATTTCTCCTTGATAAAGTTATAATTGAACATAACGTGCTTCGTCTGTGTGTGACGAGCTGGTATTTTACTTCGATTCATAGAATGCAAATTTTCACAATTGAATTTGATTATGGAATTCACTTTAAATCATATTTATTTTCAATATTTTTTCAAACACAGTAATTTAATATAATATTGACTTACCATAATATATTTATCTTCTTTAGTGATCGATGGGATTAAATTTTGTTTCTGGTCAATTTAGGAAATGAAAAATCTAAAAGGATATAATGAATTTCTTGATGTTGACTTAATCCCATCCACTAAACTTGAAAAACCTGACTCTACATAACCAAATATGTATCATTAATACATTCCTTGAATAATAAATAGATATTAACCATTATTTTTACATATCAAGTTAATATTTTAACTATAATCATGTTTAATTATCTATAATTAATTTTATATTCTTCCATGTGGAATATTGAAAAACCATATCGAGTTGGGACATAATTATGTAAAACAAGATTCCAATTATCATCTTGAATTCTATGAAATTAATTTTTTTCCATCCCTATACAATGATAGTTTTATCAAGGTATAATGTAGTTTTTTCACCTCCATGGATCTAACTGTTGAAAGTCTTTATAGAACCTCCTAAGAATATTTAGCTTGAAATAATAATGCATAAGTCCTTCTTACATCACATAAAAACCAATAATTTTTTTTGGTTCACTACCTTTTTTGTTATAAATATTGAAATAATATCCATCACATTGGAAATAATGATTATTATAACATTTGTTAAGAATTTAATACCAATCTATTATTGCTATATCATGTCCATAAAACCGATTCTTCAGCAAAAAAATTGTTCTCGTCTTCCGGAATGAGATAATCATCATGTTATTAAATGTGAAACCATCCTTTAAAAACTCCATTTCTAAATAAAAAAATCATATTCTATAAGATTATATATTTATTAGTTGTATTCTATTATTTATTTAGAATACCAGAGTCATTGAAGGATCCAAAAGCTTGGGTATAATGATCCAAACCCTAGTGGACTATAGTCACTACCTTACTTTAATACATTAACATAAATACAATATTATAATCCAAAAGGATCGATTAGTTTAGAATATTTGAAAACTATATACATACAGTATACCGATTTTACATTGGGAAAAGAAAATAATTCACAATAAAATTAGAATATCAACATCCTTGAAACTCATTCCATGAATTCATCTTCATATCCTATAGAATAAAAACAATTCAAGGGAGAGATAAAATTACATGTATGGTTAACATAAAATGGAATCTATCATGAATAAATAATAATAATAAATATATATTGATAAATAATGTAGAATATAAACTATTTAAATAACATGAATACAAAAATAGATAAGGAAGTATCAATATGTCATGGTAAACAACTAAAAACATATAACATTTAATCAACAAACTGATAATTATTTGCATCGAAAATTAATTCCAAAAATCCCATTGATAAGAAAAGGCTGAATTCTCAATGAAATAAATTCTTAATTATTTGACCCCATGTTTCAAGTACAAAAAAATACTCTTCTATCAAGATCTACCCAACATTCTATTTAAAACTACTCATAGAAAAACATTTTATTTATCCAACTGACATGTCTCATAAAACCTATTGATGAATCAAGGTGGTATATAATGTCTGGTACCCACCCATCATTGCATGTACAAATATTTCCTTATATATAAAATAATTTATTTAATTCATGATCAATATTCATTATATTGAAATGTCAATATTGAGAAAAAGATACATATTTTTCAATATTTCCCCAGTTAATTGATTAATGTTCAAAGTAAACAACATATGTAAAAATTGTATATTGATTTGGACATAATCATATTATTCACACAATAATATGTATATTTATTACCAATATAGTTTCATTAATAGTTTATATATTTGAAATATTTTTTTAAACCATTTTTAACACATTTCATGTACAACATGAGTGAATCACATCACATTGCATGGGGTATTCCATTGTACAAATGAACGATAATATTGTATTAAAAATAAAATAAAATTCTTGATGGTATGTGTAATATAATAATTATAGAAGCATAAAAACATCATAAAGAACATATAAATTATTTATAGAATATAAATTATCATTATTACCAACCATTAAATGTGGTAATCGAAAAAAAGACATCGTTTTGTGTGGTCATAGTATGTTGTACACAAGAATAATGATTTCAGAACCCATTTAAAAGAATTGTAAGAAGATTTAGGCCATAACGATAACATAACATCATTTTAGTTTGTGGATGATACCATAATTATTATATAATCATGTTATATTATGAATTAATGAAGTTGGTACATGAAATAAATTAATAATTTTTTTACAAGTACATTACATATTCTTCAGGTAACCTCTTTATGATTGAACTAAAAAATTTAAATGCATTATTTCATCCAACTATATTTATTTAAGTATTATGGTAGAAATTATTGGCATGTATTTGGGCAGATATTCTTTAAGACAATTGGATTTAGGGGATTGAATAAGTGGGGAGAGTGAGTTCCCATTTATAGTTGAGGAGGAGTGTTATTCTTATTAGTACTCGAATACATTAACTATTGGGATATATCCATTACATCATGTTTATCAAAAATTTAATAATAATATAGGTTTGTGTTTATATTTTCTTGAAAAACCTCGACCATAAAAAATAAATTCATTTTTATAATTTGTTTCTTTAACATCTATGTTTCACTACATCTGCCATTTTTTTTATTGGGGAAACAAATTATCTTTTATAGAAATATTTTTCCTTAAGAAAAAATTAAATTGATGAATATTAGTTAATTTATACAGAAATATTCTAAATATTATATCAAATTCAGAAAATAAAAATACAATGAATTTTAGAAATTAATTTTAACAAAAGGGAAATTCACGCGAAAAAACACTACTTTAATCATAAGAACTCTAGAAAAGTTTTTAATATATATGGGTCAATCAGTTCATAATAAAAGATAAATTGTTTAATTAATGGAGAATATTTTATATTTATTATTATTTAATACTCACATGGAATATGATAAGTTTCTTAGAAAAATTATATATTTTAATAAAATATATTTTATTGTAAAATAAAATAAATGCCTATTTTGATATTTTTTAGTTAATTTAAATAAAAAAATATAGTGTATTATAGAATTTGAATATATTAAGTTCATACCTATTAAACATGATATATTCATCTAAAAACCAAAGGTATTTTTAAATTAATTCAATTTTCTTCGCTTTTAATATTTTAATTATAATTTATTTTAGTTTATTATTAATAAGGTAATTACTACATTGGAATTTCATAAGAATTTTATGTAACTAATTCCTCTGTAAAAAATAAAAACTAAATTTTTCTGATTCAAAAAACATATTTATATTTCAAAATAATATGTATAACTACACAAATTTGGGTTTTAAACCTATCCCAATGCTTTATAAATATTAACGGAAAGAAAGGCTCCATTATTGTATTTTTCATTACTCAACACATTATATTGGTCACTTTCGTATTATAGTTTCCCAATAAATCTTAAAAATATTATAATCCATCCCTTACTCTGTGAAATGAATATCCGAAAATGAATTTATTATGCCTAATGCACTAAAATATATATTTAATGGATTATAATATCTATAAAAGAGTGAAAAGAACTTCCTTTTTCCAATAAATATTTTAAAAACCACTATGTATAGAACATGTTTTCTAATATACATAAATACTCATATATCGAAGTAATACATTTGTTTCTAGAACCTCGTCAAATATTCAACTAAAAAAATATCATAAAAGGTTAATGTTATAAACTGTCCCAAATGAAAATATCAAAAACATTATATGGTCACTAAATTCCTCCAAATTAACTTTTCATTAATCCAAACAACATGATGTAGCTTTATATAGTCAAATACAATACAGGTGAATAACTTTATCAAGTATTCTCAAGAAACATGGTACTAAACTGAATTAAAAAAAACATAGAGAAAAAATTAAGGTTTCCTCATTATATTAATAAAACCTATATAATTGGATATATTCAGTAAATCTAAAAAATATAATCCATTAACAATATCATAATAAACTTGGTAAAAAATCTCTAGTTATTACCATGATAGTAAATAATATAAAATTTAATCGATCTGTATCAATCATCTCTTTATCCCAATATCCTTATCTCGACATTAACAAAATAATAATAGTCATCATTCATGTGTTTTACAAGAAGTTTGAATTTATACTAAATCAATTTTATTGGTTCCATTCAATACATGCTTTTGAATATATTATGATATATAACTACATTTCAATCCTCATATGCTTTATAATTATTCAAACTGAAATATCACAAAAATAATAATAATAAAACATTTTCCAAGGATCCAAATACACAACCAAATTAATCATTCCAGAGTAGCAGTATCAATAACATATGATTTACCTTGATCCCTTAGATTTGTCTATGGTATATTTCCTTGATTATTGGGGAATTCATTTGTTTAGTCCCTCATCACTTTAAAATTGAAATACATAATAAAATTATTTTCATTTATCCATTTTTATTCTCTTCCTAGGTGATCCTTTTCTATGGACATATAATAAACTCCAAATCCCTTTATGCAATTCCTAGGGAGATTATTTCCATAATTATTACATGTTATAAAGTCCTTTATTCTATTTTTTTGAAGGTATAAATTTTTTAAAACTATCTTCATGTTCTCATGATTCCCATGGAATACATAATACTTATTGAATTATTTCTATGAAATAATTTTTATGGACCCTCGAACACCTTGAGCGGGTAGGGGTGAATTATGGTGTTAGCTTTTTCTATTATTCTGATGGATCTTATTCCCACATTGGTAAGAACAATTAAAACATGTCTGAAGGTGAATTGCAAAAAATAAACAATCAAATGCAATACAATATCACCACAATTTTACTTGGTTCACCACTAAGGGCTATGTCCAAGGAGCATACGCCGATAGTGTGTCAGTATTACCAAAACCACTAATCTTCACAAGTTGTGGAATACAAGATTTTATCATAGTCACTCTAGGACAATCACACTACCTTTACAAGGTTTAGAGATAACAAACTGCGTCCCTTAGATCACTTTAACTGACTCCCCCCTTGCTTACTGCATTGGTAGAATCTTCACTCAGTTTAGCAACATGAAGGTTTCTTCAATGGTTCAGCATTAATTCATGCATCCTCATCCACAAATGGATGCTCTGTTGAAGTACCATAATCACGCACATATGTAATTTATTTTTTCATACACTAATATGTTATGAAGATAAATTTCACAAAATGATTTGTCCAATTTTCAGGAATTCTTAGGTGTTCTGTGTACTCCTGCTATTTCTGCATACCACAGCTATTTTCACTTACCATCCCACTATGCCACATATTGTCTAGCTCCTCTGCGTATCGTGCGGCTCCGCATTCTGCTCTACTGCATGTACAAATTCACACCTCCACAAATTGTCTTTCTCCTCCACGTACTACCCTGCTCAACTGCATACTGCGAGAACTTCCTACATGAACCACACAATATTCCATGGAATGTTTTCCTTACACGGATGAGTCTCTCCGCGTACCATGAAATCCTCCGCAAACCACTTTAGACTACTATGGATTTCTCGCGGATATTTTTATCTCCCATCTCCTCATGTATCAATGGGTATTACTGTTCCTTAAATAGGCACGTAACTCCCAAAATTTCAGTAATTTGATTTAACCAAATTTTCAATGTGGGACAATTGAAACTCCATATGCCTACTGGCAGCCTCTACTGCGAATCGTCATCACATACTGTAAAACTTCCATGTACCACATATCTGTCAGTCCATGTACTGTATCTCTTGACTGCATACCATCACTACAAATAGTTTTCGATAGAATTACGTGAACTGACTGCCTCCACCACATACCGTTGCTGTGAACTATTTCTAGTTCTACACAATGTTCCACGTACCTCTCCATGTACCATTCCTGCTGCCTGCACCGCGTATCATGCACCCACACCACGTACCATGAGCCTTCACCGCATACCATTTCCAAGCATTCAATTTTTTATGCCAAATTTTATTTTTCAAACACTGGGGAACTGGGCCACCTTCAATAATGCTTTCAACCTCAATTGTATGAACTCATTCCTCACAAACTCCCTAGTCATCCATGTGCAAATTGACAAAAAAACCAAAACAAAATGGTATTATTATTAACGAATAACCTTGGTTCCAAAAATTTCTTAATGATTATATATCCTTATATGATCAAAATGTTCTGGGGACTACATCTCTTTAAAATATGAGCTTCAAACCATAAAAAAAATGATCATTCTATATTTTCAGATTACATTCATTGATGATATTCCCATTCCTTATTCTAGGAGCCTTTTCTCTATGAGGTCATAAACTAAATTGGATTATATCATTATTAAGAAATCTATAATCTGATATATAGTGATATAATTAAATTAATTTATTTTTATAACCATAAGAATGTTTATATAGGGATACCACTATTTTCAAATCATACATAATAGTTGGTAAATAAAATTTTAATTATCCCAAGAATATCCATCAAGAGTTTCAATCTTGGTGCATAATGGGGACCATTTTTAGGTACCAGGTTATGCTCGAGTCAATCTCTTTTTTCCCTTTTCAAAGTTATTACCCAAGGTACATATATACCAGAACCACATCAACTACTAGTATCCATATATGGATACATTTCTAGAAAATACTATCATGACCCTTCCCCTAGGGCCCGTGCCGTGACTACCATAAGCCTACCATCCATAGGATAGGGGCTGACCACTAGCACCGAAAGGCGTATTCCCTAAAACTGGGAAGGCATTACCTTTATAACCAATAAACATACACAACCAAGCATACAAAAAGATATGAACAAAAGTAAACTGTATTGTAAAAAGAGTGTGCATAGTGAGAAAAAGGAGCCAGAATACAAGCCCAACTGGAAAGTACAAGAAAACAGAATAGTACAAGTAAACCGAAACAGCTCCTACGAACTCCTTCCAGGGATCCAACCTGAAGGGTAGGTACAACTCTCGAACGGTCACCTCTACGGTATGACTCATCTAATGTCCAGCTACGAGCTACCTCTATTCCTGGTACTCTAGTTTACAGTCAGCGATGTTCGTCATCTACAACAAACACAACAAGGTGCGAGCGTAGCCCATGTAGTGGTGAGTATAACGATACTTAGTAGGGACCCCGAGACCCCTGAAGGTCTCTCGAAATCCAAAAATTATAAACCACAAAGCATGGAAACAACAGTCAACCCTACTTAGGGATATTCCCATTCATATCCCTAAGTAATTAAGTATACTCATCTCATTCATTAGGAAACACAAGGCCCAACTCATTAGCCCAAAGCTCAAATTTTCCATGAAGGAAATAATACCACGAAGGTAACACCACAAAGGTAAGTACCACAAAGGTAACACCACATAGAAGAATACCAAAAAGGTATCACCATGAAGGTATGTACCACAAAGGTACGCCACACAGAATGATACCACAAATGTATCACTATAAAGGTAAGTGCCAAAAAGGTATGCCACACATGAAGCATACCAAAAAGTTATCACCATGAAGTTAAGTACAAAAACAGTACACCACATAGAAGAATACCACAAAGGTACCACCATGAAGGTAAGTACTACAAGGTTACAACACACAGATGAATACCAGAAAGGTATCACCACAAAGGTAAGTACCACAAGGGTATTCCACATAGAAGAATACCACAAAGGAATCAACACAAATGAAAGTACCACAAAGTTACGCCACACAGAAGAATACCACAAAGGTATCTCCATGAAGGTATGTACTCAGATCACACCAGGTATAACTTAGTTACAGTAGTATGGATGATTAGATGTAACTGCTGAATCATCTTACTCTGTTAAGAGGTAGAACCACGTAGGATCCTAAATCATCATACCCACACAAGATCCTAGTACATCATCAAACCCACACATGATCCCAGTACAACAGACCCACATAGGATCCTAGTACATCATTAGACCCAAACCAGATCCTAGTACAGCAGACCCACACATGATCCTAGTACATCATCAGACCCACATATGATCCTAGTACCACAGACCCACGTAGGATCCTAGAGTAGTCCCATGTGGATTCATAGAGCAGATCCAAGTGATACTCTCAAAAACAGACCCCAAAGGATCCCAAGCACATACTAATAAAGGATCCATTTGTTATGTTACAGCCAGCTAGAGGGTTTCCGCACTAAGCTCGCTTGATTCTGGGAGGATCTTTTCCTCCAGACACAGATCGATACTCCAACTTTGATGAAGTCCCACAAAAAAGTATCCCAAAGGACCGCCACATAAAATGGGTCTCATCGCATCAGAGAGTGCATAAATGGGATGTACGGTCTGTAAGTTATTGGATTTTTGTCCCGAGGGCCCGGTTGGATTCGCGTTCGATCCAACCCAGCCCTACCCTAACATTACCCAAAACTGAAGTGGGGTGTACCAAAAGGTCTGTCTCACTCCATGGTTTCTGTCACTGCTAAATATTTGTCAAACACACCCCCTTAGCTCATGATATGGCTAAAAGAGAGAAAATGGGTCGAAGTTGGTCCAGGTCCGATCAGACACGATCGAACCAACCCGACCCGACCTGTCTTGGGCCGAACCGACCTGGTTCGGGTCGACTCATCCCACTAGTGCGGAAGCTCGCTGGGCTCGTGGTGCAAAAGCCCGCTTGGCCCGCGGTGCGGGATGACCCACCGCGGCCGGCCGGATGGGCGGCCACCCTCCCTTCGCCACTGTGGTACAAAGACGTGGCTCACGTTCATCGAGAGGAACGGACGCGCGCCACCATCCACTTCATATGTCTGGCCTTCGCCGGCCACCGCCCTTGCCCCGCCGCTGCCGAAGGGTCATAGCCCTTCTCCAGCGGTAAGGTCACGCCACCGCCTTCTACGAGGCCGACCACCATTCTCGAGCCCCGCCAGTGTCGGTTTCCATCCTCCTCCATCGTGAAGAACACATAAAAAGTCATAAGGAATTGTGGATAGGACGGTCCATGTTCATTTGGTCCACACCCTATGAGTTAGGGTGGTAGAAAGAGACTCAATAATTCTTGAATCATGAAGAATGTCAAGAACTGCTAAGGGGGTATAAATAAATAACAAACCCTACCTTAAAGGTTACTATGGAGGAGGTGAGAGGAATAAGACGAAGTCGTTGAAGAATGTCTGCGTTCGTCGTCTCCACAAGGTGCATCCGATCTGGGCTCGGGGTTGGTTTCTTGTTCGTCGATTCATGGTTCGGGGCCGCTCGTCACTGACTACCGGAACTGGATCCGTCCTCCATGTGTCAGGCGTCGCGACACTTAATCAGAGCTTTGTCGGTTGGTGAAGCTGTGCCAATTCCTCCCCCCAAGCTCCATATAAATAGGAGAGGGGGAGGGTAAGTAACAATCATGGAATCTATAAAGGTTCATTTAACGATGTTGTTACTTGGTATTTGAAATTCAAGCCATTTAATTTACATTGGCGCAATTAAATGTGAGGTTTCCCACGGGACTTCCCTACATTAAAGAGGGGTTCGAGTGGTCCCCACCATCATGAATTCAAAAATTGGGAAGATTAAATCTCTTGTGGCCCCCACCTCCATAAATCAAAATGAGGTTACATGAAAAATAAAAAAAGTTAAGTATTTTTATTTTTCTATTCTTCCACGAAAAATTAAAAAAACTAACATGCAACCTCAACCTACTGTAGTAGAAGTGAAGGTCTCCTTAAAAGAATATTGGCGTTGTGAGTTCAACGGTGTCCTCAAATTTCAATTCCAAGCACCAGTTCAAAAGTTACAATACACCGCTTGCACGTTTACTGAATGTACCCAAAAAAAAAGTTCATAAAATTATTAACATTCACCCTCAAACCATGACGGTCAAGGTTAGGATCTGACCAAGTGAAACACGCCCTCAATGAACCCAACAGTACTCTCAGATTTCCAATCCGAGTTACCATTTAAAAGTTATGGATTTTACAACAAAATAATTGTCACTTAATTATTTTATTTACTACCAAAAACTAACTTTCCCTGGTGGCCCGCATCATCCAAAGTTAGTATATGCTTAAATAAAGCATGCCCACATGATATCAGTAGTGGTCTCAAATTTTCCTTCTGAGCTACCATTTTTGAGTGATAAGTATTTGTAAAATAAAATAATTTATTTATTTATTTTGTTTAAGATTATTCCATTTTTGGGGTTTTCTCACAGGAGGCCCACGCTGAACAAACTTAAGTCGCCCCTAGGGTAAAAGCACCATTCTGAACGCAACAGTGCCCTTATATTTCTGATCTGGGAAATTTTTTAAGAGTTATTAAACTTTTTCAGGAAAACTTCTTATGTGCGCTAATTAAAGCATAACAAAAACATCGACTGATCATTGCTGGGACTCTGGGCCTCGGAATCACCCGCCGCCAGATTTCACGATCTCATAATAATTCCACATAATTAAAAAAATATGGAATTTCTAGGACCTTAAAAAAACCACATAATATCTACCTAATCAGAATATTTGGATGTTATTCAATAATAATACTCCAATTATATCATAGGGTTATATTTCTTCATCTAAGTTGTCAAAATTCTAGATCCAAGGATTTTACAAAAATCTCTATGGTACCAACTATAACAACCCTGACCCTCATAGCATAAAGCCAATGCCTTACATTATTAAATTAGTATAGATAAAATATTTCAATTGAAAAGGATTTATTAGTATAGCTGTATGGGAAAAATAGATGCATACATTATACCCATATTACATGAAAAAATACATTAAATCATAAAAATGTAAAATCTCAGCATCCTTGATTTTAAGAATTCATCTTCATATCGTATGGAAAGGAATGTAAATAATGGTGGGGTAAAATGATCAATAAGGTTTATGTATATTGTATGTTTTCTGGAATCAATAAGGACAAAAAATATGTAATGTTAAATAACTGATAACACATTCAATTTATATAGAAATAATGCATGAATATATATTTAATAATCGACATGTTAAGGTAAATTACTAAATGCACATTCCATTTAATCAATTAACTAAGAATTAAATTCATCCATAGATAATAGAGAAAATATCATAGATAATAATGTACATATTATCATTGTTAGAAATGATTAATTGATGGACGTTATGTTTCAAAAACATGAAAACCCAATACTATTAAGATATATCAACTAAGAAGTTTACAACTACAGGTAGAAACCTATTTAATTTGGCTAACTAATTTGACTCATGAGACATGTTGATGAATTAAGGGTATATATCATGTTTGATCCCCCCAATAAATAAAAATCTAAATAATTATTTATATCTCAAATAATATATTTAATTCATGATTAATATCCCTCATCATCAAATATCTATATTGAATAAATGATACAAATTTTTCAATATTTTCACCCTTATTCAAATAATGTTCCAAGTGAAAACAATAAGTAAAAATTATATATGGGTTTGTTAATAAAAATATCCATCACACTAGAATATGTATATTTATGTGATATTTAATATCCAATAAAAAATTATTATAGTATATTGGTTGTTTTATGAGAAAGTTTACAATAACAAATGATAGTGATATATCATAATAAAATCTATCACTTGGTATATTTCATGTAAAATAAACTAGTGTGAGATCATTAAAATTTAAACATAAAAAATAATTAAGAATGAATTTTCATGATATTAAATGCCAAAGGGTAGTAAATACACAACATAAGAGTGAATTTATGTATAATAAAATATATGTATTGGTGGAATATAAATTGGGATGAAATCCCTTAACTTACGCTTCCTTCTAGTTGAAATCCCTTTAACCTGTTGTGTAAATGTTTTAAGAATGTTTGAATAAGAACCATATTAATATTTATAATTTCATATAAGATATTTTTATAACATATTCTCAATAGTTTTTAATAATCATTCATTATTTTGTTTTGTTTTAGGTGATAGTTTCCTTATATTTTATTAAGATTTGACATGTACATTTTTTCTTCCTCATACTTTGATCATGATTTCATCATGTAAATGATTTAAAACATGATTTATGTATCATATATATATTCAATATATATATATTTATATTAATCCATAAAATTTTGCGACATGAAAGGAAATACAAAATTCATAGAGGCAGTATGCCTTACAAACACATAAACCCTTTTTTAATTTTTCTGTCATATTAAAAGAAATTAAATTATTGTTATATATATAAATAAATTATAACCATAGTATCACTAATATTTCATTTATATATATTTTTTAATAAAACCATCTTTAATACATTCAATGTAAATTGTGATCAAATCACATTGCTCCCCAAGGCTGCAGTCTACCGTACAAATGAAATATGATTTCATAGTCCATTTGATAAAGGTGTGTAAAATTTTATGTCATAAAAATAACTTCAAAATATATCATTATATGTAATATTATTATAATATTATATAATCATGGTATAATAATAATTTAAGTAGGTGGAGAAGAAAATAACATGAAACACTTTTATAAGAACATTACCACTTATTTAGGTATCATCCTTAGGTTTAATCTAAAACCCAAAAAGCATTAAATTATACCCAATATATATTATCTATGAATAGAGGAGGTAATTAAAGGAGTTTTATTGGTAGAACTTTTTTTATCCAAATAACAAGAAAGGTGTGAATAATGGGGGAGGGTGAGTGTCCTTTTATAGCTAAGGGGCGTGGCATTCATGTATATACCCAAATGTGTTCATTATTATGAGGTTTCCCTTACACCCTATTGATCCAAATTTGAAAAAAATTTAGGGAATGGATTATTTTATCAATAACAAAATAAAAAGCACAAAAATAAATTCATTTATGTAATGTTGTTTTTTAATTATTAAGTATCCGTACCTTTAACATTTTTTGTTTTTAATAGGGTAACTAATCTTGTAACCTAGGTGATTTATTCATTATGAATAAATCAATGTGAATATTATTACACAATACAGAAAAATTTAATCTAGAAATGATAACTAAACTATTAAGAAAACATCACAAGAAATAGAAATTAATTATAATTTAATCCCATGTAACGTGCAGAGACAAAAATTTAATCCTAACCATGCTAATGAAGTCTTTACAATTCAGGGGTCAATGTCATTATTCAAAAAGATAAATTGGTCCATAAATGTACTATATATGATATTTCTTAACTAATAAAAATATCATGGAAGATAATAGGACAATTATTAATTTTAAATCTTTTAATATAATAGAATTTATTGTAAAATAATATTAAAATCAATGTTGACATTTTTTAATTAATATAATTAAAAATACATAATTTTTTTTATTTGAATTTATTAAGTTCTAACCATTTTGAAATTATATATTCATTTTAAAAATTAATGGAATAATATAATTCATTCAAATTATAAGACATTTAATATTTTTAGTATCATTTGTTTTGGTTATTTGTTAATAAAAAAATTACATCATGGGGATTTCTTAAGCATTTTAAGGTAATAATTCCTATATGAAAATTAATGATAAATTATTAGGATGAGATAAACTCATTTATATTTAAAAAAAATTTCAACCAATTCAATGTTGTTTGTTTCCTTATTACAAATCATTATAAATACTAGTGGAAAGGAATGATCATTTTTTGTCTCTCTCTATACATATCTTAATATATAGGTCACTTTCAAGGTTATATTATCCCAATAAAAAATTAATTAATAATCTGGTATATATCAAAATATTTCTAGAAAATTGGTGTTGGACATTTTGTTAGGCCATTTTACACCTATATTCTCTATTTAACCACTATGTAAACTCATTTTTATGCTAACATCTATTATTAATTTTATCTATTTCCAATAATGACATTAATAAAACGTAATTTGAATTATTAGTAATTATAAACTATTATAATTAAAAAATTTGAATTAACTTTTCCAAATTAAAATAATATAAGTTGAACAATTTAGTTTAATCCTAATCCCCCACACTTGATTTTAAATCATGTTTTTAAATAGTAAAATTTCCAAAGTATGTAATATTTTTATATCAAAACTCAATATTAAAATTATTTTATTGAAATAAAATTCATTAATTGATAAATAATTGATCTATTATTACTTTAAATCCAAATATGAAAAAAATTCATCATTATAAATTATTTATATGAATATGAAATTTTCAATTAAAATATATTGTTATTCACTATTCATCAAAAAAAGTAACTTTTCAAAAAAATACTAGAAATTAACCAGTAGAAAAATTTAGTACTAATATTTCAAAAATAAATTTAATTTTTTCAAATAAAGTTACAAACACATGGTGAAAATTAATTTTAAATAATGTTCTCCAAGAACTATTAAACCATCTATTTGAAATATATTATATTTCTATGACATTGTTTTTCTATTAAATTATTGTTATAAATTAATTATAATAAATAGATAAATAATAAATTTATCTAAAATATATATTTTATTATATTAGTTAATCTTGTTCATACCTACCTTTCCAACGACTAGGTGAAAACTATTGTTTTAAATGATAATATTAAAAATATAATGATCTCTAGTAAAACTCGATCTTGTATGTAACACCAGCTAACGATGAAACAAGTTATTGAATGTAACACAAGATAAAATATATGCTCAATTAATTTAAATATATATAATCTATTTAATTTATTTAAATTATTAACTTTATCACAATATATCAGGATTTTATACCCCGTTTTAAGTTGGGGTTTTCTGTCACAAACTCTAATTTATGAAATTTTTTTATTTAAAATTTCATGGTGTTTCATTAGATATTATGGAAGAATAGATACTTATACATTTTCCCCATTAAACTTGATAATATTAAATATAACATAAAATTATAATGATAAAAAATTGATGTCATATAATTGGTCAATTAAAATATTACCTAGTTTTCTTCTGTTTTCTTAGAAAATAGGAAAAAAATAATTGTGATCTCATGTTCCCTATAAGGATTAGCATACATTGGATGCTATCATAACATAGGCATGTTACAAATAGTATGGAAAAATTAAAATATTAAAACATTTCTATGATTAAATAAAAATTAGGTCATAATATAACCATGAAAATGAAATAAAACATAAAAAATAATTAATGATCTCTTAATGAAAGATTTACTAATGCCATACATCAAAACTACTCCTTTATGTACAAATTCCAAAACATCATTTAGAAATTAGTAATGCATATTAAAAACCCCAGCTAATTTTTATCTAGAGACCTATCAATGTATCACTGGGATATCTGTACTATGCCCCACCCATAGTGAATTCTTCCAATAAATTCATGATATGAATTAGAAATACATTTCATGACATTCCATAAATAAATAATTACCTAATTATGAATAAATAAAACAACATTTATATATATAATGAAACTACATAAAACAAACATTTCCCTATTTAATGAAATAATTTCTCCATTAAGGAGAATATCTTAAAATCAAATTAGAAACTATATGGTATTTTCAATATTAAATGATGTACCGTTTTGAATTAAATAATGTTATGGTGGTGGATATGGTACATTCAAAGTGATGGGATATCAAAATAAGATTGTAATTGAATTCCTTAGTTTATAGTGGCACGATACCAATTAAATGGTAGGGAAATCAACTATTAAGGTTAATAAAGATCATGTACATTATCCAATGAATATATCCAATGGGTGTCTTTCTAGGTGTGCAGTCATAAGATAATAATCATGCATCGAGTTAAGATTGAGATGATACTCAAATATCATTTTTCAGGGTTACTTCCCATGGTGAATTCATTCCATAGTCCCATCTAATTTATTGTTTCAATATATTCATTTATATATCAATTAAACAACATACACTTTACTAGCTAAAAAATATCTTTTTATTGGAATTATAAAGGATTGTATGAAAACTCATTCAAAATCAATTTTTAATATAGATAATAAAATATAACATCATATAAAATGAATATAACAACCCAAAATATTCATACATCCATATTAATTTTTTTACAAGAATATTGTATACATTACCAAAACACTTTCCTAAGGATAGTAATAGTTTAGTTTCATTGTCGATTAGGTACACAATAATTTTTCCTAGTGACAGATGATCAATTTTACCCACAAAGATCCTCCTATTTATTAAAATCATAGAAATATGATACAAAAAAGAATTATTGAAAACATTTGGAATGGAAACATAAGAAATGGTGATCTCAGATTCATAGTAATGTTAAATTATGGAAATCCATAAGCAAAATATGAACATAAGCGTATTATAATAAGATCATAACATTTGAAAATCATACACTACATATCAATGATTGTAATCACAATTTATGAAATAAAAATTGGTATTTCATAAGACACGAATCCTAAGGGAATTAAATAACATGATAATTTAGTGAATAACATTGGATTAAGGAATATATTTATTGAATAAACATTAAATTATAACATTTTGAACACGTATAAATAGATACAGGTCTAATAAGTATGTTAATTATAAGAAATAAAATCCTCACATAAAATTATGGACCTAAAACCGTGTCCAAAAAAGACATTATGGACATAAAAGAGAGCTACTTTCATAACATTGTGAACAAGTAATTATGTTCATAAAAAACATTTTAAAAATGTAATTCAATTCAATAAAATAATTATAGAAGATAATTACAAGTCCACATAATACATAATAGTATAAAGGTTCACTCCAAAGACCACCATATTGTAGAAAGTCTCTTACTGAACCTGGTTCACTCTCTATCGCTGTTCTATCTATCTCATGAGATATAAATCTTTAACTAACTAATTGGAGAGAGATATAGGTCACAAATATCACATAATGAAAATCATTCACATGTGTGCCAAAATATCATAAAATATTTATCATATCATTACCCACAAATTGAAATGCGTTTGATAAACCATCAAGAATATCATAAATGATGGAAATGATATAGGTTTAATAATCATTTCATCATACAATAACCCATGAAAAATAATAAGGTTTCATTAAAATTTAATCATTGTATATCTAGTGGAAGATAGATGGGGTTCATAAACATAATTTCATAATAAACCATTTATATAATGAAGAATAATTGTATCTATGGTTTGTATTCCCAATAATTCATAGTTAAGATCAACCGATGAAAAATCGTATGGAAAATAATTCTGGAAAATTACTTGGGACATTTCTTGAGAAAAAGAACATTAATATAATTTTTTTAAAACATATAATACTAGGAAAATAATTTTCATTGTAAATAACCAAGAAAACATAAAATGTAATATTTAAAAATTATTTAAAATATTTATTCTGGAAAATAACATTTCTTTATTGCAAACACAAGTTAAGACATAAAATATTTTCAAAATCATTTTCACTTTGAAATCATTCATTTAAAATTATAATATACCAAAATTTAAAGTAAAATATTGTTTTTGAAGAAAAAAATATAATTTTTATGGGAATATTGAACTTTTGAACAATCACGATAGTTATAAATACTATTCAAGTCATACATGCACAAACATTTATTTATTTCACATTTATGGTAAAATCCAAAAAAGATTTTTTAAAAATAAATTTGATGATTTGATTAAAAAATTTAGTAAAAATTAATACATGTATATATATAAAAATAATTTGTAAAATGAGAAAAACATTTTTTAAAACATTTTTAGTAAATATGGATTTGGAATAAAAAGGAAATTTAAATAAAAAGATGAATTTTCAGAAAAAAATTCATTTAAGAAATATTAAGTACATTAAGAGAGAGGAAATCACTGAAAAAATTCAGTTTTAAGGAAATTCTAATTGGATAATAATATTCATGAATTTATTTAGATATTCATCATAAACATTTATCATCAGAATCATAATTATAAAATGTACTATTGGGTGGGGAGATTGTAACATAAAATAATTACCACATTGGTAACATTAAATCATAATCCCCATAAAGGAATAACATAAAATTGTCCATTAAACATAATGAGGAATAAAAAATTCAAAATATCAAATGAATAAGGGTTTGTATATTCACCTCATGATGTAAGATAGGTGTATAATATTACATACAACTCAATGAAGGCAAATAGAGGACAAAATCTTTCATCGCTTTAGTAACTTTTCAACCACAACCTCCATGATTGAGTGATAATAATAAGGATATTAAAATATCCCTAATTTTTAATGTAAATTTCATAATATACATTCATCAGATGTATATACACCACATAAAAGAAATAGGTAGTGAATATAAAATATGTTTCACAGATCTAAAGAAGTTTGATAGAAATCCCCAACCATAATTCTTAAATTCCATCCAACATATTCAAACCTCATGTATAATAAATATATTTTTATTATAAATATATTAATGAACTGTATTCATATATATCATTCAATATATGATTTTATTATGACCATTTGTTGCATATTTATTTACAATTTCATGTTAATGGCATGTTTTAGGAAATAAATATTTTTTTTAATATATCACGATTTTATATTTTTAGTCCTATCACATTGATCATAGTTCCATGAAAAAATATTTGTAACCATGATATAAATATCATATATATTCATTATACAGGTATTAAGTGAAATCTAGAAAATTTAGTGATAAAAATTAAATACACCGTTCATGGATATAGTATGTCGTATATACACATGAACAAAATTTCAATTTTATTTTTAGATTAAAATGAAGATAATTAAATGATACATTATAATTATAGAAAAACAGTTATACTATATATATTCCATAACTTCATTAAACTCATCCTCAATAACTTTTATGAAAATTTTGAATGAATAACATCCCTTAACTAGGTGGTGGTCCGCTCTACCGATGATAAATGTTATAATCTGCCAGAAAAAGGATTGTATAATGTTACATGTGAAATAATAATTGAAAAATAATAATAAAATCATAGATATAATTTATAAATAATAAATTTATAATTAAAAATAGACTTTATCGGTGGTAATTTAAAAATTAATTACTTCAATTCATGAGGCACTAGTCTTCCGTACACACAAACGATGACTTCATAACATATTTGCTGGATGTGGATATTATTTTATGTCATTAAAATAACATAAAATAATTTGATTATTTATTGATAATATTTTAGTATTTGATAATGGCATAATAATATTTTTATATAGTGTATGAGCAAATAAACCATAATACGCATTGATGAATGCCACCTCTTGATAGAATATCTTCTATTGTTTTTTCAAAAAAGGCCATACTTGGTTGCATTTATGTAAAAAATATGGCTTCTAAGAAAAAATGTGTGTATTTTGGAAGTGATTTTTTTAGGAATATGCCAAACCAAAATGGCGTGGATGCGTGAGGAATAAAAGAGATTGGGTGGACTTTTATAAGTGATGTGAGTTTCACAGTTATAAATTTTCAAAATGATTCAATCATAAATATTTTTTAAATTAAAAAGACAAAAAATTATTATTTCTAGATCTTGGAATGTTTAATGTCCTAATATTTCTACAAAATGGGGAATGGACATGGATTTATGTTATTTTTAACATTTTTCTACATTGTTTAAGCCCATATCTAAATCTATATTGACATTTATCATCTTGATTAATTTTTAGTACAATCACTATTAAATTATGGTAAATAAATAATTTGATCATAATAGATAAAAAAATTAATATAAAAAATAAAAAATATATTTTTACAAATTCAATAAACAAAATTATAAAATATTAATTTAATATTAATCCCACTAACGTGATGAGCAGGATAGTTATGAAAGATAAATTTTTCAAAAGATTATAATGTTTTTATATAAAATCCTATATGAAATTTATTACAATGATCTAATTTGGAATCATCAATTTATTATTGAACTAATTTAACATTAAATTAAATTCTAAATATTATATAAAATTATAAAGTTATTAAATTAAAATGCAGTTTTCAAATAAAATTCAATATTTTCACTATTCATTAAAAAATGAATCTTTTTAGGAAAATATGAAAAAATTAACATTATATAGTTTCAACATGATGATATAAAAAATTATGTTTATTTTTAAAATAAATTTTTTAATAGTTTTAGAAATTAATTTTCACACATGAGATCCAAAGACTAGAAATTATTTCTTATAAAAATATAATTATAAGAGTAAAATTAGATTTATTCTTATTTATTTTCATGAAAATAAATAATATGAAGAATATATTAATATTATGTTATAAAAATTCCATTAAAATAATTCACCATATGTTATTTATTTATATAAAAATGTTTTTTCACACAAAAATATTTTTCATAAAATGTATTTCTTTATATTCCAAAAGATTTTATTTTCATTTCTAACTTTTTGGTCACAAAAAATGTGTAATTTTTTTAATAATTTAATTATAAAAATTAATAACCATGACTCCCATAGCTATGTGATATTTATAAAAATAAATAATCTTACTTTAATAGTATGTTATATTTATTATAAACACTGTCTGTACTATAATGGAAACTACACTGAGTGATGTTTGTAACATATGTTAAACACAATGTTGTATATTACTCATGATGAACCTATTATTGTGTATTAAAAAAATTATTTTGAATATTGATTTAATTTAAAAAATAAATTTTAAAAATTGTAGTGGAGTTTCTGTCTTCCCCTTTAAAATGAACTTCTTCATCAAAATAATTCTCGGTAATCAATAGATTATCATTTGAAAATTACTTCATAGTATCCCGTATCATAAAAATGAATTTGAATACATCCCATAAAAATTAAATGTTTGAAACATAAAGGTATAATAATGCAACTCAAAACTAGGTTTAATCATATGAGAACAACGGTTGGAAGTGAATATTTAGACATGGAGAAAATGAATAAATAATTAAAGAGAGTGATCGAGATAACTGATCACAATAAATGTAACACCCCAGGTAAATAAAGAATATGACATTGTTATATTTATACCTATTAGTGAAAGAAATATTAATATTACTTTAAAGGGAACACTATGCTCGATGGCGTACCCAATACGCGACAACAAGTTCCTTTGAAATCTTACGTTGCACTCTAATAAAAAAATAATATTACGCCAAGCCATTGTAATGGCGGGAAATAACGGAACTAACTACAAAATGATTATATATGTTTGTCAAATATTTTTACTTTTTACAATAAATGTTAGAGGATTAAAAATTCGAATGAATCCAATTTTAAGCGTAGACATTCTAATATTCTTTAAAAGGTCGATTAACTGCCTTTTGAAGGCGAACCTATTTTAAATCCAAACTTTGACAGTTTTATGTGTTATATTTGACAAAATAAAATTCTTCTTGAGAATCGGGACATCAAAATTTACTTTGTGTAAATTTCAGGTATTTTTCCGATAAAGTTCATTTTTTAATGAATAGTGAAAAATGTTGTATTTTAATTCAAAACCTCTTTTTAATCTAATTTATTTATATGATTGGATTATCTTTTTAATTGGTTTTAAATTGTAATTATAATATATTTTTACCATTTAATCCAATGGTGGTCATTGGAATTAATTTCACTTTGAAATTGGACTTAAACTAGTGTCAATCTTTTGATACATATTGTTTCTTAAAAACGCGGTATTTGATTTGATAGCGAGAATTAATTTTTAAATTAATTAATGCAACTTATATGTTTTGAATTTCGTAAAATAGACATCATTTTTAAATTTATAATATCAAATATAGCTTAGGGTGAAGGTTTGGTATTTTTCTGAAAAACCTTAATTTTTGATGAATAGTGAAACCACAAAGTGGTCTTTACAAAAACTGATTTTTCGTTTAAATGGAACGTTACCACTTCTGTGATTTGAATTTAAATAATCCAATATAAATTATTTTCATTATTAACTAAAATGTGGTTCAATGGGATGAAAATAATTTTTGATGAAAAGTAACATTTAAGTTTTATTAATCGCGATTAAAGGTAATTAGTGTGATTTAAGGTAAAAATGATATTATAATAAAATGAAAATATCTTGACACTTGTCCTAAACCTATTGGATGAGTCATTTCCTACCAATAAAACCCATGGGTCGATTTTTGGGACCCCATGGAGCCACTTGGGTAAGATAATGACATTAATGCCTTTTATTTAAAGTAAAAGTAAAAATGACACAAACATGTATTGTTTTACTAAAACAATTTTTACATGGGGTTATACAAGTCATATTTTTGACTATAAATAATAATTGGAAAGATAAAAATATTTAATACATCATAGTATTTGTTTTTATAATTTTTAGAAATTAAATAAATTAAATTATTTATGACACCATGATGATGGAGCAATTACCTCATTATTTAACGATTTAAATAAAATGGTAAGATAATGTAAAATCTAAGACCTAAACATGTCAAAAACCTATTGGATGGGTGTAATTCGAACCCTTATCACCTTATCCTCGAAAAAAATCATTGTGGGACCATTAAAATCCGAAACTCATTAGAAAATAAAGCAACATTTTATACCTTTCCAAGAGTACCCCTCCTCTCCTCTTATAAAAGGCCCCACCTCTACCTCCTTACCCACACTTCTCAAGACTTTTCCTCGGCCAATACCTGATCATTTTGTCTCTCCACATCACTCCCCTCATCCTAGAAGCCTTACCTTAGGCAATAATCTCTTCAAGAAACCCTTTTGGTTCAAACCAAAGGGAGTTACCTGATTTTATGGTAAAGTCTTATCTAATGTTATTTTGTTTTATTTTTCTTCTCTAATCCTCTAAACTCTTTTTATTCCTTTATTTTGTAACAGAAAAATTATCTTCAATATACTAGTATGTTTTTATGTGAAGGATTTGAGCTACACATACACACACCTTCTTCTAATGGTTAAAGAACATACTGTTTCTGTGGATGACGAATTTCTTCCTCACAAAATGATGATTGTTCAATCTTCTCTTAACACATTTCATGGTGGCCATTATGATGTCACTATATTTTATATACAATATATATGGTATTTATGTTTTCTATATGCTTCTGAATTTTATATTTAAAACATTCCATTATGCTTTTCATGTTGTGCAAATGCGATAATTTCATATGAGGAAGTGTGGACTACCGCCCCCTCAAGTGATGCAACTCGTTCATGCAATACATGGAATGCATAAAGAATAAAATTAATGAAAATATGTTACCTATATAAAATATATATTATAATTTAATGATAATATATATATATATATATATCTCAATTATTTTTATTTCCATTAATATGACAAAGAAATGAAAGTAGCGTTCATGCGTACGTATGGCCTACCGTCTCCATGAACAGTGCATTTCATTTATTTTTGTCTCCAAATGTTATGGAGAAGTATAAAATGAATATTTATTGGATATATATGATATTTAAATCACTAATACTATTCTGGAGATGATTACTTATAACTACATGGACAATCATTTTCATACAAGTTCATTTTTGACTCATGTACCAAACATCGACAAAAACGTCTGATATGAACTCGCATTATTAACCAATTATTATAACATTATAATATGTGATATTAACTGAATAATAATCTTCAAAAGAGTTCCTTAATCAATTATAAACTTAACAAAGTTTATTATTCAGTAATATAAATAAACAAACAAGACAAGTCGGACTTGAGGTAAGGGATCCGACCTCTCTCTTTCTTTTTAAATACTCTCTTTTATGTCATTTATTTTAAGCTCATATTTCTTATGTTGGGGGATGTTATTTTATATTCCTCTTGATTTAAATTTTATTTTGATATTATTGGATACCCTATTTGATCTCATCAATCCATTTTTGACATTTTATGTCGCGCCGTTAGGTTGCCGAATTTTCATAAGGGGATTTTCATCACACTTTTTATTCCCGTGGGATTCATGCTACATTGGCAACTATTTCCTTTTGTTTGTTATATATACTGCCCATTATTTTACTATTTGTATAATATAATCTCATTTATGGGTAGTTACATCTTCATTGTATGACCCTTCTTTTATGGGGTGTACGTTTCAGAAGTTACCCAATTCGGTAAAGGAACCTTTCACCCTCCTCTTTTTAAAAGTCTTCTTTTTAGGTCTTTTAATATTATTATGATGGGATATGTCCTTATATGTCTTTATTGCTATAAATTTTATGTCCAAGTGATGAGATACCCCTTTTTTATCTCTCGTCAACTCATTTTATGAATTTTAAAGTGACGCCGTTAGGCTGTCAAATTTTTGCAAGGGAACTTCTTAACCCAATTTTGATTCTTTCAGATAAACTTGTACTCCTTGAATATGTCGTTATATGAATATGTGTGAATAACCTCTGATTGTTTTACACTTAATATCCACTTATATTTGGTGTATTCGTTTGTCACACATAATTATGTAATTGATTTATCCTTAATCCAATGATACCATCTTTGTAAAGGAATTAATCTCAATCTCCTTTCATTGAGGAATATTTTGTTTTATACACAATTTTCTTTTATATGGTGTATAAACCACTTTTACTTTTAATTTTTTTCAAAAGGAATCTTTTTATACGAAGCATTTTACTAAACGACAAAAAGTAATGTTTCTTTTAACGTATGCGGTGACAACAACCTTTTCTGTCGCCGCGAGTATTATTTGGTCTTTGGCTTCCTCAACAAGCCGTAATGTTTTTTAAAATAAAATAAATACCATATACTCTTTTATGTATTTTGGTATTGAAAATGGTTTTTTATAATGGATTTTTTATATCAATATATTAAAGTGATATATTGTGATCAAAGTGTGGAAATGTTTTCTTTCCATTATATTTGTTTTATGTCTTATGATTTTATAATGGTACTTGGACATTTGATGGGTGGTTACGTGATAAACCATATGACGGGTGGTACCGTGAATAACAGGACAGGTGGTTACATTATAACCTCCAATGCATTGGGTATGAAAGTCGGCCGTATGGATATTCCATTAAGTATGTGTGGAAGTTGACCATATGGTTATTCCATTTAAGTATATTTATGTCCCAAGTTACCTTTATATGTTATGTGTTCTTTATATGGGTTTTATGGTAATTGTTTCGTTAAAAAAGGGTAAGTAATGGTCTTTTAGTCAGTGAAGAGTTTTTACTACTTCATAAAGGTGAAAAGTATTACTTTGTAATGTATTCATGGTCTACTTGTTGTTTTGAAAAACTAACAGTTTTCCTTCTTTATGTATCCTTTACTGGGCTTTTTATGCTCATCCCATGTTTTTGAAATGTTTTCCACATGACTTAAAGATGAATAGGGTCAAGGATGGGATCAAGGAAAGACATGCTATCAAAAACAGGGAACTAGACATGTTTCTTTTTAAGTGTTTTTTTTATTTTATGGAAACATAGTAGAAGTGTCTACTATACAATCTTTTGAGATGTAATAGTTATGACCTAATTCTATAAAACTCTACACCTGAAAATATCCTCAATGTTAATTATTCATTTAATTCAATATTAAGTAAGGTTTAAGGCCAGAGCCTTACAATTGGTATCAAAGGCCGGTTTAGATAACTTTAGAGTTTAGGGTATTCTCTAAGCATAAATGACATTACCATAATGGTTAGGATTTCATAAAGAGTCCTAGTTTTAGATAAAGTGAATGAGTAAGTATATCTTAGTGTTTATCTTCCTTATTAGTACATGATGGTTTTGTTGATATACTCACACTAACCTTTTTGGTTTTAGTAAATGGATGGATCTAGCAGACACCAAAGTAATAGTGGATGTGAAGGAAACTGTGACAGTTTTCTGAGCGAGCAACTGAATGATATGGGAGTTGCAATGAGAACTCTTGTGTTTATCCTCAACCAACTATCTAGAGTCATGATTGACCACCTAAACCTTGGTGCTTTCTATAATGAATCATATACGCGAGAAACAAATCCCTACGGAACTACAGGTAATAATCACAATGGTAAGTGTGTTCAAAAACCTATGTGTCAAAGATGTGGAAAGAAACACCTAGGAAAATGTTTCAAAGGGACAGAAATATGTTATAGATGTGAAAATGAAGGTCATAAATCAAGAACCTACCATGGAAAAAGGAATCATCCAACTGACTCGAGGAAAGGGAAAGAAGTTCTTTCTGAGGTATTAATTGAATGTTTTAAATGTGGTGTGCATGGTCATTATACAAACACATGTCCTATGAAGAAGTTTCGGGAATGGGATCACCAAGATCATAAAAATATTTGTTTACCAATACCTAATTCCATTCCGATTGAGGATGAAGAAACTGACAATGACCAATCAAAGGTATGGATTATTTCTTAAAATTTCTTTTCCTATTTTGGAATCTTAGGATATGATTCATGATTTTGTTTGTAGGAAAGAAGTATTTCAGAATAAGTTGGAAATGAATGGATAATGGATCATGAAGAATGTTGAATGAGTAAGATGTCAACATATAAGGGCTTCAAGAGTTATGGTGAAATTATTAAGAGTATTAAGTCTCTTTTGATGATGGGGTTATATTAGAAGACTTTTTATAGTATGTGTAACCCTGATGTTTGATATATGAAAATTTTATTCAAGGAATAGTTATCTGTTCTTTTGTGGACATAGTTATAAAGAACCGTTTGGGTTTATATGATCCTTACTTTTGAGGTAATTATGGGTTACTATATGTTATGATGGAAAGTAAAAGTCATGAGATAAAATTGAGGTTAAATTATGTTATGGTTATTTTTTGATGATTTTGTCTCTTTTTGGGGAATGATTTGAGAATTATATAGTTTGGAAAAAGGACAACACGCAGACCATGCGACAACCCGTCGCGTCAGACAAAGCTACGAGAATCTAACCCACAACCAAAGTGTGACTGGTATTTATCACCTACCACTAGACTACGTGAAGTCCCTAGTTAGTTTGACTAATTCTTTTTAGTTAGATGATTTTATGAATTAAGATTAAGCTGATTTTGGGTTATCCATGGAAATTATTAACCTATCATGGAGGATATGTGATTAGGTTAATTACTTTTCAATACGAGACTTTAAGAGCAACTGATGTTGTTTGGAGATAAATGATATGATTTAACTTAGAAGACTATGTTATTAAATCCTTCAAATATTTGGGTTTCAATCTTAGTTTGGTTTACTTATTGTCTTCTTTGAACATTGGGTTTTGTTGGACAAATTTTGGAGACTAAGAATAGATTTCCTTTTTATAAAGAGTTATCCTTTTCTGGATTATTTGATCTTGTACTAAGCTTTTTTGGTTTTGTTTTTGGTTAAAGTCTAAAGACATGGGAAGTATATAGTTCTCTTTTGTGGATTATGTGATTCTCTAGAAGTTGATTATAGTACTATTAATGTGAGCAAGTCTTCCTAAATACTCATCATTTGGGGAAAGTATGAGTTTGTGTAAGAAATCTAGTAAAAGTTGAAAGTCAACATGACAAGTAAGTATGTTTCCTTAAGATCAAAAATAAATTACTCAATGAAAAGTAACTTAAAAAAAATGTTGTCCGTTAACTTTTCCTACTTGGGAATCGAATATCGTTTAACCCACCACAAGTTTTTGATTTTCTTGTGGTTAAATTTCTCCTAAACATGTTTTCTATCACTCTCCCTCAGAATATGACCCTTTTCTTTTTCTTCCATATCCATGTTTTCCTACATGGAATCCTAGTATGGGTTAACTCGGGTGATCTCTGTACTTCTCTTTCTTTCTTTTAAAGTGATTGTTTTACCGACTCTTGTTCCGATGTGGGACTTTCAATGATGTTTCTGAGCCCAATTTTCAAATTGTGAGGATGAAATTCCCAAAAGGGGGGAAGGATGTATCACCCCAGGTAAATAAAGAATATTAAATTTTTATATTTATACCTATCTGTGAAAAAAAATATTAATATTACTTTAAAGGGAATGCTATGCTCGATGGCGTACCCAATACGCGACAACAAGTTCCTTTGAAATCTTACGTTGCACTCTAATAATAAAATAATATTATGCCTAGCCATTGTAATGGCAGGAAAGAACGGAACTAACTACAAAATGATTATATATGTTTGTCAAATATTTTTACTTTTTACAATAAATGTTACAGGATTAAAAATGCGAATGAATCCAATTTTAAGCGTAAACATTCTAATATTTTTTAAAAGGTCGATTAACCGCCTTTTAATGAGGAACCTATTTTAAATCCACTTTTTGACAATTCTATGTGTTATATTTGACAAAATAAAATTCTTCTTTAGAATCAGGACATCAAAATTTACTTTGTGTAAATTTTTGGTATTTTTCCGATAAAGTTCACTTTTAATGAATAGTGAAAAATGTTGTATTTTAATTCAAAACCTCTTTTTAATATAATTTATTTGTATGATTATATTATCTTTTGAATTGGTTTTAAAGTCCAATTAGAATATATTTTTACCATTTAATCCAATAGTGGTCATTGGAATTAATTTCACTTTGAAATTGGACTTAAACTAGTGTCAATCTTTTGATACATATTGTTTCTTAAAAACACGCTATTTGATTTGACAGCGGGAATTAATTATTAAATTAATTAATGAAACTTATATGTTTTGAATTTCGTAAAATAGAGATCATTTTTAAATTCGGAATATCAAATATAGCTTAGGGTGATGTTTTGGTATTTTTATGAAAAACCATAATTTTTGATGAATAGTGAAACCACAAAGTGGTAGTTACAAAAACTGATTTTTTCGTTTAAATGGAACTTTACCACTTCTGTTATTTGAATTTAAAAAATACAATATAAATTATTTTCATTATTAATTAAAATGTGGTTCAATGGGATGAAAATAATTTTTCATGGAAAGTAACTTTTATGTTTTATTAATCGCGATTAAAGGTAATTAGTGTGATTTAAGGTAAAAATGATATTATAATAAAATGAAAATATCTTGAGCCTTGTCCTAACCCTATTGGATGAGTCATGTCCGACCAAGAAAACCCATGGGTCTATTTTTGGGACCCCATGGATCCACTTGGGTAAGATAATGACATTAATGCCTTTTATTTAAAGTAAAAGTAAAAATGACACAAACATGTATTGTTTTACTAAAAAAAAATTTACATGGGGTTATACAAGTCAGATTTTTGACTATAAATATTCATTGAAAATATAAAAAGATGTAATACATCATAGTATTTTTTTATAAGTTTTAGACATTAAATAAATTAAATTATTTATGACACCATGATGATGCATCAATTATCTCATTATTTAACGATTTAAATAAAATGGAATGATAATGTAAAATCTAAGACCTAAACATGTCAAAAACCTATTGGATGGGTGTAATGATAACCCTTATCACTTTATCGTTGAAAAAAATAATTGTGGGACCATTAAAATCCGAAACTCATTTGAAAATAAAGCAACATTTTATACCTTTCCAAGAGTGCCCCTCCTCTCCTCTTATAAAAGGCCCCCCACCTCTACCTCCTTACCCACACTTCTCAAGCCTTTTGATTGGCCAGGATCTGATCATTTTGTCTCTCCACACCACTCTACTCATCCTAGAAGCCTTACCTTAGGTAGGAAGCTCTTCAAGAAACCGTTTTGGTTCAAACCAAAGGGAGTTACCTGATTTTAAGGTAAAGTCTTCTCTAATGTTCTTTTGTTTTATTTTGCTTCTCCAACCCTATAAACTCTTTTTATTCCTATATTTTGTAACAAAACCAGTATCTTCAATATACTAGGATGTTTATATGTGAAGGATTCGATCTAAACTTACACACACCTTCTTCTAATGGTTAAAGAACATACTGTTTCTGTGGATGGTGAATTTCTGCCTCACGAAATGATGATTGTTCAATCTTCTCTTAACACCTTTCATGGTGGCCATTATGATGTCACTATATTTTATATATGATATATATGGTATTTATGTTTTATATATTCTTCTGAATTTTATATTTAAAACAATACTTTATGCTTTTCATGTTGTGAAAATGCGATAATTTCATAAGAGGAAGTGTTGACTACCGCCCCCTCAAGTGATGTGACTCGTTCATGCAATACATGGAATGTATAAATAATGAAATTAATGAACATATGTGACCTATATAAAATATATATTATATTGGAATTATAATATATATATATATATCAATTATTTTTAATTCCATTAATATGAAAAAGAAATGAAAGTAGTGTTCATGCGTACGTACGACCTACCGTCTCCATGAACGGTGCATTTCATTTATTTTTGTCACCAAATGTTATGGAGTAGTATAAAATGAATATGTAGTGGATATATATGATATTTAAATCATTAATACGATTCTGGAGATGATTTACTTATAACTACATGGACAATCATTTTCATACAAGTTCATTTTTGACTCATGTACCAAACATCGACAAAAATGTCTAATATGAACTCACATTATTAACCAATTATTATAAAATTACAATATGAAATATGAACTGAATAATAATATTTAAAATAGGTCCTTAAGTAATTATAAATTAACCAAATTTTATTATTCAGGAATATAAAGAAACAAACAAGACAAGTCGGACTTGAGGTAAGGGATCTGACCTCTCTCTTTCTTTTTAAGTACTCTCTTTTATGTAATTTCTTTTAAGCTCATATTTCTTATGTTGGGGGATGTTATTTTATATTCCTCTTTCTGTAAATTTTATGTTGATATTATGGGATACCCTATTTGATCTTATCAATCCATTTTTGAAGTTTTATGTGGCGCCGTTAGGCTACTGAATTTTTATAAGGGGATTTTCATCTCACTTTTTTTTTCCATGGGATTCATGCTAAATTGGCCACTATTTCCTTTTGTTTGGTATATGTACTGCCCATTATTTTACTATTTTTAAAATATAATCTCATTTATTGGTAGTTACATCTTCATTGTATGACCCTTCTTTCATGGGGTGTACGTTTTGGAAGTTACCCAATTCGGTAAGGGAACCTTTCACCCTCATCATTTTAAAAGACTTATTTTTAGGTATTTTAATCTTATTATGATGGGATATGTTCTTATATATCATTATTGCTATAAATTTTATGTCCAAGTGATGAGATACCAATTCTTATCTCTCATCAACTCATTTTATGAATTTTGAAGTGACGCCATTAGGCTGTCAAATTTTTGTATGGGAACTTCTTAACCAAATATTGATTCTTTGGGATAAACTTTTACTCCTTGAATATGTCGTTCTCTGAATATCTGTGAATAACCTCTGATTGTTTTACACTTAATATCCACTTATATTTGGAGTATTCATTTGTTACAAATAATTATGTAATTGATTTATCCTTAATCCAAGGATACCATCTTTGTAAGGGACTTTGTCTCAATCTCCTTTCATTGAGGAATATTTTTTTTATACACAACTTTCTTTTATATGGTGTATAAACCCCTTTGACTTTTAATTTTATTCAAAAGGAATCTTTTTATACGAAGCGTTTTACTAAAAGAAAAAAAGAAATGTTTCTTTTAACATACGCAGTGACAACAATTTTTTCCGCTGCCACGAGTATTATTTGGTCTTTGGATTCCTCAACAAGCCATAATGTTTTTTGAAATTAAATAAATACCATATACTCTTTTATGTATTTTGGTATTGAAAATGGTTTTTTATAATGGATTTGTTATGTCAATATATTTTAAGTGATATATTGTGATCAAAGTGTGGAAATGTTTTCTTTCCATTATATTTGTTTTATGTCTTATGAATTTATAATGGTACTTGGACATTTGATGGGTGGTTACGTGATAAACCATATGACGGGTGGTGCCGTGAATACCAGGATTGGTGGTTAAGTTGTAACCTCCAATGCATTGGGTATTGAAGTCCACCGTATGGCTATTCCATTAAGTATGTGTCGAAGTTGACCGTATGGTTATTCCATTTAAGTATGTTTATGTCCCAAGTTATCTTAGTATGTTATGTGTTATTTATATGGTTTTTATGGTAATCATTTGGTTACAAAAGGGTAAGTAATGGTCTTTTAGTCACTGAAGAGTTTTTACTACTTCATAAAGGTGAAAAGTATTACTTCGGTAAAGTATTCATGGTTTACTTGTTGTTTTAAAAAACTAACAGTTTTCCTTCTTTGTGTATCCTTTACTGGGATTTTTGTGCTCATACAAAGTTTTTGAAATGTTTTCCACAAGACTTAAAGATGAATAGGGTTAAGGATTAGATCAAGGAAAGACATGCTATCAAAAACATGGAACTAGACATGTTTCTTTTTAAGTGTTTTTTTATATTATGGAAACTTAGAAGAAGTGTCTACTATGTTATCTTTTGAGATGTAATAGTTATGACCTAATTCTCTAAAACTGTAAACCTGAAAAGATCCTCAATGTGAATTATTCATTTAATACAATATTAAGTAAGGTTTAAGGCCGGGGCCTTACAATAAAAGCAGGTGGTCAAGAGAATGTTAAGAACAAAAAAAAATATAAATATAAGATGAATGAAAAATGTCATTTATATCATCAACAATGATTAGTGTAGGAAATTTTTTTATTCAGTTATCCTTCTAAAAATATTTAATAATATTCCTGATAATAAATATAAAAATTATTTACTTCCTTTTCATAAGAACATTGTCAGCCTTGGGTTGTTCGTTTTTATATATACAATTCATATATTACTCTATGAAATGAGGGTGGAATTGATATTTTTTAAGCACTAATAGATTATAATATCCATAAATATTATGATAAACCTTTTTATCTATATTAAATTATCATCATAGAAAATTAGTTAGAACATGTTATGTATAAATATTAATATGGTGAAATAATAAAATAATCAATAAAGACTCTTCCAAAGTTCAATATAAAACATTTCATAAATGGATTTCATTGTTCCCCTCACAAAAGATTAAAATCTTCAAAATTATATATAAGGTCTCTAAATTTGGAAAATGAACTTATAATTAACCTCACAAACAAAATTAACTATCTCTAAATTTTCACATATCAAACATTTGAATACCTTCATCATATATTCATTTTAAACATGTCTGTAACATGAATTACCATAAAACCATTATAAAATAATGAATGTTTCTTTATTACTTGTATAAGAATACAATTTATTGAATATATTCCATATACCTAGTAATGTTTTAAACTCCATAAATGGTAACATTAACAAGATTCTACACAAATCGTTTATCAGCTTCAAGATCAATACCTCTATAAAATTTTCATTACCATATAAATAATCCCTTTATCCCAAAATCATTATTTCAAAATCAGGAGAATATTAGGGTTTATCTTTCCCTTAATCGTGTATTTTCTATGAATATCACCTTGAAATTAAATAACATTTCTAGGATATCTACATCTTTCATCACATTCTTTCAAATCATTTACATAAAATAAAACTAATCAATCCTTATATATTTCATATTACATAAAACATAATCCATTAATTAGAATACATATATACTTCGATAATCCAACTCAATTCTCAGACCATTAACAGAGCTTCATTTTCTTCTTCATATAATATTTCATCCATTCATATTACTTTCATTGTCTCTTCACCATCAATAATATTACCATTACTTGTATATCTCTTCTCATATTCTTCATGAGAATTCCCCTATGGATATCAATTTTCATAATTCCCATATACTCCACATATAAATAATAAATATTCAATGATATCCTATGTAGATAGTTATTATCATCCATTTGGTTAACTATAATGATCATTTTCACTAATATTTATATTCTTTTTCCTTCTATTAAATAGTCAAATCATATTCCCATTCCCCTAATATATTCTATTTAGTCATTTATCCAACATTCTTTACAAAAATGAAAATGTATCACGTTTCATCCATGGTCACCATTACCCAAACTCCTAGTGAAATATATCATTCTCTTCTTTGGTTAGTCTAATAGTAGGTTTAGGTCTATGTTGTTAATCATGTTTCTAAATAGCTAATTTGGCATAATAAAACACTATTGACATTATTTATCAGCCCATTTGACTTCTCATTAGAATATTATCCTTCACATTCAATGTAAACCTACTTCCTTCGAGTTCCAACCATGGACTAATACAGAAAAGAATAGTGTGAGAAACCCTAATCATAATAGAAAACTTAATAATCCCGAGTGTCACCAATTTTACTTCTATGTCATGAAACATTATTTTTAATCTAAGTTACATTAGGTTCGTATTATCTCAATTATCATAAACCATCCTCCGTCAACCCTGAACTGGTCACCCAAATTAGCTTGCGACGAGGCCTGAGAGGCATTCCCAATACTCCAATCCTGAGGAACAGTGATAGGAACCAAAATAAAACAATTTGAAATGATTTTTACTATAAAAAAATTAAAAAAAATAAACTTATAAAAAATTGATAAACAATAGCTGTAGAGAATAAAGATAACTACACATAACTTTATGTGACCCTGATGTTTTCCAAAGAAAACTAAACCAATGTCTCCACATGGTTACCGAATCTAGGATAAATAAGTACCATAAGCTCAAAAAGATTAAATTATTGGTGTGTATATTAAAACTCATTAGGAATTCACCAACAGTATATTTCCAATGAATTTACATCACAAAAAAGATTCAATAATAACTATTTTAATAAAAATATACGAACATAGGTTTTTCACACATTACAATTTAAAAAGAAAAAAATCATGATCCACTACCCTCATAATTTAAAACATGATTTTCACAAAGAGAATCCTGCAAAATTAAGAGGAAAATAGTAGAATCTAAAGAATATTTTGTTCACTTTAAAATAATGGGAGGGGAACACTCATTCATTAAAATTGTTTAATTTTATTTTTTTAAATTAAATATTCAATTTTATCCAAGGAGACACCACAAACCAAGATCAGAGACATAGATCACACCATGAGGGTAACATGTCAACGATGCTAAAGAAATCATACCATGAATGACACCTAAATCCTCTTTCACGGTTCATATAATGTGTTAAGGAATATGGGAACTCCTACGATCTCAGATGAAAAGTATTAAAAAAATAAAACCTAATGCATATCATAAGAATTATTAACCCAATGACATCAATACACCCGCAAGCTCGGTTTTACCATACATGGACTAACCGAGGGGCACAATACCAATGTAGATAAATTTTATACTATGGGCCTCTAGAAAAAGTGTAATCCTAATCTAGTGAAACAACTGTTCTCAAAAGTCCTTGTAGCTATGCCAGATTTCCATGTTATGTTCACCTGGGGGTGTTTTAAACAATGATAAGTAATTTCATATACATAAAAGACATCATGGAAGTAAAAAACCAGTTCCACCATGGGAACATAAAGGAATGGTCCTTGACCATTAAACAATAATCACATAAGGGAAGTCCGAAACCAATCAAACTCTCATCTCATCATTAACCAGAAAAATGAGGGACCCATTCCTTGTTGGGTTTTCTCATGAAACTATTTTTTATGTTCCAAATGCGTATTGAACAACCATTCACATAAAATCATTTTTTAATGATTCACTCACACACCACTACTAAAATCCAAAATCCACACAAAACCCATATCAGACATCCAACCCACCATTTTAAACACAAAAAACATTTACAAAATATAACAAGATATATCATCATACACTTGGTGAGAAAAACACAATCAACCCATTTATCAAAATCTTAAAACCTAAGGGGAATCCACTTCATTTCATTAAAAAAAATTTACTACAAATTATACATCACTAATTTTTATAAAAAATAAGTGAGAAATTCATGAAATCAATGATTTATAAAATTTAAAGGCCAAATGAAAATGGACACTATCTCTAAAGCAAGAAGCAATGCTTTAAGCATCGGTAACTTGAATCTTATATTTATCGCTTAGATTCATATGCACCTACACTTATATTCACTTTAAAGACCCCTAAATTCCAAGGATTGTTTTTAATATCTTTGGAATTTTACGAGTCTGTGGATTTTGAGGGCACTTGATTCCGAGGCCCGGTGTGGCTGGAATCAATTTTTAAAGTTTAGCTCGGGTACGTTTAGTGAACGAACGAGCGAGTTTTTCTATATTTTGAACCGGTGCTCAGAATTGAAATCAAAGGGCACCGATGAACTCACAACACTGAGGTTCACTTAGGCGATGCTTAATTTCGTTTGGTAGGAGTCTGACGAAAAAGTTAAATTTTGGACTTTTCGGAAAAATAATAAAATAACTATTTGAGTTATTTTATTCTTCCTTCGAACGTTGAGTGATGGTTGGCAGAACCGCAGTGTAATGACGGTCATTAAATAAGAATTTAAAGTTTTGTTTCTTTTGTTGTGAAACCGCAACACTCACCTAATTAATGGGGATCTTCCATCTCCCTTCCTTTAATCAATGGTCAACACGTTATTAAATGTGGTGATTTAATTTTGGGAGTTTCTTTGAATGAGTAATTAAATAATATGAGGATACTATTATTTAATTTTGGGGAAGATCTTTCATTATGCAAGAGAGATCATGAGATCTTTGGAGCTTTTGGGAAGAACGCCGGTCTCCAACGAAGAACGACAAGAAACGCTGGTTCCTCGAAGATCTATGACGCACCACCCATACTCTTCTCCGCGGAAAGATAGGAGACGTCACTTCCTCCTCAGCGTGCTCCGACGATGCCTACGATCCTCTTCCCCGCGACGCCGTCTACCGCGATGATGACGCTCAACATCAATTGTTGAGGTAGGGGTTTAATTTGAGCATGTTTATATTCCCATGATTCTTCCCTCCTAAAATAAAGAACGCGGATCAACTCAATATCAAGTTGATCCGTGGAGGTTTTTATTTGCGGGTTCAGAATATTTGTTTGTGGGGAAATTGTAGGGAAATTTGTATAAATTTCATTATGTGATTTATACCCTCGGCATGGTGTGTAATTGTTGGATGATGTGTTGAACCACTAACGCGGTGGGTACAGACTCACGAACAAGTCCGAATCCACCGCTATTTTGTTCTTGATGCAAAAAAATAATTGGCGATGAAGAAGCAGGACTGTAATGGAAATTGGATTCCTTCACAGTGATGTACGGGTCCCGAGACGACCACAGGCACAGACGGAAGCAAAATCGGACCACCGGAATGACTCCGGTGGCCGGCAGAATCCCCCAGCGGCGCCCCGGCACGCCGCCGGCAGAAGCCCGCCGTGGATGAAGCCATGGAAGAAAGAGTCAGATCCCGCGGCTATGAGGGATTCAGGGAATCCGTGATGCCATCCTGGCACCGCGTCCGCAGAAAGAGGGGGCTGCGCCCCCCGCTCGGCACGCTGGCCGAGCCAGTGCACCCCCCGGCCAGGTTGGGGCGGGTCGCGCAGACTGGGCTGCGCCGGCCGAGCCAGGTCGCGCCCAGCCAGGCTAGATCTAGACCCAGGTTGGGTCAACCCGGTCCGTGCCGACTCGGGGGGGGGGGGGGGGGGGGGGGGGTTGGGCTGGGTCGGACCGGGCCCAGACTCTCCACTTCGGACCGTTTTCGGTCTTTTGCCCATAACTTAAGCTAATGACCTATGATCGACACACTGTCAGTTGCGTAGGAATCCTTGGATCGAGGTGGTCATTTCAGTATATTACACTCGAGGTTTCGGCAAAGTTTGTGTACGGCCGGGTTGGTTCAAATCCGAAATCAACTGGGCCCTCGGAGGAGAAACACTTATAACTTAAGGACCAGACGTCCGTTTGACGTGCCGTCAACTGAGATGAATTCCTCTTGATGAGAAAGTTATTTTGGATTACTAAAATTGAGGTTTGGATGTAGCTGGAGTATGGTCGGGTTGGTTTTAGATTAAAAAACAACCGGGCCCCTGGAACGAAAAAGACTGTAACTCTCAGATCAGGCGTCCGATTGACGCACCATCTGTCGCATTGGGTTTCTTTTGACAAGATAAAACTTTGGGATACATAAAATCTGGACATCGTGACAGTTTATGTATCAACCCCTTTGGCTTGAAGAGTGGACCCTCATAGAATCGAGCGTGGTGTGTGCAGGAACCCTGGAGATGGTTGCGACTGCGACGATGACGACTATACTTGGATCTTCCATGGGTTCGGCAGCGAGGACAACTGTAATTGGATCCTCCATGGGTTATGAAGTGAGGACGACTGTACTTGGATCCTCCGAGGGTTTGGTAGCAAGGACGACTGTACATGGATCCTCCGTGGGTTTGACAGTGAGGACGACTATACGTGGATCCTCCATGGGTTCTACAGCGAGGACGACTGCACTTGGATCCTCCGTGGGTTCGGCAGTGAGGAAAACTGTACTTGGATCCTCCGTGGGTTCGGCAGTGATGACGACTGTACTGGGACCCTCTTTGGGTCCAACAACGATAAATACTTTTTTTGTGTCCTAAGTGGGTCCGACCGTATGACCTCTGTACTTGTATCCTGAGTGGGTTCGGCAGAGTAGCTGGTCTTGTATCCTATGTGGGTCTAACAGCTTAGCTAGTCTTGTATCCTGTGTGGGTCCAACAACATAGATGAATCGGTGTCTACATCTGATCATCTCTAATGCTATACGAAAGATGTATACCTATGTGAGGTGAGTCTTGACTTTAATCTTTATCAGTGATGTGTTTGACCTACTTTCTTGTGTGGACTGGGTTGTGTTTTCCTATGTGGACTGGGTTGTGTTTTTCTGTGTGGAATGGGTTGTGTATTCCTGTGTGGACTGGGTTGTGTTTTCCTGTGTGGAATGGGTTTTTTTTTTCTGTGTGGACTTGGTTGTGATTTCCTGTGTGGACTGGTTGTACTTGGGCTCGAGAGTTGGAGCCGTTTTGTAACTGATGACTTAGGTATATGTATGGGCATATACCTAAGTAGAGTCGGTTGATACTTCATGATTGTACCTTTCCTTTGTGGTTTATCCTTCGTGGATTCTAAGAGACCTTCGGGGGTCTCAGGGTCCCTACTGAGTATCGTATAATCACCCCTACATTGGCTATGCCCGCACTACGTTGTGTTGGATGTAGACGAAATACATCACCGATCAAGGTGCAGGCTTATGTAGTTGGGCGGTACCCGAAGGTGGACCACTTGGCAGGACGTACACAGAGCGGACATCTGGACTCGAGGAGCTGAGGAGACTATCTATACCCACCCTTCATGTGGTATTTCTATTGGACGACTCTGTGTTTCTATTTTACTTACTACTGTTTCACTTCCTTCCAGTTGTACTGTACTTTCAGTTGGGTTTGTATACTGGACCATTTACTTTTCCGTACTTACCTTGTACCGAATTTTACATAGTGCTTACTTCACTTGCATACTCTGATTTGTATTTATTTAATATATAAAGGAAATTCCTTCCCTTTTTAGGGATTTACACCTTTGGTGCTAGTCGCCAGCCCCTGGCCTATGGAAGGCGGGCTTGGGGTAGTCACAGTATGGGCCCCAGGGACGGGTCGTGACAAATTGGTATCAGAGGAGTCGGTTCTACTGCAAAACTCAGGACTTTGATAATTTCTTCTCTTTGAATAAATAGTGTTAAGAGTATTGAGTGTGGTTTTCAGTCCCGGGAGTCTAGTGTTGGTGCGACGGCCGACGTATCCATACACCAGGACCCTGACCTCTGATTTCCAACTCAGTGCATGAAAACACTGATTGCGTGTGTGTTTCCTTTCAAAAGTTTTCTTTGTGATAAATTTGTTTCATCTCACCAGGTATACTATTTGACCGTGGTGCACCTGTTTATTTTTAGGATGGCCCCATGAAGGCAGCCATCCAGGGATTCTAGTTACGTGCAGGATGGAAGCCCACCGAGCGATGAGGCCTCGGTGCAGGGCCCCATTACAGCGGTGGCACCAGCAGTACCTCTACCCGCTGAGCCATCGAAGCTACCCGCCCCAGCGGCGGAGAGTGCACGCCGCCTGACCGCGTTGAACAAGTTTCGGAGACATAGCCCACCTAGGTTCCGTAGAGAGATAGATCCTCAAGTAGCCGGGGATTGGCTGGAGGCTGTCGTCAGAGTGTTCATATTGGTAGGGACACTAGCAGACCTCATGGTGGTCCATGCCGTGAGTCTCCTGCACGCAGCAGTAGGAGGTAGAGGGACCTCCCAGGCAGAGGTTCGACCGTGATGGTCCGCCGAGAATAGGAGGACATGGCAGAGGGGCTGGCCGATCAGTAGGTGATGGACAACGTTTCGAGGCCTTACCACCACCACCACCAGGAGGACCACCCTGACCGCAGGGAACGACTGGATAGGGGAGAGCTCAGCTTCAGGCAACTGAGGCCAATGACCATAGAACTCTGGGACCAGACGGGCAGGAGCGGAACTAGTTCCAGGCGTAGAGGCCTTTGTTCACGATGCTTCTAGCTTTGTAAATGTCATTGTTTTTGGTTTCTTTGTGTCTTTTTACTTTGAGGTGCAGTAATAAAAGACAGTTGTCCTTGTGATGTTTTCTATCCTGTCCTTTTTATATGGTCGATGCTAAGAGGTTCCGGTTTAAAACTGTTGACTTGACCCTCACTTGTGAGATTCCAACTGGAGGAGACCCAGCAACCATGCACTAATGCCGACAGTGTGACTCAACCCTTGGAGGTGAGAGTAATGGTTAGATCTCTTAGTAGTAGCTTCGAGGCCTTACGACGTCTTCTATGGCATGAATTGTACCATTCATGTCAGGATTGACTGTATGAGGCAAAGAACATGGTTCATCCAGGGAGTGAGACCAGATTTATCTTTTCAGCAGAGAAGAAATCTCAGAATCTCTTTGGTAGAATGTAGACAAAGAAGGGTGGAGATGAGTTCTTACATTTGGCTAGTCTCACCCATTGTTTGTTGAGCGAACGCTTTACAGTTCTATCCAACTCAATAGACTCAGGTGTATCTTCTCTCAGAAGGACATGAACCTGAGACAGCTGTGATGGATTGAATTCCCCCAGGACTATGACTTCGAGATAGTTTATACTCCTGGGGAGGGGATCATTGTAGAAGATGATCTTAGTAGGATATCGGGCATTCAGCTGTTAGGAGTAGCGAGACAGGAGCTGGCCGCGTTCCAGATATCCTTTTTTGATAATGATGGAATCAACACATGTAGAACCAGAGATGGGTCGGGCAAAGATGGAGAAGGTGTAGATCATACAAGAGCGGATGAAGACTGCACAGAGCAGGCATAAATCCTATGTTGATAAGGGATGAGACCACTAGAGTTCGAGAGTGATGACCACGTCTTCTTACAGGTCTCACCTCGATGGGGTCTGCGGAGTTTTGTACGGGGTAGCAAGTTATCTCCGCATTTCATCTGGCCTTTCCACCTCAGATGCACTGGGTGCACGATGTCATCCACATATCTCAGCTGAGGAGATGTGTGCATGACCTATCCTTCATCATCGACCCTGGGGAGCTGGACATCGATGACAGGGAGACCTTCACGGGGTTCCTTTAGAGGTTGAGGATCGACAGGATTAGGTCCTATGAGGACGGTCGATTCCTCTTGTGCGCTTTCGTTGGTAGCACGAGAACCTCCGGGAGATCACTTGGGAGCAGGATGCTCATATGCATGATCGGTACCTCCTTTAGTTCCCTAGTTTGTGTTATAGCTTTACGGGGACGTAAATCCCTGAGGTGGGAGTAATTTAAAGACCCAAAAATTTCAAGGATGTTTTTTAATTTCTTTGGAATTTTACGAGTCTGTGACTTCTGACAACACTTGATTCGAAGGCCCGGTGTGCCCAAAATCAATTTCCGAATTTTAGCTCGAGTACGTTCAGTGAACGAACGAGCGGGTTTTTCTATCTTTTGAACCAATGATCAGAATTGAAATCCGAGGGCACCGATAAACTCACATCGCTGTGGTTCACTTAGGAAAAGCTTAACTTTGGTTGGTAGGAGTCTGAATAAAAAGTTAAATTTTGGACTTTTTGGAAAAATAATAAAATAACTATTTGAGTTATTTTATTCTTCCTTCGACCATTGAGCGACGATTGACAGAACCGAAAAGTAACGACGGTCATTAAATAATCATTTAATGATCTGTTTCTTTTGCTGTGAAACTGAAACACTCTCCTAATTAATGGGGATCTTCTATCTCCCTTCCTTTAATCAATGGTCAACACATTATTAAATGTGGTGATTTAATTTTGGGAGTTTATTTGCATGAGTAATTAAATAATAGGAGGAGCCTATTATTTAATTTTGGGGAAGATATTTCGTTGTGCAAGAGAGATCGGGAGATCTTTGGAGCTTTTGGGAAGAACTCCGGTCTCCGATGAAGAACGACAAAGAATGCCAGTTCCTCAAAATCGACGACGCGCCACCCTTACTCTTATCCATGGAAAGAGAGGAGACACCGATTACTCCTTGGCACGCTCCGACGACACCTACGATCCTCTTCCCTACGATGCCGTCTACCGCGACACCGACGTTCGACATCAATTGTTGAGGTAGGGGTTTAATTTGAGCATGTTTATATTCCCATGATTCTTCCCTCCTAAAATAAAGAATACGAATCAAATCAATATAAAGTTGATCCGTGAAGGTTTTTATTTGTGGGTTCGGAATATTTGTTTGTGGGGAAATTATAGGGAAATTTGTATAAATTTCTTTATGTGATTTATACCCTCGGCAAGGCGTGTAATTGTTGGGTGGTGTTTTCAACCACTAACGTGGTGGGTACGGACTCATGAACAAGTTTTAATCCATCTTTATTTTGTTCTTGATGCACGGAAATAATTGGCGACGATGAAGCGGGACAGCAATGGCAATTGGAGGCCTTCTTAGTGATGTATGGGTCCCGAGACGACCGCAGGCATAGACGAGAGAAAAATCAGACCACTAGAATGACTCCGGGGGCCGGCGGAAGCCCCCAGCGGCACGAGTCACTGGCGCGGCGGCACCCCGGTGAGCCGCCAAAAAAATCCCTCCGCGGATGAAGCCACGACGGTGAGGGCCAGATCCCGCGGCTGTGCGGGATCCCAGGAAGTCGCGGCGCAACCCTGGAACCGCGTCTGCAGAAAGAGGGGGCCGCGCGCCCCACTCGGCTCGCTGGCCGAGCCAGCGCACCCCCCCACCCGGCCGGGCCGCGCTCAGCCGGGCCGGACCCGGACCTGGGTCGGGTCGACCCGGTTTGTGCCGACCCGGGGGGGGGGGGGGGGGTTGGGCGGGGTCAGATCGGGCCTAGACCCCCCACTTCGGACCATTTTCAATCTTTTTCCCATAACATGAGCGACATACCTCTGATAGACGCACCATCAGTTGCGTAGAAATACTTTTATCAATAAAATAATTTCAATATATTACACTTGAGGTTTCAGTAAATTTTGGGTACAGCCAGGTTGGTTCGAATCCGAAACCAACTGGGCCCTTGGAGCAGAAACGCTTATAACTTATGGAATGGACGTCCGTTTGACATGTCGTTACCTGTGATGAATTCCTTTTGATGAGACGTTTATTTTGGAATACTCCACTTGAGGTTTGGACACTGCTGGAGTATGGTATGGTTGGTTTTAGCTTAAAAAAAACAACCGGGCCCCTGGAACGGAAAATCCAATAACTCTCAGACCGGGCGTCCGATTGACACACCGTTTGTCGCATTGGGTTTCTTTTGACGAGACATAACTTTAGGATACATCAACTTTGGACTTTGTGATAGTGGATGTATCAAACTCTTTGGATCGAGGAGCGAACCCTCCCAGAATCGAGTGTGCTATGTGTGGGAACCCTGGAGCTGGCTGCGACAGTGACGATGCTGACTGTACTTGGATCCTTCGGGGGTTATGTAGTGAGGAGGAATATAATTGGACCCTTCGTGGGTTCGACAGCGAGGACGACTATACGTGGATCCTCCATGGGTTCAGCAATGCAGAAGACTGTACGCTGATCCTCCGTGGGTTCGGTAGCGAGGACGACTGTACTTGGATCCTCTGTGGGTTCGGCAGGGAGGACGACTGTACTTGGATCCTCTGTGGGTTCGGTAGTGATGAAGAATGTACTGGTATAATCTATGGGTCCGACAGTGATGACTACTGTTCTTGTATCCAACGTGGGTCTGGCAGTATGACCTCTGTACTTGTATCTTGAGTGGGTCTGGCAGAGTAGCTAGTCTTGTATCCTATGTGGGTCCGACAGCTTAGCTAGTCTTGTATCCTATGTGGGTCCGAAAACATAGATGAATCAGTGTCTACATATGATCATCTCTAATGCTATATGAAAGATTTATACCTGTGTGATATGAGTCTTGACTTCAATCTTTATCAATGATGTGTTTGACTTACTTTCCTGTGTGGACTGGGTTGTGTTTTCCTGTGTGGACTGGGTTGTGTTTTCTTGTGTGGACTGGGTTGTGTTTTCTTGTGTAGACTGAGTTGTGATTTTATGTGTGGAATTATTGTAATTGGTCTCGAGAGTTGGAGACGTTTCGTAGTAGATGACCTAGGTATATGTATGGGCATATACCTAAGTCGAGTTGGTTGATACTTCGTGATTTTACCTTTCCTTTGTGGTTTATCCTTTGTGGATTCTGAGAGACCTTCAGGGGTCTCGGAGTCCCTAATGTGTATCGTATACTCACTTCTGCATGGGCTATGCCTACACTACGTTTTGTTGGATGCAGACGACGGACAACACTGATCGAGGTGGAGGCTTGTAGAGTTGGGCGGTACCCGGAGGTTGACCACTGGGCGGGATGTACATGGAGTGGACGACCAGACCCGAGGAGCTGAGGAGACTATCTGTACCCACACTTTAGGTGGGATTCCCAGAGGATGACTCAGTGTTTCTGTTTTACTTACTGCTGTTGCACTTCCTTTCAGTTGTACTGTACTTTCAGTTGGGTTTGTATACTGGCCCATTTACTTTTCAGCACTTACCTTTTATCTAGTTTTACTTAGTGCTTACATCACTTGCATACTCTGATGTGTTTTTATTTACTATATAACGACAATGTATTCCCTTTTTCGAGATTTACGCCTTCGGTGCTAGTCGCCAGCCCCTGGCCTATGGAAGGCGGACCTGGGGTAGTCACGGCATGGGCCCCGAGGACGGGTCGTGACATGAATAGACACCTAGCACCTATATTCATATTTCAATAAAAAATTGTGTACAAGAGGATATTTACACCTATGTATATATGTGTATATTCTCGTTTATACTTACACACATATGAATCTTCATATATATATATAAATGAACACCTAGAAATAATATTTATATTCATACCACCATGTGTGAATATATAATTAATTGGGGGACATACATTCTATTTTCCTACCTATGAATACCCTTGTATGTCTCTCTTAACAATGACAACTCAGTACCATTATTGTGGTGTATATGGAAGTCTAGAAAAATACTGATAATTGAATAACAATAAAACAAATAAATTTATTTTTATCTACAGTATTGTAAAAAATAAAACCTTATCCAAAACACATGATGAACAAACTTCCCTTGTTAGAAGTTGATTGAAATAGCCCCTATGGGACCCAAAAAACCCTAATCATAATGATTATACCAAAATGAAATCCTAAAAATGTGTTAGGATTCTTCCAACCCATATTCACCCCATGAAAGAGATGAAAATTAAGAAAATAACAAAGTGTAAGGGTGATGAGAACATACCGGTGAATAAAACACCCAAAATCTAGAGGAGAATCGATCACCAGAGGGAGAGGAGGTCGCATAATGGAGGGGATTCAGCTGAGGGGGTTTCACAAGACAAGGAAGATAGGGGAGGGGTGTGTCATTGATAACAGGGGGATGTGGGAGAACCCACTATTAAGGTTTAATTAAAACCATAATAATAATATTATGATTAATAAATATATTAATAATAATTATAATTAAATAAATATTATCATTATTATTCAAAATAAAAATATTATTATTATTATTAAAAAGACAATTAAGGTATATTTTATTTTATTTTTTCCCATTTAATTTAATTTAATTTAATTATTTCTAATATAGGGTTGGCCGCACGGTTTTTCCGTACAATTTATTAGACTGTGTGTAGACCATGCACACCATACTGAAGGGAAAGGGTGATCACATAGGATGGATTCATGTTTGAAAAACCATACTCCAACCCATATACTCAGCTTTATCATTGGATAGATCCATTTAAAATGATTATCAAATAGTTTCCTCTAATAATGAATAATCAATTCTCCACAATGAGAAGGGTTCACTATCACGATTAGGCCTCACACGGTATGTGAAAAACCGTGACCAGACCATCAAAAATGACAAAAACCATCCAAAGACTCCGAAACTAACAAATATACATTCAGAACTCGAACCAAACCATTAAAAAAAATACAACATCAAGAAAATTATAAAAATAAAGACAAACTATAGTTGGTTTGTAACAATTATCCCCACAAAAAAATTGTATGCCCATAAATTCACCTAGATGAATGAGGAACAAAACTAAAACCTAAAAGAACATGATCCCAAACAAAAACATGAACCATGGTGTGACTTTTTAACTCCAAAAGTCACTCATGAACAACTATAGAGATAGGCACGAGAAGAGGAACCACATGGAAGAGAGTATGTTCTCTTTACCAAAAAACTCCCACTTGCTTGAAAATTGTTGAAACACTTAGAAAGGGACTACTCTTGAACTAACAATATGAAACATAATAGGAACCCACAACACATACCAACCAAGGAACCCTTGTATAGTCCATCCATCCCAAAAAGTTGTCCCAACAAAGAACCCCAAAAAATGCATTGATAAAATCCATGATTCATAGTGTTTAGAAATTAGAACAACACAAAACTAAAACCAATACAGAATGAGAATTACTTTAAAGGGTTCACACCTATAAAGAAAAGACAAAAAATGTTCTAGAAAAATAACACCAATCATTCTTACAAACAAGGATGAGATTAAAAAAATGTATATAATAAGTAAAAAAATCCTATATCCTATTTATAAAATAAAGGAACCTTCAAGAGATAATAATGTTGTAATAAATCTACACAGACCAACCACATTCCAGTAAGGGAGATGAAATATAGACCACGGTCCTCCATACCCACCAATTTCTTACTGCCTCAAAGACTTTACTCTGAGACATATAGTTAGAGACCTCATGTATGAAATTGTATTTTTCCCTCTATTTATGAGCCTATAATCTTAAAATAAAACTAATTATTTTTATAGTGTTACATACAGAACCCATTCAGATGAAATAAGAAACAATGCCTAATGAAACATCCTTTCATAAGGCACCACAAATGAGACATTTTTAATTTTTTCAAATAATTATTGTGGGAAAAAAACTGATAAAACCTAGATGAGTTACAATGTTAGGAAATAATCTGGATAGACCACTCCATTCAGAAACTAGGTAGAGTTATCAATCAGAAAAAAAAATAAGAGAATCACTGATTCAGAATTTTCTAAATAACTCAAACAACTTATTTTTTGGAATTTACAATCCACTAAATGATGACCAAAACTGATTTCCAAACCCATCATTAATTTAAACATAAATGAAGTCATCATAGATTTTGACTATTTAATCATTAATGGAATGTTTTTGGGACATACTCAAAATCAAGTAGAGCAGATTCGAATCAAAACATATCATAAAACAAAATTGAACACATCAATTACAAACCAGAAACCAAACAAAAATCACCATTATACCTTATTTTCATCATTTCAAAATCAAGATACACAAAATATTATCCCAAATATGAATAGAATACACTTAAAAATTCCTCAATATATTTTTTAAAAAAGTAAATACCAATTTCTAAAAAATATTAGAAATGAAAAAAACTAAATAACCTCCATTGGTATTCCATGAAGTCTCAAAAATTTATGTCCCTGTTTTAGCTCAAGAACCCATCCATAGATACCACCAAATATCCACAATCCCGAAGAGTACACATCATTCATATAAATACTAAGGATAAATTAAAAACATTTCTCATTTCCAAAAATTGATCCTCCAACCTAAATCCAAAATCCAAATGCAATTTGATGTCTCCCTATATAATTAAAGAAACACATATGAAAATCCCAATGATATATTAATTTCACATTCCAAAATGTGCTTCCAAAATCACAAAATATTTTCTAAAATATCTATCATTTTCTCTTGGAGACACCACATCCGGTCAAAAGAAACCATTCCTATAAATAAAATTTATTAAAAAAAAAATTTCCTCCCCAAGGGAAATTTATTATTTTTAAAATTACATTCCTAAAAACAATTTTAATTTTTTAAATACACTCATTCCAACAAAAACTAATAAAAAAATAACTCATACCAAAATAGCAAGATTTTTGAACTAGTGACTATGACTAACTAATCAACATGGCTTAGAAGATTATGCACCAAGAGTGCATCAACCACAAGAAGTATCTTAAACCATGTTCTCAAGCTACACATGGTTCATTACTCTACTAATTCTCATCACATGAAACCAAATCACTTCTATTTTAATCCCATATATACACAGAATAATCAAAAAACTCAAATCCTGGAATACTCTAGAAAACCTAAGGAGTTGGAGACGTAAGGGTTCATGAATTCATTATTATAAGAACCCATAATGTGATGATACTTCTAATATATTATATCTAACACACAAAAACAAGGTCCTACTATGATAACATTTTTTTCATGAACCAAATAGGATCAACCTTGAATTGATCACCCGAGCTAGCCTACGACATGTCCCCAGAGGAGTTCCCATTATTCTTAGAATGAAAAATAGTGTCTGGCTTCAAAATAAAACAACAAGGAATGATTTAGATAATAAAAAAAATATAAACACTGATAATAGAAAATGAATATAAGTACACATACCTCTATTTGAGCATGCATGTCATCGCCAACCACTAATCCAAAGTCCCTGCACGATGAAGAAATCAAATAAAGAAGATACACTGGAGGCTTAAACCAGAGATAAAACAATATATGTCAGTATTAAAATTTAGTAGGATTTCCCAAAAAATAAATTTCCAATTCATTTCTATAAAATAAAAGAGTTATTAATATCACGTTTTTAATATACTGATATGAAAATAAGTTTTTTTACAAAATAATTATTTAAATGAAATAATTAAAATCCAAATATCTCATTATTTAAAACATTATTTTCAATTAATAGAATCTTTTAAATTTAAAAGGAATACTGAAATACCTAAATAAAAGTTTATTAACATTAAAAAATGAAAAAAGTTGGGAGGACATTCATTCATTCAAAAAATTAATTTTAAAACTATTAAAGAAAATAAAACACTAAATTTTTTTACAATGAAACACCATGAACCATGAGAAGATAATAAGATCACAAAATATAGGAAATTAGATAACATTGAACAAGAAACTATAGTAGGAATGCCAACTTAATATTTTGCCGCATATAATCTACTACTGGGGACAACACGAGAATGCCTATGAGATTTGAGGAAAATCCATAACATACTAAAACCCAACTCATACCATATGAATGCCCTTCTTAATGACATAAATCCACCCACATACATGTTTTTACCCTACCTAGCCTAACTGAGGGGGAAATTCCAAAATCATAGTATGGTACAACTAAGGGCCACTAGCCTGTGGGGAATTCTTAAGTAGTGCAATAATCACTCTCAAAAAAGATGAATATGAAAGGGTACCCTTCTTCTAATAGGGTGTGAACGATTGGTTCATAATCACTTATGGGGGATCACACAGTTTGATCCAACTCACACTCATACTGTGAAAAAGGCCAAAAACCACCCAAAGACTCAAAAACTAAAAAAAATTACGTTGGGATCTAGACCTGAATAAAAAAATCCAAAATAATGAAATGTAAAAAAATAATGTGAAATCATTTTCATGGTGTGACATAATTCATGTTCATCATCAATTTAAATATTTAATGATGGTTTGTAATGATAATTTGAATTTCCATAGAATATCCCAAGTGTATAAACTAGGAGTATAGAAAAGGCCTATTTTCATGCTCCATGTGATGATTGATTCAACTATAATACACCCTATTTAGAGATATTACCCCTCAGTAAATTAGTATTATAGCTACATCAACTTGTAGAATCCAAATAGGAATACAATTTCGTGGAAACGACTCACTCTATGATTTACAAAAATTTTAGTACATTTGTTAATATTGTGACTATACTTAGACTCATACCCAGAGAAATACATTTTCATATCCTTAGAAGTATTCGTAGGAGTGTCACTAAAGTTTTATATTCTTAGTTTTTAATTTTTGGATAAACCCTTCCATTAATAACAACAATAGCGAAACATGTTTTTTTTACATTGAAATTAAGTATTTTTGGATGTATATTCAATACATTAAACAAAAACATCACTGAGGATGATAATAGTTTAGTGTATTTGGAGAATAGGTGCACAATATTTTTATCTAGTGAAATATAATCCATGTTTCCCATAATGATCTTCCCATTAGTAGTATACATAAACATAACCTATATAAATGTTTTCTTTATAACCTGTAAAAAAGAAGAATAAAAAAGGGCGAGATTAGATTATTATTAAGTGTAAAAAATGGGAATACATAAGAATAATTTGAAAGTGTGGGTTTTAGAAAACAATCAGAATATTTTATGAAAATACCCTTCAAATCAATGATAATAATATAGAGTAATGGAAAAAAGATTCACAATTTACAAGTATTGAATCAAAATGGAATAAAAGAACATGATCTATGATAGTATAACATTACCATCTATCAAATATTTGGGAAATATACATCATATTATAACATTGGGAACATGTATAAATAGATATGGGATCTCTCATTATTTTGAGTAGATGATGTCAATTCCTCACATAACAATATGGACATATAGCGTGTCCATACATAAAATTGCCGACATGAAAGGCATGTCACCAAATAATATTTTGAACATGTATTTAGGCTCATAGATAACATTGGGGACATGTAATCGGGTTTTCACATAGCACTATGAACATGACTTAATGGTCCAGGACTAAAATCACTATAGTCAAGGTTAACTTCAATGACCATTATAATATAAAAATTTACTTACTGAATTGGGTTCACTCTCTATTCATGTCATATATCATGATATATAAATCTCTACCCAATGCATTAGAGGGAGATATAGTTCCCACCCCTAACATAATTAAAATCATGAAAATTTGTTCAATAAGACAATAAAACAATCAATATACCATAAAACATGAAATTAATGTGTATAATAAACATTTCATCATATCATGGCCTATTGAAAAGAGACAGGTTTCATAATCATTTCACCATATCAAAACCTGTAAAAGAAACATGATTCAAAAATAATTATATCATTTAATATCCTATGTTGGATAGATGGGTTTAATAAACATTTATTATTAATAAACCATCAAGATAATGAATAAGAATGCTATCCTTGGTTCATATCCCCATTAACGAACATGTAACATAAAAAGATGACATCTTATACGGAAAATAAGTTTGAATGATTACATGGGACATCTCATAAGGAAAAAATATTTTCATTAAAATTAAATAATCAAGAAATAATTTGTTTTAAATAATATTCCTTAAGTATAAAAAAAATATAAAGGAATCCTTAAAAATCATGTCAACATTTTCATTAGGAAAGTAACATTTCTTCTTTTTAAAACCCCTTTTAAAACATAAATCATTTTGAAAATCCATCTTAATTTTAGATTATTAATTTAAAATCTAATAAGATACTAATATTAATTTTTTCATTATAAATGTTATTATAAAAATTTTAATTTAATCATGAAATCATTGAACGATCATGAAAGAAAGAACCATTGTTCATCTCATTCTTTTAAAATAAATGATTTTTTACATTTATGATAAAAAAATAAAGGAAATTTGTTTTTAAAAATAATTAATATTCCTTTAAATATATTTTTGTAAAAGTGAAACATGGGTAAAAATTTCATTAGTAAATCATCTAGAAATTTAAAAAAAATTATTTAAAATATTTTTAGAAAACATTGTTTAGGAACATAATTGTTTTTCGATCCAAAATAAGATTATTATTGAAAACATTCCTTTTAAAGTATTCAGTACATGAAGATAGTAAATTGAAGGAAAACCATTAATTTTCAAGAAATAACCATATTACAATAATAATAATGTGTTTATATAGAGACAAAACCTAATCTTTCTAAATTTAACTCATAGTCATAAATAATCATTATAAATGAAAACATTATAACATAAAACACATACCACATTTGTAACCTTGAAACATAATCCAATTTAAGGAATAAACTAGAATGGAAAATTAAAATATTGATGAAAAATAAATTCATGATATTACATTAATTTTTTTTTATTTTCTCGTCATTATGAAATGTTGGTGGATAAAATAATATATGTTAAAGAAGGAAAATTTAGAGAAAAGTAACGTAGCACATTGGTAACATTTGAACCGAAAATCAAATTAATGAGTGATACTAAAATTTAGATGTATGTACTTATAATTTAAATGTAAAAAAAACCAATGATTGGTAGTATATACACAACATATAATAAATTGTCTTTTAATATGGAATGAGTATAAGAAAAGTAAAAACATTAGACAAAAATCCATTACCATAAGTATTGAATTCCATTATACACATTAAAATATCATATATAATAAATAAAAGTATATTAGAAAGATATTAAATAAACATATTAATATACATCATACCATATATTATTCTCTTATGTCATTTTATTACTCATTTTTTTACAATTCCAAGTTAATGTTACACTTTTGGGATATAACCGCTTTGTTTTTCATATTTTTCATGATTTGTTTTTTATCTTCACAAATTGGTCAAGGTTTCACCATATCCATAAATATAAAAAATATATGAATTTGATATTTATATTCATTATATCTTTATTTTATGTAATTAATTAAATATATAGATTGAAAATGATATATATTGTTCATGGAGAAGTTATGTTGTAGGTACGCGTGGACATAATTTCAAATTTATTTTTTATTTAAAGAAAATATTAAAATAATATATTAGAAATGAATAAATTTTTTTATGTCACATAAATAACATATTATAACTAATTCCATCCCAAATACCTTCAATTAAAATCATGAAAAATTACATTGTTTCGCAAGGCTGTAGTCTACCGTACACACGAGTGTCATTAGAGTATTCCAAAAAAAGGTAGAATATAAATTAATGAGAGAAATAATAATTAAAAATATTAATAAAATAATAAATATAATATATAGAAAATAAATAAATCATTACAACATCCATGAGAGGAGGGAATGGAATAAAATTATATCGTTTTATTAAGAGGTAATCTGATGCAAACCTAGAAAATGATTTCGTATCCCATTTGATGGATGTGGATATAGTTATAGGTTATTATGTTGATATAAAAAAGAACTTAGTATATAGAAAATAATAATTCTATTATATAATCTTGGTATAACAATAATTTAATGTAGTGGAAGAGAAAATAAAACAATAGAGATCACTGATGAATGTTGTCTCTTCTTAAATTATCCTCATTTGTTTTTCACTAAAGACATTATTAGTTTGATTTATATACAAAATAATGTTTATTTAATGATATTAGAATTTTTAATTTATATAGGTTTGTATTTTCTGATCCAAAAGGGTGTGGAGGTTTGAAGAAGGGGGAAGAAGTGGTGGCATTTGATATTTGAGGTGAGTTGCACATATTTAATTTTTTAAAATATTTAATTATAACCATGTTGTTATCAGGAAATAAGACTTAAAAATGAACCATTATAGAATCTATAAGATATATGGTTGATATATATCATGAAAATAGGTTTTTGAAATAATTTTTTGTTATTCACAACTCTTACCTTCCTAGTTTTACCCCTAATAAATCATTTTTTACTTTAACTCTGTTAATTAATTTTACTTCATTCAATATTCCTTTTTGTTCAAAATTATGTTGAACATATTATGTAATATAAATTATTATGATTTAAAATGTATATTCTATTTTTTCAAATACCATTAACATAATCAGAATATATTAATTTAAAATTAATCCCCAAGACATGTTGATACAATGTTCTTTTATAGACAATTTGATCAAAATTTTACAATGTTTTTATATTAGAATCCAATATAAAAGTGATTCAAATAATCTAAATCTTATTAAATAATTTATAATTGAACTAACATAACTTTAAATAAATTTTTATTTTTATTTATTATTAAAAATGAAATAAATGAAAATGTTGTTTTAAATTAAAATTCTCTATTTTTCAATTTTTATCATAGAATGAAACTTTATAGAAATATATATAAAATTCACTGAAAGATAATTTTTTACTGTATAGTTTAAAAGATATTTTTTTTTTCCAAAATATAATTCCTATTAGTGGTAAAAACGTATTTTAATATAAGTGATCTAAAGTAAAACAAACATGTTTTTAGAAAAAATATATATTTTAAGTGTAAAGTAGGATTTATTATAATATATTTCCTAAATAAACATTATATGATCATAATATTGAACATATAATATATAAATTTCATTTAAATAATTCACCAAAATTCATTTTTAATGTAATTATTTTTGAAAATGATAGTTTTGAGAAGTAATTTTTCTTTATATTAATATGTTTATATTATAATTTCTAATCAATTGGTCAATGAAGTATGTGTAAACCATATTTTCATAATTTAGTTTATACTATTAATTCCCATTATTATAATGGATAAGTGACAAATATTAAATTAAATAATTATAATTCAATGTATTTTATTTTTTTTAAACTCAGTCATTCATGTAATGAAGACAACACTCAGTGTTGCGTGTAATGAAAGATAAACACAGTGTTTTTTGTAACTCAAGATAAACTATTTATTTTATATGACACAAAATATTGAGAATATTGTATTTTTTTTTAAAAATGCAGTTCATAAAATCATATTTATTTATAATTAATTGCGTATATTTCCTGATATAATAGATCAAATAGGTTGTATATCCACCATGTAATTGAAATTAGTTTCACAATACAAAATATTTCTTGGGGAATGTATTTTGAGATGAATAGACCCTTAAAACAATAGAAAACATAAATTAAAGGCCCCTAGATAGATAAGAATATTAAATTAATTTTAAATATTCTAAATAATTAGAGTACCCTATGGTAAAATATTAATTGTTAATTAGATGATCGTTAAAGAATAAAATTAGTGTGAAATAAATTTTTATTTCTAGGAGGTGAAATTTTGAAATATGAAACCCTTAAGATTATTATTGACATCCAATATTGTTATTGAATAATATATATATATATATATATATAAACATATTTAATAATATATTTTTTAATATTTATAACCATTTATAGAATCCATTTATAATAATTGTCTATATTAATATTGGTTAGTTATTATCTACTTTTGATATCATGGGTGAGTAATCTTGTTCATTTTGAACATGTTTTGTATAAGAAGTATCATTTTTAATTTATTATCCAAAATTTCAATAATAAAAAATTTTAAAATATATTTTCAGTTATGTTTTATAAATACTAGTACTCTGCCCATGCGATGCACGACACTATAAAATAATTCTTATTATTAACTATAGATTACTATTTATAAAACATAATAATTTATATTAATATTGAATATATTTGAAAAGAAACTAACATACAGAATAAGGAATAATAGTTACTAACAAAGGAACCAATGGTGAAACAGAATGAAAATTAATAAAGAATGTTATGTAAACAAATAGGTTCAAATATGTTTACATTTGATAATTAAATTATATTAGGTAAAAAATATGTAAATGAGAGAATTCTGAATAATGTGGTACATTTTATTTAGAAGTCCAAATTAAACTATTGTTTTACGTTACATGATAACATTTCAAGTAAGGTAAATGTAAGATAAAATGTAGGGTAAATAAATCATGTCAATGTGTTACATAGAATTAATTCCACTACATATTTATAGCTAGTTTACTTATATGTTACTTGTATTATTCCGTAATAACATCTCATTATTTAAGATAACATAGTTTCTTTATTCCTTATAATACAAAGGTCAAGAAATTACCAAAATTTTAAAAAGTAACTAATTTTTCATTTAAATTGTACTAAAATTATAGGTACTCATCTCAGTACATCATTGATATACAATACCTCATGGTTCCATATAAATTGAAAAACATATTTCCAAAATAGAACAATACTTTCCACATAGGAATGATGAAAATAATTGGGAGAAAATAGTGGAAACACATATCCTTTTAATAACTTTCCAGAAGATCAAATGCGGGAATGGAATATAAAACACCCTCTCGTAGCTAAACATTTGAAATATAAAATAGAAATATCTATCTAGATCCTCCCTTTGAAATCACCATTTGGAACCACCCTAGGAATATCATAATTTGGAACCAAAAGACAGCATCTGAATAATTTACTTGCTAAATCAAATGAGCAAAAACATAACCACTTATGTCACCAATCATAACAGAACACCATTTCATTTATAAATTGGTAAACAAAACCATAATTCTAGTAGCCTCTACCAGTGGAGTTAAAGAGAGTCACAAAATTTTCAAATAATAGGGCATCTGTAGAAATATAATGTGAGGTGTTATCCAGTAGCCTGTCATCTATAGAAATAAAAGGTGAATTTTATCCAGTAGCCTGTAATAAACATGAAAGAATTTGAATAAAAACCTGAATAAAAACTAACCTTGATAGTGGCACACAGGATTAGAATGATCACATAATTCATCCCCTTGATGTATCAAAGCCTCTTAAAATCCAAAGACCCACACTAAATGACACCATACTAAGGAAAATGCAGTGAAAATTTAAAAAGATTAAAAAATAGAGTAAAACAATATAAGGAAATGTAGGTGGAATTGGAATGGAAGAAATGATATTCAATGGGGGGGATGCAGTGGAAGAAATGATATAATGTAATGGTAAATGAAGTGAAAAAAATGATGTGTAGGGTGTAATGAAATAAAATGCAGGGAAAACATAATTTATTAACAAAACAAATAAATCGAAGTAAATAAAAATGAAATTACTGAAAAAACCGGAATCTATATTGGAAGATAGCCAAACATTTACCACAATAATTGTGATTAACTTCATGCTAACATGTATCTTTTAAATGAGTATTAACAAACAGAATCCATCTCAATCAATCTCGTCTCGTTGTCACTATCAACATTGATCTAAAATGGCCCAGGTGGTAGATTCTTCCATAAAACTGGTATGTTGAACTTTACAATATGGGTTAGAAAAAACACACGCACTTAATGACACTATACTAACCTCCAACATATTTTGGATAAGGGATAAGAAATGAATCCTACATGAAAGATGTAACTTAACATTACCTATCAAAAGGAAATAATCTTGAAGATAGAAGGTTAGGTTTTACCTTATGATTCAATGCTACATACCCAGCCTTCTAGATATATTAATACAAGGACATTAAATGGGAATATTTCCATCTTATGTTCTAATAAAATAAAAGATAAACATATTAAAATATTTAAGTAGTAAAATTATAGGAAACAAATGAGATAAAGGAACCACATAAGTAATGGAATGAATTCAATAGAGCATTAATCCAAGAAATAAAATGGAATCTATAATCATATATTTTATAGAATTTGCAAGCATATGTTTTATGGAATGAAATAGTACATAATTAGACAAACACATAGAAGTTCAATGAATAGGGATTCATTTAGTACATACTAAATACAGATACAAAAGCATCCATATCAACCTAATATGGCAATCCTATGAAATATGGAAACACTTATGCTTGAAAAATATAAAAATTATTTTTCATATGTAAGCTATAGAAAAATTATATATGAGGACTTGGGAAACACTTGATAAAAAAATGTAGAAGTAGCTATATATGAGTCATCTGGGAAAACATACATATAAACAGTATGGAAAATAAAAGAGAATAAAGAAACTGTAAAATGTTTATGGAAATAAAATAAAACATATTTTAAATTGAAAAAAATTACCAGAAAAACACCAGAATGGGGCAAAAATGTTCATGCGACTATATATGATTAATCTAGGACAACTTACATATAGATTCATTTAAATATAGATAAGAAGATCGTCAGTCTCTCTTGTGAGAACGACATCGCCACCAGGCCCCTAAGTTCAACATATACTATAATAAATTTCCATGATCAATGAAAAAGAACTAACTTATGGATGATCCAACCAAAATTTCTGTGAAATTTTATAAAACCGAAAACTATAAAGTCATGTATAGAATAACCCTGATTCAAGTAGGGACATTACATATCTAGAGTGTATCTTCTGGCCAATAGGAATGACTCAATTCTAGATTGGAATATAAATATAGCATAAGCTATAAATAAAAAAATTGGATATATTAAAAACTAAACTCACCATTCTAGCAGCATTAAGACACCTCCACCATGGGATACACCATCAGTGTTTTAAATACCAGAGATTCAATTGAATCATGGTTAGAAATAATTTTTTAATTTTGTAACAATAAAATATATATGAATTTATATATAACAGAATATATAGATAAAAAATTTGAACCTATAAAAAACCAAACTCACCATTCCAGTACTACTTAATTAACTCCACCATGGGACTCACCACGAGTGTTTTGAATCCCAGAGAGGTAACAAAATTAGGGTTAGAAATACTTTTATACTTTTGTAACAAAAAAATAGATAAGAATATAAATATAATAGATTCTATAAATAAAAATAATGTTTCCATGTAATTTTAGCCAATGTCTACTTCACAAATATATGAAATTTCTTTAAATTGCTTAAAAACTAGAAAATATAGGTATACCAAACATTTTCATCTAGTTCAATTTAATCCAGTGTAAACTAACAAAATAAAAAAGGAAATACGATCATTTAATTTTGACTATAAAAAAGACAACCTTTCTTGCTGAAAAAAAACATTAGGAATTGAACATTTTTGTAGAGGAGAAAACAACCAAAACAACACATACTTGCCCATTGAAGGAAAATTCAAGTGTTGTGAAGTAAAACTCAAGAAAGAAAGGAAATAATTTAATAATTTTGTAACAATAAAATAGATATGAATTTAAATATAACAGAAGATATATATAAAAAATTTCAATCTATAAAAAAACCAAACTCACTATTCTAGTAGTAGTAAAATACCTCTACATGGGAAACACCACGGGTGTCATGGGACATAATTTTCAAAACTGTTTTCCTCTTCCATGCTGCAATTTAAAAAAAAGAGCATATATATTTATAAACATAATGAATATTTCTTAAAAAAGAAAATCAAATACAAAAAAGTAACAGACATATGAAAATAGGAATAAAAATATACTTTGAATGAATGAAAAGCGAAGTTGGTGAGTAAAAATTCGCATGGAATTTATTTTACCTAGGATATAAAGGGACTGATGCAATGGGTTAATAAAAATTTTGAAGAATTTGATAATGAAAATGGATGAGAAATGGAAAATCTAATAATCCATAGCCAAATGAAAAATCAAAATAAATAAAAAATAGAGAAACAATGCGATAAGAAATTGATAAAAAGAAAACACACATGATGGAAATGAAAGGTTGAATTAAAGGATATGAACTAAATAAATCATACCAGATGACTTAAATCAAAGGGATGCTGAATAAAATAATTCATCATAGTTCAAATAGTGGAATGTGAAACTTCTTGGACATGAAGGCGTGAATAAGAGGTGGCCATCTGAAAGAAAATAAAATAACAGGTTTATAACCTTAAATATTCACATAAGAATAATATCATAATAGAAAATATTGGGTTTCATATCTTGAAATCAAAAATATAATATTAATAAAAAACCATAAAGAAAATAAAATGATCGGTGAAGAATACAACAAAGGACTATATTTTTAAAACTGTGATACAAATCTATAATGAGAGTCAATAAACACAACAAATGGATAAATAATAGAATAATTATGCTAATATAACCTCTATTGGATAGCCTAGTACCACAACCTGCATATGTTCCACCTCTGTATAGACTCACATGCTTCATACGATCTATTAGAAACATCTGGGCACTGAAGAAACACCAAATCTGTCAAAAATATTTTCCCATGGTGAACCAGTTGACTATCATACTATAGCCAGATGAAAAATCTAAATAAAGGAAAATTAGAGAAACAACGAGATAAGAAATTCAAAAAACAAAACACAGATGATGTAAAGAAAAGGTTCACTTGAAGGATATGGATTAAAGAAATCATACCAGATGACTTAAATCAAAGGTAGGCTGAACTAAATGATTCATCATAGTTCAAATGGTGGAATATGCAACTTCTTGGACATGAAGGCATGAATAAGATGTGGCCACCTGAAATAAAATGAAATAACAGGTTTATAACCTTAAATATTTACATAAAACTAATATCATCATAGAAAAGATTGGGTTTCATATCTTAACATAAAAAATATAATAGTAATCAAAAAACCATAAAGAAAATAAAATGATAGGTGAAGAAGACAACAAAGGACTATATCTTAAAAATTGTGATACAAATCTAGAATGAGAGTCAATAAAAACAACAAATGGATAAATAATGGAATAATTATGATAATATAATCTCTATTGAATAGCCTAGTACCACAACCTGTATACGTTCCACCTCTTAATAGACTCAAATGCTTCAGCCAATGTATTACAAACATCTGGGCACTTAAATAATACCAAATCTGTCAAAAAGCTTTTCCTATGGTGAACCAGTTGACTGTCATACTATAGCCAGAGAAAAATATAAAATGAGATTCAATGAAAAAAAACAAATAGAAAAATAATGGAAGAATTATGATAATATAAATTCTATTGGATGGCCTATTACCACAACCTGCGTATGTTCCACCACTGTATAGACTAACATGATTCAGTTGATCTATTAAAAACATTTGGGCACTAAAAGAACACCAAACCAGTCAAAAATATTCTACTAGGGTGAACCAATTGACTATCATACTATAGCCAAGAAATATACCTTGTCGAATAAAATAATGGGGGTACCTTAGATGGTGAATATAATCTGGAAACTATAGAGGGGCGAGTGGAATGGCGGTGGGATGTCAGTTGTGGAGGAAGAGAAGACGACTGGAGATGCCGAAGAAGCTCAATGGTGAGGAAAATGTTGAATGGTTGCGGGATGTGGAGGATAGATAACTAAAAATGTAGTGGGAACCCTAGAACAGCTAACAAAAATTGCTGTCAGGAGATGAGAGGTATCGCGAGCATTAACCCATGGAGTAGAGGAGATGAATAATGAGGAAAACGACACTGGTTTGTGGGTACCATCGATTAGAGGGGAGGGGAATCGCCGAAGGATGAGGGAGGCGGTGTTGAGAGGGTTGAGAGGGGTCAGGGATGGAGATAAGGATGGGAGTTGAGGAAGGGAGAAGGCGAGGGAGGCGGTGTCAAGAGGGTATTCGAAGATTGAGGGTTTTGTTAGCAATACTTCACGACGGATGCAGGAAACCCTAAGCAGGAGGAAACAACCGATGAAGCGCTGTGGAAATGGTAACACGTTCGAGGGGAGCCCATATTTGGAAACAGGTAAACATACAGTTAGTTGACGTGTTCACATATGGAGGTGACACATATGCTGGAAGAAGCCATATTTTGTATAGATAGTAGATTTGTACATTTATTACTTTATTCTAGTATAATTTTGGTTTCGATCCATAATGAATAAATCATCATTGGGCATATTTCGATGATTATTAAATCACATAAATTGGTATTAAAAATAACAATATAACTTTCATTTATCCAATTTTAAATTGAAAAACAATCATTATTAACTTATTTAAATCATTAGTACAAGAAATTCAATTAATATCATCATCCATGATATAGATTAACTACATATTCCAAATATGTGGTTAAATAGATCCATATAAGAACATACCATATTTGATGGTGGATTATGATATGATTTAGTTTTAATATAATTAAAATTGATTGATATCTAACTTATTTATATTTTATTAGAGTGATATATCATAATTGAAAATATTTACAATATGAAGATAACATATATAATGTTATAAAATCGTATGAAAAAATTAGTTTTCTTCACAGAATCCTCTTTCAGACGGTTGAATTTACCATGATTTTTTTTCATATTATTAATTGGTTGAAAAGTTATCATTCAATAAATACCAAAAAACTATAATCATTATATTTATCCATTAAACCCTTTCCCATGACCACCAAAACGGTGGTGAAGATAAAAACTAAAATCAATCGTTCTACGGAGGAGGTAGTCCTCACATGTGCGTGGTTGATGATTTAATTATTACATAGATTAGAAGAAGTGTAAATTATGTCTTATCCTTTATAATACTAGAATATGTTGTAAATAACATAATTATATATTAAATTGAATAATATTACTATTTAAATAATGTTGTAAAGGAAAATAAACATGAATCCACGTAGAGGTGGTAGTCCGCACACACAGACGAATATGGTTTTTTATTTCACTTTGAGAAAAGAAGAATGTAAGTTAATATTTAATCCCTAATAATAATACAAGAATGTAAAAAATAATGTTTTCATTATATAATTATAATAGAAATAAATTATGATAGGTAATATATGAAATAAAATAAATTAAGTAAAATTTTTACAGTCATTGAGGATTTAGGATTTCCCTTAGAGGATACCTTGGAAAGGGAGGAATTTGTATAATATCATTTATACAAAAGCATAATATATTGAATTAATATTAAATTGGAATTAATAAGGGTCTATTTTCAAGAGTAAAAAATATTTTTTAGTTAAATATAAGTGGTGGATATTGGAACCTTTTATATGTTCTGAAAATAACATTTGTACGAATATTATAATTCAATATAAACAAGGAATATGTTTGACAAGTTAAGTTGGCCCAAAAATGTAAAATAATTGAGTTTTTGATGGGAAATATCTTATAATACAACAAGAATACATTTTTTATAATTTGTTTGTCATGAATTAAAGTCCTTTTATAATAGAGGTTTCACATTTATCGTTTTTTGTTCAACCGTGGTATCTAGTTTTTACTAAGGTAATTAATTTTAATGAATAAAAATAAAATGGTACATGTCAAATTTTTTTATCTAGTAATTCATAATATTATATCATCTTTATCAGATGAAATTAATTATTATAATAAAATTTACTTTTAATGATAGCATATGTAACACGTAAAAACATATTTTTAGAAAAAGTTAACTTTTAATGATAATATATATATCTGATAAAATTTATAATTTAATGTTTTCTATTGATATAAATTTATTAATTATATATTAAATAAATTTTTAATAGAATTAGATGAATGATTAATAAAAATTAATATTTAATAAAAAAAGTAAAATAATTGTTTCTTTTATTAGAATATATTACTTTTGTTCATAAAACTTTAAACATTGTTTTCAAAAATTCCGAATTGAATTTTGAATTGTATAGTTGTAATAATTATGGAAAGGGAAGGCGATGTCCCTGGCTGGGAGGGTTTGCCTCGTGAATTCAGTGATAACATCGAAATTTGTCCACTCTTTCTCCATTTACCGATGGCCGAGGGGTCTTTTCAAGGAGCTTTAGTGCATGATACGAAATTTTATATGGATGGGGTCACCACATGAGAGAAAGCTAATTACAGTGGCATGGAAGGAGTGTATCAAGCCTGTGGAGCTGCGGGGTCTTGGGCTCAAAGATCTTCGAACTTTCAATGATGGACTGATTGGGCAGTTCACTTGGAGCTTGCTCTCTACTGAAGCTGAGGATGATTTCCTTTCAAATAGATTCACAAGGAGGCTGATGAATGGTTACAAATGGCACCTTGCTTCATCGGTTTGGGCCTCTATCAAACAGGCCTATGTCAGAATTATGCATGATACCCGATGGTTGGTTTGCAGGGAATCCACTCTGAGTTGCTGGAATACAAAGTGGCTCTCACAACCTCTTTGTGATTTAAATGTGCCATATGAAGTAGCGAATTTGTCAATTTCCAGTTTTCTCTCACAAATACAATCTGCCTCTCTTACTGTTCCAGTGCAGGTGGAGCATGAAATCACTAATTATGTCTTTATGGAGCAGGATACCCTGATCTGGACAATTTGCAGGACAGGACAATTCAACAGCAGGGACTACTACAGGACTATCTGTGGAGGTCATTCCTCTGCCCCTTCTTGGCTGCTGAAATTTTGGGTGCGCTTCATCAGACCCTCCAGATTTTTTCTGATTTGGAGGATCTGGAAAAACCGTCTTCCCACATCTGATGCTTTCAAAAGGACCGGAGTTCAGATGGCTTCCATGTGTTCTGTCTGTAAGTCTGATGAGGACTCCTCTCAGCACATCTTTATGGATTGTTCTTATGCAAAGCAGCTTTGGGCCTATATTTACTCTGTCTTTGGGGTGGATTGGAGTCCATATGGTTCGGTTACCCAAATGCTTTCTGCTGCCGCACAAAGCAGATTTAGTGAGCATATTTTTAACCTATTTTTGGCTGCAAATTCTGCTACTGTTGCTTTCCTTTGGGAAGCTCGGAATGGAGAGACTTTCTCTGGTGTTTGCCCCACTCTTCAGCAAGGAATTATGGCGATTCACAGGGATGTTTATGCTGCCTCTTGTGTGCAGGCTGGATCAATGTCTAACACAGTTGCGGACCTTCAAATCTTGCACACACTTGGGATTGCGGGGCGACCACGTTTGCCCCGGATGCTGAAATATATTAGATGGATACCACCCATCGGATCCTGCATCAAGGTGAATGTTGATGGAGCTGCGTTGGGTGCTCCAGGTACTTCGGGGTGTGGAGGAGTGTTCCACACTTTCCGAGGATTTGTTAAAGGATGCTACCATCACGCTGTCGGGGTTGGCATTGCTTTTGAAGCGGAGCTTTGGGCAATTGTCTTTGCCATCAGGTATGCCATCCGTTTTAACTGGGAGCATTTATGGATTGAATCTGATTCCCAGACCGCTGTTCATGCCCTGAGTGCAAAGACGCGCCAGGTCCCTTGGCGCATACTTCCACATTGGGTTGATTGCCTTAAGGCTATTGGCCGGATGCGGGTGGTGATTTCACATGTCTACCGGGAGGCGAATCAGGTTGCGGATGCGTTGGCGAAGCAGGCGCTCAATGACACAGGAGAGATGTGGTCGTTTACAGTTCCAGACTATTGTGCCTCACTGGTGGAGGCAGATAGGTGTGGGGTTGTGCACACTCGTTTATGTAATATTCCCTTGTTTGCTTGACTCTTCTCATTTTTGTTATTCAATATTTTAGGACCGGCTTCCACCGGATCCTGGCTTTTCTGGTCTAAAATATCATAAAAATAATATTATGATAATATTTATATTACAAATCTAAAAATTCAGATAAATTCTAAAAAATAAAAAAATTAAAATTTGATGTAAATTTAGGAATAATGTCTCTTTATAGTGCATGATATCTAATAGTTCTAGGATATAATGTTTACACTCTATTTTAGGGTCTCGGTTATTACACCCCCCTTAAATTATTTCGTCCAAGAAATTGTATAAATATACAATACTAATCAACTATGTTTATTTCTTCATCAAAAAAATGTAATGATATCAGGTTTACTCCTATAGTTTATTTTTTACTAAATGTAATTTCACTAGATTCATTGTCTGATTCTGCAAAACATTCTCTCTACTCTTGATAAAATGGACATTATCCTCGTTATATGACATGTTATGTTCCAACTCCATTTTATCATATGTGAGTTTATTCACTGGATCTAGAATGTATATAATTAAAAATGAAAATTGTAAGGCATCATTTACTATGGGAATGTTAGTTAATATTGAAAATCTAAAAATATGAAACTCTAATTATCTTTAAAATTTAAAAAGGCCCACTATTCCCAGTTTTAATCTAACCCTTTTTACAAAATATAAAAAAAATCTATTTAGTAAAACCTTTTATAATACGCACCCCCCTCATGAAATTCAATTCCATTCGATTGATTATAATAAAATAATTATTTTCTAATTTTAGATGATTTTAATAATACATGATCATATGTACTTTCTCACTTTCTTCTGAACATGTTCTTTGCCAACAAACATCATTTTTCCAATATCAAACCAATAAGGTAGTGCATGAAATATCTTACCAAACAATGACTCATTTGGTGTGTTTTGGATTATTTAATGAAAATAATTACTGTATAAAAATTCAATTATATATAGATATTAAAACCATTCTACATTGAATTCAAGAAAACATGATCTCATCATGTATTCCAGTAATTTAATTAACCTTTCAAACAACCAATAAATATTGGGATGAACGGAGGTGCCAAAATATACTTTTATGTTGAGATAAATTTGATTAATATTTCAAAATATTTATATGAACCAATGCTACTCATCATATATAATTTATATAGCTTCATTATTGTATATCTCGATTTCATTGATAGAGAGAAGAGAATGGAGTTTAAGGGGATCATCCACTATTACCACTATGAAATGTGAAATCTTGGTAATGTAATAAAAAATAAAAAATATATCAGCATTCATCCTCAGAGACTTCAGAATACTATTGCTAAATACCATTATAATATTGTCCCACAATTACATTGGTATAGAGAGTGGTTTCATTACTCAACTAGGATGTTGTATTTCAAAAATTACATACCAAAACACTATGAAATTGGACACATAGTCTACAGTTTCCTCCTCCATACCATCAACAAGAAATGGTCTCTTCAATACCTATACAACCTTGTGCTTCTAGGGTTTAAATAGAACGTTGATCAATGTTCTTCATCTAGAAGCTAACATAATAGTTAAGGTGTGGATATTACACAAATAATCATTCCAAACATCAACAATCAATCATTATAGATGAATTAATTGAATTTCCTATCAATTGTAGATTTAATCATCCCTTATAAACCCTTATCACCCTACTGGGACATCTCTATATTTTCTAGTAATGATGAGCTAGAAATTTATATGAAAATTAATTATGATTGAATATTACTCAAAATTATAGTATCCATCATTAATAGATCCCCCGAACATAGGATCAATATCAACCCACATCATGGTCAGAACACCATGATCCCTCTAAATAAATTCATCAAACACATTGATTAACCTTCTAGGTTGGAATTATGTCTAGTTGTAATAATCCCATAGAACCTCAACGAATATTCTTTCCCTTATCATGTTTTCGTTCTAAGAGAAATTATACATTCACAAATTTTCACACAAAATATATGTCACATCTATCATCATAGAGATTGTAAATACCGTGACCCTAATAAACTAGTGTCATTGATAACTTTATTACACTGAAATAAGATATGAGAAATAAAATCTTGATGGACATTATATTTATGCGTCCATAGTAAACAGGATACATATATGAAATTAATATTACATTTGAAATCATAAATATAGAATATTTTTCATCATAAGTCCCATAGTTTCCATTATCATATATCTACATATCAATTACAAAACACATTATAGTATTCTTGGGAAGGAACATAAGAAATTTGTGAACTCATATGCTTAGTAAGGGTATGTGTACAATGGAATCTATCTTGATTAATTAATCATAATAAATATAGATATGGAAATAATTGAAACAAATTAATTTCATTCAAATACCTGAGAACAATATGTAAGGAATAAATGATGATAAAAAAGTTTATATAAATATTCACATGGTCTTTAGACATAAAAATGGATTTTATAACTAATCTAATTATTATATCAATATCAATAATATATCTCATTATCACAGAATTATTAAATTCGATAATTTAAAAAATGCTATCAAGACCTTTCAAAATATAGTAATCTATGGGTAAACCTATTTAACATAGCCAACTGAATTTTTTCATGACACCTAATGATACATTGAGGGACTATGAAATTACAAACCCAACCTATTAAATAATAATTCTATTTCATTATAAAATTTAATGGGGTGAAACATAAACCCCAAAAACATAAATATTGAAGAAACTTGCACATTAAATGTTAATACTTTCCCTAATCAAAAAACGTAATCATAAACCATTATGATTAAAATTGATAATTGTATCAAAATAGTACTTCTCAATAAAATATTCATTATCCATATAATTAAATATGTATGAAAGATTTATTAAAAAATATTCCCAATATATCATAATCTAAGTTGAGGGTTTTTTAGTTAATTAACATAATTAAAAAATTTCCATTAAAACACATTATTTAGTAAAATAGAATTTAATTTTAAAAATAAACTTTAAAAAATAAAATATTTAATAATGTTTTTCGAAAATATATTGAAAAAAACATTGTAACCATTTTAAATATTCTTTATAACATTAATTGTTCAGGAATGAGGATAACTTCATTCACTCCCTGCACATTAAAACAAATACTCAATTCATATTTTCTATAAAATCTAAATGGGATTTATATTGAAAATGAAAATAATATTACATTAATTTTTTTTAAATTCAAACATGGGAAAAAATTTATTTAATAATTCTTTTGGATAATGTTAAAAAAATTTAAAACCCTTTTATAAAACATGGTTTTGGATGAAAAAGTTATTCAACTGAAGAGATAAGTAATGTCATATTTTTTTAAAAATATTTTCCCAAAAATGTTAAGTAAAAAAGAGAGGATAATGGTACTATTAATTGAAAATACCATAAATAAATATAGCAGCATAAAATTTATGTGTTTCATGTGTGATGGATCATAATATTTCATATTTGGAAATTTAATATTACACATTACTGATAAACGATGAGACTAATAAACAAACCATTAAAGCTTTGTAACATTTGAATTATAAATAAATGAAATAAATTAAATAAAATGATACATTATATACAATGAACATAATTTAATTCATGATATAACATATATTTGAGGTACTATTTACACCACACAAAATAACATAGTGATGGATATGGAAATAATCTCACAGAAGTAAAATTTCATGGAGAAACCCTAACATCATATAAGATTTCCATTTTACATGTCCGTAAATAATTTCTAATATACATATAATTATTATATATATATTATAAAAAAAATCATATATTTCATTCCAAATAGGATTTATGTCTTCTCTTCTATGACACATTGGTTAATAATTAATTTTTTTATATAACTTTTTGGGGTGAAAATTTCTTCATTTTTAATTTATTTATTGATTTATAAATTTCATTCAATTTATTTTGATAACAGTTAAATAAACTATATATTCTTAAAAATAATATAAGTACAATATAAATTAATTATATATGTATTTATTTTAATTTATAAAAATAATATATAGAGAATGAATTACAATGTTTATAGAGATGGTAGACTGTATGTACACATGAATGTTGTTTCCATTTTTGTCAATAGATATAATAAAATTAAAATAAATATTTAATAAAAATTATTGAATAAAAATTATTTTTTAATTTTTTTTATATTAAAAAATAAATCCTTATTACAATCCATGTATAAAATAAATGAAAACTGTTACATATCGCTATGTGGAGGTGATAGACCACATGTACGCATAAGCGACATTATTTTTTTCTAAGGGATGGGAATGTAGGAATTTATTTATGATATTATTCTTGTAGAATTTTATTTAGTTTGTAAATATAATTAATATTCATTAACATTATCATTATCACCATCCATGTAAAATTTAATGAAAAATGAATCAAATCACTCAATTAGGTGATTGTTGATTTTACACATGAGTGATGTCATCATGAACCCAAAATAATAGAATTTAAGAAGGTATATATGCAATATTTATTCAATAACCATAATAATTTCATAAATATTATATATATATTCAATCCGACATTATAATAATCTTTTAAAGGTGTCTATTAAATATAAATTACATCAATTATTGAGGTCGTAATCCACCATACACAGGATAGATTGTTTTGTTTCCCATTTGAAGGAATTGGTGATGGATGTGGGTATTAAAATTTCCATAATTACAAATCATTATAATGGGGATACTGGTGTGATTATATTTTCATATATAAAAATTATTTTAATAATTTGGAACTCTAAATATATCAAGTATGAAAATTTAATAATTTTACTACTTATTCGGAGAGAACATGTAGGATTATAATTAAAGCCTTATTTGGAGGGGTTTATAAGAAAAATTACGTTTATATGTTTTGAGTATATAGTTAAAGAATATATTTTACTACGTATTGGATCATCCAATGAGTTTTAAAATTTTGTGTAGGAGAGGAGAGGTACTGGCCTTTTATAAGGGGGGGGGGGGGGAAACTCATGGAATTTTTTAAATGATAAAGAAATAACAACATTTTTATTATAATAAATCCTCTATAATTGTTAATTATAGATTCTTATAGGTTATAAGGGAAATATATGGACATCTAATGGGTTTTGGAAATGATTTGGTCCCTTTTAACCATTATCTTATTAGTTAAACACCCAATAATTTTTTTCTTTTTAAATATAGTAATTAATTATTAATATTTTCATTGTTCATTATAATAAATAATTAATTTAAACTTATTAGATAAAATACTTTCTTTTGGATTCCAAATATTGACTTATTTATCATTAAAATTAATATAACAGAAGTAGTAGAATCTAATTTCAAATTAAACCCATAAATGCAATCAAATAATGGGTTTCCAAAAGGGAAATATTCATATGAATAAGAATTTTTCTATCAAAATTAATTAGTAAATTAATTCTAATGGCCTAAAGTAGATAAATTTAAATTTAGTTATATTAATTTTAAATTAAACCCTATTTAAAATGTGAATACACCATCCCCAATAGTTTAAAGGTGGTGGTTACATTATTACATTTTCATAATATATAAGGAATCAAAACTAAATACAACAAATAGTTTAGTTTTATTGTTAAATTAGATACATAAAATTCTTACAAAAAAGGATTAAAAACATAAAAAATGTTTTTCATTGAGAATAACATTACTACTTATATATTATCTAAAAATACCAATCACAAAACACATCCTGATGTCTTAGGTAAAAAAGAAATAATAATTTTTTGAGATAAGATTCTTAGTAAGGGTAAGAAAACAGTCTATGAAATCATGAATAAATAATAATAATCAACATGGAATGAAAAATAATTAAAATAAATTAATTTAATCCTTAAAATGATCATAATAATGTAGTTATAAATGATGATTAAATAAATACATATAAATAATCACATAATCATTAAAATTATCCATGGGTATCCATAGTAATCAAATAATTACATGGACATCACTAACTGATCAAATAATGATGGAATTCATAATATCATATATCTGAAACAAACTATGAAGACATTTCGATGCAAAATTTTAGTATATGGGTAGAATCATGTCTAATTTAGAAAACTGATTTTTCTCATGAGAATTATCAATGCATCGATGTCATATTTATAATCGACCACACCCATCAATTACTAAGTGAATTCCATTCCATATATAAATACATTGAAGTATAATAAACATTAATATTTTTATAGAAAATATGACATGAAAAACATTAATACTTACTGTAATTAAATAAAAATAATCATAACCCATCATGAATAATATGGTTCATATTAATAAAAGTGTACATCCTTATCCAAAGTAATCATAAACCACCCATGAAATAATAATGATGACCTGGATACAACATATTACTTGTGAATCATATTTAATATAAAGGGTTGACTTAATTAATTAATATAAATAAAATAAAAATGTCATTAAAAAATTCAGGTGGAAAATGTTCTATAAAATTTTAAAATAATATTTTAAAAAATTAAGTCTAGAAGACATATTGAATAAAATATTAATTGATTTTTTTAAAACAAATAAAGTAATCTCAAAAATATTTATTATTCATGAATGTGTAATATTCCATTAATTACAAACATTTTAAAATAATGATTTCTTTCACAATTTTGGTAAAATATAAATGGGAAATGTTTTGAAAAAATCATTATTATTCTTTTATAACCTTTTTTAAAATCTCAAAAAAGTTATAATTTTCTTTAAAAAATCATTTTTAAATGGTTAAAAACAGTGTTTAAAAAAACTTATGGAAACATGGATTTTAATGGAAAATGTTTTTTGAAAAAAGGGAGAAACAAACCTATATTTTCTTAACAACATTTACTCAATTACATTAGTTACTAAAGAGTAAAGAAAATAAAACTATTACATGTAAAATATCATAATACAATAATGAGAAAATATATTTATTTTCAGATATAAATTTTGATATAATCCCAACATCAATATGCAAGAGGCCATTCCTGCTACCATTACATTGACATAAGATATAAGAATTCGGATTCGCAATGGACCTAACAACATAGTAGTCCTAGTAAACTAGATATATACAAGAATGAAGTATTATATTAGAATACAAAAATAAAAACATAATTTTTTTGAGAATAACATTATTCCATCTCACATATCTATGCATCCCAGTCATAGTAAATTTCATATAATCCTAGGAAAAATAAAAAATAGGGGTGATCTCAAAAGGTTAGTAAGGTTTATGTATATAAGAGGTAATAATTAATTAATGATAATAATCTACACAAAATGTGAAATAATTGATCCTAGATTCCATTTAAATATTTGTACATTAAAAATAAATATGGAATGATAATGAAATGGAAATAAATTCTATATCATCAATGAAATTAAAATTAAAATAATCCAGATATAATATTATAGTGAAAATATTTTAGAAATAAAAAATAATTATGAATGAAGTGAGTGGTTAATTATTTGATGCCTTGTTTCCCATGAAAATGGAAACATTACTCTTAAGAACATTCACAATATGTTTTAAAATATACTGGATAAAAATCCATTTAGGTGAGGACGACCAAAATATTTATCCCATGAGACTACCAACACATTTGTTGGATATCATTATATTTTTTCCAACCCAACCAATAGATTCCTGCATTTTTGGACATGCGAAAATTCAAAATCAATTTCAATTTTAGCATTTGGTGAAAGGTAAAGTCGCTTGAAAAATCACTGGAATAAAATTTTGAGTTTCGTAAAAAATAAAAATATTGTTATTAGATTGGTATGAAGGAAAGATAGGTGTTACAGGGGTTATAATGACTTTCTAGAGAGGCCAAACTGAAATTAAAAACATATAGAAGGATAATATGGGTGTACAGTTTTCCTAAAAACATGAAACCCTTCAGTAGAAATTGGGAGACCTTACATGATGGGATCAAGGTATCAAACTGATAGACTAACCATGTGACACTATCCATACTACCATATATCATGTTTCTGGTCATTGACATAGGAAAACTGAACAGTTTACACACTATTTCACAATCCATGTGCATGAACGATGCAAATCCCTCATCAGAAAATGTCTCTTACAAAAAAATAAGAATATTTTGGGAAATCATGTTTCCAAACTATTTTCCTCAATAAAGGATTCCTAATTTACTTTTCCTCTTCTGTATGATTTAATTTCTCCACTCTTTTCCTAATATTTTTGCGAACTAGGTGAACCCTGCTTTAGTTGGCCTCTCCTTCTGCTCTAGGTATGAAGATATGTCCCTCACCTGACCTCTGATTTGAGCACCATCATGTGAATTGGATAGAACTTGGTGTGTTTATGACTACTTCATACTTCATTATTTTATTTTCTCTTTAGATGATATTTCTGTTTGACCTAATTCATTCTATTTTCAGGGATATCAGCAGTTATATTGATTTCTTTAAAACTAGATAGAATTAAGCCATGATATTTGACATTTGGGTCATCCATGGTATATGATAGGTGGCATATAGATCTTCACTCATGTTTATACTATTGTAAAAATATCTCTATTATTTTTCACTTAGGATTTACTGAGTTTCATTAAAAATGATAAATTTCTTTGAATGAAATGAATTTTCATTCACTGTGATATGGTTTGACCCTTCTTGGTGTGGTTAGAGGTTATTATCAGAACTAGAAAAATCCCTTTAGAGTGGGTTAATTTAGTATCTCTCTCTAAATATTGTCTTCCATGGTATAAGAACATCTATTAGTGTGATTTTATTTATATTATAAATTGTGATTTTCACTTAATCTAAAACCACCTTTGACTTCTGTTCCTTTTTTACTTGATATTTAATTGGAGTGAATAGAGTGAAATAAATGATTTCTTTGAATAAATAATATTTTTTTATAATTGAAACATGTGATGATTAATTTTAATTTTATATTGGAAATGTGATATATGTTTAATTCCTTTTTAGGATTTATTGTAGGGGTGTTTACATGGTCTTCTTGTGTGCAATTTATTCTTGATGTAATTTACTTTTTCTATGTGGGAATTTTATTCTAAAATGATGTGGAAACAAGAACTACCATATTGTGTCTCCCTTTTTTCCTACTATTGTATGCTCCCTATTAGGACCATTTGTATGTGTCAATATAATTGACTAAATAAAATATGAATGATGTGAGTGAAACTCATGTTTCTTTCTATGAAATTCCAAAGAGAATGTCTTTGTTCTTGTGATTAACTTCGATAATTTATTTTATAAATAATATAGGTGATACTAGTATTCTATAATGAGTACACGATGTGTTTTTCTTACCTTCACATGACCAATATCGGTACCCTTTGGAAGAAACCTTGGACGGGCTCCGTGGCTAGATAGTTACTCAAGGAAACTAGAGAGAATTGGTCTTCTGTATGAGATATTGGGCATGGTTATATAGGCCATTTCCTCAAACTAGTTGGGGTGTTACTTTAGAGGCCATTCATGGATCTCATGAGATAGAATCTGATGATAGTGAGTATTTTTTGGAAATCCTAATGATACACATGGTTTCTTAGTTAAGGTTCGCCTTAGACGGGCCAATGATGGTGCTTATTTAATATTGATAATAACTATATAGTAAAGGATACTGATTAATATTTATAATCAACGAGAGGTGTATAATATGGAAAATTACATTTATGGGTTTGGTCAATTTTATTAAATCTATTTTTGATGTTTGGTTATCACTCCAAAACCCTCCATATCACATTTTTATAGTTTGGTAGTGGTTTTTCTCTTTTTTAGTTCATACTGAAGAAGGTTTTGTTGGTCCAGGTTTCTACGAGGAAAATATTTCCGACTAGGTTATTTATTTATTTCGCATTGTATATTTAATTTTGATATAGATTCACACTTCTTATTTTATATTCATGAAATATATTATGCTAATGGAACCATTAGTGGTGGACTACTTAGTATATCTCTGACCCTAATCCTGCCGCCAGTGCACAAGGGTACACGAGAAGGTCTTCTTTATCACATGTATATGACTATTGGATGATTTATTATGCTTTATATTATACATGGGAGTTATATTCATAGGACTGAGTGAGTACTTAAGATACTCAGGGGGATAACATTCCAAATTTTATTATATATTATATCGTACGACTTACGGTATTCTATTCATATTTTATTCTTTAATATATCATAGAAATTCATGAATAATTATATTGGGTGGTGGAAATTTCTTATTTCTTTAGTAATAATTTTTATCTGAAGCTATTTTGATTTTTAAAAACATGAAATCCACTAATTTTATATTTATTTATTACATCTGATCACGAGGTTATAGTCTCCCCACGACAACACAGTCAGAACCTCGTTTCTAGTCGGCATCATCTAACATATGGGATGGAATTATTGAGGCCATATGGTGGCCAGTCGAGCTCTATGATTCTATGTGAATCGGGAATTGAATCTACAAAAATCATTTATTTTTTAAAAAATATAATTTTAGAAAACATTTTAGAAAATGGATTTGGAAGAGAATGATTCCCGATCTAAAAGAAGGTACAATATCAGTATCCATTAAAATATGATTATGTGATGATTCCTTAATAAATAATATAGGAAATGTAAATTAAACAAGTAAACCACATTCCTGACTATAAGATAAAAAACTGATCTAGTTTTGGAAAATATGATCATATTATTTCCTCCATATATACTTTGAACATAAATAATCCGGTAAATAATAGAGGTTGTAAAATAAACCCATTACAACTTCTTTAATCATTTTAATCGTATGATACATGATAAAATAAATTTAAATGAAGAATTAAATATCATTAATGTTTATATATTTATGGTATAACATGTCCCTATGGAAATATATACACATAATTAAATAATAGGTTCTTAACATCAATATATATCTTGAAGAATGATAATTTGAGATGAATGACCCTTACAAAGATCATATCATATCATTGAGCATCATTTATTAATCCATAATGTGTATCAAATATAAATAAAAATAAAAAAATTTGAGAAAATATATATGATATTAAAATTTCATTACACACATAATCATAGAATATCAAAGACAATGAATAAGTAATATAGACTAATGGAATGAAATTGAGTTAAGTATTTTTAACAACCTTGTAACATTAATTTCAAAGCCAATTAGATGATAAAATTCAATATGGAACATAAAATAGTATTTTTTTAAGAATTCATGATGTTACATTTAAAATTGGTAGTATATACATGTAAAAAATCTAAATTACATTCCAAACAATGAAATATTCCTTAATAAAGGAAAATATATATGATGACCCTTACCTCAAGTAAATACATTCAATTCTAGTCCATTAAATCTTATATTAAAATCATTTATTAGTTTATTTATTAATTAATAAAATTTTTTAGGTTTAATTCCTTACACATAAATAAATTTTCAAATTTCATTTAATGACATGTTAAATTAAATTAATTAGTTATCCCCACATTGTGTCTTTTGAGAACGTTCGGTTCATTTTTTCAAAATGCGACTAGTGTGTTTGCCTAGAGAAAATGTTAAATTTTTTTACATCTAAATAAAATTAATCATTAATTAATTAAATTTTTTACTAAAAAAATTATTTTAAATTCATCCATTAATAATTGTTATGAGAAATTAACTATATTCAATCATAGTGGTGGTAGGTCGTACGTATGCTTGAGTAACATTTCCATTTTTCAATTATCATTATGGGAAGAAGTTGTGTATCGATTTATCTTTATAAAATCATAAGAAATAAAATAAAATTTATTTAATTAAATACATTTATATATATCATAAATATAATTTGATAATGAAAAAATAATCGCATCACTTTACGGAGGCGGTAATCCACATGTACACACAAGTGATGTAAACATTTCATGGTGAATAAAAAAGAAATAACTAACAAATATATTATCCATTAATAATAATAAATATTTCAAGAATATTATAATTATGTCAAATATATCACATGAATTCATTAACATTATCCGTATGACATTTTTTGAAAATTATTACTTGTAATGGAATCTCATCACTTTGTGATGTGGTAGTCTTCCATACAGATTACCAATATTATCATATTCCCCAAAAAATGGAATTTATTAAGGTATATTTGATATAATTATTACTGAAGTATAACTATATGTTTAAAATAAAATATATATAATTTAAATCCATCATTATAACTAGTCATGGGAGGTGATGATGAAAAGCAAATTACATTTTTTCGTGCGGAGTAGTGCTTCATACACATGAATGATTGTTTATTTTCCCATTCAGTAGAACATGATAGAGATTTATGTTTTGAAACAAGTGTAATAAAATTTTAGTATATGGTAGATACTAGTATTACTATATTATCAAAATTGATAAAGATTTAATCGATGTGGAAAAAGAAATAAAATAAAAAGTATCAATTGAGTATGATACATCTTCTTCAGACAATATTATATTGTTTTCCCCAAAATCATACATAGGATTTATTTCTGATCAAACAATGTGATATATTATTTAGTGAGGATATTATTTGGGGGATTTTTTTATGTATTTTATAGGTAAAAATAACTATATGTTGCAATGAGTAGAGGTGTAACATTTTGTTACTAGTTTCAAGTATTTATAAAACTCTCATTTTAACATGCTTTGGTTGGTATTCATTTAGGTTTGTTTCGTGTGATAAATTTCGATATTTTGAATGTTCATGGGGTGTGCATGGTTTGCATTTAGTTTTCCCAAATACTGTACTCTATTACAGAAAAACATAAAAACCGTGGTAGTGAGTTTTTCCATAGTTGGAGCATGGTTTGACAAGCCATGAACCCACATAGTATAAATCATACACCTTGTCAAAATGGGGAACACATCTAGGGTGCTTGGTTGTAATAACCATGTGGATCTACCTAGATAATAATGTGTATGATTTTTAATCAAAAAAATATATTTTAAACATCATGTACCCCCTTTTAGGTGAATGTCAGACCTATTTAGACCCATATAATTTTCTAATTCCATGAGATCCCCCAAGTGATTATTTTATCTCCTCTACACCCTTCCAGAAGTAGAGTGAATCGTGGAGAACAAATTCCGATCCCTAACCATAGGTTTTATACTTATCTCTTTCTATCTCTCTCTTTCCATTCCCCCAAGGGTTTTTCGGTATCCATGTTATTAGAGAGTTTAATTTCCTTTATTTTTTATCATGAATTTAGGTTTGATTCATAGATCTTTAATTCCAACATTATTCACCAGAGTTCTTTTATTATAACATTTCATTTTACAATCTCTTGATCTCGAGGTAGATGGTTCAATTATGATGGCCAATTATTATTAACCCAAAATTTCTTGATTTAAATATAATTATTTTATTTAAATTTAATTACATGATATAAATGAAATTACTTTTTTTGTTTGATTAATAACCCAATTCCAATTAATTGGGAATTTGAAATTCCATTTGACATAAATTGGTGAATATCTCTCAATTCCATTGGATTTTGGTGTGTTGTCAATTTTGGATAGAAATTGTTTAAAATTAAATTGTTGAATTAAATTGTTGATATAAATTTAATGAAATTAATTTCAAATTTCTATTTGGTATAAATTGATTTTATAGAATCCCATTGGTTTTTCTTAAGAAGAAATTATTTGATTGAAATCCCATTTTAGTTTTTAAATGGAATATTTGAATATCTGAAATGTGAGAATGAGCTAAATTGTATTTTAAATAGTATTAAAATAAATTACACTTCAATGATTATTGTTTGATCACATTCAATCATATGTAATTAGGGAGTTATTTGAGATAATACTCTATACTTTACAACACTAACAATATGTATGCAGTAGGTCACATCCCCTATGGGATAATGATGTGTTCTACATGGAAACTATTGAGGGGGATGAGTGTAAAAATGATTTCATGATGACTATTGGAGTGTGATGGGGTTCCATATCCTGAAACTATCTCAACTTTTGACATATGACTATGTTTCCCACTTGAATTTATTTGAAATGTACATATTCCATTTTTTTGTGATTGTTTTACTTATCTTATGAAATTATTTAATCTATTTTATATAATATGTTTGTTAATACATATTTTTAATTTTTATCCATCATATAAACTATAACGAAGGAATTTTTTAAATATGATTTTTCACATTCCATACTATGTTATTTAAAATTTAAATCTTTATTTGGTTAATTAAATGATGAAATCTATTACAGAATTTCTGGTGAGACCATACCAGTCATTTATCTCATAACATGCCTATTTATTGAGGTGTATGTTGTTGTAGTATTTTGGATTGTTTGTACCTTCTTGACATCTGGTAGAGTTCTTCCTTTGGATTTTATATTATTTGTATAATGAAAACATCATCTTACATCCAAAAATTTTGTGCATAATTCATTCCCAATTAATTTTTTTTATGTCATGTGCTAGTCGACAAATCATAGTGATTGGGAATTCCCTTTGGAATATGTCAGGATCATCTCAATTTTTGGGTTATATGGGTACCTAGGCTGGTTCATGATTGTGTTGTTTCAATGATATAGGTTGATATTATTTTTTATTTCAATATGAAGTTTGAGTATTCTTTTCTATACATAAGACATAGTTGCTATTGAGGTCATAGAAATCTCTCAACTTAATGAAATTGATGTCACCAAGGTTAGTTTGGGAACGATGTATTGAGGATTAGTTCTAGTATTTTCCATATTTTTTTATTTATTTAAATTGAAATTGAAATCCCGTGTTCTTATTTATTTTGATTAATGTAACATTGTTTATATATTTCAGTCTCAATAAGATGTTCTTATGTTTTCTGATGATGTTGATTAGAATCTTTCCTCTGAGAAGATATAAACTTTGAATCCAAGAGGAAGTTTCTGATTAACCTTACAAAATTGTCTCATAGAACCTTAGCCTAGTTGAGGTAATTGTGTTTACTGTCCATACTCTAGGACATACACTACAACGTGTGCCCATTCAAGATCCAAATGTGGATCCTCAAAGGGGTGTTCTCTAGTATCTTCCTTAAGAGTTATTTTTAAAAAATACAACATCATTAAGATTCTATAATGACCCTAATAAGGATGTATAATGGTTGAGTATGATGGAAAATTTTATTGTGTTTCTGGTGACACCTGATTGAATAATGGTGATGTATGAAACCTTTGTGATGGATGTATCGAGAAAGATATGGTGGGACATGATGGTGACGAAAGAAGAAACATGTGTTCTTAGAGTAGAAATGCATCATGTTTTTTTACTGACCAGTTATATACATAGTTAATGGTTTTAGACAAGGCTATAGAGGTTTTCAATAACGAGCATGCTAAAATGACTGTGATAGATTACACAAATTGTTTTGAGTAACTAGTGTTTTTTTCATCTAAGATTGTTTAAAATGATAAGATGAAGTAACGATGGTTCAAGTTGGTATGTCGATATGATATTCATTCTTAGGTTTTCTTACTGTATATTTCTTATTATATTAATGTGTTGGATTGAGTGTTTATGGAAAAAATGGAAATGACTACCATGTCTATATTGATGGGAGTTTATTTTTCTCCCAGGGGAAGTGTGAATTAGTCTAAATAAAAAAAATAAGAATGAAAAATATCATAGTGGTTCTATATTGGAGGGTATTTCTAGACCTCATACCTTTCCTTTAATAGGCACTTTTATTTTCTACCAATGTAGAATGTTAGGGAATTCTATATGCTTTTTTCAATAAAGAACCCATGATATGTGGCTCATGCAGATTCTTGGGTCACCTACAAAAGTTTTTACATTTCTATTATAATCCTTTTATTATTTTAGTATCATATAAACCTATTAAAAACTATGGTACAATAATAATCTACACAAATAATGGGGTTTTATCCATAGACATCTGGATCAAAGAATCTTCTCATAGTTGAAGAGTTTCTATAGGATACAGATATAGGTATAGAAACTATGAGAGGAACCATCAATATAGATTCATAACTGGTAAAAAATTTATATGATAATGGAGAATAAAATTATTTTATATCATCTAGTATTTTTAATATGCTAAATATTTATATAGATATTTTATCTTAGGTGGTGGTTATTTCTACATCCCTTGGAATGAATAGTGAACATGGTATTAGTAGCCCCAAATTTTATTTATCTTTATCAGAAGTTGATCTTTCTTGGTATTTTCGAGTTCTCAACATAAAAATAATTGACATCACATTTAGGATAGATTGGATTGTTCTAAATAAAGCTAGAATTTACTATTATATTCGACGAGTCTCTATCACTACACCCAATGGTGTATGTCCTCTCATTCAAGAAGAATGGTACCTATGGTCAAGTGGAACTAGACCATATTATTTAGAGTTTGGGAAATACATATTATTTTTTACTAGTTATCTGGAGAAAGAATCAATGGGTAGGGATCTCCCACAAGATTTCATCATGTTTCTCGATGTGTTCCCTTTCGACTTTTCTAGCTCCCCATAGGTAAGGGAGGTATATTTTTCTACCAACTTACTTCCTGGTATTAAATAAGTATTATTAATTCTTACAACATGGATATATCATAGATTAATGAGATAAAGAATGAATTGGATGATATTTTAATGGAAGCCTTTATACGACTAAGGGTTTCATCTTGAGAGGTATTGATTCTATTTTCTAATAAGACTGATGGTTACCTTGTCCATAGCATTTATTACTAAAATCTAAATAATGTTCCAGTAAAAAAAAATATATTTACAAGGATTGATGATTGGTTTGAAAAGTTTTAATGGGAGAGGTGGTTCTTAAAGATTGATCTTCTAGAAGTTTATAATCATAAGAGGATAAAAGAACACAAAATTCAAAAAACTAACTTTTTGGGATAGTACAACCATTATGATTACCTTTTCATGATGTTTTGTTTATCCAATTATTTTTCAGTATTTATGGCATTAATGATCATCATTTTCACTAAATACCTTTATGCATTCATGGTAGTATTTTAGGATGACATCCTTTATTACTCTATGTCTTAGTATGGTCATGTGCGTCATTTGAGAGTAGTGATGGAATTATTGATAAATCAAACAAATTATGTCAATCATTAAAAATGATATTTATGGATTCATGAAGATAATTTCTTAGGAAACATGGTGTCAGAACATGCTATTTCAGTTGGTCCTAAAAAGGTGAAGGCTGTTATGAAATGTGAAAAAACCAAAAATTGATTTTTAGAATCGAATAATCTTGGGATTAACAGGTTATTACAATATGTTTGAAGATAAATACTCAAATTTGGCATCTCTGATGATTGGCCTAACTCTAAAGGGAGTGAATATTTCATATGATGAAAATATATGAGTTATTTCATAGATACAATTTTTTTTGACTATTGTGCCCTTGTTGACTCTACCAGAGGCCTGGTATGCGCTATGTGGTCATCTTTAATGCATTGGGTTCAGGTTTGGATTGTGTTCTTATGTAAGGTGATCAGGTCATTATTTATGGATGTTGCCAACATAGGCCACATGGGAAGAATTTTATGAACCACGACCATGAACATGAAACTATATTACACACGCATAAGTGTTGGTGGAATTACAATTATGGAGATTTTATTACCATTTTTTCTAACAACATGATGTTTGAGCTATATCATATCTCAAAAAATTTGAAACTCTTACAAAGGTGTTGGGTGGAATACATTCAATATTTTTACTTTATCATCACCTATACCCACAGAAAAGGGAATGTCATTGTAGATGATTTAATTAGGCAAAATATATCCTAGTCCATGAAAGATCATCAAAATAGTGGAACTTGATGGATACTTATATACAATTTCATTTTCGAGTCCAAGAATTGGGAGATAGGGTTTCAATGTATTGTGGTCAGTTGATATCCTATCTTATCAAGGTTATTCTTAAGACAAAAAATATTAATTATGAGTTCTGTAGATTTAGATAATAATTTTATAGTATGGATATCATTGTTCAATGGTCATTCTCCATGGAGGGAATTCTAGTATAACAAATATTATTGTTTATAGAGTTAGCAGTAAGTAATTTTTATGGGGATTTCCATAACACCCTATGAGAAGTGCACACATGAATAATGAATATATTTTATATCATTAGTTGAATATTCTAGGGTATTTGTATGCGATGGGGTAATACTGAATTTTTATCTTGTTATAAATTTGATAGGTTAAGGCTGAGAACCATAAATGTTCAATATTCATTCATCCACTTCTAGTTACTACATGTAAGTTGTATGAAATATCTCTAAACATTGTGTTTGGGTTTCTACATACCCACGAAAGGATTAATTCAATTTAGGTTTTGATGGATCTACAAAAACAATCATCTCACTTTATACCCATTCATGATACAACCTAAGATGAGGAGTTGGGTAATCTATATGTAAATGATATTATTTGATTGCATAAACTCCCATATGATATTGTATATGATATGTATACTTAGTTCACTTTTATATTATTGAGATAGCTTCAATATCAATTGGTATCAGAAGTCTGATTGTGTCACGTAAGTAACCTATTTTAGGGTTATTTTAAATTTATTTTCCACTCATGATTTGTTTTGGTGGTATCCAAAGGTTTTATTGAGAAAAGGTGAGTTTTCATGAATTGGGCCAAACTGCGAGCCCAATTCCAGATTTAAAAATAAATTTTGTTTCATTTATAACTTTTTCAATTTTTAATATTTTTGACTCATTCCAACTCCTAATTGTTCTCCCATTATATATTAACCCCAAATTTAAATTTGGGGCCTTTGTAAATCCATAAGCATGGGGGATTTTTGTTTTTATTTGAGAATTGGGCCATCTCGAAGGCCCATTTTCCAGTTTTAAATTTTTTCATTAATTTATTAATATCTTATTCATTAAAATGGATTTTTTCGGTTATTACACCTCCCTATCGACCCTAAGAAGCCCAGGCGCGGCCCCATGCCCTCCTCCCACAATTTGGAGCTCGATAGAGTCGCGAAAATAGTCGAAACTTTCTGGATTTCAGAAATCTTCCAGATTTTGGAGAGGTAAATTGATCCTTTCATAACTCCTTCTATTCTTAATCTTTTCCCTCCATTACAATTCCTAAATGACCTAATTATTCTTGTGAGACCATCCCCTGAGTTTTGGCCGTTTTAAATTTCAGATACTAGTGTTTTGTGGGGATTCATTCTAGATTTCTCAAGCAAGTTTGTCCATTTCATTTCCCCTTTCAAATTGATTAGGGTTTCATTCTATTTTTTTTAGGGTTTCCTCCATTTTTATTGAAGTGAACAATGTCCAGTGGGTAGGGGTTCGAATCTAAGGTTTAACATTGGGTTTTATTGGTCCAAATTTCTATTTTTAGGTTTGATCTACCCTTCTTGAGGTGCGGCGGTGGTGCGTTTGTGTTTTCGCACAAAGGATTCAATGGTTTCATTTGATTTGGTAGGTGATTCCAATGTTGATGCAATCTTTGTATATTAGCATGCTGTATTTATCATATTTTCAGATTTATATAATTTTATTATTGCTACAAAAATTGGTTCTAATGAAGTTTCCATTGCAATTGAATTTAAAATGCCAATTTGGTGTGAAATTGGGGGTTTTCCAAAGAAGTGTTTTGTTTGTTTATTTGGGGATGCCCTATAAATACTTAGTTGTTTTTATTGATCTGTAATAAGGCATAAAATACTGTTTATAATGTTTATCCCCTTTGGTAATTGCTACAAATAATGAGTTTTAATCGTGCTTGTAAAGAAAGTGATGTTTTGGTTCCACTTTTGTGTGAAAATGAAGGTTTTACAAAGAGAACACTTCTTATTTAACATGAGGATGCCCAAAAATTGATTTGTTGTTTTAATTGATATTTATTGGGCTGCCTTTACTATTTTGGTAACTTACAATTGTGAACATCGTTTACAAGTGGGTTTCTTAAGGGGTTTTGTGTGCAAAACTACACGAGATTTTGTGAAATTGATTTATTCAAATTCAAAGAGTTTGTTGTGTGTTTTAAGTGGTAGAAAATGAGATAGCTACTGTATTTGGTGTATGTGACCAGTAGTGGTGTTTTACATTAAAATGGATGTGTGTTAAATCATGAAATTGTTTGAGCACAAAGGGGGAAGCCCGGGTACCTAGGTGGGGCGGATTTGTACTAGTACGGCTAGTGGACCGGATGGGTTTTGTCCCTGTTTCACTTAGCATTTGGATAACGACAACTCTAACTAAAATATGTGGATGATGAGTGGGGACCAATAGGTTATGGGTATGTTCCCTACTAGTGGCTCGTGCACGAGAAATGATTTTACTATGGTTACATTACACTGAGGTACGAGGTACATGGGGCTTGAGACTATCTAGTGCCTAGGGGTGTTCCCGGTTTTGTTGCTCAGTGGATTTGTGGTATTTGCCCTTGTTTTTGGGTGTCATTGGAATTATAATGCAGTATCTAATATTCCTATTTAAATGTGTTAACATTCTGAAAGTGTTATGTTGAGAAATGTTTTCAATTTAAAGTTTCATTTCGTGGAATTTGTCACCGCTTTTAATTGCATATTAAAACTGCTAGCTTTTTCACCTTGTATTGCATGCACCTTGGAATCATAGGGTGGTATCCTATTGGGCTTAGGCTCACACCCTACTTACACCCCTTGGGTGTAAGTAGACCATTTTTTTGACCCAGGTAAAGGAAAGGCTAAGGGTGTTGACGGTTCAGGGTGTTAGTCCTCATCCTTGGGGAGGAGTAGTGGAGACGACTTGGGGGTGATGACCCCTTGTCATGTGGAGTCCATGGGGCTGTTTTGTTTCTATTCCATTGTGACTTTGGACCTTTTGTATTGACTCTAAACCTATGTATTCAGTTCTGGTTTTTGTTTAAACATCGTTTGGTATAAATTTTTCAGATTCAGTTTATTGATTGTTTTTAATGGTTTATGCCTTCATATTCGGGTAAATCGTTCCCAAACCTAAATAAATGATACACAGGCACTAGTGCCAGCCCGTGGGGATAGGGAACGCCCTTCGGGTCATGTCACGGGCTGGGTTTGGTGCCGGTTTTGGCGGTGACCAGATTCGGTTCGTGACAAAATGGTATCAAAGGAGGTTCATGTTAACTCTTTGGGTCATGTTATTTCGGGAAGAGTCAGGATATCATGGAGTTAGGATTGTATGGACTTGTTATTATAGTTATGGGTAGTGTGCTTGATCACCACACCTCATGACAAGATTCAAGTTTCCTAGGGAAGTCAGGATTTGTCTAAGTCCTTTGGTTTTCTTGTTTTAATGATGGATAGGGGAAATGAAAAGAGGGTTGGGTTAATGGTCTTCGTAAGCTCGCAGGGCCTGGCAAGCCATGTGGAGCTGGGGATATACCCTAGAACACTCTCTGTGATAGTGAAGTGATTGGAATATGGCCGCCAACCATATGTCCAAGTCACCCACTGAAACTAGTTTCCTATCAGATTGTTTTGTACTATAGTTTTGCAATCTTGGAACTTTGGTTTTAAAAGGACTTGGTTTTAAGAAGTATAAAGTTTTTTTGAAATTATTTTCAAATAAATAAGGAATGGATTGATTTATGAAATGGGTGAACTGAATTTTTAGAATTGTTTTGAAATGGAAAATGGTGTTTTTACACCTATTTTGAAAGCAAGAACTATATTGATGTTGGTTTTGAAAAGTGTTTACAATAGAGTTTTCTAAACAATCAAATAGTGTTTTAATGGGATGAGATGTTTTGAAATTGATGTGAATATATTGAAAGTGAGTTATTTTTTTAAATGGTTGTGCATTTCAGAAAAGTTTTGTAAGATGTGAGTTGGAATTTGATCTCGTGGTTAGCGGTTTTGAGAAAAAGGATGTGTTGGTTGACCATTTTGGTTTTGAAAAGTGGAAAGAATTTTTGTTTTAACCTTTGGTATTTTCATGAGCAACCACATGCATGGAGTTATATGGGAATAGGGATGGTTGATGACATGACCAGATGAGTGTTGGGATGGAAATGAGGAGGGTGCCTGGTGTGGCATAGAAACATGCATGTGTAAGGCCCATGGGGTACCATTGGTGGATGCGCTTACCGCTGAACCATTTGTTTTCAAAGAAATGTTTTTAAATAAAAAAAACATGATTTCTTGATGTTTTTTTTGGGATGGTGTATATTGTGTGTTTTCGGAAAATGTTGATGTTGTGGGATGTTTTGAGTCCAAGAACCCCTCCTGTTTGAACTGTGTTTTGGGTTTGGGTTTGGTCAGTAAGTTGTGTTGTAGGGACGATTAGTGGTCTCTTTTGAAAAATGTTTTGGGATGCCTTTACGGTGGTTCCCTTCATGTGTTTGGATCTGGTTTGCGGCATGTTTTGACTAATGAACCAGATTGTTTGGGTCCTTGGGTTCTCTCATTGGATAAGGTATGCCCCCATTAAGGGTTAATGCACAGCTGAAGTGCAATCCATATTGTTTTGCCATTGGAAAATCCTCCAGTTGATCAATATAAGGAATATTTTATCGATCATTGTTGATTGAGTCTACACCCATTAATTTCATTGATTTTTGGATCCTCTTGTAGTGGTAAAGTTATTGTGGAAGGTTGAAAGAAACCTTAGTTTCTAATGTTTCATGATTCATCGAAGGTGGAAGTGTTCTTTGGTTGTAAGTGTGGATGAGTGTCTCGATGGTGTCTAAGAGGACCTTTGGGTTCTTTAAAGTTTCTTTGATGCATTAATTCATGTTATTCCACCGGTGTGAGAAATATGGTCACGATAGGATATTGTGGCCACTTTCTAGAATTGTGTGTTGTTTGGGGATGTTGTATAAGGTCCCTCTCCATGAATTGTTTATATCAGTTGAAATGGTCATGTTTGGTGATGCCTTAGGATGTCATTTACTCGATTGACTGTATAGGTGAAAGTAGTGAAATCCTCTGAGAGTCCCTGTTATGTTGGGCAAATGTCTCCCTTGGAAAAACTTCAAAATCATCTATTTTAGAGGAATGTGAGTGTAGGTGTTCTTTACTTCTATTGTTTCTCACCTGAAGAAACAAGTTCTGATGTGTGTGTATCTTCTCAGCCCTTGTTTCAGTGAAATATCGGGATAAGGTAAAGTGAGTTTGGAATGTGTTATGTCTAGAAAACTTATTTGGGACTGCGGTGTAGTTTTTGGTGGCACCGAAAAGAAGAATTCTCATTCAGTGGGTTTCCAAATATTAACTACGAGGCCGAAGATGCTTCAATCATTTGAGCTCCAGCCATAGGTCTCAGAGAGAACCTGGCTCGTAGTCAGGGAAAATCCCAGGGCCATTTAAACCCTTGTACAAAGTCCTATCCTTAGTATGAAAGATGGGAATAGTTCAAACCTATGGTTTCGTCATGGTTGAGCACATAGTTTGTGCACGTTTAGTAGTGGCCGTGTGCTAGGAAGCCATGTAGAAAGAATTATATTCATAGTTAGTGAACAGTTTCCCAAACCATGCAGACTAATCCTGCGCCCTTCCTAAATCTTTGATTTCTTTTTGGGTCTTTCTGTGTCGGCCCATGCTGGTCGGTTAAGATGGTCAGTTCTTATGGTGGGGAGACCCACTATGATTCTCATGAATATTCCTTCATAAACATTTTATGGAAGTATATCCCTTTTACTAGAGAGTATGTTTGGGCCTCCCACTATTAGTGTCTTGATTCTATCTCGGGAAAAAAATTTAAGTTGTCTCTTATGGTGGGGAGCCCATTTGTGTCTCTTCATACGAGTAACTCATATTTTTATTCTTTGGACTTGTCTGGGAAGTAGGTATTATCATTCGAAGATATCAAACTACCTACACATTCATTGGGTAAACATTGATATTGGAGAGTTTCCAATGGTTTAGTTATAGTAGGGAAGTGTAACCTTGTTCAATGTTGTTGTTTTTTTGGGTAAATTGATTGGGTATTGTTCAGATTGTATTTGAGGAGTTTTCATTTGGGATAAATCCTGAATGTACATTATTGTTTAAGGAAAGTGGTGTAAGTTTGGTTTGTGACAGTATTCCTTCCATCATTGATCACTGGAGGTGTTTTGACCTTTGGGGGTGAAACCTGGCAAGAGTGTACCTATTGGTTTCTCAGTTGGGTTTGGTTGTTGCTTTGACCTTGCTGTGACTTTCCGGGGCGGAAAGTTTTCAAGTTGGGGAGAATTGTCACGTACGTAACCTATTTTAGGGTTATTTTAAATTTATTTTCCACTCATGATTTGTTTTGGTGGTTTCCAAAGGTTTTATTGAGAAAAGGTGAGTTTTCATGAATTGGGCCAAACTGCGAGCCCAATTCCAGATTTAAAAATAAATTTTGTTTCATTTATAACTTTTTCAATTTTTAATATTTTTGACTCATTCCAACTCCTAATTGTTCTCCCCTGATATATTAACCCAAAATATAAATTTGGGGCCTTTGTAAATCCATAAGCATGGAGGATTTTTGTTTTTATTTGAGAATTGGGCCAACCCGAAGGCCCATTTTCCAGTTTTAAATTGTTTCATTAATTTATTAATATCTTATTCATTAAAATGGATTTGTCGGTTATTCCACCTCCCTATCGACCCTAAGAAGCCCCGGCGCGACCCCATGCCCTCCTCCCACAATTTGGAGCTCGATAGAGTCGCGAAAATAGTCGAAACGTTCTGGATTGTAGAAATCTTCCAGATTTTGGAGAGGTAAATTGATCCTTTCATAAATCCTTCTATTCTTAATATTTTCCCTCAATTACAGTTCCTAAATGACCTAATAATTCTTGTGAGACCATCCCCTGAGTTTTGGCCGTTTTAAATTTCACATACTAGTGTTTTGGGGAGATTCATTCTAGATTTTTCAAGTAAGTTTGTCCATTTCATTTCCCCTTTCAAATTGATTAGGGTATCATTCTATTTTTTTAGGGTTTCCTCCATTTTTATTGAAGTGAACAATGTCCAGTGGGTAGGGGTTCGAATCTAAGGTTTAACATTGGGTTTTTTTGGTCCAAATTTCTATTTTTAGGTTTGATCTACCCTTCTTGAGGTGCGGCGGTGGTGCGTTTGTGTTTTCGCACAAAGGATTCAATGGTTTCATTTGATTTGGTAGGTGATTCCAATGTTGATGCAATCTTTGTATATTATAATTCTGTATTTATCATATTTTCAGATTTATATAATTTTATTATTGCTACAAAAATTGGTTCTAATGATGTTTCCATTGCAATTGAATTTAAAATGCCAATTTGGTGTGAAATTGGGGGTTTTCCAAAGAAGTGTTTTGTTTGTTTATTTGGGGATGCCCTATAAATACTTAGTTGTTTTTATTGATCTGTAATAAGGCATAAAATACTGTTTATAATGTTTATCCCCTTTGGTAATTTCTACAAATAATGAGTTTTAATCGTGCTTGTAAAGAAAGTGATGTTTTGGTTCCACTTTTGTGTGAAAATGAAGGTTTTACAAAGAGAACACTTCTTGTTTAACATGAGGATGCCCAAAAATTTATTTGTTGTTTTAATTGATATTTATTGGGCTGCCTTTACTCTTTTGGTAACTTACAATTGTGAACATCGTTTACAAGTGGGTTTCTTAAGGGGTTTTGTGTGCAAAACTACACGAGATTTTGTGAAATTGATTTATTCAAATTCAAAGAGTTTATTGTGTGTTTTAAGTGGTAGAAAATGAGATAGCTACTGTATTTGGTGTATGTGACCAGTAGTGGTGTTTTACATTAAAATGGATGTGTGTTAAATCCTGAAATTGTTTGAGCACAAAGGGGGAAGCCCGGGTACCTAGGTGGGGCGGATTTGTACTAGTACGGCTAGTGGACCGGATGGGTTTTGTCCCTGTTTCACTTAGAATTTGGATAACGACAACTCTAACTAAACTATGTGGATGATTATTGGGGACCACTAGGTTATGGGTATGTTCCCTACTAGTGGCTCGTGCACGAGAAAGGATTTTACTATGGTTACATTACACTGAGGTACGAGGTACATGGGGCTTGAGACTATCTAGTGCCTAGGGGTGTTCCCGGTTTTGTTGCTCAGTGGATTTGTGGTATTTGCCCTTGTTTTTGGGTGTCATTGGAATTATAATGCAGTATCTAATATTCCTATTTAAATGTGTTAACATTCTGAAAGTTTTATCTTGAGAAATGTTTTCAATTTAAAGTTTCATTTCGTGGAATTTGTCACCGCTTTTAATTGCATATTAAAACTGCTAGCTTTTTCACCTTGTATTGCATGCACCTTGGAATCATAGGGTGGTATCCTATAGGGCTTAGGCTCACAACCTACTTACACCCCTTGGGTGTAAGTAGACCATTTTTTTTGACCCAGGTAAAGGAAAGGCTAAGGGTGTTGACGGTTCAGGGTGTTAGTCCTCATCCTTAGGGAGGAGTAGTGGAGACAACTTGGGGGTGATGACCCCTTGTCATGTGGAGTCCATGGGGCTGTTTTGTTTCTATTCCATTGTGTCTTTGGACCTTTTGTATTGACTCTAAACCTATGTATTCAGTTCTGGTTTTTGTTTAAACATCGTTTGGTATAAATTTTTCAGATTCAATTTATTGATTGTTTTTAATGGTTTATGCCTTCATATTCGGGTAAATCGTTCCCAAACCTAAATAAATGATACCCGGGCACTTGTGCCAGACCATGGGGATAGGGAACGCCCTTCGGGTCATGTCACGGGCTGGGTTTGGTGTCGGTATTGGCGGTGACCAGATTTGGTTCGTGACAGATTGAGTGCATCCTTCCATTTGCAGTCGAACAAATAGACAAAAAGAGCTATACATATTTTTTAGGATATTCTTCATGATTATTTAATATACATTGTTGGTGCTCCAAATAAAAATCCCTTGATGGTTGAGTTTTCTCATAAATACAGTTAAAATTCCATGATTATAATGAATCCTTTTTAGGACTTGTATAACTAGCCTTGCAGATCATCATCGCATTGTTTGGAGATGGGTGAATGTTCCTTGGTTGGACAAAGCCTGGTCTAAGAGACAACAACAATGATTCAGTTGATTATTCAGAAAATGTTTATATCAAAAATCTTACATAATTATTTTTATGATCATCCTCATAGACCATTGTAATTTTCAATAAGTGACCATTTGTTCTTGAATGTTTCAACTCATTTGTCCATCAACGAATTTTGTGGTAAGGTAAGTTTTCTCTTCTCATTGTGGGACCCTTTGAGGTTGTTGAGTGTGTTGGGATAGTGTATTATCATATATAACATAAAATAGAGCTAACAATTATACATAACATCTCCCATATATCTTAAATATTAATGTATCTATTTGATCAATCTCATGTTCTGAAGTGGAGTGATCTTGATGTTGAACCATATCTATTTGTGACTAAATTCCCATTTGGATTGTTTTTCTATTAAATAATGATGTTTTGTGGATGTATGATACCTTTATGATGAGTTTTATGATAGTATGGTTTGGATTCTTATTAGACATTGGAGTGAGAGGCCCTGATTAGATAGCAGAAGGGCCATATTGTTTACATTGTACTTCTTAGCAGGTTTTATGAGGGTAGAAAGTTGTTATGTTTGGGACGTTGTGGTATCCTGTTATTTTTTCAGTATTCAAATAACCATTATATTTACCATTCTTTAGATTTGATTCATTTGGGTTTGTTTTAAGTGATTTTTTTTGAAATTTTAATTTTTTTTATGTTTTGTATAGTTGCTGAAAAATTTCCCAAACCATGTGCCCTGCTTGAGAAAAATGTGAAAACTGGGGCATTTAAGTATTTCATGGAGAACACTTCTATTGTAAAGTCATACAACCACCTAGTAGAAACTATTCACCTTCCAAAAATAGTTTTCATGGTTAAGAAGAATATTTTTTTAACCATGATACTCTTCCCAGCTAATGGTGAGTATATTGTTTTTTAATATGAAAATTAACTGTAAACATCCCAAAATCCACCGTTTAGGGGAATTGAAGACCAATTTAGACCCATAGATTTTTCTTATTCCAGGAGAGCTCCCAAGAGGTTCTTTTGACATAATAAAAACTTTTTTATATAGATTGATGCATTGAGAATGATATTCCATCCCTATTAGATATGTTTCCTCTACCAAATCTCTTTCTCTCTCTATCTTTCTCTCATTCACTCCTTATGGTTTTTAAGATATACATGTTGTTAGAGAATATAATATCCTAAATTTTAGTTGTTGAATATATGGTTTATTTTCAAATCATTGTTACCAATGTTCTTCATTAGAGATTCCCTATTAGGGATTTGTTTTGAGATCCCGTGATCTTGAGGAAGGTCGTTCTATTTTCATGGCCAATTTTTATGAAGAATAAATTTCATGATTTGAATTTATATTTATAATTTAAATTTTATTACTAGATAAAAATGAAATTTATTTTAGTTAATTAATTAAACATCAAATTCCGATAAATTGCGGATTTGAAATTGGATTTGAAATAAATTGGGGGAAAATCCAAATGCCACTAAATTCATGTGAATTGGGATATTTTGGAATGAAATTGATTAAAATTAATTTGTTGAATATACATATAGAAATTTATTTTATTAAATTAATTTCAAATTGATATTTTGATAAAATTTATTGAATTGTTTTTGATAGAGCACAGTTGGTTTTATCTTAAAAATATAGGATTTTATCAAATTCACTTTTATTAATGAAAATATTGGAATATTTTAAATAGGAGAATATGATGAATTATATTTTATGTAGTCCTAAAATAAATTGACCATAATTTATTTTTAATAGAGAAAATGAAATCCTAAGTATTTAGTGGGATATTCACGACAACACATTATGATTAATTACATTAATAATACAAATGTTGTAGGTTATATCCCTGATGGGATGTTTGAGTGTTTTCCTTGGTTAGTATCATGGGGGACACGTTTACACATGATGACATGAAAACTATTTGAGTGTGATGGTGTCCCATATAATATAACTATCGTAACTTTTTGAATATGACTATGATGCTCACCTGTTTGTATTTTAAATGCATTCATGAAATTTTTTGGAACTCCTTTACATGAATTATAAATTTATATAATATATTTTTTTATAAAATGTTATTTAAGTCATTTGTTAAAAGTATTTTCTATCATATGAATTGTGAAGCATTAATTTTTAAATATTCATTTGAAATTTAATACCATTTAATTTAAATTTTAATTCTTTATTTGGTAAATTAAATGTTGGAATTTTTTCTGGAATATTTAGTAAGACCATACTAGCCTTTTATCTCACACCCTACCTCTTCCTTTAGGTGTTTTTAATTTATCATATTTCTGGTTTGAGTAATGCTATGGAAACACATAGAGGTGGTAATAGATCTTGATCCTTGGGATTGGAGAGTTTTATCCATTGGGATTTAGGTTCTTATTATATTATCTGGTATATTTCTATAGTAATTTGGTTTTTTCAGAAATGTTTATATTTTGGTATAGTTTCACACATAGAGTTTCTATTGTATGCACACTAACTAGTTTATCATACTTCCGAAATGTTTGTGGTAAATTAATTTCCAATTTTATTTGGTATTATTCTAGCTGCTAGTTGCTAACTTCGGGGTATTGGGAACACACTTTGGTATATGTCAAGACTGACTAGGTTATTGGGTTACAAGGGTACCTAGTATTGTTCGTGAAAAGATAATAGGGGTGAAAATTTATAATTTTGTTAAGTGGAACACATAAATATTTTGAAAAGAAAAATTTATAACCACATTTTTTTTACAAAAAAATTCTCCTCAATAGAACATTATAGAGGAATATATTTCATAATCTCAAAATAGATAAAAAAATGGATTTTAGAAGTGTTTTATGTCATTTTATTCATTATATTTTTTGTTTAAACCCATAGTAAAATCATTTTCATCTTATCTATGGTAAAATATTTTACAGTATCCACTATTTATTTTGAAAAATATTAGGGTGAACCTATTATTAATATATATATTTTTTATTTAAAATATGGAAAACAAATTATCAAATTAAATTTATAGTAGTGGTAGAGTTAAATTTAAAATAAAATCCATAGACGGGATGCAAAAATCATGTTTTCAAGAAATGTTTTTTTCAAGAAATAATGATTTAATATAAACCATATAACTGGTAAAATAATTTTAGTAACCAAAATTAATATATATGGACATATTTAAATTAAATAATTACTCAAAATGGAATATTTTAATAAATTTAAATGGATAAATATTAAGAACTCGAATTTTTTTCCAGAAAAACGTGTTTTATACCCACAAAAGAATCATATTTTAAAATATAATATAATGATGATTCAAATGTAATTAATTGGATTTAATTAAACTAAATAATACATAAGTAACATTAAATAAAAAAATAGAATTGATACATTTATTTGAATTAATTTATTTAAAAGAAATCAATGTTTTAAAATAGTCTATTTTTAAATATTCACTAACAAATAAATACTTGTTAAAAACCTCAAAATTTCACCAGATATTAATTTTGATATGATGATTTAAAAAATGAATTTAATTTAATCAGTTAATAATTTTATTTTCACTATAAATTAATTATAATATTTTATCATTGAAGGGAAAAAAATCTTCCTTGAAGAAAACATATTTTGATGAATTAAATTACTTTATTAAAAAATTATTAATTATTTACAAAGAAAAATAAATGAATTTTTTATTGAGTACAATATATATATATATATATATATATATCATAAATTATTTAATACCATTCATATTGGCTAATTTAATGGCTAGCTTATTATGGACATATATAAAATAATTAATTTAATCTTGGTGTTGCGTTTCAAATACTCTCTCGAGAATAATGTTATTAATCTAAAATATCACGGTGTTACAGTTATAGTATAGAAAATCCCAAGGATTTAAAATAATAATATTTTAATGGTTTTTTATTCCTTTATCTATAATAGGTATGGCAAATTCTCCTTACGGTATATCTGGCTTCATGATCATGGGGAATTTTGTATGGTTTGTTAAAATAATATTTACCAATAATTAATAATGAAAATGAATTTTAAAAATATTATTTTTTATGTCATTAATTTATTTTATTCTTTTATAATGGATATTATTACATTATTCTATTCTGGTTTATTAAATATGTGGTATCTAATCATTTCAATAATAAAATAATTCATGAAAAATATTTTATATTTCAAACTAAATTTTCAAAATAAAATGAATTTTTAGTTTTTAATAAAAATTTATATATAATTATCAAAAATCTTTTTGAATGTTTTATGTTATATACTAAACCCAATTTTTAATTTTTTTTAATTTTTTTGATGTTTTCTATTTGTAATTTTAACGAAAATTCTCTATCGATACATCATTAATAGAGATAAATGTTGATTTAATTCTTAACTTCTAACACCATGTATGGATTTTTTTTAAATTACCAATGAGGGAGAAGTTTTCAAATCCCATTACATTCCAAGGGGGTCATTTTTATAATTTTTATTAAATGGGGATGTCTTACTATATTGATAGAAGTATTTTAAAAAACATAATATGGAGAAGTTTTTTTTGGGTGATGTAATTTTTTCTTCAAAATATAAGAAAATATTGTAATTATTTTAACTCTTTTTTTATAAAATCTTTTTTAAATTTAATGAATACTCTTTCATTTTTGATCATTAGTAAGGGTTATATTATTTTTATTCTCACCATTACTTAATTTTAATGATAAAAAACACTCTTAAATTTGTTAATGTTATTATATATGTGATAAAAAAACATGATGTCAAAGTGAAAGATCTTATGAAGCGTCATTCTATAATTCATATTAGTCTCTTGGAATATGTACTATAGAAAATCACATAACACCATGTAAAAAAACAAATATTAAACAACATACCTTTGATCCGTAATGTAAAAATCCATAATAACAAAGATAACATACCCACCCTCAGTTCCACAGATCATCATATTGGTTAAATATTATTACAAAATTTATATCAAAAATAGAAGTACCCATGTTGTAGGTAAATAAAAAATAAAAAAACCTGAAATATCTCCACAAATATTTTTATTCTCTCCATTTATGTCATTATTTTTATCTATTCTCCATGCTACAAACCAGAAGTTACACCCCAACTACCGAAAAAATGTCAAAAAAGAATTTTTTTCTATAAGAATTCATTCATTATTATGAGGACAGTTCTGTAGTGACCTAAAATGTTAAATGAACCCAAAAAACATTAATGACACCATTCCACAATATCACTCATTAAACCTCAATGATCCCACCAATGGTGTAGTTTGTTTCACCATGCCTCAGAATTCTACTATGAGAACCTCCCTTAAGAATGGTAAAAATACATCATACTGATATGTATATATATTAATTAAAGAGTCTCTATAGATTCAATAACACTACAAAATTTACTTATATCCTATAAATAATGATCTTTATAGTCCTTGAAAATATACAATATTACCATGACATTGAATTTTTGATGCCAATGTCGAATAAACATCAGTTTAGATCAAATCGACCTATTTTAAAAATAATCTTTTCTAAAATCTAGTGGTTGTTCCAAATTTTATTATCTTCTACTATATTCCTTATTCTAACTCTCTGTAATCATTATTCACATTCATTGAGATAATTGAAATTTTACTAAAATGTGATTAATTCCTTGAAATCATCTCATATTCCTCTTTATTTAAAGATATATATTCACTATCGGTAATGTGAGTAACTTATGTTCTAATTGCATTTCAATTTAAAAGAAATGGGAGTATTTTTTTGAGGTTCGTAGATTCATAGATATAGATCTTTTATCTTTTTATTTATATAATATTTCTTAAACCAAAAAATAAAACGATGATTTTTTTATTCTGGGACACCATTAAATAAAATGGTCTTATAATTTAAACCCTTAGGTTATTGGGTCGGTATAAATTGGGTTAACTTCATGATCTATTTCAGTACACCCATAATAAATTTATTTTCTCAGTTACTTTCCACATTTTCAATTAAATATCACTTTAAATTTTTCTTTCATTCGAATTGTTTAATCAATCAATTAATATGTAATCACATTATCAATTTTTATATCACTTATTTATTTTTTCACTATTTGTTTTACTCTAACTCTTTTGTAATTATATTAATATATATTTTTTCACATTCATATTTGAATATTTTGTTCATTAATTCAATATTTAATAAATATGTTTTTATACATATACTCTTTTCCATTAATTTACTAAAGAAAAATTAACGCCCCTCATTCCATTTAACTAATATCCAAACTATATCACTATCCCCTTGTTTACTAAAAATAATGATTTAAATTTTAAATACGATATCTATTTATGTGAACTATTTTATTCTCAAAAAGTACTTTTATATGATATATATCAGCTCTAAATCGGATCCACCCTAATTTTAGTGTGTAATTATTCTCTGTTTGAATTTCAGAGTTGAAATCCCCTTAAACAAGTTTCATCCAATTCATATAAAAAACCATTTTAATAAATTATTTCTCTACTAAATAATCTTACATACATAGACTACATGACCATTTAACATTATTGAATTCAATGAATTTCATCATGTGAGGTCTTGTATGAACACCTTTCACTAGATTCTCCATTACATGCTGATCATGTAAACACTGCACATAACCCATGAAAACTACATAATTTTCTCACCAACTATGTATGAAACATTATGTTGATGTGAAATCAACACATGAATTTCATTTTTCATGTTCTATCCTTATGTTATTCATTAATCATGACCCTACCAAAGGAATTTTCCTTATGACTTATCTGAATTCATTAGAGATGATCCTCCTAGATAGTTTTATGTCCAGAAAAATGAAGTCATTACTCAGTCCTTATATAATAAAAGAAACATGAAAACCCCCAAAATGATGAAATTACTATTTTATCATTCCACATTCTTTATCTTTTTCTATCATTATATCACATCCTACTTTCAACTTCATATTGACCAAGAGATCCCATAAAATGCCCAGTTAATGAGTCCCTTTTCCCTAAATACTTCCATTATATTCCTTTCATTGATATGCTATTTCATGATTCTATAACGATCATATACTATCTAGGTGGTCTTATTAATGACCATCCACCTCCTTCAATGTATCACAAACATACCATGTAGTCCTCCTCGTTATTAGTTGAAAAAAATTTATTTTCAATTATCAAGGAGCTCAACAAACATAGATTACCCTAAAATTATATCCCTATACTTTTTGAAAAAATTATGAAATAAGTGAAAATTTCATGACACCCTTAACTATATCTACATAAGTTAAAACCTTAATTTCTTTGTTGTGACTCAATTGATATGAATGAATATGTTCTTTCTAATGTAGGCTCCCACTTCTCCAAATTAAAACACCCCATTGTCTATCTAATTTCATGTCGTTTTCACACCCAACCATGAAATATCCCTTTTGCTAGGACTTTGCTGCATTACCATGATTTCATGCCTAACTATTCAATGGAAAACACATTAGCGTCTGAAAATTATATATGTTACAGTCAGACACACAATGCAACTCTCCCTAAATAAAATTAAAAACAATATCACAAAAATAACAAGGCCTACATAAGGATTCTTTGTGGTGCGACATTTAGATCATGACAGGACTTGGTTCACACTGTAAAATTTAGTTATAGGGCTAACTGGACCCTAATATAACATCCAACAAAGAACCGATAACAAACTTTAGACCTTTGATCACATCTAAATATGAATACTTGATTTGTTTGAAACCTAAAAAGATTGATATGAATCATGATTATAGAAACATCATCTAATCTCAGATTAAAAAAATTAACTTTACATTGATTTTCAATAACCATAAATACCAAGGTCATTACAAATCATTCAAAAGGCTATTTACTTCAGTTACATTGTTATATATTCTATTATTGACTAAATTATCTTGGATAAATCATCCCACAATACGTGAAAAATCATCCCCTACTATGAGTTTCAAAACAATCTCTCCTAATAGGCCTCTTAAACACATAAAATCTATCATCCTCAAGTAGTAATGAAAGATGAATACACCTGAACTGAGTCAATGACACTTTCCATGTCCTCACTCCAATGTACAATGTTTTATCTGTTAACAGAATACAATTAAACCATATGGAGATATTACTACAAGAGAGTAGAGGGAATAAATATATAGTATAGAATAATATTATATTTAGATTTATAAATTAAATAAAAGGATAAAAATACAAAAAATAATAAAAATAATATATTCTTCATTAAAAATAAAATATAAACACCAAAAAATTTAGTGTAGAGATTTGGGAATATTGAGAGAACATTCCCTAAGTTCAAGCCTCTTGATAGTTAGTCACTATATATATATTTAGAGATCATATTGAAGAACACATTAAAATTTCTAAATAGAGGAGAATGTAAAAAATAAATTTATTAAATATATATATGATTTTAAGTGAAATGGAATATCATAAAAAACCCTAAACTACATCATTACCCCAGATGAGAGGAAGTGATTCTTGATACCTTTATAGTGTCTAAAAATCTTAATTTCGATAGGAATGGTATCATAGAAGACTTTAACACATGAATGGTAATGTATTACACGCATAAAACATAATTCCAGGCTAAATAATATAGTCGAGCACAAAAATTACATTTGTATTTTATTGAAAAAATCATCCTTGAATTCATTAGGTGAAACTTATAATATTCCATAGGGTCTGTGAGCCTTTAATATAATTCTAAATCATAAAACTTCTTCTGTCTCCCCACCTTTTCATTTTAATGAATTCATGTGTTCTATAATATATATAGAAACATCACAAGGTGAAATGATCATGGTATGTATTCCAAAAAACATCAGAACGAATAATGTGTCCTGTTATGAAAAAGGGAATCACCAAAGGAATGAAAGTTATTTTAATATCTTAAGAAAAGTATAAATGATAAAGTGCCATCTCTAATAAAATTCCATAGGTAAAAAATCATATAAAACAACCATATATATATAAAAATAATCATGTACCCATACCTAAGGAAAAATATATATTACATGGTACATAAGGTAAAAAATATTGTTATATTTTTGGATGGGATTTTATATAAATTTTTTTTCACTTATATAAGAAAATGGTTCAAATATATGAAATATATTTAGTTTAAATGATACCCAATTTGTAGGACTATTACAAAATTATGTTTTATAATTAATCAAGAAGAAATATATCCAAATACATAAGTAAAAAAATATATTAAATAATACTTAAGACGTAATATAAAAATATTTGTAAACTAATCCATATGTAACATTTTTTAGTTCGTTATATATTTACATCATCTCATTCATTTTTTTTGGAAAAAAATAATATAACCAAATTTTATATATTTTAAATTAATATAATTTTATGATATTCTAAATTAACTCCATATAAAATTTAATCAATTAAAAAAAATAATTATTTCTTTTTTTAATTAAACTCTATATTTATTCAATGTGCCTAAAATTGGATTAATATTACCCATTAATAGGAATTTTTTGTTGGATAAAGACATTTAATTAAATAATAATAAAAATGAAATTATAAGCAATAACCTATAAATTCCTTTGTTTTACATTTTTAATGAAAATTTTAATGGCTAAGTGTAAAAAATATCAATTTCATTTAAATAAAAACCGTCAAATAAGTCACCCCTACACAATTAAAGCAAAAATACACCTTCCCAGTGTTTAAATCAACACATCAAGCCTCTATTATAGCATGACCTCTCTACTAGATATCCCTTACATAGAGTCACAGGCCTCATACCGATGATAATTGTCAAACCCCAACAACCATCCTAATCTGGATGACAATACAAAGATGAATGATTCCTTCTATAAAACCACCTTTGGAGTTAAACCTTGAAAAGAGAATTGTAGCGTACAAAAATAAAATAAAAAAAAGACCAAAAAAATACTGTCAATTCATAAGAAGTCAACCCTGCTAAAAAAACAAAAATAAAATGCACACCAACTGCTGCGAAACATCCCTAATTAAAAATAAAAAAAAAAATAAAATCCAATACATTAGGACCAGATCCACCTCGGACCATACTTATACGGACTGTTACGCCAACACAACAGCTGAGCCCAGATTTCAAAAACCAATTACATCAGAAAACAATCTTCATCATGACTCCTTTAAGAACAACCCATCACACCCCATGTATCGTGCAATGTCCCTAGCAGTCCATGTCACCCTTGATCATCATTTCTTCACCACAGAAAAACATCTCCATCACCCCATCGTCGATGCCTTCATCCAAAAAACATACGCTGGAGAAGAAGAAACCAGCATAACACCGAATATCATGATGGAAGAACAGACCATTGAACCAAAAAACTCCAAAAAAGAGATTCGGCCACCAAAATCATATACTTCATAGAAAAATAGTTGGGATCACCTTATGGTACACCTTGGCCGAATGAACTCTCATCCAAGAGATTCCTAGTAAACAACATGACTGAGCGACTATGGGAGTGGTGAAGAGAGCATGAATCTAGAGCATTAAAGGGATCAAAAAAGGATTCAATAGAGAACCGAATACCAGAACCAGCCTGGGAAAGAGAATCCATCACCGACAGAAAAAGGAGACCAACAAACACCATTCACAATAATGAACCACTGAAGACCACATCATGGAGTGATCCCAACAAGAGATGCACCTTCTAGAATACCGAAAACTAGATAGCCCACACCTCCCAAAGCCTTTGTGTATCCACTTGCACACACTAACTAAGCATGCCATGTATGATCCGGAATCCTAAATAGTGGATGAATCTGGATAAGGTTTCAACTAAGAGGCATGACCACAACTGGGCCACCATTTCCTTCCAATGAAGCTTCCATTGAATGAGAAAACCACCTGATAAATAAATAGAATAAAACAATCAACTAGACAAAATCACCATGAGAGACCTATGCCATAAAGAGGAGGGGGAATGGGAGATGAGGTCAATGATGGAGTGCCATCCTCCCCCACCATGGAACCACTCAGGATCCCTATCAGGGAGAAAACAAGAAGGGGAAGCTTCTCAAAGGCCTTAAATAAGAACAATCAACTCCTCAAAGTTTGATACTTTGAATCCCAGTGAACCATCTAACAACAATGTAAAAAATCTCAATACATCATTGAATAGAATTTTCACTTGACACATCCTTCAAAATAACATCCTTCCTATATGGATTTAAACACCATAATTATGTAAAATAGATGAATATCTATTCAATTATTTGTTAATCCGAATGCATATTTTGTAACAACCTTCATGGAAATAAATTTTTATTTGCATGAAGAATATATATAGTGTTTTTATCATTCTCAATAAATTGGAATATTTCTATAGGTCTATAAACATTACCATCTCTCTAAATTATATATTCATAATGATTCACTAATCATGAATAGTTTTAAATGTTTTTTATGGGTATCGGCTAGTAGGATTTAATGTGGAAAATTTATTGAAATAAAGAGGAGGTTTTTATTCAAATTGATGTAAAATACATGAAAAAAAGGTTATAATCATGAAATGTGTCCTCACTCACCTATATATTCTAATTATTCTTGTCTACAAAAATTTTATTATATTGTAAAATTCATAAAATAATCATATCAACATCAGTGAATATTTATTATCTCTTATGTATTTAATAATTTTCATTCAACTTGTGTTTACCACGCCAATTATTCATATATAATAATTTTTCAATAAGCATAAGAAAAGATGAAATTGAAAATTTGATGTAAACTCCCATTCCTAATTTTTAATATATCACCCTTTCACCTTTTCATAATTTTGCATCCACCTAAAAAAAAGTTTGTTGACATAGAAACCACAAATAATTACTTCCTCCACGATTTACTTCAATAAATATAATGAAATTAATTATAGTGATACCTAAAGAAGGATGTAGTATTACATTGAGGCCTACAAACATAGTAATTTTTTGACTAGGGGATTAATATATTTTTTTAATGTAGGAAATAATATAAATTTATAAAAAAATAGTCTAAAAATTGATGCCTCAATCATTTATGAATAATTATTTGAACACTAAATTTGTTGAAAAAAGATAAAAATATAAATATATACAGATCTTAGAAAATACCATATGACTCACAATAGAAATATCATTGAACACATATTTTTGTAATGCTTAATAAGCCGCTATGTTCGTAAAAATTAAATATTGAATTATACATGTTTAGATGAGATTCAAATTTTATCAAAACTCATTAAATTTGTTTATTATAACTTTGAGATAAAAATACATTTCAAATAATATTTAAAACCATAAAGGATAAAATAAATTATATTTTCCAAAAAAAATCATGATGATTCGAATTTAATTTAGTTATTATATTTATCCAAACATATCCTAAAAACAATAAAAAATAATGATAAATAAATATAGAACAAAATAAATTTATTTGAAATCTCATATAATATGATTTTATCACTATATTTGAATCTCAATATTTAAACTATTGTAAGAATAAATCATTTATTTAGGGTGGAATATAGTTAAGATGATGGAATTATGAAACTCGGGATTATCATAAATAATGGAAACCATCAATTGATCCATAATGTTCCAATTATTTTCACCCTATATAAAAAATATTATGGAAAAAAATATAAAGAAGAAATTAATTTCAAGAAAAAGCATCAAAATGAAAATGTAATGGGAATGTAAAATAAGATAGATCTTGGTAAACCCCCTAAAATTGTGGATTAATTTTATACATTACATTTACACATAACCATTGAATTATGGATAATATAATAGAGGATTTATTTTTTATAGGTAAGTTTTTTTTACTCAGATATTACATATTATTAGATGAATATCCCATGAGAAACATTACAATCCATGCTAGAAACATATAGGTCTAGTGCCTTTGGAAACTTGGATACATAAAAAACCTATTCATAATAGATTTATATCATATTACACTCATTTATTTATAACTATAACCGTTCTTATACAAATCATATGTAAAATATTTCTTAATAACCTCAGGAAAAGAAACATCTAAAAGGATGGTAAGAGATGCTCAGTAAGGGTAAATAAATGAGATATCAATGATCACTTAAATATAACATGATTAATAGGGTATTAGAACATAATAATACCAACTTAAAACCATAACATTTATATTATAGAAAATAAAATTAAGTCATGATATAAGGATTTTATGTTAAAATGATATGAATCCTAAATAAATTGAATCACATGATCCATGAGATCATAATATTTTAATGAAAATAGTTTTTGTGAACATACATAAGCATATAAAATAATTTACTTTCTAATTAATTCTCACTACCAAGACTATTATAGTATATTTTATTCTCTTCTCATTCAATTTTATTAGTCATTGAATACTCCCATGACTATCATAGAATATAATGTTCATCACTTAACTAGGTTCACTATCTTTTCATGGTCAATTTACAACATGAGATATCAATTTATACCTAATGCATCAGATAGTGGTATAATTATGATCCCACACATCACACAATAAAAATTATACATTTTATGGTAAATTGAAATAAAATATTTTATGTATCATAAACCATGAAAATAAAATGGTTTACATAATATTTTTATCATGGCATAACACATGCAAAACAAAAGGGTTTCCTAGATATTCCTACATAGTATTAACGGTGGAAATGAAATGGGTTCCATAAACATGTTTTCATCATAATCACAAACCATCTACTGAATTTAGAATAATGTAATCATTGGATAAAATCCCATGTAAAATATATATAACATAAAATCATATTTTTATAGATGAAAAAATTCCTTTAAATCATCATTTAAAAATTTCATGAGGAAAATATTATTTTCAATTCGAAAACACATTTTCAAAATATAAAAATTTTCAAAATATGTCAACAAAAATGATACTTGAAATGAACATTAGACATATGTAAATTATGATTCAATTAATTGAGTATTCATGATGATGGGAAATTGTGTACATGTTTTATAGGTTAAATGAAAACATTTCTTCCACAATTTTATAGAAAAAGTAAAAAAGTACAAATTTGGAAAATCACAATAAGGATCATTTTAAACCTTTTTTAAAAAATTAAATAGAGTGTAAAAACAATTTAAATACACCATAATAGATTATTATAAACATTTAGGATAACATTTTTAGAATTATTAATATGGGAGAAAAAATTATTTTTGATTAAAGAGAGAAACATGTTCTATTTTTCATTAAAATATCCTTTTCGTAAAATAAGTTATTAAAAATATAAAATTGAATTGAAAAATATAATAATAAGTAATGATAAAATGAGACTAAATTTCATGTTACTATTTTCATATCGGTCATATAATTTCACCGTTAGAACCTTTATAATATACATTTTCGAAAAAATGATATTGTAACGTAATCCTATATTTGAAGTTTGACATTGTATGAAAAATATATGACCTCCTATATGATAAATTTAGATTTCTTAAAATTATAAAATATTTTCATTTAGATATATAATTTATAATATATTTCTCCATTATAAAATTTAACACCCCTTTTATTAATAATTAATTATTAAAACAATCATTTCTAATTGTTCACAACTCGGTTTTTAAGAGAATTTCATTTTAGTAGTTATGGTTAATTTAATTTTATCATCATTAAATAATCTCTAGAAAGTCAATAATGTTGTTAATAAATTTTATTTTCATTATATATCAATTTATATTCATATATAATTTATATTTACAAAAAATAAAATCACACCGTTCATGGAGATAGTAGGTTATATATATGCATGAATGTTGTTTTCACTTGTTGATGGATAGAAAAAATAAAGGTAAATAATAATTTTAAATTACATAATGTTTTTTATATTTTATATATCTAAAATATTAATTATATATAAATATTTTTACCATCCATATAACAAATGAAATGAAAAAAAATTATATCTCCTAATGGAGGTGGTATTCACCATGTAATCTTGAGTGACATTATCATTTTCCGAAGAACTATAAGGTAATAAGATAAAAGTGATATTATGATAAAAAAGAAAAAATATTTAATAAAAATATTATTAATCATTAAACCCATAATAATTGAATTAAATTATATTTAGTGATGTAAAATGATTTATATCGCTACGTGTAGGTCGTAGTCCACATGTACATAAAACACATATATTCACATCCCACTTGATGTAATTGATGGTTCATAAAAAAGATTTTATAATCCCAATAAAATTTATTTATATTTAACATAAATAATTTTTTATTTAATTATTAATACCACATGTTTAATGGATGTAGGAGAATAAAGAATTTGAAAGAGATCGGGTAAGGCAATTACCTATATTTCAGTTAGCCTCATTTAGATACTTTGGTAAGGATTGTTAAAGTGGTATATGAAGGTGAAAATTTACTCTAAATCATGGATATTATTTTAAAAAAAATTATTAGATATGTTTTGGATGACTAAGAAGGCTTAAATGGGATTAAAGATGAAAAATGATGGATTTCCATTTATAAGAGATAGAAAATATAAACATAGAATTATAAGAAAGGGGAAAATATAATTTAGTCACTCTTAATTAATATTCTTCTAAATTTAAATAGATTCACATATAAATAGTAATTTTTCTAAATATTACCATACTATGAAATGGATAAACTTTTTTATTTCATTTTAATATTTATCTTAGACTTTTGCCCCATTCTTAATAAATTTTAACTATAAAATCATTAACTGCCTTTCAATCATAAGGGGTTATAATTTTACATATTAGAAAAAAATAAATCATAAATGGAAAAGGATGAAATTTATAAAATATATTATCTTTTTTAACATCAGGTTCGGTTTTTAGAATTTTTAGTTAATATGAAAAAAATTATTATAATAATAATTATTAATATAGTTTTGACACTATTGATTTACGTAGATTTTATATAAAATTTGACAGTAAATTATTTGAAATATAAACCTTTTACATATTTTTAATTATTTATATTTATATAATAAAATCATTGAACACAATAATTCAATGAATTTTTAATAAATTTAATATATTTAGAATCATTTATTTAATTCATCGATTAATTTAATTAATAATATATTGGTGTTTCATAACATTTCAATATAATTATTCAATAAAAAAACAAAAAATAAATCACAATTCTAAAAAAATTACTTTATATTTGAAATAAAAATATAGAATTGAACATATCATCCTCTTATACATATGTAATAAATTAATAGATATTAATTTCAAGAGAGTGGAAATTTTTAATTATTATTTTCATAAATTGAGATAATAGAAATATAAAAAATAAATATGGAGACAAGTGACTAAATATATAATTAATTCATGTATATGGTCAAAATACACTCATATAATAGGGTAATGTCAAGAGTTAGAATTTTTTTAAAGCATTATCCAATAGTTTTAACCTGATATTACCCATATCATGGAGTCAAAAAATTATGATGGTTAGTATTCACATGTAAGGAAAATAAAGGATTCCAATTTATCAAATTTGTGTTGTATAAAAATATGTATTTAGATAGAACACTACAATAAGGGATGAATTTTAGGTTTTAAAAACATTCATTATCAAACTTAAAAAAATAGTTTTAAAAATATTTAAACTAATCCAATTCACAATACCTATAAATATGATAAAATTATGAATCAGTGAGGGCCTTGATATAAAGGAAAAAGATAACTTTTATTGGGTCGGTTAACATAAGTATCGTAATCAGATTGATTAGGATAAATATACCAAAAGTTGTATTTTTTGAAAAATAATATCCTAGATAGATACGATAATTAGAGTAAGTGAATAAATTATGATAATTACAATGGTTATGATGATCAGAGTATTACAAAAAATGACGATTCTACCATATGATGTATTTAATCGTAAGCACTAATACAATGTGAAATGTATTAATTGTATTTGAAATAATTACAATGATATGAAATATAAAAAGAAATAAAATGTAAAATATTTATCTCTCTATTAAAATTACAGTGGAAAGTCAAAGAATACAATTATTTTAACACAAAATGAATGGTATCCTTTAACCTAGTATAAATGTACCTTGATTTATAATTTCATGAAAGACTATATTCACCACACTAGGGTAATCTCTCGATTTGAATATCATATTCAATATGTCTTCTAATCCTTAACAACCCTTGATTAAGCAGGTTATCAAACCCTCTATCTTTATAGTCTTAGAATACCCTGATCCACAAAAGATCATCACCAGTTTGTCTTATAATTCCCATTAATCCTCCATCGTAATAGGAATTTATCGGTATTACACAATTCAAATCAAAACTTATTGAAGATGAAACTATTTGGAATAATCTAGTCAAGACTTTTAGTTTTCATATATTTTGTACGAGCTAGTGATTTTGATAGAGCGCTCTTAGAGTATTGCTAGATCGACAAAATTATATGATCTCAGTCGAATGAAATTCTATTTATATCCTTGGTCCCAAAGGTCATATTCAAATTCCAATAGTCATATATTTTCTAAAAATTCCGAGGGATGTGGACACATGAGACATCAAATGTTATTTTAAAACAAAATACATGACATTGTTTTAATTGGAATACATAAAAGATTGAACGAAATCTTTTTAATTGAAATATATAATAGATTGTATGACATCATTTTAGTTTAAATACATAACAGATTGTACGAAATCATTTTGAAATAAAATCTTTCATTTCATAATAATTATGCTATACTAGAAATGATAATGTGAAAACTGATGATTTTCATAAAGAAAATAATAATAGGTTATGATTGAAACCATGCCATGAAATTATGATTGATATCATGATTTAAAGGTAAAATTCTACACAAGTTACAATTGAAAAACTGACATGCAATTATGATTGATATGTAGTAACGAATGTCAACAGAATACAGTAATGATTGTAAAAAATATTCCGTTATGATTGAAAGCAATACATATTGATATGATTGAAAATAATATATTATAAATTTTATTTGATGTGAATTACTATGGAATGCATTCATAATGATTTTTTGATTTCCCAAAGAAATGAATGGAGAAGTCCAAACAAAAAAGTATACCCAAAATCTACCTCTATTTGAAAAGTACAAAACACAATGATATGTATAAAACAAAAATAGATATCCCCTTGAGATTTATAACCCTTTTGAGAATAATGGTGAATACAGTTAATTCCTCCTTAGGATAAAATAATCCATAAGGATTGTACTCTCTTATTTGAAATATTTTAATCCCCCATTCAGAATGATTATCCCCCTTAATATAACATTCTATCTATGTTGAAAACATTCTCCCCAATATAAAACATTCTCTCGGTTTTTTATTTTCAAAATTAGAAAAATCATGATAAACCTACAAAGGGTTATAGAAATAAAACATACAAAAAAATAAATATGAAACAAATCATTAATTTTATTTGATAAGAAATACAACAAGATTTCAAAAAGAAATAATTTCTTCCACTTTTAATTCTCCTTGAGACTGAAAATAGATAACTTAATCTTTTTGAATTCATTTTGGTCCTCCATCCACATTTCAAGAGATTCTTGCTGACCTTGAAACCAATATTCATGTTATAAAAACATATTGCCTTGATTATAAATCCTTTCTTCTAGAAACTGAACAATCTCTTCCTATACATTGAATTTTATTCTTCAGAATGAAAATCCTCTATTCAGATTTTGAAAGCCTTCTTCAAGAGTTGAATTATTTTTTTCAATAATTTGTTTTATTTTTAAATACCATATTTTAATTTTTAGACTCTCAAACTCATCATAATGAATTTATTTTTAAGTACTATGTATTTTAAATGACTTCACATTCTCGTTCATTTCAGCGACAAATCTTTTTTTAGCAGTATTGAGATCATTTAAATGGTGAATTATTTCAGAAAAAGTTTTCACATGATGTTTTATGCTTTCATCAATGTTAAACAACCAATTGACATTGTTATTACAAGCCTTTCTATATACAAGAGAACATTCTTTAAAAACATTATGATCGTCTTTGAGTTTCAAAAATCTATCCATCAAAATCCTAACAGAATATGTTATTTCATTATTTATATTTGAAATAATTTATAACATTTATTAATATTTATGAATACAATTAATGATATTTTCCATTCTATTCAATCCATTCAATATGTATTTAACTTTTTTGATTGCAATTGTTCTTGCAGAATTAGTATCTTTATTGAAATCTGGATTCTCTCCACAATGATTTTTTATAGCCACATTTTCAATTTGTTTATTCTTATTTTCATCAGATTCTACCACTCATTCTTCTTAATCTGGGATTTGAAATAATTCCATGGGTATTGTATTCTGAGAAACTTGTTTTAATGAAACACAGTCTAAAGACAGAAATTTTAATGATGTCTCTTTTGAGGATTCTGCAGGGGTTCTTTTTTTAGGAGAGGTTTTTTCATTAATGTATTCATTTTTATTATAATTTACCTCATACTCAACATTATATTATTCTTATTATCCTTATCCTTATTTATGGTTACCATCAATATATTTTTTATCATAAATATAATCATCAATCTATCTAAAAACATTGTCATATACTTGTTTTTCTGAAGCTAGTTCTCTTTCAACAAACTGTTTCCTTTTCATTGAACAGATTGTATGAGTTGTATTAGATCATCTGTTTCTATTTAAACCATTCCAAAACTAGATTTCTATACTCCTTTAAAAATCTAATTGATTACATCACTCTCAGAATTTCCCTTCTTCATCCTCTTTTTCTTTAATACTTCTTTGAGTGTTTCTTGGGTATAATTGTTTTTGGCCCGGGACTCACCAAGATCATGTTCTATTTTGGGTTCACTCGCTTTACTTCCTGCCTTTTTCTTTCTCCATTCAACTAAAACCCCATAATGTACTACTTTTTTGCTACATTTATTTTATAGCTGGTTTAGACTTGACCATATTCTTTGGATAAACAATCAATTTTGATTATTTTGTAAGTTTCTAACACACTAAAAATATTTCTTTTTTTCCTTTCCAAATTATAGATCTTTTCCATATTTAATCAATTCTAAAATTAATTTTAATTTCATCCTCCTGATCGTATCTGCCCTGATTAGAGGAACCTTGAATATTTTTATCATTAAATTAATTTCCAAATTAAATAGTCCCAAACATTCAGAAAGAAACTTTCATAGGATTTTGGGAAAGATAATCAAATGATATTTTAATACTCTTTACTTCAATTTCATGATAGTGAAAAATTTGAAACTTAGGAGATTTCATTTCCTCATGTTTACTAAGTAGTCGAGAACAAAAAAATTAGAATCATTAAGGCTTTCCTTATCACCATTTCATGGAACTAAAAATACTTACATCCATAGGGATATTATTCAAAAATCAATAAAAATATGGTTGACCTTCCTGATATCTTCATGAATATTGAACATCGATTCCTATGACTTTTTTTCATCAAAAGTCACTTCCAATTTCGGCATCCCATGGTATGGAAAAAATGAATCTTCTTCACACAAAACTCCCATAATATTTTCACAATTATTTACCTATGTGTTGTATTTATTCTTAAACATTGTAAAACAATCATTAAGATTATAATTTTTTATACTATTATAGAATTTAAGAACCTACTCAAAGTGAGCATTCTCTTGATCAGATCCAGATCCTTCAATACATTGATACTTCCATCCTTGGATGTATATAATTATTTTCAATGAAGTATAAAAACTATCACTAAATTATTGAGTGACTAAGATTTTAACTTTAAAGTTCATAGACGAGATTTTTTTCAAAGACATTTCTTTTGGAGATGAGGTGGTTGATTCTGACATGAAAATTGAAATTTTATAAGAATACAATTGCAAAGACCTCATATATTTATGGAAACAAATTTTTTTTGGCATTTTTATGGGTAGTAGATAATTTGTGAACATCAGCGAGATGTCGATGTGGGATAAGTTAGAGGGTCCCTTTATATAGGTAATAGAAATCCAAACATTGAGATTCTATGGCTCAAATTAGATCATAAAAATAAAATGATAGAAAATGATTTCAAACTTTTGATGATTTTTAAAAAATCAGATTCAAGATGAATTTGATAATATTTTAAAACATTGTGAAATAATTCAGATATCCACAATTTTAAAATTTAATAGAAAGTGTAAGGTTTAAAAATACTATTTGTCATTGTATCAATATATATGTATTGGTTTCTATATATTTTTCTTATGAAATATAAATAAGAAGTGTTGAGGTATAATTCAAATAAAATCTATTTTTTAATTATGTTTTAAATAAAATTGTTATTTTCATTTCATTAAAATAAAAAATAAATTGTAATATGTATAAAATGTTAATACATGATGAAATTGTAATGCAGATAAAATTGTAATACCGATAAAATGGTAATACTGATAAACTTGTAAGACCAATAAAATTGTAATACTGATGAAATTGTAATACAAATATAATTTAAATACCGATAAAAAACTATTAATGAAATTTAAAAATAAATTAAACTAAATAAAAACATGAAATTGATTGAAGACATGAAAACAATTAAAACATGAAACCGACTGAAAACATGAAACCAACAAAAACATTAAACTTATATGTAATACACTTTTGAAAAGGAGAAAAGTAATCTAAGAAGATGGTTTACACAAGAAGTAGATATGAATGATTACTTTACAGTGATCATTCCTAGCTTCTGTTTAATGTATTCAAATCTATCGGAAGGTAATTGTTTTGTGAAAATACTATCATGTTGTTCTTGTGTTCCGATTAATTGTAAAATGATATATCCTATAAGTGTGTGATCACTTAGAAAGTGATGCCTAATATCTATGTGTTTCACATGAGAGGAATTTGTAGGAATTTTACTAAGGTATGTGGAAGTAGTCTTATCACATCATATTTGAGTTGTAATAAAACTCATTTCATAATCTATTAGTGTGTATTGCATCCACAATACTTTACCACAACAACTTCAACTGCCACATATTCAACTTCAATAGTGGAAAGTGCTATAGAGTGTTGTTTCATACATGACCATGAAACTATATAAACTTCTATTAAATGACAAGTTCTATATGTACTCTTTACATCCATTCTACAACCACCAATGTCAGTATATGAAAAACATTTTTGTTCAAAATCATATCCGTAACAATAGAATAGTCCTAAATCCATAGTTCCCTTCAAATAGAAAAAATTAACTTTAACTTCTTTTAATTGAGAATGTTTTGGATTTACTTAGTATCTTGCCAATAAGAATAATGGATAAGTCATGTCAAGATGACTAGCCGTTACCTATAGTAAATTTCCTATCATACATCTATAATATGTTTTATGAACTGGTTTTTATGTGTAACCATAATTAACTTTTTTTATTGTATCGATTGGAATAATAATACTCTTAGTGTTTTCATATCCATATTTTTCAGAAAATATTTTATATAAATATGTTGAGTTATATTGGTTCATTGTGGTTTTTATGAAATTTTAATTACTATAACATATGTTAACTCACCCATTATACTCATGTCAAAATCAAATTTTATATGGTTTTCAAAGGAATATGTTAATGATTATTGAGTTGATCTAAATATAATGTCATCAACATATATTTTCACAATAATTTTTTTCTTTTATTTCATTATAAATATAGTTGGATCTTTAGTTCCCTTAACATATTTTTTTTGTAACAAAAATTATGTTAATCTATCATACCAGCCTCTAGAGGATTTTTTAAGGACATATAAATCTTTGGTAATTTTGAAAACATATTCCAGATTTTTTGTATCTTCAAAACTAAGGGGTTGTTCTACAAATACATCCTTCTATACATATCTATTACGTAAATCACAATTCTCATCCATTTGTAAAAATTTGAAATTAAATAATGCTGAAAAGGCTAGTTGAATGAGAATAGATTCATGTCTAGCTACTGGAGCATAGGTTTATTCATAATCTATTCTATCATTTTTATATAACCATTATAAATAAGTCCTACATTATTTCGAATGATTATTCAATTTTCATCACATTTTTTTCTGAACAAACATTTTATACCAATTACAATGGTTTCTATAGGCTTTTCAACCAATGTCAATATGTTATTCCATTCGAATTAATTTAGTTCATCTTGCATAGATTTTGTCAAATTTTGATCACCTACGGACTCATTATGACTCTTTAGTTAAAATTGAGAAAGAAATGGTAAATTTCATACTACATAAGGAATTTCTAGACTATACTGGCTGATTTACATGACCAATGATTCTATAAATATGATGATTCCTAAGAAACAACTGAATTTGTTTTTCTATGAAATGTTCCTCAACATAAGGTAGAATGTAATCTAGAGTACACACATCAGAAATAGTTTCTTGAGTATTCTACTTGTTAAAATAATCATCTACCATGGGTTGATAATCTATTTTGGGAACTACATCAGAATACGTAGGTTGTGTTTGTTTAAAAAAATGATCATTTTTATCAAATTTTACATGTAGTGTTTCCTCAACAGTGCATGATTTTTTATTAAAAACTCTATAGAACTTTGATATTGTGGAATACCCAAAAAAAATTCCTTCATCATATTTGGGTGGAGATTTTTGTATGTTATATTTTTTATTTAAAATGAATACATTGCAAAAAAAACTCTGAAGTATGAATCGTTTGGATTTCGTCTTGTCCACAAATCATAAGGTGTATTATTAGGAAATTTCTTTATTAAAACATGTTTTATAGTATAACTAGTTGTACTAAAACTTTCAACCCAAAAATGATTATCAATTGAGTATTCACTCAACATGATTCATGTTATTTATTGAACAATATGATTTCTTCTTTCAAGAACACCATTTTTAAGAGGGGTTTTTGGGGATAAGAAGTTATTAGTAATTACTTTCTCACTACAAATTGATTCAAAATCCGAATTTTCAAATTATCCACCATGATAACTAATAATATTTATCAATGGTACATTTTTCTCAAATTTATCATTACATGTAATGAATTTAAAATTAGAGAAGACTTCAGATTTATTTTCTAGAAAATAGATCCATGGAAATCTAGTGTAATCATTAACTAAAAAAATTAAAGTTCTTTTTTAGAAAATACTTATTTTTTGGGTTGGCCTAAAAAGATACATATGAAAAAAATATAGTGTATAAGAAATTGAGACTTCACTTATGGATTTAAAGTTATACTAATTTAGTTTTCCATATTGACGAGGGTCATAATCTTTTGAAGAATCAAATTTTTGATCTGGTAGATCCTAAAAAACACTTTTCTTATATATTTTGCCTATGTTCCTAAGGTTTCAGTGTCCAAAGCTTCTATTTCATAACCATTATTGGTCTTAACTTTCAGTAATACAAGGTAATTCTTGGCTCCAACAATCTTTTATGTTTATATTGTAAACATTTTCATGCCAATTGGAAGAAATAATAAATTCATCCGTTGAATTGTGAAATACATATTTATCATTCCTAAAATTCACAACGTAACTATAATTACATTATTGAAGTATGTTTATAAGTTTTTGTTTAAGACCCATCATGAATAAAACATTTTAAATTAAGGCATTCTTCCAAAGAACATTATACATATACCAATGATCTTTCCTTGAGAATTCTCTTTGAATGTAACTCCTCCTTCATTAATTTCATTGATTTTTTCAATGAAATCATTTTTTCCAGTCATATAATGAGAACATCACCTATCCATGTACCAAATACTATTTTTTAGGTACTCCCTTTGTTTTTCTTGGACCTGAAGAAATTATTTTCTCTTGGAATCCTAGCATAAAGTCCATTATTCTTTGGTATAGAATATTAAATAATTTAAGATTCATCAGTTTATTCTCCACCACTACAACTCCAAGAATCATTTTACACGAGAAATTTATTTAAATTTTCTTTCCGAAACATCTTTAGACTTCTATTTGAATGTATATCCCTTCTATCTTTCTTGTTATGCTTATGAAAATATGTTCTGATGTGTCATTTTCTTTTACATTCATAAAATGTGATTTAATAACCTTTATTATCTTATCTGTCCTATTTCATATATTTGTATTGGAAGTTTTTCTTACAAACAATATTGTTTATCCTTTGAGAAAGATTGGCTAACTCATTATATGAATATTCTGATTCAATTGAGTCTGACTGAATAACAACATTCATATATTTTGTTTTTGTAGATACTTTCTCAAGATTTTTGGCTTTCATCTAGTTTGATATAGTAGTAAAAGAGACACTCCCATTATTCTTCTTTACATTATCAGCATCTATCTTCAATATATTCTCATGTTGTCATAGAGTTACAAATAACTCTTTAATATTAATAGTTATAACATTCCTTTACTCATAAATATCATTTATCTTCGATTCTCATTCATTAATCACGATATCATTAATATTATTTACAAGCATCCCATCATTTATCCCTTTTTCTCCCATTGACTGCATACTATTTGAAATAGTCACAAATCACAATTTAATGTTTATTATAGGTTCTCCATAGGGAAAAATAAAACCATGATAATCTGCTCTAGGCATGGCTCTTATAGTTTCTATAACATTAGAAGCACCATAATTTGTAACTTCTAGTTTCTTCCAAATGTTGTTAGTTTCTTTACATGAAGATATTTGGGTATATATATTCATAGTCAAGGAATAATGTAATGCATTGGTTACCTTATTATTTAGAATATATTCATTCATTTCTTGATTGGTAAATGTTTTAACATTATTATTAGGTATATTATAATCTTCTGTAAACATACTACAATTATCCAAACAAGTGTTGAAAACAAAAGTCTTCATTATATATCTTCATTATTACTAACCATTACCATCAAATACAAGTGGTCTTGTTTGGTTCATATTTTAAAAGGAGCTGACATTCATTCCAATTCTCTTTAAAAACAAATCATTTCCACTCTACACATTACTATAATATGTATTGATAAAATTTTTTTTATCAAAAATATTAATCTTACTTATAAAAGTAAAAAAACTAAGATAAACACAGGGGAATCATTTTCTAATATAAATGGGTATATTAGTATTTTAGAGACCTATATGGTTACTAATTATTGGACTGAAATATTAATGTAGAAGGAAGAATACAAGAGGGGGTGAATTGCAGGTTTTAAAAACATTCATTATCAAAATTAAACAAATCATAGTTTACAAATATTTAAACTAATTCAATTCAAAAAACCATTAAATGTGATAAAAATATGAATTAGTATGGGATCTGGTACTGATGAAAAACATAATCATAATTAGGTCAGTTATGAGAAGTCTCATAATACAATAGTTTATGATAAGTATACCACATTTTTTATTTAATACACAATGGTATCCTAGATGAAAATGATTTCAATGTAAGAGAATAAATGATCCTAATTACATAGGTTACGATAATCAGATTATTACAACAATAGATGATTTTACCACACAATTTATAGAATCCTAAGCACTAATACAATGTGAAATGTATGAATTGTAATAGAAATAATTATGATGATATGAAATATAAATATAAAGAAAAAATAAAAGATTTATCTTTATATTAAAATTACAGTCGAAATCTAAAGAATACAATTATTTTAACCCAAAGAGAATGGTATCCTTTAAACTAGGATATATGTCCCTTGATTTATACCCTCAAGAAAGTGTATCTAGCCCACACTAGGCTAATCCCTCAATTAAATGATCAGCATTATTCTTACAACCTATCCCTCGACAACCCTTCAATTAAGAAGGTAATCAACACCTCTATCTTCTTAGCATTAGAATCCCTTGATATGAAAAAGACTGGTATAAGTCTGTCTGCCTATCCAGAGAATCCCTCGCTCATAATCCCAATTGATCAGTATCACACAATGAAAAAAAACACCTCAAAGATAAAAGTTCATGGAAGAATCTATTCATGATTTTTATTCATCATATTTTTTTCACATGGTAATGATTTTTTAAATATCTCGACTAGTATCTCTATACGGACTAAATTATATGAGATGAGTCGAATAATCTAGTATTTATAGACCTCATCCCAACTATCATATTCATGTTCCAATGGTCACATTTTTATAGAAAATTTTTAGGGACTTGGACACATATCACTTCAACGGTCATATAAAAATAGAATACACAACATCGTTTTAAATGAAATACATGACAGTTCGCATGAACTCATTTTAATTGAAATATATAATAGATTGTATTACATAGTTTTAATTGAATCACATAACATATTTTACAACATCATTTTGATGTAAAATATTATCTTTTATAATAATTAAGATTGACTAGAAACGATATGGTTAATATTGATGATTTTTATAAAGAAAAGAAATGGTGGTTATGATTTAAACCACAACATGAAATTACGATTGATATCAGGATTTATAGTTATGATTATACACAAGTTACAATGGAAAACATGACATGCTTTTATGTTTGATATACAATTTATAATGTCAACATAATATATTTACGATTGAAAAACAATACATGGTAATGATTTATTACTATACTTGTGGTTATGATTGAAAAAAATACATGTGGTTATGATTGAAAATAATACATGCAGTTACTATTGAAAATAAAACATTATAATTAATATATTATGTGAATTACCATGGAATGTATATAAAAGAGTTTTTGATTTCCAATAAATAAATATAATAATCAAACAAAACATTTAGTCAACAATTTCATACTTTTTATTCCAGATATGGAATCTATTTTTGATAATTCAACTTTATAAGTGGTATACATTAATTTTAAAATAATTCATAAAATCATGATGAAAAATATTTTCGAGAAAAAAAAATTTCAAGAATAAAAATAATTTTATATTTAGTTAATATTCCATGATATAAAATTTAATACTATTAATATTTTAGATTTAATATATTATTTTTAATTTCCATTAAAATCATTCAACAATAGTGATAATTTTAATGTATTAAGATAAAAATATTTTACATGTAAAAAAAATGTATTTTGTACAAAAACATATCATTTTCATTCAAATGATTTTTTATTTATAACGAATTGATTAAGAAGGAATTTATTTTAAACATGTGTAAATAATAGATATTTATTTATTTCTATGAATAAAAATTAAATGGAAATGTTAAAATAGTATAATATATTTTGGATCATTTAAAAATAGGGTTTCATATATCAGAATATAATGAATGAAATTATTTAATGTGAAATATATCATAAAATCTCAGGGTGTTACACTATATCCAATATAAGAATAAATTTTTCAATAAATTTTCAACTCTCTGGTACAAGAAAATATTGATATATCTATTTAATCACATCCTTTGGTTCCCAAGTAGAATCTTCAAATTTGTGATTCCTCTTTAGAAAATTAAAAAGGTAAGTAGAACATTGAATTTATATCAATGTTTAATGATTTATAGTAATTTTTCATCATTTTAAATTTCATGCCCAAATATTTAAACCTATTCATTTTGTATATTTTAAGGATCAATTATGTACTTCATAAAGAGAGATACATGGATCACATTATGAACATGAGTGTGGATTTTTGGAAGAACAATGTGATAAACTACTTATAATTTCCCATATTTTTCTATCTATTATTTTTAAATATTATACGGAATTAATTCAATACAAGAGACTAAGGCGGTGTAAAATTTCAAGGCCCAGGGTGCCCGAAATAAATGTTCCAAATATATTATATATTTTAAATAGTGATCATGAGAATTTTTTATTGATAAATCTGAATAACATCTAAATGGGTGCCCAAATCAGAAATCCAAGGGCACTGATGTGTTCAGTGAAGAAACTTTACATTAGGCGAGTCCTAAAATCGGCCGACATAGGTCAGCTATAAAAGATAGATTTTGGAAATTTATATAATATTATAAATTAATGATTTATTTTATTTTGAAGTTACAACAATGCAGAGAAACATTTTTTTATAATAAACAGGCTGGTAGGGACTAGGGTTTGAATTCATAACTTAGTGAAATCCCTGGTATCTCTCGAGAATGTTAATGGAGAAAACTATCATTTGCCGACGATGATACAACATATAGAGATCATTCTTGATGGATCTTGGACTAGAGATTGAAGGGTGATGTTCTTGAAGAATCTCACCAACAACGATGATATGACGATCAAACTTATTCACCAATTGATTTAATCCCCATGAACATCATATTGTTTCAATTCACGATTTTCCCCATTCATGGATTTAATTATGTAATTGGATCAACCCATGAACAGGTTGACCCATGGTTTGATCGTTCATATGGGAGGGTTATGATTGTGAGTCTTGATTATGGATAACTATTTTATTGTTTTACTATCATGATCATTCTTACAGAATGCATTGAGTTTGGGAATGGAAAACCGATTAGGTTAATTCCTTGGGTTTTTCAATTGTTCTTTTCTCCCCTATGTTCTTTGTGGTCTTCACATTCTTTGAGGAATATGAAAAGATGATCATTTCACCTTATTTTCAGGGAACAACTATCCAAAATCGAAGATATAACCTCATAAATATCTTGAAGAGGTGAGATGATGACAACGGTAGACAGATCTATGTATTTCTAGAGATACTGTCCTCCATGTGACTTTTGACGTGATGATTGGAATATGTTATTGGAGCCGATAAGAGGTCCAAAACCCACCAATTTGGTGCTTCCATGGAGAGGTGAACCCAATTCATCTTCTTTGATGTGAATAGATTATCAGATCAAAGATAAGAGAAACAACCAAGGTAAATGGAGGAAGAACTAGTTATTTGAAAAAACCCAATTAACACAGTGTGTATATCGTAATACACGATGTATGGGACCCATCCAATGGTGAAAAGTGTTTTTGGTAGCAGAGAAGTGTCAGACAATATGAGAAACCTATCACATAGCATGCATGTCATTACTCAAGGTTTGGAATTTATCTCAGGAGTTACACAGACAAGGGGGGAGTACACAAATTTCATACGCAACGTAAACTCCACCACATGGCTAGAACCATCCCCAATACACTGGTTACCCAATGTACCGGTACATGGGAAGATGAACCCAGTTTGACACCGTGTACTGGTACATATCTAGAGTGTAACAGCCCAAGATTTTATGAAAAATATTTTTTAATTTTATTAATGTCTTGTGTTGTACGCTACACCAAAAGGAGCTTGCACAACACGCATCCTTGACTTGCCTTGCATTACACACAATCGCAACCTTCCTCGATAGTGTGTGTAGTACGTAATAACGAGTTTCACTAAACAACGATATGCTATTAAAACTAGCCGTTATGAATAGTAATAACCACTTTTTGAAATTTTGTAAATTTTATTTTTCAAAATGGATTTCATTTTTGGATTCGGAGTATCGAATTTAGCCTAAGGTGAAATTTTGGTACATTTCGGATAACTTTCATATTCTGATGAATAGTGAAAATTACTAAATTATAATTAAAAACAACTTTTTTAATCGAAATAATTAATAGTGATAAATTATTAATTTGAGTGGTTTTAAAGTATATTTAGAATATATTTTTACAATTTAATACAATTTTGGTCATTGGACGTAATTTCACATTTAAACCAGACATAAACAAGTGTCAATCTTTTGATAGATATTGTTTCGTAAAAACACGCTATTTGTTTTAATAGCGGGATTTAATTATAAAATTAATTAATTCAACTTCTATGTTATGAATTTGGTAAAATAGACTTCATTTTTGAATTCGGAATATGAAATATAGCTTAGGATGAAATTTTGGCATTTTTCTGAAAACTTTCAATTTTTGATGAATAGTGAAACCACTAAGTGGTAGGTTAAAAACTGAATTTTGCATAAAACTTAATTTTACCCCTTCTGTGAATGGAATTTCGAAAATCCGAGAGACACGGTTAATATCAAGGACTAAAATGTGGTTCAATGAGATGAAAATAATTTTTGGTGAATAGTAACTTTTTACTTTTTTTTACCGCGGTTAATAGTAAATAGGGTAACTAAGGGTAAATATGATATTACTATTACCCTAACACATGTCCTAATTCTATTGGACAAGTGTAATTCGACCAAAAACAAACTTAGGAATAAAATATGACCATTTAGGCCCACTTGGATTAGATTAGGACATTTATTATTAATTTATTTAAAGAAGGGTTAAAATAGTTAAAATCAAAGTTTAATAAGTAAATCATTTTTAATATGGGGTTATACATAAGATAAATTCGATTGTAAATATTCATTAGAAAGCTAAAAAGATTTCCTACATGATGGTATTTTATTTTTAATTTTTAGACATCAAATAATTTAATGATTATCTTATTAATGAAATATTGACATAATTGATGTTATAAACACCAAAATAAATGTAATTTGAGATTTTTTATGAATTACACTAATTTTCTAGGTTACTATGATATATTAATGTTGATTTAATAAACTTGGTTCGAACATATAATTCTGTTATGACTTTCACAAAAATCATATATCAAATAGTGTCAAAATTGACACAAAATAGTTTTTAAATCAAATATTATATTATTAATTGTTATTTTATTCCTAAAAATCTAAGGTTCGGCCAAATGACGTATATAAGGATATATATATTAATAATAAACAATTTGGGGTTCGTTTGGCATGTTATAGTAAGTTTATTAACCATATAGTGAAAGAAAACAAAAAGACACGGTAAAAGTTAAATTATTTAACTTAGAGTTAAATCTAATTGATAAGGTTTAAAATAATATCCAAACATGTCTAAATTTAATTGGTTGATGAGATTACAACCCTATCTCATCTAATCTTCGAATATGAGTCATTTTTTGAGGTTTTTAAGTGGGGTTAGATTTATTATAAATTAATATTTTTAAGAATTCCTAAGGTGCCCCTCTCCTCCCTTATAAAAGGACACCTCCTCCCCCTCCTCCTCACACCAATTTGAGCACTCAAGCTCGGCCAACCCCTGCCAAAATCCCTTCTCCACTTCCCTAGAAACATCCTAGAGGTTCTGGTCTTCCTCAAAGACCAATTCTAGTGCCCTAAGAGGAGGTCTCAAAGAGGCGCTTCAAAGAAGAGGTAATTACCGTTACCAATTCTTTCATCTTTATTTCTTCTTCCACTTCTTCTTCTTAGGTTGTTTCATTATGAAGTAATAACATCAGTATCACTCATATACTGATATGTTATTATAAGTATGAAACAACCCTATTTCACCATCTATCCATCCTACGGAAAAAGAAATCACCGCGCGTGCGTACGTACGGAATACCGTCTCCACGCCGTGGTGTAATCTATTTTCCACCACCACCTTACATGGATGGGTATAATGGTGTAAAGAATAACTATACATAGTTATTAAAACATCATATTGATTCTGATATATTGTATAATCCACTCCACTCCAATTCAATATTTATAGAAATGATATCATCGCTCGTGCGTACGTACGGACTACCGTCTCCACGACGCGATGAGATTCATTCTCCATGTTAACCATTTAAGAATGATTATAATGTATATATAAGAAATAATAATGAAATATATGACATTATAAAGCTACTGGATTTATGTATATATATACATATGTATGTCATCTACTTACTTCCATTTCAAGACAATAAGGAAAGAAAAACAGCGTTCATGCGTACGTACGGACTACCGTCTCCATGAACGGTGTTTTTCATTTTATTTATCTATCTATTATATATATATATATATATACTGAATATATATGATATATAAATCATATTTTATATTCTGGAAGTAAGTAAATCATGATATAAGTAATAATTATGTCAAGAACAACAAGTCAAAACACCTACGATAAATGAGACGATTTTACCCAAAACGCTACTTTAACATGAATTTACAAAAGAACGGGTAATATAAAGTCATAAGTGGACCATATATGATATAATAACAATGAATATGATTCTGGAATAAGTCAATAACATGATTTAAATCATTATACAGGAGGTTCGGACACTTACAAAGCAAGTCGGACCTAAGGTAAGGGAAATATCACAATCTCATTTTTATCCGAGATTGTTTATTCGTAAGTATTTACTGGGGTGTATTTTATCATCCACATCCATGTTCCTTCAATATGTAATATTGTTTCCATCCACTTACAATAGTTTAAATCCAATTTTACTCTTCGGTGAGTTTTTAGTAAAGAATATGAAAGGAATCTTTTGTCGCTTTTTCATACGAGGTACTTTTTGACTTTTCCGACAAAAGTACGAAGAATGTTTTTTTTAACTTAAACGGCATGAACGGATTTTTACGGTTTTATAAAGCCTTATTTTCATGAAGCTTCCTCCAAAAGATTTCATGACTATTTTTAATAAAATCTCTTTCTTTTAAAATTGCATGATGTTTTGTGAAAAGAAATTGATTTTGAAGAAGAAAGGATATTTTCCTCAAGAATTCATTTCAAGTGTTTTATCAAAATTATTTTCCATCTAAGATAATAAAGGGTTCTGTTTCTATCCATATTTTTACATTGATTTGACTATGTTGTGATGGAATTATGTTTATGAATTCCTTTATCTTATATGAATGGTTTTATGATGTCATGTTGTTTTAAGAATCCCATTTTTATTACATGGGTTATGAAATGATGTATGATTTATGATTTTGTGGCACACATAAGAATGGTATCATTATGAGATGGGTGGGACCTATATCTCCCTCCAATGCATTGGGTAAAGATTTTATATCTCATGAGATAGACATGGCTGGAATGGTAGGTTATACCGGTTCAGTGAAACAGGACTGAAACGAGGATTACTCGATTCAGAAAGGGACTTTGTCCACTAAGATAGTCTTGGCAATGAGTCTTGACTAACAAGAAATGATTCTCTACGATTATGTGTGTATGCCACAATGAGTAATGTTTTAAGTTATGATTTCATTTTCACTTCTATGATTTATCCCACGTTATGATATTATGAGCTCTTTTGCAGGTTAAGATTTCCAAAAGCTATGTTCTTATGTATATGATGTGATTGATATTTCTTTTGTTTACCCTTATTGAGCATTTGAGCTCACCCTTTTATGTTTTCTTTTCCCCAGGATATAAAGAAAGGTTTTAGGTAAAAAAAGATCTTTATGGGAGATGTTGAAGATCTTTCACCACGTTTAGAAGATTACGTTCCGAGTTTCCAAAGACACTAAACTATTACGATCCTTGTGTGTGTGTTTTTGTTATGTACTAAGTATTCCGCAAAAGTAATGTAAAGTCTATGTACGATAAGCTTCGGGTCTCTACAGTTGGTATCAGAGGAAAGGTTTAGTCAACCTTTGGAAACTAGGATGCGAAAACGTTAGTGAGATCCCTAGAGATATTTCTAAGGTATGTCTAGGGATGTCTCTAAGGTTAAGTATACGTATAGGTTATAGTCCTAGAATTGCGCTAACGATCTTAGAATTTAACCTAAGATGTTAGATATTGAGGGTACTACCCCTTTATTATGTTGTTTTCCCTAGCATTATTTTTGCCTCTCACACTATTCTTTTGGGGTTTTAGACGATGGCTGGAACCCGAAGGAACCGTGTTGATCAATGCAATGGACAATGCAATGATTGTCCCCCTGAGCAACCAAACGATATGGGATCTGGAATGCAAAATCTTGTAGCCATGCTCACACAACTTTCTCAAGCTATGAATCATGCAGGACTTCCAAACGAGCAAAGGAAGGAGCAACATTCCGTTGAATCCTTCATGAGGCAGCGTTCGCCTTCTTTCAGTGGGTCTACTGATCCATTAGTTGCTGAACAATGGATTAGTACTACTGAAAAGATATTTTCAGTTCTTCAATGTTCTGAACATGATAAAGTCATCTTAGCAGTATATCGTTTGGAAGGTGAAGCTGATCAATGGTGGAATCTTATCAAGAATACGAGGCCAAGAGATGAAATTGAGTCCATGGAATGGGACGAGTTCAAGAACTTGTTTTTCAGTAAGTACTTCCCTCGTATTCTTCGAACGAAGATGGAAAAGGAGTTTCTTGAGCTGAAACAGAAGGATGATGAATCTGTTGGTATATACGAAGCGAATTTTACAAGACTTGCAAGGTATGCATCTGGCATTATCATCCAACCTGAAAGTAAAGTTGATCGATTTTTCAGTGGCTTAAAACCAAGTCTTCGAAGGGCATTAGCTATAAGAGACTTCAGTAGCTATGAAGAAATTGTGCGTTGTGCTATCAAGGTAGAAATGGAAGTTGGTGTTACATATCCATCTCATGGTTTTGACAAGAAACGAAAGATGGAGTTCAAGGAGAAATCTCAGAATAATGGTGAAAAGAAGATGAATGTTTCCTTATGCACAAAGTGTGGAAAGAAGCATGGTGGAGATTGTCTTAAAGGGACTAGAAAATGTTTTAAGTGTGGAAAAGAAGGTCATCGAGCAGCTGAGTGTCGAAGTAATAGAAAAAGGGTTTCTAATGATGTGAATAAAGCAAACACTGTAGAGAACGCACTACCAACACTTCAATGCTTCAAGTGCAAGGAAATGGGGCATTATGCTAATAATTGCCCTAATCCAAGGGTTAGTGATGATCAACATGAGCAACCACTGAAGGCAAAGGACAAAGGGAAATCACATGCGATCACTATTGGCAATGTTGAATATGATAACGATGTGGTGGAATGATTAAGTGTTTATGTAATGGGATTCCAAAATAATGTTGTATCATGGAGTATTGGAATATTTATGTATTGGTTTAATGTGGTATTCAAAGTGATTGAGATATTTTTGGAAATAAGATGATATGCGCATAATGAAGGGAAAATAAGAAAATGAAATGTTTAACAGTATTCATGAGCTCATGATTGATATAAGGACTAAGTGATATCTTGGTTTGAGTATATAGAATTTTGAGGATTTTGGTATGTGGAAAGTGTTAACTTTAAACTGCATTCATGTTTTCACTAAGGTATTCAAGAGAATACATGATTAAGGACTTTGAATGTTTAGAATGTGACCAACAAGACATATCTTATGGGGATCGACGATGGTGTTAAATCTCTGGTAATCGTTTTCACTATGTGATGAGAGTGGACTACAGTATTATGTATAAGCCTAAAGATTAGACTAGATTATGTTGGACGTAAGTTAGTATTGTTTAAGGATAGAAATTATTTTTTAGATATTATTGATGGGATGTTATAGTAATATAGTTTTGGAAAAAGGACAACCTGCAGGACGAGCGACAGCCCATCGCTTCGGAAAAGGCTGTAGGAATCGAACCCACAACCGAAGTGCGACTGGCCTTTATCGCCTACCACTGACCTACAGGAAGTCCCTGTTTAGTAGAAACTAGTGTTATTATATTAAGCAGTATGATATATGAAGTATAAGCCCATTTTAGGAACCATATATGATTAATCTCACTATAGATCGACTTATGTATATAATTTTTGCTAACCTTTTGTTTGAGACAGATGGAATGACCCGTCATTCTATCACATTATCTGCTAACACTTCACGAATAACAAATTCAACTTCATTTATTTAAGAGATGAAGTGGAAATTGTTCAAGGCACGAACAACAGTGAGATTGTACCAAAATAAAGTAAGTATTTATTCTAATTCAAATTTTCAACTTTAGGGAAATGATCTTGAAAACCAAAAATGTTGTCCTAGTGATCTTATACCTGAGGAATCAGATGGTACCTTATATCATCACAAATTTATGGATTTGTGATTTTTGGCTTTTCCATAGCCATGTTCTCTACCACTCTCCATCAGAACATGATGGTTAGATTTTTCTTCCATATCCATATTTTTACCTATGTGGAAACCCAAAAATTAGTTTATTTGGGTAATCGTTACATTTCATACTTTAGTTTTTAAATCCAAGTTTTGGTATTCCTTTTTACGATGTGGGAAACATTCGAATAGAAAACCATTTATAACCCCGACGACTTTCGAGGGCGAAATTCATTTTAAGGGGGGTAGAATGTAACAGCCCAAGATTTTATGAAAAATATTTTTTAATTTTATTAATGTCTTGTGTTGTACGCTACACCAAAAGGAGCTTGCACAACACGCATCCTTGACTTGCCTTGCATTACACGCAATCGCAACCTTCCTCGATAGTGCGTGTAGTACGTAATAACGAGTTTCACTAAACAACGATATGCTATTAAAACTAGCCATTATGAATAGTAATAACCACTTTTTGAAATTTTGTAAATTTTATTTTTCAAAATGGATTTCATTTTTGGATTCGGAGTATCGAATTTAGCCTAAGGTGAAATTTTGGTACATTTCGGATAACTTTCATATTCTGATGAATAGTGAAAATTACTAAATTATAATTAAAAACAACTTTTTTAATCGAAATAATTAATAGTGATAAATTATTAATTTGAGTGGTTTTAAAGTATATTTAGAATATATTTTTACAATTTAATACAATTTTGGTCATTGGACGTAATTTCACATTTAAACCAGACATAAACAAGTGTCAATCTTTTGATAGATATTGTTTCGTAAAAACACGCTATTTGTTTTAATAGCGGGATTTAATTATAAAATTAATTAATTCAACTTCTATGTTATGAATTTGGTAAAATAGACTTCATTTTTGAATTCGGAATATGAAATATAGCTTAGGATGAAATTTTGGCATTTTTCTGAAAACTTTCAATTTTTGATGAATAGTGAAACCACTAAGTGGTAGGCTAAAAACTGAATTTTGCATAAAACTTAATTTTACCCCTTCTGTGAATGGAATTTCGAAAATCCGAGAGACACGGTTAATATCAAGGACTAAAATGTGGTTCAATGAGATGAAAATAATTTTTGGTGAATAGTAACTTTTTACTTTTTTTTACCGCGGTTAATAGTAAATAGGGTAACTAAGGGTAAATATGATATTACTATTACCCTAACACATGTCCTAATTCTATTGGACAAGTGTAATTCGACCAAAAACAAACTTAGGAATAAAATATGACCATTTAGGCCCACTTGGATTAGATTAGGACATTTATTATTAATTTATTTAAAGAAGGGTTAAAATAGTTAAAATCAAAGTTTAATAAGTAAATCATTTTTAATATGGGGTTATACATAAGATAAATTCGATTGTAAATATTCATTAGAAAACTAAAAAGATTTCCTACATGATGGTATTTTATTTTTAATTTTTAGACATCAAATAATTTAATGATTATCTTATTAATGAAATATTGACATAATTGATGTTATAAACACCAAAATAAATGTAATTTGAGATTTTTTATGAATTACACTAATTTTCTAGGTTACTATGATATATTAATGTTGATTTAATAAACTTGGTTCGAACATATAATTCTGTTATGACTTTCACAAAAATCATATATCAAATAGTGTCAAAATTGACACAAAATAGTTTTTAAATCAAATATTATATTATTAATTGTTATTTTATTCCTAAAAATCTAAGGTTCGGCCAAATGACGTATATAAGGATATATATATTAATAATAAACAATTTGGGGTTCGTTTGGCATGTTATAGTAAGTTTATTAACCATATAGTGAAAGAAAACAAAAAGACACGGTAAAAGTTAAATTATTTAACTTAGAGTTAAATCTAATTGATAAGGTTTAAAATAATATCCAAACATGTCTAAATTTAATTGGTTGATGAGATTACAACCCTATCTCATCTAATCTTCGAATATGAGTCATTTTTTGAGGTTTTTAAGTGGGGTTAGATTTATTATAAATTAATATTTTTAAGAATTCCTAAGGTGCCCCTCTCCTCCCTTATAAAAGGACACCTCCTCCCCCTCCTCCTCACACCAATTTGAGCACTCAAGCTCGGCCAACCCCTGACAAAATCCCTTCTCCACTTCCCTAGAAACATCCTAGAGGTTCTGGTCTTCCTCAATGACCAATTCTAGTGCCCTAAGAGGAGGTCTCAAAGAGGCGCTTCAAAGAAGAGGTAATTACCGTTACCAATTCTTTCATCTTTATTTCTTCTTCCACTTCTTCTTCTTAGGTTGTTTCATTATGAAGTAATAACATCAGTATCACTCATATACTGATATGTTATTATAAGTATGAAACAACCCTATTTCACCATCTATCCATCCTACGGAAAAAGAAATCACCGCGCGTGCGTACGTACGGAATACCGTCTCCACGCCGTGGTGTAATCTATTTTCCACCACCACCTTACATGGATGGGTATAATGGTGTAAAGAATAACTATACATAGTTATTAAAACATCATATTGATTCTGATATATTGTATAATCCACTCCACTCCAATTCAATATTTATAGAAATGATATCATCGCTCGTGCGTACGTACGGACTACCGTCTCCACGACGCGATGAGATTCATTCTCCATGTTAACCATTTAAGAATGATTATAATGTATATATAAGAAATAATAATGAAATATATGACATTATAAAGCTACTGGATTTATGTATATATATACATATGTATGTCATCTACTTACTTCCATTTCAAGACAATAAGGAAAGAAAAACAGCGTTCATGCGTACGTACGGACTACCGTCTCCATGAACGGTGTTTTTCATTTTATTTATCTATCTATTATATATATATATATACTGAATATATATGATATATAAATCATATTTTATATTCTGGAAGTAAGTAAATCATGATATAAGTAATAATTATGTCAAGAACAACAAGTCAAAACACCTACGATAAATGAGACGATTTTACCCAAAACGCTACTTTAACATGAATTTACAAAAGAACGGGTAATATAAAGTCATAAGTGGACCATATATGATATAATAACAATGAATATGATTCTGGAATAAGTCAATAACATGATTTAAATCATTATACAGGAGGTTCGGACACTTACAAAGCAAGTCGGACCTAAGGTAAGGGAAATATCACAATCTCATTTTTATCCGAGATTGTTTATTCGTAAGTATTTACTGGGGTGTATTTTATCATCCACATCCATGTTCCTTCAATATGTAATATTGTTTCCATCCACTTACAATAGTTTAAATCCAATTTTACTCTTCGGTGAGTTTTTAGTAAAGAATATGAAAGGAATCTTTTGTCGCTTTTTCATACGAGGTACTTTTTGACTTTTCCGACAAAAGTACGAAGAATGTTTTTTTTAACTTAAACGGCATGAACGGATTTTTACGGTTTTATAAAGCCTTATTTTCATGAAGCTTCCTCCAAAAGATTTCATGACTATTTTTAATAAAATCTCTTTCTTTTAAAATTTCATGATGTTTTGTGAAAAGAAATTGATTTTGAAGAAGAAAGGATATTTTCCTCAAGAATTCATTTCAAGTGTTTTATCAAAATTATTTTCCATCTAAGATAATAAAGGGTTCTGTTTCTATCCATATTTTTACATTGATTTGACTATGTTGTGATGGAATTATGTTTATGAATTCCTTTATCTTATATGAATGGTTTTATGATGTCATGTTGTTTTAAGAATCCCATTTTTATTACATGGGTTATGAAATGATGTATGATTTATGATTTTGTGGCACACATAAGAATGGTATCATTATGAGATGGGTGGGACCTATATCTCCCTCCAATGCATTGGGTAAAGATTTTATATCTCATGAGATAGACATGGCTGGAATGGTAGGTTATACCGGTTCAGTGAAACAGGACTGAAACGAGGATTACTCGATTCAGAAAGGGACTTTGTCCACTAAGATAGTCTTGGCAATGAGTCTTGACTAACAAGAAATGATTCTCTACGATTATGTGTGTATGCCACAATGAGTAATGTTTTAAGTTATGATTTCATTTTCACTTCTATGATTTATCCCACGTTATGATATTATGAGCTCTTTTGCAGGTTAAGATTTCCAAAAGCTATGTTCTTATGTATATGATGTGATTGATATTTCTTTTGTTTACCCTTATTGAGCATTTGAGCTCACCCTTTTATGTTTTCTTTTCCCCAGGATATAAAGAAAGGTTTTAGGTAAAAAAAGATCTTTATGGGAGATGTTGAAGATCTTTCACCACGTTTAGAAGATTACGTTCCGAGTTTCCAAAGACACTAAACTATTACGATCCTTGTGTGTGTGTTTTTGTTATGTACTAAGTATTCCGCAAAAGTAATGTAAAGTCTATGTACGATAAGCTTCGGGTCTCTACATAGAGTACATGGGTGGACCCCTAATAGTAGGACACAACCCGTGATCCTTTTTAAAATGCATGTATACCTCTTCTACATGACTTGTTCGGACGACACAAGTCATTGAACATAGACAGTACCCGGGGAGTAAAGGTACACAAAATGTGACCCCACTACACATTATATACCCATTATTACATGGATTTAATCTATTTTCCATCATATCATAGGAAATTATCATTAGGTTTGGTTCCCTTTCTTATTCCAATGAGGGTTAGTTGGTATCATTTCCAATTCACATGAGTATGGTCCCTTAAGTAGGATTTTACTTGATATAGTAATGAATCCCCCCCAAGAGTCCAAGAGAAGGATCCTATTTCAATTATTGTACTGTTTGAATAGTCTTGGTATCAGTGAGACCAATACTACTATACATAGATCGTTTAATTATCAGGTAAATCCAGATGAGCCATGGTATCACCGCATGGCCTTGGTAGTTATAATCGTCTGTGTATCGTGATCTTCCCCACTCGTGGAGTGAGTACTCCTGGAGTGAGTGTATCATATATCTATTCAAATATAATAGATTCTCTCTCTCATGATGGTTCCAAACGAAAAATACTTATCAGTAGGATATCATTAGTGTTATTAGACTTAAGAGTGTGTTATCTTGGAAGAGATTCTTTTTTGGAATCTTCACACTGAATCGATGGCATTGGTACATGGTTGTTGTGACTTACCTCAAGACTATGTGATGATTTTTGAGTATATCTACATATGTTATTATTATATGTACTCTAGACATATAATGTGTAGATCTGAATGTAACATTACATTGTGCATTTCTTTATGGTTTTGGGGTGTCATACTGAGTATTGTTATACTGACCCGTGAATAGGCTTTGCCCCCACATGTCGGGTCTTATGAAGACAAGTGACCTTTTTATGGAGTCCAGGGTAGACCAGTACCAAAAAGATATTTGTGTGTTCAGAAAGGCCATGGTTTTCCAATAACATTGACTGTTACTCTAATAACATTTTTTAATAGGTTGGACTTTGTAGTTATTAGAATATTTCTTTTTGTGGGATTTTATTTTGGCCTAGTTTACTTTTCTTCACATTACACTCCTATCATACTATGTAGGTTGGGATTAGTGGTATTCATTAATTTTGTTCCATTGTTTTAATTTGTGTTCTTTGAGATATGTGTGTTCATACAGATACTTATGAAATGCCTACCATGTTAGAAATGCATACTTAGTGCTAGTCACCATCCCCTTACCTATTGGAGGTGGGATTTTGGAGTCATGACACAGACCCCAACTATAACGTGTAATGAAAGAGTGGTATCAGAGGTTGGAAGTTCTACCTTAGGACCAAGAGTCTATGAAATTGGTTTGGTGCAATAGTGCTATGTGTTTCGAGTTTACCATTTTGGACAGGGAATCCAATGTTGGTATGACCAGTTGACGTATCCATACACCAGGACTCTAATAACCTTCTTTTCGACTGGGTACTTGAGAACACAAGGTTTATGGAAAATAATGGTACATGCATCATATAAGATTGGGTTGTATTTCTATTTCCTTATTGATTCATCTCCATAGATATTATCACTGACAGTGGTACAACTTGTTTTCTTATAGGATGTCTCTGAGACACATACCATCTAGGATTCAGTAGATTAATCACAAGGAAGACCCCCTATGTGACGAGGCATCTGTACAAGGACCGATTTTCCCAATGTTTCCTTCATGTGGTAAAACAGTTATACCATGACCAGTGTAGCAACACATGGTACCTGATGTACCTTCAGATGAGGAGTGAAGGCTTAGCGCACTCCATGAGTTTTAGAGACAAAGGAAACAATGGTTCCAAGGTGTGCCCGAACATCAGGAATTCTTGGACTAGATTGATGTAGTGACTAAATTTTTACATTTAGTGAGGTCTCCATCAGCCTAGATGGTGATCCTAGAATTGATCCTTCTTCAGGGTTAAGCAGGGTGATGGGTGAGTTTGACCACAATTACTCATGACGAGGTGAATCATTCTTGGAAATAGTTCAAAAATATCATTAGAGAAGTGTTTTCTCTGGTTATGTAGAGAAATGTGCATATACAAGAGAGTATTCATCTCAAGTAGGATAATGTTATAGTGGATGTCTATTCATCGAGGTCCCAAAACCTCTCTGAGAACTTTATCGATATGGTCATGGTTTAGTACATCGGGGATCAGACAATCGAGCTAGGTAAGGGTCAAGACATACGATCCACTGTTATACCTCGATGAATTCCAAATTATGTTTGAGTGATCAATTGAGATTTTGCAGTCGAGAGCTTCTTGGATGAAAAGATACAGCCAACAGCAGCCAAACAGGTGAAAAGACTTCAATAGTAGAGATTTGACATCAAATACATTGATCTGTACATGGGATATGTTAAAGGAGGTCCCAAGATAGGGTATCTATAGTTTAAAGCTCTCAGGATGAATTTGATCATCCTTGGGAGTGGAAATTATACCAATGTGATGGAATGGGACAAATTTATAGAGATTTCCCTGCCCATTGAGTAGCTGAAATGGGGAGCGATGAAAAGACCACTGAGGTAGAGGAAATGAGTGGAGTAGGTGAATATTCTATGAGGATGAAATTGAAAAAGAGATGTGAGAACTATAAGAGGTGGCAGTTGTTTTGACATAATACCACCACCCCAGGAGGTCCACAACAGTCTTAGGGAGCTAGATGATAGTGGTGGGTGCCGCTACATGTGGTCAGGGAATACGTGATAGACACTCAAAGAATAATACAAGATACGATCTATGTCTTTTATTCATTTCATTTCACACTTATAGAAAAAAGTTCCAATAATTATTTTCACACCACTTAATTTGTACAATAACATGAGATCCCTATAGAGTCATTAACCCGACCATTACACTTGGATACAGCTTTGAGAGGAGAATAAATGATCACTTACATGTGAGAACAATGTGATCAGACCATTAGAGGCACGATTTTTGGTTGGAATCTCTTGATGGAAGTGTCGAGCCCTTATGACTTCATTATCGGCGTGCATTGGTTTTCCTTGGTCCATTCCCAGATTTACTGTTTTAGGAGAAAGGTGTGGAGTGTCCGTAGTAATGGGATGAGGTTTTCATTTGATGGAAAAAAGGGAATCCCATATAGCATAGGATGAGCTCATTATGTTGAGGGTGAATTAGATCACTCATGAGTTGGATAGCCTTCCCCTTGAATCAGTAGATGTTATGAGCTTTTAGATCCCAACAGTAGTTGATGAGTACATGGACATATTTCGAGAAGATATTATAGGGTTACCTGTTAAGTCAAAAGTTGTGTTTTGATGTTAATATTAATTTTTGTTTTAGGAAATCACAAATTAATTCATCTTTTTCATTGTAACCACATATGTTATTTTTCATCATAACCATGTGTATTGTTTTTCATCATAATCACATATATTGATTTAGATCATAACCATAGTATTTTTTTCATAGTAATCACATGTATTGTTTTTCATCGAAACCACATGTATAGTTTTTCATCACAACCACATGATTTTTTTTCATTATAACCACATGAAATCTATTCTACCATGTTTTTCATCACTGTACTCATGTTATGCATCGTACTCATGTCAGGAATCATACCCAAGTTATTTATCATAACCATGTTATTCATTGTACCCATGTTATGGATTGTATCCATATTATACATCTCACTCTTGTAATGCATTGTACACATGAATTACTCTAATACTACGTAAATGTTTAACATTATCCTTTTACTCATGATTTATATATTCATAATAATCATTATTTCATATTTCTATAAATACTATTTTCTAAAAAAATAATATTGTGGAGTTAGTTATATACTAATCAAAACGATGTCATGTATTCTATTTTGTTTTGACCTCTATAGTTCCAGGTATCAAAGTCCCTCTGAGTTTTCTGGAGAAATTTGACCGTTGAAATCAAATATGACCATTAAACAAGAGGCCTATAAATAAGAGGTTATTTGAAATAAAGAGTACAAGACTAGGACTATTCAACATAGAAGAAACACTATTGTGAATTGTGTTCTATAAAGTGGTGGTGTAACCCTTTTCATTCTTCTTGTGAAGATCCATGAAGATAAAAAACATTAACAGATTGTTCCTAGTTCTTGTATTTCAATAATTGCTTTCAATTTCTTAGAGAAACCGATCATTTTGACAACTATCAAGGGATTCTAAGGATATGAAGACAATGTTGTAGATCATTGTATCAAGCTGTTTAACATATTTGAAATATAGAGGTGTTGATTAACTTCTAAATTGAGGGATTCCGTGGTTAGGAATATAGGAATAATGATCATTGTATCAAGGTATTCCAATTATTTAATATACATAGGTAATGATTACCTTATTAATCGAGGACTTCTATGGATTTTAAGAAAGATGTGATGATTATCATATCGAGGGATTACCTAGGTGGTGGAAAGATAGACCTATTATCATAGGTGAAAGGATACCTTACTATTTGAGATAAAATAATTTAAATACCCTTTATATCTTTACTACTATTTGTAATAAAAATAAAATCCTTTTACTTCTTAACTATATTTATATTCTTTTATATTATAACTATTTTAATTATCATACCTTAATTTACATTACATATTGTCTTAACAGATTCTAGAAATTGTATGGTATAATCATTTACATTTGTTATACTCTAATCATTGTATTAAACCCAAATACGATTGTTTTAAAAATTTATGTGGTATCATATTATATCGATCAGATCCAGGGACATTGTTATAATTTTTATTATTTCATAAGCGGCTTTGAGAATTTTATTATTTTATGATCTCTTAAACTATGTTTATTATAAATAGTTTAAATACAAAACTTTCAAACCTACGATTCACCCCCTCTTGTATTGTGCCATCTCATTTCAGTTTATATCTATATTTAGATCCTGTACTTAGGATCCGAGCAGGATTCCACTTATTTTTTATACTTTATTTATTTATTTCTGTTGGATAGTTATATTTTTTAAACATTCGTTTATAAGTACATACTAAAATAACATGTTGAGCAGAAAAGTGTTGTTTTATAATATGGAAGGAATGAAAATTGGATTAATTGATAATCTAAACCCAACTAGAACACCTATTTTTATTGTAATTATTATGAATACTAGAGAGATTGAATGAGGAAATTTGTTATTAATACTAGAGTAGATAATTTTTTGATGCTCACTAGAGATTTCAATATTCCAGACATGGAAGTAAGAACATTCACCAATCCAGAGAAACAAGAATATAAAATAAATTACAAGGTATACAATACTTTTTGATGTTCTATGATAGGGAAAATATATAGTTATATATCATCATGAAAATCAACCAATTATTTTTGGAAGAAACTGGAAGTCACACATTTTGGTACATCTAATTTTATAGAAATAAGAAGATCCCTAATATGAACAGAATATCATGGTTTTTTTATCCCCTAGGGATAATCAGTATTCAAGATTAAACTAATATTTATAACAATTGTCAATAGTCATCAATATATGTGATAAATAAGACTTGATAATGAGATACTTGAGGACAATATTATTGATATCATTCCCAGTGAGTGGGAATAAAAAAGTAAAGATATTTATGAGAACATGTAAGTTACTCAAATCACTCTTAATGAATAATTTGGTACTCTATTACATCGCAATACAAGAATGAAAGAGGATGCAAAAATTAATAAGAAGAAGAATGGTAATGGAAGTGTATATTTTAATAACACATCGAAAGCCAATACTCCAGAAAGGGTAACAAGATCTAAAGATAAGACATCTGTTTATTTATATGAATCCAGTGAAATTGATCAATAAGAGAATGAACTAGCCAATATTTCTCCAAGAAAGAACAAGATTGTGGGAAATAACAATGTTCTATACAAATATATGAAAAAATATATATTACACAAGAAAGAATAATAAGTAACTTGTTATTAATGTAAAATCGTATGTCATATTTGACTAGATTTTCCTTTTCTTAAAATGAAACAAATTTAGTATATTAATTATAAAAGAAACAAAAAAAATGTATTACAAGTCTTAGTCTAAGAAACATTGTAATGAAATGATACATGGATTGTCAGAGTGGTGGAAATTGGGAATGATATTGCTCCCATAATAAAATAAAATATTTAGGATTTCATAAGGCTCAGTTTTCCAAACAAATGTGGATTTTTAAGGTAATTTTATCTAAAATTACATGATCCAAAGATGTTTGGGTTTCGAAAATCTAATTGTTTCATTATCAAGAAAACAAAATGTGTACCAAAAACAAAAATATTTGGTATATTGATAGAGGATGTTCTCGACATATGAATGTAAATAAAGATTAATTTGAAATGACTATTGATATGAAAGGTTTTAGAGTGACCTGTAGAGATAATGGTCACTAATAGATCATTGGTATAGGTAATATTTTTCTTTTAGGAAATGTTTTAATCTAAAATATTTTGTTTGTTAATGGTCATAAGTGAAACCTTATAAGAACAATACAATTATGTGATGAAGGTTACCTTTAGAATTTTAGGAATGATAAGTGTTTAGTAAAACATTCCAAAAATTAATTCATTATCTATTCCCATAGCTATGAAAAAGTTTACACACTTAACATAGATAACCTTAGGATTCAAGACTTACATTACCAAAGGGCAATGGGAGATCAATATTGGTTATGGAATAGATTTTTATGACACTATAACCTTAAAAACCTATGAAAACTCTCAATTAAAAGAAATATTAATGATATAACACATCTTAAGTTTGAATCTTCTAATTTTTTTGGCCCTTGTTATTATGGAAAGAAACATAAATCGAGCTTTAAATATATAAGTGAAGTTTCAACTACCAATGCATTACAGTTTGTTCACATGGATTTTTTTGTCCTACACAAACTAGAAGTTTTGGAGACAAATACTATGTATTTTTTTAGTTGATGACTATACTAGATTTACATGGGTCTATTTTCTAGAAAATAAATATGATTCTATTTATTTTTTCCAAAAATTTAGATCCCATGTTAAAAATGAGAAACACCTACCACTGATAACTATTCGAAGTGATCATGGTGGAGAATTTCCAATTATAAATTTTGAGACATTTTGATGTAAGAAAGGTATTACTCACAAATTTTTTCTCCATGAACTCAATAGAAAAATGGTGTTGTTGAAAGAATAAATCATATTTTCATTAAATCAAAATATCCATGATGAGTAGATACTAAATTGCTAGTCATTTCTAGGACGAAGATGTATGTACATCATATTATACTATAAATTGAGTTTTAATAAAAGTTTTCTTAATAAAACACCTTATGAATTATGGACTGGTCAAAAACCTAATGTTTCTTACTTTAGAGTATTTGGATGAAAATTATTTATATTGAATACTAAAGTTAAAATTCATAATTTTTCACCCAATTTCGATGAACGAATATTTTCAGGGTATTCCATTACTTCTAATGCTTATATAGTTTTTTTAAAAACTGTTTTACTATTGAGGAATTTAAAATTTAATGAAACTGATCCTTTTGTTTTTAAAAAACCCCTCCCTGGACCAAAAAAAGTGTTTTCACAAACTTATTATCAAACTTTTATTGAAAATTCTTTTGATAATGGAAATAATAAAGAAAATATTTCAGAAATATTTACCTTAGAAAACATTATAAATTATGTAGATGAACAGGTTTTAGAAAACTCAAATCAATTTTTACTTATAAATCATCCTAGTGATAATATCATTGGTGATGTAAATCAACCCATAAGGACTAAAAATTCATTGAGAAATTAAATAGAATATCATTCTTTTCTATCCCAATTTGAACCTAAAACATATAATGAAGTCTTTGTTAATGAGGATTGGATTAAAGAAATTCAAGATGAATTAAATGAATTTTAAATGAATAAAGTATTTACCTTGGTTGAATGACCTAAAGAAACAACATTAATTAGAGTAAAATAGGCTTTCAAAATAAAATGTGATGAAAATAAAGTCATTATAGGAAATAAATAAAGACTTATTTCTAAAGTATATAATCATCAAAAGGTAATAGAATATAAGGAAACCTATTCTATAGTGTATAGACATGAATCTATTCATATTATATTAGAATTTTTAGCAATCTTTAACATCATACATTTTCAATTGGATGTGAAATGTTCTTTACTTAATGGATATGTAATATAGGATGTTTTTTAGATCTACCCCTGGTTTTGTAGACTCAAAACATCATATCTATGTTTTAAAACATTCCAAATCTTTATATGGCCTTAAATAAGACCTTATAGCTTGGTATGATAGCATTAATAGTTTTCTATTACAAAAAAAATTATGCTAAAGGATCTACAGATCCAAATCTTTATATAAATATATAAGAAAATATAATTTGATTGTTCAAATATATATTGATGAAATTATATTTGGATCAACTCAAAAGTCCCTAATTGATTATTTTGAGAATCTCATGAAATTTTATTTTGAAATGAGTATGATGGGTGAGTTACCATTCTTCATAGGCTTTCTAATATATCAAAAAACTAGAAGGAACCTATATATCCCAAAATAATTATATCAATCATTTAAATAAAATGTATGGATATAAAAATAATAAGTATTAATACTCCAATTGAAATCTCAAATACCCTTGATCTTGATGAAACTCGTAAACCAGTTTTTCAAATAAATTTAGAGGAATGATACGTACCACTTTACTACTAGTCATCCAGAACTAATGTTTTTTGTTTGATTATTTGAAAGATACCAATATAATCAAAGGGAATCCCATTTAAAAGAAGTAAAAATAATTTTTTGATATTTAAAAGGAAATATTGATTTGGGACTACTTTATTATTTTTGAATTATTTTGTTATGAAATGTTTTTCAGATGATGAATTTAGTATTTATAGAATGTATAGAATAAGTACATTTGGAAATTTTCATTTATTAGGAGACTCATTAGTATCTTGGTCATACAAAAAACTACATTCAGTAGCAATTTTTACTACTGAAGATAAATATGTAGCAGTAGGAAGTTGTTGTAAACATGTGTTGTGGATGCAACACACACTCACTGACTATGGAATGTGTTTTTCCAAAACTCAAATACTATGTGATAATAATAGTACCATTTCCATTTGTAAAATCCATGCACATCACTCATGTAAAAAACACATAGATATTAGGCATCGATTTCTTATTAAACAAACACTAAAATGAGATATTATTTTAAAACTCATCGAAACACAAGTACAACTTGATGGAATTTTTACTAAAACATTATATTCCGATAGATTTGATTACATCAATCAGAACTAGGGAATGATCACTTTAAAGTAATCATTCACATTTACTTCCTGTTTAAACCATCTCATTATATTAAGTAACTCTTTTCCAAAGGGGGAGTATACATGTGCTTATCAGTTTTATGTTTTATCCGTTTCATATTTTTATCAGTATTATAATTTTATCAATTTTATAATTTTATCAGTTTTAGAATTTTATAGGCATTACATTGTATCAGTATTATAATTTTTGTCGGTTTCAAATGATTTTTGGTATAACAATTACTTTATTTTTAAAATAGTACATAAATATTGTTATCTTAATAAAAGTATAATAAAATCAATATATCTATCTTGATACTCCAAAAGGTACAACATGTAAAACCCAATATTGTCCATTATATTCCAAATTATAGGTATTTAAATTCATTCACATTTTTTAATTGGATTCATTCTGAATACAATGTTTTAAGAAACTCACGATTTCAGATTCATTGTCAACCAGTGGATCTTTTAGATCCTCTCTTGACCATCAAATTTTATAAAAAAACCCCAACCCATCCAACATCAAATTTACTATAAAATACACCATTTTTTCTACTCTATAAATAGCCAGTATCACTAATAATAAAATAATTTTTTAACTTTTTTAACTATAGAAAACCTCAAATTTTGATATATTTTTTTCATGATTTTCATGTTTGAGTCAACTGATCCTTCTCTAAAACAATTGTTTTCAAAATATTTCTCTTGTCTGACATTTTGAGGAGAATGGTTAGTTTCTTGAGAATTTTATAAGTCCTTTGATTCTTCATTGAAAAGAATAATAAATTTAAAAGGATGGTAATCCCTATGTAGTTAAAGACCTGAATAAGATCATGATTTCTTGTTTTATGAAGAAGTGTTATAATTATATAAAATAATGGAGATATATAATGGACTCATGAGTTTTTTATGATGTATGGAATGAAATATACAACCTCAGTTAACAATAACCCTCTATCATGGGAGTTCCTTCTAAGGGAGATTCTCTTTTCCAATCATAGAAATTACCTGAACTGGATGGAACTTTTCATAAAAGAAAATAGAGGAATCACTTTTTGTAATTTATGAACATTAGACGAAGGTAAATCATTTATCAACTGACAACCATCTTATATCCATCTTGATGCAAGGTTTTATAGTACCAAGAAAGGGTGATAAGGAAACACAACATGTCTCTGATGTCTATTTCCTTGATTACATATTCAATATGATAATGTTCAATATCATGGGTTTCATTTACATAACTATTAAAAAACATAAATCTAGTTTAATAAAAATTTATATGATTATGATTCCCATTATCATGAAAATGTTTTTTTAAATAATGAATTATTTTTAGAAACATGTCAATTAAATATGATCAAACAACATTAAAGGATCCTATTATCATCAGGGATATGATAAGGTGACCGAAATCATATTTCAACCCTGAATCTAAGATGTTAGGGATGGATCTAGAAGAAAAGTAAGAAAAAGAAGAAGTTGGAGGGAGTAAAATAAAATATAAATCCATCCAAATAAACTAATTCTATATGAATATTAGATTAGTCTACAAAACCCATTAAATCAATGAAACAAAAAAGAAGTATTACATGATGTTGCAACATAATTGAAAAATAAGAGGACTGAAATGAAACAAGGTTATCCTGAATTCAGACTTGATCCTTTTGAAGTCCTGGTTGAAATAATAGAAACAAAAAAAGCTTAAAATAAGAATAAAATAAAAAGATAATGAATAAGATAAAGGATCATTCCGTCGATATTTATTTTCTTATAAACATAATTGAGAATTCCAGAACTGCAATAGTAATAAGGGAACTAGATCTTCAATCTCAAATAGATCCAACATTGAATGAAAAAAAAATTGGTATTTGAACAATCAGTAACAAAAATCATCAATCAATATAGTGAATAAGATGAAAAATAAGAGGATTAAGAAGATGACAAAGAAGAATAATAAGAAGAGGAAGAGAATGAATCTGAAAACAAGATAACACAATCTAAAAAAATACATCAGAATAATAATTTAAAGGCACATACTTTATGTTTCCATCATCGAATACTAGATCATAAAATGGAGTTTCTCAAAATAAAACATACATGAAAGTTATTCAAATATCATAAAAATTAGAAAAAGAATAATCTGATAAAAATCGGAATCAACCTGCAGAGTTTTTCAGTAAATAAACTCATTTTATGAGAAGGTCAATTTTTCAATGAAGAAATAGATTCAGAAAAGATAATTAAAAAATGGGAGTTAAATTTATTGATCAATACATGAGCATATTAGAGATGATTATACCTTTATTTAAAAAAATTTAAGTCATGGTAGATATCATTGTTAATAGTCATAATGAAAGAATAGATTCTGTCAGGATTCTGATAGAAAAATTTATGAATCTATATTATGATTTTAAAGTGTTCCAGGATGATATTCCTGAGTATATAAAGGCATGAAACAATGTTATTAAGTGGTAAAACAATATTGATTAAAATATAATGTATCATGTGGAAAAGTTTGAGGAATTAGTGATGCGAGTAAATGATCTCAATTATGTCTACCAAAATTTGGTCACATATATGAATGAAAATGTAGAAGCCTTTAAAAGACTGAATAGCTGAAATGGAATATCCTATAAAGTTCATGAATATGTAAAGTCAAAATTAGAAAATTAATTTATTGATAATTTTTTTATCTTAAAGAGAGTTTTAATATTTGAAAAGGCCTGAAGAGTTAGAATAGACATGTACAATTATGGGGAAGTAAGGATCAAAGCACCGAAATAAATCAATTAATTTAATAAAGAAAGGATCCATAAATAAGAAAAGATTATTTCAAAATAGGATGATAAGTTGAAGGGTCAGAAAAAGTTCTTGAGTAGTTGATGGATGATAGAAAATAGTTCAAGAAGATTAAAATGTCTATTTCCAACCTCTAGGAAAAAAAGAAATAATTAATTTTCAACTCTTATTGTAATAAAACATATTTAATTACAGTTCATGTAATTTCTATTAATTCATATACATTATTTCTCTAACTACTTAAAGGAATATAATATTTTCATTATTGTTTTTGAAAATGAAAATGGGGGATACTAATTTGGAAAAGATGAACTTTCTTTATATGGAAGAATTTTTCCCCATAAAACGTATAATGAAAGAATATCATATTATATGGGAGAAATCATAAGAAAAGATGAAGTAAAGAGAATATAAACCTTAGAGATAATATTTATCCTAATTTGGTAGTAGTCGTATTCACTATTACTTTTAGAAGAGTTACTAAACAAAGGAGAATATAAGCCTTTTGTATTGTTGTGTTTTTTTCTTTCTAAGAAGGGAGAGATTTTTGATTCAAAAGTTTTGTTTGGACCTTCCCATTCATTTAATTTTTTTTGGAAGTCATAAATTATTTCATCTTTTTCATCTTAACAACATATGATATTTTTCATCATAACTGCACGTAATTTTTTAAATGTAATCACATGTATTATTTTTCATCGTAACCACATGAAGTTTTTTCATCTAAACCAAATGTATTGTTTTTCATTATAACCACATGTATTTTTTTATCACAACCCCATGAAATGTATCATATCCAAATTTTGTGTCATTGTACTCATTTTTTACATAATATTGATTTTATGGATCATACCAATGTTATGTATTTTAACCATTTTATTAATTGTAACCATGTTGTGCATCGTAACCATGTTATACATCGTACTCATATTATTCACATACTCATGTAATGCATTATACTCATGTCTTACTCTAATACTACATACATGTTTCACATTATCGTTTTATTCATGATTTATATATTTATCAAACTCATTATTTCATATTTCTCCAACTATTATTTTCTAAAAAAAGGATTTTGTGGAGTTAGTTATATAATAATCAAAACTATGTAATGTATTCTATTTTTTTTGATCATTATAGTGATTGGTATCCAAGTCCCTATGAGTTTTTTGGATAAATACAACCATTGAAATCAAATATGACCATTGAATAGGAGGCATATAAATAAGAGGTTATTTGAGATAGAGAGTACAAGACATGGACTAATGAACATAGAAGACACAATATTGTGAATTGAGTTCTAGAGAGAGATGGTGTAAGCTCTCTCTTTATTCCTGCAAATGTCTTTGAAGATACAATATGTGAACAACTTGTTCCTAGTTATTGTATTTAAATAAGTGCATTTAATTTCTTTATGCGATCAATAATTGTTATAAAGAACGAGGCATTCCAGTGCAAGGAAGACAATGGTACCAATCATTCTATTGATGTGTCTTATGTATTTTAAAGACATAGGTATTTATTAAATTCTCAATTGAGGGATTCCATGGATAGGAATACAGACGCAATGATCATTGTATCGAGGGATTTCAAGTATTTGAAAGATAGAGGTGCTAATTTACTTTTTAATTGGGGGATTCCATGGATATAAAAATAGACATGCCGATTATCATATCAAGGTCTTACCAAAGTGGTGGTAAGTCAAATGTATTATCCTAAGTGAAAGGATACATTACCTATAGGGATAAAATAATTGTAATACCCTGTACTTTTCAACTACTATTTGTAATAGAAAGAGAATAATTTTATATATTATTTCTATTAATATTATTTTCAATTGTAATTGGATTAATTAAAATACATTCATTTATATTACATATTTTATTAAATGATTCTATAAGCTATATGGTAGAGTCTTTTGGATTTGTCATACTCTGATCGATGTATTCCACCCAAATACAATTGTTTAAAAAAATTAGGTGGTATTATATTATTTCCATCAGATCCAGGACTAGTTCAATCATTTTAATTTATTCATTATAGGATTTGAGAATTTTATTAGTTGATGATATATTAAACTATGTTTCTTCTAAATATATTAAGTAAAAAACTTATAAACCTAAAATTTAACCCATCTTGTACTGTTCCATCTCATATATATTTACGTCTATATTGTGATCCTACATTACCTCCTCATCAGGAGATCAAATTCTATATCGATATACACCCAAATAAAACACTAATATTCTCACCATCATATGGATGACACCTATAGAACATCACGAGCTGGGGGTGCATATGGAGGACTTTTAGAGGAAGGGCTTCCTGAGCCCAAGTGTTTCACGCTAGGTGGCCGCAGTTTTTCTTTCCGTGAAGGTAGACATGAGAATTAGGTTTTGTGTAGATTACTGGATCTTGAACTAGGTGACCATGAAGAATCAGTATCCACTTCCATGGACCAGTGACCTATTTGATTAGATGAGAGGGGTATGGTGGTTGTTGATGGCTGACCTTCAATAAGGAAATCACCAACTGGGAGTAAGGGAATAGAATATATCAAAGACGACATTCAAATGCTGCTACGATCATTATGAGTTCTTGGTGATTCGATTTGGCATGATGAACTGCCTAGTAGTTTTCATGGGTCTCACGAACAAGATATTTTATCCTTACATTGGCCGGTTCATGGTTGTGTTCATCGACAATATCCATGTTTACTTGGAAACCAAGGAGATGCTCGCCAAAAACCTACAGATGGTGAATGAAAATACTCCAAGAGAACTAGATTTATAGAAACTCTCAATGTGCTAGTGATGAATTCAAGCAGTCAACATTATAGGACATGTTATCTCAGTCTATAAATTGGTAGTGGAGCCATCCAAGGTGGAGGTAGTGTTATCATGGTAGAAACCTAGGAGCGCGATAGTGGTACAAAGATTATTTGGGATGGGTGGAAATTACTAAATATTCATCCCCTATTTCTCCTAGATATTAGGACTGATTATAGATTTTAACTGAACGGGAACACATTCATATGGATAAAGATGTGAGAACATGATTTTTAGCAGATAAGGCAGAGTTTGATGAGCGCTATAATCTTAATATTTTCGGAGGAGGGTGTTATGTATGTTTTGTTATGCGATGCATCATGGAATTGAATAGGTTGTGTCCTCATGATGGGTAAAGCAGTGATTTCCCATGTTTTGTGCAATTTGAGAACTCATTAGAAGAACTACGCGATCCACAATGATGAGTTTGCAGCAATAGTGTTTTCCTTGAAGATTTGGCGACACTACATTGTGGGTGAGTGGTTTATCATCTACTGAGAACACAAGAGCCTAATGTTTATCCTCACATAGAATGATATAAACTACATATAGAGAATATGGACAGAGTTCGTACAATATAATGACATTGATATTGTCTTTACTACTAGGAAGTGGAACGTGGAGGCAGATGTTCTTAGTATGGGATATAGTTTTCAGTTAATGAACGAGGTTTCAGAGAAGTAGTAATCATTATTGTTATCCCTCGTGTATGGATATGGAGTAACAAACCTCAAATCGATGATTTTTAATCTTCCTCTATCACATCTAATTTTTGAGGCACATCTTGGGGATTCCTACTAGGAGACCCTATCTTCTCAGATGTCCAATGGGTAAGCCCTTTATGTATATAAACATGGAGGGGAGCACACTGTCATTTTTAGAGGATGCATAGTTTTACCAACTGTGTTGTAGGATGATGTTTAGAGGTATTTTAATACACCCCCTTTAGAGATAAACCATAGTGTGGAAAATATGTACCAGGACCTATGATGCATGTTTTGGTTTAAATTGATAAAGAAGGCGGTTTAAGTGTTTTTTTATTAATACCTTACATACCAGTTGGTGAAAGCCAAGCACTTGGTTCCAGTGAGTTTGACTCAACCACTTGATTTCCATAATGGAATTGGGTTGGGATATCAATGGCCTTCGTGATAGGTTTACCACATATGTCCAGGGGACATGATACTATCTAGGAGATCATTGACTGAATCACCATGTCGTCCCACTTCCTACATATCTAAGAGTAGAGTTAAGTAGAGAGAATGCGACTCCTATACATTCTAGAGATAGTTAGACTCCATTGAGTCCCATCGATGATTGTTTCTGATTATGATGCATGTTTCACATTTTGGTTGTGGAAGGGATTATAATAGGTATTTGGGAATCAGTTATGCATGAGCATGGAATTTCATCCTCAGACGAATTCCCATATGGGGAAGACCATTCATGATCTGGAGGACATGCTATGGGCTTCCATCTTGGACATGGGTTATAGTTGGTAGGAAAACATACCACAAGAGGAGTATTTATACAATAAAATCTACCACCCGACCATTGGTTTGGAATCTTTTGAGGCTCTATTCGGGCGACCCTACAGGTCCCCACATTGCCACACTAAACCAAGTGAGATATCACTCATGGTCCCAGAATTGGTGCAACTACAACTGTGAAGCAGTAGATCATGCGGGAGTAGATTAATACTGCATAGAGCCTTCATAAATCTTATGATGATAGAAGGTGAAGACTATTGGAGTTCGAGTAAGGATACCATTTCTTCAATAAAGTCTCACCACATAGAGGGTTACAGGGATTTAGCTGGGGAAGAAAGTTATCTATATGTTTTATCGGCCCTTTTTTGATACTACAATGTGGTGGAGAGGTGGCGCATCTCTTAGCTCCAACACCTCATTCGGACAAGGCACATGATGTATTCCTTGTGTCACAATTGAGGAGGTATATGAATGACCCATCACATGTCATCGACTGGGGCGATCAAGATATTGGTGATGAAGTGACTTTTGATGAGTACCCAGTAGAGATTAAATATCAATACAAGAGAATAATTCATTGGAGAATGATTTCTTTAGTTTGTGTCTAGTATAATCATTGGAATATCCAGGAGAGAACATTGGAGAAGGAGGCTCAGATTCTTGCACGATACCCATATCTTTTTCTATAGCCATTGTTTTTGGTTTTTAGGGACCTAAAGCCCTATAGTGGGGAGAATGTAATGTCTTGTATTTTTTTTCATTTATTATTTTTAACTGTTATATGGAATTAATTTTATACCAAGTGCTAACATAGAGTATGATTCTGAGGCCAGTGTTCCCAGAATAAATGTTTCAAATATATTAAATATTTCAAATAGGACACATGACCGATTTTCTGGAAAAAGTTTAATAACATATTAATAGGTTCCTAGATCATAAATAAAAGGGTGCCATTATTTTCATAGCATCAAAATTCCATTATGTGTGTCTTAACATTGGATTGAATAGGTTATATATGGAAGTTAGATTTAGGACATTTAAAGAATAAAATAAATTAACGATTTTTTTACGTTATGTTGATGCAACAACATGTTTCATTTTCATAAAAATAATGTGAGGGACCTAGGGTTAGAATTCATAACCCTAGATAAATAACTGGAATATATGGAGAAATTAATTGGAGAAACTTCTCAATAGATGACGATGTGACAATATATAATGATTAATCTTGATGGTTCTCATATCGGAAATTGACGAGCGCTGTTCTTGATGACTCTCACCAATGGTGACGACCCGATGACCAAAATTATTCATTGAAAGATCCAAATCACCGTTAGGTCATGTTTTTTCAATTACTTATTTTCCATTTTAATTGATTTAACAATAAACACAGATCAACCCAAAAACAATTTGACCTGCGGTATGATCGTTCTTGCAGTATAGTTTGGATTACTGGTATTGTTTGGGGATTATTATTAAATTTTTTTGTTATATTGATCATTAATATGGAATGGATTTAGGTTTTAAATGAAAAATGGCCAAGTTTCATTCCTTGGGTAGTTAAATTGTTATTTTCTCCCCTATTCTCTATGCGTTCATCATGTTCTTTAGAGAATATGAGTGAATAATTATTACGCCTCTGTTTCTTGGAGAAACGATCCAAAATTAGAGATCCAACCTCATGATGAACTATAGGTGTGATGATGATGGATGAAGATGTTTATATGTATTTTAGGGGATACCATTCATTGAGAAACTTTCGAGTGGATGATTTGAATCAGATTTTAGAGCCGATCGGAGGCTCAAAACCCACTGATTCGGTGTTTCCATGGTGAGATGACCCTTGATCGTTAGTTTCAAGGTGAACGTTTCATCCGATCAAGCACCAGAGAATCAAAAGTGGTGCACCGAGAAAGAACAATCATTCTTGAAAATCCCAATGAAAATGGAGTGTATCTTGACATACATGGTATGCAGGACCCATTCCGTGGTGACTAGTGTTTTAGGTAGTAGTGATGTATCACATGGCTTATGACACTTGTCACACGACATGTGGTCCATTCCTTGAAGCTCGACATGTATCATTGGAGTTACACAACCATGGGGTGAAGTACACATATTTTCTACAAAACACACACCACACCACATTACCAGACCAAGAATAGATATATAGGTTACCACATGTACTAGTACGCATGAAAGAGAAAATGGGTAGACATGGTGTACTGGAAAGTGGATAGAGTACACGGGTGGACCCCAAATAGCTGGAAACGGTGCACCTGCCATTCTAAAATATGTGTATACCTATTCTACATGACATGTTCAGATGATATGGGTTTTTGAACATGGTAAGTCCTTAGGGTGAAGGGACACAACATGTGACCCCACTACATGCTATGTACCCATTTCTACATGGCTTTAATATATTTTACATTGTATCACTGACATGTTTTGTTAGAAATTGTTTGATTACTTGTTCACCTAGAGGTTATTTTGTATCATCTTTCATTCACATGAGTATGGTCCCTTCCACAAAATTTTACATCATGTAGTCATGAATCGCCTCTGAGAGGCCCAGAGAAGGATCCAATATCCATTCTTGTGAACTATGTATATTATTTGGTATTATAATGAAAAATAATACTATACATTAATCATATTATTAGAATGTTAATACGGATGACTCATGGTATCAACACATGGCCCTGGAAGTTATCCTCATATGTGTATCGTGATCTTCCCCACTGGTGGAGTGAGTACTCCCAGAATTAGTGTATCCTATCTCTTTTCATATTGAATATTGGATATCTATCATTAAGGTTCTTGAAAAATATTACTACAAGAGTGGACGACATCATTTCTACCAAACTTAAGAGTGTGTTCTCTTGGATGAGTTTCTGTTTGGAATATTCAATTTGAATCTCTATCATTATTATGCTATTGTTTTTACTTACCTATAGTCTACAACTCGAGGATTGAGTATATATGGATATGTTCTTGTTATATATATTTTAGACAAATAATATATTGAGTTGACGATAAATTTAATATTTTTATTTCTTTATTTATTCAGGGTGTCCTAATGACTATTGTTATACTCACCCCAACACGGGCATTGCCCACACATGTCATGTCATGGGAAGACAAGAGACCATTTGATGGAGTCTAGGGAAGACCAGGACTAGATAGAGCCCTTGATTTCAGACAGGATGAGGAGTTCATATGGTTTTGAGAAGAATTCCAAGTACCTTATTATTTACTGGATGGACATTATAGTTTTTAGAATCTTTCTTTTTATGGGATTGTATTCTAGTCCAGTTTACTTTGCAGTACATTACTCTCCTATCTGACTCTGTTGGTTGGGTTTAGTGGTACAAATGAAATTTTTTATATGATTTTTTTATTTATGATGTTTTATACATGAATTTTTGTTTTTACATATAGGTAATTAGGTAGTTCCACCCATGTTAGTGATATTCCTACACGATGGTAGTCACAAGCCCCTGGAAAATTGGAGGAGGGTATGGAGAGTTAGGGCATAGACCCCATCAGGAAGGGTCATGACATGCCATCCTTACTTGATAAATAATTTCAATGGGGAAAATATTCCAAGTTATTATCTTTAATTTCCTTCAAAATATAAGACACATATTCCATTGAGAAATTTATATGTATACATTCTGAACAAATTTAAATTCCCCATCACATTGATGATTTTCATCATAAGATTTCTATCCACTCATGGAATCCTTGATGTTATGTTGAATGGATCTAACACTCTCATACATTTAGCCAGATAGATCATGAATCAATTACATTCTTCTCCAACTTAATTATATAATGTCCAAGGTATACAATTTTTCCCCATAGATGGATTTGATAGAAGACATTTTAATTCTCTAGTGGAAGCTATTACAATATGAAAACTCAACTAGAGTAAGTAATTATTCCTCAATGCCTTAAAATTTTATATATTAATATCTAATAATATCCTTTAATGTTTTAATGGTTCTCTCAGACCAGCCATCATTTTTTAGATGAAAATATTTAATAATACTCCATTAAATATCCAAATCATGCTGAAGAATTAATCGGAAATATTTTCTTAGCATCTGGTTCAGTTCATATATTATAGTATGTGGTAGTCCAAGAAACCATAAAACTTATTTAATATAAATTCAGGTAAGATATTCATGATAAAAATATTATCCAATAGCAATTTAGTGTTCTATCATTGTCTGTTTATCGACTTTAGAAAAATATAATCATGTTCAATAGATGTATTAGTGTTTAGATGAAAAAATCCATTGTGATGTCTTCCAATTTATACTCTAGTATGTGTAATCTTTGTAACATCCACTTAGACTTAAATCTATCATACACAAAATTTTCTCATACCATGAACCAAGATATATAATCTATAATATCCATTTTTATGTTTTCCCGATATAAATACAATTTTACATATCTATAAATCCTTGAATTTATATAATTAAGAGATAATGATGTACTAATAGCTTCATAAAAGATATTCATATTGAAATATAGTTTTTATAGGACACAAACACAATTCCATAAACATATCATTCCAATTTAATCATTACTAAACTCATGACAATTTCTTAACCTAATTTACAGGTCTATACCATCATCATATGCTTCTTTAATATTCGCATGGATGGTTGGTTGAACATTAATAAGAGAAAGATAATAACTCCCCCTTTCAATCAATATTCCTAGATCTATCCTTCTCAAATATGAATATATAGGATCCTTTTTTATCCTCATCACATATAAATATTCATGATCCTTTTGAGACATATCATCTTCCACGATGTTTGATTTACTATTGTGGTAATGTATTGATATTTAATAATCTTCAATCAACACCAACTATATTTTCTGGCACATTTTTAGAACATTTTGAGATAATGTGTTCATTAAAATTTTATGATTACTCAATATATATCATTTTCTTATTAAATTTAATGACTACATATATTTAATAAATGTATTTATCTAGCTAAATTATAATCACGAGTTGTATAATTTTTCTTGTAGTTAAATTTTTTTATAAGGCATTAGTTATAACTATGTCATTATATATGATGATTCTTGCTACTAAATTTTTTAATGCATAAATATATTTTAAAACCCCTTTTCCACTATAGGGTAATGTATGTAAAAGTACACATAAAAAAAATATATTCCTTTCCTTAAAATTTTCCCCACAGTCATCAGTCAAAAGAAACTTGGATCTATTTTAGTTAAAATTTTATGTTTCATATATAGACGTGAGAAATTTTCTACGATGAATCGACAATATCAATTCAGTCATAGTGAAAAAATGTATCATAGTCACATTTCTTTCTTTTGGATATTGTTCAACAACATCATCCTTTGATGGGTCCCCTGAGATAACCTCTAATGAGATTATATGACCTAAAAAAGAATCTTTTGATCTCCATAATACAAAATTGATAAATTTTTAAAACAACTTCCCCTTCTACAGGTTCTTCAAAAAATCATCAAATGATCATCATTATCTTCCTAAATCTGGAATAAAAAATAGTATCATGTATATAATTTTCCAAAATCTCATTATGGGATTCTCTAATCACACTATTCGTTAATCCCAAAAAGATATTCCAGAACCTATTAAGACCAAATGACATCACTAAAAATTCAATCTGTCCATATCATGTTGGGATGGTTGTATTGGGAATGTGTTCTCTTTTTCAATCAACTAATAATATCTATTTCTAATATTAATAATGGAAAAATACTGATCTACTTTTAATTTATCATAAAAATCATCATTATAGTGTATTGGGAACTTATAATTTATTGTGATATTGATGTGTTCTAGATAAACAATGAATAGAAGAAGTGGTCCAATTTTCTTCATAAAAAACAAATGTTCACCACATAGTTTGAAACTTAGTTTAATGTGTCAACTATAAATATTATTCTTCAGTTTCCTCTTCAAAATTTTCATCTTAATTAGGGATATTATAATGTCCCGGACCAATCCGATCCATTTCTTTGTGAAAAATGAGGTGCTGGAGGTGTTTCGGGAGGTCAAGGTGAATTGGGGGTGCATTTGGGTGGACTTTTAAGGAAAGCTAAAGGGGAATAGCTTTCACATGGTTGGCGCACGGTTTGCCTAAACCATGTGGCCAAACCGTGCAAGGTTAGTATTGAAGGCAGTGGCTAACGCACAATTAGCACACAGTTTGTGTAACTGTGCAGACTAACCATACGAGGAGTGTTTGGCGAGACAGAAGCTAACACACAGTTAGCGCACAATATGTCTAACAGTGCGGACTAACCGCGCGAGCACATGAAGTTAGATCTTAAAATTGTGGATGTGAACTCTTTTGCCTCTAAATGGCTCTTTTAAGCCTCTAAGTGGCCATAACTCGGTATTACCCTTCCTTGGAGGTAGAATAACCTCTTCCAACCGTTTTGGAGGAGATCCGAAGGCTTCTCTTGGCGAATCGAACCCGGTTTCTTGAGGTATGTGATCGTTCTTGTATGGTTTCTTAGATCTTATTATATCTACTCTTTATCACCCCTTAGTTTCTTATATCTACACCTATTATGGGTAGATATAAGTGTGTGGATGTAGAAATTGATGAGCTTTGGTCTTGGTTGTGTTAGGAGAGGTGATCTAAGGAGGATTCGTGGAGAATCAGCCCGGTTTCTTGGGTGTTCATTAACCGTTGTGGTTTTCCTCGAAAAACATTGAGGTAGGGGATTCATGGCTTCTCTAATTGTTTATGTGAAACCATAGAGTTAGCATGATTTACCCCTTTGGATCACAATGGAACTGACCTAATTAAATACTTGAACCAGATTAAAATAAATGGTTTTATAGCATGTTGTTTCTCTGTACCATGATAATGGTTCCCCTCTTGATTTTCTAGATAGTGTGATATCTATGCCTTTATTATTAGCATGGGGTTGTTGATGAAATTGATAAATAATGTAAAGCTGGAATTAAATGATAATTAATTGGATAAAGATAAAGAGGCATGTAAATGAATTTGGTTGTTGTTGTTGTGGTTGTTGATCCAAATTGATATTAATCAAGTTGATGCCGATATACGAGATTAATTTAGTTGGTTGGTAAACCTGGAAATCTATTGGTGCTTGTTTTTGAAGGCTAGATGCCTTGTTAAAGGTCCAAGAGCCCAAAATGATGTGATGTTTTCTTTCCTACTACTTGTGCTGTGATGTGATCTTGGATGGATGTTGTGATGTGGGGGAATAGAGGCCTTGTGGTTGTGGCAGCAGATGACGCCTAGAGTGGCGAGATGCATCGGTTTATGCATGTGGGTGTCAGGGAGGACACCGGGAATGATGGAATGCGATAGATGCGATTTTTGGATGCTTGATGCTTTTTTTGGTTGCTTATCTAGTTTACTTTTTCCCCACTACTCAAGGCAGTTGGTCTTGCTTACCCTTCTTCTGAGGGAGGATAAGACACGCGGGGTATGCCACATGCTTTCTGTGTTTAGCCTCTCAATGGAGAATTGGTCTATGCTCTTGATATACGTGAAAAATACTTGACTTTTAGTACATATACTCACCGTATGGATCCCCCTTGTGTTTAGTAGCATAGGATTCTTTTCTAGAATGCCTAGGAATATGGGGATGTAATTGTTTAATGAAAGTTTTCTTAAATGATGTTAACCCATTGGGTGGGAGTTTGTTGAAACCTAATGATGAGGTTGAGAAAATTTTAAGGGACAATGGTTCTTGGATGTGATGTTAATAGAATTTAATGTGGAATTGTTCATGGTTAATTAATGTTTGAAGAATTAATTAATTAATAGTGGAATTGATAAAAAGGGAATGAAGTAATATAATAAAGCATTTAAATGGTTGTGTGCTTATCGGAAAGCTAGTCTTAGAAGTGGCTGCCTGGAGTCCGAGAGACGTTAGCTGCAGGTGTGACTAAGACTAGGTTATTCACATAGTGTGGTTGTGAGTTATATTATATTCCTTACTTTTTGTGTTTTTATACGCTACTCCACCCTATTAGTAAGGGAAACTCACACCCTGGGGATTCTGAGCCCTGGGGGGTGTTTTCCCCAACATTCCAGTGGGAGGATGAATGACTGACTACCCCTTTTGACCCAGCTCTCTTCTTTTGGTAGATACTAGTGCCATTAGGCACAATTGTTAGATTTCTCCATATATGTGCGTAGAGGGATGTAATGGCTTTTGGTTATTCACACACATATATTCTAGATATAGTATCCAATGGACTACTATAGGTGTCATGTGTATAGGCTGTGATGGCTTGAGGATCCTTACTCGGGGTATGGGATGTAATGGCTTGAGGTATAATACCCGACGTACGATACATGTTATGTGAGTTGTGGTGGCTACCTGAAACTACCTGGTCACTTTTGGTTGTGAGGATGGTGTGGTGCTTCACCCAGGTGTCTGTGGGCAAGCCTTTTTGGTGCACGTGGTGCAGATTGTGGAGCATGGCCTAGGTGTAAACGGGCAAGCCTTTGGAGAGAGATGCACATGACATATGTCGTTGGGGAAAAGCAGAAAAATAGTGGGGAAGTAGTAGCGGGGTAGCCTTGATATTATTTACTATATGATATATTCTTGTATGCGTTACTTGGTGAGAGTAACCATGGCGAGGTTGGGAACATAGTATACCTGTTTGGGAGACGAGTTAGTTTCACTTTTGTTCACTGTGATTTAGCATGATTTCTTTACTTTTTCACAAGAGGCTTCATGGATGATCCTAATGAGTATACTGTTATACTCACCCTATATATATATAAACTATTTTCAGGTCACTTGTATTAGGTTGGAGATCATGATGGTTACTACTAGCTTGTGGTTGCAGGAGCTGTTCGGGCTTGTGGTCGCTGCTGTTTTTACTTTCTTTTGGGTATGTCCAGTTTTACCTTTCAGTTTTAGTACTTTTTCATGGCCTTAAATTTGTTCATTTCGGTTACATTTTTTATTTCAGTTTTGAGTTGGAGTTGGTTGATGTGATTTTCTCTCTTCCGTATGTGTTCTCTTAGAGGGTAATGCCTCCCATTTGTGTGTTTACTATACCCTCAGTGCTAGTTTCGAACTCGGGGACTACTAGAGGCAGGACTCGGGGGTCATTATCTCCCTTCTCACATTGACGTCCTAGGAGGGGTACACTTTGTGGGGAGGGGGTCGTGACAGAGTGGTATCAGAGGTCTGGTTGAGCGAATGGATGGAGATCAGAGTAAGGAATAGGTGAGGTTACATGGGTTGGTAGGGAAATGGTGTCATTCATGTTTAGCAAGTGAGGTTAACACTAGAGACCGACTGAGACATAGGAATTTAGGTCCCCCTATGATCTGATGTATGGACCTTTCAGTTTCCAATGCCTAATAAACAGTGCGATACTAGTTGCAGGGTAGAGACCTAGGAATGGATCATGCATCATTCATCTTTTTGCTTGTGTTTGAATGGGGAGACCTTGGGATAGGTTAACCTAAAAGGAATAAAAGAAATCAATTAATTAATTAATGTTGAGTCTTCCATATTCCAGGATTAGGCATAGGTGATGTTTCATGGGTTGGTAGGGCAACGATGTCATTCATGTTTAGAAAGTGAGGTAAACACTGGAGATCGGCTGAGACATAGTCATTTAGGGCCCCCTATGATCTGATGTACAGAACTTCATGTTTATAATGACTACTAAATAGGGTGATACTGGTTGCAGGGTAGAGTCCTAGGAATGGATCATGCATCATTCTTCTTTGTGCCTATGTTTGAATGGGTAGAAATTTGGATAGGCTAACCTAAAAAGAATAAAAGAAAATAATTAATTAATTAATGTCGAGTCTTCCATATTCTAGGATTAGGATCTCTAAGTGTTTTTTATTTTACAGGTGTGGCTCCAAGTCGACGTCCTTGTCAGGTTTGAACAGAAAATGTCTAGCAGGATATTCCAGCAGATCGCCATAGGGTAGAGGTTGATGACGACGACACTTGGAAGAAGACACTCCGAGAGTTTCAGCGTTAGATTCTGCATAACTATGAGGGCTCCGTTTTCGATGCATTCATAGAAGGCTGGTTGGAGGAGGTCGAGATAGGCTTCAGTTCGATCTGTGGTCGGAAGGATCATTGGGTGCCCTTGGTTGTGATGATGCTACGTGGATCATCAAGGCTGTGGTGGTTGTTGTTCCTCGAGGATCGTGAGGAGTCAACGATCTCATGGGAGGAGTTCCAAGAAAAGTTTAGAGCCGAGTTCCTTTCTTCAACTGTGAAGGCGTCCAATCGCCAGGAGATTCTTACACTTCAACAGGGGAGCTCCAATGTTTGAGAGTTTGGAATCGGTTTCAGGAACCTTTTACGATATGCTTAGGACCTATTACTGGATGAGGAGGCCAAGGAGAGGAATTTTGAGGAGGCTTTGCGTCTAGATATCCAGCGCCAGGTCACCCCAATTATGTTAAACACATATCTTGAGGTGCTAGAGAGGGAAGAGGTTGTTGAGAGGACCTTGTCCAGGACTATATCATCATGAGAGGGGGATCAACATGATTTCTCACAAAGCAAGGTTGTGGTCCGGGGTTCCCGGTTTTTAGGGCAGAAGAGTTTCCGTTCAGCCGGGGGTAGGTCCCAGCCCTTCACATATCATTTATATAAAGGAAGCAACTCTCAGGCCTATGCCAAGGGATAATACGCTTGTTTTTCTTATAGTGATCATGGTAATCAGTAGCGGGAGTGCCCAAACTTTCAGAGTAGTCATCGTGAAACATGTGTTATGCTCCAGGTTCCTCCGTTGAGGTAGTTTCCACCGAGTCATCAGCAGCCAGTTGCACCAGCTTTAGATCAACAGAGGGTAGATGGGGAAGGCAGAGGACAACCCCATGAAACTCCCCGTCCCCATAGAGCAGAGTGTGGCTGTAGTGGTGGTCTTCATCAGGGTTATAGAGGCCATGGTGGTCAATGTCAGCTTCATGCTCTAGCGTTGCCAGCTCCAGAAGAGCCAGATGTTGTTCGAGGTACCCTTTTCTTGTTTTCTACCTTGGTGTATTCCTCGTTTGACTCAGGAGAGACACACTCCTTCATATCACCTACCCTTTTCCATTCTTTGGGACTTGAGGTAGAGAGGCTTCCAGTGCCCTTGGCGTTGACTACGCCAGTTGGAGGTTGAGCTGACTTGTTTGAAGTATGTAGAGACTGTGAGCTAGTGTTGGGGCAACACCGCTCTTGGGTATATTTCTTATATTTACGAATACAACCATATGATGTCATACTTGAAATGGATTGGTTGTATTCGATGGAGGCTATCGTGGATTGCTTCAGGAAGAAGGTCATTTTCCGTGGTGCGGATGGAGAACAAGTGGTGTTTGTTGGTGATCGGGATCTTCAGATGGGTCATAGGTGCATTCCATTCTTATCTTCCATGGTGGTTGCGATGATGCTGAGTTATTAAAAGATTCGGCAGTTGGCGTTTCCTAGGGTCATAGAGGAGTACCCTGAAGTCTTTCTAGAAGTGGTTGTAGCATTACCCCCTCGACGAGAGATCGAGTTTGGGATTGAGCTACAGCCATGAGCGTCTCATGTCTCTATGTATCCGTATAGGATGGACCCTTGTGAGTTACGAGAGCTACGTATAAAACTTGATGTTCTGTTGTGGTATGGTTTTGTTCAACCAAGTGTGTCACCATGGGGTGCACCAGTTCTATTCGTGAAGAAGGCTGACGACAGTTTGCAGTTTAGTGTCGATTATCATTGATTAAACAAAGTGACAATAAATAATTACTATCCTCTTCCACAGATCAATGACTTATTTGATCAAATGAAGGGTGCAAGTTGGTTCTCAAAGATCGACTTGTGTTTAGGATATCATCAGATGTGTGTGAAGGATGAGGATATCCCGAAGACTGCTTTCCGCTGTCATCATTGGCATTATGAGTTCGTTGTAATGCCGTTTGGCATGATGAATGCTCTAGATGTATTCATGGGATTGATGAATTCTGTGTTCTGTGAGTTCCTGGACAAGTTCATGGTGGTTTTCATAGATGACATCCTTGTGTATTCTACATTTGAAGAGGATCATGCATAGCATATACGAGCCATTTTGGGAGTTTTCGTCGACATCAGTTGTTCAGGAAGTTGTCAAAGTGTGAGTTTTGGGCTTGAGAAGTCCGTTTCTTGGGGCATGTTTTGTTCCAATAGGATGTAGCTGTCGATCCATCAAAGATATAAGTAGTTGTGTCTTGGGAAACCCCTAAGACAATGTATGAGGTGCGAAGTTTCCTTGGTCTCGTAGGCTACTACAAGAGGTTTGTAGCTAATTTCTCCCAAGTTGCAACTCCTCTGACAATTTTGACCAAGAAAGATCAGGTTTTTCATATGGAATAATCACTGTCAGGTAGATTTCGAGTATCTAAAAGAGAAGTGAGTAAGTGCTCCAGTCCTTTGTCTTCCAGTTGAAGGAGTTCATTTTGATTTTTTCTGCGATTATTCATGTCTGGGGTTAGGCTGTGTTCTCGTGCAGCAGAGGTCAGTTGTTTCTTCTGGGTCTCAATAGTTGCATCCCCATGAACCCAACTATGCCACCCATGATCTCGATTTGGTAGATTTGGTGTTGTCTTTTATGTTATGGAGACATTACCTTATTGGCGAGCACTTTGAGGTTTTCACCGATCATAAGAGTTTGAGGTATGTTTTCTCCCAGCATGACTTGAACTTACGACAGCGTCAGTGGATGGAGTTCATGCAGGAATACGACTTCGACATATCGTATACACCTGGAAAAGGGAATGTTGTAGATGATGTGCTGAGCCGAAAGTCGCGTAGTGATGTTGTGCATGAATCCCGTGATTCCTGGAGAGTAGTGGAAGAACTGTCAGCATTGCATCTGATATGGGAGAAGATGGGGGTAGATGTTGTCTGTTTTAGATGGCGGTATAGTCATCCCTGATGCAGAAGGTGGAAGAGTCCCAGTTGGGGGATCATGAGGTGGAGGTCTGGAGAGACCGAGTTGTTTGTGGGGAGGCCCCTGATGGTTGGTCGGAGGAAGAACAACACTGAGTGTTGTATCATGGACATATTTTTGTTCCCTTGATGATGCGAGAGACGGTTCTCTGAGAGTTCCATAGTTCTCCCTTAGCAGTACATCCTGGAGTAACAATGACGTACCGATCCTTGAGAAGTTAGTTTTGGTGTCCTGGGCTGAAGCGTGTGGTTGTGGAGTTCATGTCTCGATGTTTAGTCTGCCAAAAGGTGAAGGCTGAACACCGTGTTCCAGGTGGTCTTCTTCATCAATTAGAGATTCCTCAGTGGAAGTGGGAGGACATATCAATGGACTTTTTAATAGGTTTACCTCAAGATCTGGGATGACATGGCGCTATTTGGGTTGTATTGGATCGTTTAAAAAAATCAGCCCACTTTATAGTGATTAAAGATTCAAGATCAGTGGAGGTTTTGTCGAGGCAGTATCTAAAAGAGGTGGTGAGAATTCATGGAGTCCCAAGGATGATCATTTCTGATCGAGATCCTCGTTTTACCTCCAGGGTGTGGAGAGGTCTCCAACATGCTTAAGGTTCTCAACTATGCCTTAACACTATTTTTCATCCTCAAATAGATGGTCATATAGAGCGAACTATCCAGAATCTTGAAGACATGTTATTCTCTTGTGTTCTCAATTTTGGAGGGTAATGGATGAGTCACTTACCCTTGGTGGAGTTCACTTATAATAATAGTTTTCACTCCACCATCAGTATGGAGTCATTTGGAGCCTTGTATGGCCAGCCTTGCCTTTCTCCGTTGTACTGGACTGGGGTCGGAGAGTCAGTAGTTCTTAGACTGGAACTAACTCAGAATACAACAGAGATGGTTTAGGTGATTTGTGAGAGGATTAATACATCACAAGATCATCGGAAATCATATGCCGATCAAAGAAGAAGACCCTTATATTTTAATGTTGGGGATCGTGTGATTTTGAAGGTGACTCCCCATCATGGGAAGTGAAGGTTTGGTCATGGAAGAAAGCTTTCTCCCCGGTTTGTTGGTCCGTTCAAGGTGTTAGCTCATGTTGGAGCTGTGGCATATCGAGTATCACCTCCCCCTTAGATGAGTCAGATACATGATTTTTTCTATGTATCACAGCTCCATCGTTATCTTCATGACGACTCTCACATCATCGATTGGGGAGAGATCGATGTTGATGATGATTCCACATTAGAGGAGTGACCTGTGGAGATCAAAGACCGCAAGGAGAAGGTGTTCCACGGGCGTTCCATCCCCTTAGTTCGTGTCTTTTGGCGACATGGTGGCATGGAAGAGAGTACCCGGGAACGTGAATCACAGATACGAGTTCAGTAACCTGAGTTGTTTGATGTTTAAATCTTTACATGTATCGTTGTAGCTAATGTGGTTGTGAAACATTGATGTTTATGAGATGGATCCCTTTGTTTCTTTGGTGGCTTTTCCTCATTGAGAGGTATCTCGATGGGTGGTTGTTCAAACCATGTTTCGTTTTCTCTTTAAGTGGGTTTTAGATTATTGAGGATGAGAATGTTTTGAGAGGTATCTAATGTAATGGACCAGACCTCTTCGGTCCATTCCTTTTTGAAAATGAGGTGCTGGAGGTGTTCTGAGAGGTGAAGGTGACTTGGGGGTGCATTTGGGTGAAATTTTAAGGAAAGGTAAAGGGAAATAGATTTCTCATGGTTGGCACACAGTTTGCCTAAACCATGTGGCCAAACCATGCAAGGTTGGTGTTGGAGGTAGTGGTTAACACATGGTTAGCACACCATTTTTATAACTGTGTGGACTAACCATGCGAGGAGTGTTTGGTGAGACAGAAGCTAACACACAGTTAGCGCATGGGTTGTCTAACCATACAGACTAACCGTGCGGGAACTTAAAGTTATATCCTAAAATTGTGGATATGAACTCTTTTGCCTCTAAATTGTTAGTTTAAGCAATTAAGTGGCCATAACATGGGATTACCCTTCCTTGAAGGTAGAAGAACCTCTCCCAAGTGTTGTGGAGGCGATCTGGAGGCTTCTCTTGGCGAATCGAAGCCGATTTCTTGAGGTATGTGATCGTTCTTGTTTGGATTCTTAGATCTTATTAGATCTGCTTCTTATCTCTCCTCAGTTTCATAGATCTACGCCCGTTATGGGGTGATCTATGTGTGTGTATGTCTAAATAGTTTATCTTTGGTCTTGGATGTGTTAGGAGAGGAGATCTAAGGAGGATTCATGGAGAATCATCCCAGTTTCTTAGGAGTTCATCGACCATTGTGGTTTTCCTCAAAAACCTTTGAGGTAGGGGTTTTGTGGATTCTCTAATTGTTTATGTGAAATCATAGAGTTAGCATGATTTAGCCCTTTGGATCACAATGGAATTGACCTAATTAAATACTTGACCCGGATTAAAATAATTTGTTTGATCGCATGTTGTTGCTTTGTACCGTGATAACGGTTCGCCTCTTGATTTGATAGATAGTGTGATATCTATGCCTTGCTTGTAAGCTTGGGGTTCTTGATGAAATTGATAAAGAATGTAAAGTTGGAATTAATTGATAATTAATTATCCAAAGATAAAGATTCATGTAAATAAATTCGGTTGTTTTTGTTGCGGTTGTTGATCCAAATTGATGTTAATCAAATTGATGCTGATATACGAGATTAATTTAGTTGGTTGGGAAACTTGGAAATCTAGTGGTGCTTGTTGTTTGAAGGCTAGATGCCGTGTTAAAGGGCCAAGAGCCAAAACTGATGTGATGTTTACTTTCCTGCTGCTTGTGCTGTGATGTGATCATGGATGGATGTTTTAATATGGGGGCATGGAGGCCCTATGGTTGTGTAGTGGATGACACCTAGAGTGGTGACATGCATCGGTTTATGCATGTGGGTGTCAGGGAGGACACCGGGGATGATGGAATGGGATGGATGAGATTGTTGGATGCTTGATGATTTATTTGGTTGTTTATCTACTTTAATTTTTCCCCACTACTCAAGGTAGCTGGTCTTTCTTAACCTTCATTTGAGGGAGGCGAAGACACATGTGGTATGCCATGTGCTTTCTGTGTTTAGCCTCTCAAGGGAGAATGTGTCTATGCTCTTTCTATAGGTGGAAAAGACTCGATAGGTAGTACATATACTCACTGTGTTGAGCCACCTTGTGTTTAGTAGCATAGGTTGCTTTTCAAGAATGCCTGGGAGTATGGGAAGTAATTCTATAATGAATGTTGGCTTAAATGATGTTATCCCTTGGGGTTGGAGGTTTTTGAAACTTAATGATGAGGTTGAGAACTTTTGAAGGGATAGTGGTTCTTGGATGTGATGTTAATATAATTTAATGTGGAATTGTTCATGGTTAATTAATGTTTGAAGAATTAATTAACGTATAGTGGAATTGATAAAAAGGGAATGAAGTAATCAAATAAATCCATTAAATGGTTGTGTTCTTATAGGATAACTAGTCTTAGAAGTGGAAGCCAGGAGTCCGAGAGACGTTAGTAGCAGTTGTGACTAAGACTAGGTTATGCCCATAGTGTGGTTGTGAGATATAGTATATTCTGTACTTTTTGTGTTTCTATACGCTACTCCACCCTGTCAGTAAGGGAAATCGACACCGTGAGGATTATGAGCCCTGGGGGGGGGGGGGTGTTTTCCCCAACATTCTGGTGGGAGGATGAATGCCTGACTAGACCCTTTGACCCTACTCTCTTCTCTTGGTAGATACTAGTGCCATTAGGCACAATGGTTATATTTCCCCATATATGTGTGTAGAGGGCTGTAATGGCTTGTGGTTATTCACACACATATATTCTGGATATAGTATCCTATGGACTACTATAGGTGTGATGTGTATAGTCTGTGATGGCTTGAGGATCCTTACTCGATGTATGGGCTGTAATGGCTTGAGACATAATACCCAACGTATGATACACATTATGTGAGTTGTGGTGGATCCTGGAAACTACCTAGTCACTTTTCTTTGTGAGGATGGTGTGGTGCATAGCCCAGGTGTCTGTGGGAAAGCCTTTGTGGTGCACGTGGTGTAGATTGTGGAGCTTGACCCAGGTGTATACGGGCAAGGATTTGGAGAGAGATGCACATGATGTATGTCGTTGGGGAAAAGCAGAAAACCAGTGGGGAAGTAGTAGCGGGGTACCCTTGATATTTTTTACTATATGATAGATTCTTCTATGTGTTAATTGGTGAGAGTATCCGTTGTGAGGTTGGGAACATAGTATACCTGTTTGGGCGACGAGTTAGTATCTCTTTTGTTCACTGTGAATTATCATGATTTCTTTACGTTTGCAGGAGAGGCTTTGGGGAGGATCCTACTGAGTATACTATTATACTCAACCTACATATATGTAAACTGATTTTCAGGTCACTTGGAGCAGGTTGCTGATCAGGCTGGTTACTCCTAGCTTGTGGTTACAGGAGCTGTTTGGGCTTGTGGTCGCTACTATTTTTACTTTCTTTTGGGTACTTTCAGTTTTCCCTTTAAGTTGTAGTACTTTTAGATGGCATTATATTTATACATTTGGGTTTCATTTCTATTTCATTTTTGAGTTGGAGTTGGTTGGTGTCTATCTTATCTCTCTCTTCCGCATGTGTTCTCTTAGAGGGTAATGCATCCCATTTGTGTGTTTACTATACCCTCGGTGCTAGTTGCCAACCCGGGGCCTACTGGAGGCGGGACTCTAGGGTCATTATCTCCCCTCTCGCATTGTCGGCCCAGGAGGGGTACACTTTTTGGGGATGGGGTTATGACAGATATTCTATATGGAGTCATTAAAATAGGTGCATAACGATATATGAGTTTTCTTAAAAACTAAACATTGAGATTTTGAGGAACATTGGAAACTCTTTTGTAATGGAATATTCAAACTCCCATAGAATTAGTGTATCTTTGATGTTGAGTTTCTCTCCGACCATCTAAAAATACAATCCCCTTGAATAGGAAACAAGAAAAATAAAATTGATGTAATTTTCATTTGATGAGTATATTTATCATCTCACTAATAGAAGTTCACAAGTTGGAATAGAATATTAAAATAGACTTCCCATTTTTAGAAATTTATTTGTATTTTTACTAACAAAACAAATAAATCCATAAGATAAAATCAAATTAAATATGATGGAGAATAATGATTTTTTGGAAGCCTATTATATTTTACACAAATCATTGAAGATTCAATGAATTAAGATAAAATAATTTTAGCGTTACGATTAATCAATAAAAATTAAAAATATAATAATTTGGGTTCTACTATTGTACCCATAGAAAAACTTTTCAAGTATAAAATGGTGGGTAGATCCAGAATAAAATAATACATTAGTAGTTCATGATTGGATGGTACATGTAACATTCAACATTTTTTTACTATAATATACATTGAAAATGGATATCATATGATATTTTCCATTTTATATAGTATTAAAAGGTGGCTATCATTGATCATCATTATTAAAAATCACTTTTTATTTGTAGTTAGAATAATGATAATACTCTTTTCCTACATAACACAAGACTAAGGGTGGATCATTATATAGTTATTTATCTCTATTTTTATAATTCTTTAACTTCGTTCCATCAGTTTGACATTCAACTATAGTATGACCTTCCTTTTAACAAGAAAAATTAAATAATAACACAATTAAAATTTCCACCGTGTTTTCTTCTTCATTTAGAACATACATGAAATTAAATAGTCTTATATCAATGAGTTTTAGAATTTTATTTAAATTACATCATTATTTTTTTTATAAATACCATGATATTTAATGGATATTCCAATATATATTTCCACCATTATATCACACTAAAATAATTCATCAAAGAAACTGATTTCCATTATAAATATCACACTTTAGAGATTTTATTTTAATCAACGTTTGATTCCATAAACCATATATTAAGGTTATTTGGTAATTCTAGAAGAATACCTCCAATGTCATGTATAAATGTTCCTTAAATGTACTAATAAATTAATCATTATACATAATTAGATTAATGAATTCATTAAATATTATCATATGAAGATTTAGAAAAATGTACTAATTGGAAAATAATCACATAAAATAATCCCACTCAAGGGAGTCAATTTAACCTTATTACCTTTTATCCTTGAAAATATTTTACCATTGATTTACTCTACCTCCCAAATGAATAACATCAAAATTCTAATTTTCATGTACTCAACACTGCAGAAAAAATAAATATTTTAAAAGGTACTGATATGTTTCTCAATAACTTATTCATTAAAAACCCACTAAAATATGGTAGATGTTTCATAATAAAGGATGTGGCATAATTTTTTCCTCTTATTTTCACAATTTGGTGCTCCAAGTGAATAAGAGAATGTGAATTAAGCATATAAATAGAGAAAATATTTTGTATTTAATATTCCAAAACATTCAGTTTCTTAGAAGGAAAATCATTTCATTATTCATCACATGCTATATTTTCAGGTTTCTTTTAGGTTCCAACAATCATCTAATACCAAAAATAATTATATGAGAAACAATAATCATAATGGAATACCATATAATCATGAAGAATATTTTATAGGTTGTATAAATAATGAAAACTTACATTCAATCTAAGATATATAACATTTATACTAATCCATCCCTAATAAAAATCATTTGTAATCATTTATAATGTTTCATAACAGGAATATGAATTAACCTATAAATCTCCCTAAAGAGTTTAAAACAATTTGTTTTATAAGGGTTCACTAACTATGCACAATAATAATGACTGAAATATATGAAAACAATAATTTTTAGTTATATTACCCTCGATGCCTCTATGAAAACTCCTTATACACATCTAGTTTCTAGAAAATGATTTATTTCTTAGAAAACCACCATCTTTTCATTATTATAACATGAGATGTTAACTCATATGATGTATTATCCAATGGGATCTCAATAAAGTTTTCTTATCTTATTTTCAAAATGTAATTTTTTTATAATACCGACTATCGTGATCCCTAAATATCATACATAGATTTTATATTTTATTTGGTGAAAATTAATTATACACCATTTTGATCCATTCGAGAATCATATATGAAAGATATCATTTCTTCATTTATTGTATGATTCCTTACTTTTCAGTTTAAACTTAATAGAATGGGGAAAAAGAGGACAATGATTTTTTTAGGCCTATTACATGACGTGATTGGGGTCAACACACTATGTAATTGTATGTAGATGACATATATCGAGGTCTACACTCCATGTAATCCTAGTACACTGATAGGTAATGGTCTGGATAGAAACTATATGGAAACGATGTGTATTTTCAACTAAACATCATGTAAATTTATTTATTTTTGATTAAATCGATCAGTATCATTGTTTTGTTTCAAATGGACAGAAATGACTTCATTTTGATGTACGGTGTGCAAAAAAAATCCAAAGGAGGGTTTTAATCCAGATTCATCATACTATCTCTGATTCGAACACTGTCAGATCCGTTGGAATCCTATAAGTGAATAATCAATTCTTCATAATCATTTATTCCAAATTCAATCTCTTTATTGATTTATCAAAGTTTGATCATTTTTTTTATTTTTTGTAGATCTAAAGCATTCTAGGTCCAATCAAAGCCTAATGCTAGACAAGGAGAGTTGTAAGTGTACAAGGTACGTGGTCATGTGCCTTTTGTGGATTGACCAGTTGATTATATATGCTAGGGTGCCAGCCGCCCATTTTTGGGTGTCACCTATATTGAATATTGACTTATGTTGTTACATAATGTTGATTAGGTAATTGATTAAAATATTATAAGGAATGTTTGAGATGGTTATCATTGATTAAGGGGCACCCTGTGGGTGTGTTTTCCATTGGATGATGAATTTTAAGACCTTTGGCCTAGTATGCCCATGAGAATGCCTTTGATTCCCTTTTTATGGGTTGTTTAAAATGTAATTGGTTCATTGAATGGGTTTCCCACATGATATATGAAATGGTAAGGCCTTGTGATAGTTTAAATCACATGTTAGGCTTCTGATATGAGTTACATATGTGAGTTATTATGTTGTTAACCATGTGATAGTTTATTTTATTTGTGTGGTTTTGATGGTAAAATTATTATTCACTAGCCTTGGACATGATACATGATAAAATATTATACATTGGGTTTTGACCTTGTCACATTTTTAAATTCTTATAAACCAGGTTTTGATCCTAATTGACTGTTGAAATTCTTAAATAGCTAGGTTTGATCCAGTTTGGCCTTATGATACACCACGATTATATGGTTTGCATTAAACACACCAGGTGTGATAATTGAATTTCAATTTATGATGTCAGGACCATACTTAGTTAAAAAATTAATAATCAAATTAATTAACTAATGACATGTCTGCCAATCCAAAGAAAAATAATGGATTCGGTCTTCACCCATACCTGATTTTTATGTCTTTCGAGACATCTGTTGTGCTTATTTCTGAGTACCGACAATTCAAAACATTCACTATTGTACACAATATGATATATATATATAGATATATATATATGTTCACTGATTGATCAACACATATCTTTGGAGGTTACCTACTAGGATTTAGTTTCATGCCCTGTTTGGGTCATGCTTTTGGGACCAAATAGATTATATGATTGTAGATGGCGATCAAGGAAACTTCCCCTCTATTGGTACTTGATTTTCTATTTAGGATAAGAAGAACACATGACTGATCAGAGTCTTGTGATGCTTCCAAGTCACTTTTTGTTTCATTTTTACTTTTGGTACATATATTTTGTATTACTACACTGTACCTATTTTGGCTATTTTCATATAACATAACATGATGCATTATATTTTGTATATAATGATGATTGGTTTCATATTAGTCTTCTACTTTTATTTTTTGTTCTATGGTATTTAATGATTCTATATTTTATATTATTGTCTGGAGGTGTTACACTCTCCTAATGAGGTAATAGTTTTTTCTACTATCACACACTAGACCATCTTTACTAGTCAGCAGCCTCTTGAAAATGGGGAAATGAGCTTGAGGCTATGTGTCCAACCGGCTATAGAGTAAGATTTAAGTGGCATCTGGATCTGGGATGTTACAAAGTGGTATCCAAAGATTAGTTTTCTAGTTTTCATTATTGTTTGGTGATGATAGAAAGATATGGAAATTAAAGGTATTTGGTTATGTGATGTTCTAGGGAGTAACTACACCACATACATGGTAAATCAAAATTACCTAGAATGAAAATGTAATTTTGTTTTATTTTGAGCTATTACAGTTGATTCGATTTCATCATTGGGTGAAGCACTTGTTTTTTGCTATTATTATTGATATCATTTTAGTTCTATTTTTTTGAAACCTGATGAGATGAGAGTATTCCATATCATGCATCTTATGACATCTTATTAGAAATAACATACCATTCATTCTTTCCTGGACATTTATAGAGAATTACTGATTTCAAGTTATTGTGAAAGATTTTCTGCTAGATAAGTATACTGTTGTGATAGGTAACCATGATAGATATGACTTCTATTGTGATAGGTGTATTTGTATGTGTTATGATTGAATTGTAATGAATTCAAGCATTAGTCCCTGAAGAGTTTGGTCCCTCTTGGATCAAAATTTGGTGGATTAGGTTGTGGCCATGTTGTGTTTTTATGTACTAAATGTGGATGCCAATATTTTATTCAAGGGGAGTATGGGACCCACATATCGAAATTTGGAACAATGTTGCATTATTTTTCAAAAAAATGGATTTCAAGGAAGTTACCAAGGATTACTATATGGACTCTTAGACTAAAAGACATGTGGTCCTATAAACACACTCTATGTGTTATTCTGCTTAGGAAGAAAAGAACATTTTCAAGTACACACCATGTAATTTGAAGACACATTGTGTGGTAGATGAATGTGTCACTGGACATGTGAGAGAAAAACAGGTGGTTGAGTTTTTATCAGAACACACTTTGTACCTTATGTACACCCCATTTAGTTATACATAGGCAGACCTATGTGGTTATGTCCATGTAAAATTACATGTCCAGGAGGGAAGACTTGAGTACACGCTGTGTGTTAGCCTAACATGACCTGTACCTAGGAAAATTAAATGGCCAAGGAAGGTGGAGTTAAATTCCCTTGTGAGAGTTTAAGGGGACCCACCGTGTTTAGGTTATACACGTAGTGTACCCAACCTTTGTGATCTTTGAGGTTTTTCTTCTCCTTTTTGGTTCTTGTGCTCTTGAACTGCATACCTCGATGAATAATCTTACACTAAGGTGTATAAAATAGACATGACAGAGTAATTCAACCGTGATGGCCTCCAGTAGTATTCTAGGAGGGTGGAGATGAGCATACCCCCGAGGTGGTATGACATGGGATACTAGTGGATCCTCCAATCATGCCTGTTGAAGCACCAATAGTAGTTCCAGACGCAGGTGTTGATGAACAATTCTGTAACAACTTTACATGGTTTATGAAGTCCTTTCAAGGAGAACCTAAGCCATCCACTTATATGGCTGAGTTGACTATATTATTCCAAAAACACCATCCTCCCACTTTTTCTAGGGATGGGGGACCATAGGCTATAGATTCATGGATATAGGACATGTTATATATATTTGATCATTTGGAGACTCTTTCGAAGTTGAGGGTCCAGATTGCGACGTATTTACAGTGTGATTCTTCTAAAAGATGTTGGGATGTAGTTACCCAGATGAAAAATCATCGAGATATGCCTTGGGAAGACTTGCATAGAGTCTTATATGAGTATTTCTATCTTGATACATTGAGGGTGACAAAGCCCAAGAGTTATTGCATATGGAGTGGTGCGGTCTATTGGTTATAGATTAGTCATCTCGTTTTAGTTAGCTCTAGTGCTTTACACATTTTTTGATGGGTGATGATCTCTCAAAGGCTGGGCGATTCGAGGATGGTCTCAGGTATGAAATCTGATCCCAGGTGAATATCTTTCATATAAATACTATATCTGCAATAGTGAACTAGACACTGATTATAGAGAAGAATCGGAGGTCATATGGAGGTATGAGCTAGGGTTGTTCAACACTCAGATCTGGTACTGTCTTAACAAGTAACAGAAATAATCATCTGGAGCATACACATGGAGAGTGTAGTTGTAAGAACATTTCTTCAGGTAACTAGGTTAGGTTCTACCAGTGCGGAAAATTTGGCCACATGAAAACTTATTTCCCGTTCCACCCATATGAATTTTGATCTGGTGGAAAGATTGGCTATTTACTAAACTTATGCAGGATGTTTCCACCGACAGCTAGTGATAGAGGATTTGTATGGACTCCATGTTCTAGAGCTGGGCCAGTAGCTTCTCACTAGTCATGGAACCAAATTATTTTTGGATTCTCAGGCCGATGTGGTCGTCATGGAATAGGTAACCAAACTCTAGGTTTTTAGAGACATTAGAGTGGATCCTCTCCGGGAAGCCAGGATGTGTTGCATGGGCATGATGCTGGGTAGACTTTTGAAATACAACAGACCCAACAGGAGAAGGATATCAGACCATAAACTATCATAGGTACTATTATAGTTATATTTGTTATAGCTTCTATACTTTTTGATACATGGGATTCACATAGTTTCATGTCCATGCCTATTGTGAAGAGACTTGGGATCTTTGTTTTCACTTCTGATGATGTTATGATACTAGGAATTCTGTTATGGAATTGAACAACATGGGTGTGATAGTGCAAGGAGCGCCCCTTAAAAATTCTGGGTATTACTTCGTTTGGGATCTCTATGTCTTAGAGATGATAATCTTTGATTTCATACTTTTAATGGACTATCTAGTCTCCTGTCTAGACATTGTCTATTTCTATCACTGTAGAGTGAGTTTTACATACCCATAGAGAAGATCATTTCTTAACAAGGGTGAATGGGTTGTCAAAGTGGGCCAAGCTAGACATGACCATCGTGGGATGAGTTGGATGATAGCACAGATTTCCAGTTTATATTTGGATGACCAAGGGACACATCATATGGTTTTGTTCAAGTATTAGATCCTTTCAAGGACGTATTCTTGGATGACTATTCAATTTTACCCTTAGTAAGAGAGGTAGAGTTCTTCATTGATCTAGTAATAGTAGATGAGATGGTATCCATTTCTCCGTATAGGATTGCTATAGAGGAGTTGCAAGATATCAAGATGCGGCTATAGGATCTGGAGGCTAACGGATTCCTTCGAACCAATACATCTCCTTTGGGTTCACCTGTACTTTATCAGAAAAAGTAAACTGTACTCTTAGGCATCAAATTATCAGAAATTGAACCAGGTAATGTTTAAAAGATGATATAACTTTCCAGGGATAGAAGAACTATTTAACAAACCCTGAGGAGATTGATTGTTCTCGAATATTGACATGAGATTAAGATATCACCAGGTGCGTGTTCGACCTACAAACATACGTCGTAAAAAATTTTGTAGCAGGTATGGGCTAATGACTATCTGGTTATGTTGTTCCGTCTCATGAACACACCCACGATTTTTATGGTGTTTATGAACTGATTTTCCAATCATTATATGGATTCTTTTTTGGTGGTTTTATTGGATGAATTATTGGTGTATTTTAATAATAGTCATGACCATGCCAACCATCTTGAGAATTTTTTGAATACACTAAGAGATCATCAGTTACACGCTATGATCACAAGGTTACACTTTTGGATGGATCAAATTCATTTTCTGGGTCACGTCATCTAGGAGATAAGAGTATTAATGGACCTAGAGAAGGTGAGAGTATTAGTTTTAGGAGTATCCCAATAAATTCATTGAGGTGAAGAGTTTTCTAGGGCTATCTGGATACTACAGGAAATTCATACAAGAATTATCATACCTAGAAGCACCAATGACAGGCTTGACCAAGAAGTGTATGAAGTAGGTATGGTTTTATTCTTGCAAGACAACCTTTCAAGAGTGGAAGGGGAGATTAACATCAGCACCAATACTTATATTTCTAGATCCAGGAAGGAGATATACTGTGTATTGTAATGCATCAGGTATCAAGATGGGAGGAGTGGTTATGATAAGGGATTCAGTTTTTCCATATGGGTCTCGGCAGTTGTGAAGACAATAGGGGAACTACTTGATGCACGATCCTGAGTTAGTCATATTTTTAAATTCCTTATACTATTATAGAAAATATTTATTGGGGTAGCATTTTGTGGTGTACACAGACCACAAAATTCTCAAGTATATATTTTCCTAGTGTGATCTAAATTTGAGGTAGCAAAGGTGGGTGGAATACCTTCAGTATTTTGATTTTGAGCTTTCCAAAATTCCTGGGAATGGAAATGCAATGGCCGATGAACTAAGGAGAAGGTCTTAAAAATAGGTAGTGCAGGAGGCCAGTAGAGAGTGGTATCCTATTACATTGTTGTCTAAGATGCGTGTAGAGGCACACGATATTCATGGATAGACTTTCCTTGCATCCTTAACTGTTACCGCTACATTATTTTAAAATGTAAATATGAGGCCGCTATCGGATTATGAATGCCTAGTTCTATATAATATTATGTTATGTGAGTAATCTCCTCCTGGTTGGGCCATAAGAGAGGAATATGTTCTATAGTTACGGGGTCATGTATGGGTTTCAGCAGACATGCACGAGGATCTAGTGTAGGATTTTCATGATTTAGTTTTGGTAGTCTATCCTGGTTTCACCAAGATGTATTAGGATATACATTTTAATTACTTTTTTCTGAGTATAAATGGAGTCGTAGATCTTTTTGTCATGAAATGTTCCACCTCTCAGTAGGTGAAGGCGAAACACAAATGAACAACATGAATTTTTTTAGTTACCCATTCTTATATGGAAATGGAATGATGTCGCTATGGATTTCGTGATGGGTTTACCGAGGTACCCCAAGCTAATAATGTAGTATGGGTTTTGGTTGACAGGATTACGATGGTTTCCAATTTCATACTGATCAAGGAGAACTTCAGTGTTGATGAGAATGTAAGGTTATACATCCACGAGATTGTACAAATACCTGAGGGTACACATTCTATTGTTTTTGATAGGGATGCACATTTTAATTCTCATTTTTGGAGTGGGCTATAGTGGAATTTTGGTACAAAGGTCCTTTTGAGCACATATTACCCCTCCCGCAAACATATGGCTAGTTGGAGTGCATGATTCAGGTGCTGGAGGACATGCTTTAGGCATGAATCATATATTTTTGGGGTTACTTGTAGACACACATACCCATCGTCGAGTTTACCTACCAAAATATCTTCATGGATACTATTTATATGGAACAATATGAGGTTTTGTATGGTAGGACATGCCAATCACGTTTGTGTTAGATGGAGGTAGGATATGAAGCGATTTGCTGACCTTTTTTTTAGGAGATCACTGAGAAGGTTCAGTTGTTTCAGAAGTGGATGGATACTACGATGTTTCATCAGAAATCATACACTGGTAGCCAAAGATGACAATTTTAGTTCGAGGTTAGGGATCAAGTGTTCCTACATTTTACACCAAGGTTGGGACACATGAGGACAGAGTAAGCTATTGCTGAGTTATGTCAGTCCATTTGATATTCTAGAGAGGGTTAGGCCGGTTTCCTATAGATTTCACTTATCATAGAGTTACAAGGATATGCACAACATCTTCTACATTTCTTAGTTGAAATGTTACTTTTCAATCCCATCTCACACATTTCAGCCCGAGGAAGTGGAGTTGTGGGAAGATTCATCCTTTGAGGAGCATCCCATTTGTATTGTGGATCATATCATGAAGGTTCTCCGTGTACGATATGTGCCTTTGGTATGTGTGCAATGGAAGCACAGCCGGGTGCAGGATGCATCTTGGGAGTGGGAGGCCGGCATACATTCATAGTGGCCAGAGTTGTTATCAGATAGTTCTTCATCACCCTTGTTAGGGAAATTTGGTGATGAATTACTTTAAGGGGTATGTTTTTAAGAACCCAGTTCTTCCATTAAGGTACGTATCCTAGCTTTTCAGTTCATACTTAAGGGAATGGGTGGGAATATGCCAAATGATGGATAAATGAATGTTACATGATATGAATGGGGCATACCTACCATGAATTTTTATATAAACGTTGTGTATGGAGGCCTGCACACCATGTAATCCCAACAGACAGCCATGTAATGGTCTTCCTAGAAACTGTACAGACACATCGTGTAGTTTCATGTTCACGCAGTGTACTTTTTTTTGATTAAATCATGCAGTAGAATCATTTTCTATTTTATAGATCGAAATGAATCCTTTTCGACATATAGTGCACCCATAAAATCTGAACAAGGTTTTTCCTCTGGATTCGCCATACGATATCTGATTCGAACACTGTCGGATCCGTTGGAATCCTCTTAGTGAGTACTCAATTCTTGTAGAGAATTTATTCTTGATTTTTTCTATCGATTTTATTATCAAAGGTTGATAATTTTTTCTCATTTTATATATCTACTCTATTCTAGTTCTAATCAGAGACCGATGCTAGACGGGGAGAGTTATACGAGTACGAGATATGTCATCTTATGCATTTCATTGAATGTGGAGTTGATTACATATTTTGCAGTTTCACACACACTTTTTGGGTGTCACCTAAATTGAATAATGTCCTATGTTGTTATTTCTTTTTATTAGTTAATTGATTAAATGATTATAAGGCATGTTTGAGATTGTTATTCTCGGATGAGGGCCACCCCGTGGGTGCGTTTTCCCTTGGATGACCAACGTTCAGCCGTTTGTCCTAGGATGCATATTGGAATTCCATTGATTCTTTTTTATGGGTTGTTTAAAAAGGAATTATTTAATTGAATGGTTTTTAAACATGAGATAATAAATGGTTATTCCTTTTCATAGTTTAATTCACTTTTTAGGATTGCGATATAAGTTACCCAAGTGAGTTATTATATTGTTATCCATGTAATAATGTAAGTTACATGTGTTCTTTTCGTGCTGAAATTCTTATACACCTAGATTTTCCCTGATACAAGATGAAATTTCTTATATAGTGGGTTTTGACCCAAGAACATGTTGAAATTATGATATATCGGGTTTCGACACAAATTGACTACTAATATGATTATATAGATAGTTTTGACCTATTCTGGTGTTATGGTATTCCATGGTTATATGGTTTGGGATAAACACAGCATGGGTGATACTTGAATTTCAATTTACGATGTGATTAATAGACTCAATTATATAATAAATAATGAAAATAAATAACTATTGATGTGTCTTCCAAGATAAAGAAAAATCTTGGATTCGATATTAACCCACACTTGATTGCATTGTCTTCTGAGACATCTGGTGTGCTTACTTTTTAGTACCTACTATTTAGTACATTCAATATTTTACACTACCTATTATATATATATATATATATTTGTTTAATGATAGATCAAAAAATTCCAATGGTATTTTCCTAAAAGGATTTATTCTCACACCCTTATAGGTCATGCTTTTGAGACCAAACAGATTATATGACTGCATGTTTTGATCAGTGAAAGCGCCCTTCTTCTAGTACATGATTTTCTATTTTGGAGAAAAAGATCATGATATCTTGCTGTGTCTTGTAATTATTCGTAGTCTCTTTTTTGTTTCTAGTGTGGTTTTGAGACATATATTGTGTATTATTATTGTTTACCTATTTTGGATGTTTTCATAGAACAAATCATGTTGCATTAACTTTTTTGTGGAATTATGTTTGGTTTCTTATCAGTCTTCTGCTATTAGATACAATTGTATGATATTTACTTCTTATTCTATTGTATATTATTTTTCTTATATGTTACACTCTAACAACGAGGGTAGATTTTACCCATTATCACACCCTAGGACCTCTCTTCTAGTCGAAAACCTCTAAAATTTGTGGAAATGCACTTGAGGACATGTGACCAACTAGGTACAAAGAACCAGTTCATTGCAATCCTGATATGGGATTTTACAGTATAGTTCTAGTTCCTTCATAAACATGGATACATAATAAACTATTTCATAGGAGATATATATAATACCCCAATATGATATTTGTAACTATCTCCATATTAGAACATATCATAATTATTTTTTTACATGACCGTGGGAAATAAATTATAACAGTTTATTTCAGAAGCTAAATAAAGGAGACCATGTTTGATATCAAGGATCACATAATAATAAAATTAGAATAATTTTATGATAATGTAAGCATATAATTTAAAAAACATACCCTAACTGTAGATTTTATCTTAGGTCATGGAATAATGCATGAAAGTTCCTAATAAATAAATCATAAAGTAATCAAATAACATGATCCATGAGATAAAAACATTAGCATATGGAATATTTTTTTTGCACACACATAAGTATAGAATCTAATTTAAATAGTAGTTATGGTTCAATTAAAATAATATCATAGCCAACCATGTTTATTTTCATTTCAATCATATTATTCATGTTTTACCCTAATAACTATCATAGGGGTAAACGACCCCAAAATAATTGGGTTCACTCTACATTCATGTCCTGTTTATCTCGTAATATATCCATCAAATACAATAAAATTTGAGGGCTATATAATTCCATACCCACCAATCACATAATATAAATCTTAAATTCATATACCAAATGTTCATAAAAAATTATTCATATCATAACCCATGAGAAGAAAATGAGTTTCGTAATTTTTTTTATCATATCTTGATTTCTAATGAAACAAATTTCTTTATCATTTCATCATAGTATAACCAATAGAAATGAATGGGGATCAAAAATATATTGTTATCATAAACATAGGCCATATAGAGAAAAAATAAGGATGATATCATTGGATCATGACACTAATAAATCATATTTGACAATGAAGGATGTTATCATTTTTTTTAAAAAATTTAAATGATCAGTAGAAATTCATCATAGGAAAATATCCCATTCACTTAAAAAACATTGGTAAAATGAGAAAACATAAATAATATTTATGAAATAATTTTCAATGAAACAAAACTTGATTCATGTAATGTAATATTCAAAATATTTATCAGTCATAATGGTGGGAAATTTTCATTATTCTGTATACACTTAAAGTTGTAATTCCTTTCACACATTTGTAAATAATGTCAAAAAGTCCCTCATATGAAAAACAATAGGATGATTCCATTTTTTTAAAATTCAATAATGTGTAAAATTTATTTTAAACAATAAAAATATATTATTAAAAATATCATTCGAAACACTTTTGGAAGATATAGATATGGAATGGAAATTATTTTAGAATGAAGGAAAATATGATGTTTGTTTTTATTTAAAACATATATTATTTGTCTTCAGTTTATAAAAAAAATTGAAAAAGAAAACATTAAATATAAAATAATCACTATATAAGAATAAAATTAATGTTATTATTGAAATATTTTCCATAAAATTTCATCCTCGGAATTGCAATTATAAAAAATCTTGAAAAGCAATGAGATTGAATCAAAAACATATTATATTAAGCTAAACATTTGTAGAAATCACCATATAGTCCGATAAAATAAAATAAGTTTTATTATACATATATAAGTGAGACATTTATATAATTATAATATCATATATGATTCCCTTATTACATTTCAACACTCGTTTTATTAAGAATTATCAATTAAAAGCATCATTTATGGGTGTTATCTGTTTAGTTTTTCCCGAGAATTTCATTCCAATAGTTCTGATACATGTACATTGATCACTATTAAAAATCTTGAATACTTTTATTTATTATATAAATATCATATATATTCATTATATAAATATTTAGATTCATATATAACAAATATATTTAAAAAATTAATTCCACTGGTTAATTGGATAGTTGAACATACAAATGGTTGAATGTTATTTTCAATTTTTGATTGAAGGAAACAAATAATGGTAAATTAAAATATACTTTTACATATATAAAATCTATATTAATTTATATTATCAATATTAATTTTAATTTAAAACTATAAATAATTAAAAATGACATCGCTTTGTGGTGGCGGTGGTCCACACATACACAATAGAGAAATTACCATTTTCTAGAGGAATGTTAGGCAAAAAGTTATATTTAAAATTTAAAGTAAAAAAGAATAATTATTTAATATAAGTAATAAATAAAAATTAAATCTGTAATAATAAATATTCATAGAATATGGCTATAGAAAATTAATTTTATCATTACATGGTGGTGGTTTTCCACACGTACACAAGAGAAATATTTTACATCACATTTGATGGAATAAACGGTGGATAATGGTGATTTCATGATCATAATAGCATTTTTGTATATTTTTGATACATAGTTTGTTATATTATTATTAATAACCTATATTTAGAGGATATATAAGAATAATGAAATTTAATGAAGTCTTGTTATATGATCAACCTTATTTTGGTTGTCCTCTTTGAAATCCTTTTTATTGACCATTACAATGGAATTTCAATAATACAGTACCCTATAATTCATGGATAGGGAAGTTTGGAAGTAAAATTTTTACGTTTTGTTCTTGATATAGTTCGTAGTGTTGTTTATTGAGGAGAAATTAGTGTTACCCTTCAACCTAGTATGGAGAAAACAACCTTGGAATTACTAAATAAAATATAAAAAAATCATCATCAAAATAGGTTCTTATAAATTGATATATATTTGATGAAAAATATTATAATGTTGATATATCATCATATAGTGATATTTATATGAGTTTTGGTATCATTTTAAACATTATCATTATGTGTAACAACTTGGTTAAACTTTTTTTACACTAATAGTGTTAACGAGTATTTTGATCCTAAAGGAATGAAATTTATATTAAAAGAAAAAAATTAGTTCATTAATGGAAATGGGATGATATTTATTATTATATATTATTTTAATTGACATATTTAATATTGTAATTATTTTTATGTAATTCAATAGAATATATTTTTTATAAATTATAATTAAAGTATTTTTGGCACTATAAATTAAAATTAACTATAAAGAAAACATGAAAATAAATTATTTCAATGATAGACCATAAAAATATCTCTAATGATTTACATTTTTCTAATAAATTTATTTAATATAGAAATTAACCCAAATTTTATAAATTTTAATATTATGTTATGTAATTTATTTAATTTTTTCGAATATTTCAATGTATATGGTGTCATTGTTGTATACTAGTTTATGCATGTTATTCAATCACTAAAAATGTAAAAATAAAAAATATTATTAAATAATTAATTATTCATTTAAAAAAATCTGTATAAGTGAATTTATCCTCTTTTTTTTCTATATATAACAATTATAGAGTCATTAAACTCAAAGGAGTGAAATTTTTTATTTATTCCTTTGGTAAACTAATATAAGGGTCATATTTGAAGAATTATGGAATAAAGTAGCCTTATATATTGAATAATTTGATAGTGGAGGAAAAATCTAATCATTCAATATGATAAAGTAAAGTACTTGAAAATTTTAAAATGCATATCCAAAAAAATTTACCCAATTTAACAAATTTTACCATTACCGAGGTATAAAAAATTAACTATGGTTACTATTTTTACTAAACAAAAATAAAGGGGAACTATTATTAAAATTTGATTCTCTAGATTATAAATAATAAATCAATTTCTCTATATTTAATTTCTATAATTTTCATAAATTTACATTAAAATATTTATACAAAACATGAAAAATAACTATTTTTTAAATAAAATTTATTAAGGATATATTTTTAAATATTTTTTCATTTATAATTAATATAAAATAGTTTAATGATTGATTATTGGTTATAAAATAGATAAATTTAATTTAAATAATTCGCCAATATTCATCAATTTAACTTATCATGAAAAAAATATTTAATGCATAAAATAGTCATTTTTTGAAAAAACAAACCTTTTACTATTAAAATATATTATATTTTAATTATAATAAAATTAAAACCAATTTATTTATTTAATATAAATTTAAACATAATATTTTTAGTAATTTAGTTTGTAAAACTCATCCAAACCAATTTAATGGAATAGTTATAATTAGAAGCTATATTAGGGTTCATTTAGAATCATGGGTTTCATGCATCACTAACTTTTGAAAATAAATATTTGAACATAATTTTACAATAAATATCAATGATTTATATTTTGGGTGTTATGAAAAAAAATCATTTCCTTTAAAATACGATTAAAGTTTTACTATGTGTAGAGAAATCTATAGATAACATATTGATTACCCATTGCCATTTCTATAAAATAAAACATTCATGGTCGTGATAGGAGAATGTATGGGTCATCTACATTTTTCATTTCTTAAAGGGATAAAACACATGTGACGAATTAAAATAATTGTAGTTCGAATCATTGAATTGTCAAAATTGAATTAAATTAATGAAATGTCTTTCAAAATTTTAGTTTTCCCCATTTTGTGATCCCCATGTATCTTTGCCTCTTTAGGAAGGACCACAATGAATTATTTTTTTCTCCCTTACATAAATGTTCAATAGGTTTAGTGATATTTATATATACCCTAATTGGTTAATTATTTATTTATACTCTCTTTCAAAGTATATATATGGTTTAATTGATTATTTAAAATCTAAATAGTGGGATATAGTTCTCAGATCATTTTTAATAAAATTAGAAAGAAACAGTACAATAATGGATTATCACTTGAAATTGGGTTGGATTAAATATTTTATTCTATAGTAAGTTCCTCATATAGTTGAGGTGGAATATATGGTGAAAAGAATCCAACCCCTCTCATATTTCTTAAAATTTGATCAACTTATTGTTTTTTTCTTCAAATGAAAAAGAAATATAATGTGATATCATTTATTCATTATTGTATATGGGCATATCACATTGAATTTAACATTATACATGATCATTCCATAATTTTTCCACTGCATGTTAATCACCCTTAAGAGTATCATTTGGTCAGTTTATGATTACCCTCATGAAATGGATGAGAAATGTGGGATAATATATATTTTAAATATATTTTATCACATCATCCTTGTGTTTTCAAAACGAAAAATATTTTAGAAAATATTTTTTGCATCATTCATGTTTTTGTTGATAATTTCACCATATATATTTTATTTCCTTACAAAAATGTTCATATATTCTATTTTCCTTTTGGTTTTTTCAAGGGATTTATTGTTATATTTAAAATAATCCATCATTTTCTCCTATTTTTTCATTTCATATGTCTTATGGTCATATCATCGTACTGAAACTCTTGAGATGGGTTTAGATAACTCGAAACATTAAAATTTCCCCCCTGTGATTATCTGTGACTAAAATATTAATATGAAAAGATCATTGTTATTTTTTATTTCTTACATTCCATTATATAATTTTTTATAAGAAGATCTGTTTTTGAAATATTTATGTATCCTCGTAGATGGAAATAAATTAATAGGTTCATATTTGTTACAAATCTCACTTCCTTACTTCTCTAATTTTCCAAAGTAATTAACTATTATGTTTTAAGAGCTATGATTAATCTCAAAAGGTGGCCAATCATGCAAACTATTATTCTATTTCCAATATTATTTATTATTGAATACCAACATATATGTCCATATATATATATATTAATAAATTAGTGTGGGATATTTTGAGGAATTACTATGATATAAATATATATTAATGTGGATGAATAATAGAATCATGTTTGCAAAAAATTCCTTGATCCAAGGGTTTAATATTTCCAATCTTTCATTATGAATTATTTTTTGATTAAATTTTATTTGATAGTTTTTCAAACCATACTTGGAATATCATAACTTAATTATGGACAAAATCTTATCATACATTGCTGAACTTATTTACACACAAAATCTCATCTCATATAGTAGTCAAGAATATTTAACACACCTAAACATAGAGTCTGAAAACTTCCAAGAAATAATTCCCCCATAAACCTTTTTTTATGTTTACTAAAAATATCTAACATAAAAATATCTCTACTAAGTAAAATGTGTGAATGAATATATTTTTTATAATACAATGATAATGATGATTTATTCCATATATTGGGGGAAAATTACTTCACCATATAACATTACTCCTCTTAGCCTCATTACAAATAGAATAAATAAATTTTTATGACAAATATCATTATTAAAGATTAATTTATTATTTATTAAATAAAAATACACATAATTAAAAACCAAAATATACACAGGACCATTGTCATTGGGAAATCAGATATATAGAATAATTATATAAAAAAAATATATAACAACATTATCTAAAACTCTATAACATGATTTAAATGTTACGTCACTCTTCTAAAACATCAAAGGATAAACTATGGACATGAATAATAAAGGCATGACATATAGTTTTTCTTAGGATAATAATAAAAGAATAATATTATGAGTAAAACATGTTAGTCAATAAAAATTTCAAGGTGAACAAATGGGGTTATAATCATAAGCATGATAAGAAGATCATGATATAAGATGATAACATCATGCAAACATCGGAACAAGTAAACAACATAAAGCATGCCCTCATAGGCATAATTAATCTATAATAACAAATAAATCATAACATAATGTTCAAAATATATCATCATGTTCACCCTAAATGGTACATCATCGAGATAAAAGTATTACCCAATGTTTTAGAGTGATATCTAATTCTAGACCCACTCGGTACATTCCTTCCACGTACATGCATTTGTGTTCTACATATACCATATGTAATAAAAATTCCTTTCATAAATTTTGTTAAAATGACTGAGGAGTGTGGGTAATATAGATATAATGTAAAAATAAAAAATGGATAGGTAAATCAATTTGATTACCATTGAGTGGAAACATACACATATATTAATGACAAAAAACATGGGCACAGAAATATCATAATCTAATTTTGAAAACATAATAGGTGTCCATAATGATTAAAATAATTATTTAATTATAGTGAATGGATGTTTCTAATTACACATTAATCATAAAGATAATATGGGGGATGTGTAAAATAATATCCCATTAGAAAAAATGTTAAATCCAAAGGCATAATATAAACAATGTTCTTGAATATAGTGGAGGACGATAGAATAAATTACCGTAAGTGGGTTCTTTTAAATTCATATGAAGACATTTTTAAGAGAATGAGAATAACTAAGAGGATTTAGAGAGGTAGAGGGAGGGTAAAATCATGGTAATATTGTTATCAATTATGTATAATTGGATTTTAGGTAGGTATTTGTATTGAATGAAAGGGGATTTCAAAATTAATTTAAAAAAATTGTTTTTGGACAACATATATTAAAAAATAAAAATAAAAAAAACATTTCTTTGGGTTTTCCCATGGTTTTTAAAAAATATAATTTTTTAAAATATTTTATATGTCTATGAAATGAACTTATTGAATTTATATTGTTATATTTGTGGAAGTGAGTGATTTTTAAAAAGAATTTATTTTAAATCCTTCACATATAATATTGGTTTTAGATGATTAATAAAAAGGTTTAAAAATTGACCAAATAAAATAAAAAAATATTATTAATGGGTAATTATTATTTGGGTTTTCATTCTTTATATAGAATTCATTTAATCATTTTATGATTTTATGATGTCATAATATATACTTTATATTTATAGAATATTTAATATTTTCCAAACAAATATGACCATATATGAAAATTATGGAACATTAACCATTATAATATTTTCAATTAGATTTTTTAAAAAGTGATATTTATTATTATGAAATATTTTTCTCATTATGTGAATTTACATTAAAAAACATATTTATGAAAAATAACAGATTTTATATCGCTAACTACTCTTTGAACCATATAAAAATTATATTATAATTCATTAAATTAAGTTATCATTTATAATAAAGTAAATAATAATTAATATTTATATTCGATAAAATATATTTATTTCATGAAATATTTAATTTATAATGAATATTGTTTTAACTACAACAATATATATTTCCCAATGATACTATTTTGATTTTGTTATTTCATTATCTAATTATTATCATCTCTCTATATATACATTTATTAATTAATAAAAAAATGAATAAAAATATTCATTATTCTGTTTTTAATAAAAAGGGAATTTCATATTTATAAGGTATTGATAAATATTCCACATTTACACTACCGTACCCATTAAGGGTATAGTATGAAATGGTACTGCATTCATGGTGTTATTCCACAGACAAGTTTTGTGTCCTAATCATTATAAATATGAACTTTTACAATAAAGTATATCATTTGATATTTAGTTTGTTAAATCTAGGCTTGGGAATGGTAATGGGAATATCCCAGTTATGTTATCTCCTTCAAAAGCCCTCAAAATGGGTTTTGTAGGGTATGACCAACTTGTTAAGGTCATCACCTCTTTTTTCTATGTCACTTGTATTTCTTCACAATCATTAATATATAATAATAATAATAATAATAATAATAATGATCACTATAAATGAACTAAATTATCAATTTTTGAGATGACTAGTGTTCATTTCAAATATATAGGCTATTATGACAGTTAAAATTATCTCATGTAGTGAATGTTTTTTCTATAACAACCATACCTAATGATTATTTTATTAATACAAAAAGGGTAATTTCATTTCAATATAACTAGGTCATTACATTAATCTACCTTAAAAATAATTCAGCATTAAAATTGAAATCATTCACTGTAATGGATGATGAAACTTTTTGTATTGTCACCATTTATGGTTCCCATGTCATTTATTACAACTTGTGGTGTTTCAATAATATTTTTACCAGGTGAGTTATATTATTTCCTAGAATATTTTCTATATGATCTATGATATTATACCTTGAAATTTGGTATGAAATATCTCTCTCCAAGGGTACCACCTTGGGATTTAGTATAATTGAGGTTCCTGTAGGTTCTTCCTCCTGAGGGATACATGGAACACATTATATTCATGGGATTTTTCATGTGAGAGTTCTAGTAGACATTAAACATCTCCTACATTATAATCATTCTCAAATGGGATGTTTTATCTTTGAATAAGCATTAAATTCTTCTCAAACCTTTCGGAATTATTCCACGGTGATGTACAATGTTACAAATTATATTTGACCGTAAAATCCAGTTCTAGTTAATGATTGTTTTTATATATTTTCTATCAACATTTAATTAATTTAATATGATTATGAATGATTATAACTTTGTCTATTACATCATGGATAAGACCATTCCCATTATATTCCTCTCAATATCATTATCCCATCATGTATGATTATAAAACCAATTCCTATATAGATCCTCAAAAGGTGAAATTTGGATTTTAAAATAGAATATATTGTTATATGATAAACCCATTAGGGTAATTTATTAACAAATAATTCATTAAAAATCCTGTAAAAAAGATATTCTTTTATCCTTTTGTGTTTAAATAGTTCATTCAGACTGGTCATCAATCTGATGGTTATAATAAGTATTGAAACTCTTCATTGTTTCCAACACCTACTGAATGATTCTCTAGAACCATGAGGTAAAACTCACTTCTTTATCAGATATAGTTGAATTTTTAACTACCAACTATCATATAACATATTTTATTTATATTGTGGATATTTTTCATGGGATAATTATTCCATGATAGAAAATAAATGACCTGACATTACATGTTAATCAACTACCACCCATATGTTGTTTTTCTACATAATATAATTGGGTGTCATATGAAAAAAATATATGGTTATGTTTACCAATTCCAAACTAGAATAATAAATGGATGAATCATACCTCTAGAATTTTTTATCCATCATTGACCTTTTGGAATACTAATAATCATGACACAAATTTTCCAATCTCCATATTATTGTTATCCCACCAGATGCATTGATGTAGATCTCGATAATATATAAATTATTCTTGTATGAGTATATAATGATGATAAATCCACATATTCCATTAGCTCATTATTTGGATTTAGTTTTTATGGGTCATATATTTGAGTTCAAAATATTATAATTCCATCTTCAATAAATTTATTCTCTGGAATATTCTCTACCATTTTCTAGACCACCACGTCATCTTTTTTGGACACCTTCAACCTCCCATGATATTAAGGTTGAGTAATTACTTGGGTAAAGGAGGATAAAAATCCTTTTTATTATTCCCACTTACATAATTTGTATGTTTGAGAATCATAGATCCATTTTTATCAACCTCATAGATAGATTTTCTAGATAATGTCTTCTCATATTACATTCCTATTTGTTTTCCTTATCAAGATTGTAATATATTTAACATTCATAGACCACCTTTATTGGAACATATTGAGCTGTTTTGTGTGAATATAAATGTAAGGATTTTATTATCTGGGTTTGTGTACATATTATCTCATAGAAACAATGTTACTAAATCGTTGATCTTATTATCACTACAGGAAATTTAAAAAAATGGTTTGGGATGTTTTTTTCGTGAGTAATTAATTATTTAGAGGAATAGGTCATCACTTTTTCAAATTTCATGTGTACACAACCAAATCCCTTTTTCTATACATCATATTATATCATAAGTCCTTACCCAATGGTGGGTAATGTGAGCATATGTTAAGTTATTGTAGTCTTTATGAACACCATATAGATATCCCCATATTAATTATTGAATAACTAATCTGCCCACTTCTTAGATATATTGGTTAGTGTCTTGACAATAATGAGAGTTTTCTCAAAAATTGATGATAGTTCCAAGCTAATACAAGGAATCATCGAATCTCCATCATAGTTAATGATTTGGTTTACCATATAATTTCACATGTTATCAAAGGGTCCATGTATATATATTATAGATAAAAACCCATAGAAATGTTATATAAATCATCTCAAACACTCATTCATTGTTCTATGTGTATTACTTTTCTGTTCAATGGCCATTAGTAGAACATCCAAATTGTCATCATGTTCTGAACATATTTTAGAGTACATAATAATATAATTTATAATCACTAAAAATATATTTCTCATTAATCCCTAAACAATATATTCATTATGTATAAGATGAATGCTGGAGTATTATTTTTTTCCAAATGGAATCACTATGAACCCGTAGTGAAAGTAGCATGTGTGAATAATTGTCTTTAATATATTATCCTTAATTACCATTAATTGATAAAATCCTAAAGGAATATACAACTTCAAGAAATAATGGGATCCATATATCTCAATGAAGAACTTATGAATATATGATAGAGATTTTTTTACTCATCATGGTCATCTTGAGCTCATGATAATCAATATAGAGTTTTATAAACCCATACTTCTTCTAAAGGAAGAGGAACAATGCACCCATGTTGATTTAATGGGGAATGTAAACCATTTATCATGATTCTAATATATATTCTTACTTATTTATTAATTTTCAATAATGAAAATTCATTATAGAGTCTTGGATATTGGTTAATCAGAAGGAGTAAGATTTATTTTGATCTCAACCTCATGGCTTGGAGGTATGACCAAATATTTTTTTGGGAAATATGTTATCATATTCCATGAAAATTGTCATTTCATAATGGAATATATTTTGCATGTTCCAAATAATATTTTCTAGATTCTTTAGCTTATAAGAAAATATTATCCATTCATGAGATGATAATTCTAGACTCTATTCAACCTCCTCCTTGTAGTTTCTTAGAATCAAAGTGTGATTTTTTATATGGAGGGAGATTTATATCTATATTTTTTTGGTTGTTTATAATTAAATCCATTACATAGAGATAATTTCATAGAATTTTTCTAAAGATACTGTCTCATGGTTCCCTATGATATTCCGCCAAATAATATTGATTGGGGATGAGTAGTATTCACAGAATACAATAATTAACCCATATGTCATCTTTACCAGTAACTAAACATTAATATTATGAGATGGGTTTTGAATTGATATAATAAACACACATGATATGAATGAAATAATAGAACTAGTATCAAATAGTATGGTCTTTATTGTTTAATAAATAACTAACATGCAATTCACCAAAATATTTTCTGGAACCAACTAATTTGTTATGATGGAATAATATCAAACCTTATTCTATTCATTGTAATTTTTTTCATCGATTATTATCGATTAATCATATATTACTGTGTTGATCCACATAGATCAATTATTCATTGTGTTTAAAAAATCAGATTATAATATGAGGTTTTATAGGAGAATTCAATTCTTCATTCATATTGATTAATTTCTCCCATTATCATTTTCTATCTAGGAATCCTCCTTCCTACACTTAAAATATTTCCTTGCCCCCTTTAAATTTTTTTGGTATTCTTCTTCTCACACTGTTTAAGAGTGTGATGTCAGAATTTTTTCCTCCAGGATATTTCTCCATCAATCCCAAAATAATAAAAACCATTTTTACTTCCTATCAATTGACTCATGATACCAATGAGACACTATTACCTCATTTTCCACATTAATGGCATATCTAAAAAAATCCACATAGAAATAAAAATATCAAATTTTTAAATATTTTCATATAATAAGATTTATACCACCAAATTAGTGGTAAAATTTATATTCATGGTAAATGATAAAGCATAGTTCATATCAGGTTGGTCTTTTGAATATTACCTCTTATGGCCTTGTGGATACATCATAGTTTTTCTTAAGTCTAATAATATCCATATCCAATTTATTTAGAGATATTGATGACAACTATATCTTGGAAAACATTTTTATGAATTCATTCCATTCCATATCTTCAACTCCACAACACGGTTCTTATTTTTTTTATAAATTCATACCATAGATATACTTCTCCCACCATGCAGTAAATAACCATCATGACATTCTATTTCTCAAATTATTTAAGGAAATAGTATATAATATCATTGGTGTTGATCCGTAATTTTGTGATTAACAGATCCTAAGTGCCATTAAAGGTATGAGGAATTTTTTATATAAAGTTCTCAATTTTTAATTCATCATTCATAGTGGTATTTGGGTGTTCCTCTCGATTCAATTATTGATTTAAAACATTGTTTAATTAAGAATTCATTTCCATGATGTTCTTGATTCCTTCTCCCATTATGTTTGGAATAAAATTTTTTATGTAATCACACTTCCCCCACAAAATTACTATTGATATGATTACTCATACTTCTAGACATTGCCTAAAATAAATGGAAAAATAGGGATGATAATTTTAAAATACATAAAAATAAAACTCTAAATATTAAAGTTATTATTCATTAAATACACACATTCATTAAAAAATTAATTTCTATTAATCAATTGATGTTATTCATTGTTAATTTAATATAATAATATATTATGGGTTTTTTCAATTAAAAATCATTTTTAAAGAACATGTGGATTTACTAAATCATATACATAGATATAGTATAACTTTGTGAGCCATAAGGAATATTTTTCATCAGCTAGGTGAACATTGAGTTAATTCCCAATAAAACTATCTTGGGGTTATTCCCTTAATGTACAATTTTTATAGAGGCACAACAGCATGTTGTATCAAAAAACTTATTTTTTTCTCTTGGATACCCCTCACACTAAACATTACAAATATACTGTTATTTTTTAAATGTTTTATTATTATTTATATTTTCATTATTTCTTCTTCCCCTTCCATGTATGTGGTTATTTTTGGTTCGTTTTTTTGTGGCTGTCAGTTTCGAGTAATCTAGGTTTTGGGTTTCTGGTATTGTGGCCATCATTATGTGATTTAAAATCTGGTGTTTTCTAGTTGTTTCTGGTTTTATTTTGAATCGAATTGTTTGATAACTTTGTTAAGATATTTTTCTATGGCGGCAGTGATGATTTTTGGGTAATTTAGTTTAGCATGCTGTTTTTATTCCTAATGGTGGTGTTGGTTCCATTGTTGTTTACATATTGGTGATTCCTAAACGGTGATGATGATGGTGTTTTAATGGTAGAAACCATGGATTATGGAGGTTGGTTCTTTTTAGAGAACTACTTATATGGGACTATGGAAAGGTGGAGATGATGTTGGTTTGCTCAACCGTAGGGGGAAGGGCTCGAGGAGGCTTCAGCTCAATCTTCAGTGTACCAAGGTGTTTTGGTGATGATGCGATAGGATGTGATTTGGTGATGATGCAATAGGTTAAATGGAGCAATTAGATTTTCAAATTTTTGATATGTGTTTGTGGATGATTAGCTCGATTTTTTTAATTTTTATTTTGGATATCAATTGTTTTGTTCTAATCATGTTGATGTGAGGTTACAAATTTTCCATAATGTTTATTTGAAAAATTACCAAAAAATTGATTTGGAGGCATACCCAATAGATCATGAAACCTAGTGTCATTAAAAAATTATAAAGATAGAATAATAATAAAGAATTGAGATATAATGATATTATTTAAAACTATTTAACATGATTTTAATATTCCAAATATTTTTTTAACTATGTGGATTAACCTGTGGTTGAATAATTGAAAAATGAGATAAATAAATCATATACATTCTATAATAATAGAATAACATGATGAATTAAATAAATGTTAGAAAATAGAAATGTTGGTGTGATCTAAAATGGGTTGGAATCCTAAAAATAATCAACAGAACCTGGTATAAGGGGATAAAATAAAGTCAATATTGGAATGTTGAATCAAAATAGGTCATAACATCAATATAATAATTCAATACTAACCATCATTACATCATGAAATACTGTGATTTGGTTATCCTATCATGCAACAAACATACCATCTCATATGGTAAAAACATTACCCAATTCATAGGGGGTTATATAATCATGGGATCACCCATCACAGTCATATCAAGTACATAACATTGTGTGGTATATAGATCAAACAACATTATAATGAATTTACTTAATTTAAATCCCATAATTAAGTAAAGTGGGTCAGATACATGTATGTACCCAATAAATAAATGATAGAAACATATAGGTGAATAAAATTTACATGATGTGTGGATGGGTATTCATAAAAATATTTATGTTTAAAAATTAGAGAAAATTCATGGATGTTTTTAAGGAGTGTGAAAAAATTCTCTCATTTCCTAAAAAATATAAACCTCTAAAGGAATATTCATAAAATATTATTCCAATATGAATATTTGAATATCATAGGACATAATAAAAATAATTTTCTTGAATTAATTGGAGGACATGGTCCTTTACATAGAGAGTGTTCTTATAATATCTTGGGAACACCATTTAAGGGAATCAACGATAGAGAGAGTGATAGGTACATTGTGATCAAGGTGTTTTTAGTGAATATGAATTGAAGGATGTGAGTTTATTTATAGGGAAATTTATTTAGTTATTTAATAAAGTTTAAACTTAGGTAATAGACACTATATAATCAGAAAACAAATAAAAAAATCCTTAACATGGGTTTTGAAAATTTTGTTTTCAAATTGGAGTTGTTTAAATATTTATTGAAAACAAAAACATAAATTAATAAAAAAAATTACATTAGTGATGTGGATGTGAGTCATGATCATATGGAATATATTTTAATACAATAAAGTTTCATAAATTTCTTTGAGGCCACATGAATGGTTTAGAAAAGTGATGAAATCAATTAAACTACTTCATAAAAATGGTAAATTTAAATTTCTTTATTTATTATATATAAGGTATTTATTACATCATTTATAGGATTTTATGTTATGATAATACATAACATATACTCGTATGATATTAACTAATTAACAAAAAATTCAATTGCACCAAAAAATTATAAAAAATTCAAAATTGGATAAATATGATTTGATGATTCGAAATCATTTATTTCACTTACCAAAATAATTTTATAAATATGAAAATTTAATCTTTTTTATAATAATCTTTATTTATTGGAAAATAATAATTTTTATGACATGAACTACTTTCGGACCAAAATATAAAATATATTAGAGGTAATTAAATTATATTATCATTTATTTTTATATAAATATTATTTTATAATAATATTTCAAAAAAAAATATATTTTTTTAAAATAATTAAATTATGATGTAGGGAATTTTAATTGAAATAATATATATTTAAATAAGACAAAAACTAGATTTCATTGTCATAAAATCTAATTTTTTATCAAAATATTTATATAATCATTTGTTGAGTAATTATTAAAAGGGTTAAATATAATCAGTGATATATTTTAAAGATAATATAAAAATTAAAAATGATATTGTATAGATACATAACTCGTTATTTCACCAAAGTATTCCATGAGGGTATGGTTTGCAATGATGGTACATAATTTGGGTGGTTCAAAAAATGTTGTCTCGGTTGTGATCACAATAATTGTGATTTTCTACCATAAATTGATCCAATCTAGTTCAGTTGGTGAATCTCGTCAAGGGACTGGTTAATGAAAAATCCCAGTGATTCCATCTCTTTTGGAAGTACTAATAATTGGGTTTTATAGGGTATGATCATGGTAGTCAGGGCCATTTCCCCATTAATTTGTGTCAATTGGATTTTTCAGAACACTTATTATATATTATTCTTAATTATCACTATACCACATAAATTTTATATATTGTTAAGATTCATAGTGATCATTTAAATCCAATAAGCTATATTTTATGAGATTCAGAAAAATGTAGAGAATTTGTTTTATATAACTACCATACCTAAAATAAAATTTATTCATTCAAAAATATAATTTCATGTATAAATGATCATGATATATAGAAATTAGGAATATAAGGTTTAGGATTTGGGAGGACATATAGATCTTCCCCCAAGGATAATCCACAAGTAAATTTCTCATCCTCATGTGTATTGTAAAACACATTGAAGCTTAAAATAAAAACATTTTAGGAGAGGAAAATAGTCATTATTATTTATTATTAATACAAAAATAATTATATGTGAAATGTAGAAAACAACCAATTCTAAACAACATCATCACCCTACCCTATAGGCATGGTTTTGAAATCACATTACAGTGATTTAAAAAGATTACATTACTTGTTAGTGGTTTCTTAATTAACATTAATGCGTTCATGTAATTGGAATCCATGAATGTTTCATGGTTCTAATGTTAATTTTTCATTAGGTAACATAGGGTCTTTTACATGTTCACGGAGAGGCGTCCTCGTGTGCATGGGATGGGACTAGTCAGTTACTACATGGTAAATAATCCATTATTCTTCTTTTAAATCCTCATATGATATTTGGTTTCTCTATTTTTTAATTAAAATAATGGCATGTGTCCACATAAAATATTTAAATATTATAATGTGTGAAGATCAAATAAATCCAACCATCTGACCCAGGTACTTTAAATGGATCATGAAATCAAAAGTTATATAATTCTAGGTGTGTCACATTCCTTATTTCCCTTGAAAATGTATAAATCACCATGGTACATATTTGTCCAAAATTTAATCCTTTAAAAAATGTAACACAACTCTCATATATATAAAAACACCTTCAAGTACCCATATGTATGATAAATTATAGCTTATACGATATATTAAAAAAATGAACATTATAATATTATGTAATTAAATGAAAAATAAGAAGTCTTCTCATAATTAATAAAAATGATTTCCATTGAAGAAATATTTTGTGTTCATATAATATTTAATATATATGATAATTCAAAAAATTTATTTTGGTGTCATTATGTATGAAATATTTCCAAATATATGAGAAAATATATACCATACATAACATATAAGAAATAATATTTGTATGTTAGAAGGATAATTTATTTTTATTATATTTATAAATTGAATGTTGTCGCATTAATTATTTTGTATAATTTTTTTAATAAAACATAAGATAAATGACATTTCAGGATTCTGACTCCAAGTCAATAATGTATTTTACAAATAAATTTTATGTAATATAAAATTATTGAAAATTATTAATCAATAAGTTTTGAAATTAAACTATAAATACGCTTCAATTATCAAAAAAATAACTTAATTTCCCTCTTAATATTTGTTTTTTGGGGATTCAATCATTTAATTAAATATAAAAAAACGAATTTATTAGATTTATCAATTAAAAACACTTAGTATGAGTTGTTTTAGGAGTTATTTATCACATGGATAAAAAATATCTATTTTATGGAGGAGTTTTTACTCTATACAAAATTATCAGAATAAGGAATATATGTGGATGGATTATATTGTATAACATGGAGAGATAATTAAAAACAATATAAAATAATAATTATAATCTTTCCACTATGCTAATCACATGTTAAGTCCTTGAATCATTCAATCAATTTGTCTTTCCCATAGTCTGGTGCCATAAATTTCCCAGTGTATTTCAAGGTTGAAAAGTATAATAATAAGAGTAAGTTATGTTAATATTGTAGGTTAAAATTATTTTGGAAAACCTTTTAGTTAAGACAATAAATGAATATGGGTAAGATTGTCCACATGATTTTCCGGTAGAATAGTTTCCCACTAAACTATAAAATAGTTATATATGATATGATTATCATGACTGAATACATAAATAGTCAATCCATGATAGTAACATCAAATAGTACTCATTAATTTGAGAAATATGGATCTTGTACCTATAATATATATTATGTAATAAGTAAAGTTTCATCATTTTAGTGGGTTAATATTTCATAATAATCATTATTAAATAAATTTAAAATATGATACCCAATAAGTAAAATATTTTATTGAGGATAAAAATGGAATCATAATCATCATAAAATAAATTAAAATAAATATATGATAAATTTAATTTTAATAGATGAAACTTATTAGATGTGAATAAAAACCTAACAACTATTCGTACGTTACATGTTTTTTTATGATTGACGAACCCCATTATAATAAAAATACCAGAGATGTAATAAAATAAATTGATTTAAATTTTTATGATATGAATTTGAAGAATTATAATTATTTTTTCAATTGAGGAGACTAGTCATGAGTTTATTAGTTTTTATTTATACAATAGGTGTTCTAGTATTTCAATTTAGACCAATATTTTTCATAAGTATACAAAGTGATGCTTCACACATTTTTAATAGTGCTGGTCATGTAATGTTACACTTGGAGTTTTTAAAAAACAATTTCCAAAAAAATTAATATTATTTTTTGTTTTTCATTTCATGATATGTGAATTCAAATTTTCATTATTTTCTACACCAAGTTAATCAGGTTCTACATGCAGCTCTGACTTAGCTTATAATACACAGAAGACTGCGTTTCTTTGAAAATACATATTATTATTATTTAAGTACAATAGATTTAACACAATCATGAAGAAATAGTAATATGAATTGTAATATCTAAATTTTTATAATTATTTATTTTTGTTTTATATAAATAAAACATATTGATAATAAAAACAATTATTTTTGTGAAAGTCTTTATATGTTTGAAAATATGATATTCTGAAATGAACTAAATATTATGTCCTTATGTGAGAAATAATACAATTAATTTTATACACTATTAGGTTTTTAATTTATTCAATAAACATCCTTTTTTAATTTAGGATTTAAAAAATTATATTTGGGTGATTCTTTGTTGATTTTTTAAAATACATCATTTTTGGATGAATAGTGAAAAATAAAGAATTTTAATAGAAAACAGATTTCTCATATATTTTATTAATATTTTAAAATTAAATTTTAATTTTCTATTGGAGTTTAATTAAATTTTTTTTATATCATTTAATAAAATTTTGGTCATTGGAACCAATTTTTCATTGAAATTTGATATTCTAATATTTTATACTTCAAATCATTTTCGATTAAAAACCTCAGTATCACGACACTTGTGTGGGATTGATATTATATCAATTTCTTCATGGTTTGTTATTATAATTTGAAAAAATTGATTTAATTTTTTTAATTATACTAATTTATAATTTATAGTATGGTCAACATATATATAGACCAAAAATAATAGCGAATGAAATTAAAATTAATTATAATGATTCAGTTAAAATAAAATTACATAATGGTTAAACATTAATTTAAGGGGACAAATAACCTTGAAACATTTTGAAAATCCATTATATAGAAATATTTAAAATAATAACGAGATTTTATCTAAAATTTAATGTTATTGAAGGCACATGATGTAAATGAGACCTCTCAATAGTGATTCTATTTTAATATTTATAAGAATGCCACTCCTCCTCCACTATAAAAGTGCACTCAACCCCTTAATTATTCAAATATGTCAATCCCTTTAGATTTAAAACCCCCAAAAAATACCATCCCAACTAACCACACTTAATCATATAATCCTCATATTTTGGATTTAATTCAATCATTGAAGTCATTTTGCGCAAAGAAATGGGAGTTTCCAAAATAAGAGGTAACACCCCTCATAAGATCTTTTGTTTTATCTTCATTATACACCCTCTCAATTCATCTCATTTCATTGTTATATAATATAATTAGTATCATAAATATAATAATATATTTTTATTCTAATGGTTATACATACACATACATACACACACCCATCAAATTGGTAATGCACTTATACTTCCTCTATACGGTGGACTTCCTCCTCACAAAACAATTCCATTCGTTTATCCTTTATGTAACACCCCAACCCCAGTTACCCAGAGTCAGTGCATTATTTTAATACATTAGAATGATTACAAGGAATCAAGTCCCGAATGACCGATCAGTTTAAGAGTCTTGGAAAATAGATTACATACATGAATGCAACATTATATATTAGAAAACAAAACACAACATAAATGATCCTTCGATAATTCCATTAATCCCATAGCTTAACCCTTCTTATAAATTATAGTACACTTCTTTTTAATCCAAGGTAAAACAAAACATAGAAAGGGGATGATCTTAGATGCTCAGTAAGGATACCAATATAGCTAAAACTTTCATAAATGAACATAAACATTTAATGAAATGTATAAGACTAAAACAAAATCATTTAAAACATAAACTTCAGAATAATATGGCAAAGATAAATCAAATAATTCCAATTACTTATTCACATGGATATTCTAGTAGTCTAATAATCACATGTAATATCAATATCCAATTTCATAATGTTGGAATGCATAATGAAAGACTTCATAACCACATAGTCAAGGCCTTGTGCCAAGACAACAAATAATATTTTTTCAAGGACTTTTGTCAAGACACTAGTTTTTCTGATATGACCTACCGATGCATCGCGGATCTATAGAGAGCTCCACTAATCACTTACTAAGTCCAATTAATTTTTCATGTGAAAAGGTTTAAACATTACATAAACATTCATATTAAAACTATCATACACAATGTCAATACTTTATCCATACACCATGAATGGTATTAAAATAACAAATCTATAGTCAAACACATCACAAAACCATTAATACAATATGGAAGATTTGTATCATAATAAATCAACCTTGATCAAGAATAATATCCCAGAAGGGATATTGACATAGTTGAAAATGACCAGTAAAACCCTTTGAGAGAAATATCCCTTTTTCATGAAATCATTTAAAAGTCCCATAATTTATAAAGGGAGACATTTAAAATATTATTTTTAATCAATGTCTCCCAAACCACTTTGAAAGTTTTTGAATGAATTAACATTTTAAAACATTCATGTCCATATAAATAAATCTTTAACACCATTTTGAAAACATGGACATTAATGAGAAAGGTATAAAAGAATAAATCTTGAAAACACTTAAAATGATGTTTTAGTAAAAATTAACTTAAAAATATTTCCATTGAAAAGTATTTTATGATACATGGTCATGGATAATAAATATTTCCCAGTAGATGCTTACGTAAAAACAACCCCGGATAATGAAGAGATTGTAGAATTAACCCTCACCTTGAACTTTCCTTTGGTCGAGGGTACGTTTAACATCCTGTATAATTACCATAGTATTTTATTAAATTATTAAAGAACCTTATTAATATTTATTTTATCATACATGAATCATTTATGACTTTATACGACCCATTTAAAAAAAATTTCTATTTTAAATTAACATTTGGGGTAATAATCGCTTTCTTTATCGTACGTGTTTAAACTTGTTATTTTTGATCATATCAATTATATCATGATATAAATACCTTAAGAATATAAAAATTGATTTATATATAATATATATTTATAATTTTAATATTTATAATAGATAGATATATGAAATGGAAGGCACCGTTTATGGAGACGTAGGTCGTACGTATGCATAAACGTTGTTTCTGTTTTCTTATCGTATTGAATGGAAGTAAGTGAATAAGATATATGTAAGTACATACATATATATATATATTATCATTATTATTTAATCTATTACATACTTATTATTAATATATATTTTTATAATCATCGTTTAATGGTGAACGTGGGAATGAATCTTATCGCATCGTGGAGACGGTAATCCGTACGTACGCACGGGCGATAATATCATTATATTGATGGTGAAATCGTTTGAAATTGGATGGTATAACATATATAAATAATAATTAAAATGTTATATTTATTATTTAAATCTATTATAATCATTATTATAACCATCCAAATAATGAATTGTTTGAATAACAAACTACACCACAACGTAGAGACGGTAAGTTGTACATATGCAAATATGGTGAATTTGTCATTATAGGTTGGATAGAATAAAAAATATGGTTGTGACATTTTTATAATAACATAACTGTATAAATGAGGTACTATAGGTATTATTTTGTTATGGAAACAAAAAGGAAAGATAACGTGGAAGAAGAAAAGAACTTGAAAGAGGGAGGTGAAATTATTACCTCTTTATCGGGTGTTTCCTTTTGAGTTGATCAAAAGGGCTCCACATGTTGGTTTTATAATAAAATTAATGACTCTAGGTTGATGTGAGGGATTTGGGGAGGATATTTTGGCAGGTTTTTTCCGAGACAAATGGATTGGAGGTGTGAAAGTAAGATAAGGTGACATGCCTTTTTATAAGAGTGGCGAGGGTCACTTTAGGAAAAGCTCGAAATATTATTTTATAATAACATAATTTTCATTTTATAATGTCTCAAAAATGAATTATTTCAAAGATAAGGTGGGTATTAGTAAAAAACCTCTCAACCAACAGGGATTAGATAGGTTTGGGTCAATATATTAACCTTATCTTTTAGATTTAACACTTAGCTAAATAATTTTACTTTTACCTTGTATTCATGTATTATTAAAATACTTGGTTAATAAACTTACTATTTAATGATAAGATAACCTAAAGTGGTTCATTAATGATATAAATATCATTATATAAGTTCTTTGGTATAATTTTATATTTTATGACTAATATATAATTTAATAATATAATATTTGTTTTCAAAACTCATTTATGTCAATTTTGACACTATTTAGTATTTGTTTTTTGTGAAAGTAATGAAAACATTATTACATAGAAAAAAATACATTGAGTCAATCCTAACATGTCATATTAAACTAGAAAATTATTTTTTGTCATAAAAACATTGAAATTATTTATATTTTAATATTTATAATAACATTTATTTGATTCATTCATTAATAAGGTAATTTCGGTATCATCATTGTGTCATAAATAAATGTAATAACTTAATGTAGGAAAATTATGAATAGAATACCTTTATGTAGGAAATCGTTTAGATTTATAATTAATATTTATATTCGACAGGATAACTTATATATCACATTGAAAAAATTGTTCTACTAAAAGATATATGTTTATGTCATTTTTGTCTTCACATTAAATTAATTAATATAAAGTGTCATTATCACTCTCAAGTGGATCCAGGTGGTCCCAAAATATACCCAAGGATTCCCATGGTCCAACATGGATCAAAAAATTGGAATAGGACATATGTTACTGTAATTTAATATTATTATAATAATATTTTTTTACCTTTATTTAGAAAATTTACCCTTTAACCATGGTAAATAAAATATTTACTAAAGTAAATATTCATAATGTCTAAAAATAAAAGTTACCTATTTAGAAAATTTGAACCTCCTGATTCCAAATATGGAATCCATTTTTCCAACCTCAAAACCTATAAGTAGTAGAAATTAATTTAAAATTAATTCATGTTCTCAAAATAAAAAGTGTCACTACTGGAAAAAATACCTATACCCAGGATTCAAAACTGTGGCTATAGCCCCCAAAACCGTGGGTATAGCCTATAACCATGGTTTTGGGAATCGTGGGGCTGCGTGGTGTCGCAATAGGGGTCTTAGGCTATCCCCACGGTTTCCAAACCGTGTGTATATATAGGGGTCACCATGTACCACACCGCTGCACAGGTGGTGTAGGACTTCCCCCACAGTTTTCAAACTGTGGGAATTTATATCTCAAAAAATAGGGCAGGCGGGACTCGAACCCAGGGCGATTCACCGCAGAACAATGCCTCTGACAAACTAAGCTACCAGATTTTTCAATATATACGTATATATTTATATAAATATATTAATATTACCCATTTTCAAAAAATCAAACGCGCGAAAATAATCGCTGCAGGCAGAATTCGAACCCAGGACGCTGCACAGGCGGAAGTACCTCTCTGACCAACCAAGCTATCGAATCATTTGATATACATACATACACACACATATATATATTTATATAAATATATTAATATTACCAGTAATCGAGAAAAGATAAAAATCAAAATTCGAACCCGCGACCACTGCGAAGAGGATTTATGACCTAGACAACTGAGCTAGAAATATTTTGTTTATATTTTTATATATCTGTTTACTTATATTTGTAATTATATTAACCAAAATCATATTCCCGCCAATTTTTTTTCATTGCCTGCGTAATTTTTTTTCCTACCGCCAGCTATACCCACTGTTTTGAAAAACCGTGGGTATAGGTCTTCAAACAAAATACCCCAATACCCACATTTTTCAAAACCATGGGTCTAGGTATTCTAAAAAAACTCTATACCCATGGTTTGGCCAAAACCGTGGGTATAGGTCTTTAAAAATAAGCTATACCCACGGTTCATGGAAAACCGTGTGTATAGGTGACCTATACCCACGTTTTTCGGAAACCGTGGGTATTGGTCCCCATATTATCCCTATACCCATGGTTTTTTGCAAAACCGTGGGTATATGTCCGTTTTCCAGTAGTGTGTGTTTTTATGAAATAATAACTATCTAAAGATTAACACATGTTTATGTCCAGTTTAAATGTGAAATTACAAACAATGACCTAAATTTTATTAAATTATAAAAAATATAATCTAATGATACTTTTAAAACCACTAAAATTTATAATTTAACACTAAATTTGTTTTTGATTAAAAAAGTTGTTTTTAATTAAATTTTTTTCACTATACATCAAAATATGAAAGTTATCAGAAAAGTACCAAAAATTGATCCAAACTAAATTTTTATGTCCCGATTATAAAAATAATTTATATTAATTAAATTTAATATATAAAAGTGTGAAATATGGCTTTTAATAAAGGTTCTCCATTAAGAGGCGGTAAAGTTGAAGTTTTTGAAAAATAGTTCTTTTATTTGAAAAAAATTAGTTTGATCTTATATTATATCTATGAAATACAAAATATGGATTTTAAAATTATATGGAGTATATAAAATTCAAAATTCAGTTAATACTATTCATAACCGCTTTTTGAATGGCAAGTTTGGTAAGTAATGGGGCACTCGAAGTTAGTGTTGTGTGTAGCTCAAGTTCTTGAATTACATCGAAGAGATAACGTACTATGAAATATTGGGGTGTTACATTCTTCTATAATTTAACAAATTGCATCCTCGCAATCTGATATTATTCTCTTGAAATAAGAGGTTGAAAATAGAAAACACCTTTTTGGAAAACCCACATCATAAATAGGGTTAATAAAATTTAGTATTAATAAGAGGGAAAGGGAAATGAATAAGTCACCACCAACCTAGGGATTCAAATTGGAGAACATTGGTGGCAATTAAAAACACATAATTGGAGGAAAAACATAAATATTAATAGGAAGTGATTGAGGTCATCAATCACAAAAAAGTGTAAAATTGAGGGCCTCAAATCCATCAATCTATGATGACTGTAAATATCATCAGTTCTATAAAACATAAGGTATTAGGATAAGAAATTCTTGGTTTTAATATCCCTTCACTAAAGATTAATAATTAATTTATTTATATAATAAGAGAAAGAAAAAATATACTTGACATGTATAGTTTCATCCTTCAACAAATTCTACCACAAACTTATCTTTCACTCCAAAAAATAATAGAATTAAAAAATATTCTATTTATCCTAACCGTATAGGGTTACAAAAATAATTAATTTTTAGACTATTTAAAAATAACTACATTATACTAATCAGGACATCACATATTCTAGTTTTAGGGGATCAACCCTTTTAACCCTTGGGTAGCAGATTCATGTCTCGCGGCCTTGCCGGACGCGACGGGTTGTTGCCTGACCTCCGGGTTGTCCTTTTATAACAATACCAAAATAATCTTAAGAAATTATTTAACAATTATAATAGTATCCAATGTCAAAATTAATCCATTCTAACCTTTAGAATTACCCAAAATACTTCTTTCCAAACTCAGTGTCCCAAATTTATAAGGTAGGTAAACACAATGGAGATCCTTTTTTCCAAGTAAAAACATGTGAATACCTTAATCATGTATTTTTCTAAAATAATTTAACACCCTAAATTACCATAAAACCATATTGATTACATTTATGATCCCTTATTACTTATAGAATATTGGATATACTCCATATATCAAAAAATGTTGTAAACTCCAATAATGATGGAATATACAAATCATTAATCAGTCGCAAGGTAGTCAATAATATCCAATTTAATTTATCCAAATCAATAATATATTAATCCAAAATCACTACCTCAGTATCATAAACAAATTATGTTTTATCTTTCTATCAACCATATATTTTCCAAAAAACTTTACCTGCTATTTAGTCACTTTTCATGGTTCCGCACAATCTCAACTCCTTAATGAAATAGTACTGTAGTACAATCCTTATATACTCAATAATTCTTATAACATGTACATCATTAATACAATACTCAAATGACACAATAATTTAATAAAATCACAAGATCTCTAATCATTCCTCTTCATCATCAGTAGTATCATAACATGATTATTATCTAATAATAGTATTTTGGGTATACTCAGATGATTTGGACATTGATTCACGTAGTGTACCAACTCCTTGCAGATGAAGCATTGTACATTTGAAAACTTTATCTTACCCTTGCAATCATGTACATGGTGTAATTTTTCTCCACACTTATAAAAAACTCACATTCCCTTCAAACATTTACCAAGGTGATTCTTTCCACATTTATCACATGTGGGAAAATCCTTCTTTCCCCTCTTCCCATTATCCATCTTTCTCTCTTCCATCATTTTCTTCTCTTGCTTCCCTTAAAATCCATAGGACTCATAGAATTTTTTTACTTATCTTAATAACACATGATAATATTTCTTCATATGGTGTGAATGCATGGGAGATTATTTAACTTTTAAAATATGGCTTAATACCATGAAATATACGATCCTTTTTAATCTTTCGATCATGCATATTTTTGGAATTATCATTCCTTCTACTAGGCACCATTTCTAAACAATGGCATACACTAGGTTAGTTTATGAATCGAAATGCATAATTCCAAACAGGTAAAATACCTAACATAAATTGAAATGATTATGCATATAATATATAATCTTATAATATTTTTTTTCTGAATTATTTACTCTTAAATACTTCATAATGACTTGTAATGAAAATGTGAATTATCCTAAGCATATCCCCCGGGAGTGTCATAAACAAGAGTGAATCAAGGCACATTGTCGGGTACCAGGATTCACTGGGTCAAGCACGAAACTCCTTGTCAAAGTTTTCACTTTTAGGTACATTTTTGCCAGAGCCACCTCTACCTAATCCTATCCAGACAGGGATGTATTGCTTGAAAAATACACAAAATCACTATATTAACCAAATTATAGGTAGTTCTTCAATACTAGTCCTCAAAGTCTATCTTAGGGTAATGTTATCTAATCAGAGTTTATCTAAATATATTTCCAAGGATGTCGTTAAAATTCCTCTGATACCAACTGTAACACCTTGACCCCAGTTACCCATAGTCAGTGCATTATTTTAATACATTGGCATGATTACAAAGAATCAAGTCCCAAAAGACCAATCAGTTTAGTAGTCTTGGAAAATATATTACATATATGAACGTTACATTAGGAATTAAAAAATAAAACACAAAATAAATGATCCTTTGATAATGTCATTAATCACATAGCTTATCCCTGCTTATCAATCATAATACACTTCTTGGAATCCTGGGAAAAATAAAACATAGAAAGGGGGTGAGATCAGATGCTCAGTAAGGATAGCAATATAGCGGAAACATTCATAAATAAACATAAATATTTAAGGCAATGTATAAGACTAAAACAAAATACTTTTAAACTTGAACTTCATAATAATATGTAAAAGATAAATAAAATAATTCCATTTACAAATTCACATGGATATTATAATAGTCAAATAATCACATGTAATATAAATATCCAATTTCATAATGTTGGAATGCATAATGCCAGACTTCATAACCACAAAGTCAAGGCCTTGTGCCAAGAATACAAATAAGATTTTTTCAAGGACTTGTGCCAAGACACTACGTTGTCTCATGAGACCTAATGATGCATCAAGGAGCTATAGCGGGCTCCACCCATCACTTACTATGTCCAATTCATTCCTCATATGAAATTGTTCAAATATAACATAAACATTCATATTAAAACTAGAATATGAAATTTCAATAATTTATCCATAAACCATGAATGTTATTAAAATAACACATACATAGTCTAAAATATCACAAAACCTTCAATATAATATAGAATATTTATATCATAATAAATCAACTTTGATTAAGAATAATATCCCGTAAAAGATGTTGACATAGTTGAAAATGGTCAGTAAATATTTTTGAGAGTAATATCTCTTTTTCATGATATCATTTAAATGTACCATAATTTATAAAGGGGTTCATTTAAGAGATAGTTTTGAATCGAAGTATCCCATACCACTTTGAAAATTTTTAAAGGAATTAAAATTTTAAAAAATTTATGTCCATATAAATAAATCCTTAAAACCATTTTGAAAACATGGACATTAAAGAGAATGGTTTAGAAGAATAAATATTTTAAACACTTAAAATGATGTTTTATTAAAAATTACCTTAAAAATAATCCCTTTTAAAAAGATTTTATGAAACATGTACATGGATAATAAATATTTCCCAGTATATACTTACATAAAAACAACCTCATATAATGAAGAGATTGTAGAATTAACCCTGACCTTGAACTTTCCTTTGGTCGAGGGTAAGTTTACCTTCCTATATAATGACCATAGTATGTTATTAAATTATATCAGAACCATATTAATATTTATTATACCATACATGATTCATTTATGACGTTATACTGCCCATTTAATAATGATTTCCATTTTAAATTAACATTTTGGGTAATAATCGATTTATTTATTGTACGTTTTTTAACTTTCTATTCTTGATCGCATAATTTAGATCATGATTTAAATGCTTCCAGAATATAAAACATGATTTATATAAGATATATATTTTGAATATAAATATTTAAAATTGATAGATATATGAAATGGAAGGCACCGTTTATGGAGACGGTAGGCCGTACATACGCATAAACGCTGTTTTCGTTTTCATATCGTATTGAATGAAAGTAAGTGAATAAGATATATGTAAGGATATATATATATATATCTCCAATATCATTATTATTTAATATATTACATATTAATAATATATATTTTTATAATCATTGTAGAATGGTGAACGTGGGAATGAATCTCATCGCGTCGTGGAGACGGTAGTCCGTACGTATGCAAGAGCGACAATATCATTATATTTATTGTAAAGTAGTACGTAATTGGAAGGTATATAATATATATAGAATCATTAATATTTTATAATTAGTATTTACTTCAGTAATACTCATTATTATACCCATCCAAATAATTAAGTGTTTGCATAACAAACTACACCATGACGTGGGTAGAGTAAGCCATACGTACGTACGTTTGGTGACTTTTCCATTATAGGATGGATAGAATAAATAATACGGTTTTAACATATTTATAATAACATCAAAGTATATAATAGGTTCTATAGTTATTATTTTGGTATGAAAACAACAATGAAAGAGGAAGTGGAAGAAGAAAATAACTTGAAAGAGGGTGGTGAAATTATTACCTCTTCTTTGGGTGTTTTCTTTTGAGTTGTTCAAAATGGCTCTATAGGATGGATTTCTGATAAATTTAAGGACTATAGGTTGATTTGAGAGATATTGGGAGGATATTTGGGCAGGGTTTGGCCAAGATAAATGGCTTTGGTTGTGTGAAATTAATATAATAGGAAGTTCCCTTTTATAAGAGATGTGAGGGTCACATTATGAAAAGCTTGAAATATTATTTTATAATTAAATAATTTTCGGTTTATAATGTCTCAAAAATTAATTATTTCGAGTCTAATGTGGGTATGGGTCTAAAATATATAAACTAATAGGTTTAAATAGGTTTCGGTCACCATATTAGCCTTATCTTTTAGATTTTACCCTTAGTTAAATAGTTTAGCTTTTAACATGTATTCTTGTAATATTATAATAATTGGTTAATAAAAATACTATAAAATACCAAGAGGACATCATGTGGTTCATTAATGATATACCTATAATTAAATAAGTTCGTTTTTAGAACGTTATATTTTTAGGAATATTATATAATTTAATAATATAACATTTGTTTTAAAAACCCATTTATGTCAATTTTGACACAATTTAGTATTTGTTTTTTGTGAAAGTAATCACAAATTGATTACATAGAAAAAAATACATTTAATCAATAATAAAATTTCATATTCTCCTAAAAAATTTGTGTATGTCATAAAAATTTTAAATTATATTTATTTTAATATTTATAATACCATTTATTTGATTCTTTCATTAATAAGGTAATTACTACATCATCATTGTGTAATAAATAAATTTAACTATTTATTGTATAAAAATTATAAATAAAATAAAATTTTGTATGAAATATTTTTATATTTCTAATTAATATTTATATTTGAATACATAATTTTTTGACACCTTGTAAAATTTTGTTTACTAAAAGATATTTGATAATGTTATTTTTGTCTTTACATTAAATTAATTAATATAAAGTGTAATTATCAATATCATGTGGATCCATGTGGTCACACAATTAACCCAAGGATGCCCATGGTTGGACATGTATCCAAAAATAGTAATTGGACACATGTTAGGGTAATTTAATATTATTATAATAATATTTTTTTACCCTTATTTTCCATATTTACCATTTAACCATGGTAACTAAAATACTGACTGAAATAAATATTCATAATGTATAAAAATAATAGTTACCTATTTACACAATTTTGACCTCATGATTCAAAATATGGAATCTATTTTTCCATATTCAAAACACAGAAGTGGCAGAAATTAATTTAAAATTAATTCCGTTGTCAAAACAAAATGCGTGTTTTTAAGAAATAATAACTATCAAAAGAATAACACTTGTTTATGTCTAGTTTAAATGAGAAATTAAATACAATGAACTAAATTAAAATAAATTATAAAAATATAATATAAGTATACTTTAAAACCACATAAATTTATAATTTATCACTATAAATTATTTCGATTAAAAATTTTGTTTTTAATTAAAATTTAGTATTTTTAACTATTCATCAAAATATGAAAGTTATCAGAAAAGTACCAAAAATTTATCCAAAATAAATTTTTACATCCCGATTATAAAGAATAATTTAATTTCATAAATTGAATATATAAAAGTGTCAAATATGGGTTTTAGAAATGGTTCTCCATTAAAAGGAAATAAAATTTAATTTTTGGAAAAATACTTCTTTTATCTGAAAGAATGAATTTGTTCTTATATTTTGTCTCAAAAGTAAAAAATATGGATTCTAAAATTATATAGAGTATATAAATTTCAAAATTCAATTAATACTATTTATAACCTCTTTTTGAAAGGCTAGTTTGGTAAGTGGTGGTGTGCTCTAACTCAGTCTTGTGTGTAGCTCAAGTTATAGAATTACTTTGAAGAGATAAAATTCTATGAAATCTTAGGGTGTGACGCTATACCATATCCCATGGTTGGGAATTTTGATGGAAATAATATGTTTATATGATATATATTATATTTATGATGTATTTATTCTAATGAAATTATTATATAAAACATATGTTCATTCATTCCATTATTTTTAAATACGATATCATTGTTTTTGGACATGTGGACTACTACCTCCTCAAAGGGATGTGATTCATTAACAATATACATGGAATGTATTGAGGATGGGATTATAATAAATATATTATACATATGTAATTATAATTCTACAAGAAAGATAATTCACACACAAATATATATATATACATACATATATTTCGTTTACATTCTTTCTGTCTATACGATAATAAAACATAAACAATGTTCAAGCACATATACAACCTACTGTCTCCATAAATGGTGTATTCCATTTCATATTCATATATTTAATAGATTTTTATATATACACATTTTATGAGTACATGTAATGTTTTTATCATTTTTATTGTTATGAATGTGATCAAATCTTGATGTTAGTAAAAGGACCAAAACTATTACAAATCCATACACATACGAAAGACAATGTGGTCATTACCTGAAATGTATCTTTAATATAGAATTGTTAATAATTGGGAAATATATGGTCGTAATTAAATCATATATGATATGATATAAATTGAATATATTTTTTCAATAGTTTTATGAAAAACTTATATTTATTATACAACAGTTTTGAACAAGTACGATGAGAGTCAAGACGTGTGGTAAGGGTATTTTTCATCTCAATTTTATTTTTTTGAGACATACTCCTTACTCACCAAATATTTAATTTGGGTGGTGTATATAATTGTGATGAATTAATTATTTGGTTTATATAATCAAATTTACAGTTATTTGTATTTCTATATGACGATATCTTTTTTTGTGTGGGTTTTTATGATTCAAGGATTAAAAAATCTGTAAATTTGTTTTGTCTCAATTTTCCTTCTTTGAGACACATGTATTGTTATTTTCCTATATTCTTTTAAAAGGATTATATATTTATATTTTAAATTTCATATCATGAATATCCTTATTTAATTTTTTTCTTCATGGAATGTAATTTTATGAAATGGGTAGTTTTATTCAATGTTACCAATGTGGTAAGAGTTTATTCCTACAATCTCATTGTTTATCAAGATTTTTTGTGATTATTCATCCATTGAATAAATAATATGAACCACATATGACATAAACTCATGAAATTTGGTATTATATATATATATTAATGATACGATCTAGTATTAATATCATTTTCTCACTCATTGGGGGTTAAGATAATTAATAAAATGTTTTTAATAAAATCAGACCATATTTCTCTCTTCCCTTGGTAGTCTCATTTATTTAAAAAATATTTTTTTCAAAAAAATTATAAAAAACGTTTATATATTTGATATTTTAAGATCAGTTTCATTGAATAAAGGAATTTAATTTTTTTTATTTTCAAATATTACTTTTTAATTTATTGCAACACTTTTCAACTAAAAATGTTCTCCAAAACATTTCATGTTTTAAAAAGTTTTTTTCAAATATGAAAGAATATTTTCCTTGATAAATGTTTTTAAAGGTTCTTTCCAAATTTCAATTAATGATAGTTGAAATCTGTTGGTGTCTCAAATTCATTTCTTGGAGATTATCTAATGGTCATATGCATATAATTTCTTTAAAATGATTGTTATTTGATAGTATTTATTTTATGAAACACATTTATCTTTCATGGGTTATATTCTTATGAAACCCGATACATTTCATTGGTATTTATTTGATAAAATAATTACAAGGATATTCTATTTTTAATATATTATGGTGTGATGTAATTTAATGATTATTTTTTCATTTCATGGGTTGTGATATAATTGGTTATGATATTGTGGAATATATTTGTATGAATTCATTATGAGATTTGTGGGACCTATATCTTCCTCTAAAAAATTGGGTGATTGTTTACATCTAATGATATAATGATGTGAATGAAATTGGTGGGATTGATAAACTATATAATATAGGGAAACATGTTCCACTATGGGAGTATGGTGAAACCTAATCAACTATGGGATAATAGGGAAACTCACTTTACTACAGGAAGATGGGGAAGCCCAATCCATTATGAGGAATGAATTGTGACTTGGGATGGTGGTGTGTCTCGCTTAGAAGGTTTAGTCCCAAATATTTTCCTGGATATTTTTTTGGAAATGATTCATGAATTATAGGGAAGGATATTACAATTTTTGCGTGTCTTCCATAATTCCACACCTTATTCATATATTATCCATTCATGGATTATGCTGTTTATTCCCTTATGATTCAGGTCTTATGAACTGAAAATATTTATTCCATGAATCTTTTGTATGATATTTTATACAATAGGAATGATATTATATATTCTCGATCAGGAGTTTGTACCATTATTCTCATTATAATTCCTACATAGCTTCATTGTTTTTCCTATAAGAGCATATGAGCTCACCCTTTTTTTATGTTTCCTTTCCCTAGGTTATGATGACACGTTTTATGTATGATGAAGATATGGAGGTTTCCCATAATTAAAAACCTAGTGGAAGACAAATTTTCTCACTTTGGTACTAGTGTTTATGTTACCATATCTACAATGGAACTATTCCAATACAATATTTGGAAATTTGTTTGGATAATGTATATGTATTTCTCTAAAATGATGTAATTTTATTGTATGAAAAGAGAGGGTCATTATAGAGTTTATAATAGTTAAAGTTTAATTAATCTTTGGAATCTACGATGGGAAAACCATAATGATAACCCTACGTAAATTATAAGGATAATTCGAATGATGTAAAAAAGTATAGGAAAATGTTTTGGAATATTGGTAAATGATATTGTGAATTGGTTTTTATAAATATATAATTTCCTATATAATACAAGAGGATGTTGTTCTGGAACATATGTACATATGGATAACAATCATGAAAACATTTTATTGATATAGACTCGATTCAAAACCGGTTGATGAAAATGGACCTTGCTACATAGCTAGTTTGAAACTCCTAGTGGATTGTGTTTGAAAATTTTCAAACTCTTCCTGAACCATCATGAGTGATTTAAATAGAATTTCCCTATAGATAACTTAGGATAACTATATTTTTCATATATTAAGTAATATTTTATAATATGGAAATACTATAAGTGGTATTCCATTATTATGTGCTTCTGTACTATGATAACTATTTATTAATCTCTAATTTTTCATTTAGTTAATGTTTGGAACATGAAGAAACCATGTTAATGTTGATTTTGATGGACAATGGGATGATATTCCTCTTGAGAAACCAAATGATATAGGTGAAGGAATAAAAAATATCATTTCTATGCTTACCCAATTTATTAATCTACAAATATTGATGAACATACACATGAGTAATAGAGGGAAAACCATTCAGTTATTCATTTACAAGTAAACACCCACATTATTTCTGAGTGTAACTGGATCCACATGTTGTTGAACAATAAATTAGTAACATTGAAAATATATTTCTATCCTACAATGTATGGATTATGAAATATTCATTATACCTATTTATCAATTAGATGGTGACGAGTACTAGTGGTGGTCCCTAATAAAGAAGGTAGGAAGTAGGATGAAATTTAATCCATTAATTTGGTTGAGTTTAAGATCATATTTTTTCAATATGTAAATTTATCATGTTCTTCGTTTGAAGATGTAAAAAGAGTTTATGGAGTTAAATGAAATGAATGGTGAATCTATCAGTACCAATGAAGGTAATTTTAAAATATTTTCAAGGTACACATCTAGTATTATCATTCAATATTGATATAAATATTATAGGTACTTTAGTGGATGAATTGCATGAATTAGAAGGGATACAGACATAAGAGAAATTATTATATATAACGAGGTTTGGCATTGTTTGACCAAGGTTGAAATAAAGGATAAAGTTACATATCAATTTCATGTTTTTAACAAAAAAAGAAGATATATTTCTATTGAAACTCTAGAAACCATGTAGAGCAGAACATGTACAATAATTTAGGATCTAATTTTAGAAATATGCATGGTGGAAATTGTCTTATGGGGTCTATTAAATGTTTAATGTTTTAAAGGAATGTACAGAAGGAAATTTATGATGATATAATGGGATAAAGTTAGACAATGTTTCAAATAGAGGGAAACATTCATAGAATTCACCTCCCATATTTCAATGTTTCATGTATAAATAGAGTAGTAATTGTGATAACTAGTGAAAAAAACCATGTGTCAGTGACGTTGATCGGCATCAAAAACCTATTAGGCTGATAGATAAGGTTAAATCGCATGGGATCACTATTTATGATGATGGGTGTGATAATAATGTTTTAATAGGTATACATAACATTCTCTCTAAAACTGCTAATGTATTATTTGATTATTGATCTAATCACTCTTTAATATCTAAATAATTTGATAAGGGTAATAAGTTTCAACCTTAAAAATTATTTGTGTAATTAGAAATGAAAATCCATAATTGTATGAAAATTCAATCTCATGTCTATGATTCCTCTCATGTTGAAATTTCTGGGAATGTATATCTTACAAATCTTTTCATTTCTCCCCTTGTTTAATTTGATGTATTCATAGACATGGAATAACATTCTTTGTATAAAGACCACATAAATTGTCCATGAAGGGATTTTACATTTGATATTTAAAACAATCCTATTTTATTTTTTCAATGTGATTATAATAAAAATATTCATATGGATACTACATCCATTGTATGAATTTTTTTTCCCATTTATAAGGTTTTTTATCCCAAATGGTTGGGGTGAGAAATGATATTGATGATATGCCTATTGTTCAGAAAATTATGGATGTTTTTTTATATAGTTTCATAGATATCCACCATAATGTGATGTTGGGTTCATGATATATATTGTACCTAGTTTTTCAATAATTTCTAATACTATCAATCGAATGTCCCATATTTAGTTTCATGGTTTGGAAAAGAACCTCCATGAAAACCATGATAAGGGATTAATTATCCCATGTGCGTCATTTTGGGTTGAATCTATTTATTCTGTGAAAAATAAATATTGATCAATACAACACTGAATTCATTATTTAATGTTGAAGAAGATCAAGATCTGGAACAATATCATCCGCCATATAATTTTGACTTGTTTGATCAACTATGAAAAGATCAATACATTTTGACAATTAACCATTCTTCTGAATGTTATTAATTGAGGGTGAATGAGGATGAACCCAAGAGGATATTCTAAATAAGTTATAGAAAAAATGAAAATATATTAATGCCTTTTAATCTTAATAATTCTCCATATATCATCATGGATTTTACTAATATTTTATTTAGTGACTACCTCAATAAGTTTTTGGAATTATTTATAGATGATATTCTTATTTATTCTAAGAGAAAGTAATAATACGAATAAAACATTGTAATTGTATAAAATACCAATAATATGTAGAAAAATTAGGGAAAATTATCAAAGTGTGAATTCTTACTATAAAAGGATTCATTTTTGGTCATATAATCCCAATGTAGGGTATATAAGTAGATACCTCAATGAAGGATGATGTTGAATGATGGATAAGTCCAACAATGGTAATATAGATCCATAGTTTTCTTGGTTCAGCTACATATTATCAATAAATTTTGTAGAATTTATCATGGCTACATAATCCACTAACCATGATAACTCAGAAGGGTTCCAATCTCTTTTTGAGAGTTGAATGTGAGAAAACGTTCATGGAACTGAAGGGAAAGATAGTTAGAACACTTGTGATTACATTACCCTATAGTGTAAAAGGGTTAATAATGCAGAGGTATGTATCCAAGAAGGGAATGATATGTTTTCTTATATAAAATAACATGGTTATAACCTGTGCCTCACACCAATTGATGATTAATGAGAAAATTTACCAAACCCATGATTTTGAGTTAGATGTTTTATTTTTCTAAGTAAATATTCTGATAAATTATCTTCATTGAGAAAAGTGTTATATGTTTAACAATAATAAAATTATGAAATATATATTCACCATCAATTAGAAGAAAATTCCCCAGAGAATATGGCTGTATATGATAAAGGATTATGATTACGTTATACATTACCACCCTCATAATGTGAACAAGGTGCCAATGCTCAGAGTAGAAAGGATCATGATAGACTATCCATGATGTGGTTTGAAAAAAATACAATATATATATATATTTGTAAAGGAAGATTCTGGAAACCACCATAGAAGGATGAAAATATTATATCGCTCAATTGAATGTTCAACCCTCAATCCATATTAAGAATAAAGAGGCAAAGAAGGAAGATAAAAAACTATAGAAAAAGTTCATAAATGTTTCTACATTTAACCCTAATAAGGATAAACTAATAAGGCTCATAAGTCATGTATCAGTTTCATCCGTACTAGATATTAAGAAGGAGATAGTATAGGAGAACAATTTTTCATCATTCACTATTCATCCTTAAGGTATGAAAACATAATGGGACATGAAAAGACTTCTACTAATCTGGAATGAAGATGGATATCCCACAGTGTGTATCTTTTTTTATTGTATTACAACATGTTATGTCCAACTAAAAAATTCTAATATTATGTTTTATCCATTACCCATAAAAAATACAAATGAGTGACCATAAAAAAATTGATAGACTCAACAAAACCTCTAAAAATATTAATTATAAATAGGTTCCAGAGAATACCCTTACATAGTTATCAAACATCATTTATATCATAGAGTAATTTTATCTAGATTAGTATTCCATGATATATAAAAAAATGTTCTATAGTTTCATGGAGTACTAAATTCATTTGTATCTGATCAGGATCTGATATTGACCTCAATTTTCTGGAGATGTCTTCATCAAGAGCTTCATAGAAATTGTGTTTCAGTTCTACTTATCATCCCCATATAGATGGTCACTCGGATAGAAAAACTCAAACCTTAGATGATATATTGAGATTTTGTTCATTACAATCCAAAGGCGGTTGGGATCAGCACATTCCCTAAGATGAGTTTTCATACAATAATAAAATAAACTAAATCATTCAGATGGATCTCTATTACGATATTTTTGGGGAAGAAATATAGATATAAAATGTGATGGGATTATTTTGGAGAAATAAAGCTATTGGTATTTGATATAGTTGAAGAAATGGTATACATAGATAAAACCATTCAGATGAAATTCATAGAATCCCAAAGTCAGTATAAAATTAATGTTTTTAACCATTGACATGAAATATAATTTGAAGTTGGTGGGAAGTTTTTTATGAAAATATATCCCTAATTAATTTCTTGAGATTCTGAAAGAATGAGAATCTAAGCCCAAGCAATATCAGTTCCTTTGACATTCTTTGTTGTATCATGATTTTATCTAATATATTGTAACTTCATCTAAATATATCTAGATTATATGATTTTTTACTTGTATCTATCTTGAGGATATACATAATTCAGCCTTTATTTGTGCTGAACTAAGAGGTTATACCACTGGAGAACGAAATTTCTTAAGAGAAAAAATTAGTTAAAATTATGGATCTTATAAATAATGTTATATGAATCAAGACCACTAACTTAGTCCAAGTTTTTTTGGTGAAACTAACTGTTAGATAATGCTACAAGGGAATATTGGGATTTGATCATGTAGATGTATCATCATTTTTCAATATTTGAATGAAGAATGTTGAAGTATAAATTCATTTTTGGGGGGTAGAATGTCACTCACCATGTTTTTATGTACACGTTTTCCAAATAAATTAATTCTATTTGATGTATTATTCTTTCTGATACCTTAAGTCAAACATTTTTATACGCTACATTATGTTAATATTTCACTACATGAAACATTGTCTTTGTTTATTCTACACAAAACACTGAGTTTCTATAAAATAACATTTTATTTTTATTATTTAAATAAGAGAGTTATAACATTGCCAAAAAATTGTGTAATATGAATAGTAATAACTATTTTTTAAATATTATTTAAAATAATTTTATAAAAATAATACATTCTGATAATAACACTTATTTTTTTTTGAAGAGTCTTCATAAGATTAAAAATAATATTTTCTCAAATGAACTATTTTTCAAGCCCTTCTATAAACAATAATAAAATTAATTTCAAACACTTAGAAATTAAATTCTGTAAAATAAACTCCATTTTTGATTTTATTAATTCAATATTATCTTAGGGTTAAGTTTTCGGAATTTTGGAAAAAATATTAATTCTGGATAAATAATGAAAATAGTGAATTTTATTTCAAAATTGGGTTTTAATATTTTATTTTTATATTGTTAAATTGAATTTAATATTATTTTAATGTTAAATAGATCAATTTTACATCATTTAATTTATTTTAGGTCCTTGGAACTCTTTTCACATTGAAATTGAATATCAAAAAATTTCAATCATTTAAAAACATTCATTTGAAATACATGATGTCACAACACATGTGCATGGTTCATTTTATATTAATTTCTTCAAATTCGATTATTATAATTTTTTAAAATATATTTCATATTTTTAATTGGAATAATTTATAATTTACACTATAGAAAACATAAATTTTTACAAAAAAATATCAATGAATGTGATTAATAATAATTACAATTATTGAAGAAAAACGGGATTCCGTAATGTATAAAAATTAATTTAAGGGGATAAATAACCTTGAAACATCTCCAAATTTTTCTTGGTGGACTTATTTTAACCAATAGCCCTATATTCTTGAAATTAAAATATTATTAGTGGTGCATTATGCAAGAGAGACCTCTCAGTACTGTTTCCTTCTTATATTTACAAGAATTTCACGCCTTCTCCACTATAAATGTACATTCACCCTCTCTTTTATCGACCCTAATAAAGATCTATTTCCTCAAAAAACCAGACAATAAAATCCTATAAAATACCCTCCCTTCTTCCTATAATCCCATCAATTGTTGTAAATACAATCAAGGAATTCGGTTGTTGAAAACCTAGAGGATTTACCCAAATAAGTGGTTTCCACAAAATCTTTTGTTTTATCTTCATTATCCACCCCCTGAATTCTTATTATTCGATGATTATATAAAATCATTTATTTCATCAATATAATAATATTTTATTTTTATATTTTTTTCCTATACACACACACACATGAATCAAATGGATAATGAACATACCATTTGTGTGTACGGTTGTCTACCACCTGACGAAATGATGTGATTCATTTTTTACTTTACCACCGCTACTCGAAGAACAATATAACATTAGTAGTATTTTTATATTATAAAAATAATATGATTTATTTATTTATTCTTATATAATTTTTATACAAAACATATATTCATTATTTACATTTCTTGTAAATATGACAACTTCATTTGTGGACGTGTCGAATGTCGCCTCCTCAAAGCGACGTGATTTGTTCACACATTACATATAATGTATTAAGGATGGGTTTATTAAACATATATGAAATACATGAAATTATAATTATAATAGAATTATGACAGAAAAAAAACAAAAACACACACACACAAATATATATGTGTGTGTGTAATTTATTTATTTTTTTTATAATAAATTAAAACAGAAACAATGTTCATGTGTACATATGAAATATCATCTCCATGAACAGTGTATTATATTTCATATTTCTATATTTTATAGATTTTTACAAATACATATACAATGATTAAATAAATTATTTTTATCATGGTTATCATTATGGAGATGATGAAATAATGATATAAGTAAAAGGACCAGGAATATGAAAAATCCAAACATAAGAAAATAAAAAAGATATTTTTACCAAAATGTAACATTAACCTGGAAATGTTAATAAACAAGTAAAATAAGGTCATAGGTAAATCATATATTATATGATCTAAATTTATTATAGTTTGGTAATAGATTTATAATAAAATTATATTTATTATACAAGATGTTTTAATGTGTATGTTGATATTTAAGACATATCGTAAGGGTATTTTACATCTCACTTTCATTTTATATGAGTTTTTTGGTCTTATTCCACAATAATTTTTATTGTATGGTGTAGATAATTCCCATATATTTATTATATCATTACAATAAATAAATTTATTGGTTAAATAAATATACATTTATGTATCTATACTTCATGGGGTTTTATGGTACATATGTTACCAAATAATTAAGGATGTTTTATCTCAATTTGCATTCTTTGAGACACATATTTCGTTATTCAACAATATTGTTTCTCGAGGTGTATAAACATAATTCAAAATTTTATGTCATTAATCTAATTTATTAAATATATATTAATATTCATGTAAATAAATTTTCTTCAATGAGTATCTTTTCTCAATGTTACAAAAATAATAACTGTTTATTGAACAATTTCATCGTTTATCTATATTGTTTTTGATTGTGATTCCAGATAGGAAATCATAAGATCCATCGCTTAAGAAAACTATTGAAATTAAATATCTTATACATAATCATAATATCATTATGTATTATTACCAATTCTCAACTCGTTGGTACTCAATATAAGTAAGAGAATTTTTTAATAAAATGATAACTTATTTAATTGAAATATTACTTGTTTTAAAAAATGTATTCCAAAAATTTTTAAAAAAATATTTAAAAATTATATTTAATCCAGTTTTATGGTATAAGGATTTTAAATAGTTTTTAATGTTTTCACAGATTTCATTATATTTTTTCAAATATTTTTTCACAGAAAAAGATATTAAAAATTTATTATGTCATAAAAATATTTTCTCAAAGAAGACATGATTTTTTCCTCAAGTTATGTTATTAAAGGATTGGTTAAAAATATGTTACGTAAAATATGAAATCCTTTGGTGTTAATAATTCAATTATAGGAAATTATGAGAAGGTTCTATCCATATCTTTTTTCCGAATGGTTTATGTTTTGATGAACAGATCTTAATGAAACCTATTTCTGTTTCCCGGGGTAGATACTTACGAAACATGAATAATTTTACATATAATGATTTATTTAAAATAAATTTTAACCCTATATATTTTTCATATCTTAGGTTATGGTGAAAATTTTATGATAACCATTTTATTTCTTGTGTTATGACTTGATTTTTTATAGTCCTTTGGAATATTTTAGTATTATTTTATTATGATATGGGTGTGACCTATATCTCCATAAAATGCATTGGGTAATGATTAATATATAATTATATAATTATGAAAATAAATTCAATGAGATTATTCCAATATGGAATATGGGGAATGTTGATCCACTATGGGATGATGAGGAACCCCAGTCCACAATGGGAATACGGGGAAACCTGATCGATTATAAATAATGGACTGTGACTAGGAATAGTGGTGTGTCCCAAACAATATTTGTAGTCCCCATGAATGAATCTGATATTTTTTTATGCATTGATGATTAACTTATATGGAATTATATTTTATTATTACGTGTCTTCCATGATTCAATGTATTTTTCGTTTGATATTATTTAATTTATTATGTTCTTAATTTCGTTATGGTTCATGTTTTATAAACAGCGAAAATTTATTCCATGATGCTGGTTTATGATCTTTGATATGAAGGGTGTGATTATATATTTTCATGATAATGTTATCATACCCTTATGATCATTATTATTCATACATATATCCCTTATTTATCCTTACTAAGAATCTAATATCAACCCTTGTTATGCTCCATTTCTATATGTAATGATGAGATTCATTATGTATGATGTTTCTAAGAAGCGTGATACTCATGAAGAACCTCATGGTAGTCAATATATCTAACTTGTGCCCAAGTGTTTTTGTGGACATGTTTTAAAATGGACTAAACTTATATGATATTTGGGCATCTTTTTGTGAAATGTATTATATATTGCACAAATATGATGTAATGTTAATGTATGAAAAATGATGGTCGCTATATGTAACACCACATGATTTTTTTTTATTTTAATTTATATAAATAATATTTTTAATATGTTTATAAAAATTAAATATTCAACTATAATCAACAATGATAATTTCATCGAAGATAAAAAATTATATCAAAGAAATATAAAACCATGTAATACATATAATGGTTGATTAATTCCCTTAAAATTGAATAAATTAAAATGGAAAATAAAGAAAAATTAATCATTTCTTAAAAACTAGGAGGTCTCGTAGATTATCTTCAACATTTACATACAAAATTTATAGAAATAAAAATAAAATGGAAAATAAAATACTGAATATAGTAGGAATTTTGAAAACATACATAAAAATGAATCAGCATTGTGGATAATGAATTGAAAATTAAATGAAATATTTAGGTACATCTCCATAAGGGAATGATATTTATCCATTTTTAATATTATCATTGTAAATATAAGTAATAAAAATATGGTCATAAATTATACATATACCTAATAGTTATAATGGGGTTTTTATTGAAAAAAATAATATATTTCATAAAAATAAACAATAAATGAAGACACCCCATATAATAATGAACTATTTAATACATAAATTTCATGATATAAAAAATAAAAATAATAAATAGTCACACTACCCAAAATCCAGTTGTTTTAGTCTCTTTAATACAATAAAAATAAAAAACATATGTTAAAATATAAAAATATTTCTCTAATTTTATAAATTCCGTTAGACGTAATCCTATTTAAATACTAAGGAAATAAAAATAAATGAATGGGTGAGATTAAATTCCCATTAATGTATAAAACAATAAAGACCATACTTTTATTAATATAAACATGTATAAAAACATTAATATGTTAGAATATATGTTTGAAAGGAATACAAATCAACAATCCTTAAACATAACTATAAAATATAGAAATATCATCAAAAGAGACAAAACTTATACAATGGAAGGGGAAAATTATACATGAATAACAAAACAATATCCATATATTCAAGGTTAGAAGATAATAAACACAAGATTTATTATCTTTTTGAACATGGATACACTCCAAAATATTCACCCATAAATTGAGAGTAGAGTTTAATTTCATCACAATCAGCCTTCATAAAACTAAATACTTACTAAACGTTCACATGGAATTTTATCTCATGAGTTTTAAACAATCACCCTATATATTGGAGGGACATATTGGTCCCAAAAGTATTGTAATCCATTAATTTGTGTACAACTTGATAAAAAAACCATAATCAGTTCATAAAATAAAACACTAAATGAAAAATGGGTTTCAGGAAATTTTCTATTCATCATATAAATAGTTTATAAATGTTTAATGGGTTTCTTGGAAATTATTTAATGAAATAATTAAATTTTCATGTGAAACCAATGATATTATATGTGATTAATAAATCATCCAAATAACAAAAAAAATTAAATTTACTGATATTAAGAAATCAATCACAGAAAATAATCACATATTAAATGCATAATTTAGGAAGGAATATGAAATATAAACCTAATTATTTTAGTTCATTTCTACTATAATTAAACCCAAATAATGAAGATATTTTTTTCAAAACATTTTTATATATGATTATAATATTCATAGCTACAAGTCCCTTATCAAATGCATCCTTTGTCTTTATGGAAAATGAAAAAAATGTTCCACGTAAATTGAATTTGTTTAAATTTTTTAACTATAATTACAAAAATATTATCATTGAAATGAAATGTATAGAATAAATAATCTTCAAATGATAAATTTTAAAACTAATAAAAAAGATTTTGACTACCATGTATCCTAACAATTATATTAATTTACAAAAAAAATTCATTAGAATCATGTAACAAAAAGTTAAAATATTTATTAATTTTTAAAACACATTATTCATATACAATCCCATTTATAATATTCATTAATAAAAACTCACTTAAAATATTATATTGTGGTAATCCCTTTTCAGCATCTATTGTCAATAATCATGAATATTTTGAATTTGGTTCATAGAAGTGGGATTGATCATCTTTGTTTTAAAAAAAATGTAATCACAAATAATTCATTAATGATATTTCATGAGATGATCTATAATGAAGTATAATTTTATAATACTATAAACAATTGTTTTTTAGACATGTTTTGTGAAATAAAAAAAATCAATTAACTCATCTTGGGTTATTAATTGATATTTTATGGATTACCATAATACAATCATCAATTTTTGAATTATCTAAAATGAAAATTATTTGTGATAAAATTTACTGATATATATTTTATATCCTCATCCATTGTAACCTAAATACACCCATGTTTGGATGTTAAGGAAAATAGAATACATTTAATGATGGTGGTAGTAGTCTGTACAACACATGATTAAATTTGATTCAATCAAATGAATGACAGGGATGACATGTGGAAAATATGTCATCATTTTTGAATAATAAATAAATTATATAAATAATAATGTTTGAATAATAACATCATCAATACCGCCTATAATGATAGGGGACGAAAATCTAATATTGTGACTTTGTGAAGGCCATAATTCGCGCAAAACCACTAATAATGATTCTAGTTATTCTTAGTATAAGTATTATTTTAAAAATTAGTATACCATGACTATAATAGAATATTTTGAGAATAGTTGTTCTTATATTGTTATTATATGATTTTTATGTTTTTCTTATAAATCAAAAAATAATAATTAAAATTTATGAAATATGTGATGCAAATATTGAGACCATGGACATTATCTTTATGATTCCATTAGATTTGAAAGAATTATGATAATTTTTTATAATAAAAATGAACTTTGGTGTGTAAAATACGTCAAGGACAGGATGTTTTGGTAGGTTTTCAATGATATTACTAAATTAGAGAGGATTATTGATAAATTGGAATCATTCCCTCTTTAATAAGTGAAGAGGATGAACTTTTCCCTGAAAAATAATTTTACCTAAAGGGAAAGAGAGGAATTAAATGAAATATAAGGATTTTTATTTAGGTAAGGCTAGTAAGACAGGTAGTTTTGAATTAAAAATAGAAAAAATCTTTTTCTATAAGGTTTCACGGTCCTCCTATGTTAGGAATTTTTAATCCACCTTAGAGTATTCATTTATATAATTATTAATGTTAAAAAATATTATTCATATCATTTATTTTTTACTAAAAATATATTTATGACTTTATTAAACTAATTTAAGATGAAGATCCCATCATTGGGGTCCATTTATACTAACTCAATTTATAAATAGGATGAAAATAAATTGTAAATCACGAAATATAACGCATTAAAAAAATAATTTTCTAAAAAACAAGTTTAATCATTAAATTATTCAAATCATATATAACATCAATAACCCTTTAAATTATTGTAAATTAATTTCAATATATGTTTTAAAATCATATTATAGTATTAACACAAAATAATTTAATTCAGTTTTATTAAATAATATGTACTATTTAAAAATGTATTTTTATAGTTTAATAGGGTTAACTAATATTTACCAAAGGTAACCTAATTTGAATGCATTCAAATATAACAGACCATATGACCCATTGATTTAAAATTCAAGATCTATTTCATTTCATTAAATTGATAAATAAAATTATTAAAATAATTTTGTGTTCAAAAAATATATTATAAAATATTAGATATGCTCTAAAATATCAAATACTTTTTTTTAATTTCAACACAAAAATATATGTAATATCACGTAAAAAATATATATTTTTATGAAAAATGGATTTGTATATAGGTTCATAATTGTGTTATAAAATGTTATAGAAGGTGGGGGTGGTGAATAAAAAAGATTAAAATTTTCCATAAATAGCATAGTTATTTTAATTAATTATCGATGATAGTTAATGGAGTTAATTTTATGAATAGAGATAGATAGAAAACAAAATAATGCTTTTTTTACTTGTTTTTACCAATGTGGATCTATTGTACTCTTATTCCCCTACAGATGATTAGAGATATGTTTTCACTACATTTTTTAAATGGAATCATAATAAAAATTACAACATAATTTATCTAGTTGAAGAATAACTAATAGAAAACTAATATTTTTCTAGGGAGCCACAACCCAATTATAACATGAATTTTGATACCATGAGCCATAACCAAAAAATGACCTAACATTAGAATAATGGAGTATTAAACAAAAAAATTGATTTATTATGTAAAATAATTATTAGAAAGTGAAATCACATGAGAGGTAGGGAGAATTATAAAATAATTAAGCATCTAGAGAGAAATAGGTTGAAGAAGAATAAAAAATTTGTGATTTTTTATGTTCTTCATTATCTATATTGTCTCATCAAGGTTGTTGTAGATTTAATCGACGTTTTTCATCCATTAGAGATCATCTAGTAGATGATAGAAATGTTCACACAATAAGGATTAACAAAAATACACAATAATATATAAAATATTATTATGGACCTCATAGAATAAGTATCGTTAGTGTATCATGTCATATGAAAATCCAACCAAAATGTTATATCCCTTTTTAAATTAAAAAAAAACCTAATACTGTGTGAGGGGGGGGGGTAGATAATTTAAAATTTAAAATATTAATACGAAATAACCAAAATGAGAGATAAAGATAAATATTATTAGTGAATTATTATCACACAAATCCTAACCAAAAAATGGTTATTGTTTTAAAAAAAAATTAAATCATCACACAAATAGATTTAATAATAGTCTAAAATAACATGTTGACAAAAAATTCCAATAAAATTATTGAGTTTCAATTTGAAAACAAAAATGAAGAAAATTTCTATTTAAAAATTAGCAAAAGAGTAGATAAATTAAAAACTTATTAAACCTATATTAAAAAAACATTAAATAATATAAATATAAATTCATAATAATTTATGAATAAAAAATAAATAAAAAAAGTCGAAAAGATAAAAATAATTATTTATATTTCATGGCAGTGGAATCTTGTGTGAAAAAAGAACATTCTTTAATATTTATAAAAAAACTAAAAAAATGTAAAAATTATTGGGTTTGATGTCCATAATTAATATTAATTTTTAATGTTAAAAGGATAATTTATAAAATTTAAATGAACCTGTAGAAAATAAAATTTCAATGAAAAATTTAAAATGTATCAAAATTCAATATAATAGAATATCTGATTGAATTTCATTCAACTATGTTAGAAATTTCATATCAATTTTTATGTAAATATTAACATATGTGACTTTTATAATAAAATTTATATGAGATATTTAAATAGGAAAATCAATTTAAGAGATTCATGTAGGTTATTCATGCATCAGAATTCTAGAAATCTATAAGCATATTTACCTATTATATTTTAGTGCTAAAATAGATTTCCTAATGTGTGGAATTAACTTTGCAGCTAGTGGAATGATATTACTAAAATATTACTACATTTCTAAATACTAAATTATCACCTAAATCAGACCATTATAACTCATGTTATGACTACAAAATTTTAGAAAAGTTTTTATTCAAAATTATAGAGAATATACTTGAAACATAAATATATTTGTAACATAATGTCGTACTTTATAGAGATCTATTTAGAAGATAATGTATCAAAATAAAATATATATAATTTTGTTATATCTCTAATTTAGCAAGAATAAGTCAATTTATAGTTGTGTAGTTCATGTTATGGAAAAAATATAGATGGAAATATATTTTGGAAAATTGAATTTGTGGTTCAACAAAAAGCTATATGGGTTAAAAAATTTCTACTTTGATTATAAAAGGGATAAGAGGTGAAATGTTAAAGGGATTCATGAGAAGAGTAAAGAACATAAAAAAAATATTTTATAGTCCCAAATGAATTATTTATCATAAGAACTCATTTTAATGCACATATACCATGATATTACCTATTAAAACATGAAATATAGAGATATTTTGTGTAATTAAATGTTATGATACAATCAAAGTTATTTCTAATAAATATTACAGATAATAAAGAATGTAGAAATTATAATCAAATAAATGAGATAAAATATGATTCCACTATAACTAAAATGTTTTTTTATAATAAATACATACAATAAATACTGTGAGACATTTCATAATATTCAAATAATAAAATCTTATTATAAAAAAACTATCAATTTTTTAAAAAAATTATGTTTTTGGTTTTTCTTGTATATTAAAATCCATTATATTTTAAAAAACAATATATTTCATTACATACCTAAAAAATTAAATATTTTTAAAAACTCCAAAAAATCATTTCTGATAATACAACCATGATAAAATAATAACGATGTTAATTTTATGAAACTAAGCTTCTCAATTTAATGAATTTTTTATAAAATCACACCAAAATAATTTTTAAAAACATGTATTTATAAGTATAAAATAGAACTTTTTTGTGAAATAATTTTAAATTTTTTTATAAAGTTGATAATTTTGGTGATATCAACCATTTTATATGATATAATAGTAATAGAGATATTAATTTTTTACTAGTGTTCCTTATATTATAATCTATGCACACTATACTTATTTAGGGAAATGAATTGTCTAAAATAATATTGTAACTTTCTTGACCTGAATGCCACTAAATTGGTGCCTTAAACTAAGTCGTCACATGACCTCAAGTGCACCTCACTACATACCCATGATTTTTGAATGGCGGAAAGGGTATAACAAGCCACATGGGGAGACTATACCATCATTACAATAGTAATCCATAGAAGAATAGAATATAAATAGCGAAAACAATATGAAACAACCAATAAACATACATACCCAGAAAAAACCTAAAACTAAGTAAAAACCAAAATTCGACATTAATAATGTCATGACATGATAATAGTCTCAATGTGAGTAAACCCCAAAATAAATACAAGAGGATAACTCCCTAAAATGGGTCTCAAATCCTAGTCTTGATCCTCATCCCTATATTTCCCAAGCCCAACTCAACATCCGAGCATAGGGAATTTCCCCTTGTTCAGACCTACAACCATGAAATCAACTCAAGGACCCAATGGAATCCCGATAAGGGTGTGAGTACAAAACATAGTCATCCACCACCAATGGTTTCTACAATATATCCATTCTCATAGATAGTGAATGAATGTTTTATAGAAATGGAAAGGTAACCAAAAAAGCACAACTCGGTAGCCATTATTTAAGCATTTGCATCCTAACCATTTCGATCATCATTTCTATGTTTACCATGTATCCATATTCTTAACCTAATCCACTATCATCATGTGTTTCAGGGGTTAGGCATATAAAACATCCACACAAGGTTTTAAGAAAATATGTCTCTATATATAGGGGAATAAGTCAAGTCCCTATCTCACTAGGGATAGACATATCACATCGACACATTATCATGACCATGAAGCATTAGTATGAATAGAATTAAACCATTATGGGAATAGATCATCCTTACACTTCCCTAATCATTTCACATTGAATTCAAGTTTAGCACCCCAGTCTAACTCGACCTGTGAGAATAGAACATGAGGTCAATACCCCACTCTACCAAGAAATTTTTACATTCTCATATATCCATTCATCACAGACATACCATATCACAACTAACCCCAACCAATATAAATAGATATCACACTCCATATCCATTAACATGGGAATTAATATTATTCAATAACCTATTAAACCATATTCCATTTACATTACAAAATCATTTATCCCAGTTATCATTCTCGTGCCTTAACCTATTAATTATATTCATCAATTCACATACATTAGCAAATACTCACCAATTACCATAAATTTTCCCTTTTATCCCATTTAGCATTTCATAATCATTTTACAACTTCTGTATTTGAGTAAAACTCTTATATCACATCACACAAACACTTTTTACTTTAAACCAATTAGGTATAACCCATAATTCTCATTTATTAACCCATTATACATATTGAATAATACACTTCTATAAACCACAATAAATTTTCCACAATTAAAAATACATTTACAATTTAACTCATTCATAATATCATATATACCAATCCATTCAGGAATTTTAACATAATTCATTATCCACTTGGAATAATTTCAAATCACCAAATTAACCCTTTTTATTCCACTCTAAACAGACCCTTATGCCAATATCATACACTTGGAATAAATACCATCATTAAATTTTCAACACCACTAAACATATTCAACATAATAAATATGGATCTAAATTAATGTAAGTAACACTACAAATAACATTACCAATTCATCGGTTCCAGAATGTTGGTGCACCCCATGGGTGGATCCATATTGATTAAATCACCCTCAGCTCATCCCATAGAGATCTTGATGGGTTTAAATCATCATTTAGATGTTAATTTTACTAAAAGTAATAAATTTAATTCAATTCACAACCAGAGATAAACAAGAACACATACTCATATGTAAAAATAATCTAACAAATATGGTATAAAATGTGTAGACCACTTACCTCAAATCTGATGGTGAACAAACTATTAATTTTAATATTAGATATATATTAAAACAAATTTTTTACCACCAACCTAGATTCCACTGAAAAAAGTAGGGTTCTTGAGCTTTAGAAGAAGTTGGGAGAAACAACAACCCATAATCTTGAAAAGAGAAGAGAAAAGATGATTAGACTTACATGGGGCATTGATCTATATCCAAAAAACACTCCAAACATCCTTGAGATGATGGAGAATCACCCTTGTAATCCCTTGAGGGTACTTTTTAGTCCCTAGGGTTGAGATGGAGAGAATAGAGGAAAAAAGGGTAGAACATAAAAACCCCACAAAGGAAATTTTGTTAATTTTCCCAACATCATTGGGACACATGGTTTACCCGCATGCTTTAAAAACCTATGTTAAATCCACTATCCAAAGGGAGTTGCATCATACGATTACCTAGGAAAGACACACGGTTAGATAGAATGTGTTCAAACTATGAGTTATGCCCCTATCCAATACTGCATGGTAACCTTGTGATTATATATGTTTTTTACCCATGCCCCAACCATGGGCCTTAAATAGATTGGCCCATGTTTCCTTCCATTCATGTCCAAAACCAACAGAAACTCATGAGGTTCTCATTATGTCTTGGAAACATTTAATTGACCAATAAAAGATATTAAAACCAAAATTTAAATAACAAAATACCTCCATATAGTCTAGGATCATATGAAATCTCCACCTTATAATATCTCTTCCTCGAACCGCTCTTCTCAAGCATCACTGAGCTTCCAGAACAAGAGATCCTTCCACTAGGCCTTCCTATCCATTACCCTTTCCAATTTTTCCTCTTCATCATCACCATTATTTTATTACACATGAACCAAGGGAACAGTCTTTCTCCATGTGAATTCCTCACCAAATCACACTACATGAAAATATACTGTCAAAGGACACATCAACTTCAACCATACATCAAACACTATATCTTCATAGTGAAAACATAGACAATAGTACCTAATTCAAAACACAGTGAAACTTCACACAAATCATCATATAATAAATGATGAACTAATTGGCACCACATCGGCCGGATCCTTAACTCAGGACCGGAGTCACATGAAATCATTTAACACATCATTAATACTATAATGGTGAACAATACATGATATAACACAAAGAAAAACAAACGTTTCGTCCATTCATATTTACTAAAAAATGTTGATCCACCACTGATGTCCCACCAATACCATTCCATAATCATTCATCCAATAACACATAACTCTCAGGGAATTCAACAGTTCGAATTAAAGCCCACACTAACCATCAAGAACACTCACCTAAACGGTGTTTACTCGAGTCCCACTAACCCAGAACTATGTTCATGTAATCAATAGACTGATTCCCCATTATGGTTATCTCCACCATATTCCATTACTTGGAATCCCACTATAGATGAAATAAAACCCTAATATCAACTCAACATTCCCAACATACCTGATGTGTTCCAACTAACCATGCCCAAACATCTATACGGACTTCTCCCTGCACCAGCCACTAGCCTCACCATTGAATCTTTCCAAAAGTACATTCCTAAACTGTCCATTATAAGAATAAGAATGACATGGCCTCACTCATGTATATATTAATTCTTGAAAAATCATTCCCATTCAAATACCAAACCTGAGGTGGGTCAAAATTAATCACACCCATTCCATTTTACCATAATATGTTGGACCACCCCGACAGGATTGTCCCATAACACCCATCTTCCACTAATGGAACTCTACTCCTTTTCACTGTTCCATGATGCATACTAACCTGAAGCCTATCAGTATCACCCAACACAAATAATAGGTTCATTCCCTAACTTCTGGTATAATTACTCCACCACAACATCATCACTCTCTAAACCATCATTTGGCATCACCTACCCCATTAACATTCATAACACAAACACTTCTAATTTTTATAAACAATTAATAATGCTAGGTTCTCAACCAAAACTATTCAAAAAATTGAAATTTACTTATCATTCCAAAAATCCATGGCACTCCATCACATATCCAAGGTTCCCTCTGTCATTTCATCATTCCAACCACCATGGATTACACTCATCCCTATGTGAAACCCAAAAACCTGGATAGAACTATATACATTTTTTCCTAGAATCTGAAAAAAAACATCACTCAATGCCAATTCCAGTTTTTATGAACTGCACCAATGATGTTTATTGATGCCCTGTATATTCCTATGACCTTACCCGAAAATTTTGATGGTGTAAATCCTATCATCCAACTCCAAATATACTACCCCATGAGCAGAAACACAATGATGTCCCTCAATCAACCAAAACACCTTCATGTTTATTTTCATAAATACATGGCCTCTCTACATACCTAGGATGATTTCAATATATTAGGAATGATAAATACTAATTGAGGGATGATGATAAATATTCAAATAAATACACTTAGAACACAATCATCTCCGAAGTCACCTACCACTATGAGACACCATGACCTGCCAAGGATCTCAGGCTTCCGTGCTAAACACATCTCATTTGCACTTATCCTAGACAACCCCATGACCATCCACTAAACCATCGTGAACCAACATTTACTATGGCCCTACTACTACCATACCCCTCGATCCCTTATGGAATGACCTTGGTGGTTATCAACCAATCACACCAACCTATCACACCAATAAAAACAAAAATCATTCATGTAACCAGGATCCCCACTTTGTCTTCACAAAGATTTAATGAAAATTATCCTAATCAAAATAATTCCATTCAATCTCAAATCCACATATGGGACTCATTATTTCCCGTAGGTTTCAAAATTTATTACAACCACAATTATAACAAAATCAGTTCCCACAATCCAACCATCACATTTGTGTCTCCGAGTACCCACTAATTTTCCTAAATATGCATCTTGGTTAGTGAGCCTCACCATCCATGAGGATTCCTCTATATCTCACCCAAAAAAAAACAAGCTCATCTACAAGACCAAACTCTCCTCATTTTCACTATCAAATGAAAAGAATCTTACCACGCTTCTTTCACCCATGTCCCTTCCACTTGAAATCAACATCAATACCTACATTCAACCTCATCCAAATAGACAAGTCAGGAATATATATGATACAACCCTTCAAAATAAACTACACATCTTATTACAAGCACTATGGTGACCTTATAAAAGAACCAAGGCATAACTATACCATTTACCGATACATGATGGTACTCATTACACCTCGATTCCTCTTTTAAAGCATATTCCATGCTTCATATTCCAAGGACCCGAATAATAGGGATCAAATCCAATGATTTTTCCCTTGATTTTCCCAAATCATTCAATATGTAACCAGAAATCGATTTTCATTACACATATTAAATCATCCCATTTATACCTCTAATAAGAACCAACATTAAGCAACATTATCTATACCCCAATGTCAAGGAATAGACATCCACCTTCATGAATCATAACCCAAATCACTAGAAACAAAATCCAGACTCACTCTTAGGTCACCTTGAGGGTTGAATGATACCATATCTATACAATGGTGTCACAATAAGAAAAGTATATTTGTACACATCCCTAACCACACATATCTAGTTAGAAACCAATAAATAGTTGGGAATGACACTCTCACCCATGTTCCAATACACACTATTCATAGTGCACAAAACAATCATTTACCCTGGGTTCCACATCAAAGGTAACCATAAACGTACATAGAAACTACAAGACAAATGCCCTATTTAAGATCCAAAACACAACTCGCAAGGTATCAACAAAAAAGTCACCAAAACCTAGGAACCATTGTTAAGGTTCATCATGAACTCCATTAAATCAATACCAATATGTATTTACACACTCACTTTATAGAACAATGTATCATGTCGCAAAGGAAACATCATTACGAAGGGATCCCTAAGTAGAACTTTTATTCCATATAGTAACTAGGAAGGTCTCATAACACAAATATAAGGTCCCAAACTAGGGAACCCCTATGTCCCAAACCATTAATACAAGGGTCTAATGGACAACATATGGAATACCCACTACCATACCTATCACGAGTAATGGTCAACATGGTGTAACTAATTTACTTAATCACATGAATTTCTTCAAAATCCACTCTTAAACCATTTCCTATATCAGAAGGAAAATATTTTTCCCATAAAAAGATTCCCCATTTGATAATTCATTACAATCTTCATTTTGACTCATTTACACCATGTATTAAAAAACATCATTGACAATTTTACTGTCAGTATAATATATTTCTCTTTTAGACCTGATTCACCCATTACAATTTATTACAACACAACATTTTTACACAATGATAATAGTTCATTATACACACTATTACCCAACTATTCATTTACATTATTTTTAATTTCCCACATTTATTACAATTATTAGAAACAATTTTCCTCCAAAATTTTCAAGAAAATGAAACTCATCCCAATATATATAAACCACTCACCCATCACATGTGTTCCTATAATGAGTCCTTCCACCTTTATCCTTAGATTCCTAAAATGATTCATGAATGAACAACCTCAAGACATTATGGAAATGAGAAAAATGTTATAAATCAGTCACATCACACAACATGTGCATCTCCCATTGGTGAAATATCATTCAACTATAACAACACATTCCATGGAAATCAATTGACACCCTTTGTGACTTGGGTTTTCTCTGGTTCATCGGCTAGCTACTCCCAAGAATGAGCTCATTACCAAGGGATAACACATTATAGCCTCAAATTACCATCCCCAAATATTAAGACAAAATAAATAGAATGGAATCTCTTATCATACAGCCTTCGAATATCCCTAGCCTAAAGGCCACTAAATCATTTCCCCATGCTGACTCGTCACAAGACCTCAACTAATTCTCTTCATACACTAGAGGTTTTCGACTAGTAGAGATGGTCTAATAAGTCACATGATGAGACTATACTATATTTACCAGAGTAAGACACAATAGAATATAATATAAATAGTGTAAAAAATATGAAACAACCAATATAAATAGATAATCAAACATATCCCAAAACATGGTACAATAAAAAATTCAACATTAACCATATCATTAATTTCTAATAGTTCCAATGTGAATAAAACCCAAAATAAAGGAAAATGGATAAATCAAAAAAATGGGTCCCGAATCCAAGTACAGATCCTCCTCCATGAATTCCCCAATCCCAACTCAACATCCGAGCATAGGGACTTTTCCCTTGTATTGACTTGTAACCATGAAATTTACTAGGGTACCCAACGACGGACTAAGTAGGGTGTGAGTACAAAATGAAGTAAGCCACCACCAATTATGTCTAGAATAGAACCGGTCTACTAGATAGTGCATGCATATATGAAATAAATGACACTGTAAAAAAATAACAACTCAGTGTCCATTAGTTAACAATTATATCCAAACCATTTCTATCATCATTTTTATGTTCACCAATTATCCATATTCTATAAATGATCCACTATCATGATGTTTTCCATGGTTTAGGAATATACAGACACTAGATGTGGGTTTAAGGATATCCGACTCTATGAATAGTAGAATATATCATATCCCTTTATCACTATGGATAAAAATATCACATTAGCACATTATCTTAACCTCAAAGCCTATATACGGGTGGGATTCAACCATTAGGGGAATATATTCAACACCCCCTTCCCTAACCATGCATTTTATGGTGAATTTTAGAGCCTCGGTCTAACTTGACCCATGGGCGTATAACCTCATGTCAATACCCCACTCTACAAAGCCATGTTCACATTTTTATTTATCCATTCATAATACACATATCATATCACAACCAACATTAAACAATATAAATTGAAATAAATTTCTATAAGCATAACATGAGAATCAATACAATTCCACAATCCATTAATCCATATGCCATTAACATTACATAGTCTTTTAACATAATTCACATTTTTCCCATAACTTATTAAATATAATGATAATGTAATTTCCTGAACCTCTATGGTCCATTCCTTTGTGAAATTTTTATGTCTGAGGTGTTTTGGGAGGTCAAGGTGACTTATCCCCAGCACTGCCAAATTTTGAGTTCAAGAATAGTTTTTTAGAAGGTTGAGGTTCCAATGGTGAGGTTCTGGAAGACTGTTTCCAGAACAGTGATGTTCTAACGGTGAGGTTTCAATGGTGAGGTTTATGAACCGTGTTTCCATAATAGTGAGGTTCCAATGGCTAGGTTTCAATGGTGGGGTTCATGAACAGTGTTTCCAAAAAGGTGAGGTTTGAACAACGAGGTTCATGAATAGTGTTTTCAGAACAGTGAGGTTCTAACGGTAGCCTCTTTCCTTTTCCAAATTTTGAGTTCATGAACAGTGTTTCCAGAACTATGAGGTTTCAATGGTGAGGATTCAATGGTGAGGTTCATGAACAATGTTTTCCCTTTCCCAAATTTTGAGTCCATGAACAGTGTTTCCAGAATGGTGAGGTTCCAACCGTGAGGTTCATAAATAGTGTTTCCAAAACATTGAGGTTCCAATCGCAAGGCTTCAATGGTGAGGTTCATGAATAGTGTTTTCAAAACAGTGAGGTTCTCAAAGTAGCCTCTTTCCTTTTCCAAAATTTGAGTTCATGAACAGTGTTTCTAGAACGGTGAGGTTTCAACAGTGAGGTTCATGAACAATATTTTTCCTAAACAAAATTTTGACTTCATGAACAATGTTTCTAAAATGGTGAAGTAACAACGATGAGGTTTAAACGATGATGTTCATGGATAGTGTTTCCAGAATGGTGAGGTTTCAATGGTGAGGTTCATGAATAATGTTTTTCCTATTCCAAATTTCGAGTTAGTGAATAGTGTTTCTAGCATCCTATATTTTTTCCAACATTTCCTTTGACGTAAAATGAATTTATATCCGCATTTTAAGGACTCTAAGTCCGATTCAAAGGCCATAAGTCCCATATTAATTTTCCTAAGGCTCTGGATGCTTTTACTTCGTCTAACAATGTAGTTTAATGCAATCCACTATTAATGGAAAATCCAGTATATATGATAAACCACTAATCTATTAAATCTCCCAAAGGGACGAGATATCTTCCTCCATAATCCTTCCACCTTTTTCTTGGGTATGAGACACTCGAACCCTCTATTCCGTCTCGTAGGAGTTGTGGGATCAGGATTTCCTCCTTGTATTAGTTCTCCTCTATTTTTGATGCAACCAAAAAGTATCGATCAATATTCGATACAAGGTATGATCTATAGTCCTTCTTTTGGGTTCACCTCCTTATGTTTCTCCATTAATTTTATGGAATTATATCTCCATGTTCCTAATAGGCTTTTCTTGGGTGTTGACCGGTGTAGTGGTGTCTCTACATCATCGGGTGGATATGGATATCACAGGGGGGAGGAGATCGTAACCTGTTGTGTGGCTCATTCTCATATAAAGAATGTCAAGAACTATTTGAGGTAGTGGATTCATTGATTCTCTTTAATTTAATGTGCAATTGTATAGTTTGCATGTTTTATCCCACTGGATCATAATGAAATTGGCATAATAAATATTTGAACCAGATGAGTAAATTGATATTGATTGTATGTTATTTCCTATTGTTTTTCTAGATTGTGTTATATCTATGAATTAATCATTTATATTTTCATTCATGATGGAAATCTATAAATAACATAAAGCCAAAAATTAATTGATAATAATTTGGATAAAGATAAAGTGTCATGTAAATGAATCTGGTTCATCTAGTTGTAATTTGAGGCTAATAAAATTATTACAGTAAACATGTTTATTTATTTATGATAAATTAATGTTTAGGTTTATGGAAGTTAGAACCTAGTAATAAAAAATCGGTTAATGAAAGACAGAGTAAAGAACCAATTGATTGATAAAAGATAATTCCTTTTATGGTTTTGAATTACCCTCTTTATTTTTAAGGGCCAAGAGCTCAATCGATGTAATGGTTGTTTTCCTACTTCCTATGTTGTAATGTGATCCTAGAAGGGTGGTGTGATATGTTGGGATAGTGTGGCCTATTGTTAATGGCTTCAATTGGTGCCTAGAATGGTGAGATGCATTGGTTTATGCATGTGGGTGTCGGGGAGGACACTAGGGATGATGAAATGGGTTGGATGTGAATGTTTGGATGCTTAATGATTTTTATTGGTTTTTTATCTGCTTTACATTCCCCATAGCTCAAGGCTGCTAATCTTGGTTTCCCTTCTTCCAAAATGGGAAAAGATGCGGGAGGAATTCCACGTGATTTCAGTGTTTAGCTTCTCAAGGGAGGATGAGTCTATGGACTTTCTATAGGAAGAAAAGACTCGACGGGTAGTTCATCTACACATTGTGTTGATGCACCTTATTTTTAGTAGCATAGAATGTTTTTTAGAATGCATTGGAATATGGGAAAGTAATGCTGTAAATAAATAATTTAATAAATTATGTTAACCCATGGGGTTGGATTTTGCTGGGGCACATTGCTGAGGTTGTAATTTAAAGGAACAATGAACTTTTGCTGTGATTCTAATGATATATAATGTAGAAATTTTTAATTGTTAATTAATGTTAAAAGAATTAACTAACCTAAAGTGTACCTAATAAAATGGGAATGAAGTAATGTAATTAAGCTCTTTAAATGGTTGTGATCTTATAGGATACCTAGTCTTAGAAGTGTTAGACGGGAGTCCGTGAGAAGTTAGCTGCAGTTGTGTCTAAGACTAGGTTATTCCCATAGTTTGGTTGTGAGATATAGTATATTATGTACATTTTCTGTTTCTGTACACTACTCCACCCCATTAGATAGGGAAACTGACTCCCCGTGGATTCTAATCCCTATAGGGTGTTTTCCCCAACATTCTGGTTGGAAGATGGATGGCTGACTACCCCCTCTGGACCCGCTCTCTTATCTTGATAGTTACTTGTGCTAGTAGGTACAGTGGTTAGTTTTCCCCATATATTTGTGTAGAGGAATATAATGGATTGTGGTTATTCACACACATATATTCTGGATATAGTTTCTTATGTAATACTATAGGTGTGACATGTATATGCAGTGATTTCTTGAGGAACCTTACTCGGTGTATGGTCTATAATGGCTTGAGGTTTAATACCCGACTTATGATACACATTATGCGAGCTGTGGTGGCTCCCAATAGAATACCTTGTTACCTAGATTATGTGGACGTGGAGGTTTTGTTTCATGAGGTGCATGTTGTGGTGCTTTTCCCTAGGCTCTGTGGGAATGAATTTTTGGATAGAGATGCTTAGGGCGTGCGATGATGGGGCAAAGTGGAAAACCAATGGGGAATTAGTAACGGGATACCATTGATATTTTTAAAATACTATATACTCTTGTATGTGTTACATGGTGAGAGTATCCATGGTGTGCCTGGGAAAATAGTATACCTATTTAGGTGATGAGTTAGTTTTACTTGTTGTTCACTGTGCTTTAGCATGATTTCTTTACTTCTGCTTGAGATGATTCAGGGAGAATCCTACTCAGTATACTGTTATACTCACCCTCTGTATATATAAACTGTATTTTAGGTCACTTGGAGTATCTTGGAGATCAAGCTGTCTTCTACTAGCATGGATTTGCAGGAGCTATTTAGGCTTGTGTTTGCTTCTGTTTTTGGATTTCCTTTTGTATATGTAGTTTTTACCCTTTTAGTTGTAGTAGTTTTCCATGAAATTACATATGTGTACATGGGATTTCATTCATATTGAGGTCTGAGATGGAGTGGGTTGGTGTCTGTCTTATCTCTATCTTTCACATGTGTTATCATAGAGGGTAATGCCTCCTATTAGTGGGTTTTCTATACCCTCGAAGTTAGTCGCCAACGCGGGGCCTACTAGAGGTGGCACTCAGGGGCCATTATCTCCCTTCCCTCATTTCTGGCCTAGGAGGGGTGCACCTAGTGGAAAGGGGGTCATGACAGAGTGGTATCAAAGTTCCAATTGAGGGATAGGATGGAGTTTGTTGTTAGGAACATGAAATGTTGCATGGGTTGGTATGGGAACAGTATCGGCCATGATTATCAAGTGATGTAAACACTAGATACCAACTGAGACATAGTCGTTTAGGGACCCCTATGATCTAATGTATGGACCATTAAGATTACAATAGCTACTAAACAAGGTAATACTAGTTTCAGGGTAGAGACATAAGAAATGATCATTTATCATTCTTATTTGAGACTGTGTTTGAATGAGTATACCTTTGGATAAGTTAACCTAAAATGATTAAAAAGAAAACAATTAATTAATTAATTAATATTGAGTCTTCCATATTCCAGGTCAAGGATCTATAACTATTTTTTATTTTATAGGTATAGCACTAGGTTCGACGTCCTTGTCAGGATCACATAAATTATGTCTAGCAGGTTGTTCCAGCAGATCACCGCTAGGTTGAGGTTGACGACGACGGAACATGGAGAGGAAACTCATAGTCTTTATGCACCAGACTTTGCAGAAGTATGAGGGCTCCATTTTAGATGAGTTCATAGAAGATTAGTTGGAGGAGGTCCAGAGAGGCTTCAGTTTGATCCATTATTGGAAGGAGCACTGTTTGTCCTTGGTTGTGACGATGCTGCGTGGAGTAGCAAGGCTATGGTGGTTCTTGTTCCTCAGGTATCGTGAGGAGGTAACGATCTAATGGGAGAGGTTCTGAGACATGTTTAGAGTCGAGTTTCTTTCTTCAACCACAAATGCCTCCAGTCGCTAGGATATTCTTACCCTTCTATAGGGGAGTCCCAGTGTGAGAGAATTTGTAATGTGTTTGAAAAACCTTTTACAATATGCTTCAGACTTGTTTCCTGATGTGGATGCCAAGGAGAGGCATTTTGAGGAGGCTTTGAATCCAGATATCTAGAGACAGGTCACCCCCTTTATGATGAAGACACATCTTGAGGTGCTATCAAGGGAAGAGGTTATCGAGAGGACATTGGGAAGAACTAGACCATCACGAGAGGGGAGTCGTCATGATTTCTCATGAAGAAGAGGTATAGTCCGGGTTTCCCTGTATTTAGGGCCGAAGATTTTCTGTTTGGCTAAGGGTAGGTTCCATCCCTTGGCATATCGTTTCTCTGGGGGTGGTATCTCTCAGGCCTATTCCATGGGACCAGACACTTGTTTTTTTGGATGGTCAAGGTCATCAGTAGCGAGAGTTCTTGAACATTCAGTGTTGTCATTGTGCACCAGGTGTTCCACTCCAGGTTCTTCCATTGAGACGGTTTCATCCAAGTCATTAGCAGTAGGAAGCACCTGCTTTAGATCAGCAGAGGTTAGATAATGTAGGTAGAGGATAGCCCTGTAACACTCCATGTCCTTAGAGAGCAGAGCGAGGCAATGCTGGGGGTTGTTATTAGGGTTAGAGAGGTCGTGGAGGAGGTCGTGGTCAGCTTCATGCTTTTGATTTGCTAGCGCCATGTGATCCAGATGTCATTTAAGGTACCCTTTGATTGTTTTATACCATGGTGTATGCCTTATTTGATTTAGGAGAAACACACTCCTTCATATCACCTCCCTTTTCCCCAGTTCCCTTAGCATTGACTATGGCAATTGGAGGTCGAGCTGACTTGTTTGAAGTATGTAGAGACCCTGAGCTAGTGTTGGGGAAGAAACTCTCTTAGGTGGGTTTCCTATGTTTATAGATACAACCATATTATGTAATTCTAAGTCTGGATTGGTTGTATTCGGTGTAGTATATCATTGATTTCTTCGGGAGTTAGGTTGTGTTCTTCGATGCGGATGGATAACCGGTGGTGTTCGTTGGAAAGAGAGACCCTCATATGGGTCAGAGGTGTGTTTTTTCCTTATCATCCATGCTTAATGAGATGATGCTGAGTTCTTGAGAGGTTCAAAAGTTGGCGTTTCCTAGGCTCGTAGAAGAGTACCCTGATGTCTTTCCAAAAGAGGTTGTAACATTACCCCCTCAAAGAGTGATCGATATTTGGATCGAGCTACAACCAGAAGCATCTCATATTTCTATTTCTACATATATGATGGCCTCTTCTTAGTTAAGAGAGATACATATACAACTTGATGGTATATTACTGTGCAGTTTTGTTCGGCCGAGTGTGTCACCGTGGGGTGCACCAGTTATGTTCGTAAAGAAGGCAGATGACAGTTTGCGGTTGTGTGTCGATTATCATCACTTAAACAAAGTGATAGTAAATAATCACTAAACTCTATAGAGTATTCATGATTTATTTGATCATATGAAGGGTTCTAGTTGGTTATCAAATATTGAATTGCGGTCAGGATATCATCAGATGCGTGTGAATGATGAGGATATCCCGAAGACTGCTTTCTGTTGTCGTCATGGGAATTATGAGTTCATTATAATTCCATTCGGTGTAAAAAATGCTCCTTAAATGTTTATGGGATTGATGAACACTGTGTTCCATGAGTTCCTAGACAAGTTCGTGGTTGTTTTAATTGATGACATACTTGTGTACTCCATGTCTGAGGAGGATCTTGCACAACATCTATATGTTGTTCTGGGAGTTCTTAATCAACATCAGCTATTTGGGAAGTTGTTGATGTGTAATTTTTTTCCTTGAGAAGTCCGTTTATTGGGGAATTTTTTTTCCAACATGGAGTACATGTGGATCCATCGAAGATAGAAGCAATTATATCTTGGGAAACCCCCAAGATAGAGTCAGTGGTGCAAAGATTCCTTGGTCTTGCAGGTTACTATAGGAGTTTTATAGCCGATTTCCCTCGAGTTACTACTACTCTGATATCATTGACCAGGATGGTTTATAAATTCATATGGACTGATCAGTGTCAGACAGCTTTTGAGTATCTAAAGGAGAAGTTATCAAGTTCTTCAGTTCTTTGTCTTCTAGTAGAGGGAGTTCCATTTGATATTTTATACGATGATTTCCATCTGGGGTTAGGTTGTGTTCTGATGCATCAAAGATCAGTTGTTTCTTATGGTTCTTGACAGTTACGTCCCAATAAAATTAACTATTCCACCCATGATCATGAGTTGGAATCAGTGGTATTTTCTCTGAAGTTGTGGAGACATTACCTCATTCGTGAGCGCTTTGTGGTTTTCACTGATCATAAGAGCCTGAGGTATATTTTCTCCCAGCTTGACTTAGACATGCAAAAGCATCAGTAAATGGAGTTCTTATAGGAAAAAAACTTTGAAATATCATATACATCGGGAAAGGTGAATTTTGTAGCTGATGCGCTGAGCAAGAAGTCACATGATGATGCAGTGCATGAATCTAGTAATTCATGGAGAGTAATGAGAGAATTGTATGCTTTAAATCTTGATATTAGAGAAGATGGGGGTAGAGGATGTCTTTCTTAGAAGACAATGCAGTCATCTTTGGTGGAGCAGGTGGAAGAGTCCCAGTTGGGGGATCTTGAGGTGGAGGGCTGGAGAGACTGAGTTGTTTGTGGTGAGGCCCATGATGGTTTGTCTGAGGATGAACAACACCAATTGTTGTATCACAGATGGATTTTTGTTCCTTTTATGATGTGCGAGACTGTTCTTAGAGAGTTTTATAGTTCTCCTTTAGCGGTGCATCCTGGCGTGACAAAGATGCACTGATCCTTGCGGATCCCGTTTTAGTGGCTTGGGATGAAGTGTGCTGCTTCACAGTTTGTGTCTCGGTGTATGGTCTTCCAGAAGGTGAAGGCCAAACACCGTGTTCCTGGTGGTCTGCTCTAGCTATTTAATATTCCTCAGTGGAAGTGAGAGGACATCTCAATGGACTTGGTTACTGGTTTTCCTCTTGCTTCAGGAGGACATGATTCTATTTGGGTTGTAGTGGACTATTTAATGAAATCATCCCACTTTATAGAAATCAAGGATTCGAGCTCAGTGGATGTTTTTAAAGGCAACATCTAGAGGAGGTGGTGAGACTTCATGGAGTCCCAAGGATGATCATTTCTGATCTAGATCATCGTTTCACCTCCAGGATGTGGAGAGGTCTCCAGCATGATTTTGGTTCTCAACATTTCCTTAACACTGCTTTTCATCCTTAGATAGACAGTCCGAAAGAGCAGACCATCCAGACTCTTGAAGACTTGATACTCTCTTGTGTCCTGGATTTTTGAGCTTCGTGGATGAGGCACTTACCCTTAGTGGAGTTCTCTTAAAACAATAATTTTCTCTCCACCATCAGTATGGAGCTATTGGAAGCCTTGTATTTCCAGACTTTCAATTCTCCATTGTGCTGGATTGGGGCTGTAGAGTCAGCAATTATCGAACCAGAACTAGTGCAGAATACAATAGAGATGGTTCATGTGATTCGTTAGAGGATGAAGACGACATAGGATCATCAAAAATCATAGGTCGATCAAAGGAGGATACCCTTAGAGTTTGATTTTTGGGATTAAGTGTTTTTTAAGGTGACTCCCCATTTTGGGAAGTGAAGTTTTGGTCATGGGAGTTAGCTTTCTCACCGGTTTGTTGGGCCTTTTGAAATGTTAGCTCATGTTGGAGCTGTGGCATATCGAGTATCAATCCCCCCACAAATGATCCAGATACATGATGTTTTTCATGTTTAATAGCTCCATTATTATCTTCATGACGAATATCACGTCATCAATTGGGAAAATATCAATGTTGATGATGAAGCGACCTTTGAAGAGAGACATATAGAGATCCAAGACCATAAAGAGAATGTGTTGCATAGGCTTTCTATTCCCTTGGTTCATGTCTTGTGGCGACACAGTGGCATGGAATATAGTACTTGGTAATGTGAGTCATAGATACGTGCTCAGTACCCAAATTTGATTGATGTTTAGCACTTATCATGTAACTATGTTCTCATTGTGGTTATAGACCATTCATTTTTATGATATGACTTTATTTGGTTTCTTCTTGTGGAATTCTATTTTTTGAGAGGAATCATGATGGGCGATTGTTTGGGATTATTTTCTGTTTCCTTTTAGTTTCATTTTGAATTCTCATGAACAAAAATGATTTGAGCGGTATTTTATGTAATCACATGGACCTCTATAGTCCATTATTTTGCGAAAATCTGGTGTTTGAGGTGTTCCAAGAGGCCAGGGTGACTTATCCCCAACAAATTTCCAAATTTTGAGTTCATGAACGGTGTTTCTAGAATGGTGAGGATCCAATAGTGAGGTTCATGTTAAGTAATTATAGAATTGTGAGGTTCCAATGGTGAGGTTTCAATGGTGAGGTTTCAATGGTGAGGTTCATGAATAGTGTTTCTAGAATGGTGAGGTTACAATGGTGAGGTCTCATCGGTGAGGTTCATGAACAGTGTTTCCTAAACGATGAGGTACCAATAGTAGCCTCTTTCCTTTAACAATTTTTGAGTCATGGACAGTGTTTCCAGAACGGGGAGCTTCCAACGGTGAGGATTCAATGTTGAGGTTCATGAACAATGTTTTTAATTTTATAAATTTTGAGTTCATGCACATAGTTTCCGGAACGGTGCGGTTCCAATGCCGAGGTTTCAACGGTGAGATTCAGGAAAAGTATTTCTAGAACGGTGAGGTTCGAACGGTGAGGTTTCAATTGTGAGGTTCATGAATAGTGTTTCTAGAATGATGAGGATCCAAAGGTAGCCTCTTTTCTTTGCCAAATTTTTAGTCCACGAACAATGTTTCTAGAATGGCGGGGTTCTAATGGCGAGGTTTCAATAGTGGTGTTCATGAATAATGTTTTTCCTTTTCTAAATTATGAGTTCATTAATAGTGTATCCATAACGGTGAGGTTCCAATAGTGAGGTTTCCACAATGAGGTTCATAAGCTATGTTTCTAGAATGGTGAGGTTCCATTGGTGAGGTTTAAAAAATGATGTTCATGAACAATGTTTTTCCTTTTCCAAATTCCGAGTTAGTGAAAATCGTTCCCAACTTCATACAGTTTTCCCCTTTAACATTTCATTTGATGTAAAATGCATTTAATGACTCGTTTTAAGGACACTAAGGCTGATTTAAAGAATATAACTCATATATTAATTTCTGTAAGGCTCAGGATTCTTTTACTTGGTCAAACCGCATGGTTTAATGAAATCCACTTTTAATGGAAAATACAGTGTATCATAAAACACTACTCCGTTAAATCTTTTAATGGACGAGATATCTTCCTCCCTAATCCTTTTCCTTGTTCTCAGGTGTGAGATGCTCGAACCATCCATTAATTCACATAGGAGTTGTGCGATCAAGGTTTCCTCCTTGGATTAGTTACCCTATGTTTCCAATGCAACCAAGAAGTATCGATCAATATTCAATATAAGGTATGATCTATAGTCATTATTTTGGGTTCATCTCCTTCTGGTTTTAATTTCCCTTTTATGTAATGCTGTCTCCTTGTTCCTAATGGGATTTTCTTGCATGTTGACCGGTGTGGTGGTGTCTCTACATTCTCTGGTGGATGCTATTCTCATGGGGGGGGGAGATCATAACCCATTGTGTGGCTCATTCTCGTATAAAGACCGTTAAGAACCATTTGAGGTAGGGGATTAGTTGCTTCTATTTTATTTTTAGTACAACTGTATAGTTATCATGTTTTATCCCCCTATATCACAATGGAATTGGCATAATAAATATTTAAACCAGATAAATTAATTAATATCTATCATATGTAATTGCATTTTTTTCTAGATGGTGTGATATCTATGATTTCGTTGTTTAGATTTTTGTTCATGATAGAAATTGGTAAATAATTTAAATACGGAATTAATTAATAATTATTTGGATAAAGATAAAGAGGCATGTAAATGAATCTGGTTCTTCTTGTTGTAATTTTATGTTAATAAAATTTGTGCAGTAAGCATGTTTAATTATTTGTTATAGCTTAATATTTAGGTTTCTCATTGTTGGAACCTATGAATAATAAATTGGTTAATCCTAGATGGATTAAATAACTGGTTGATTGATAAAAGGTAATTCCTCATAGGGTTATAAATTAACCTCTTTATTTTTAAATGCCAAGAGCCCAATCGATATGATGACTATTTTTTTTCTTCTTGTGTTGTGATGTGAGGCTGGAAGGTTGTTGTGATATGTGGGGGAAGGGAGGCCTATTGGTTGTTGCAGCAGTTGACGCCTAGAGTGGTGAGATGCATTATTTTATGCATGTGGGTGTTGTGGAGGACACCTAGGATGATGAAATGGGTTAGATGTGAATGTTTAGATGCTTGCTGATTCTTATTGGTTGTTTACCAACTTTACATTACCCACTACTCAAGTTAGCTAGTCTTGCATACCATTATTCCAGAAGGGGAAAAGACATGCGATGTATGCCTTGTCCATTCCAAGTTTAGTTTCTCAAGAGACGATGGGTCTACGCTCTTTCTATAGGCGGTAATGAATCGACGGGTAGTTCATTTCCTCACCGTGTTAATCCCCATTGTGTTTAGTAGCATAGAATGTTTTTATATAATGCCTAGGAATATGGGAAAGTAATTCTATAAATAAATAATTTAATAAATTAACTTAACCAATGGGGTTGGAGTTTGTGGGGCGCAATGCTGAGGTTGTAATTTAATGGAACAGTGAACTTCAGGTGTGATGCTAATGAAATATAATGCGTAAACCTTTAATGGTTAATTAATGTTAAAATAATTAATTAACGTAAATTGAAACTAATAAAAAGGGAATGATTTAATGTAATTAATCTCTTTAAATGGTTGTGTGCTTATAGGATACCTAGTCTTAGACGTGGTTGTCGGGAGTCTGAGAGATATTAGCTGCAGTTGTGTCTATGACTAGCTTATGCTCATAGGGTGGTTTTGAGCTATATTATAATATGTACCTTTTCTATTTCTATACACTGATCCAACTCGTCAATTAGGGAAACTGACAACCCATAGATTCTGAGCCTTGGGGGGGGGGGTGTTTTCCCCAACATTCCGGGGGGGGGAGGATGGATGGATGACTACCCCCTTTGGCCCCACTCTCTTCTCTTGGTAGTTACTTGTTTTGGTGGGCATATTGGTCAGTTTTCCCAATATATGTGTGTAGAGGGTTGTAATGGCCTGTGGTTATTCACACACATATAATCTGAAGATAGTTTTATATGGACTACTATAGGTGTAACATGTATAGGCTGTGATGGCTTGATGATCCTTACATCAGTGTATGGGCCATACTGGCTTGAGGTTTAATACTCAATGTGTGATACACGTTATGCGCACTGTGGTGGATCCTAGAAACTACCTGTCTACTTTGATTACATGGATGTGGTGGTTTTGTTTCCTATGGTGCATGTTGTGGTGCTTCGCCCCAGTGTCAGCGGGAAAGCCTTTTTGGAGAGAGATTCTTAGGATGTTTGACATTGGGGAAAAGCGGCAAAGCAGTGGGGAAATAGTAGATTGGTACCCTTGATATTCTTTATTATATTATATAGTATTGTATTCATTAATTGGTGAGAGTAGCCGTGGTGAGTCTAGGAACATAGAATACCTGTTTTGGTGACGAGTTAGTATCACTTGTTGTTCACAGTGATTTATGATGATATCATTACTTTTGCATGAGAGGCTTTGGGGAGGATCCTACTGATTATACTGTTATACTCACCCTATATATATATATATAAATTGTTTTTCAGGTCACTTGGAGCAGGTTGGAGATCAAGCTAGTTTCTACTAGCTTGGTGTTGCAGGAGAGGTTCAGTCTTCTGGTTGCTACGGTGTTTACATTCCGTTGGTATTTGTAGTTTTTCATCTTTCAATTGTAGTAGTTTTGAATGACATTACATATGTGTACTTCGTATTTCATTTATATTACAGTATGAGTAAGAGTTGGTAGGTTTCTATCTTATCTCTCTCTTTAAAATATGATCTCTTAGAGGGTAATGCCTCCCATTTGTGGGTTTACTATACCCTCGGTGCTAGTCGACAACACGGGGCCTACTGGAGGCGGGACTTGGGGGTCCGTATATCCCTTCTCACATTTCCATCCCAGGAGGGGTACCCATTGTGGGGAGGGGTTCAAGAACAATAAATTACCATACATTTCCAAATATTCACCAATTATTATACATTTTCTCATATATACCATTTATCATTTCACAAGCATTTTCCAACATAAGAATTTGAGTACAATTCTTAAGTCACATTCCACAACCACTTATTACTTTCAAATAATTAGTTATACCCTATAATTCCCATGTATATACCCATTACACATATTAATAAATCCCTTTATGAAAACCTGTTTACATGTTCATCAATTCAAAATCCAATTCCAATTTAACACATTCATCATTTCATATATATACCAGTCCTCTTAGGAATTTCAACATAATTCATATGCCATTTGGTATAATTTTAATTAACCCAATTAAGAATTCTTAATATATGCTAAACAAAAACTTATTCCAATGAAAAAACTGGGTCAAAACTACCATCATTCCATTTTCAACTCCACTAAACATCCTTAACACGTTCAATATGTATCTATGTTACTGCAAGTCAACTCTACACTTCACCATACCAATTCCTCAGTTCAGGAATGACAAAACACCCCATGTGTGGCCCTAAATTGGTTAAATTATCCTCGAAGAATCCCATATGGATCATGAGGGATTTAAATCATCATTTAAATGTTTAATTTACCAAAAAGATCACAATTAATTAGAAACACAATAAGAGAGATGAATGAACACATACTCATATTCCCAAATACACTAAAAAATGATGACATATAATGTGTAGACCATGTACATCAAATTTCACAATGAACACACACATGATTGTAGTCATAGATATGGATTAAAAGAAAACATTAAATCCCAAACCTATATTACATATAAATTGTAGGGTTTATGTGATTTAGAAGAAAATTAGAGAAACTAAAAACCCTAATCCTGAAAAGATAAGTGAAGATAGGATTAAATATATATGGGGCTTATATTTGTAACTCACAACACTTTTGACATCCAACAGATGAAGGTAAATCACCCTTGTAAGCTTTTGTGTGTTATTATTCTTCACTACGATTGAGAGTGAGAGAATAGTAGAAAAAATTCAGTATAACATAAATATCATGCAATAGAAATAGTCTATTTTTTTTCTAGCTTTAGTGGGTCACACAGTTTACCTACACAGTGTGCTAAATCACATGATAAGTGTGTACAAGCCAATATCCAAATGGAGCATGGTCACACAGTTACCTATGTAGTTCACATAATTTGGTAGATTGTGATTCAAATTTTTTTATTCCTCTATACAAGGATTCTTGGTTACTTATGGATCATGCATGGTTTTTTAAATAGTATTCCTTATACATATTTTCCCTATTTTCCTTCTTTTGATGTCCTGAACCACCATAAATCCCATGAGGCTCCCCTTTCTTCCATGAATCATTTCATTAACCAAAATAAGTGATTAGAAACAAAATTTTAAATAGTTGAATACATCCACGATGTCTGGGATCTTCCACCTAGGAAGACAATAAGCACTTGTGATGGGTTTGAAGAGAGTTCTAAGAATTTATTTACTAATTGAACATTTTTAGAGATCATTGAATGGCTGATGTGTCTAGGGATAATATACCCTTTCATTTCAAATAGCTTGAATCATATATATATATATATAAAATAATAATTTTTCAAAAACAGCATAATCTAGGTATTGTCGATGATTATCTACACAAATATTTTTTCGACTATGTACGTTAATCATATTCCATTGAATTCTTTCCCATTCACATTCGTTTCATGGAATATTTTAAGATGGAAGAAAAACTACTATAGTAACCTGGAGTTTTTTTAAACAATATTACATTGGAATAATATATAATGGATCACATCCCAAATGGCCAATATATTTATTAGTCCTAAATAATTACATACATAGATGAGCCCCATTATTATATTGGAAATAAGATATAAAACATAATAAAATAAATTGATATAATTCCTTAAAACTCATTCAATTATTTTTTCTTCATAACTATTGGAATGAAATGAATATTGTTGAGATCAATAGTTTAGTAAGAATTACCAAAAATTGAATCTTTCATGATTAAATAAATTATAATCAACATAGAAATGATGAAAATTAAGAACAGATTCCATCTACTCAATTAAATTACAATAATTTAATCCATGGATAATAATATCATGAATAATTGTAATTTAATTACCAATAAAATAAATTCAAAATATTTTTTGTCATGATTTTTGAAATCATGATATCTAAACTATCAAATCTGTCTGATAAAAAAATATAATTGACCGCCAACTATTCAAAAAAACCAATTAAATTTATCTAACTGATTTTCCTCATTAGACCTATCAATGCATCGAGGGTCCATCTATAATCAAGATCCACCCATCACCAAATAATCAATTCATTTATTTTTTATTGAATTGTCATTTTAATTAATAAAAAATTTTTCTTATAAAAAATATTCCACGTTGAATATGTAAAATGATTATCAAAATATCCTTAGTAAATAAAAATACAATCAAAGAATAAAAATATATGATACAAATTTTTTAAAATAATATTGTATATGGTATGAATATTATGAATATTTATGAGATATAAAATTTCCATTAAAATTATCATAATAAATTTAACGTTTTAATTAAATATTAAGGGCCACAAAATTAATGAAAGACGAAATTCTATTAATCAGAAAAATATTTTTTTTTGTAAAATAAAGTCTTTTATAAAATAGAATTAAAATATAAAAATAAAATGTCATTAAGTATATTTATTTTCAAAACTATGGATTTTTATTGAAGAGTAAAAATATTGAAAATGGTTATGGTACTAAGATGAACTATTAATGCAATATATGATACCAAAATATTATTATGTATTCTACAAAAAGGGTTGAAAATGAAAAATTCAAAAAACATTATAATAATTCCATTAAAACCCAGAAACAAGTACAAGATAATATAAAATTTACTAAATATATTAGTTTATTAAATAAAATAAAAAATTTAAAAAACTATTTTAAAAGATATATAAATTTAGGAAAACTATAGCCGATCAAAAGAGAAATGCGAACGAATTTTCATTAAAACATTCCTATGAAATGAATAAAATTAATTAATTTATTAATGATCGTGTATAAATATATATTCAATTAAAATTCCTCAATGTTTTTGTATAAACACCATATAAAGTAAAATATGTTTATAATACCAAATATGTCTCAATGTTGGGGTATTTTAGACCAAATCCATTACCTCATGATTCTCAAAAGTTTAATGTAATTTATTTCCATGTATATTGGTTATAAAAACATCCATAAATTTGTTCAAAAATATATTTATATTAAAAATATCATATATGGTCCTCTTAAAAGATTTTATTACATGTTCATTACAATAAATCATTAATGAACTTTTTTGTTGGTCTCAACTACTTTGTTTTTTCATGCATGTTTTTCAATGATTGTACAGATTCATGTTCATATGATGTCAATCAATAATATCCATAATTATTCAAATTTTATAAATAACATATTTATTATTTAGATACATTTTTAGAATCATTCTTTAAATATTTACATGGAAAACGAATCAGATCGCTTCATTGAGATGGTACGTCTCACATATGCACAAGAAAAAAATCATTTTCAAGTAGGTGAAATGGTAAAGTAGTCTATTGAAAATTAAATTTAAAATTAAATATTATGTATTATATACTATATATATTGATTATTTATTTCACTATTATAATCCATGTGATTCGATGATGGAAAAAAATTACGTTTTTTGGAAAGATGTAGTTCTCTATACATACGAGATTTGGTTTTATATCCCATTTCATAGAGAATAAGATAGATAAATATTTTTACTCTAAATTAATAATATCTCATTATATTGGATATATTTTTATTATTAAATTTTAATAGTTAATAAGTAATTGATTAAGGTAAAATAAGAATTAAAATAATAATATTTTTTTAGTAAAGATGATTAACTTCTCTTAAAAATACTCATCTGGATAAATTATTATGGACTCTACATATGGTATTATGGAAGAAAAGAAAATTTATTAATATGTATAGTTCTATTTTGGAGAGACTCTTTTGGGGTTTCTTTTAGATAAATTGGTCTATTTTTGTGAGGAATTAAGGGGAGGAGATTCAATTTTATAATTAAGAGAGTGGTACAAATGTAAAAGTTTTATGATTTAAAAAATTATTAAGTCACTTTTAATGAAAAATAGACAAAAAATGAACCATATTTCAATGTAATAATGATAAGTAATAACTATATCCAACCCATGAGGTTCAATGTCGTGTTTATTCCATTTAATCCCTTATCCTTTTAGATTAACTCCCTAGTAAACATGTTTTGAGCATAACCGTGCTAACCAATTATTAAAATCTGTTCTATTCAATATGATTAAATATTAAGTTGAAATTATTGATAGAATATCAAATATAATGATTCCAAATATGGAGTCTGTTATATCAAATTCAATTCAAAACATTTGTGTAATTTAATTTTATAAATTACTATAAAACATTATAACAAATGTCTTCAAAAATAATTTTTTTCAATGAACAAATGATATTACATTATTTATATGACCAGTAACAATCAAAATGTGTATTTAAATTCATATAGATAGACATATATTGAATAAATTGAATTAAAATCATTTATTTTTATTGATTATTTTATTAATTTAAATGGAGTGTCATTATTAAATATAAATAATTTTCCAAAAAATATCCATTGCACCTTAAAATGAAATTATCTCTATTTCAATAAAATTGATAATAAATACATTTTTATTTATACATATAATCATACAATTATAAATAAAATGAGTAATAGTTAAATAATACATTATAAATTGATTATAAATGCTTATTCTTAAGGTAAAATATCAAAAAATCATTCTATCCTGATTATATCATACTTTTTTTAAAAAATAGATATCCATCCCATCATATTAGACAATTTTTATCATGAATAATTATAATTTTCATTGAATTATAGTTTATTTAAGACGTAATTTTCAGTTACTATAATTGAGTCTCAGGTTTCACATTCTTCCCACAATCAATAATTCTATCCTTGAAATTTTCATGTATATGAGTTTCTAAAATAATTAATGATTCTCTTATTAAAAAAACATTAGGTTCTCACATTGCTTCATTTTTTTGATTTCTTCGATGTTCCTTCACTAGTAGAGTCCCCCAATTTATCAACAATTGTTCTCTACTATCAAGAATCTATATAGTTTATTAATAGTATAATAGGACATATTCTATTATTATTTTCTAATAGGTATGAATATATGTCGTTTTTGGTATATATTTTCATAAAAATGAGATATGGAACAAATCATGTAGATTATAGATTTTAGTTGAATTTAAAAATAATTTTTCGCAAAAACAATTTATTCCATAAACTCAAAGGGTCTGATGTATCTAGGGATCATTTTTCTTTTCTTATAGAACCATATAGCATCCTTCTAGGGAGGTAATATTTAGAAAATGGAATTTCCTACTTCAAAATAAAAAAATTTATTCAGTTATCATGAAAAAAACATTCATGATTTGAGACTCTTTGTTATGATTTATAATAGTATTTTTTATTGCCTCCCCAATATGTTATAAGCCTATAAGCTACCTTTCACCAACTATATCCAAATAAAATATTTTATGAAATATTTTCCCTTATAATTTTATATAAAAATCCATTTTAGTAATAAAATGGATGTTATTGTTTTCGGAATAATCTAATAGTGTAAAATATTGATCCTATATACCTTGAAATTCATGTTATTAAGATTTCAATATATACTTTAATTGTTAAACAGTTCTGTTAATGTTTCTATAATATTTATGATGATAAGGTGTGATAAAATTAATCTATATATAAAGAGAAAATTGAATAATTTTATATAATTTTGATGAAAATTATTGACCTCGATCATACACAATTGAAAAAGTTACACCATGAAGTCTTAAAACATCATTAATATATATCCACTCAAAGTTATGAATCATTATTTCTTATCTTTAGGTAATGAAGTGTTAATATTTGGTGATACAATCAATAATAATCTATATTGTATAATTCATTATAGGATTATTTGGTAATACATGGAATGAGTCCATAGTAATGCCATCCAATTCCATTAGAGAAGTTGGAATAGGTTTCATGACTCATATATGATGTTTCATCCTACCATTCACCTCTAGATAAATAAATCATCCTAAAACATAATAAAATACTTCACACTTCATATCATCCCACTAATGACATTACTTCAAATCCCTATAATATCTGGTTTTACCATAGTGTATTGAGAAATTTGAGCTGTGGTTATCATCAATTAATTCCCCTTTTATCCTTGTTATAGGAAAAAACATAGAATATTTCCAAAATACAGATTTCCATATTCATATATGATTTCTTCAATATCCCACCATTTATAACATTAATATTCTTTTAAAAATCTTCATAATTTTACTAAACACATTTTATTTTTTATAATAATGATGTTTTTGAAATATTATAAAGAAGTGGTGTTTCTTCACTCTGCATTATAATTCCCTTATCTATTGTAACTAAATCAATTATTGGATTATCCATACCAATACTCATTCGATTACTACACAATGATCATTCTTTCTCAACGAATCTTTTATCCAATTTTCCTTCACTGGGTGGTAGTGTATTGAGAAATCAAAATCCTTATGTATCTCAATCCATAAAATTTGTATCATGTTGATCATATTATATTCAATTTTGTATTTAAAAACTTATTATTTACGTATAACTAACATATATTACAATAAAAAAATATCTATATATTTTGAATGAAAATATTATGGTTGCCTGCTGAAGATCATGGGTTGGATAGTTCTATTAATTAATCATTAACTTCCTTGATGCATTGCAATACATTTATCATTATTCATAATAAAACATCTGATTCCATTCAATGATACAACACTACATATGAATAACCCATCTTTTCATGATGGTAGAGTCAATATTCAATAATTGAAAAATATTTTTTCCAATTCATGAAATAAAAATTTAAATTCTTTTATTCACACAAACAATATCCCTTTACGTGTTTGATTGTAAAATGGGTTATCCAATCAGAAATTCTTTAGAACATATCATTGATTGTAAAGAGGAATAGTAGTGAAACTAAATCTATACATCAAGTCCACTATTTAGTTCCATTATTTTACTTTTTCATCAAATTATCAACAGTGATTCTATCCATCGGGAAAATATTGATATGAAAAGAAAATCTCAAATGACCAAATGAACACTCGATAAATTTATCAATTAAAATTTTTCCTCTAAGAGTCTCAATAATGATCCAAATATGATTATCAAGATCTTAACATCATTTAGGTTAATCCACAATATCATAAAAAAATTCCAAAACAAAATTATGAATATAGTCAATAAATATTTTGTTCATTAGATCTATAGGAACATAGATAAAAATATTTAATCCCAAAGCTTTTATTGTAAACTCAACATTTTTATACATTATTGAAATAATTTCATTATAATATCTGACTTTATTACTCCAAATTGATGATACCTACAACAGTGGTCAATCATAGAAATTATTTAACATCACAAAGTTGAGAAAATAAGTTGTTAATGGGGGGGGGGACGTGGACATGTTTTATTTACATTAGAAGCATTAATTTTCCTATAATTAATATATATACCTAAAAATAAATATTTCTTATTATGGAATAGAACATGGAATCCCCAAGGCGGAAGACTATGGAATATATAACCCTTATCATAAAATCCATCTAATTGTTTCTTTAACACCACTAATTCAATAATGTCCATTTAATTGGGTGTTTTGATATAGGCTAATCATCAAGGATAAAATAAATTAAAAAAATCAACTAAACATTCTAGAGAATGTTTAAGTAATTCCTTATGAAATTCATCAGTGTATTACACACAATAGTAATATCCTAAATTTGAGTATTTTATAATTAATCCATAGAATGTACCTAAAATTCTTCTCTAATAATCTCATTCACAATATCAAAATGAAGAGGATATATATTAGTTATTAATGACGAGGTCTCCCATATTAAGAATATAATTTCAAAACATTATTTAAAAAATCACAAATTACTTTTTTTTTATGAAATTTAAGGATTATATTTTGAAATCCAATAAATAACAAGAATTATATAATTTTAAAACATATGTATAATACTAAATTTTAAAATAGGTCATGTTTATGTGTTATATTGTGAACTGTTGAACACATAATTATGGTGGTCAAACTACCACTAGGATTATTGACATAAAAAATCATTTTTAAAATTAATGGGAAATATCTAATTTTATTGGAAAAAATGGAAGATATAATAGAGTTTTTAGATCTATAATATAGTAAGGAATTAGCTAATTTCTAGGCTTTAGTTCATGTACCTACTACCACACCTTTAGGAACTTCCAAATAAACCATAGTGATTTCATAAGCATCGAATTATCTCACTATCACCTTCTATGGTATGCTCCTCCAATACATGATACATTGGTTTGAATAATAATCATTTTCATTATAGTTGATGAACTAGATATTATCATTTTATTTATGTCCACTTAATTAATATTTTATATATCCCATATCTACAAATTTATAGAAACAACTATTCTATATAAGAATTATCCCTTATAATTCCTTGCATAATATTCAAAACATTTATATTACATCAGTGTCTTATTCTTCACTGAGATTTTCTCATTTTTTCATGTCTGAAAGACCTCTCATTTTAGTGATATCCCAATAAAATATTGGACATTTAAATATTTTTCACTTTTTTAATGGTATGTAAAACTGTATTATCATACAATGAAAAATATTGTGAAACCTATTCCATTCAGAGGATTGTAATAATTCCATAAATTAAATGGTCAACATTACTTTCTAAATTGTGTTTTTAATATATAATATTCCATGATATTTTTATAAATTTATCCTCATACTCCATAAAAAATATTTCCTTCTTTTTCATTAATAATAGTATATTTGTGTTCATTTTAGTTCATTTCTCATGAGGGAACTATTTGTCATAGAATGTTTCTTCAAAATAACTCCATTGAATTTTTAATATTTCTTCATCCATTATAGTACTACAGATAAATGAGAAATATTAATCCACATCCATTTTATGAAAATATGCATATAGTTAAGCATTTTAATTTTCATTTCTGTTAACGTATATGAATATTTTTAAAATGTACAAAATAAAATTATTAGCTACGACTAGATTATTAGTTCCACAATAATATGGAGTCCTATATCATATGAAATGTCCCAAAATACATGTATCATGGAACTAAAAATCACATTGATCCCAATTTTTAGTGTTAATAGTTATAACATGTGTCAGATTCCCTATCCTGAACATGATACCCTCATTTCAAACACCAACTATAATGTCTTTCCCAGTAGGTAAATATCTATATTGGACATGCGTATTGTAATTATTTTTTGTCCTAAAATATTTTATAAACCATGAAATATACTATATTGGATTATAATATTATGAATTTTAATCCATAATATATTGTTCTAAATATTATATAGTAATCATCATAATTTAAGAATCTATGCTATGTTAATCTCAGAATCATTAACTAGTTTTCATTGGGAATATCCTTAAAAGAATAAAATATTTTGATATATTAATTAATTTCAAATAATGTAAATATGAATTAAAAATGAAATATCCATAAATAGTATCAAACTAGATGCCTTGTAATAGAAGAATCACCATTACAAAAAATGAAAATTTAGGTATAATAGAACCAATATTTTCTATGTTAATACCCATAAATGCATCTATACCAGAAACTAATCAACTAATAGTACCTGAAAATGGATTCATTTATTTTAAATACACATAATATATACCTTATTTTTTTTATATTTTTCTATAATTATGCATATCCTTAATTTTTATCATAGTGTTTTGTTACCTAATATATGTTTTAAAACAACATTTTCTTATGGTTTCTGTGAAACTTCATCAGATAATCACTGTAACATCTTTAAATCTACTAACCATGAGTAATTTTATACATTATTGAATTGATTTTTTATAAATGGGATCACATATTGAAAGAATGATCAATTTATAAGTCTTAATATATATTTTACCTACATTATTCCATAACTATATTGGATATAAAATATAAAACATAACAACAGAAAATGATATGGATCCTTGAAACAGAATTAATATTTTCTACTCTATATAATTGGGAAAGGAAAGAAAATAAGTATGATATCAAATTATCAAAAAGGATTACATACAATGGATGATATAATGAGTAATGAGTTACTAAAATGAAATGGTATATAATTGAAATCAGAATCCATTTAATCAATAACTTCAGAATGATTATCATTCATTGATAATATGAATTTTTTTTTCTCCTGGAAAATAATAACAAATTAAAAAAATAAAGTAAATGAATAAATATGTAATTTTTGATTTCATACATCATAATATATATATATATATCATTAATTCCTTGTGACACTAAATTTTAATTGATGGGTAGGTATACAAGAAACACCCATTTAATTTTCTAAACTGATTTCTATTATGAATCCTCTATTTGGATGAAGGAGTAATCTATTACTAGGATCCACACATTATAATATGTCCACTATATGTCTAATATACTAAATTAACATTTATATTCATGAAAAAACTCCTTATAAATAATTTCCATATTGAATAAGTAATATGGAATATCAATATTTTCTCTATCAATAAAATAAATTTTTAAGTAAAACACAATATATAGAAATTGATTAAGATTGGGGGAATAATCATATCAATGATACAATGAATATTTATTTTTAATTGAGATGTAATATCCAATTAAAATTATCATAATAAATTGAATATTTTATGAGAAAGTTAATATCCATAATATCAATGAAGGATTACTTTTTTTTAAATAAAATATAAGTTTTGTAGTAAAATCAAGACCATTTGGAAATTTTTTGAAAAAAAATATGATTTACTAAATAAAATCATTAAAAACACTAGAAACATGTAAAAGAAATTACAACAAAAAATGTCTATGGAAATGGGAAAATCCATTAATTCATAGACATAGAAAATACAACCCTTTTTCGTTTGGTGAAAAGAGGTAAAATTTTCCATTAGGAAAAAATTATAATATTTCTTAATAGAAATTTATAAAATTTATATATAACACAATATTTCATAAAAAAATAATTAGAGTATATAAACATGTATTTTGTAAAACTATTTTTTAAAATATTTATTGGGGAGAAATATATACCAAATAAAAAGATAAAAAAGATCAAATATTATTTTAAAAATATTTATTGAATGAATAAAATAAATTGAATCATTAATCATCATTAATTAATAAATATTTCTGTTAAATAACTTATTGTAGTGTAATTAAGACCACATAACTTTAAATTTGGGGATAATAAGAAATATATCTCAATTGAGTGTAAATTAAAATGAAATCCCTTACCTCATGCTTCTATTTAGTTGAATATGATTTTACCCCAAGTATAATGTTATTAAACATGATATAAATTTATTAAAAAGTAATATTAATATTTATTATATTATATACTTTCCTATTATTGTATTTTATCATCCGTTTGTTAATGATCATATATTATTATCATCATTTCGGGTGTTAAATGCTTCATTTCCTCATGAATGTTTTGTCACAAATGTCATTGTTCATGTCCATAGGATTTAGTTACCTCATCCCTATAATTATATTAATCATATAAATATAATATTTATTCATTAGATAAATTTTAAAATCAATTTTTTGATTGTTGGACATGGAAGATGACACAGATCACTTCATGTATATGATAAGCCGTTCAAATGCATGACAAATGAAATTAATTTCAATGGTATGAAAGGGTAAATAAGTAGATGATACATAAAATTATTCAAAACAATATTATTTCATTATTATCATATATATATTTACTAGTTCCTTCATTATGACTATCCCTGTGATTTAGTGTTGGGAAAAAAAATTCATCGGGTCACGAGGTGGTAGTCCACCGTACAATAGATCGATGTATTTATTTACCATTAGAAGGATAAGGATAAGGATAAATATTATAATATAAATAATTTAAAACAATTATATGGAATTTATTAGTTGTGTTATAGTTTTAAATTTTATTATATAATATAATTTAGTAAAATAAATATTTAAAAATGAATGAGCTTTGTTAAGATAAAAACCTTATATTAGAAAATTATCTTTTGGATTTCTTCTTAATGAAAATAGGTTTAGAATTTTTAGAATACACATATCTCTATAAAATTTATATGTATTTTAGGGATATATATTTGTAAATATTAGTTGAGATAAATGGCTCATGTGGTGTGATTAATTGTCGAGAGAAAGTGACCGTTTATAAATGAGGTTAGAGGAACACTTGCAATTTTTCTAATGTTATAAAATTTTATTAAGTAAAATTCATGGAAAAATGGATTAAAATGAATTATATTAGAAGTTTATTTTCCACGATTTATCCATCCATGGTTTATGAAGGAATTATTTTGTTTAATATATTCCTTATACTTTTAGTTTTACCCCATGATATACTAGTTTTGTCCATAACATTGGTAACTACTTTTTACCATTTTACTATTAATTTTGAAAATATTATGCCAAAATTAATACCTAATATTAAATATTATGATTCCAAATTATGATTCTATTTTATAAAATTAGACTAATTTTAGTGGTATAATTTAATTTTAAAATTATCTAAATAATCGTTAAGAAACTGATTTTTATCAAATTCAATTTCGGAGCATAATATTAACATATATATATTATATGAATATTAATCATAATTATATGTATATAAATTAACATATTTATAAGTAAAATATTAAAAATTTAATTACAATCTTTTAAATAGTAATATTGATAAATTAAAATAGTAATACATTATTCATTTAAAAAAGTTTTCTAAAATTATCCCTTTCAAAACCATTTGATCTTATCTTTATCTCTATAAAATTAAAAATCAATAGATGGTTAATTATACATATTATGATTCATAATTGTAGATAATAAGAGGAATATTTTAATACTATAATTTAAATTTATTATAAAATATTATATTTAAGGGAACAATCCATAAAACACATTCTATGATTATTTTGACATTGTTTGATCAAAATTGATATTCTGACTATCTGATTTGAGTTTTTATTCCATTAAAAATAAAATATTAGTTGTATTATTGTTTAATTAAAATATACTTTTTTACTTACTACAATAGAGGAGTAGGTTTTGCATAGGGCCTATCATCTTCCTCTTTCCAACTTTATCCATGTGTGTTGGTGTTCTGTATTGCTTCCCATAATGATCGTCATATGGCTCCATTTGAATACATGAATATTAACTATTATTATATGAAATATCTATTAAGGATGGTTTGGATACCAATATCCTTTGGAACCCATTGAATAATTTCATATCATTTCCCTTATTGTTTTAATGGTTCTTTTATACCAACTATCTATCTAAGGATGATATACAGTGGTAATTCTCAACTTATTATCCAAATAATTCATAATAATTTTTGAGAACCATATTGTAAAATTAATATCCGAATTATATAAAATGTTTAGTGGTAATCCATTAATCATTTCCAATTATATTATATATATTATGGATAGTTGTCCAAGTTATTAATATTCTTTGATGGAAATAAAATGAATTGAAATTGTATGGTGATTAATTATAACCGATATGGAATGGTGACATATAGAGGTCCTCATGAGTCCTATGATAAAATAATTTGGGTTTTTTTCATATACATAAAAATATTGTTAATGGATTTATCTTATATTTATCATTATATAACTATTCAATAACTGAACAACACACAAATAATCAAGATGTATACTCTGCGTTTCCGCCTTCATGTTATCCCACCTGATGTTTTCTTCAAATATATGCATATAATTATACCTACATGATTGATAAATAAGTATGATATTTTAAACAATCCAAAATATCATTCTCCAGTTCCATTATTGATGAGACACATATCTAGGTTCCAAACCATATTACTCTATATTTATCGAGGTGGAAACCTAGAATATTTGATATTGTTTGTTTAGATTTAATTATATTTTTGGAATTCACTGATCATCTTATGAATGGATGGTTATGAAGTCACATGGTTGAGATATTATTAAACTACTCCTGTTATGAATTAAATATAAAAACTTGATAATATATTTGTATTGGGTATTTTTAAATACTCATCAATGAATGAGTAGCATGCCCTTTTCATCTTAGAGCATCATCCACCATGCTTTCCTCTCACTTGTGATAATGTATCGAGAAGTCATGTACATTTATTAACTCTAATATTATTTTTTATTGAATGTTGAACACCTATTATGTAAACAAATATTTCAATCTCTTTTGAGCAGTTTCAATAATACATATCCATATAAAAGTAATGTCTGAAAATTTTCAAAGCAAGTATCGTTGTTGGTAATTCTAAATAATGAATCATGCAACTTTTTTAAATGGTGATAATAATAAGAAATTAAAATTTTATTTTTCAAATGGGAACATCTGAATAATTGTAATGATGTTTCTCTATAAATTAATAATCATTAAATACTTTGGTATAGTGCAAGAACTGGTGTATCGATCAACTGTTCCATGATCTCCTTAAATATTTCCTCACTTTATTTCATATATAAATATTTTACCCATTTATATGTTAACCTAGTTAATGGGTTTGATAGTCTTGGTATATTTCTCACCAATCATTTGTAATATATAGTTAACCAATATATTATAGATTTATTCTAATATTGTTGTTCTGGTATATTTCTCAAAAAGATTAGTCTTGGATTGATCTATATATATAAACACATGGAATAAATGGACCAAAAACATTAATTTTTATTTTTAGAATTAATATATATTGATTTTTGAATATATTTTATCCTTCCTCGGTGTCTTAAACAAATACCTTAAGTTATCTTCATATTGTAACATTATTTTTGAATATATAATGATATTATATATAAACACTTTCAAAACTTCATCAACATAATATCTAAATTACATATATAATATCCATAATTATTTCTGGGGAAATGGTAAGACCAAATATAATTATTATATAATCCTAGTGTCTATTATTATCGATAATATTATGTTTTTAATGTCCTCTATTTTACCCTATATTCGAGATTGGAGGTCAGACGTCAAGAATAATCGTTCCCAATGATTTGATCGAATAGGTCATCAAAATTGGGAAGAGGATAGTTATTTTTTATCGTGACTTTATGAGTAATGATATAATAATTTAAAATAAAAATTGTTCTATTCATATTCTTTACATGGTAGACAGCTGAACCCCTTGGTGAATATCTAGGGAATATAAAACTCTTTCAAAGAATTATCTTGTAATTTTCTACTCTATTCCCTTATTTAAATATCATAATTTCTTTAATGAGTCTTTAAGATAAGAAATGATGAAGGGATTTATTTTATTATGAACTCAATCTTTCATTCTAGAATAATTAAGGGAAATTCATCATAAAGTACATCATTCTATTATTTTATGATAGAAATGTCCCATCATTGACTAGTTTAGTGATAATTTGATTGAGAAACACTTTTTATTGGGTATAAATAACCATATTAAATAATTAACTTATAAAGAATATGATTAACCATCCTTGAATTGATAAGTTATATCTATATGAGTAGTGAAATATCTGGAGATTTATTTTATTTAGTAATTGATATAATAATTATATAAGGATTGCACATCCATAACCAAAATTATTGTAAACTCAAGTAATAAAAGAACAACTATATTAAATAAAAATTTCTATCCTGAAATATTGATTGGATAATATTTTACCACATAATATTCATTTAGAAAGGGAACATGTATTTTATGGAAGACTTAATTTTCAATGTTTTAGGTGGTGAATTTATGTTTTTTTTGAAAAATTAAAAGAGATAATGGAATTTGACGAACCCTAATGAAATGAAAATTCACTATTCTAGTGTGTAGAATGAATATACATTTCACTAATTTATTATTGGTTTCCACATCTACAAATGATATTACATATGGACTCCCATGTTCTCTTGTTTTAGGAGACCATTTATGCTGAGTTCCTAAAATAAATCTAGGGATAGGGTATTGATTCTCATATTTCTGAAAATTCTATAAGCAAAATAGAAATTAGAAGGGTTTTTGCTACCACATTTTTACTTTAGGGTAATTGTGTTTTATTACCCCCATGGTTATGTTCATTAGATATCTTGTGATACTTCAAATTTCTTTTCCATTATCAAGAATCACGTGGTTATCCAACATCCATTTATAACTTACTCACACATATAAAAACAAATTTATAGCTTCTAAACCCTCTTAAAACTATTTACATCCTATAACTTGGTTTTAAGACACCAAATTATCAATCTATCTTTTTTCAGGCCCAGAGATTGTGTTTGAGGGGTACTTAGTGAGTCTTATGATGTTTTTCTCATCGAATCCTACAAAATAAAATTTTTTGGGAGCCAATTCTATGAATCATCATTCCATATTTGTGTTAAGGATACCAATGATGTATTTATTTCATAATATCCACTTAATATCATCTTATACCATAGAATCAAATTATTCCCCTTTCATTTTATTCCTAATTTAAATTAACCATTGTTCTACCTCAAATTACAGTCTATAGAAATCAAAAATGACCATCACAAGCTATAATCATTGAATGATATAAAATATATATTCCCTCACGTAAATAAATTTCCCAAAAAATCAATGGAAGTGAAGTACCATTTAATTATAGTTTTTTCAGATTAATAAATAATTCGATAGAAATCAATTATTTTCATGGATAATTTCGGTCACTCACCTAATTCTTGTTATTATTCATAAAATTAGGGTGATGAGTTATAATTTCCATGTTTCGTTGATATCTTGTTACCATCTCATTTTGAAAATAACTACGTTGTGTATTTCATCCATCATTACCTCAGTTATTTTTTCTTCTATCTATATCATTGATTTGGGAAATTTTATAGTGAGAATTCTAAAATTAGTTAGTGTATAAATCATGAAAATATAAGAATAGAAGTAATAACTCAAAAAATAATGAGTATATTCTTACATAAAAACATCATATTATTTCAATAAAGGCTATATATTATAAATTTCCAAAAATAATTTCTTTAACTACACTAGTGACAATGATTTCCAAATCCTTCATAATTTTATATGAATAATATTAAAATTATCTTAAGAATACACCTGAAGATTTAAAAATTAGTTCAATGAAATTGGGTCTTCACCACTCACCTGAATGATAGGAATGATATTCCTAACTAATAATTTTCTAAGTTATTAACCATAGATGCATATGTGAAAAAACCATGTCAACTTATATAATCCCAAGAGGGATGTATTTCATTTTAAACTAAACTTTTTTATTAATCATTACATAGTATGTTCTATTATATAAATTCATATCCTAATGGTTCTGAATATTTATCACTATTATTAGTCTCCATAATAACTAATCATTACTTAGATACAATATTATGTGGTCCAATATAATCATTGAAAAATAAAATATTGATTAAAATGACATAACATTTTTATTGTCTTAGATACTAGACAAATTAAAACACTTATGTATCATTCTATGAACATTTACCCATAACATATATCCAATTTTATACATTCTATGGCACTTAATCAACTTAAAATACATGGGAAGGAAAAACATCATAATTTTTGAGGTTAAACAAACAATAAGTGATAACTTAACAAAGACCATAATGGTTAAATAATAATCATATGAAAAAACTTAATAAGGAAACCAATCTAATTTAAAATAAAATCAATCAAAAAGTGTTTATTATGACCATAAAAAATAGATATTTCATATAAAATGATACACTTTTACAATGACATGAGATAAAAAATACAAAATTCATAAAACCTAATCCATGGCTAGAAAGTGGAATAATAATACCTATTTTATTTATTATCTTTTTGAACCTTGAAACCCATTCACACATAAATTATGATTAGAGATAAACACCCCCGCACCAAACATTTATGAACCCAACTATTAAATAAACAATTTAGATAAAATTTATATCTCATTAAATTTCAACTTTTATCTAATAAATTATAGTGGTATATGGATCCCACACATTCCATAATACATACAAGTGTGTTCCACCATATAAAAAACAATCATCAAATCCTAAAATAACCTACAAAATGAAAAAGGCATTTCATCAGATTATTTAATCTTTATATAAAGATCCGATGTAAATTAAATGGGTTTAATAAAACATTTAGAAGAAAATCATTCACTTATCATGAATAACCCATGGAAAAAGGAGTTTCATAAAACATATAAATATCATCATAAATTAAATTTCTTGATATAAAAAACTATCCCCCAGAATAATAACCAAATAAATGAATAACATATAGTGGAACGGGAATCATAATTCAAATAGTGGTAGATTATAATAATGATAATTAAATAAAAATAATTTAAAGATATTATTGAAAAAAATTATATTCATCATTGTAAATGTCATTTTGATGAGTACCTTTTCCAAAGTCACCGTTGTTTTTAAGTAAAATTTAAAAAAAATGCAGAGAAATAGAATGTGTATAAAAACCATTTTTCCTATGAGGTATAAATAGAACATATTTACATGGAAATTCATGGAAAAATGGTTTTCAAATAATTTTTTTAGAAATCAATGTAAATGGTTTGAGTTAGCAAGTCACATACCAATACAATATATTTCCATAAAAGGGATTTAAAATTAATTTTCATTAATATTAAAATCATAAATACTTATTTTTAAATGTCATTTATTTATATTTCCATTTTTATTATTCCATTATAACTATCCTAGTCACTTATTATATTTTTATAATCTATTTTCTACATCAAGTGTCAATAATCATCCAAATTTTAGGTAGGTTCATAAAAGTGTTATTGATGAATTTTTTTTCTCCCAAAATTCATCATTTTAAAAATAGTAATTATTATTTAATTGAAGTTTTATAAATAAATATAATCCTTTAAAACCATTACATGGTATTTTCTATAAGTTTTATGAATTTGAAAATGGTCATAAACTAGTTTTCATTTATTTTCATGTATTCTTGGATAAAATTATAAAAATAATGATTTATTGTGTTATCAAAAAATAAATTTTTTAATATTATATATTTACTATAAATATTTTGTAGAATCATACTCTATAAACTTAAACTATTCATGTTTGGATGTCATAGAAAACAAAAAATCATTATTCTAGAATGTAAAAACTCAATAATTTATAGTAGTTTCTTTTTAGAATAAATATATTTTTGTTTATAGCATGTTTTATATAAAACACTAATTCAATATCATCCTACATGAAAATTATTGTTTATCTTCAATTACACACAACATTATTCTTAGCTTTCTCAACTTGGGTTCCAAAGTATATCTTGCATTACATGCAACACCAACGTTCATTGATGGCTTGTGTAATACTCAAGATCATGTTTTACCAAAAAAATATATTATTAAAATATAATAATTTTATATAATAAAAAATAAAAAGTAAATTATGATTAGTTTTCTAAAATGATCAATTAAATTATAAAACATATATTTTTGAATTTAATAGTTTCAAATGAATTATAAATTAATTTAAAATGCAATTGAATATAAAATAATCATTTTTATAAAAACATTATTTTATTATCCCAAGGGTATTTTGCATTAATAAATTAAATAATTTAGTATTATTTAATGATATAAATTAAATATATATAAATATTACCTATTTAATAATATATTTTGTGTAATTTATTCTCTAATGACCCGAAATATCAGTGTAATTTTTTTAAATTATATGGAAGTAATTTTAGACCAGATGATTTGACAGAATTTGATTTCGAGGCCCAATGATCCCGGAATATAATTTTAAACTTTTTTATGTTTATTTAAGTAATCATGTGTGTTGGTTTTTTGACATATAAATCAGTGCTTAGATTAAAAATTTGAGGGCACCGTTGGACTCATATCACCGAGATTCCATTAGAAAGGACCTAACATTGGCCGATAAGGGTCGACCGGAAATGTTAGTTTTCAAAAATTTTAGAATAAGAATAAAATAACTTATAAATATATTTTAATTTTCCTTTCCAAATTGTTGAGTAGTGTACGACGCCTGTGTGTTATGACGATGAGGCACATTAAATGAATCTCATTAATGGCTTATTTTTGTTCAGTGGAATGACAAATTAAATAAATCGTAACAGATACATTGATTCCTAAATGAAACACGATAACGAGATAACATTTCAGTGCAACATAAAAGTTGTGATGTGTTTTATTATAATGGGTTAACACGTTGGAGAGTTGAGAATCAAATAGTGTAGATTTTTCTATCTACATAAAGGTGAGAAAACTCTCCAACGACGAACGATGAAAGCCGTCAGATCGTTAACTACATTGGCGCATCTTGAAGAACAAGAACAATGAGTGATGAAAGGCCTTGTACGCTTGAATCTTTATGGTCATACCACCTCACAATCTAACTTCTTTAAGGTAGGGGTTTATTTTTTTAATTACAATATTCTCTTTATCTTTCTAAGTCAATGAATGCTGATCAACCCATGAATAGGTTGATTCGTGAATCGTGTGTTCTTGTGGAATGGTGTTTTCCTTGTGGTTTTTGCACCAGGTTTGATGATTATTCGATCGAATAATGATCCCAAGCATCCCATATTTTTTTATAATTCTAACATAGAGGGTGTGGGACCACAAGAATAATGCCTGAGCCCCTCTTCCTTGTGTGTTCTTCGTGGATAAGAATTCAAATTGGAGACAAGACAAATTTGAAACAATTATAGGGAAAGAGACACATCGAGGAGGATACCAGTTCATGTGGGGTGAAGAGCTGACCAAAAGAGTATAACTGGTGGTCCATAGAATAACATGATTATAGCACCGGTGGTCACTTGTGGTGGCACACAGTGGCAGTGCTGCTAGAGCCGCCGACATCCCTACTGACGGTTGGTGGAAGGTGGACACCACCACCCGACCGCGTAGTGCACTGTGGATGTGGAAGGCTGTAGTCAAAAGACCGTGGTAGAGGCGGTGGCCCCGTGAATGACCTGCATGGCGAGAGGTAGAGGGAACTTCTTCCAACTGCATCCTGACCAAGAGAAGGCTGATCCGCCTATTAAGGACCGGGTATGGTGCGAGCCTCCCCAACATTCCAAACCCGCCCACTTGGGCTAGGACAGACTATGACAGATTTAGGATGAGTCGATTTTGGGTCGGGATGCCGGTCCCTAGGCCGGGTTGGGCAGGGTTTCTTTATTGTGTCAGACCCATCCCAGACCTAACCAACCCCTTTTTTAAAAATGCCACTATTATTCAAAATAGATGTTCGATTTATGAGTTTTTTGTAGAATTAGAACCCTTGTGATGAGGATGATATTTTTTTAAACTCTATGGAGGTTTTCGTGGAATATGAAATTCGACAATTGATTTGAGGAACATTTTTCCCGAAATCAAGCTCCCTACATACAGAAACCCTACGGTTTGGCTGAGACCTATAGTCTACTGACAAGAGAACATGTGTGGATCTTCTACTATGGACCAATGTGACACAACTTCTATGTGACCCAACATGTGATGTCCCGGATTTTTTTCGTATATTATTTTAATATTATATGGGAATTTTTTCTAGACCAGGATCTGAGACGGTGTGCAGTTCTGAGGCCCGGTGAGCTTAGAATATTTTTTGAATTTAATTAAATAATTAAATAATCTGAACGTATGATTTTCCAGAAAAAGTGGAAATAAATCCTGAATGGGTGCTCAGATTAGAAATATGAGGGCACCATTGCATTCAAAGCAGCGATTTTACCTTAGGCGAGACCTAACATCGGCTGGCGCAGGTCAGTGGTGAAATCATGTTTTTGGACGTAACCATAATAAAATATTTAATAAAAATATTTTATTTATATCTTTCTTTAGAAAAATCTCTTAATTATTTTAAATTAATGATTTCAGAGGGGATCAGAGTTACAGATCTCATTACCCTGAATTTCCCCTGGAGGCTCTAGAACGCTATGGAGGAAACCCACAACGCAGCGACGAAGTTCTTGATGAGTTTTTCCGGCGACGACGACGCAGTGACCAGATCGTTTCCAACGAATTCCACAGATCCTGGTAGGATGTTTTATTCTGGTTTCTTTTCCATGTTCTTGATTCTTACAATGAACGCAGACTAATCCATGGACCGATTAGCCCGCGAATCGATCATATTTGTGGGATGGGTTTTTTGTGGGGATTTTGGGGATAGTTACTTGAAGGTAATTTTGGTTTCATTTAGCCTTTTAAAGGAAAAAAACCAAGATCAACACAAACAACGATCGAGGTTCGTCCCTCTCGATTTGTTGTGCCTTTCTACCCTGAATTATCATGTTCTTCGTGTGCGTTCTACATGTTCTTCAAGGAGATATGAACGATGGATCATTGTCCATCCTTTATGAGATGCAAAAATCCAAAATTGAAGATCTGGCATCGGGACAACCTGAAAGAGGTTTCACTTCAGTGGCGATGGACATATTGAAGTGGATCAGAAGATATCGTTCTTCGAACGATTTCTGTACTGGTGACTAGAATCAGATTTCGGAAACGATCGAACGCTGAAAACTCACGGATTCAGCATCATGATGATGAGGCGACCTGAGATCTCAAGTTTTGTGGTAAAAGGATGACAGATCACAAATCCAGAGGTTCGGACAAGGTGCAAGGAAGAAGGAAATGATTCTGGAGATATCTCGACTATACGGAGTGTGGTATGGGCTACACGACATGCGTTCATCGGCAGACCACCTAGCGTGTACTCCGGGAGTACACAGACACGAGTTGGGTACACGGACAAGGACATGACATGTATACCCTTCCCCGGCCAGACTCGGCTAGATGCACGGGATACCCCGTGTACTGGTACACTGGCAAGGTGACATGGGTTGAGGCCGTGTACGGGCACATGGCCAGTGTACACGGAGCAAACCCCGAACACTTGGACACGACGTGTAATCCTTCTACATGCTGTGTAGTTACCTTTTTATACAACAAGCCTTAAGACACGGGCAATTTTACACAGGAAGTACCTGAAGTAAAGGAACACAACGTGTGACCCCACTATACACCGTGTAACCTATTTATGAATGGATTGAGCTAGTTGTTTTATGTGACTTGGACAAGTTTCTTTCGGGTTCATCCCCTTGGTATTTCCCCTAATGGTTTTCAGTATCATTTCCTACATACAAGAGTATGATCCCTTCAGCAGGCCTTCCTGAATAGAGTTGTTGGAATCCCCTGTGTGAGACTTAGAGCCAGATCCTCTATTCCATCATGGTACCCTAGGTAGAGTTTCTTGGTCTTTACGTGACCTACTTTACCCAAGATCTGATCCTCTACTTAGGAGGTTAGTTCAGACTGAGTTGTTGGAATCACCCCATAACTACTGTTTGTGATACTCATCTAATGAATCAATTATTTTTCTTCACTACTCATGGAGTGAGTTCTCCCAGAACGAGTGCATCGTATCCTTCTTCAGACAAAGGAGTATGTTCTCCCGGTTACATGGATAGTGGAATCTTTGAGTTGGATCATAATGGTGGTTTCGTGATAGTCAATCGTGTATGAGTATATCTGGATATTATTATTATATGTTCTATAAACATATACCATGTAGAGATGACTGTATCATTCCTTTGAGGTATTTTCCCTTGTTGTATTCTTTCGTGGTTTCGGGGTTTCCTAATGGGTATTGTTATACTCACCCCTACATGGGATTTTTCCACACGTGTCATGTCGTGGGAAGACGAGTGAGTCTTTGACAGGATTCTAGGTGGACAAGGACCAGACGGTGCCCAGTGAGATCAGGCAGGCCGAAGTGCATTCCTATGGCTACATATTTAAGTCCCAGTACCTTTCTTTACAAGTTGGACTTTGTTTCATACATTCTTTTGGTGGGATTGTACTTTTTGCCCAGAGTTTTACATTACTGTACTTTACTTTCCTATCATACTCTGTTGGTTGGGATTTCTAGTTTATGCATGCATTTCCCTTTTAATAGTTTTTACTTTTCAGCTTTGTGGGCTTGGAGATGTGTGTGCATGTATACAGGTTTATTGGAAATTCCTCCCATGTTAGTGAGATGCCTACTCGGTTCTAGTCACCGACCCCTGGCCTATTGGAGGTGGGCTTGGGGAGTTGCGGCACGGGCCCCACTGGGACGGGTCGTGACAGAGTGGTATCAAAGGTGGTCGGTTTTACCTCAGGACCAAGAGTTTGTGAGTTGGTTTGGGACAACAGTGTTTAGTGTTCCAAGTTCGGATTTCAGGCCAGGGACCCCAGTTTTGGTACGGGCGTCCGATGTATCCATACACCAAGACTCTGGTAACTTTCTTTTCGATTCATAACATGAGAAAACTAGTTGAAGGGGAAAATAATGGTACATGAATCATATAGGAATGGTTTATGGTTTCCATGTCCTTCTAGAGTCATCTCTCCAGATATACTCACTGACTGTGATACATCTTGTTCTCTATAGGATGCCTCCGCGACGCGCACCCGCTAGGATCCAATAGCTCGATCACGAGGATGACCCCCTCAGTGATGAAGCTTTCATACGGGGATCAGATCCCCTAGTTTTAACTTCGGGTGGTGTGACAACTATTCCACCACCTGTGGAGTAGTTTTTAGTGCCTTCTGTACTAGTAGAGGAGGAGTGCAGACTAAGCGCACGCCACGAGTTTCAGATACAGAGACCCCTCAGGTTCTGAGGCGAGCCTAACCCTCAGGAAGCAGAAGACTGGCCTGAGGTAGTGGCTAGAGTCCTCTGTTTGGTCAGGACACCAGTAGACCAGATGGTGATCATGGTAGAAAGCCTTCTGTAGTACTCGGCAGGGCGGTGGTGGATTTTGGTTATCCAGACTCATGACGAGGCGAATCTTTCATGGTCGGAGTATGAGCTTCTCTTCAGAGAGGAGTTTTCATTGGTTACCCTGAGAGCAGTACGTACACATGAGCATCTTTAGCTTCATTAGGGAACCATGATGGTGGCTGACTATTCATCGAGGTTTACTGACCTCTAATGGTACTCGATGGATATGGTCAGGGATTAGTAATTTAGAGCTTGGACATTTGAGTGGGGATTTCATAGGGACTTCTGAGCTATCATCATCCCTATGAGCATTCCTACTTATGCTGGGGTGCTCGAGTGGGCTTTGGTGGTCGAGAGACTCTTATCAGAGAAGAGGCAACTAGTAGTTGTCAGTAATGAGTGAGTTGGAGTAGAGACCTCATTAAGGGGGAGCCAACGTCAGGGCCCCAGGCGTGGAAGAAATTTCTAGAAGAGATCCCAGGATAGGGGATCTACCGTATAGGGTTCACAGGGTACAACCAGCTAGCCTCGAGAGAGGTGATGCTACTCATTTGTTGGAAGGGGACATCCCGCTCGATATCGTCTGACCTGCTATACTACTGATATGGGAGCAGTAGATGGACCACTAAGGAAGAGACAACAGGTAGAGAAAACAGATCCATGGGGCGGAGGGAATGGTAGAGGAGCTGGGAGAGAAGTTGGAGATGGATGGCGTTCTAACCCTTTACCACCACCACCCCAAGGAGGTCCACCCCAGGTTCTGGGAGCTGGTGGGCAGAGGCAGGGAAAATTGTAGGCAGTAGAGGCTTATGACCCAGGTACTCCTAGAATTATTAGAGGTACAATCTGTGTCTTTTCAACTTTGGATTCCATAATGATAGACATATGTGCTAGTCATTATTTTCATGCTTCTTATATTGTTTGAGACCTTGAGATTCTAGTTGAGTCGTTGACTCAACCCTTACACTTAGAAACACCGACTGGAGAAGATTCAGGGATCACACAACATTTCAGGCAGTCTGACCTGACCCTTGGAGGGGAGAGTTTTGGTTGGAACCTCTTGGTGGTAGAATTGAGGCCTTACGATGGCATTGCTGGTATGGATTGGCTATCCATAGTTCATGCCTAGATTTACTGTTTTAGGAAAAGGGTGGGGTGTGTCCGCAGTGATGGAACGAGGTTCTCAGTCATCAGTTAAAAGAAGACCCATGTAGCGCAGAATGGACTTGTGCGTAGGAAGGTACAGTCGATTTCACATCAGTTGGATAGCCTATCCCTTTACGCAACAAATGTTACGAGTTTCCAGTTTCCAGCAGTAGTGGCTGAGTACGAGGACGTCTTTTAAGGGGATGTCCCCAAATTACCTCCCTATCGAGAGATAGATTTCTGCATTGATTTGAAACCTGGGACGACACCGATATTATCATCATCATATCAGATAGCTCCTGCAGAAATTCGTGAGTTGAGAGTGCAGTTGGAAGACTTTCAGAGGAAGGGCTTCGCGAGACCCAGTATTTCACCCTGGGAGGCCCCAGTTTTGTTTTACAAGAAGGAATACTAGAGCTTGAGGCTGTGTGTGGATTACCGGCACTTGAATCATGTGACCATGAAGAACCTGTATCCACTACCAAGTATCGATGACCTCTTCGTCCAGTTAAGAGGGGAACGATGGTTCTCAAAGGTTGATATATGATCAGGCTATCACCAGTTGTGAGTACAAGATGAATATATACCAAAGACAACTTTCAAATGTTGCTACGGTCACTATGAGTACTGGGTGATGCCCTTCGGTGTGACGAACACCCCGACATTGTTTATGAGATTCATGAATCGGATCTTTCATCCCTATCTAGATCAGTTTGTGGTGGTCTTCATCTATGATATCCTTGTGTACTCTATATCCGAGGAGGAGCGCATGATGAACTTAAGGATGGTTCTGGACACACTCCGAGAGCACAAGTTGTACGAGAAACTCTTGAAGTGTCAATTCTGGATACAGGAGGTCCACTTTTAGGGACATGTTATCTCATAAGATGGTGTAGCAGTGGACCCAACCAAGGTACAGAAAATATTAGCATGGGAGCCACCCCAGAGTGTAACGGAGGTGCGGAGTTACCTTGGGATGGTAGGCTACTATCAGAGATTCATTCCTGATTTCTCCAGGATTTCAGCACCCATGACAGCTTTGACCAAAAACGGGCAACCATTCTTATGGATCGAGAGATTCTAGCAGGCTTTTCAGTAGTTGAGATAGAGTCTGACGAGCGCCCCAATCTTGAGACTACCAGAAGAGGGTGTCGAGTGTGTAGTGTTCTACGATGCATCAGGAATCGGGCTTGGTTGTGTCCTGATACAGAGGCAATCCGTGATTTCCTATGGCTCACGTCTGTTGAGGCCACACGAGTAGAACTATGTGATACATGATCTTGAGTTGGCAGTAGTAGTCTTCACGTTGAATATGTGGTGGAACTACCTGATGGGTGAGCATTTTATCGTCTACTATGATCACAAGAGTCTCAGATATATCTTTTCTCAGAAGGATCTAAATCTGAGACAACGACGATGTCTTGCGTTCCTCCATTATTACGACTTTGAGATCGTTTATACTACTGGGAAGGGGAATGTTGTGGTAGGTGCTCTCAGTAGGAAATTGAGTTCGTAGTTTCTGGGTGAGGCGATGAGGCAGTTGGCATATTTTTAGATATCCTTCGTTGATAGAGATGAGGGAGCTTACCTTTAGTCGATGGTTGGTACCCATACACTCTTACAACGAGTCAGGGAAGCATAGATCGAGGATGCTAGCTGTGAGAATCTTCGCACTCAGATATCAATAGGTGATGCTTCCAATGGATATTCAAAAGGTGGGGCGCTTGTTGTTCTTTTTAGAGGGAGCACAATAGTACCAGTGACGTTGCGGAAGGAGTTTCTGAGGGAGTTCCATACATCTCCTTTGGAGGTGCAACCAGGCATGTAAAAGATGTACCAGGACCTCCGACATCAGTGATGGTGGCTAGGAATGAAGAAGAGTGTGGAAGAGTTTGTTTTTTGGTTCCTTACTTCTCATCAAGTAAAGGCTCAGCACCAGGTTCTAGCAGGTTTGACTCATCCCCTTGAGGTGCAAGAGTGGAAGTGGGATGGGATATCCACAGAATTTGTGACGGGTTTACCATATATGTCTAGGAGACACGATTCCATCTGGGTTATCATTGACCGACTCACCATGTAGGCCCCCTTACTAGCCATATAGGAGCAGATTTCAGTAGAGATCTTGGGATGCATCTACGTGCAAGAGATAGTTCGAGTTCAGGGAGTGCCATAAACTATTATCTCTAATCGTGATGCCCGTTTCACATACCGTTTATGGAAGGGATTGCATGAATATTTTGGGACTCAGTTGTGCTTGAGCACAGCATTTCATCCTCATAATGATGGTCAGACAGAGCAAACCATCCATGTTCTATAGGATAGGCTACGAGCTTGTATAATTGACTTCGGTCGTGGCTGGTAGGATCACCTACCACTGGGGGAATCTTCTTATAGAAATAGTTATCATTCCAATATTGGTATGACACCATTCGAGGATTTGTACGGGCGACCTTGCAGGTCACCACTTTGCTATACTGACCCAGGAGATTCAGCACTCATGGGCTTAGAGATGGTGCGAGCTACTACATAGAAGGTGTAGGTCATCCAAGAGAGGTTGAAGACTAAAAAGAGCCGGCAGAAGTCTTATGCTGACAAGAGACGGAGGCCCTTGGAGTTCGAGGAGGGAGACCATGTGTTCCTTCGGGTCTCACCTCGATGGGGATTGCGGAGATTTGGACGAGGTGGCAATCTATCTCCGAGGTTCGTCGGACCTTTTCAGATTCTAAGTAGAGTTGGCGAGGTGGCGTACCACTTGGATTTACCTCTTCATATGGACCGAGTACACAACGTCTTCCATGTGTCGCAGCTACGGAGGTATGTGCATGATCCATCACATGTTATTGAATGGGGAGAGCTGGAAATCGATGATGGAGCGATCTTTGCTGAGTACCTAGTGGAGATCGAGGATCGGCAGGAGAAGATCCTTCGTGGGAGAGCTATTCCATTGGTGCGTGTTTGGTGGCAACATGGGAATCTCCATGAGAGCACGTGGGAGTGGGAGGCTTAGATTCATGTTCAGTACCCACATCTTTTTGAGTTGCCTTTGTTTTGGATTTTTGGGGACGTAAATCCCTAAGGTGGGGAGGATATAATGTCCCGGACTTTTTCTGTATATTATTTTAATATTATATGGGAATTCTTTTGAGACCAAGCTCTGAGACGGTGTGTAGTTCTGAGGCCAAGTGAGCCCGGAACAATTGTTTGAATTTAATTAAATAATTAAATAATGACCACATATGGTTTTCCTGAAAAAGTTTAAATAACTTCTGAACGGTTGCTCAGATTAGAAATCCAAGGGCACCGTTGCGTTCAGAGCAGTGATTTTACCTTAGGTGAGACCTAAAACAGGCTGGTGCCGTTCGGTGGTGAAATCTAGTTTTTGGACGTAACCATAATAAAAAATATAATAAAAATAATTTATTTAAATATTTCTATAGAAAAATATCTTAATTATTTTAAATTAAATATTTCACAGGGGATCAGGGTTACAGATCTCATAACCCTGAATTTCCATTGGAGGCTCTGGAATTCTCTGGAGGAATCCCCCAACGTGACGACGCCATTCTTGACGAGTTTAGCGGGAGACGACGATGGAACAACTAGATCATCACCAACGAATGCCGAAGATCCAGGTAGGATGTCTGATTCTGGTTTCCTTTCCCCTTTCTTGATTCCTACGATGAACACGGACTAATCCATGAACCGATTAGCCTGCGGATCGATCACATTATCGAGATGAATTTTTGTAGGGATTTTGGGGATTGTTTCATGAAGGTTATTTTGGTTTCGTTTAGCCATCTAATGGTGATGAACCAAGATCGACACGAACAACGACTGAGGTTCGTCCCTCTCGATTTGTTGTGTCTTTCTTCCCCGATTTCTCACGTTCTTCGTGTACTTTCTACGCGTTCTTCACAGAGATATGAACGATGGATCATTATGCATCTGTTGTGCGACAGAACAATCCAAAATTGAAGATTTGGAATTAGGAAAACCCCACTAAGGTGCGACCATAATGGCGATGGATGGATCGAAGCAGACCAGAAGATATCGTTCTTCGAACGTTTTCTGCATGGGAGACCGAAATTGGATGTCGGAGCCGATCAAAGGCCCGAAACCCACAGATTCGGTATCACGATGATGAGGCGACCTGAGATCTTTAGTTTTGTGGAAAACAGATGATAGATCGCGAATCCTGAGGTTCGACCAAGGAACGAGGAGGAAGGTGATGATTCTGGAGAAATCCCGACCACATGGTGTGTAGTATGGGCTACACGGCGTGTGTTCGTCAGTGGACCACCTTGCGTGTACTCCGGGAGTACACAGACATGGGTTGGGTACACGGCCAAGGACCCGACATGTATACCCTTCCCTGGCTAGACCCGACCAGAAACATGGGATACCCCGTATACTGGTACACGGTCAAGGCGACCCAGGTTGAGGCCATGTACGGGCACATGGACAGCATACATAGAGAGAACCCCAGACACTTTGATATGGCCTGTAATCCTTCTACATGCTGTTTAGTTACCTTTTTATATGACATGACTTAAGACATGATCTGTTTTACACTGGTAGTACCTGGAGTAAAGGAACACGGAATGTGACCCAAATACATGTTGTGCAACCTTTTTATACATGGCTTGAGCCAATTGTCTTCTATGACATGGACTAGTTTTCTAAGGGTTCGTCCCCTTGGTCTTTCCCCTGAAAGTTTCTGGTATCATTTCCTACGTATAAGAGTATGATACCTTCAGCAGGACTTCCGGAATAGAGTTGTTGGAATCCCCTCTATGAGACTTAGAGTCAGATCCTCTATTCCTTCATGGTACCCTAGGTAGAGTTTCTCAGTATCGATGTGACCTACTTTACCCAGGTTTTGATCCTCTACTTAGCATGTTAGTTCAGACTGAGTTGTTGGAATCACCCCATATCTACTAGTTGTGATCCTCATATGACACATCACATATTTTTGTCTAGTAATCATGGAGTGAGTTGTCCCGAAACGAGTGCATCGTATCCTTCTTCAAACATAGGAGTATGTACTCCCGGTTACGTGCTTAGTGGAATCTTTGAGCTGGATCTTAGTGGTGGTTTCATGATATTCAATCGTGTATGAGTATATTTTGATATTCTTATTATATATTCTATAAAAATATATTGTGTAGAGGTGATTGTATCATTAATTTGTGGTATTTTCCCTTGTTGTATTCTTTTGTGGTTTTGGGGTGTCATGCTGGGTATTGTTATACTCACCCCTGCGCGGGCTTTTCCCTTACGTGTAGTGTCTTGTGAAGACGAGCGAGCCTTTGACAGGACTATAGGTGGACCAGGACCAGACAGTGCTCAGTGAGATCAGGTAGGCCGAGGTGTGTTTCTACGACTAAAGATTGCAGTCCTAGTACCTTTCATTACATGTTTGACTTTGTTACAGATTTTTTTTGGTGGGCTTGTAATCTTGGCATAGAGTATTACATTTATGCACTTTACTTTCCTGTCATACTCTATTGGTTGGGATTTCTAGTGTATGCATGTATTTCCCTTTTTAGTAGTTTTTACTTTTCAGTTTTGTTGGCTTAGAGATGTGTGTTCATGTGTACAGGTTTATAGGAAATGCCTCCCATGTTAGTGAAATACCTACTCAGTGCTAGTCATCGACCCCTAGACTATTGGAGGCTAGATTGGGGATTTGTGGCACGGTACCCACTAGGACGGGTTGTGACACAGCATGCCCATGATTGATAGTGGATCTGTGTGACCCGGGGGAGCTGTGATACTTGACAGGAGGAGTACCTCAGTATGGCCATGGTGGGAAGAAACTTCTATGTGACCTGACATTCCCACAGTGTGGAGCGACATTTGTGTGACCTAGAATACCCATGGTACTAATCTGGGTTTATTACCATAGTAGACCAAGGTTCGTGGGAAGTGTATTATGTGTGAGCCAACATGCCCACTGTAATCATTATGTAGGAGTTCTTTAGCATCCCATGGTGTTCGATTATGTGACTGATGGTTCTACATTCCTACTATTAATTATACCTGGTGTGAGTTTTCTGTCTTTGTGATAATGTTTTGTGATCATACTTTGTGGTTTTCTTATGGATTTAATTGGGGTATTTCCTTGTTTTTTTTGGGTCAGAACTGAGTATTTTTTTACTCACCCCTATAAAGACTTTTCCCGCATGTGTTTTTTCTCGTACATATGACCACAACCTTGATAGAGGACCTGGTGACCAAGGACATAGTAGTGCCCGGTGAGACTAGGTAGACAAGGTGTAATTTTATAGTTTCTAGTAGATACTCTCCACTTATCCATATTGTGGGTTTTCTAGTGGGCGAATTTATGAGATTTCCTTGTACTTTCCTATTTTCAGTTCATCTTTTGTTGGGTTTGCATTCTGGCCCATTTGACCTTCAATTTTTACTTTTACTCAGTGGTTTTTATTAGCATGCATTTTTACTTCTATAGCTTTGGGATTTTGTTGTGTGTCGGTGCATATAGGTGCTCGGGAAAATGCCACCAACTTACAGCTTGATGCCTTCTGTGCTAGTCGCCATCCCTTGTCCATCGAGATGCGGGATTGGGGTATGTCAGGGAACGTTCCCAAAGGGATGGGTTATGAAAAAGTGGTATCTGAGGTGTTAGGTTATACCTCAAAGACTGAGAGTCAATTGTTTTGTGTTTGGGAAACAGTGTTAAATGTTTTGAGTTTGACCTTTAGATTCATGGAGTCCAGTGTTGGTGTGGCGGCTCACGCATCAATACACAAGGACTTTGAATTATTCTTTTTGTATCTATACATAAGAACACTGGTTTTATGAATCATATAAGAATTGAGTGTTTTCTTATGTTATTCTTAAATAAGAGTCATATCACTAGGTAAAATATATTGACCATGGTCCATCATGATCCATTTTAGGATGCCTCCATATGGATGACTACCTCAGATTCTGATTTGAGACTGATAGGACTGCTCTCCTAGCGATGAGGCGTTAGTTGAAGAACTGGTGATATATATTTCCCCGCTAGGTGGTAGACCTACGTTACCACCAACCATTGATCGACAGTTACTCCCAGTGCTACATGTAGAGGATGCACACAGGCTCAGTGCTGTGCATGAGTTCCGGAGACAGAGACCTCCCATGTTCATGGGAGAGATAGATCCTTATGTCGTTGAGTATTGGCTGGAGGCTATGATGTAGGAATTCCGCTTAGTAAGGATTCCACTTGACCAGATGGAAATCATATCTCCGAGCCTTCTTCAATGATCAGTAGGGAGATAGTGTATTTTGAAAATCTAGACTCATGATGAGGTGGCCCTCACTTGGGATTACATTGAGTAGCGTTTCCAGGAGGAGTTATTCCCCATGACCTTGTACTCATTGTGCATACATGAGCTGCTTCACCTACAGAAGGGAAGCGTGTTTGTGGTTGAGTACTCTACAAGATTTACCAAACTCTATCACTACTCCAAAAACATGGTGCATGGACCATTCTTCCAAGAATGAACCTTTGAGAAGGGACTCATATAAGAGATCAAGGCATTCGTGGGGTCTCTTAGTATCCCCAATCAGGTCGGCATGCTAGAGTGATCCCTTATTTTGGAGAAATTAATAGAAGAGGAGGCACCGATATCCAGAGTCACCAGAAAACATCATGTGATAGTGTCTTCAGTGGTGAGTAGTAGTAAGTAGACAAGGGGGCCCAAGTTCTCTAGTTATTTCATGGGATGACACCAGGACTCAAGTCCAGTAGTGTAGGGATCCCAGAGTAGAGGGAGTTAGAAGGAAACCATGATGTTCTTTTCAAGCGGTGGGCAGGGGCACATGGCTCATGACTGCATGAAAGGTAGCACAAATGATCAGTAGACAATTGAGGGACAACCAAATCAATGGTAGTGGATCATGTGAGGAGGTCCTCAAGGCGATGAACATTTCAGGGGAGAAGGCCGATCTACAGCCTTTGTACAGTGATTTGAGGTGCTACCACCACCAACCCTAGCTAGTCCACCATGGGCTTAGGGAGCCAGCAGACAAGGGAAAGGGACACTTCAAGTGATAGAGGCCTATGAACACAGTGCTCTAGATTTTATTAGAGGTAAAATCTATGTCTTCTCCACCTTACCTTCAGTTCTTATAGACACAGGTGAAAGTCACTCTATCTTTTCCGTGGATTTGGTTCGAGGATGAGAGATTTTAGTGGAGCCATTGGCTTGATCCATATGATTAGAGACTCTTAGGAGAGGGTATTCCATGATTACACACTACTTATGGTTGCATGTTCTTAATCTTCAAGGAGATATCTTTGGTTGATATCTCCTAAGAGAGGAATTGAGATATTATAGAATCATCATGGGTATGGACTAGTTATCTACAATCCATGATTAGATCGACTATATTAGGCACAAAGTGAGGTGTTTACATGAGTATGAGACCAGGTTTTCCATCACCGACGATAAGGGAACTTTTTTTATCACATGGCAGACTTTCTTGGAGGACGGTGTATCTGATCACTCTTAAATTGGCTAGCCTCACCCTCGGCTCGGTTGATGATTGGAGTCCAAGCTTTCATGTAGTGGTGGAAGAGTATGTGGATGTCTTTCCAGAGGATGTTCCAAGACTACCTCCTCGTAGGGAGGTAGTCTTCAGCATCAACCTATACCCCAGGACGACTCCGATGTCCACACTAGCATATTGTATGGCTCCCGCAGAGCATCAAGAATTGAGGGTTAAATTGGAGAACTTATAGGAGAAGGGAATCATGAGGCCCAAAATATTACCATGGGAATCCCTAGTGTCATTTTCTAAGAATATAGACGAGAGATTGAGGATACGCATGGAAATATGGTTCATGAACTAGGTGACCGTGATGATCATGTATCCACTATCAATGATTGATTACCTCTATGAACATTTAAAGGGAGTGAGATGGTCCTTGATTATTGGCCCCAGACAAGGCTATCATCAACTTCATGTATGGGATGATAATGTACCAATGACATCCTTTAGATGTCGGTATGGACACTATGAGCTTATTGTGATGACTTTGAACATGACCAATTCCCTAGTAGTTTTAATGTGACTCGTGAATATAATCTTCTATCTCTACTTCAATCACTTCATAGTGGTCTTTATTGATGACATCTTAGTGTACTTAGTGCAAGAAGAGGATAAAACTACACACTTGCAGATAGTTCTTGATACACTCTGAGAGAACCAGTTTTATGGTAAGCTCTTGAAGTTCCAATTATGGATTTAGGAGTTCCACTTTTTATGACACATCTTCTTAGAGGCTGGAGTTGCATTGGATCGAGAAAATATAGAAGCATTGGTGGCATGGGAGCCTCCAAGGAGCATGATTGATGTGCAGAGTTTCTTAGGGTTGACTTGATTCTACTAGAGGACCATTCCCAACATTTAAATATTTTTAGCACCTTTATCATCCTCAACCTGGAAGGGGAAACCATTCATGTGGATAGATAATTTCAACTAGAGTTTATAGGAGCTAAGGCAGAGATTGATGAGTTCCCTCATATTGAGACTACTAGAAGAGGACGTTGGTTATGTAGTCTTGTACGACACATCAGGTGCCACACTGGGTTGTGTCTTAATGTATGAGCAAGATGTGATTGCATTTTACTCATAGTATTTGATGCAACAAGAGTAAAAATACACAACCCATGACCTGTAGTTATCGAGAGTGGTATTTTCCTTGATGATGTTGTAGAAATACTTGATGGGTGAATAGTTATCTATCTAGTCTAACCACAAGAGTCTCATGTATATCTTCTCACAGAAAGACCTAAACACGAGATAGGAGAGATGTCTTGAGTTCCTCCAGGACAATGACTTTGAGATAGTCTATACTATTGGGAAGGGGAATATGGTGGGAAATGCACTTCATGGGAGTTCTAGTCTACAACTACTAAGTGAATAGACAAAACAACTACCATGATGCCGATATCCTTTATGAATGGTGGTGTAGCCACTTTCCATCAGTCAATTACTTTCACTCCCCCACTCTTAAAGTGTGTTAATGAGGAAAAACTTGTGGATGCTGACTGTGAGGCCCAATAATCTCAATTATCCTTAGGACATGATGTTGATGGATTTTTGATAGGTGGGTAGCATGTTATCCTTTTTAGAGGATGCACTTTATTGCCAGTGTCGTTGTAGGGGGAGATGTTGAAGGAGTTCCATAAATACCCTTTGGGAGTATATCATGGTATTTTGGAGATATTATGGGACCTCTGATGTTAGTACTGGTGGCCAGGGATGAAGATAGCTATATTAGAGTTCATTTCATGATGATTCACTTGTCAGTACGTGAAGGTTGAGCACTATGTTCCAGTAGGGTTGGACCAGCCACATGGGGTACCAGAGTGTAAGTGGGATGGTATTTTGATGGAATTAATTAAGGGGGTAACCATGCACGTTTAGTGGCCACGATTCTATCTGGGTGACTGTTGACCGACCGACCAAGTTGAATCACTTCTTTCCCCTCTGAGATAAGGGTTCTATAGAGGGCTTGAGACGCCTCTACATCCAAGAGATAGTGTGTCTCCACATGGTTACTTATATGACCTTATTATAATGTGATACACTCTTTACATCCTTGTTTTGGAATAGATCACAGGAGAAATTCAGGACTTAGCTACACTTCAGAACACCCTTTCTCCCCCAGACAGAAGGTCAAATAGAGTGTACCATACAGAACATGGAGGGCATGCTTCATGCCTGTGTTCTGGATTTTGGTTGTATTTTGGGGGACCACGTACACCTGGTGGAGTTTGAATACGAAAATAGAAATCACTCCACTAATGGAATGGCACAGTTTGAGGCCTTGTAATGGGTGTCCATGAAGCTCACCTCTATGCCTGATAGACCCAAGGATGTCAATACTCGTGGGTCTAGAGTTGGTACGAGCTACCACTGAAAAGATGCATATAATCCAGGATCAGATTTTGACTGCACAAAAAAATAAGAAATCATATGCTGAAAGAAGACGGACCCCCTTGGAGTTTAATGAGGGAGACCGGGTGTTCCTTTGGGTCTCACCCAGACAGGGTTTTTGGAGATGTGGACATGGTGTAAAGTTATCTAAGAGGTTAATCAAACCATTCCAGATCCTTAGAATAATTTGAGATATGGTGTACGACCTAGCTATTCACCCATAGATGCACCGGGTGCATGATGTTTTTCACATGTCACAGCAAAGGAGGTATGTGCATGGCCCCACCCACATCATCGACTGGGGTGACCTGGTCATTGATGATGGGGTGACATTTTTGGAGTTCCCAGTGGAGATAGAGGATCTATAGGAGCGGGTAATTCGAGGATGGTCAATTCCTCTAGTGCATGTTTGGTGGTAGCACTGGGTCCTCTAGAAGAGAACATGGCACCAAGAGGCTCAAATTTGTGTTAAGTACCCCTACTTGTTTGTTTAGAATCGTTTTGGTTTATGAAGACGTGAAGCCGAAAAAGGGGGGGAGTAATGTAATGTGCTAAAATTTCCATGTAATTTTTTTAATATTATATGGAATTAATTTGAGACCAGACTCTTTGATGATACTTCATTCAAAGTCCCAATGATCCTGAAATATAATTTTGAACTTTATTATGTTAATTAATATAAATGTGTGAGAGGGTGTTTCTATCTTGTAAACCGTTGCTCAGATCAAATATATGAGGTCACCCTTAAACTCGGAACACCAAGATTCGTTTAAAAAGGATCTAACATGGACTAGAAAGTGTTGACCAAAAAAGTAGTTTTCATAACTTTTGGTAAAAAATAAAATAAAATATAATGTTATTTTTTTTGAAATCATGGAGTGGTGGATGATAACATAGCAGTGCAGTGATGATGTGGATTATATGTTGTTCATTTATGGACAACGTTTTGTAGTGTAACAATTCATTGATTTAAGCATAACGGATATGTTATTTCATAAATGAAACAACGTAATGACATGACCTTGCAGTGTAACAGAAACACTGCAACATGTATTCATTTAATGGGTTAACATGCTAGGGAGTTGAGAATCAAAGAGTGGAGATGTCTCTAACGAACTGATGGTGAGAAATCCCTCTAGCGACGAATGGAGAACACTAGTAGAATGGTATGGACTTAGACGGATCTTGAAGAATGGGATCAATGTGTGATGAACTACGTCCAACTACTAAATCTTCTTGGATGGACCGCTTCAATGTCCAACTACTTCAAGGTAGGGGTTTATTGTTTTTGAATTAAAATATTCAGTTATTCTTTCTGAAATAATGAATGTGGATCATCCCTCGAACATGTTGATGTTCAGATCCCGTTTTCTTGTCTGAGGGTGTTTTCCAAGGGGGTTTTTCATGTTGATTAACGGTTATTCGACAGAAATATGATCCCAAGACTCCAATGATTTTTTAGACTTTTAACGCATAGAGAGAGGGATAATAAAAAAAGGCTCAATCCCCTCCACTTCGTGTGTTTTTCATGGTCAATAATTCATATTGACGAGAATGGAAATTCAAGGCTTTTTATGGGAAGAAAACACCCTCAAGAGGCCATAGGTGTAAGTGATGTGAATAACGCACCACCGGAGTGGATCTGGATGTCCGTCGAAGAACCCGATGGTGCACATGCACTGATACCCATGGGCAAGTGGCTACGCTCTATGATAATGCACTGGAATGGTTTTTTCACTGACTCAGGTAGTGGAGGCCTGGTAAGAGCCGCTGAATTCCATGTCGTTGGTTGGAAGAGGGTGGACACAGACACTTGGCTGCATCGGTGAACCAGGAACAAAACATCACGCCACGACGTATGCGTCCGGCTATGGTCAACTGACTGTGAAAGAGGTGTTGGCCCCATGGATGACCCGTGGGGTGAGATAGATCAAATGTGGCTTCTATCCATATCCCGTCCAGGAGAAGGTCGGTCAAACTATGGATTATAAAGAATGACGTTGGCCACTACAGTGGTTTGGACCCGCCCCTACGAGCTGGACCCACCCCATTAGGCCAGACCCACCCCATCGGGTCAGGGTGGACCTAGGATAGGTCAGGTCTAGTTTGATATGGTCCGACTTGGTTGGACTAGACCTGGAACAAACATGCCCAATTTTGAAAAAACACCAACATCATTCAAACCGAGCTTTCGATCGACAAGTTGTTTATGGCGTTGGAACCCTCGTGGTGAGGCCAATAATTTTCTATAATCTATGGAGGATTTCATGGAATTTGATATTAGAGGAATAGATTGAGGAGTGGTTCTCCCAGAATCAATCACCCAATGTGCAGAAAACCTATGGTTTAATGAGACCTAAAGACTGCTAACAAGAGACCCTATGATGATCAGCTACTATGGCCGAGTGGGAAGTGGCTTATCTGTAACCCGAGAGGCCCACGATGGGGAGTGGCTCTTTGTGGCATGACAGACACAAGGTACTCGATTGGAAGAGTACCCCAGTATGGCCATGGTGTGAAGCAACTTCTTTGTGACCCTGCATTCCCGCGGTAGGGATCGTCTTCTATGTGACCCAGCTTACCCATGATACTAATCAGGGATGAGTACCACATCAGTCCATGGTTATTGAGAAGCTTATTCTACATGACCCAGAAGTCGCATTGTAGTCATTGAGAATAAGTTCCCTAGTAGCCAATGGTGTTTGATGATGTGACTAATGGTTATATTTTTCTACTCTAGATTATACCTGGCATGAGTTGTCTTGCTTCATGATCATACTTCGTTGTTTTCTTTTGGATTTTTTTGTGGTATTTCCTTGCTGGTTGGGGGTACCTACAGAGTATTTTGTTACTCATCATAAATGGTATTATATTTTTAAATTTTATTTATCTCATTCATGGTTGGTTTATTTCAAAATTACCAAGTGGTAAATGTTATCATTGCAATATCACGTTGTTTTGTGATTGTTAACTTTATATTGGAAGAATCACATCCTTATGAAAATTTCCCATTTTAAATAACATTTAATTTATATATAAACACTCTCATGTGATGAGTATACCTTTTTATTAAACTATATACCCTTTTTTACATATGTTTTGTACATGATAAGTTATTTTTAATTAGGGGAATATGAGAATATTTTTATATTTTACTCAATATAGATATTTGATAAGGGAAATTGTTCATTGATTAAATTGATTATGAAATATATGAGAAATTATTTGTAAAGGCAAAACATGGATGGGTCTTGGTTATAGATAGCCACTTGATGAATTTTTAGTCTCATGAGTTGAATAATTTGTGAAATCAGATCAGTGTTTACTGGATATGTTATAAACCCTCTTATGAATGGTCTTATTGGTAATGGTACCATGTATCTAGGAAATACAGAATCCAATAATTAATAATTTCATTGATTTATATTTTATTATTATGGATCCATGATATTTTAACTTTTAAATTATCTACGTATGTCATTCATTATCAATTTGACAATTAAATAACTATTGTTTCAGTTACATACCTTGCCATCTTAATATACCATATAACACCATATAAATGGATGTTTTCTCATATATTTTCATTTTCATTTTGACCATTCTCATTGATTCATTAGTGATTCTATTATACTTTCCCTTATTGAGAATTTTATATTACCCTTATTATGTTTCTATTCCTTATGAAATGTAGAAAAAACCATTGAATAAACTATCATTGAATGTGTTCATTTAAATTTTATTATGTACCATGTTGAATTTTGCACTTACCAACATAATATGGGTATCAGAAATGAAATCTAGTTTATCAAAACTACTAACTCATTATTCATTTTAGATATTATTCCTTGTAATCAATCCAATTCAATAATGTATAGAATCATCCTTGAGCTTCTAGGGTCAGCGTGTTATTATTGGTATCAATGGATGTTCAATAGAATCCATTAAAAATACATTTAAGAAAACATATATCATAGAACATAAAACTAAGGTTGAAATTAAGAATAATTATAGATTAATATCACTGAATTGTTTTATGGTAGAGACTAAGAGGGTATTCCTAGAAAAAAAATCCCTTTCTAGATAATATAAGTGGACATTGTTCTGGCATAAATGTACCTTGGGTTTAAAAATCTGAAAATTGGTGTTTTTCCTTACTCATTCATAACATGGTATTCAAAAATATTCCTACTGTGCATCTAGTTTTACACACATTTGTGGATACATTTATAATAATTCACATTTTCATTACAAACCATTATTAATGGTTTGACTGTAAATATATACCCAAATAAACCATATTTATTATTGTTAGAAAATCTATACATAAAATTTTCTATTTATGTTATGTTTGATTACCTATTTAAAACTATAAAATTTAAATAATTTTTATATTTAATTTAGTATATTTCACTTTTTAGAAAAATGAACATGGATGGAAGAAGTTTATCAATAATCGTGGCCAATGTTGATGTTTCCCTGATAAGGAAGTCAATATATATATATGGTAATATAATTGAAAATTCTATAGATATATTATTGATGATTAATTACATCAGGAAAAACAACCATTCTCAAATGAATAAACATGTTCCAATATAATGTTATTTGATTATATATCAATTTATGTGACAGATGCCCACATCATTTAGTGGGATTACAGATCCAATAGAATATAATGACTGAACTAAGTATTTGGAGAAGATAATTATGTAATTGTGATGTGGTGAAATGGAAAATGTTAGAAATCTAGTTTATTCTCCCAACAAAATTGCAGATCAATTTTGTAAATTGATCCATAATACCACAAAGTAAGTTGAAATTGAAGTCATGGAAATGAATATTTTAAGGAGACATTATTTCAATCATGAAAAATAAAATGATATGAAGATAATGATTTATAGTCAAATAAAAAAGGGGAATGAATTTTAGGGGAGTATAAAACCACATTCATAAGGTTATGAAGGTATTAAATAGATTTAATATGAAAAGTAGAATGCATTATTGACCATTTATTTTTGGAGATTTAGCTATGTATCTGATGGTTCCTTGTGGATCAAACATTTTCATCCTATTATAGAATTGTTTAATTTGATATCCAGATAGTGAAACAATTATTTAATACATATGGATTCAATTTGATGTAAGATTAAAAAAATTGGAGAGAAATTAATAGATAAATGAAAGAAGGGAGGGATGTATTTTACAATATGTGAGTATTATGGAAAGAATAAATATGGGAATTGCTTGAATAAATTGGGAGTTTGATAAAAGTGCATATAAAAGGATGATTATTGAAATTTTATATAGTGGGATGAAGTAATACTATCCTATTAAGTGTTATAACTTCATGTAAATAGGTAATGTGAAAATAGATGTGCCATGATTTAAGGGAATGCATCTCATTATAATCTATGTTATCATGGTCAAGCATATGTTTTTGACATAATCGATGTGGAATGATTAATGTTCTTCTACATCGAGATCTATGAAGTATGATGTAAAATAATTTTATTGTTTGCATTCTATTGTTACAATTTATAATATATATAAGCATTAGACTACAAAACTATTTCATTAATGATTAGAGGTCATATGTTGAATTGAACTGAGAAATATTATTTAGTAGCGAGTATGTTTTTTAAATACACGGGTAAGGAAAAAATAACCATTAAAATGTTTCAAATGGTCATATAAGGATTCTAGGACAAAGAGATGGATGAAATGAAAAACGTTAACAGGATAAAACTAAATTCATTGAAAATGATTCTAATGTGTTGGGTAATAGTATTTTGGAAGGTTAATTATGTTGTCCATTTATGAAATTCATATGATTCAAATTTTTTTTCTTACAACACTATATGTTGAAAACCATGATAATAGATGGTTTAGAAATAGTTCAAGGAAAAACCAGAAGATAATATTGATCTTATGAAATAGAAAAATATGAATTAATAACATTCCCTTACATTGTTATAGACTAAAATAATTCATCAATTCTTGGAAAATTGTCGTGAAAAAATTATATTGTAATGTTATAATCAGTTTTGACGAATCAATGACCTTTTTCACACTTTTGGATTATGTCATTGTGGTAAAAAACATTATCATCAACAAGTTTACTATCACTGTCCTTCAGAACTTGATAGTTACATTTCATTTCAATGTCCTTATTTTCACTAATTTTCTTCTATGAAATATCAACGTATTGTGGTGACCTTCACATTTCCCTTTATCTCTTACTAAGAATTTGTTTTGATAACCCTATTTATAATGCAGGTTAAAAAATATTTTATTTTTAAATATCAATCACTTGATTACTAAGATCAATTTCAATTGTTTTGACACAATTTATTATTGTGGGGAGAATGTAACACCCCATGACTTGACAAAATTGTCATATTAAAATAATTTTAATTATGTTCCTATATTTATTTATATGAAACCCTAAGGAAATATTAGTATACATGAACATATTAGTATATATTTTATCAAACACAACATTATTATTACCTTTTTCTACAATTAACCTTGAATTTATCATGTGTTACCCAAAAAATTAAATTCTTTGATGGCTTGCATGACACACAATAGTGAGTTTTAATGAAAAATAATATATTTATAAAATTTTATTTTTAATCATATTATGTTAAAACATGACATTAAATTAGATTTTATGAATATTATTATCTAATTTATAAAATAAATGTGGTCTAATTTAATTGATATAAATTAATTATGAATTAATATAAAAACCAATTGAATATAAAGGAAGTGTTTTTTAATAAATAATTTATATACTCCCAAATGCATTTTTTTGTTAAATTAAATTAATTACTAGTAGTGAATGATATTAATTAAATATTTATTGTATAAATCAAATATGTTTTTTCATTCATCCAATATAATTATAATACATATGGTAATTACAAATCCAATTTTATTTATTAGAAGAAATATTTTTCTATGGTTATTTTTTCATAAATTTAATGGATGATTTATTTATAAAAACTCACAATTTTATAAATTTTATATGATAAAATAAACATCATTTTTGAAATTGTAATGTCAAAATTATCATTGGGTGATTTTTTTAACTTTTAATAATGGTTCTGTTATTAATCAATTGTAAAAAATAAATTATTTTTATTGAAAACTGAATTTTATCTTGTATAATTTGTAGTGATAAGTTATCAATTAAATTAAGTTTAATATATAAATAGTAAAATTTTAGAATTATTAATACAATTTATTTTGTTTTTATCCATTTTATATCGAATTTAGATACAAAAACATGATGATGTTTTTAATAGTTTCACCTTATAAAATTGTGTCCCCATCATATCTTCGAGAATAATTTTTAATTAATTTCTACCAATTCTATGATTAGAATTTTGAAAAATCGATTCCATGTTTAGAATTAGAATAATATATTATTTATATTTAGTGACGAATTTTTTTTGACCAATATTATTAATTAAATTAACAAAAATTAATTACAATGATTATGAGAAAATCTATCTTAACAAGAGACGAATCCTTAAACATAATGGCCAAAATTCCTAATAAACTTGTCCAAAAGTCATTTTATGGAAATATTTCATTCATAAACCCCATTTTATCAAATTTTGTTAATTTTTTAAGATAATTATATAAGGGATACCTCTCAAAATCTTTTACCTTTTGTTATTGTCGTGAATGCCTCTCATCCTCAACTATAAACGACAGTCACCCCTCAAACTTATTCACACATCTCAAGACCTTTCGATCTTATAAAACCATAAAAATTATTATATTGAAATATATACCCTCATCTTTGAATCAAAACATTGGGAATATTGAAATTCAAGGAAGTCCATGGGTGTAAAACAATATTAGTTACCCAATAAAGCAATAATGTTCTTCAACAATAACTGTGGTTTTATTTCTTCCTCAAACAGTTTAATTATTATTATAGAATTCACAAGTAATTACATAATTCTATTTAATATACATAGATTTTTTTTATTTTATGTTTATTAACTACACCTAAATACACATACATATATTGGGATATGCAATCCTCATTCATGTGTACGGCGAACTACCACCTCATGAGCAGATTTCATTGAATCTTATATTAACGCCCTTGAAGGATGAAAATAATTATGGATTTATATTTTATTTAAATATATATATATATATAATATTTAAAATAAGTTTTTTATTATATAATTTTAATATGAAAAAAATTTAGGGCTTTCGTTTTATGGGGATACAATAACATCATTTCTGGACATCTGGACAACCACACCCTCAAAGCGGTGTGATTCAATCACACATTATATGGAATTTATTAGGAGTTGTATTAATAATAATATGTTCTATACATAACATATACATGAAACTAAAATTATTATATTAATTTAAATATATCACTTACTTTTTAAAAATGACATAGAAATGGAAGTTGGGTACATGCGTCGGTACGACTTACTATATCCATGAATGATGTATTTCCTTTCTAACCTCCAAATTATATGGATTTATACAAATACTTATATAATGAATGTAAATTATATTAAAATCAACATTCTTCCATATATTCTATTAAATCAAGATATACAAAATATAAAAATAATAAACAAGTTAGAATATATCGGAAAACATTTCATTTATCACCTAAAATGATGTAAATATTGTACGATTGTTAAAAAATAAGAAATATTATATTATAAAAATATAAAATATGATATTATAAAGATTATTATGGTTGTTGAATAATTTAATAATATTAATAAACCCGTTATATAATAGGTTAAATTGATTTCAACCAAAAAAACTGTAAGGTATGGGATTTAGTCTGGATTTACATTCCATTGATATTTATTTTTCAATATGCAAAATTAAAATTTATTTAAAAATAAATTTTGTACCTTAATCATTCAATATCAAGATTTTAAAATGTTAGATTATTTTCTATATTTTAATTTTAAAAATCTCATCTGGTGGGGTTTCACATTGAAATTACTATATGGTAATAGATATATTTCCAATCTTAATTTCATTACTGACTATTTAAATTCTCTTAAAACAATGACTTTTTTATGACCATTTTAAATTAGGCATAAAATTTATTTTATATATAAATAATATAATGTGATGGGTGTAATTATTAAAAAAAATATATTTTAATTTTATATATATTTTTACCTGAAATTTATTTGATTAACTAGGAAATATTGCTAAATTTTTATCTTTTACACAATATAGATATTCAATAAGAAAATGTTTTCATGAATTAAATAGATTATTAAATATGTGAGGAATTATTTGTAAATATATGTCATGTTTTGGGACCATCTATTGTTATCCACTTAATGCATCTGTATTCTCATGAGATGGATCATTTAGTCAATCAGATTTGTGTTTACCAAATTCGTTATAAACCATCTTTTGAAAGGTCAGGATGTTAAAAGTACTATGTACTTAGGAAACATGAATTCAATAATTAATGATTGAATTCATGAATATTTTTTTAATATTTAGAAATATTTTTTATCTTTGAAATTATATTTTTTTAATTTTTTCTTAGTTTATTTATTAATTGACATGTGTTTCAGCTACTGACCATGCCCCATTAATTTTTCTTTATCCCTTTATATAAATGGAATGCATGATTTTTTATTTAACATTCCTAGTTTATTAATGTCATTGATCCATAATTCATCTACTTTACATACCCTTAATGAAAATATGGTATGAACCTTATTTTGTTTTCGTTTCCTGGGATATAATGAAAAAATCACTGAATGATCTTTTATAAAGGTTGTTCATTAATTTTATTAAATATCCTGTTTTATTTTCTACTTTACAATCAAATATGGGTTTTATGTATAAAATATGGTTCACCAAAACATATAAAATTATTAGAACATTGGGATTTGACACTTTTTAACCATGCCAATGTAAGAAATTAATCCACTGACTCTGATATCATGGGTAATGGTGTTATAATGGAGGTGTTTTTCTACAGAGCACAAGATTAATGTCTGTTACCCAAAGAATGAGATGGGTGAAGGTGGATATTGAGTGACAATTTTAGAATCATAAAAATGTAATATAAATCATATTTATTCTTCAATAGCAACATTATGACCATTCACGAGGAGTGGTGATGAAAAATTTATTTCGGTGGTAATCTTTGCGTACACACCAACTTCGATTCATGTTTTCATATGTTAATAAAAGAGAATAAATAAATGTTTTAACGGATTTAAAATAAAATAAAAACCCACTAATTATATTTATGTTATTATAATAATAATTTTATATTTGTTTTATGAATGAATAAATATGAATTATTTTTAAGATCCATTTTATTCCTTTATTGAGACTATAAACATCCTACTGATGAAGGCCTTAGATTCGGGGGATTTAGGTAAAATTATGGTAAAATTGAAATGGGAATTTTAAAGGAATTCATGGACATAAAATTTGGGTAGTATTTCAAGGGAATTTTGAAATATGTGTGGAGAAATGAAAAGGTGGATGCGATCACACTTTTATTTTGGAAGAATATAGACTTTTCAATAGAAATGAATATAAATTTGTATGAGTAGAAGGGAATAAAATTTATTTGAGTTAGGAAATGTAAATTTTAATGAAATTTTGTTATGCCATTATAACCTATATTTTTTCTAGATATTCTACTCATCATGTCAATTTTGTAAAATTCGATTCATCAAAGATTTTTCAGTTTAATAATTAGAAAGCTCAATTAAATAGTAATCATGTTAATTATTTTGTCAATAAAATTATTAGTATAAAAATATGAAAAAATTTAAATTTTTTGATACAAATTCTTATATTTTTATCATAATTAAATTCCTAATTTTATAATATTAAAATTTCAATCAAAACATACAATTTTTTGAAAAATAATTATCTAGGCACTTTTTTTTAATCATTAAAAACACTTAATCATTTCGGGAATGTATTACCCAATAAATTATTTGTATTTTATTTCTATATATGTTTGAAAATAAAATATAATTTTAATAATATAAAAAAAATGATTTTAATTTTTTATAGAAAATAAATTATATTTTCAAAATTATTATTACTATTTTAAAATGACAAAAAATATTTACCCCATTCTTACAAAATAATTATTCTTATAAATAATGTGTCCTTTTTAAACAATTTATACCCATTGATTTTTAATTTAAAATCTAATTCATTTAATTCATTTTCAAAAAATTAATTTTTGAAATAAATATATATTTAATGAATTGTTTTTGAAAATATTTCTTTTATTTTAAAATAAAAAATATAGGTTAATAATTAATAATTTGTTACATTAAAATATATAATATCACATAAATGGAATATATTTTTTCAAGAATAAGGTATTTTATTTATTTGGTGATCCTTATATATTAAGAGCCACATTATTTAAATAAAATAGCATTTTTCATATTAATAGGAATATCAAAATGTTTTAAAAAATTCTAAAAAATCATCTTAAGAAAACATGAAAATGATAAATAAAAAATGAATCTTATTTTTTAAAACTAAACATCTAGAAGTAATAAATATAATCAATATTTAGTCATACATAAAATAATGTTATGAAACATATATTTTTGTGTATAAAATGTACTTTTTTATATCACTTTTCATGTATTTTTTATAATGTGGTTACATTTAGATATACCCAACAATTTAATATATATAATTTTTGTATAATTATTCATGAATTTTCCCATTTTTTAATCTGTTCAAGATACACAAATAGTAATTAATTAATGAAAAGTAATTACTGAAATATTGGGTCGACACAATGAAACAATAATTTAATATTAAATTAAAAGATTTTATTATATTTTTTATAGGTTAAATATTACTACCTAATATTGATATATTAAATATTAATGAATTATTTTAATTCCAAATAAATTATGGAATTAAATTAATATAATTACAAACTAATTTTTATTATATTCGTATATTTCCATTAAATATTATAGTTATTTATCAAGGAACCATTTTTAAATAGTTTTTCATATTTTTCTCTTCATAAAATTAATTAATAATACTTTTGTATTTAAAAAATATATTTTAAATATATTCATGTAGATTAATAAAAATCATCGAATAATAAATATTGGTCAAGATATAAAATTTAATCTATTTATTCTTAAATGAAACTGTTCTTCGGAAATTATTTGTATTCTTTAATGTCACATTTATTATTTTTTTGAAATTTATATTAATATAATCTTGGTAATTGTATTTCATTTCCAATTTCAATTTAAATATGTTTATATAGTTCTCATTTTAAAAATAAATATAACATACCAAACTAAATAGTAGCTACCATGATAAAATAGTTGATTTTACCATGAACCGTTTTTATAATTGTTGTATAATCATTATATAAATATAATTAACTGAAAAATTTTAACTGGTGACTCCATCATATTTTTTTCAATACATAGAAAAATATATTTATGAAAACTTAATTAGTAATTGTTATGAAATATTATTTAATACTCATAATGTATCATTTTTGTATAATAACCTTATTTTTTTATTTCATAAGATTGTATTTTAAATGTAAATTTATCATATTAAATAATTTAATTGTATTTAATAGATTATAAAGTATTAATCATCATTTTAAAATATAATAATATGGTTCACATTATATTTTTTGTAAGAAAATAATCTCAGTGGTTAAATTTTTATCATAGCTAATCATGGTAAAAATGAATATCATAAAGTTAGTTTAATTTCACAAAAAATAACATTAAAAACAAATTATTTAAGATATTTATATTTTTTATAGTAATACAAACACTTTTTATGAAAATTTCCCTCTCGAACATTTATTAAAATTAAGAAATTATACACTTACACTAAACATACGACATAATTCCATGGAACTTCCTTCTTTTTCATATATTAAATGATCTAACATAGAAAAAATTCAATAAATAATTACCCATTTAAGCTCTATTATTATCTTTTTAAATTTTTATAATCTTCAGGATAAAATTATATGTCCCAAATCCTCCATTTCCATGGGGAATTTCAATAGAATACACAACTCTCAATGTGAGTATTATTCACTCCTTAACATTCTATTATCTATTTTTCTCATAAAATCTCATCAAAAATAATTATAGCCAAAATAATATAACTGGAAAGTTATAATATTTTATACTAAAATAATTTTTTATTCATGGTAAATATATTTTTTATTCTATCTCAACTATTATAAAAATGAAAATTTTTCTAATGTTACATAGAGACTATGGTCTCTATGATTGACAAACACCTTTTTCATCCCAACATTTTTTTTTTATTTTTATAAGAAAGTATGTAATGTCCCATGTTTTTGGACCAGGCTAAAATATTGATGTTTTTAAACTTTTCATTTACTAAACTGTTCAATTTTAAAACCATGTTTTAGAAATAGGTTTTGTGAGTTGGGTTATTTTATTGTGTTGATAACAGACTTGGGTAAATGGTCATGGAGTTTCCCGAATCGTAGGATAAGTTTCGAGAGAACTAGATTAGACAGGGATGTTCACACAGGCTGACATGGTTTGTCAAAATCATGTGAGTTATCCATGTATAATAAACTAGGTGTCTAGTAGTGGATTCATGGTCTGCACACAGTCTATTAGAAAGCATAATTTAAACCATATTGGCTACCCAGTTTTGAGTTTTAGGTCAAATCAATTAAATTAAATTTGTCTTTGAATGGAATTTAATTAAACGAGTTGTCTGAGTTTTCTTTTAATTAAATTCAAGGAAAATAAAAAATTAATTAATTAATGTGAAATTGAGGATTTACATAATTAAATTCATGGTTAATAAGAATTTAATTAGTCATTGAGAAATGTTGGATTATTATTTAATTATAACTCGGTTGAGGGAATTTAATTAAACAATGTTGATGAGTTGGAGTTTTTAATTTGATTAAATTTTGTTCTGAAAATTTAAATAAATAACATGAATTTGATAAATTATTTAATTAAATTCTATTGGTAAAAATTAATTAAAAAATGAAGAATGATTTGTTGCAGTTTTTAATTAAATTATATTGATATAATATATACAAATAATAATTTGTTGTAATTTATATTTATATAAATTTGGCTATAAAATAATTTAATTAAATGATCTATTAAATCTAGTTTTGGAGTTTTATCTAATTAAATCCCAAGTTAAGATGAATTTAATTATTTTATGAAAAATGAGGGTTTTGTTTATTTAAAATGTGTTAAGATAATTTAATTAAGGAATGATGTGTTGGAATTTTTTTTTAAATAATTTCGTTGGATATGAATTTAATTAAATGATGTGTTAAATGTCAAGTAGTGGATTTATCTAATTAAATTCAATGTTAAAGAGAATTTAATTATTTGATAAAAATGGTTATTTATTTAATTAAATTGTATTGAGATAATTCAATTAAATAATGATGTGTTACAGATTTTATTTATTAAATTAATTGGAGAATAATTTAAATAAAATGTGGAGTTAGTATTTTATCTAATTAAATTCAAGGATAAGATGAATTAAATTGTTTTAGGAGAGATAGGGGTTTTATTTAATTAAATTTTATTGAGAGAATTTAATTAAATTTTGATGTGTTAGAGATTTTATTTAATTAAATTCATTGGAAAATAATTTAAATAAATAATGTGATAAATGTGGAGTTGGAGTTTTATCTAATTTTATTCAAGGTTTGGATGAATATAATTATTTGATGAAAAATGTGGGTTTTATATATTTATGTTTTATTGAAAGAATTTAATTAAATAATGACAGGATATTGAATTAATTTAACTAAACTACTTGTAGAAGAATTTAATTAAATGATGTGTAATATGGGAGTTTTGGGTTTTATCAAAGAATCCTTTTATTAAATAATAATAATAATAATTGTTATTATTTTGACCTTTTAATTTAATTAAATTGTGGTTGGTAATTTTAATTAAATGAGGCGATATGGAGAATAATTGTAATTAAATTAAGTTAAATGGAATTTAATTAAATTATGGGAAGTGTGGGGTTTATTTAATTAAAATTATTGCAATTAATTTAACTAATTGATGTTTTAATGATGAGTTTTGAGATTTATCAAAGAATGATTTTATTAAATGATGATAATTTTTGTGGATATTATAATGGTGGTTTTTATTAATTAAATTGAGGTTGAGGAATTTAATTAAACAAGTTTATTTGGATATTTTTATTGAATTAAATTGAATTAAATGGAATTTTATAAAATGATGTGAAAGGGGGGGTATTATTTAATTAAATTCATGTTTACGAAAAATTTAATTAATTGATGTGAAATGGGGTTTTTAAGTAACTTAAATTGAAAATTTATAGAGTTTAATTACATATCGTGAGTTTTAGAATTCATTTAATTAAATTTGGTTGAGGAGAATTTAATTAAATAACGTAAAAACGAGAGCATTGAATTTATCAAAGAGGTATAATTTTAATGGGTGATAATAATAATAAAATCGTTATTCTTATTATTATTATATTAATTATTATATATAAAATTAGAATTTTAATTTACATACGAGGGAAATAAAGAGGGATGGGCACCTCGCCCTCCTCAAACAGGGGCACGACACACCAACGGTTCATCACCCATGGGTGGCACACCACCCCCCTCTTTGGCACCCTCACCGTATTACTATCTTCTCATGAGGTCTTCACAGAAGTTGGATGTATCATCAAGTTATGTCATTCCCCATATGTTTCATTCTTCATACTGGCCATCCTGGTTGTCTTTTTCTCGGATTCCATTAGGCTGAAATCATAGTTTGGGGATTAACCCAGATTTCTTGTGTCTTCTAATCCTAGGTGGTGTAGAAGATGACTCAGGAACAGTTGGGTTGTACATCAACAACTGCTACGTAAGGTATGGTTGTTCGACTTGATTTGTTTCACCGCCATGGTTTTTGGGTAAGGCTTTAAACCCAATAATTGGTTTCTCACCCTTTAAAATGGATGCTTAAGGTTTAGTTGAGTTGTTTTGAATTAATTAGAGGTGTGTTGGTCGTCTCGAAACTAATTTTGGGTTCCAGTTATCATTGTATAGTGATGTGACCAATTATTATTACATGCAAACAATATTGTGGAAGTGCGTGTGTGGGAGCACATTACAATTTATGTTACAAAGCATTGTCCCAACCAATTCCTTGAGTTAAGGTCCTCAACATTTATTTTTTTAGAAAAATTCAGTTTTTGTTAATCTTCTTATTTTGATAAATTTGACTTCAATATTGGAGAAAATTTCATATTTGTGAAAAATGATATGTTAGATTATAATATCACATTTTTATAATAAAACCCCTCCAATTAAGGTGTTCTCCCTTCAATATAAAAAAATAATTTTTAGATTGATATATTCTTTTATCTTTCTTATATATGTTTTTCTATTGTCAACCTTACATATTGACACACTTGGGTTAAGTGGTAATTATGAGTATTCAGCGGGATAAGTTGTGATAATTAATTGTTAATTAATTATGTGCTTTGAAAATATAATTGAGATAACAATAATTGAGTGATTAATTATGAGATATTTAATTTTTTTAGATGAGATAATTTGTTAGAACTTAATTTCGTTCTTTGAGATGATAATTAATAGGATGATAAATTATGAGATATTAAATTAGTTACGATGAGATAATTAATTATGAATTAATTATGTGCTTTGAGATAACAATTTTTGGGGGATTAATTATGAGATATTAAATTCATTAGGTTGATATAATAATTTAATAATTAATTATGCATTTTGAGATGAAAATTAATCAGATGATTATATATGAGATATTAAATTGGATATGTTGATATAATTAATTATGAATTAATTATATTCATTGAGATGATAATTAATTGGAATATTAATTATGATATATTTAATTGGTTAAGTTGAGATAATTATTTATGAATTAATTATTTGTTATGAGATATTAATATAAAAAATTAATCAGGTGATTAATTATGAGATCATTATTTGGGGAAAATATAAGATAATTTTTTTGTGAGTTAATTACGTGATATAGAGACGATTTCCCAAAGATAGTTAATTTATGAATTAATTATGTTCTATTGAAATGGTTGCCTTGTGACTTGTTAATTATTGAATTAAATAGAGTAATTGTTGTGATAAGTTAATTATTGAGTTAATTAAATGACTTGTTATGTCTAACTAATTTTTGAATTAGTAATGAGATTGATGAGGATAATTAATTGATTAATTAATTATATTATGATGTGGATAATTGTAAAAAGGAAATTCATGGGTGCGTGAGTATGGAATGGTAACATGGAAATTAATGGGTTCTTGGTTATGGAATGATAAAATGGAAATCCATGAGTGTACGAGTATGGAATGGTAACATTGTCATTTGTGGCGCCTGAGTGTGGAATGGTAACATATAAAATCATGGGTGCGGGAGTATGGAATGGTAACGTGGAAATTCATGGGTGTGTGATTATGTAATGGTAACATGGTAATTCATGGTGTGTGAGTATGGAATGGTAACATGGACATTCATGGGTGTGTCAGTATGGAATGGTAACATGGACATTCATGGGGGTATGAGTAGGGAATGGTAACATGGGCATTCATGATGTGTGAGTATTACATGGTAATATGGACATTAATGGGTACATGGGTATTTAATGGTAGCATGGGAATTATTGGGTGTGTGAGAATGGAATGATAACATAGACATGTAAGTGAGTGTAAGTTATAGAATAATAACATCATTCATATGGGAGAAATATGGGAATGGAAACATTAAAATTTTTGTGTGTGGTTAAACAAAGAAGATTAAATTATGTGATAAATAGTTCATTATATATTATTTGTATATATTATTTTTTTTAGAAACTTATTCCAGGAATGATCCAATGTAGGTATCTCCTTCAGGTGTCCCATTGGAGCCGGGACGAGTTGTTGGTTATTTATACAATTTTATAATTTCTTCGATATACTTGCACACTTTTTAATTGTATTTAATTTTCTAGATTGAAGTAGACTCTGGTTGTAACAACCCAGGTATTTATAGAATATTTTTTTAATTTCTATTCATATTTATGAATAAGATATTATTTTCTACATTAAAGGTGATTCTTTTTCAGATAGCTTATCAACACGCAACAATGAGTTTCCCTGAACAATTATGTTGCACACAACTTTGAGTTATACCGAAAAACAATATAATATAATTATTATTTCAAATGGTAGTTAACTCCTAGATGTTTTATTAGTGAAAATTAATATAACTAACTACAATATTATTATACATGTTTGTTGGATATATTTACATATATCCAACAAATTTTGGAGGGTTAAAAAAATTGAATTCTATTTTAAGCATGAAATACTCTAATACTTTTAAAATGTTGTTTTACCACCTTTCGATGATGAACCTTTTTAATATTTTTTTGACACCTTTATATATATTATTTTAAAAAATGTCATCTTTATAAGCAGAACAGAAAAATTTACATAGGAATTGTTTTTTAATTTTCTGATAAAGTTCATTTTTTATTGAATAATGAAAAATACATCATTTTAGGGGAAAATGCCTTTTCATATAATTTCTTTATATAGATATATTATAATTTTAATTGATTTTAGAGTATAATTTGATATTATTTTTATCATTTAATCCGATTTTTGTCATTTTATGTAATTTAAATTTTATATTGGACCTAAACACATGTTAATCTTGTGGTAGTTATTAATTCTTAAAAACCTTCATTTTGGTTTTGACAAAAGGAATTAATTTTAAATTAATTAATAAAAATTATGTGTTTTGAATTTAGAAAAATGGATTCCACAATTGGAATAATATGGTCCAAATTGTGTGTGTTGACACCTTTTATTTTCATACATTATGAATATTGACATTAGTAATTATTTTATTTACCATGGTTAAAGAGTTAATCTAGTTAATTAGGTTTAAAAAATATTATAATACTATTAAACTACAATAACACAAGTCATAATACAATTATTTCATACATTAATTACCTTGGGAATCTTTGAGTCGATTTTTGGGACTCCATGAAGCCACTTGGATATGAAAATGACATTTTATAAGAATTATTTTAATGTAATGAGAAATATAACACAAACATGTACCCTTTACAAAAACAATTATTATATAGGGTTATATAAGTGATCTATTAGACTATAAGTATTAATTATAAATATAAAAACACTCCCTATATAATAATTTTTAATTTATAATTTTTAAACATTAAATAAATAAATTTAATTATGACACAATGAGGACACAGTGATTGCTTAATTAATAATGGATTCATTAATTTTTTTTATAAAAGTAAAAAACTTAATTAAGTTATTTTTATGTAATACACGAATTTTATGGATTAAATTGACTTATTAGGTTTGAGTTAATGTCTTTGTTTCCAAGGAATCCAGTTTTTATAAATTTTTAAAAAATCAAGTATGTATAGTGTCCAAAATTGACATAAATCATAACATGAAATATAATATAGTCTTTTAAATGATATTAATTTTTATAAAATATAATATTTGTCCAAATGGTTATGATAAGTCTAAAATTTTATTAATGACTCTTTCATTAGACATTTTTAGGTTTTGGTAACTATTTTGATTCTCAATGTGTTAAATGGTTGATAAAATGGTAAGAGTAAAAACGGTTAAATCAAAATGATAATGGTCAAAAAATATTGAAAACCAATAAATTTATTATTGGATGATTTTATGTCTACAGATATTCATTATATATTCAAACTAAATGAACTTATACTCATTTTCATTAAAAAAGAATTTATAATTAATTAATATTTCTAGACATTCCTAAAGTGCCCCTCCTCCCTCTTATAAAAGGCCACCACCTCTACCCATTTAATCACACATCTCAATCCACTTAAATCATTGAAATTATTTCCAAATAAGCTCCCTATATCACAAAATTTCTCCTAGAAGACATATCTTGGGAATAAGGAAATTCATGAATGTCTTTTTTCTCATATCAAAAGATGTTACCCGATTTAGAGGTAATGTCTTCTCTCATGTTACATTCTTTTATATTCCTTCTCAACTCCCTATATAATTATTATTATATAATTACAAAACTAAAAAATTATCCTCAATATACTATGATATTACTATGAAAATTATTCTAACTACACTTATATACACATCTATTTAACAGGTACGAACATGCTGTTTTTGTGTACGGAAAACTCTTGCCTCACGAAATGATGATTGTTGGATTTCCCCCAACAACCTCACATGGTGTCTATTATGATGGAACCGTGTTTAAATTATATATATATATATATATTTATATTTTCCATATTAATTTTTTATTTTTCATTTACATCATACCATTATTCTTTCCATAATGTGTAAATATGAAAATTTAATTTTAGGGAGTGTAGAATACCGCCCCCCACAAAGTGATATGACTCATTAAATCCATACATGGAATTTATAAAGGATGGTGTTAATTAAAATATTTAACATATATAAAATATCATATTTTATGGTATTTATAATATACCTCGGTATCATTTAGTTTTTATTCATTTAAATATGAAAAAGAAATAAAGGTAACGTTCATGAGTATGTACGACTTACCATCTCCCAGAATGATGCATTTCATTTCTTTTCTCGAAATATTATAGACTATTCTAAATACATATATAAATTATATATATGATATTTAAGTCATGAATAATATTATGTCGATTATTTACTTTTGAGTCAGTGTACTATTTAAATCAAAACAAGTTAATTTTCAACTCAAGTACTGAATATCGTCAAAACGACCGATTTAATCATAAATAATTGAGTAATTTTTATAAAATGATGATAAATAAAATAAAACGAATATTAAAATTGAAAAAGGTTATGAATCAAGTATAATTTAAATTTTTTGTTATTCATGAATATAAAGAATGAACGAGACACGTCAGACACTAGGTAATTGATCTATTCAACTTCCTCTATTAGTCAAAGACTTCCTTTACGTTATGTATTTTAATTTCCATTTTATTATGTTGGGATATGTTATTATATATCTTTATTGATGTAAATATTATATCCAAGTGACTATATACACTTTTCTCTCCCATTAACAAATTTTATGAATTATTAAGTGACACTGTTATGCTTCTGAATTTTCGTAAGGGAATTTCTAAACTGCATTAACACTCATTGGGTTTTACGCATACACAATTGATTATATTATGCCAATATTATGTGTGGAATAACATTTTATTTATTTATGTTTTAATTTTAAATTCCATTTTTGTGGGTATACTTTTGAAACAAATATCACTCCATTTTTAAATTCTTACATCATTTATACGAACTTTGTAACGAAAATCTTAGCCCGATCTCAATTCATTGAGATAAATATCCATGTCATTGGTTTAGTTTTTCCACAAATATGTGTGAATTACCTATGATTTTTTACACTTAATATCAACTTATATTGGGTGTATTTATATATTTCACACAAAATTATGTCATTTATTTATCCTTAATCTAATGATATGATATTTGTAAGGGACTACATCTCAATCTCATTTATTTAAGGCATATCTATATATTGTGCACATTTAATATCATATAAAGTGTATATATAACCATTTTGGATTTTTAGATCATGAAACTATATATTTTAATGATCTTTAATATTTCATTAGATTTTATTGATTAATTATTTTTATTCAAGTGTTTCTCAAGAGTTACGAGATTCTTTAACTGAAAAATCACTAAAAATGATTTAATGATTTATTTTTCTAAATATTTCTCGTTAATTTATTGGAATTAAAAATAGTTATAAGGATTTATTCATATGTACATATATGTTTTAAAATTATAATTCTTGAATTTCATTTAAAAGTTTCAAAGTGGTGTGGGACACTTTGATTCAAAAATATCCTTATTAAATGTTTTAAATGGTTTTGGAAATGGATGGAATATTTCAATATCTTGAATCGATTTATTGTGAATGATGATTTTAATTTATATAAATTAAATATTTTATGTGTTATGATTATGTAATGGTACCTGGAAATTTGATGGGTGGTTATGTGATGAACCAAATATGAGTAGTTCCGTGATAAACCCGGGGGTGAGCTCAAGATAGCTATTCAATGCATTGAGTAATGTGACCGAGGAAAATGTTAATGTTTCTAAAAATATATTTAGGGTTTTTACTATGATGGGTATTCCAAATGTATCTCCCTATGTAGCTGTGAAAGCTAAAATGTAAGTATGATATGGATGCAACATGTTACTTTTATGATTTATGATTTCTTAGTGTTATTCCTAAATTTTAAGATTTCATGAGGTATGTTAAAGAGATTATGTTTTAGTATTGAAATGTAATATTTCATTTATTTGTATATATTCATGGAATAATGTTTTGTTCCCTTATTTTATATCCTTTAATGATTTTTTTATGCTCATCCTATGTTTTTGAAATTCCTTTCACAGGTTATAAGGATGGGTAAGATAATAAAATAATTTAGGAAGATTTTTAATGAGAAAATAATTGTTGTTTTATATAAAGAGTTTATTTATTGTGAAAAATTTGGTTAGATTAGAAGTGTATAATTTTTAATAATTGAGATTTAATTTAATATTTATGACCTAATTCTCTAAAACTGTAATCCTGAAAATATCCTCAATGCGAATTTTTGACTAAACTCAAGAATATGTAATTTTTTCGTATGGGGCCCTATAGTTGGTGTTAGAGGGGGGTTTATATAACATTAGAGGTTCAGGTGTTATCTTGGAGTAGGTAAAGAATAGCATATAACCAATTGGGTTATTACAATATATAAAAATTTGGGAGGTTATGGTAAAACACTTTTATTGGATAAAAACCTGAAAAATACAGATAAAAGGACATTGATGGATTAAGGTGATATAAATGTTTTTATTTTATATTTACGTTATATAGGATTATTTTTTAATAATAATTATTTGGTTCATGTTAATGTATTGATTCATTTTAGTAGATTAATGATCATTGGTCAATATAGAAGGAAAAATGTCTTTCACAACATTATGATCCCTCCCACACGATTTGATCATCACTATTATGGAAAAATCCTATTTAAATGATTTTGATAACTTCTTGAGTACTCAAATCACATGTAAGAAATTGTTTTAGTTATCCAACACCTACTCATTTCTAAAAAAAATTCATGGGTCATGTTATCTTTTTCATATGATTTAAAGATCTCAACTTTTCCAACTCTATTTAAAAGTGAAATTACATTAGTGCAATGAACATTTTCTTTTTCAAAGTAGGAATACATGATGAATGTGAAATGGAGCATCTTGATAATTGTGATATTAGGATTCACGATATGATTTATTTTCTTATCTATAAATAATGATGCATCTTTGGATTGTTATTTACAATTGATGAGGATATTTGATCTGTAATAATTATTTATTAAGAAATAAGGTGGAAATGCATAGTTAATAGATTTTGATGAACACTTACTGAGTAAGAAGTATACATATAATGGATTCAAGTGTTAGGGTAGTTTGTAGGATGGTGAAACTTTTAATATAATTAAGGATTTTTTGATTATGGGATTACTTTGGAAGACTTTTTCTAGTATGTGTAACCTTGATTTTTGATATGTTAAAATGTTATTCGAGGAAGAATTATGTTATCATATGTGGTCAAAATAAATGACCTTAGGTGTTCATATAATCATTTTTTTCAGGTGATTTATGATTATTACATTTTGGGATGAAAAAATGAATGGTAATAGAAAACCATTGAGGATAAATTAGCTTATGTTCATTTTTGTGGAATTTTCCTTATTTTTTTTGAATGTTATAAGATTGATATGAATTTAAAAGGACAACCCACAGGATGGGTGAAAACATGTTGCATCCAAAAATGTCATGGGAATCTAACCCACAACCGAAGGGAGATAAGGGTGCGTCACCTACCACTGGCCAACATGATGTCCCTATCTATTATGACTTATTCTATATAGTTAAATTATTTAATGGATTAGGAATAAGATGATTTTGGGAACCTAGGTTTTATCATATGGATATCTTTATTATATTAAAATGATTTTTTAATTAAGTGATAAATGTTTTTTTGATGATATTCTGTATTTTAGGAACACTATATTCCTATGGAAAATAGAATACTATGGGACTTCATTTGTGGAGTAATCATTGAATTTTATTTTGAAAGAATGTATGTTTTTATTGTGGACATATAGATATTTTGGGTTATATGTGGAAGTGAATAACCTATCATGGATAAAATGTGATGAGGTTAATTACTTGTTAGTATAAGAATTTAATAGTAGTAAATGTTATTTGGAGATAAATTTTATGATTTATCATGTAAGACAATGTGTTCAAATCCTTATGAATTATGGGTTTCTATCCTAGTTTGGATTATTATAAGGAATGTTAAGGACATTTATTTATTTAATAGTCATTGTGGAACATTGGGCATTGATTGTTGATTTTTTTAGTTTAAAGGATTACTATTTTTGGGGTATTATTTTATCTTGTACTAACCATTTTTGTTTTGGTTAATGTATAAAGACATAGGAAATAAATAGTTCATCATTAGATGGTTAACATTATCCAAATAATGTTTTCTATCACTCTATATCTAATAATTATAACCAGTTTCTCTAACATATCCATGTTTTCCGATATGGAATCCTAGTATGTGTTATCTATGTTATACTTTTTTATGTCTTTTTCTTTCTTTTAAAGTCCAAATATTTTTTACTCTTCTTCTGATATGGGACTTTTAATTATGCTTTTGAGCCCAATTTTAAAAATTCTAGGATGCAATTTCTTAATAGGGGATGGATGTAACGACCCATGTATTTATAGAATAATTTTTTTCATTTATATTAATATTTTTGAATAATATATTATTTTTACAATAAGGGGGTTTCTTTTTTTGATATTGTACTAAACATGCAACAACGGGATTATTTGAACTCTTACATTAAACACAACATTGAGTTATACCAAAAAATAATATAGTAATATTATTATTTTAAATTGTAGTTAATGCTTAGCCATTTTATTGGTGAAAATTAATAGAAATAACGACAATATCATTATACATTTTTTTAATACCTTTACATTTATCCAATAGATTTTAGAGACATAAAATAAAATTGAATCATATTTTAAGCATGAAATACTCTAATATTTTTAAAAGGTTGTTTTACCGCATTTTGATGAAGAACCCTTTTTAATCTATTTTTTGGCACCATTATATGTTATATTTTAAAAAATAAACTTCTTATTTGGAATAATAACATCAAAATTTACATCGGATAGATTTTTTGTAATTTTCATGATAATGTTCATTTTTTAATGAACAATGAAAAATTACTCTTTTTACGTGTTAACCTTTTTTTACGTAACTTATTTATATAGTTAGATTGTAATTTTAATTTGTTTTAAAGTTTAATTGAATTATATTTTCATAATGTAATCAAATTTTGGTCATTAGGAGTAATTTCACTTGTAAATTGGACATAAACACATGTTAATATTGTGACCGTTATTACATCTTAAACCCCCGATTTTTGGTTATGACAATGGGAATTAAGTTTAAATTAATTACTCAAACTTGAATGTTTTGAATTTAAAAAAATTTATTCCAATTTAGAATCATAAGTTCCAAATATTTTTAATAGGTAGCTTTTATTTTTGGAAATTTTGAATAGTAACTTCCATAATTATTTTATTTACCATTGTTAAAGGGTAAATCTAGTAAATTACTATAAAAAATTTATAATAATATTAAACTACAAAAACACATGTCCTAATCCTATTGAATGAGATATTTTTAAAAATGGAAATCCTTTGGTATATTTTGGGACCCCATGATGCCACATGGATGTGACAATGAAATTTTATTAGAATTAATTTATTGTAATGAAAAATATAACGTAAACATGTATCTTTTACCAAAATATTTTTTAGGTGGTTATATTGGTGAGATATTCAATTAAAAATATTCATTATAATTATATAAATATTTACTATATCATGATATTTTTTTTTAATTTTTAGAAATTAAATAAATAAATTTAATTATGACACAATGATGATGGAGTGATGGATTCCATAATAAAGGATTAAAATAAATGATATTATAAATGTTAAAATAATGTTAATATAGTTATTTTGATGTCATTAATGTGTTTTTTATATTCTATTGACATTTTATTTTTGAGTTAATTCTTTTGGATTGAAGAAATCAGGTTGTTATAAAATTTTAGAAAAGTCCATTATGAATAGTATCCAAAATTGATGAAATTCATAACATAAAATATAAAATAGTTTATTAAATGATATTAAATTACTAAAAATGTAAGATTCATCCAAAAGGTTATGATAAGTATGAGATTTTATTAATGAATTTTAATTGGACATTTTCCCAGTTTTGGTAACTATTTTGATTCTCAATGTGTTAAATGGTTGATAAAACGGTAAGAGTAAAAATGGGTTAAATCAAAAATATAAATATTAAAAAAATATCCAATATCTATATAATCATTATTGTAATATTTTATTTCAACTTATATTTAATTTATCTTCTAACTAACTAAATTTGTTCAAAATTTTAATTGAGATAGAATTTAAAATATATTAATATTTCAATACTTTCCTAAAGTGCCCATCCTCCCTCCTATAAAAGGCCACCACATCTACACATATAATCACAAATCGAAATCACATTTTCCATCTATATTATCTTCAAATAATATCCCCACATCACTCCCCTTATCCTAGAAGACTTATATTGGGCATAAGGGAATTCAAGAAAGCCTTTTGTCTCATATCAAAAGAAGTAACCCGATTTAGAGGTAACATCATCTCACAATTTACATTCTATTATTTTCCTTCTCCACTCACAATTATCTTATTATTAATTGATTACATAAAAATATTATTCAAAACATACTAGTATGTTTTTATGGTAACTAGTCGAACAAAACATACACACAACTCCATCTAAGGGATAAAAAAATATTGATTTTTTGTACGACGAAGTGATGGCTCACGAAACGATGGTTGTATGATTTTCCACTACCACATATCATGGTGCCCATTATGATGGAACTGTATTTATATGTGATATATATTATATTTATATTTTCTCTATGCTTATGTATTTTTTATTTACAGAATGCCTTTATTATTTCTTTCATGTGTAAATACGGTACTTTCATTTTAGAAAGTCCGTACTACTTCCCCCTCAAAGTGATATGACACGTTAATTACATGCATGGAATGTATAAAGTATAGAATTAATTAACATATGTAACATGTATAAAATATAGTAATATACTGTAATTTTAATATACCACTGTATCATTATGTTTTCATTTCTTTAAATGTGAAAAAGAAATGAAAGGTGTGTTCCTGTGTTCGTATGACATACTATGTCCATGAACAGTGCATTTAATTTCATTTATAAAAATGTTATGGAATATTATAAATAAATATATAATAGATATATATGATATTTAAATCATGAATAATATTTTTTAGATGATTTAATTTTTACTACATTTTTTATATCAAAATAAGTCCAATTTCAAATCAAGTACCGAATATCGACAAAATGACCAATATAAACTTAAGAAATTATGTAATTTTTTATTTGAGGATAAGTAATATAAAATGAATAATAAACATGTAAAAGGTTATGAATAAAGTAGAAATTAACCTATGTTTATTATTCAGGAATATGAAGAACAAAGGAGACATGTGAGAGTCAAGGTAAGGGAACCTTTCACCTTCCTCTTTTAGTCAAAGACTTCTTTTATGTTATGTATTTTAATTTCGATTTTATTATGATGGGATATGTTTTTTATATCCATATTGATTTAAATATTATTTCCAAGTGAGGATACACCATTTTATATCTCATCAACTCATTTTAAAAAATTTTAAGTGACGTTGTTTGGCTGCCAAATTTATGTAAGGGAATTTCAAAACTCAATTTCTACTCATTGGATTTTATGAAAACAACATTGATTATATTATGACATGATTATGTGTATAATAACTGTGTATTTATTTACATTTTAATTTTTTTACTTTCCTTTGTGTGGATATAATTTTTCAACCCATAGTCACCCCTCTGATAGATTCTTACATCATTTATATGATCTTTGTAAGAGAAATCTTATCTCAATATCTATTCAGTGAGTTAAATATACATCTCATTGGTTTTGTTTTCCAATGAATATGTGAAAATGACCACTGATTGTTTTACACTTAATATCCACTTATATTAGGTTTATTTATATTTTCACCGTTAATTATGTCATTGATTTATCTTAAATTTAATGATACGATTTTTGTAAGGGACTACATCTCAATATCATTTCATTAAGGCATATCTCGATATTGTGCACCTTTAATTTCTTATACGATGTATATAAAACCCTTTTGGAATTTTATATCATGAATTCCTATAATTTTCGGATATTTTAAGTTTCATTTTAATTTATTCTTTAATTATTTGTATTCACGTGTCTCTCAAGTGTTATGAGACCCTTTAACTGAAACATCATTTTAAATTTTTTAAATATTTATTGTCCTTAATATTTCTCATAAATATCCATTTTTGAAAAAAGGTTTTAATATTTTATTTATATGAAAAAACACGTTTTAAAATTTTAATTCTTGAATTTCTTTTAAATTTTTCAATGTGGTATGGGAGACATTAATTCGAAAATCTATTTATTAAATGTTTTAAATCGTTTGGGAAATTAATTGAATCATTTAATGTCTTGAATTGATTTATTACGATTGGTGAGTGAAATATTGATAATTTAAATCTTTTATGTGTTTATATAATGTAATGGTATTTCGACATTTGATGGGTGGTTACATGATAAACCAAATACAAGTGGTTCCTTGATAAACCTAGGGAGGGTGATCCTGAGATATATCTCTAATGAATTGGGTAATGTGAAGTAAGTAAACATTAAGGTTTCTCCTAAGATATTTACGAAATATACTGTGATGAGTATTCCAAACAAAACTCCCTTTGTTGTTGTGAAATCTACAATGTAAGTATGATATGCATTCCTCAAGTTACATTTATGATTTATGATCTATATGTGTTACTCATAAATATTATGATTTAATGAGGTATGTTAATGAGATTATGTTTTATGATTTAAAAGTATGATTTCATTGATTTGTATGTATTCATGGACTAAATTATTCTTCCCTTATTTTATAACCCCTACTAATATTTTTATTCTCATCCCATTATTTTGAAATGTTTTAACAGGTTATATGAATGGGCAAGAAAAAAAAATTAGGATGATTTTTATCAATAAAAGAATTGGTTTTTTATTTAAGGATTTTTATTCATGTGAAAAAAATTATTTATATTAGAAGTGTCTACTTTGTAATAATTGACATGTAATGTAATAGTTATGGCCTAAATCATTAAAAATATAAACATAAAAATATCCTAAATGTGAATTCATGAATTACCACAAGATTATGTAATGTTTAAGGATGGGGCCTTACACCGGTGTTCATAGCCTACTGATATTTATATCTCACAACCTGTTTGGGATGTCATTTCACTAGGATACCCAAGTACACATTTTTTAAAAGAATGTGGGCTCTTACTTGAGGCTATGTACATGTACTTGGGAGTTAAAGGAAAAGGGCCAAGCTGGAGCTCAAGATTCTTGTGGATATTTCCCTTGCATCTTTGAGTCTATTCCTTACTTATGTATTTACATTTAAAGAATGTTGTTTTGTTTACTAATTTCAGATATATATAACCATGACATGCATGCATTGTATTAACTAGTGTTGGACACTTTCATTATTAAGTTGACTATTTCTTTATCTCTTCTTATGTTATTTTCTGAGTTTATTAACAATTTATACTTTTTACTCTATATATGAGGGTATAACCTCCCCACTAACTAACCATAGACCCTCTCTGATAGTTAGCAGCCTCAGGCGTACGAGGAGATGTGCTTGAGGTCTTTTGGCGGATAGTCCCTATAGTAGTTTTAGGGTAAGCAGACTAGGATGTTACAATGTATTAAATGAATAAATTATATATATATATATGATGAAATTATGATATTGAAAAGATAAATCATCCTCCATCATCTTATCATTCCCCACATTGAAATCTGAAAATTTCATGTGTGCGTCTGTGTAGAGAACCTCCACGATATAAGACATGCCAAATTTTTCATCACTAAATTAATTTATGTTCATGAAGACATATTTTATGGATAAATATTATATTTATGGAATGATTGATATTTTCGAAATATAAATTCATCATTAAATTGATAAAATCAACAATGATTTTCAATTTTAAATTTATTCTATTAAGATGAACATACTAACAGGAAGACAATTTCATAATTATAACTAATAACTTCTTATCATATCTCAATCATTCAAAAAATATCAATTCTGACTTATATATTTATTAAAATATAAATAATATAAATCATTTATGATATTATTATATTATAGTTAATTGATATTCATGATCAACCATTTATTTTAACATTTCCTTGTTTGGGATTCATAACAGCCAACATGAACAATGCTATAAATGTTTATCATGTATGGTAATAGAAATTTATATACTACAATAGTATGACACATATATATATACAGAATATTTTATTTTGTAATGTTTATATTAATATTTATATTATTTTAAATATATAATTTTTTGTTCTTTAAAAAGTACAGTAATAAGATCATCAATAAATCTATATTTTCAAATAATAACTTAAATCCTAATATATGAAATATTAAATATTATTTAATATTATACTATGATGCAAATTTTTTCCGATAAAAAGGATTCAGATTAATATTAAAAATCAAATCTTAAATAATAAAAATAGCTAACATCTGATGATGAAAATGAGGAATAAAAAACTAATAAATTTATAAATAATGATTATGATTAAAGATTTGTAATGGTAATATATATGAATATGGTTATAAAATAAATTATTAATATATTTATTAAAATTATATATGTTTTATACTTTGTTTTAAAAAGGCAGAATTCAATATAATGGGTTTCCCATCTCAATTTTAATTCATTAAGATATATTCCATGTTAAACAAATGTTTTCTTTTATGGTGTGTATATAATTACCATGTATGTATTTTTATAGTAAGATTCATAAAATTAAATTTATTGTTAAATCCTACAAATGTAATCATTTTTACGGATTCCCAATTAATACATTATGAAATTTGTAAGGGTTTTTATTTTCTCACTTTTATTTATTTTTGACATATAGTGTATTCACATATTTTTATTTTATATGGAGTATATATAACAATATGGATTTTTATTCAATTTTTTAATAAAATTAATGATATTTTAAATAACCATCCAAGGTTTTATTTTCAATAACTTTTGATTCAAATGATTCATTAGTAAGAAGAATAATTTTTCACCCAATTTTCACTACATTTGTTATGACCATTTGTCAAGAACATTATTATTGTTTGTTGGGTAAAATAAATCTGATCATTAAATTATATTTAAATTTATCTCATATTTTTTTTGTATTTAAATTTCATTCTTGATAAAAAAAATTTTGATGGATTTCTACATCAATTCATCTTATTTGATGATATTTATTCATCATAAAAATTCCACAATCTTAATAATAACACACACCAACAATGTATATAAATTCTCATTGACTCCTCCATAATTTATTTAAATAGTTTTGTAATAAGAAAACCAAATATTAATTATCCCATATGACCTTATTATTCTCCTTTATCATATTTTGAAATGATGATGTATTGAAAATTTTACAATATTTATTTTAATAAACGTATTTTCAAAAGATATTAAGGGATTTCTCAATCATGTTTAACTTTTTATCCTTATCGACTCATTAACATTAATAACCATTATGTTTTTTAAATTTATAAAATATTTTAATTTCTATTAATGAGGTTTTTAACAAAGTTATCATGTTACCTTCTTGAAAATTATTATTTCATAAAATGTATTATAACTTTATTTAATTAATAAAAATATTATGAAATATTTTATAAAAAGATATACTCATGATTTCAATTCCATTTTCCACCTCATCTGTATAATATCAATATCCATTTGAGTTATGAATCTTGAAATACCCTCTAAATTAACATAATATATATTAATTTTGAGAGATTAAGTATTTGGTGTCAAAAAAATTTAATTCGTACATGCTTTTTATATAGTACAGTTGGTATCCTTATTAAATTTTTTTGATCATTTACGTCAACAACATAAAAAATATCATTATTAAAAATTAGAAATATTATTTTGACACCATACACCTTATTTATTGGGATATATTATTAAATTCTTATCATATTTTTCTAGAAAAACATATCATTTTCATGTATTAATTATGTCAGATTTGATGTATATATGTTTTTATATTCCCCTAGAACACATATGTATAGTTTAACATTATATTAGATTGTCGTATATATATGTCAAATGGATTGGATTTTTAATAAATTATGATATAATTATTGGATAAAATAAATTGAATTCCATATCTAATAGTTCATGTGATAAATTGATGTGAATTCTTACCCCACTCTGTTATTAGAGAAAATTACATTGTTGGTTAAAAAACCTCAAGGTTTATTTTTAGTATTTTTTGGATGATTGTTCTTGTTAACAACGATGGTCGACACATAACCAACGAGATTATTTCAAGAGGATGATTTTGGATGGCGATGTTGTTTCCAAGTGTTTTCAGAGTATATGGATATGTATCTTAGGGTATTATTTGTCAACTTCTTTACCATAAAAAGGGGAAAGGAGTTTCTGTAACACAGTAATTAGGTGGACCATGTAGTTGGTGAATGATTCCATAATGAAGGTGGTTAAATATATTTTATACTTCATAGAAAATAAGTGATCATGAAGTAGGTTGGTAGTATGAAACACCACGATGGATGCTCATAGAAGGAATTCTGGGGAAGCAAATCATTTCTTGGGATGATAATGTGATAATTTAGTCAATGATTGTTAATTAGATAAAAGGAATAGTCATATCATGAAATGAATGTACATAAAAGGAGTGAAAAATATTTTAATTATTAATTGTTTTTATGTTTTTTTCCTATATTTGGTCCCATTAATCACTTTATTTAATAGGGAAAATATTTTTCATGGATGGGTTTTTATATTGAGTTATGATATGCTAGATAAAATGATGGGGTTAGAGTTTTGGGTGAAGGCAGACTATGAGTGTAGTATAAAAAAGAAAATTTTCATGGGGAGGCATCATCATAAGAAGGTTTTCCTAATAGTTAGTGTATAGAAGATATAATTTTACTTTATTTTGAATTGCGTTAATGAGATAGACACACATATGAGAATCATTAACAATAGGTTCTAAAAGGATCCCACATATTTGATGTTGTTTCAACCAGTAGGTTTGTAATTGACATGTGGTCGATGCATATAAGATGTATTTATGATATGTGATTCAACATAGAAGATGCTATGTGGAAAAATGTATTTTATCTTTTAGGTGAAAATGTAGATTCATGGGGCACTCAGATAGGTCTGATACGAATTTGATATTATTTCAAAAAATGGGTAAATATTTTGGAGGAATAGTACAATAACTTTAATTAATAGGAAACTTTCCTCTCCTAAATTGAATGGTTGTAAATAATGGTGGCATTGATTCTTCTATAAACCCTATAATATAAATACACTAGAATTTATTTTAGTTAATTAGAAAATTGTCTATTTTTTCTCATTTTATAGTGACCTAGGCTTTATATTTATGTATATTACATCAATTTAGATCAATATTCATCACAATACAAATGTACATTCCTGAGGACTGTAATAGTTTAGTGTCTTTGGAAACATGAAAAAACACATCAAACAATGTGAATGTTCTTTAATATCTCCAAAAATGATATTATCCCTTTATAATTCTATATAAATATTTTCTTCATAAACATGAGAATGGAAATATAAAAATGGGTGTGATCATATGCTCAAAAATCGTAATGAAAGGTGATATATAATAATAACGTTAGTATAAGGGTATGAGAACATGATAATAAAATTCTACGATCATGACTTTCATATCAAAGAACATATACAAGATCCATTGCATAATTATTGGATGTTCATAAGGCATGAATCATAATGAAATACTCATCATAACATATGAATGAATATCCATGGAACAAGACATGGAATTATAGAAGACACATAATCCTGTAAAATGATTTCCATAAAATTAAAATATTTTTTACATGTCCATATTTGTAGTATGTGTTCACTCACCATAACATCTTGGTATTAATGGTTTAATACTATGACCATATCAGTAGTCATGATTTACTGTCATGAAGATCATAACGGGAAATGTTTTTTAATGAATGAAGATAACTCCCCATATCATCCATGAATATATCATTATATATAAATCATTACCCATTAAATTGGAGGGAGATATAGGTCACACTTATCTCATAGTGAAATCATACATAAATTTTCCTCAATATCTTAAAAAAACATAAAATAAGAAATTACATTTAAGGGGTATCATTAAAATGTCATCATATCAAAACCTATGGAAAATAGATAGGTCTTGTAATAATTTAATCAAATAATTTCCCCGTAATATAAGGGGGTTTTGTAAGAATATAAATCATAAAATGGAAATGGGATTTGTAAACATATAACTCATAAATGTGAAAATGGTTACATAAAAATCATTCCATAAAAATAGAATCCATTCAGATAAATAACATGAATAAAACCCATGGATCATATACCTAGAAAATGCATCAGAAACACCAATAAATGTCATCATAGGTGGAAAATAATTTTTAAATATATTTTACAAAACATTTATTGAATAAAATAACCTTTTTTAGTGAAAAAGTATATTTGAAACCTAAAATCATTTAAAAAACATTTTTATTTATAATAAAAACCAAAGTATATAAATGAATATAGAAAACCTTTTGAAAACCCTTTTCCTTGGAAACTTACATTCGTATATTGATAATATTTTGAAAACTAATTTCATTGAATAATTATCAATTAATAATGAATACATTTTGAAAACCTATTTTTTTAAAAACAAATAAAAAAATGATGAAAATAATTTAAACCATTTTTCATTGAAAATAGTTTGAATAAATATAAATCATGGTTGAAAACGTTTTTAAAATATATTTTTTGAAAATAAATTGAAAATTTTTAAATAATTTTTTAAAATATTTTGAATAAATGTTTATTTGAAAGTATAATTAAAATTATAAACTAAACATCAAAACATTTTAAATTCCATTTTTCATTGAAAATTCATGGAAAACTTATAAATAATATTTTGAATCATTTTGAAATAATAATTCTTTGAAAACATATAAAGTAAGTAGGTTAAAATATTGATTTACTTTTAAAAAATAATTTAAAAACATATAAACAATTATTTAATAAATATGTAAAAACATTTAATTTGAAAATAATATGAAAAATAAAATTAATTCTTTAAAACATTTTGAAAGAAATTATATTTGAAAATACTTTAAAAACATATAAATAATGCTTTGAATCATTTGGAAAAAAATTTCATTGAAAATATATATGATAATAATTTTTAAATAATTTAAAGATAATAGACTTTTGAAAATTATTTCTGAAAACATGGTTTTGAAAGAATAATGATTTCCGACCTAAAATGGAAATAAAATCGAATTTTGGTAAATCCAGTTTGTATATTATATTATGTACTAAATAGTGTTAAAATAGTACTAATACATGATGATATCAAGGGTAAACATAGGAGAAAAAATTTCTTGACTGTTCTTGGATGTTGGATTATAAAATTTCATCAATGGAATAATTATCTCAAACAATACTGATTAATGATAATATTGTATCAATAAACTATTACCACTTTGTTAACATTGAATAATAATACCCATGAATAAATAACATTAAAAGACACATAAAATATCATGAAAATATTTATATTCAAGATAAAATAGTTTAATTGGAAGTATATATACATCATATAAGAATATAGATGCATAACATGACATGTGTCTCAAAGAAGGAACATTGAGACAAAATTACATTACCAATCTGGAAGTATTAATACCATAATCCCAATGAAAGAGATATAATAAAATGTATATTTAAATAAAAATTAATTTATGGATAATAATCATAGAATATACTCTTGAATTGTACATAAACCACACAAATGAAAAGTGTGGTCAATAAGGTTAACTATCACAGAAATAAAACTGAGATGAGAGAACCCTTAACTTTTGTATTAACATTGTTTATATATGTTCAGACATCCTGTATAAAAAGATATAAGTTTATTAATCATATATAATAGATCCATATTCTTATATCTAAAACCATATAATATTTTTTTTAACATTATACTACATATTTATTAACATTTCCATGTTAATGTTACATTATCGGTAATAGATGATTTGTTTTACACATATTTCTTGACTTTTTATTCTTAATTTTATTACTAAAATCAATATTTATATATTTACAGAATGTAAACAATTATTTAAATATATTATATATTATGTAAATAAATATTTATAATAATATATAAAAAATTTAAATATGAAATGTAATACACCATTCATAAAGATGGTTGGCTGTATATATGCATTAATATTGTTTTTTTTATATTGTATTATTGAAAAAAATATAATTTACATATACATATTATAATTTTCAGAGAAATATTATTTCTTATATATCATATTTGTTTACTAATAAAATCTTTAATAAATTTGATATAATGTGTGAATGAATCATATCAAATTGAGGAGGTCGTAGTCCACACATCCACAAATGAATTTATTATATTCCCATAGAATTAAAAGTATGAAGGTGTATTTTATATAATAATTTTTGAATCATAAATACATCTTAAATAAAATATATATTATACAAAAATAGTTCTTATATCAAAATTTCAATCCATTAAAAGCGGAAACTGAAAAAAGAAAAACATTGTTTCGTGAGGTGTTAGTCCGTCATATACATGAATGGTAAGTTCATTACCCATTTTATAGAATTATTTGTTGGTGTAGGTGAAAAACATAGAATAAAATCATCTCAACATATTTTTCATATAGATATTATTATATAATCTGGAAAAAAGATTAAATTATGTTGTGTATAAATAAATAAAATAATAGTTCATATAGAAGGGTGATACCTCTTCCCTAGTAACGCATTTTTGGTTGCACCAAAGTGCTTCTTTTGTTGACATTATTTAAAAAGTTAGAATTATAGAATTATATTTGTGAATCTGGGGGGAGATTTTTTCAGGGTTTTTATGATACAAATTTTCTTGATATATGGGAATAATTTAGTGGTAGAATGCATTTTTATAGTGGAGGAGGAGTTATATTCTTGAAAATATAAAAAGATAATCACTATTGAGAGGTATCCCTTTAATGTGGTTCATAAAATATTTTTAAATTATAGATAAAAGATGTCATTTTCTATAAATATTTCCATCCATTTTATGTAGGAAATATGGCAAGGTTATTTTCATCTTATATTATTTTTTAACCAAAAAGTAGTATTATTTTTCTCGTAATCGTTGTGTACAATTTTATTTGTATTCACAATTATATTGTGAAAATTGCCTTTATTAGAAATTATAAATTATGATTATTTAAAAAACTAAATCATTTTTGAAAAATTATAATCACTTATTGAAGTGCACTGTGTTGCATTTGTTGTCAATGAAACATGTTGTTGACTTAGAATGAATGGATGTCAAGAATTGTCAAGATGTGAATGCCAATGGTTGTGATGGTGTTGGTGGTGAAGGAGAATGACCATGGTACTAAGATGCATGTCACTTAGGAGATTCACTAAGTGGTATTGGAAATTGTGGTTGAAACATTCTCCATGAATATCAGACGATTGTTGAGCTGTTCTTTAAGTTCCAAGAGCTTGTATCAACTGGGTACAATGTCACAACAATGTTAGAAGACCATGTATTGTATTGACAATGCATGAGGAGAAGCAAGAGATCCATCCACAACTTCTAAGTGGATGAAGTGGATTAAAGAAGTCCATGTACTAACTCTTAGTGCATGTGAATTGGAAGTGATCCAACTTGATCTCTGATTAGATCAATGAACCACATTCGAGAATTCATGTTGATTCAGGAGTTCGGTTGAAGATGAAGAACCGTCAAGAATTTCCATTCCTAAGTGATGAATACATGTTGAGGAGATTGGAAGAATTCTGATGAAGAAGAAATGGAAAGAATGGCTTAGAAGAAGAAGAAGTGGCATTTGGCATTTACACTTGGTTACTTTGTTTGTAAACAAAGTACTTAGTGTTTAAGTAGCAAAAATTAGCCACCAAGGAAGGCCAGCTGGGGGTCATCACCCAAGGCTCATGTGGGACTTGAGGTCACCACGCCCATGGGGAACCCTCAGGCCAAGGCAGCATATCCCTGAGGTAGGAAGGTCGGGGCCGTGTATAACGCGGTCGTGAAGCCCACGCAGCGCGCGCGCCCGAGGGCACGCATAGTGGGTGCCAGTGGCGCGCCTGCAGGGAGCAGAGTGGGCGCAGAGCGCGCCCGCAGGGAGAACACGGTGCGGGGCGGCACCGTGGAGGTTGGAAGTTCAATCGAGGGGTTGAGGCAGCGCCAGGGTGATAAAGCGTGGAGAATCCGCTCGCCGTTTCGATGTGGGACGCGGAAAAATTTCCAGGAGCGAATCCTGGCCGCTCGATCGATCGCGCGCCAGATCTCGACCGCACGATCGATCCCGCGCGAGATGATCTGATCCAGGCCGTCCGAGATCAATTGAATCGCCGATCCAACGGCTGCGAGACCGTCTTCAACCCCGAGCTCGTCCGAAGTCTCCCATGAGCTGCCGACGAACCAGGCGCCCTCCGAGCAAGCCAAATCGAGTTTCCGGCCACCTCCGAACAAACCGAAGGCTCCATTGAGATCGTCTCGACGCACTGAACATATACATGCAATAAAATATGCATGCACACATTGGATGGAGATTTTCGAGTATTGGTCGAAGGCAAACGAAGTGCCGAGGCCATGAGGATTATTGATGTGCATGGTGTGTGCCTAAACGAAGGCCGTGCATGCGTTTGTAGTCGCATGCATGTGAGGAGGAAAATAAAAAAGGAGGAACCCGTGTTGAAACAGAGGAAAGAAATTAAAATTTGGAAAGATTTTGAAGATCCGAAATCTTCGGTGATTCAAGATTTAAAATGCGGATGGACTGAGGCTCTCCTCGCCTATAAAAAGAGAGCCCGAGCACTCAGAGTTGCTTGCTGAAGTTCTTGTTGAAGATTTGTGTCCCGTGAGAGCCCTCTGCCTCGCGAAGACGAAGCCCCGCGCACACTTGCGCGGTGAAGTCCCTTGTGCGCTGCTCCTTTGCGCGACAAGAAGAAGAGGTTGGGCTGCGCCAACTTGCGTGCTCCCTCTGTGCACCGCGGCCCCCTGCGCGGTAAGCAATTGTGCGACAGTGGCCACCCGAGGCCTTGCGCGCCTTGCACCGGTTGCACCCAAGGCTTGCGTGACTGGTTGGCAGTGCACACTTGCGCGCTTGCATCAAGCCCTTGCACGACAGTGTTGAAGGAGAGGGGCTGCACACCCTTGCGCGACGCCTTGCACCCATTGGATTTGCGAGAAGAACCTACGGGCAGTAGATGTGCAATGGAGGAGGCCGAGACCACACATTGGTGTGTGTGTGTGCACAAAAGAAATAACAAGGCCGAGACACCTTATTTGTGTGCAAGAGAAGGAGGCTTTGTGCTTTGTGTGCAAAAAGAATAAAGGAAGGCCGAGGCATAGCTTGGGGGTGTGAAAAAAGAGTGGAGGCCAAATATACACTCATTGTGTGTGTGGAAATCAAAGAAAAAGTTGTGTGTGCAAAACAACAAAGTGGCCAAACCTAGTGTGCACACTAAAAGTGTGTTCACCTAGAAGAAGAAGAAGAGGACTCACACAACGTATAACACACATTTATGTGTGTAATCAAAAGGAATTAAACGTGTGAAGGAAAAGAAGAAAAGGTGTGTGCTTAAAGTGACTACACCCTTCTGAGGGTTTATTGCACCAAGAGGAGAAAGAGGAGAGTGCATGCATGCATGCATGCACGTGCACACGTGAACAAAGATAAATCAGTGGTGTGCATTTGAGTTGTCCAAGACTTGAATATCTTGAAGAGATTTGAGAAGGCCATGCAGTCAGTGCATGAAGATGCAGAGTTGCCATGCACTTAGTGAATGAAGTCGAAGTGATGTGAGACTGGACCAGACTAAAGTTAAAGATATCAGTTGTCTGAGTATTCAGTAGTTGGAGAGAGAAGCCAGGTCATCCTGAGAAGAAGGAGATAAATCCTGAGCAAGACGAGAAGACCTGTTCATAACAAGTGAGCAGAGGTACAGAGCAAGGCCAGCAGTCTTTATCCCAGACTGGTGAAGTTACTTGAAGAACTGAACAAGAAGAAGAGCTACTCGTGTGACTCGAGGAGCCAGGAGAACCCCCTGTGAGACTCAGGGTGGAAGAAGTCTTCAGTGGGATTCTGGAGCAGGCCAGTGGGACTCTGGTAACACTGTGTGAAGCAGTATAAAGACCCTCCTGTGGGACTCAGGAGAGATACGGTGGGAAGCTGTATCGACCATTGTAATAATAACAGATTATAATGGGAGAATCCATGCTGGGAGAGCATGGCAAGGACGTAGGCCTTTGGTGCCGAACCTTGTAAATCCTTGTGTCCTGTGCCTTTTCATTACTGCATTATCCGGGAAAGGTTGAGAGACATAAGAAGAGTGGATCGAGGCCTTAACAAGCCATAGAGGTTTAATTGATTAAGAATCAATTAGTAAAAAGTTTTAAAGGATCACTGATTCACCCCCTCCCCCTCTCAGTGATTCACACTGATCTGGGCACTTCAATTGGTATCAGAGGGAGGTTACCTCTAAAAGATCCAAGAGAGTCTATATGGAGTGCAGATTTGAGGAAATGAAAGAAAAGCCTCAAATGGAGATATCTTCCAAGACTCTGAAAAACAGAATGAAGAAACAGGCAAAGAAGATGAGGAAGAAGGTTGTTTCAATCAGAGAAACTCCTTCTATGGAAAGAAATGTGAAAGTCACATCAGATGAAAATTCCTTTTATCATTCTTCTGATGAATCCTGTCATAGGTGTGATGAAGATGGAAGAAACAATGATCTTCTAAATGCAATCAAATATCTTCAGAAGACAGTCCCCAAGGAAGTTGCAATGTGTATAGCTACAGACATCCTTGATCTTCAAGAAGAAAAATTACAGCTAGAAGAAGAAGCCAATGCAATGGAAGATCAATTGGCTAAAAGGGTTGGCATAACCAACACTCTCAAAAAGCTGGTGAAGGCTAAAGATGAAACAGTATCGCTTTGCAATGAAAGATATGAAGACACTATTGAAGAATTTCAAAGAAGCCTTTCTGAGAAAGAATTCTTTAAGACTGTGGTCAAATAAGTTTTCCATGCACTGGAAAAATTGCACAGAGTGTCAATGAATGTCAGAGATGCTCAACTCAAAGACAAAGTCAAAATGGTGAAGGAGTTGGACAATTCATTGCTTGAAATAAAAATGGTGCATGAAGACCAGATAAAGCAGCTGGAAGAGAAATGGGAAGGAAGGCTAAGAACTATTGAGGATGAGAAGAACTCCCTCAATATGAAATGCATAGAACTGGAGGTGATATTGAAAAATCAGCAATCACCCAAAGCCAAAGCCTCCCAGTCAGCTGAAAGAAGAAATTTTGCTACTCAAGTGAGCTTTGAGAAGGATGATTCTAAAAGAAAGACATCCTCTAATAAAAGGGCAACAACTTCTAAAAATAAGGTACCATCCATCCCATCTTGTACTGATGCTTCTAATTGTGTTTCCACAAAAAGTACAGGATGGAAAAATAATTCCAAACAAGTATGGATGATGAAAATGAAGAAGCAGAGCTCTCCTGAAACAACACAACAAGTCAAGAAAAGTACCCAACAATCAGAAGGACTGAAGAGGTCATGATTCGTGGGACAATGATGGTGTTGTAACAAGTATGGGCATTGTGCAAAGGATTGTTGGTACAATACACTGAATGCCAAAGCACAGAGGAAGCCCATGCCAAGGGGGAGCAATCCAGAAGGAAGGTAGAAACATCCACAGGTCCAAAGACATCTGTTTACTGCAAATAGATTTAAATTACTTGACAACATCTGGGATGGTTGCAAAAGTGGTCAAAGAGTTGATACATATCAATCTACGAATGTATCCGAAGCTGGAATGAAGAGAAGATCACTGAACCTGGCTAAGAGAGACTCCTTGGGAAGCAAGCAGAAGAAAGTGGAAGATGCTCCCAAGAATAGTTTGAAGAATGAAGAGAAGTCCTTGGAATTGAAATCCAAGAAGGGTGATGCATCCAGAAGGACCACCAAGAAAACATGCTTCTACTATGGAAAGAAAGGACACATCATGGACCTTTGTAAAGAAGCCATGAAACTAAATAGAAGCAGACTGAACTCCAAAAGACAATCAATCCAGAAGAAGAAGGGATTGATTGAAAATAAGTTGCCTAAGAGAGGTAGCTTAGCAGCATCCAAAGAACCATGTGGAACTTCCAAAACTGAGGCCACTCTTCCAAATGATTTACTAGTCATATGGCCAAATCTGTTGCAACTTGCCAAAGATCTGAAAAATGCTGAAGATAAAGTTCTGGAAATTGCTAAGGCAAAAGGGAAGAAGAAGATTTTACATGAAGATGTGTTGAGATCCACACCAGCACAAACATCAAAGAAGATCAGATGTGCAAGTGTGAAGAATGGTGAAAATGGGACATCTCGGTTGAGAGAATCTTCTCAACCTTGTTGTTCACATTGATGAACCAAGGAGGTTCCATATTATTCCCTTATACTATTGTTATTTACATGTGCTGACATTGCAGGGAATTGAAGATGATGATCATTCTCAACTGGAGGATGGTTTGGACAGAATGGAGTGCACCCCTTGAGGGGGAGCCAATCTGGAGAAGATGATGTTCTGAAATTAATTTCATCTTGAGAAACTAGATGAAAGGGGGAGCTTTATCTTTGCACCTGAACATTCGAATGTGTTTTGTGAAATATGTGCAGGATTCAGCAATTCATTGAATATCCGAAAAAATTCAACCCCTAAGCATGATCTCACATGTTTACAGTGAATGTGGACAGCATTGAGTTCCTTGGTTACATCACTCTTGTTTTCTACACCGGGTTAGCCCAAGTAGACTTAGAGTTGATTTACTAAAGGTTCTTTGCTAAAGAGAACATGTGGCATCATCCCTCTCCTAGTGATTTTTAAAGAAGATGTTGTTCGAAGGGAGGAAGAGATTTTTTTTTGAAAGAGAACCACACCACACCTTTGCATTTGATTACCAATAAGGGGGAGAAAATATTGGCACACATATTGACCCATTCATATGTGCTAAAGGAGTGTATTGAAAACAAATAAAAAGGGGGAGATTGAAGTGCACTGTGTTGCATTTGTTGTCAATGAGACATGTTGTTGTCTTAGAATGAATGGATGTCAAGAATTGTCAAGATGTGAATGCCAAAGGTTGTGATGGTGTTGGTGGTGAAGGAGAATGGCCATGGTACTAAGATGCATGTCACTTAGGAGATTCACTAAGTGGTATTGGAAATTGTGGTTGAAACATTCTCCATGAATATCAGACGATTGTTGAGCTGTTCTTTAAGTTCCAAGAACTTGTATCAACTGGATACAATGTCACAACAATGTTAGAAGACCATGTATTGTATTGACAATGCATGAGGAGAAGCAAGAGATCCATCCACAACTTCTAAGTGGATGAAGTGGATTAAAGAAGTCCATTTACTAACTCTTAGTGCATGTGAATTGGAAGTGATCCAACTTGATCTCTGATTAGATCAATGAACCACATTGGAGAATTCATGTTGATTCAGGAGTTCGGTTGAAGATGAAGAACCGTCAAGAATTTCCATTCCTAAGTGATGAATACATGTTGAGGAGATTGGAAGAATTCTGATGAAGAAGAAATGGAAAGAATGGCTTAGAAGAAGAAGAAGTGGCATTTGGCATTTACACTTGGTTACTTTGTTTGTAAACAATGTACTTAGTGTTTAAGTAGCAAAAATTATCCACCAAGGAAGGCCAGCCGAGGGTCATCACCCAAGGCTCATGTGGGACTCAAGGTCACCACGCCCATGGGGAACCCTCAGGCCAAGGCAGCATATCCCTGAGGCAAGAAGGTCGGGGCCGTGTATAATGCGGTCGTGAACCCCGCGCAGCGCGCGCGCCCGAGGGCACGCATAGTGGGCGCCAGTGGCACGCCCGCAGGGAGTAGAGTGGGCGCAGAGCGCGCCCGCAGGGAGAACACGGTGCGGGGCGACACCGTGGAGGTTGGTAGTTCAATTGAGGGGCTGAGGCAGCGCCATGGTGATAAAGCGTGGAGAATCCGCTCGCCGTTTCGATGTGGGACGCGGAAAAATTTCCAGGAGCGAATCCTGGACGCTCGATCGATCGCGCGCCAGATCTCGACCGCACGATCGATCCCGCACGAGATGATCTGATCCAGGCCGTCCGAGATCAATTGAATCGCCGATCCAACAGCTGCGAGACCGTCTTCAACCCCGAGCTCGTCCGAAGTCTCCCACGAGCTGCCGATGAACCAGGCGCCCTCCGAGCAAGCCAAATCGAGTTTCCGGCCACCTCCGAACAAAACGAAGGCTCCATTGAGATCGTCTCGACGCACTGAACATATACATGCAATAAAATATGCATGCACACATTGGATGGAGATTTTCGAGTATTGGCCGAAGGCAAACGAAGTGACGAGGCCATGAGGATTATTGTTGTGCATGGTGTGTGCCTAAACGAAGGCCGTGCATGCGTTTGTAGTCGCATGCATGTGAGGAGGAAAATAAAAAAGGAGGAACCCGCGTTGAAACAGAGGAATGAAATCAAAATTTGGAAAGATTTTGAAGATCTGAAATCTTCGGTGATTCAAGATTTAACACGCGGATGGACTGAGGCTCTCCTCGCCTATAAAAAGAGAGCTCGAGCACTCAGAGTTGCTTGCTGAAGTTCTTGTTGAAGATTTGTGTCCCGTGAGAGCCCTCTGGCTCGCGAAGACGAAGCCCCGCGCACACTTGCGCGGTGAAGTCCCTTGTGCGCTGCTCCTTTGCGCGACAAGAAGAAGAGGTTGGGCTCCGCCAACTTGCGCGCTCCCTCTGTGCACCGTGGCCCCCTGCGCGGTAAGCAATTGTGCGGCAGTGGCCACCCGAGGCCTTGCGCGCCTTGCACCGGTTGCACCCGAGGCTTGCGTGACTGGTTGGAAGTGCACACTTGCACGCTTGCATCAAGCCCTTGAAAGACAGTGTTGAAGGAGAGGGGCTGCACACCCTTGCGTGACGCCTTGCACCCATTGGATTTGCGAGGAGAACCTACGGGCAGTAGATGTGCAATGGAGGAGGCCGAGACCACACATTGGTGTGTGTGTGTGCCCAAAATAAATAACAAGGACGAGACACCTTAGTTGTGTGCAAGAGAAGGAGGCTTTGTGATTTGTGTGCACAAAGAATAAAGGAAGGCCGAGGCATAGCATGGGGGTGTGCAAAAAGAGTGGAGGCCAAATATACACTCATTGTGTGTGTGAAAATCAAAGAACAAGTTGTGTGTGCAAAACAACAAAGTGGCCGAACCTAGTGTGCGCACTAAAAGTGTGTTCACCTAGAAGAAGAAGAAGAAGAGGACTCACACAACGTATAACACACATTTATGTGTGTAATCAAAAGGAATTAAACGTGTGAAGGAAAAGAAGAAAAGGTGTGTGCTTAAAGTGACTACACCCTTCTGAGGGTTTATTTCACCAAGAGGAGAAAGAGGAGAGTGCATGCATGCATGCATGCACGTGCACACGTGAACAAAGATAAATCAGTGGTGTGCATTTGAGTTGTCCAAGACTTGAAGATCTTGAAGAGATTTGAGAAGGCCATGCAGTCAGTGCATGAAGATGCAGAGTTGCCATGCACTCAGTGCATGAAGTCGAAGTGATGTGAGACTGGACCAGACTGAAGTTAAAGATATCAGTTGTCTGAGTATTCAGTAGTTGGAGAGAGAAGCCAGGTCATCCTGAGAAGAAGGAGATAAATCCTGAGCAAGACGAGAAGACCTGTTCATCACAAGTGAGCAGAGGTATAGAGCAAGGCCAGCAGTCTTTATCCCAGACTGCTGATGTTACTTGAAGAACTGAACAAGAAGAAGAGCTACTCGTGTGACTCGAGGAGCCATGAGAAGCCCCCTGTGAGACTCAGGGTGGAAGAAGTCTTCAGTGGGATTCTGGAGCAGGCCAGTGGGACTCTGGTAACACTGTGTGAAGCAGTATAAAGACCCTCCTGTGGGACTCAGGAGAGATACGGTGGGAAGCTGTATCGACCATTGTAATACTAACAGATTATAATGGGAGAATCCATGCTGGGAGAGCATGGCAAGGACGTAGGCCTTTGGTGCCGAACCTTGTAAATCCTTGTGTCCTGTGCCTTTTCATTACTGCATTATCCGGGAAAGGTTGAGAGACATAAGAAGAGTGGATCGAGGCCTTAACAAGCCATATAGGTTTAATTGATTAAGAATCAATTAGTAAAAAGTTTTAAAGGATCACTGATTCACCCCCTCCCCCTCTCAGTGATTCACACTGATCTGGGCACTTCACTTATGTGGCATTAATTAGCGTAATTTTAATCTTGCAGAAGAGACGAGATGACTTTTTTTTAAAGAAAAAAATGACAAAAGGCAGGAAATGAATTTATATCCAATTTCAATGTGAAATTGGATTAAGTCGCCTAAAGTGGACTATTGATATATATTTTACATAATTATACTTTAAAAAATTATAATATAATATATATATATATAAATAAACTAGACAAAAAAAGTTTTCAATTATATCTTTATGTTTTTACTATTCATACAAAAATGATACTTCATTGAAAAATACCAAAAAATTCACATAAAGTAAACCATTAGATTATAATTTCAAATATTAATTTTATTTTTTCAGATAATTAACATATAATTTTTTAAAATTAGATTCATTATAGTTTTTCCATTATATTGAGGTAAAATTGCAATTTAGAAATATAAATCTTTTCATTAATAAAATTTTATTCATTCACATAATTTGTATGGAAAATACATAAGATGAATGTTAAATTATTTATTAATTGTTATTTATTAGTATATAAATTACTAAAATATTTTATAAAATGTTTTTTAATTAATATTTTGCGGTAAAAATTATTTGATATCATAAATAGTGTTTGAAGTAAAAATATTTCCTATATTTTCATAATGGTTTCATTTTCATTTATAGATAATTGGTCACCAAATAATTCATCATTTATAATTTTTTAAAATAAATTTTCATAATTTAATTATTTTTATTCATAACTCTAATTCAAATGACTATGTTGTAACTAGAATAAGAATTGAATAATATTATTAATAACACCTTATATTTTGGTAAGACACGGTCATGCATGTAATGAAAGTTATTGAAGGAACTCAACATTGTTGGTTATAAAATCCAACCATAGTGTTGAGTTTACCAAAGTAAAATATATGTTTTTTATGTAGTTCAATATTACATTGCTTTCAGTGAAACACAAGCTAACCATTTTTCTTTCATATAACACCATCTATATTCCAGGTTGCATGAAATGAAAAATTTCCGTAAGATTAAATTAAATTTAGAAAAAATCATTGGATTTTACATTTAATGCCCCATAAAAATAATTTCAACCCTGAAAATCACATTTTTCATCAAAGGGTTATTCTTGAAAATTAATTTTATTAAAAAACATTGTAAAAATAAATTCTAAATAATTAATTACAAAGAGAATTTTTGAACTATAATTGTTACCCATGGTAACTCATAACTAGGTTTCCATGTAGAATAACGTAGGATTATTGTGAATATTGGTCATATAAGAAAATAATAAATAACTATATAAGTTAATAAAGATAAGTGATCACAAGAAATTTAATGATCAATATAATGTTAAGGGCCACAAAACTATAAAAATGGGATGACTAATACGACCATTTGTTCAATAGAATCAAAGGTGATTAGATAAATATTTTTCAATATCCAGTTCACTGAGTAAATGAATTATTTTACTATCCAAGTACACAAGGAAATATATTACTAGATTTTATTCCTCTTCATATGGACAATCTAACTCTTAGAGTTTTCCTCACTCAAATTCAACTTTATCACCAACTCTAATAAATAGAGGTGAATTTCCAATTCTGAGAGTACTAAGTGATCATAAGGTACAATGATAAATAATCCCATTAGTCTTTAGTTATATTCATATAAAAAAGTTTAGCACATATTATCCAATATTCCTTACACTTCACATAGAATATAATAATTTAATCTCTAAAACCTTTTTTGAAGTTCAACATAAACCATTCCATAAATGGATAACCTTATAATAATTTCAAAATATGAAGTAAAAAACATATGGTCACTAATTTTTTTAAAAATATATTAAAATTGATACCCCATATATAAAGAAGTATCTCTTATTTTTCATATACCAAACATATGAATACATTCAACTTGAATTCATTTAAAACCTGGTTATAATCTGAATTCCATATTGAAGTCATGCCTGTCTATTTATTACAATGTTTATTTGATATATCCATAAATTCAATAATGTTTTAATCATCATGAATGATAGCATAAAACACATATCAAAAAATCCACAATTAGTTCTAATGTAATAAGTAACAAATAATTTACTTATTCATATCCAATATATCATTATCCAAACATTGTTATATAAACATAATGAATAAATTAATGGTTATGTTTCCCTTAATCATTGGTTTCCCATGAACATGAACTTGAATTAAATCAGTTCTCTAGTGTATATTGACCATTCAACATATTCTTGTAAATCCGTAGTGAAAAACATAAACGTAATAATTATTATATATTTATTTATTGAGATATATTAAATAAAAATTCAGAAAAAATGATTATTCTACTTCATAAATAAGCCATTAGAAAGGATACCTCATCCTGTTACATAATACCTAATTCACTTCAGATTTCCTATGTAGTATCATCATTAATAGGAATATAACAATAACTTGTACCACATTATTCATTCTATTTATGATATTTCCGCTTGTGATAAATGTTTTAAAACTGACTATTAATTTCCCACTTATTTCTTTTAACCATTGATGAGGCCTTTACAATTTTAATATTCCTTACTGAAATATCCATATTTACTTTTCGACAATATTATATGTGTCCTTCATTTCAACATTCCAAAAATCCTTCTGTTTTATCTAAGAAATTATGGTGGGTACTTCATTCCACATTCGTGACATAAAAGAAAATTAAAATAATTTTCTTGACAGTCTCTATTACCCGAGCTCTTAGTGAACCATTTCCTTATTCTCTTTAGTGTGTCTAATAGTTGGTTAATGTACATGTTTTCAATCAAGTCCCATGAAAACTAATTAGTAATGATCATGATATCCTTCACACTTGTGTTCATCTAATGTGAGTGCTCATCAGATAGTTTCTTATCACATTAAATTCCATCCTAGTTTCTTTTGGTTCCATCCATTGAATAAAATAAGAAATCATATCAGGAGAAGCTCTAATCATAGTATAAAAGCATATAATAATGAAAAATTATGTATAAGATGACTAAATCATGAAACCTTTATTTAAATATATGACACCTTGGATAATCATTAGATAGATACTGAGACATATCCTTAGAAACATCCCTAGGGAATTGACTAATGTTTTCTCATCCTTGTTTCCAAACGGTTACTGGTCATTTCCTTTGACACCTACTATAGTACCCTAGTATTATCTTATATGGATATTACATCAATTTACAGGAATATTCAGTACAATAAAAATTTATATGCCCTATGACTATAATAGTTATGCCTCATTGGAAACATGAAACAAAATCCTTGATCATTTTGATAGATTATCAAATTTCCTTCCAAAGGTCTTCCATTTTGTAGATCAACATAAGTCTTTTCTTCATAACCTAGTGAAAGAAAAATTATGAGAGGGTGGGAATATATTATTACTAAGGATAAATATTAGAGACAATTTGGCATAAGATGGGAATAAGGGAATGAGAACATTCGAATCACATTTGAAGATCATACTCTGTTTGTTAAAAATCATATAAATGAATCATTCCATAATGATTTCTAGTTCATAAAACATGAATCATAAGTAAATGAAGATATGAATACATGAAATCATAACATTGGAACAGGACATGGAATCAAGGAACACACATAATCAAAAAGATTTATTTCCAATACATTTGAGGTTTATTTCCACATCCATATTAGTATTATGGGTTCATTCCCCATACCATTATTATAGTCATGGTCAAACCCCATGACCATAATTGTAGTTAAGGATCACTCTAAGGTCCATCTTAGTAGACAATGTAATTTAATAAACTATGTTAAATCACCATTGTTTCCATATCTATCTCATGATATATTAATCATTAAAAATTCATTTGAGAGAGATATATGTTTGAAAAATCTCATAAGTAAATCATACATAAATGTTCCATAATATCCTAAATAGTCATTTGATAACCAATTAAATGAAATGAGTCTCATAAACAAATCACCATATCATAAAATATTTAAAGGAGTAATGTTTCATAATCATTAAATCAATGCCTTACCCATGTAATGGATTGAGTTTAAAAAGAATATAATTCATGAATGAAATACATATTTCATTAACCTATAACCCATGAAATATTAAAGGTATTTATAAAAATCATTCCTTAAGAAAAAACATTTAATGAATGAATAAGATTGGAACTCGGGGATCATATCCGAAGAATAAGCGTGAGTAACACCATCAAATTTCATATTTTAAGGACAATAATTTTTATATATCATATAGAATTATATCATGAAGAAAATAATATTCATTAAAAATTCATCTTAAAACATAAGGCCTTTTGAAAATCATTTTCCATGAAAATAAAAATTAAATTTTATAGTGGATGCTCGAAAAATTTTGGATAACCTTTTATTTGGAAACATATAAATAAGGGTTGAAAACAATATGGAATCCACTAATATTAAAAACTAATTAAGAATGCTTGAAAGTTTTTTCGAATCCTCTTACATTGATAAAATATAAAGGAATAATTAAATTGTTTTGAGAACCTTCTTCATTCAAAATACTTTGAAAACATTTAAATAATTCTTGACAACATTTTGAAAATAGTTTTCATCTAAAATTATATAAAACATATAAATAATTCATGAAAATAATTTGAAAACCGGTTTCTCTAAAAATATCATCAGTAATAATAATGAAATCTTGAAAACATTATGAAATAATTTTTCTTTGAAAATAATTTGAAAAAATATATAGAATGCTTGAAAAAGTTTTAGAAAACCATTCCATTGAATACTCATAATTGTATCTGGAAAAAATTTTGAAAAATATTTTAATTTATATTTTTTTTTCAAAACTTATTACGAATTCATGAAATCCTTTGGAAAACTATTTTCCATGAATGTATTTGTAAAACAATTAATGGAAATTTAAAAAAAATTTGAGAACATTTTTCATTTACAATTCATTGATGACTAATAAATACCACTTGAGAAAACTTGGTCAAAATATTATTTAAATATATCATTGAAAATTATTTAAAATCCCCCTTAAAAATAAACATTATAAAAAATATCTTTTTAAAACTTGGTTTTGATGAATTAATAATTTCCGATTGAAATTTTAAAAAAGTCAGCATTTAGTGAAACTTTTTATTAATAATATAAATTACTAAATATTAAAAATATTATAAAAATACAATAGGATATCATATAAGATATAGGATAATAAATTTCCCGAGTTCTCTTTATATATTGATCAACGTATTTTATCAATAGATATAAAATCATTAACAAACATGATAAATGATGAGAGTGTAATAATAATAAATTACCACTTTGGTAACATTGAATCATAATACCTAGGAAATAATAAAATTGAATGAATAAAAATATATCATGAAATAAAGTTTATTCATGACATACCTTGTTAAAAGTTATTTTATACACCACTTATAAGAATATAGGTTCATAACATGGCATGTTCATTAAAAAAAGGAAAATTGATAAAAACAATTAAATTAAAAACTTGGTAAGTTTTGACAATAAAAACCTTGAAAGAGAGATCATAATGTGGATATGTATATAACCCCAAATATATGGATAATAATCATAAAATATATGAAGGTCATTGTATACACCACACTAATGTCACATGTGTTGAATAAGGCATAAATCCCATAGAAATGATAGTGAGATGATAAAACCCTTTCCATAATTCTTGACATTACACATAAACATTCATGAATCCTATATAATAAATGTATCTTTATCATAAATCTACAATAGAAACATAATAATATATATAATAGAAAATAATTTTTTATAACATTATATTACCTATTTATTAACAATTCTATGTTAATGTTACGTTCCGGGTAATATATGTTTTCTTTTTCATATATGTATCGACTTTTTATTCATGAAAATATTAATAATATAATTATTTCTTTATTTCCATAATGTTAAAAATTATTTAAAAATCATATATATTAATTATATAATTATTTATAATAATCTATAAAATAAATAAATATGAAATGTAATACATTATTCATGGAGATGGTAGGCCATATATATGGATGAATATATTTTTTCATTATTTTTGTATTTATATAGTGAAATTTAACGAAATATATGTATATATATGTTTTCATTATAGTATAATTATTATTTCATATATATTATATTACATTATAATATCATCTTTAATACATTCCATGTAATTTGTGACCAACTCAAATTGCTTTGATGAGGAGGTAGTCCACACATCCACAATTAAAGATATATAACTTACAAGAAAACTATGAATGCATGTTTAATAAAATAATATATTAAGAATAAATAAATCAAAAATATCATATATATTATAAAAAAATATTTCCATCATAATTTTCAACCATGATAGGTTGTAATGATAAACGGAACAACATCATTTCAAGGGGAAGTAATCTGTCGTACTCATGAACAAAAAGTTTTTTACCTATTTTTAAGATGTGTGTATAGGTGTAGGTTGAAAATTTTAAATTAAAACATTTAAAAATATTTATTATAATGTGGTTATAATATAATCAAGAAATAAAATAAACTTAGGTGGTGGATAATGAAATAATGTAATTGTTCTTGTTGAAGTGTGTTATATTTTCTTTGGGTAACTCTTTCTGGATATTAGAAAAGGGTTTACATGGAAGTATTTTTTCCAAAATGGGGGCATATATGATGAATTGATGGATTTTTTGTTGTTATTTGGGGTCACAAACCCTTTCGCACATGGCATACCTCTCGTGGGACGACAATGGTAGAAGAAAAATACTGACCACCCTGAGTCCCACCTATAGTAGGCCCCTCGTTGGCGACTAGAACTAAGGGTATAATGAAGATGTATATAGGATGCATTACCCTCTAATATAACCACATTAAAAACATTGAAACAAGATATTAACCACCAAACTCATACTCATACTACAATTTAAAAGAAAACCCATGTACACAAATAAAATTTCATGAAGGAATTACTACAACAAAAAGGGAAAACAATAAGTACTAAGGGAAAGTAAAGAAGATAAAGACCATGAAGGACAAATAGATCATGAGATGAAAATATAATTGTAACTATCATAATCTCCAAAGTATTCTAACTAGCCTGAGAAATAATATATATATACGTTGGGTGAGTATAACAATATACTTAGTGCGATCCTCCCCGGAGCCTCTCATGAAAAAGGTAGCGATTGAATTCTAAAGTATAATGATCAACAATTGAAACCAAATCCTAACATAAATATTTATAATAAAATTAAATCCAGACCATGGATAATATCACCCAGTATCACATACAACAAAACATAATATAAAAAAATATCAATGGTACCCTTCAACGCTTCCCCACTAGTTTTCTACTCTAGAACAACATTTGGCACCCTATGAATATATCTCTAAAAGGATATCCCACAGATAACTAAGAGAAGCACCACAACATGAAACTCATGAAACATACAAAAACATCTACATAACAAAAAGTAACAAGGAATTTTTCGGGAGATAACATATATTTCCTAATGTCTACTATACAACAGGTATTATACATCAATCCATCAAAACCCCTACACCATGTACGGTTCCTCAATACATCATAGCCTATACACATTATAACTATAGTATTACCTTGGAAACTATTTCTAGAATACTTGTGTGTGAAAGAAAAAGTAGCTATTACATCCATCTACACATATATATGGGGAATAATAACCACTGTGCAAGTCAGCACAAGTAAATTTCTAAAGGGGAGAGCATGGACATTGGGGGTAGTCAGCCATCCATCCTCCCACCGGGATGTTGGGGAAAACACACCTCAGTGTTCTGAATCCTTAGGGTATCAATATCACTAAACTATAAGGTGGAGTAACATATAGAATCATAAAATTTAAATGATATAATATAGATCACAACCACACTAAGGGCATATCCTAGTCTCATCCACAACTACAACTAGTGTCTCTCAAACTATTATCTACCACTACTAAGACTATATATCCTATAATCAAATTGACATTTAAATAGAAAAATTATATTATATTATTATATTACACCATTTTCACTTTTTATTAATTAATTCATAACCATTAACTATCCATTATAATTTTTTATGTTTCATTTCATTAGATTCTCAACAAAGATCCTTGCCCTACAAGAATAAGCAAACCAAGGCCACAACCTCTCAAAATTATAACCTCAACATTGAATCCTAGAAAGCTCCAACCACAATGTATATACATTTATTCATTTATTAACAACATCAAATTACATATCACCATGTATTCTAGTAAAATAATCTACGCTACCAAAATCATGGGGATCAACATAGTGGGTATATGACTTAGTCATCAATTCTTCTCCACCAATGGAAGGAGTGTAAAATCATCCAAAAATCGGAATGTAATCATGAAAATAACACGTAATACCCCACATATATTCAAATCTATTTTAAGGTGTGTAACCAAAAACATATGCCTCAAGATATAGGGAAAATGATGTTGAAAAACAACAATAGGCAATTCATTCAAACAACATATTCCTAAAAAATTCAACTTTAAAAACAATGGGTAAGCCCCAATTCAGCCTGTTGTATCATATATGATGTACACCCCAAAATAAAAATGCATATACCGATCCAATAGTCCACTCTAGGAGTCAACGTAATCCACCAAAACTGGTCCTATCATCCCCTCATAACACAATATCCCTCTTGGATCATCCATCCATGGCTCATATCACATCACAAGAAGTAGGAAACAAACATATAAACTAGATCTTGGTAAAAATGCATGGAATATTTCTGTTAATCACAATGATCACTAAAAGCTCAAAAAAAATGTAATTGGCCTTCACTTTGAAGTGAGAAACTTAGGACCTTCAAACGAATTATATATTATCACAAAAATGATTCTTATTACATCTTTAATTAATAGATTCATTAATAACATGTTCAAACTAAAAGAAACCTATGTAACATGCTATCTCAAGCTATCAAAAATTAATTAAACAATTAATTTAACTTGTCTTTATTTAATTTATCAAAAATAATCCACATAATTTGGTTTCATAAGCCAAATAAATTAAACATGCACACTTTAATCAATTTTATTTACATCAAATTACAACAACAACCGGATTCATTAAAAATGCATTTTTAATATTTTATCCAATTAATAATCAAATAATTCTGGATGTACATTCAATACCAATTTTCATTATGAATAAAATTATAAAATAGTATAACAACATATATCAAAATATGTATAAAATAAAGTGTCAAACCATTATCATGGTACAAAAAACAACATCTCAAACTGATCAAAAATAATTATCTAATCAAGTTCAATTATTTAATTAGTTCAATTTCATTATGATCCAAGGGGATAAATCATGATAACTCTATAATATCATGTAATTAAATAGAGAACTAATGAACCCCCTACCTCAAAATGAAATCAACATTCTTCACACTAGACCAAACCACACAATGGATCTCCGATCAATCCTCCCAAAAGAACTTCATCCATCTAGGAACACTAAGGAACCACTGCAAAAAGATAACATTGAAAAACCCATTTAAAAACATGGGTAAGAAACCACCATTGCATGGTGATAATATACTAGATAATTAAAGATTAAACAAGTAAAAACATCTAAAAAATTAAGGACAAATACAACTTGGATCAATCCGTGTCACCACATATCAAAGATATATGCCAGATATTGATTACCATTAAGGGAACTCAAAAATTCTGAATAGGGGACATTCAAGTCACCTATGATGAGTGAGAGGATAAATAAATCTTTCGGGTTTTACAACATGAGTAGATAGAATATTTTAAAACATTACACTATCAGGGGAGTACATGATTTGTAATCCCCTTTCAATTTGACTAATTTCTTAAGGTCAGTTTCCTTAGAAATACAATCACCTTTTGAATTTATTTTAATTTAAAAACCAAAAAATATTAAAAAAAATTAATACCACTTTCACATCATAAAAATATTCCACATGATATGAATCCCACATTCATGTGAAGAAATTCATCTACAAGACCTGAAACCCACTTTCACATTGTGAAGGTTCCTTTCCCCCAGTTTATAACTCCAAAACTTCTACAGACTTCCTTAGATCCTCTTATGAGATCTACAAGCCGCGAGAACATGAAAAAAGTTGATTCATGTAGATATGATACCTAAAATTAGGTTCCTCTCCAAAAATTATGGTCTTAGAGGATCCAAATTAATTATATTGAGGAAGAAGAAACACTCCTCATCTGAGTAGCCACCCCACTACATAACCCTCAAAGATCTCACAATTAAAGGATCTCAAGAACCACACTATAGAAACATTTCAAAACCATAGATCAACTACAACTAGATGCTAAACACTCTCCATGGGGATATAACTCTCAAAAGAGGGAAAACCACAATAATCACTATGATTAATAAATATCATAACCATAAAAGGTATAAAACCATAAAACTAACAACATTACAATATTAGAGAGAAACATAAAAAATCTCTAGGTACTAAGTGTGTATATTGACTCACGTTCCTATGAACTCTTCTCCATTCCACCATTCCACTATAAGACATGAACCATGGAGATTACATTCCCCCAAAAAACACTCTATTGGCGATCCTGGATACCTACAAGACACTCTTCAATGGTCACATTATCATCGATGTCATTCTTACCCGAATTGATGACATGATATTAATCATGATGATAACGATGAAGATGAGACATGTGAAACACTTTGTGTATTCGGATCATCAAAAAGAAAAGTAAAATATGATATGCCACTGCTCAAACATGATCTAAGACCTTGAAAGGCCAAAAAATCATGGGAGAAAGCTTGCTCCCACAAACAATCCTTCACTTCCTACATGAGAATTTCCAACTCTCAAACCCCAATCTAGCACAAAATACAATGGAAATGTTAGGCATAAAATGCTTCAAATTGAAACATACTGATGGTGGAGGGAAAAACATTATTGTAAACGAACTCTACCAAGGTCATCTGCATCAACCGAAAACCTCCCAAATCCATGACACAAGGGCGCAACATGTCTTCAAGAGTCTGGATAATCTGTTCTATCTGACTATCCATCTGTATATGAAATGTATTTATAATGAATAAATGAGAACCAAAATCATGTTGGAGAACCCTATACACCCTATATGTAAAATAAGGATCTCGATCATAAATTATGGACCTTGAGACTCCATCGAGTCTCTCCAACTCCTTCAGATACAGTCTCGACAAGTCCTCCTTGTAGCTCGACTCCTTGAGGACTAGAAAGTGGATATATTTCATAAAATGATCAATTACAACCCATATAGATTCATATCCTCCATACACTCAAGGTAAAATTTTAACAAAGACCATTAAGATATCACCCCTCTTCCACTAAGGATCATCTAATGGTTGAAAAGACCCACCAAGAACACGATGCCTAAACTTAGCCTTCTAGAAAACCAAACATCAAGACACAAACTATGAAACTGAACTCCTTATCCCAGTCCATAAAAAATGAAATCTGAACGCTCATTACATATTTTTCATGTATGGATATTCCACCAATGGATAACTATGGAAATCTATGTGAACCATATCACACATCACTAATGGAATGAAAATTATACCAGGAAACAACACTTGATGTTGTTCATCCTCAGACCTTCCATTAGAGGCCTATCCAAAAACAACTCTGTCTCTATGGACATACTCCTTAAGATCCACCAACTTGGATTCCTATAACTGATACACCAGAGATGATTGTACTGTCATCTTAAAAAGGAATAATATTTCCCTGACTTCCCCGATATCTAGATGAAATGTTGAATGTTCTATCATCTTAATCTAGGAATTTACTGATTTCTGTAATGCATCACTATGCATCTTACTTCATAGATAATCGGATAAAACATTTCACTTTCGAGTATATGAAATATCTAAGTCACAATCAAGTATGAACTCTATTCACTAACGCTGATACGATTTAATGTATTAGAAGGAGAAAGTGTACCTTAGGCTTTTTATGGTCAGTGAAGTCCAAAAAACTATCAATGATGGGGTCTTGTCTCCACAAATGTAGGGAAAACACCACCACTGCCAACTCGATATCATGGGTGGAACAGTTACATTCATGGGGATGAACTTTCCAAGACACATTCGAAATGAACGATCTCTGCAGCATCCAAACATATCCCAACCCCAGATATGAAGCGTCACATAAAACTAAAAATTGGCCTCCTCCTGATGGAAGATAATGAACTTATTAAATGACCAACTTCATAATAGTTACTAAAAATATTAATAACCATGATCAATACAAAAGAACACCTTATCCTTCATATTCAACACTATTAGAGGAGTCACAAACTGAGTGAAATCATCTACGAACCTCCTTTAATAGACTGCATGACCAAGGGAACTCCACAATACTTTCACCATCATTGATGATTCCAAATACACAATTGTTTCTATCATATACGGTTCCACAACTATACCTAGCTAGGATATATCATTACCTATGAAATAGACTTATCGTTCCCAAGAATCACACTTCAGAAACAACCCAAACAACTTATCAGGCATAAGAACATCCAAAATGGCACATATATGCTTTGCATCTCATCCTAGAACATGGTGTTCATGAGGATTTAAATGATGAAAACCCACATGAAATTTTATAGGAACTCAGAAAAAACATACTTCATTAACCCCATGAAAAAAACTAGAGAATTTGTCATACCATATGGCATCACAACAAACTGGAAATTCATATGATGACAATGTAATGATGTATTTTAGATATCCTCATATTGTAAACACATTTTATTATATCATGACCGCAACTTGATCACCGGGAACAAAATTTAATCCTTAATTTGATCAAATAAATCATTAATAAATGGAAGAGGATAGTAGTTATTCACATTCACATGGATCAAGAGAAGATAATTGATACAAATTTATTATCTCTTGTCAGCATTATATACGAACAAAAATGGTGCACCCCAGAATGACACACCTAGATGAACAAAACATCACTACAATAGATCGTCAATTGGTTTATGCTACTCTCTAAACTCAAAAGGATATATCCTATTTGGATACCCCTATGTAGGAGAAATTCCTAACTTTAGTTTGATCCTGAACTAATGCTCTTGTTGAGGGTGTAACACTACAACCTCCTCTAAAACAAACCCGGGTACTCTTATATGACCCTGGGAAAAAACGGTTGTGGATACTCTGAAAAAATCCGCATTAGCTCAACTATCTGGTGTGATAAAGATTTAACATGCCACTGACCCATTCAATGGTCTCACTCACCAAAAAACATTTTTGTCACTCAATCAGAATTGAGGACACACAACATGCCACCTATTGAAATCCATGATAGACTACACTAATTAAAACCAATACATGTTGAGGATTATTTAATATGGTCGTATCCATAATCATAATGAATCTCTCTAAGAACAGTGATTCCCAATCACTTGGTCACAATCTATAAATAATTAAAACAAGTACGCTCGACTTTAAACTAGCATAGTCAACTCCAAGGGAACTGGAAGTGTCTCTACCTCAAGTCACCAAGCATGGAAAAGGGTTGGTGATATTAAATAGTGAGTCACTCCAATATCATAAAAAGTATGATCCCAAGTTGAAAACAAGAAATTAATACCTTGGATGACATTTGGATCGACTGAAACTAGAATCACTAAAGCATAAAGCTGACCACCACATACTCCACAGCCTCTTTGACCATGATGACAACCACCTTTATAGACATGTTATGATCTCTGAGAATGTACAGAATCCAGGGTATGTCCTCTTCCTACCCAATACTCTATCTATAGATAAAAAACTAGAGAAACCTTCCAGTGAAACCCTAGCTAGAACTACCTCTATAGGGGAACCTAATGTGGTATAACTAAAACACACTGACTTATTATAAAGTTCAGGAACTCTCACCAATGATGGAATTAGCCTCCACAAGAAAAACATGTGTCTAATAACTTGGTATATAATTGAGAGCCTCTGCCAAAGGAGAAATGGAACATTGAGTGATGTGACCTACCACCAGCTGATCAGAAGATCTTCTGTCTTGAAAACTGGGATGTCATTCTAAATCTATACATCATCAGGAATATAAAATACTCCCCTATAACGAAGATCTAGTTCTAGATAATATTCTATCAATGAACAATAATATTTAAAACCCCTTAAGATACATCTTCAGCATAAATGGGGTGACCTGACGCTTGATTTATAGATTCTATGATTCCGTGAAATTCCTCAGCCTGTATTCCTCGGATATAAATAGTTCTAAATCCTCACCCTTGATTTATATATTCAATGCTTCCCTGCAGCTCTTGGACACATGCCACATTCCTCATTGAGGAATAAAACTTCTCACATAACTAGTCTTCTAACTCCTCCCACTAGATTATCTAATCCTCACGATCTCCAAGGAACATGAACCACCACTTACTCACTACCCCACAGAACAAAGACAAATCAAACGACACCCAGTGATCATTACATGAAAAAATTTAACTGAAGACTATATCAACCACCATAAAACATTATTCAATGAATTCATCTGAAACAAAACCCTGATAACTCTAAAAAATATATCACTAAAAATCTCAGATTTTCCTCCTCCATGTGTCTTCATTATCAACTTCTACAGTATGATGACCAATTGGTGAAACCTTATAATCATATTATTCACGAACCTGACGAGGATATCGACCTGGATCCATGACTAAATGAGAACAAAAAATTATAGCTCCTTACATAGAATATGGAATAATTTAACAATTATTAAATGTTTATATTATACATTTTATGTTAACATATTCTATGGTCCACCCATTCAAACACAGGCTGTAGGAAGAAAGATGCATGATCCATTCCTAGGTCTCTACCCTGAAACCAGTATCACCTAATTAATTGAGGTTCTAAGATTAATGGTTCATTTATAAGATCACACAGGGGGCTAAATACTCAAGTCTTACTTGAAATCCCATGTTTACAGTGCCTTATAAACATACCAGACACCATTTCCTACCAACTCATGCATCCCCACCTGAGAATAACATCAAACTCCATAATAACCCTCAAACTACATAAGTTTGATACAACTATGTCATGACCCCTCCCCACAAGGTGTACACCTCCTAGGTCAGAAAGTGGAGAAGAGAGATAGTGACCATTTGTCTTGTCTCCAGTAGGCCCATGATTGGTGACTTGTACCAAGGGTATAATAAACTTGCGGATGAGTGGCATTACCCTATAAGAGAAACACTTGTGGAAAAAGAAAACTGAAGTACACAAATATAATATTATGTAAGAACTACTAAAACATAAAGGGAAAACTACATCTATCAAAAGAATGTGAAGACGACAGTGACCATGAAGCCCAAACAGCTCTAGTGACCATAAGCTAGTAGTTACTAGTCAGATCTTTAAACTTCTCCAACTGACCTAAAAAATAGTTTATATATATATAGGATTAGTATACTAGTATACATAGTAGGAACTTCCTGAGATCCTCTCATGAAATAGGTAATTAAAGTATACTAAAGAAAAGTGAACAACAATTGAAACAAACTCATTTCTTAAATAGGTATACTTAGTTCCCAAACTCCCCACAGCTACTCTAATTATGTAAATAATGTATGAGAATATAATATAATATTGAATATCATGGGTACCCCTCTACCGCTTCCCTAATGGGATTTCACTCTACCCCAAAATTGTACATCCTGGGCATCACTCTTCAAAAATTCTAGACCACAGACAACTAGGTGATCCTCCACAAAGATTCACCTCGTTCAATACACCACCTCATCCATAAAACCTAATGTATCCAAGTTGTTTTTGATTGCCAACATAGCTCCCATAACATGAACGATACATCAGGTATTAAACCAAAATCCATCACAACCCATATACCAAGTAATGATCCCCAAGCCATCCTAGCCTATACACGTTATACCTATAGTTTTCCTTAGAAAACTATATACCGAATACAAGTGTAAGAAATAGCCATAATCCATTACATTGCTCTACATAGATCTATGTCAAAAACATACCATCATTTATCCGAGCATAATAACTACCAAGAGACGAGAGGAGGACAAAGGGGTAGTCATCCATCCATCCTCCCAGCAAGATGTTGGCGAATTCACCCCTTAGTGCCTAGAATCCTAGGGGTGTTAGTTTCCCTAACTGAAAGGATGTATTAGAGTATAAAAGGAATAATAACATGATTAAATATAGCTAAAAACATAAAAAAATATTCTTGTCTTAGAAACAACTATAGCTAACATCCCTTAAGGATCTAGTTTTCCACTAAAAAGACCTGATATCTAATAAGAATGCAACCTTTTAAATAGCTATATTATATTATATAGTTTTTTCATTAGTTTCATTTATATTAATAAATTTTTAACCATTATTTAACCATAATAATTTTCCACAATTAATTCCATTATAATATCAACAATGACTTATTCCCTCTATGAATAACCAAACTGATTCCATGGATTTTCCAAATTTTAGCCTCAATATTACATCATTATAAAGTCCATCCCCATGGTCTAATCATTTATTCATTTATTAACAACATTAAATTAAATGTTAATAAATATTCGAATAAAAAATTATAAGCTTCCAAACACAAGGGACTCCCCATGGTGTGTAGATAAACAAGTTTTCAAATCATCACCTATTATAGTAGGTGCATTGACACATCTAACCATGATAGGATAAACATAGAAATCAAGCAGAATACCCCAAAAATCATCGCCTTTCTGGGATATGTTGTAACCAAAACCATTTGATTAAAGTGGTGGGGAAAATAATGAAGATAAACACAAACCTTTCCTTCATCCAAACAAGAAATCAGATAACTCAATCTATTCAAAGGAATTATATTTTATCACCCAACCTTTCTTTATTTTATCTCAAATTAATTGATTCATTATTCATATGTTCCAACAATGGGAAACCTATGAAAGAAAATTTACGAAGATATAATAAATTAATTAAACAATTAATCTAACATGACTTTATTTCTTTTATCAACAATCATTTAAAAGCTTCAAGTTCATCAACCAAATCAATTTAACATGAAAACATTCATCAATGTTATTTACATCAAATTATAAGAAGAATAAAAAAATCTATTAACACACCTCCTTTACATTTCATCCAATTAGCTATAAATTTATTATGGATTTACTTTCATTACCGTTTTCCATAAAATAAGAAAAATGATAAACCATGAAAAGAATAAATATCACACTATCTAAAAAATTATGAGGTAAAAAGTTATCAATATATAAAAAACAACTGCTCCAAACAATTGATAAAAATTAATTAATCCATTTAAAGTATTTAATAAGGTAAATTTAATTGCGTTATAAAGGGATAAATCATACTAAATTTATGATTTTATGTAAATAAATAGAGATTAAATGAATCCCCTACATCAAAAATTCATCTAGGTTCTTGTTTTGATAATGGACCACAACAAGTGTCCCATCACCCCTCCTATAAGATCTGAATTCATCAGGGGATGTCATGACACCACAACACCAACAAAAACCATGATAAACCCAATTAGAAACATGGGTAAGAAACCACCATTGCATAGAGATAATATAAGAGATAAAACAAAATATAAACTGAATGAATATCTAGAAAATGAAGGAAAAACACATATTAGATTATGTAGCATCACGAATGATTAATGATGTAATCCAGAGATAGATTCCCATCGAAGTGATATCCAAAATAATGAAGAGGGGACTACTGGGTAACGTGGGATGAGAGATTGGGAAAATGAATCTATAGGGTTTGAAAACCCAAGCAGCTGGAATATTTTATAACATTACAGAATCAAAGGATTACATGATCTGTATTACCTTTTCATGTAGTTTAATTCCTAGAGGTCAATTTCTATAAAAAAACCTTCCCCTTTTGCATTTATTTTATTTTTATAACCTAAAAATATTATGTGATGTTATTACTACTTTCACATTGTTAAATTATTCTACACATTGTGAATCACACATTAATAACTTGACTATTTCTCGCTCCTAGTTCTCAGCACCCAAACTCCTCTAAATTTCCACAGAGCCTCCTCCGAGATCTGCAAGCCTCCGGAACACAAAAAGGGTTTATCCATGTAGTTTTATCCCCTTAAATATGGAAAGGTTTATTATAATACAAAATCTATGAGAGGATTGAATTTTTTAGGGTTTGAGGGACTTATTATAGTGTATGAGGAGTTTCATTCTTTTAAATATATCATAGTATACACTATAAAGAGAAATCCTTTAGAACATGTGCCTAAAATAATTTTCCCTTTTTAATAAAATAGTATAATTGGTTGAAATATTTCCATAAAATATCTTTTTGAAATAGTTCTAGGATACTTGTCCCCAAAAATAAAAATTTAACAACTAAGTAATATATTTTTTACCTTAGTCGCTGTAATTAATTTTAATTACATTCACTAAATGTTTTTGATAAAAACTAATTAGAAATTATTATAAAATATAAATGACTATTAATACAAATATTTAATTCATTTTTAAAAATTATAATCACATTTGTGGAATATTTCATTTTAATGTTATTCCCATGGAAAGGATGAGACAACGAGTTTTTATAGCAAATTGTTCCAAACGATTGAAATGTATTTGTATCATATTTCAATGTCAAATTGGTTCGAATACCCTTCACTGAATTAATTGATATATAATTGATTTAACTATTAATTAAAACCAAATTATAATATAATTTAAATATATAACTATAAATTAGATGGAAATGTAGTTTTAAAAAAAATAGTGTTTTTTACTTTTCTTCCAAAAATGAAACTTCTTACAAAAATATAAAAAATTCACCCAATGTAATTTTTTATTATCAGATTTAACATTTGGAGTATATTTTTTCAAATAAAAAATTAAAATGTTTAAAAAATTATATTTAGAATAGTTTATCCCTTAAAAGGCAGTAAAAAAACTCTTATAAAAAAGCCGTTTTTATTCATAAAATTGGATTTTTTTCTCATCACCTGTATAGAAAACACATAAGGAGAAAATAATTTTTTTTGATTATATAAAATATATATATATAATTAAACCCATTTTTAAAAGTTATTTTAATTAATTTATCAATGTAAAACAAATTTGATTTCATAAATTTAGTTTCCATCAATTGATTTCCTATATTTTGAAAAGGGTTTTTTTATTTATAGTTTTCTTTGAAAAATAATTTATTTAATATAAATATACAATCCTTATTTTCAGAATTTAATTAATTATAATAATATCTCCCATTAAAACGGCTATGTTATATCAATAATAATATTTTAATAATAATATTAATAAAATATTGTAGTTTGTTAGAACAAGTCTTTTCATATAACATAAGATATATTAGAAACATAGAATTTTGTGTAATAGAAGCCAGACATAGTTTTTTACCTACCCCATGATAATATATGTTTTGTGTTTAGTGTAATATTAACATGGTATTTTTTAAATAAAAACTGTACATTTTGATTTCCTAGAAAATTTGATTTTTTCGTTGTTGCATGAAATGAAAAATATTAAAAGGATCAAATTAATCTGAAAACAATTTCTTAATATATCAAGGTGTAACACGATGGAAAATATGAATTATTATGATCCAGGTAATATTTTTTTCTCCTATGATAATTAGAATTTTTTAATAAATTTTAAAAGGAATGACTACTAATGGTTATATATTGAATGATGAAATAGGGTCCTAAAGGAAAATTGGTTATATTAAATATTCTATAATCCCCCTCCACATAGTTTATTTAACATAGTTGGGCTAATAAAATTAATTCCCACCCACTATGTTATGGGAGGTAGAGAATTCAGTTCCTAATTTGTATAGAAAACCCATAAGATGAATGTTAAATTATTTATTAATTGTTATTTATTAGTATATAGATTACTAAAATATTTAATCAAATGTTTTTTAATTAATATTTTGAGGTAAAAATTATTTGATATCATAAATAGTGTTTGAAGTAAAAATATTTCCTATATTTTCAAAATGGTTTCATTTTCATTTATAGATAACTGGTCACCAAATAATTCATCATTTATAATTGTTTAAAATATATTTTCATAATTTAATTATTTTTATTCATAACTCTAATTCCAATGACTTTGTTGTAACTAGAATAAGAATTGAATAATATTATTAATAACACATTATATTTTGGTAAGACACGGTCATGGATGTAATGAAAGTTATTGAAGGAACTCAACATTGTTGGTTATAAAATCCAACCATAGTGTTGAGTTTACCAAAGTAAAATATATGTTTTTTAAGTAGTTCAATATTACATTGTTTTTAGTGAAACACAAGCCAACCATTTTTCTTTCATATAACACCATCTATATTCTATGTCTCATGAAATGAAAAATTTCAGTAAGATTAAATTAAATTAAAAAAAAATCATTGGATTTTACATTTAACGCCCCATAAAAATAATTTCACCCCTGAAAATCATATTTTTCATTGAAGGGTTATTCTTGAAAATTAATTTTATAAAAAAAACATTGTAAAAAAAATTCTAATAAATTCTTTACAAAGAGAATTTTTGAACTATAATTGTTACACATGGTAACTCATAACTAGGTTTCCATGAAGGATAACATAGGATTATAGTGAATATTGGTCATATAGGAAAATAATAAATAACTATAAAAATTAATAAAGATAAGTGATCACAAGAAATTTAATGATCAATATAATGTTAAGGGCCTCAAAACTATAAAAATGGGATGACTAATATGACCATTAGTTCAATAGAATCAATGGTGATTAGATAAATATTTTTCAATATCCAGTTCACTGAGTAAATGAATTATTTTACTATCCAAGTACACAACGAAATATATTTCTAGATTTTATTCCTCTTCATATGGACAATCTAACTCTTAGAGTTTTCCTCACTCAAATTCAACTTTATCACCAACTCTAATAAATAGTGGTGAATTTTCAATTCTGAGAGTACTAAGTGATCATAAGGTACAATGATAAGTAATCCCATCGGTCTTTAGTTATATTCATAGAAAAACGTTTAGCACATATTATCCAATATTACTTACTCTTCACATAGAATGTTATAATTTAATCTCTAAAACCTTTTCCGAAGTTCAACATAAACCATTCCATAAATGGATAACGTTATAATAATTTCAAAATATGAAGTAAAAAACATATGGTCACTAATTTTTATAAAAATATATTAACATTGATACCCCATATATAAAGAAGTATCTCTTATTTTTTATATACCAAACATATGAATACATTCAACTTGAATTCATTTAAAACCTGGTTATAAGATGAATTCCATATTGAAGTCATTCCTGTCTATTTATTACAATGTTTATTTGATATATCCATAAATTCAATAATGTTTTAATAATCATGAATGATAGCATAAAACACATTTCAAAAAATACACAATTATTTCTAATGTAATAAGTAACATATAATTTACTTATTCATATCCAATATATCATTATCCAAACATTGTTATATAAACATAATGAATAAATTAATGGTTATGTTTCCCTTAATCATTGGTTTCCCATGAACATGAACTTGAATTAAATCAGTCCTCCAGTGTATACTGACCATTCAATATATTCTTGTAAATCCGTAGTGAAAAACATAAACATAATAATTATTATATATTTATTTATTGAGATATATTAAATAAAAATTCAGAAAAAATGATTATTATACTTTATACATAAGCCATTAGAAAGGATACTTCATCCTGTTACATAATACCTAATTCGTTTCACATTTCATATGTAGTATCATCATTAATAGGAATATAACAGTAACTTGTACCACATTTTTGATTCTCTTTATGATATTTCCACTTGTGACAAATGTTTTAAAACTGACCATTAATTTCCCACTTATTTCCTTTAACCATTGATGAGGCCTTTAAGATTTTAATATTCCTTACTGAACTATCCATATCTCCTTTCCGACAATATTATATGTGTCCTTCATTTCAAAATTCCAAAAAACCTTCTATTTTATCTAAGAAATTATGGTGGGTACTTCATTCCACATTCGTGACATAAAAGAAAATTAAAATTATTTTCTTGACAGTCTCTATTACCCGAGATCTTAGTGAACCATTTCCTTATTCTCTTTAGTGTGTCTAATAGTTGGTTAATGTACATGTTTTCAATAAAGTCCCATGAAAACTAATTAGTAATGATCATAATATCCTTCACTCTTGTGATCATCCAATGTGAGTGCTCATCAGATAGTTTCTTATCACATTAAATTCCATCCTAGTTTCTTTTGGTTCCATCCATTGAATAAAATAAGAAATCATATCAGGAGAAGCTCTAATCACAGTATATAATCATATAATAATGAAAAATTATGTATAAGATGACTAAATCATGAAACCTTTATTTAAATATATGACACCTTGGATAATCATTAGATAGATTCTGAGACATATCCTTAGAAACATCCCTAGGGAATTGACTAACGTTTTCTCATCCTTGTTTCCAAAGGGTTACTGGTCATTTCCTTTGACACTTACTATAGTACCCTGGATTATCTTATATGGATATTACATCAATTTACATGAATATTCAGTACAATACAAATTTATATGCCCTATGACTATTATAGTTATGCCTCATTAGAAACATGAAACAAAATCATTGATCTTTTTGATAGATTATCAAATTTCCTTCCAAAGGTATTCCATTTTGTAGATCAACATAAGTCTTTTCTTCATAACCTAGTGAAAGTAAACTTAAGAGAGGGTGGGAATATATTCTCACTAAGGATAAATATTGGAGATAATTTGGCATAAGATGGGAATAAGGGAATGAGAACATTCGAATCACATTTGAAGATCATACTCTATTTATTACAGTTCATATAAATGAGTCATTCCATAATGATTAATAGTTCATAAAACGTGAATCATAAGTAAACGAAGATATGAATACATGAAATCATAACATTGGAACATGACATGGAATCAAGGAACACACATAATCAAAAAGATTTATTTCCAATACATTTGAGGTTTATTTCCACATCCATCTTAGTATTATGGGTTCATTCCCCATACCATTATTATAGTCATGGTCAAACCCCCTGACCATAATTGTAGTTAAGGATCACTCTAAGGTCCATATTAGTAGACAATGTACTTTAATAAACTATGTTCAATCACCATTGTTTCCATGTCTATCTCATGATATATTAATCATTAAAAATTCATTGGAGAGAGATATATGTGTGAAACATCTCATAAGTAAATCATACATAAATGTTCCATAATATCCTATATAGTCATTTGATAACCAATTAAATGAAATGGGTCTTGTAAACAAATCACCATATCACAAAATATTGAAAGGAGTAATGTTTCATAATCATTTAATCAATGCCTTACCCATGTAATGGATCGAGTTTAAAAAGAATATAATTCATGAATGATATTCATATTTCATTAACCTATAACCCATGAAATATTAAATGTATTCATAAAAATCATGCCTTAAGAAGAAACATTTAATTAATGAATACAATTGGAACTCGGGGATCATATCCGAAGAATAGGCGTGAGTAACACCATCAAATTTTATATTTTAAGGACAATAATTTTTATATATCATATAGAATTATACCATGAGGAAAATAATATTCATTAAAAATTAATCTTAAAACATAAAGCCTTTGGAAAATCAGTTTCCATGAAAATAAAAATTAAATTTTATAATGGATGCTCAAAAAAATTTGGATATCCTTTTATTTGGAAACATATAAATAAGGGTTGAAAACAATATGGAAATCACTAATATTAAAAAATAATTAAGAATGCTTGAATGTTTTTTCGAATCCTCTCACATTGATAAAATGTAAAGGAATACTTAAATTGTTTTGAGAACCTTCTTCATTCAAAATACTTTGAAAACATTTAAATAATTATTGATTACATTTTGAAAATAGTTTTCATCTAAAATTATTTAAAACATATAAATAATTCATGAAAACAATTTGAATACCAGTTTCTCTAAAAATATCTTGAGTAATAATAATGAAATCTTGAAAACATTATGAAATAATTTTTATTTGAAAATAAATTGAAAAAATATATATAATGCTTGAAATTTTTTTAGAAAACTATTCCATTGAGTACTCATAATTGTATCTGGAAAAAATTTTGAAAAATATTTTAATTTATATTTTTTTCCAAAACTTATTACGAATTCATGAAATCCTTTAGAAAACTATTTTCCATGAATGTATTTGTAAAAAAATTAATGGAAATTTGAAAAAATTTTGAGAACATTTTTCATTTACAATTCATTGATGACTAATAAATACCACTTGAGAAAACTTGGTCAAAATATTATTTAAATATATCATTGAAAATTATTTAAAATCCCTCTTAAAAATAAACATTATAAAAAATATCTTTATTAAAACATGGTTTTGATGAATTATTAATTTCCGATTGAAATTTTAAAAAATTCAGCATTTAGTGAAACTTTTTATTAATAATATAAATTACTAAATATTGACAATATTATAAAAATACAAGAGGATATCATATAAGAAATAGGATAATAAATTTCCCGATTTCTCTTGATATATTGATCAACTTATTTTATCAATAGATGTAAAATCATTAACAAACATGATAAATGATGAGAGTGTAATAATAATCAATTACCACTTTAGTAACATTGTATCATAATACCTAGAAAATAATAAAATTGAATGATTAATAATATATCATGAAATAATGTTTATTCATGACATACCATGTTAAAGGTTATCTTATACACCACTTATAATAATATAGGTTCATAACATGGCATATTCATTAAAAAAAGGAAAATTGATAAAAACAATTAAATTAAAAACTTGGTAAGTCTTGACAATAAAACCCTTGAAAGAGAGATCATAATGTGGATATGTATATAACCACAAATTTATTGATAATAATCATAAAATATATGAAGGTCATTGTATACACCACACTAATGTAACAAGTGTTGAATAAGGCATAAATCCCATAGAAATGATAGTGAGTTGATAAAACCCTTTCCATAAGTCTTGACATTACACATAAACATTCATGAATCCTATATAATAAATGTATCTTTATCATAAATCTACAATAGAAACATAATATTATATATAATAGAAAATAATTTTTTATAACATTATATTACCTATTTATTAACAATTCTATGTTAATGTTACGTTCCGGGTAATATATGTTTTCTTTTTCATATATGTTTCGACTTGTTATTCATGATCATCTTAATAATATAATTATTTCCTTATTTCCATAATGTTAAAAATTATTTAAAAATCATATATATTAATTATATAATTATTTATAATAATCTATAAAATAAAGAAATATGAAATGTAATACATTATTCATGGAGATGGTAGGCCATATATATGCATGAATATTTTTTTTCATTATTTTCATATTTTAATAGTGAAATTTAATGAAATATATGTATATATATTTTTTCATTATAGTATAATTATTATTTCATATATATTATATAACATTATAATATCATCTTTAATACATTCCATGTAATTTGTGACCAACTCAAATTGCTTTGATGAGGTGGTAGTCCACACATCCACAATTAAAGATATATAACTTACAAAAAAACTATGAATGTATGTTTAATAAAATAATATAATAAGAATAAATAAATCACAAATATCATATATATTATAAAAAAATATTTCCATCATAATTTTCATCCATGATAGGTTGTAATGATAAACGGAACAACATCATTTCAAGGGCAAGTAATCTGTCCTACTCATGAACAAAAAGTTTTTTACCTATTTTTACAATTTTTGTAGAGGTGTAGGTTGAAAATTTTAAATTAAAACATTTAAAAATATTTATTATAATGTGGTTATAATATAATCAAGAAATAAAATAAACTTAGGTGGTGGATAATGAAATAATGTAATAGTTCTTGTGGAAGTGTGTTATATTTTCTTTGGGTAACTCTTTCTGGATATTAGCAAAGGGTTTACAAGGAAGTATTTTTTCCAAAATGGGGGCATATATGATGAATTGATGGATTTTTTGTTGTTATTAGGGGTCACAAACCCTTTCGCACATGGCATACCTCTCATGGGACGACAATGGTAGAAGAAAAATACTGACCACCCTGAGTCCCACCTATAGTAGGCCCCTCGTTGGCGACTATAACTAAGGGTATAATAAAGATGTATATAGGATGCATTACCCTCTAATATAACCACATTAAAAACATTGAAACAAGATTTAAACCACCAAACTCATACTCATACTACAATTTAAAAGAAAACCCATGTACACAAATACAATGTCATGAAGGAACTACTACAACAAAAAGGGAAAACAAGAAGTACTAAGAGAAAGTAAAGAAGATAAAGACCATGAAGGCCTAATAGATCATGAGATGAAAATATAGTTGTAACTGTCCTAATCTCCAAACTATTCTAACAGGCATGAGAAATAATATATATATACGTTGGGTGAGTATAACAATATACTTAGTGCGATCCTCCCCAGAGCGACTCATGAAAAAGGTAGTGATTGAATTCTAAATGATAATGATCAACAATTGAAACCAAATCCTAACATAAACATTTATAATAAAATTATAGCCAGACCATGGATAATATCACCCAGTATCACATACAAAAAAATATAATATAAAAAAATATCAATGGTACCCTTCAACTCTTCCCCAGTATTTTTCTACTCTAGCACAACATTTGGCACCCTATGAATATCTCTCTAAAAGGATATCCCACAGATAACTAAGAGAAGAACCACAACATGAAACTCATGAAACATACAAAAATATAAACATAACAAAAAGTAACAAGGCCTTTTTCGGGAGATAACATATATTTCCTAATGTGTACTATACAACAGGTATTATACCTCAATCCATCAAAACCCCTACACCATGTACGGTTCCTCCATACATCATAGCCTATACACATTATAACTATAGTATTCACTTGGATAGTATTTCTAGAATACTTGTGTGTGAAATAAAAAGTAGCTATTACATCCATCTACACATATATATGGGGAATATTAACCACTGTACAAGTCAGCACAAGTAAATTTCTAAAGGGGAGAGCATGGACATTGGGGGTAGTCCGCCATCCATCCTCCCACCGGGATGTTGGGGAAAACACACCTCAGTGTTCTGAATCCTTAGGGTATCAATATCACTAAACTATAAGGTGGAGTAACATAGAGAATCATAAATTTTAAATGATATAATATAGATCACAACCACACTAAGGGCATATCCTAGTCTCATCCACAACTACAACTAATGACTCTCAAACTACTATCTACCACTACTAAGACTATATATCCTATAATCAAATTGACATTTAAATAGAAAAATTATATTATATTATCATATTACAACATTTTCACTTTTTATTAATTAATTCATAACCATTAACTATCAATTATAATTTTTTATGTTACATTTCATTAGATTCTAAACAAATATCCTTGCCCTACAAGAATAAGAAAACCAAGGCCACAACCTCTCAAAATTATAACCTCAACATTGAATCCTAGAAATCTCCAACCACAAAGTATATACATTTATTCATTTATTAACAACATCACATTATATATCACCATGTATTCTAGTAAAATAATCTAGGATACCAAAATCATGGGGATCAACATAGTGGGTATATGACTTAGTCATCAATTCTTCTCCACCATTGGAAGGAGTGTAAACTCATCCAAAAATCAGAATGTAATCATGAAAATAGCACAAAATACCCCACATATATTTTAATCTATTTTAAGGTGTGTAACCAAAAACATATGCCTCAAGATGTAGGGAAAATTATGTTGATAATAAACAATAGGTAATTCATTCAAACAACATATTCATAAATAATTCAACTTTCAAAACAATGGGTAACCCCCAATTCATCCGGTTGTATCATTTATGATGTACGCCTCAAAATAAAAATGCATATACCGATCCAACAGTCCACTCTAGGAATCAACGTAATCCACCAAAACTGGTCCTATCTTCCCCTCATAACACAATATCCTTCTTGGATCATCCATCCATGGCTCATGTCACATCACAAGAAGCAGGAAACAAACATATAAACCAGATCTCGGTAAAAATACATGGAATCTTTCTGTTAATCACAATGATCACTAAATGCTCCAAAAAAATGTAATTGGCCTTCACTTTGAAGTGAGAAACTTAGGACCTTCAAAGTAATTATATATTATCACAAAAATGATTCTTATTACATCTTTAATTAATAGATTCACTAATAACATGTTCAAACTAAAAGAAACCTATATAACATGCTATCTCAAGTTATCTCAAATTAATTAAACAATTAATTTAACTTGTCGTTATTTAATTTATCAAAAATAATCCACATAATTTGGTTTCATAAGCCAAATAAATTAAACATGCACACTTTAATGAATTTTATTTACTTCAAATTACAACAACAATAACCAGATTCATTAAAAATGCATTTTTAATATTTTAGCCAATTAATAATCAAATAATTCTGGATGTACATTCAATACCAATTTTTATTATGAATAAAATTATAAAATTGTATAACAAAATATATCAAAATATATAGAAAATAAAGAGTAAACCCATTGTCATGGTACAAAAAACAACATCTCAAACTGATCAAAAATAATTATCTAATCAAGTTCAATTATTTAATTAGTTCAATTTCATTATGATCCAAGGGGATAAATCATGATAAATCTATAATATCATGTAATTAAATAGAGAACTAATGAATCCCCTACATCAAAATGAAATCAACATTCTTCACACTAGACCAAACCACACAACGGATCTCCAATCAATCCTCCCAAAATAACTTCATCCATCTAGGAACACTAAGGAACCACTACAAAAAAATAACACTGAAAAACCCATTTATAAACATGGGTAAGAAACCACCATTGCATGGTGATAATATACTAGATAATTAAATATTAAACAAGGAAAAACATCTAAAAAATGAAGGACAAATACAACTTGGATCAATCCGTGTCACCACATATCAAAGATATATGCCAGATATCGATTACCATTAAGGGAACTCAAAAATTCTGAATAGGGGACATTCAAGTCACCTGTGATGAGTGAGAGGATAACTAAAGCTTTCAGGTTTGACAACATGAGTAGATAGAATATTTTAAAACCTTACAGTGTTGGGGGAGTACATGATTTGTAATACCCTCTCAATTTGAGTAATTTCTTAAGGTCAGTTTCCTTAGAAATACCATCACCTTTTGAATTTATTTTAATTTAAAAACCCCAAAATATTAAAAAAAACATGAATACCACTTTCATATCATAAAAATATTCTACATGATATGAATCCCACATTCACGTGAAGAAATTCATCTACAAGACCTGAAACCCACTTCCACATTGTGAAGGTTCCTTTCCCCCAGTTTATAACTCCAAAACTTCTACAGACTTCCTTAGATCCTCCTATGAGCTCTACAAGCCGCGAGAACATGAAAAAGGTTGATTCATGTAGATATGATACCTAAAATTATATTCCTCTCAAAAAATTATGGTCTTATAGGATGCAAAATAATTATATTGAGGAAGAAGAAACACTCCTCATCTGAGTAGCCACCCCACTACATAACCCTCAAAGGACTCACAATTAAAGGATCTCAAGAACCACACTATAGAAACATTTCAAAACCATAGATCAACTATAACTAGATCATAAACACTCTCCATGGGTATATAAATCTCAAAATATGGAAACCCACAATAATCACTATGATTAAGTAATATCATAACCATAAAAGGTATAAAACCATAAAACTAACAACATTACAATATAAGAGAAAAACATAAAACATCTCAAGGTACTAAGTGTGTATTTTGACTCACGTTCCTAGGAAATCTTCTCCATTACACCATTCCACTATAAGACATGAACCATGGAGATTACATTCCCCCAAAAAACACTCTATTGGTGATCCTGGATACCTACAAGACACTCTTCCAAGGTCACATTATCATCGATGTCGTTCTTACCCGAATTGATGAAATGATATTAATCATGATGATAATGATGAAGATGAGACATGTGAAAAACTTTGTGTATTCAGTTCATCAAAAAGAAAAGTAAAATCTGATATGCCACTGCTCAAACATGATCTAAGACCTTGAAAGGCCAAAAAATTATGGGAGAAAGCTTGCTCCCACAAACAATCCTTCACTTCCTACTTGAGAATTTCCAACTCTCAAACCCCAATCTAGCACAAAATAAAATGGAAATGTTAGGAATAAAATGCTTCACATTGAAACATACTGATGGTGGAGGGAAAATATTATTGTAAACGAACTCTACCAAGTTCATCTGCATCATCCGAAAACCTCCCAAATCCATGACACAAGGGCACAACATGTCTTCAAGAGTCTGGATAGTCTGTTCTATCTGACTATCCATATGTATATGAAATGTATTTATAAAGAATAAATGAGAACCAAAATCATGTTGGAGAACCCTATACACCCTATATGTAAAATAAGGATCTCGATCATAAATTATGGACTTTAAGACTCCATTGAGTCTCACCAACTCCTTCAAATACAGTCTTGACAAGTCCTCCTTGTAGCTCGACTCCTTGAGGACTAGAAAGTGGATATATTTCATAAAATGATCAATTACAACCCATATAGATTCATATCCTCCCTACACTCAAAGTAAAATTGTAACAATGACCATTAATATATCATCCCTCTTCCACTGAGGATCATCTAATGGTTGGAAAAACCCACCAATAACACGATGCCTAAACTTAGCCTTCTAGAAAACCAAACATCAAGACACAAACTTTGAAACTGAACTCCTTATCCCAGGACATGACAAATGAAATCTGAAAGCTCATTACATATTTTTTATATATGGATGTTCCACCAATGGAGAACTATGTAACTCTATGAAAACCATATAACACATCACTAATTTAATGAAAATTATACCAGGAAACAACACTTCATATTGTTCATCCTCAGACCATCCATTAGAGGCCTATCCAAAAACAACTCAGTCTCTATGGTCATACTCCTTAAGATCCACCAACTTGGATTCCTATAACAAATACACCAAAGATGACTATACTGTCATCTTAAAAAGGAATAATATTTCCCTGACTTCCCTGATATCTAGATGAAATGTTTAATGTTCTATCATCACAATCTAGGAATTTACTGATTTCTGTAATGCATCACTGTGCATCTTACTTCGTAGATAATTGGCTAAAACATTTAACTTTCGAGTATATGAAATATCTAAGTCACAATAAATTAAGAACTCTATTCACTGACGCTGATACGATTTAATGTATTAGAAGGAGAAAGTGTACCTTAGGCTTTTTATGGTCAGTGAAGACCAAAAAACTATCAATGATGGGGTCTTGTCTCCAAAAATGTAGGGAAAACACCACCACTGCCAACTCGATATCATGGGTGGAACTGTTACATTCATGGGGAAGAACTTGCCAAGACACATTCGAAATGAACGATCTCTACAGCATCCAAACATATCCCAACCCCAGATATGAAGCATCACCTAAAAATAAAAATTGGCCTCCTCCTTATGGAAGATAATGAACTTATTAACTAAAAAACATCATAATAGTTACTAAAAATATTAATAACCATGATCAATACAAAAGAACACCTTATCCTTCATATTCAACACTATTAGAGGAGTCGCAAACTAAGTGAAATAATCTATGAACCTCATTTAATAGACTGCATGACCAAGGGAACTCCACAATACTTTCACTATCATTGAGTATTCCAAATACAAAATTGTTTCTATAATATATGGTTCCACAACTACACCTAGCTAGGATATATCATTACCTATGAAATAGACTTATCGTTCCCAAGAATCACACTTCAGAAACATCCCAAACAACTTATCAGGCATAAAAACATCCAAAATGGCACATAGATGCTTTGCATGCTCATCTTATAACATGGTGTTCATGAGGATTTAGACGATGAAAACCCACAGGAACATTTATAGGAACTCATAAAACACATACTTCATTAACCCCATCAACAACACTAGAGAATTTTTCAAACCATATGGCATCACAACAAACTGGAAATTCATATCATGACAATGTAATGATGTATTTTAGATATCCTCATATTGTAAACACATTTTATTATATCATGACTGAAACTTGATCACCGGGAACAAAATTTAAACCTTAATTTGATCAAATAAATCATCAACAAATGGAAGAGGATAGTATTTATTCACATTCACATGGATCAAGAGAAGATAATTGATACAAATTTATTATCTCCTGTCAGCATTATATACGAACAAAACTGGTGCACCCCATAATGACACACCTAGATGAACAAAACATCACTATAATAGACCGTCAATTGGTTTATCCTGCACTCTAAACTCAAAAGGAACCATCATATATAGATACCCCTATATAGGATAAATTCCTAACTTTAGTTTGATCCTGAACTCATGCTCTTGTTGAGGGGTTAACACTATAACCTCCTCTAAAACAAACCCGGGTACTCTTATATGAACCTGGGAAAAAAATTGTGGATACTCCGACAAAATCCGCATTAGCTCAACTATCTGGTATGATATGGGTTTAACATGCCACCGACCCATTCAATGATTTCACTCACCAAAAAACATTGTTGTCACTCAATCAGAATTGAGGACACACAACATGCCACCTATTGAAATCCATGATAGACTACACTAATTAAAACCAATCCATGTTGAGAATTATTTAATATGGTTTTTTCCATAATCATAATGAATCTCTCTAAGAACAGTGATTCCCAATTACTAGGTCACAATCTATAAATAATTAAAACAAGTATGCTCAACCTTAAACTAGCACAGTCAACTCTAAGGGAACTCGAAGTGTCTCTACCTCAAGTCACAATGAATGGAAAAGGGTTGGTGATATTAAATAGTGAGTCACTCCAATATCACAAAAAGTATGATCCCAAGTTGAAAACAAGAAAATAATACCTTGGATGACATTTGGATCAACTGAAACTAGAATCACTAAAGCATAAAGCTGACCACCACATACTCCACAGCCTCTTTGACCATGATGACAACCACCTTTATGGACATGTTATGATCTCTGAGAATGTAGAGAATCTAGGGTATGTCCTCTTCCTACCCCATACTCTATCTATAGATACAAAACTAGAGAAACCTTCCAGTGAAAACCCAGCTAGAACTACCTCTACAGGGGAACCTAATGTGGTATAACTAGAACACATTGACTTATTAGAATGTTTAGGAACTCTCACCAGTGATGGAATTAGCCTCCACAAGAAAAACATGTGTCTAATAACTTGGTATAGAATTGAGAGCCTCTGCAAAAGGAGAAATGAGACATTGAGTGATGTGACCAACCACCAGCTGATCAGATGATCTTCTATCTTGAAAACTAGGATGTCATTCCAAATCTATACTTCATCAGGAATATAAAATACTCCCCTATAATGAATATCTAGTTCTAGATAATATTATATCAATGATCAATAATATTTAAAACACCTTAAGATACATCTTCAGCATAAATGGGGTGACTTGACACTTTATTTATAGATTCAATGATTCCGTGAAATTCCTCACCCAGTATTCCTCAGATATAAATAGTTCTAAATCCTCACCCTTGATTTATAGATTCAATGCTTCCCTGCAGCTCTTGGACACATGCCACATTCCTCATTGAAGAATAAAACTTCTCACATAACTAGTCTTGTAACTCCTCCCACTGGATTATCTAATCCTCACGATCTCCAAGGAACATGAACCACCACTTACTCGCTACCCCACAGAACAAAGACAAATCAAACGACACCCAGTGATCATTACATGAAAAAATTTAACTGAAGACTATATCAACCACCATAAAAAATTATTCAATGAATTCATCTGAAACAAACCCCTGATAACTCTAAAAAATATATCACTAAAAATCTCGGATTTTCCTCCTCCATGTGTCTTCATTATCAACCTCTACTGTATGATGACCAATTGGTGAAACCTTATAATCATATTATTCGCAAACCTGACGAGGATATCGACTTGGATCTATGACTAAATAAGAACAAAAAATTATAGCTCCTAACATAAATATGTAACACCCGAGATTTTTATGAGTAATATTTTGTTTTTATATATCATAAAAGTAATCTTTCACTACAAACTATCTTGGCTTACTTTACACGCAATCACGACATTCCTCGATAGCTTGCGTCGTACGCAATACTGAGTTTCACTAAACAACGATATGCTATTAAAATATTATTAAAACTAGCTGTTATGAATAGTAATAACCACTTTTTGAAATTTTATAAATTTTATCTTTCAAAATGGACTTCATTTTTGGATTCGGAATACCGAAATTAGCCTAGGGTGAAATTTTGGTATTTTTCTGAAAACTTTCAATTTTTGATGAATAGTGAAACCACTAAGTGGTAGGTTAAAAACTGAATTTTGCATAAAACTTAATTTTACCGCTTCTGTGAATGGAATTTCAAAACTCCGACAGACATGGTTGATATCAGTATGTAAAATGTGGTTCAATGAGATAAAAATAATTTTTTGGTGAATAGTAACTTTTTATTTTTTTTACGGCGGTTAATAGTAAATAGGGTAACTAAGGGTAAAAATAATATTATTATTACCCTAACACAAGTCGTAATTCTATTGGATAAGTTTGATTCGACTAAAAACAAACTTAGGAATAAAATATGACCATTTAGGCCCACTTGGGTTAGATTAGGACATTTATTATTAATTTATTGAAAGAAGGGTTAAAATAGTTAAAATCAAAGTTTAATAAGTAAATAATTTTTAATATGGGGTTATACATAAGATAAATTCGACTATAAATATTAATTAGAAAGCTAAAACGATTTCCAGAATAATGGTATTTTATTTGTAATTTTTAGACATTAAATAATTTAATTTATTTTTGACACAATGATGATGCAGTAATTATCTTATTAATGAAATATTGACATAATTGATGTTATAAACACAAAAATAAATGTAATTTGAGACTTTTTATGAATTAAACTAATTTTCTAGGTTACTATGATATATTAGTGTTGATTTAATCAACTTGGTTAGAACATATAATTCTGTTATGACTTTCACAAAAATCATATATCAAATAGTGTCAAAATTGACACAAAATAGTTTTTAAATCAAATATTATATTATTAATTGTTATTTTCTTCCAAAAAATCTAAGGTTCAGCCAAATGACTTAGATAAGGATATATATATATTAATAATAAACAATTTGGGGTTATTTTGGCATGTTATGGTAAGTGTATTAACCATATAGTGTAAGAAAACAAAAAGACACGGTAAAAGTTAAATTATTTAACTTAGAGTTAAATCAAATTGATAAGGTTAAAATAATACCCTAAACTTGTCTAAATCCTATTGGTTGATAGGATTTCGACCCATCCCCACTTTATCTTCGAAATAAAACCCTTTGGAACCATTATAATCCGATTTTGACTTTAATATAAAATAATATTTTGAGATATTCCTAAGGTGCCCCTCTCCTCCCTTATAAAAGGGCACCTCCACCCCCTCCTCCCCACACCAATTTGAGCACTCAATCTCGACCAAACCCTGCCATTTTATCCTCTCCACTTCTCTAGAATAATCCTAGAGGTCATGGTTTTCTTAAAAGACCAATCTTAGTTCCCTTAGTGGAGGATTCAAAGAGGCGTTCCAAAGAAAAGGTAATATCAATTACCGATCTTTTCAATTTCTTTCTTCTTCAACTTCTTCTTCTTTAGTTGTTTCATGATAAAGTAATAACATCAGTAATACTTACATACTGATATGTTATTATAAATATGAAACAACCCTAATTCACCTTCTATCCATCCTACGGAAAAATGAAAACACCGCGCGTGCGTACGTACGGAATACCGTCTCCACGCCGTGGTGTAATATATTTTCCACCATCAACATACAAGGATGGGTATAATGGTGTAATGAGTAACTATTTATGATTATTATAAAGTAATATTGATACTGAAATAATATACATATACTCCAATACAATTCCACGATCATAGGAACGATATCATCACTCGTGCGTACGTACGGAATACCGTCTCCACGATGTGATGCGACTCGTTCTACATGATCATCATTACATAGTAATTATATAAATTAATCGAATGAATAAATATTATATATGTTACACTAATACCATTCTGGATATAAGGTATATATAACCTTAAAAGAAGAATAAGAATTTATTCGGAAAAACACGCATAAGAACAAAAGGCAATAAAGACCCGAGTAACAAGTAACAATGAAATATTACTAACACAAAGCTAAGAATATGACCATATATGATATCATATCAATATGTATGATTCTTTAATAAGTCAATAACATTATTTAAACCATTATACAATAGCTTCGGACACATACAAAGTAAATCGGACCTATGGTATGGGAAATATCACAATCTCATTTTTATCCGAGATTGTTTATTCGTAAGTATTTATTGGGGTGTATTTTATCATCGACATCCATGTTCCCTCAATATGTAATATTGTCTCCATCTACTTACAATAGTTTAAATCCAATTTTACCCTTCGGTGAGTTTTTAGTAAAGAATATGAAAGGAATCTTTTGTCGTTTTTTCGTACGAGGTACTTTTTGACTTTTCCGACAAAATTAAGAAGAATGTTTTTTTAACTAATACGGCATGAGTGGATTCTTAAAACATTATTTCCAAGAAGAATCCTTTACAAGTATTCATGTTTATTTTTAATCAACTTATTTTAGTTTAAAATTGTATGACATGTTAAGAAAGGAAAAGTTTTTTTTGAAGTAGAAAGGATATTTTCCTCAAGAATGGAGTTCAAGTATTTTTTCAAAATTATTTTCCATCTAAGATAATAAAAGGGTTCTGTTTTTATCCCTATTATTACATGGAATTGATTATGTTGTGATGGAAATATTTTGATGAATTCCTTTATCTTATATGAACTGTTTTATGATGTCATGTTGTTTAAGAATCCCATTTTTATTACATGGGTTACGCTATGATGTATGGTTTATGATTATGTGGCACACATAAGAAAGGATTCATTATAAGATGGGTGGGACCTATATCTCCCTCCAATGCATTGGGTAAAGATTTATATCTCATGAGATACACATGGCTGGAATGGAAGGTTATTTCGGTTCAGTGATACAGGACGGAAACGAGGAGTGAACTCGGTTCAGAAAGGGACTTTGTCTACTAAGATAGTCTTGGAAATGAGTCATCACTAACAAGAAATTATTTTCCATGATTATGTGTGCATGCCACAAAGTTTCAAGTTTCATGTTATGATTATGGGGATCTCATTTTCACTTCAATGATTTATTCTATGTTAAGATATTATGATCTCTTTTGCAGGTTATGATTTTCAAAAAGATATGATATGATTTTTATTTCCTTTATTTGCCCTTGCTGAGCATTTGAGCTCACCCTTTTATGTTTTCTTTTCCCCAGGTTAGGAAGATGGATATTAAGTAGAATACGCTAAAAGGGAACCTAGATATGATGAAATAAATGGGAGACACTGTAGAAGATTTATGAACCAATTTTTTTTATGTTTCCCAGTTTCTAAAGACACTATACCTATACGGTCCTTTGTGGTTTTGTTATATGTTGTAATAAGTGTGCTTCAATTTTGAAGTATTAACAATGTATGTAAAGTATGGGTCGTTATAGTTGGTATCAGAGGAGAGGTATAGTCAACCTTTGGAAAATAGGATGTGAAAGACTTAGTAAGAACCCTAAAGATAAGTCTAAGCATAGAACACAATCTTAGTATTTTAGAAATGACCATGAATACCCTAGGTTAAGACCTTAAGTGTGAAATTTTATCCTTGATTATGTGGTTTTCCTGTTATAATTAGTGTTGCTCACACTATTCTTCTTGGTTTTAGTCAATGGATGGAACCCGAAGGAACCGTGTTAAAGCGGAATGCGATGGGCAATGCAATGATTGTCCCCCTGAGCAACCAAACGATATGAGAGATGGAATGCAAAATCTTGTAGCCATGCTCACACAACTGTCTCAAGCTATGAATCATGCAGGACTTCCAAACGAGCAAAGGAAGGAGCAAAATTCTGTTGAATCCTTCATGAGGCAGCGTCCACCTTCTTTCAGCGGGTCTACTGATCCATTAGTTGCTGAATAATGGATTAGTACTACTGAAAAGATATTTTCAGTTCTTCAATGTTCTGAACATGATAAAGTCATCCTAGCAGTGAATCGTTTGGAAGGATATGCTGATCAATGGTGGAATCTTATTAAGAATACGAGGAAAAGGGATGAAATTGAGTATATGGAATGGGACGAGTTCAAGAACTTATTTTTCAATAAGTACTTCCCTCGTATTCTCCGAACAATGATGGAGAAAGAGTTTCTTGAACTGAAGCAAAGGGATGATGAATCTGTTGGTACCTATGAAGCAAATTTTACAAGACTTGCAAGGTACGCTTCTGGTATTATTATCCAACCTGAGAGTAAGATCGATCGATTATTTAGTGGCTTAAAACCAAGTCTTCGAAGGGCTTTAGCCATAAGGGACTTCAATAGCTATGAGGAAATAGTTCGATGTGCTCTCAAAGTCGAGATGGATATTGGAGTAACCCATCAGTCACATGGGTTTGATAAGAAGAGGAAGATGGAATTCAAAGGAAAATCTAAAGAGCACACTGAAAAGAAGATGAGCTTTCCCTTATGCTCAAACTGTGGAAAGAAACATGGAGGGAGTTGTCTTAAAGGGACAAGTAAATGTTTTAAATGTGGAAAAGAAGGTCATCGGGCATTTGAATGCCGCGATAATGGGAAGAAGATGTCTAATGATGCAAACAAAGGAATGGATACACAGAATGAACCTACTACACTTCAATGTTTCAAGTGCAAGGAGATGGGGCATTATGACAATCAATGCCCAAATCCAAGGGTTGATGATGATGGTCAACGTCAACAAAATCTTAAGGCAAAAGACAAAGGAAAGTCACATGGAATTTCTATCAGCGATGTGGAGTACGATAACGAAGTGGTGAAAGGTACACTTACCATCCACTCTAAAGTAGAAAATGTTTTATTTGATTCTGGATCCACCCACTCTTTTATTTCTGAAAAATTTTCTAAGGGTATCACTGTATTACCTCAACAATTAGATGTTGAGTTAGCTGTGACAACACCTAATGGCACAACAGTCGCATCAAAAGTTTATAATTCTTCTCCGATCGAGGTTTGTGGGAAGGTGCTTCCTGCAAATCTTGTGATACTTCCTTTAGTGGAACTTGATGTGATTCTTGGAATGGATTGGCTTTCTCTACATGGAGCTCATATCAATTGCCAAAGAAGGGAAGTCACATTTCATATTCCAGATCAATCTACGATCGTCTATCAATGCAAGGATGAATATAACCTTCCAGTGGAAATTTCTTCCATCTTATGGGTCTTGATTCCACTAAATGAAGGTTATTTATCTCAAATGGTTGGTGAGAAACTCACGATTAAGAATATTCCCATCGTACGGGAGTTTGATGATGTCTTTCCGGAGGAATTACGGTGTCTTCCACCAAATCGTGAAGTTGAGTTTTCAATAGAACTTGTACCGGGTGCTTTTCCTATTTCAAATACACCTTATAGAATGGCCCCAATTGAGTTGCAGGAATTGAAGAAGAAACTCCAGGAGAATCTTGATAAGGGATTCATACGCCCTAGTGCGTCACCTTGGGGACCACCTATTCTATTTGTTAAGAAGAAAGATGGATCAATGAGACTCTGCATTTATTATCGAGAACATAACAAGATCACTATCAAGAACAAATATCCTCTCCCACGCATTGATGACTTATTTGACCAAATACACGGATCTCAATACTTTTCCAAGATTGATCTTCGTTCTGGGTATCAAAAATTAAGGGTCAAAAGGGAGGATATACCAAAGACAGCTTTCCATACAAGGTATGGACACTATGAATTTATAGTGATTCCATTTGGTCTTACTAATGCCCCTGCTATCTTCATGGATCTAATGAATAGAGTCTTTAGAGACTATCTTGATCAATTTGTGTTAGTCTTTATAGAAGATATTCTTGTCTATTCAAAGAGAAAGGAAGAGCATGAAGATCACTTGAGAATTATATTGAAGACCCTGAGAAAGGAGAAGCTTTATGCCAAATTTACCAAGTGTGAATTTTGGCTTCAAAAAGTTGCATTTTTGGGTCACATAATCTCAAAAGAGGGGATATCTGTGGATCCAGCAAAAACAGAGGTTATCGAAAGATGGTCGAGACCAACAACAGTAACTGAGATCCGAAGTTTTCTTGGTTTGGCTGGATATTATAGACGTTTTGTAAAAGATTTTTCACGATTATCTAATCCACTGACCAAGTTGACCTGGAAAGGAGTTATGTTTGTCTGGATGGAAGAATGTGAAGAGAATTTCAAGGAGTTGAAAATAAGGTTATCCAGTGAACCTGTGCTCACACTACCTTGTAGTGGAGAAAGGTTTGTGATATACAGTGATGCATCCAAGAAGGGATTGGGGTGTGTTCTTATGCAAACTGATATGGTGATACCTTATGCCTCACGACAGTTGAAAATCCATGAGCAAAATTACCCAACACATGATTTGGAGTTAGCTGCGGTAATCTTTTCATTAAAGATTTGGAGGCATTACCTTTATGGTGAATGGTGTGATATTTATACTGATCATAAAAGTTTAAAGTATATTTTCACACAAAAGGAGCTGAATATGCGTCAAAGAAGATGGTTGGAGCTGATTAAGGATTATGACTGCTCAATCCATTACCACCCTGGGAAAGCAAACAAGGTGGCAGATGCATTAAGTCGACAAGACAATGCTAGTTTATCCATGATGAGGATCACAAAAGATCCCATATTTATGGATTTACAAAGGATGGATCTTGGAATTATAATGGAAGGGGGAAAATCTTATCTTTCTCAAATGAATGTTCAACCATCTATACATGTGAAGATTAAAGAGGCATAGAAAGAAGATGTAGAGTTACAAAAGAAGGTGAGAAATGTTCCTGAATTCAACCTTGATTGTGATGGGATAATAAAGTTCAGGAATCGGGTTTGTGTTCCTCCCATCCCCGAATTAAAGAAGGAGCTGCTGGATGAGGCTCATAGTTATTCATTCTCTATTCATCCTGGAAGCATGAAGATATATAGGGACCTGAAAGAGTACTTCTGGTAGGATGGCATGAAAAGAGATGTTGCAGAATATGTCTCTCGATGCTTGGTTTGTCAACAAGTTAAAGCTGAGAGACAAAAGTCTAAGGGGATGTTACAACCATTACCCATACCCGAATGGAAATGGGAAAACATCACTATGGACTTTGTCACAGGACTTCCTAAAACATCCAAAGGCAATAATGCTATTTGGGTCATAGTTGATCGTCTTACAAAGTCTGCACACTTCATTGCTATTAGAGAGGATTTCTCTCTAGATCACCTTTCCAGGATATATGTCAAGGAAGTGGTAAGATTGCATGGGGTACCACTTTCTATTATATCTGATCGGGATCCGAGATTTACCTCGATGTTCTGGCGATGTCTTCAGCATACTCTGGATACAGAGTTGAGTTTCAGCACTGCTTATCATCCCCAGACAGACGGTCAGTCTGAGAGAACAATTCAAACCCTATAAGATATGTTGAGATCTTGCTCTATGGATTTCAAAGGAGGTTGGGATCAACACCTACCTTTGGTGGAATTTTCTTATAATAATAGCATTCACTCCAGTATTCAGATGGCTCCTTATGAAGCTCTCTATGGAAAGAAATGCAGGACTCCAACTTGCTGGGATGAAGTTGAGGAAAGAAAGCTATTAGGACCTGATCTCGTTGATGAAATGGAAGAAAAGGTCAGATCTATTCAACAACACATAAGAGTAGCTCAGAGTCGACAGAAAAGTTATGCCGAAAACCAAAGAAAAGACCTAGAGTTTGAAGTAGGTGATAAAGTGTTCTTATGAATATCTCCCTAGAAGAGGGTTATAAGATTTGGAAAGAAGGGGAAGTTGAGCCCTAGATATATCGGTCCTTTCGAAATACTGGATCATGTTGGAAAGGTAGCTTACCGATTGACGCTTCCACCGAATCTCTCTCAAGTTCACGATATGTTCTATGTATATCTCCTGAGAAAGTACATACCTGATCTTTCACATGTACTCAGCTCAGAAGTTGTACCGCTGGAGCAAGATCTTTCTTATGAAGAACAACCGATAGAGATTCTGGATCGTAGCGAAAAAGTCCTACGAAACAAGACCACTCGATTGGTGAAAGTTTTATGGAGGAACCACCAACTTGAATAAGCTACATGGGACCTTGAGGATATAATGAGGGAGAAGTATCCTCATCTGTTTGTTACAAAGTGACGAATTTCGAGGGCGAAATTCTTTTTAAGGGGGGTAGAATGTAACACCCGAGATTTTTATGAGTAATATTTTGTTTTTATATATCATAAAAGGAATCTTTCACTACATACTAGCTTGGCTTACTTTAAATGCAATCGCGACCTTCCTCGATAGCTTGCGTCGTACGCAATACTGAGTTTCACTAAACAACGATATGCTATTAAAATATTATTAAAACTAGCCGTTATGAATAGTAATAACCACTTTTTGAAATTTTATAAAATTTATCATTCAAAATGGACTTCATTTTTGGATTCGGAATACCGAAATTAGCCTTGGGTGAAATTTTGGTATTTTTGCTGAAAACTTTCAATTTTTGATGAATAGTGAAACCACTGACTGGTAGGTTAAAAACTGAATTTTGCATAAAACTTAATTTTACCGCTTCTGTGAATGGAATTTAGAAAATCCGACAGACACGGTTGATATCAGTAAGTAAAATGTGGTTCAATGAGATAAAAATAATTTTTTGGTGAATAGTAACTTTTTATTTTTTTTACCGCGGTTAATAGTAAATAGGGTAACTAAGGGTAAAAATGATATTACTATTACCCTAAAACTTGTCATAATTCTATTGGATAAGTTTAATTCGACCAAAAACAAACATAGGAATAAAATATGACCATTTAGGCCCACTTGGGTTAGATTAGGACATTTATTATTAATTTATTTAAAGAAGGGTTAAAATAGATAAAATCAAAGTTTAATAAGTAAATCATTTTTAATATGGGGTTATACATAAGATAAATTCGACTATAAATATTCATTATAAAGATAAAATAATTTCCAACATAATGGTATTTTATTTGTAATTTTTAGACATTAAATAATTTAATTTATTTATGACACAATGATGATGCAGTAATTATCTTAATAATGAAATATTGACATAATTGATGTTATAAACACCAAAATAAATGTAATTTGAGACTTTGTCTGAATTACACTAATTTTATAGGTTACTATGATATATTAGTGTTGATTTAATCAACTTGGTCCGAACATATAATTCTGTTATGACTTTCACAAAAATCATATATCAAATAGTGTCAAAATTGACACAAAATAGTTTTTAAATCAAATATTATATTATTAATTGTTATTTTATTCCTAAAAATCTAAGGTTCAGCCAAATGACTTATATAAGGATATATATATTAATATTAAACAATTTGTTGTTCGTTTGGCATGTTATGGTAAGTGTATTAACCATATAGTGTAAGAAAACAAAAAGACACGGTAAAAGTTAAATTATTTAACTTAGAGTTAAATCTAATTGATAAGGTGAAAATAATACCCTAAACTTGTCTAAATCCTATTGGTTGATAGGATTTCGACCCATCCCCACTTTATCTTGTAAATAAAACCCTTTGGAACCATTATAAATCGATTTTGACTTTAATATAAAATAATATTTTGAGATATTCCTAAGGTGCCCCTCTCCTCCCTTATAAAAGGGCACCTCCTCCCCCTCCTCCTCACACCAATTTGAGCACTCAAGCTCGGAAAAACCCTTCCATTTTCTCCTCTCCACTTCTCTAGAATAATCCTAGAGGTCCTGGTTTTCTTCAAATACCAATCTTATTTCCCTAAGTGGAGGATTCAATGAGGCGTTCCAAAGAAAAGGTAATATCCATTACCGATCTTTTCAATTTCTTTCTTCTTCAACTTATTCTTCTTTAGTTGTTTCATGATAAAGTAATAACATAAGTTTTACTTACATACTGATATGTTATTATAAATATTAAACAACCCTAATTCACCTTCTATCCATCCTACGGAAAAATGAAATCACCGCGCGTGCGTACGTACGGAATACCGTCTCCACGCCGTGGTGTAATCTATTTTCCACCATGACCTTACAAGGATGGGTATAATGGTGTAATGAGTAACTATTTATGATTATTATAAAGTAATATTGATACTGAAATAATATACATATACTCCAATACAATTCCACGATCATAGGAACGATATCATCACTCGTGCGTACGTACGGAATACCGTCTCCACGATGTGATGCGACTCGTTCTACATGATCATCATTACATAGTAATTATATAAATGAATTGAATGAATAAATATGATATATGTTACACTAATAACATTCTGGATATAAGGTATCTATAACCGTAAAATAATAATAATAATTTATTTGGCAAAACACGCATAAGAACAAAAGGCAATAAAGACCCGAGTAACAAGTAACAATGAAATATTACTAACAAGAAGCTAATAATATGACCATATATGATATCATATCAATATGTATGATTCTGGAATAAGTAAATAACATTATTTAAACCATTATACAGGAGCTTCAGACACATACAAAGAAAATCGGACCTAAGGTAAGGGAAATATCACAATCTCATTTTTATCCGAGATTGTTTATTCGTAAGTACTTATTGGGGTGTATTTTATCATCCACATCCATGTTCCCTCAATATGTAATATTGTTTCCATCCACTTACAATAGTTTAAATCCAATTTTACCCTTCGGTGAGTTTTTAGTAAAGAATATGAAAGGAATCTTTTGTCATTTTTTCGTACGAGGTACTTTTTGACTTTTCCGACAAAAGTACGAAGAATGATTTTTTAACTTATACGGCATGAATGGATTCTTAAAACATTATTTCCAAGAAGCTTCCTTTACAAGTATTCAAGTTTATTTTTAATCAACTTATTTTAGTTTAAAATTGTATGACACGTTAAGAAAGGAAAAGTTTTTTTTGAAGTAGAAATGATATTTTCCTCAAGAATGGAGTTCAAGTATTTTATCAAAATTATTTTCCATCTAAGATAATTAAAGGGTTCTGTTTTTATCCCTATTATTAAATGGATTTGATTATGTTGTGATGGAAATAGTTTTATGAATTCCTTTATCTTATATGAATTGTTTTATGATGTCATGTTGTTTAAGAATCCCATTTTTATTACATGGGTTACGCTATGATGTATGGTTTAGGATTATGTGGCACACATAAGAAAGGATTCATTATAAGATGGGTGGGACCTATATCTCCCTCCAATGCATTGGGTAAATATTTATATCTCATGAGATAGACATGGCTGGAACGGAAGGTTATTTCGGTTCAGTGATACAGGACTGAAACGAGGAGTGAACTCGGTTCAGAAAGGGACTTTGTCCACTAAGATAGTCTTGGCAATGAGTCATGACTAATAAGAAATGATTTTCCATGATTATGTGTGCATGCACAAAGTTTCAATTTACATGTTATGATTATGGGGATCTCATTTTCACTTCTATGATTTATTCCATGTTAAGATATTATGATCTCTTTTGCAGGTTATGATTTTCAAAAAGATATGATATGATTTTTATTTCCTTTATTTGACCTTGCTGAGCATTTGAGCTCACCCTTTTATGTTTTCTTTTCCCCAGGTCAGGAAGATGGATATTAAGTAGAATATGCTAAAAGGGACCCTAGATATGATTAAATAAATGAGAGACACTATAGAAGATTTATGAACCAGTTTTTTTTTATGTTTCCCAGTTTCTAAAGACACTATACCTATACGGTCCTTTGTGGTTTTGTTATATGTTGTAATAAGTGTGCTTCAATTTTAAAGTATTAACAATGTATGTAAAGTATGGGTCGTTATAGAATATGGAATAATTTAACAATTATTAAATGTTTATATTATACATTTTATGTTAACATATACTATGGTCCACCCATTCAAACACATGCTGAAGGGAGAAAGATGCATGATCCATTCCTAGTTCTCTACCCTAAAACTAGTATCACCTCATTAATTGAGGTTCTAAGATTAATGGTTCATGTATCAGATCACACAGGGGGCTAAATACTCAAGTCTTATTTGAAATCCCATGTTTACAGTGCCTTATAAATATACCTGACACTATTTCCTACCAACTCGTGCATCCCCACCTGAGAATAACATGAAACTCCATAATATCCCTCAAACTACATACTTTTGATACAACAATGTCATGACCCCCTCCCCACAAGATGTACACCTCCTAGGCCAGAAAGTGGAGAAGAGAGATAGTGACCCTTTGTCTTGTCTCCAGTAGGACCATGATTGGTGACTAGTACCAATGGTATAATAAACTTGCAGATGAGTGGTATTACCCTATAAGAGAAACACTTGTGGAAGAGAGAGATCAGCTAAAAAACAACCAAATCCTGCTTAGACTGCAATATAAAAGAAAACTGATGTACACAAATGTAATATTATGTAAGAACTACTACAACATAAAGGAAAAACTGCATCTATCAAAAGAATGTGAAGACGACAGTGACCATGAAGCCCAAACAGCTCTTGTGACCATAAGCTAGTAGTTACCAGCACGATCTTTAAACTTCTCCAACTGACCTAAAAAATAGTGTATATATATGTAGGATTAGTATACTAGTATACTTAGTAGGAACTTCCCCAGATCCTCTCATGAAATAGGTAATTAAAGCATACTAAAGAAAAGTGAACAACAATTGAAACAAACTCATTTATTAAATAGGTATACTTAGTTCCCAAACTCCCCACATATACTCTCAATATGTAAATCATGATAGAGAATATAATATAATATTGAATATCATGGGTACCCCTCTACCGATTCCCTATTGGGATTTCACTCTACCACAAAATTTTATATCATGGGCATCACACTTCAAAAATTCTAGACAACAGACACCTAGGTGATGCTCCACAATGATTCACCTCATTCAATACACCACCTCATCCATAAAACATAATGTATCTAGGTTGTTTTCGAATGCCAACATAGCTCCCATAACATGAACGATACGTCAGGTATTAAACCAAAATCCATCACAACCCATATACCAAGTAATGATCCCCAAGCCATCCTAGCCTATACATGTTATACCTATAGTTTTCCTTAGAAAACTATATACCAAATACAAGTGTAAGAAATAGCCATAATCCATTACATCGCTCTACATAGATCTATGCCAAAAACATACCATCATTAATCTGAGCATAATAACTACCAAGAGACGAGAGGAGGACAAAGGGGTAGTCATCCATCCATCCTCCCAGCAGGATGTTGGGGAATGCGCCCCTTAGTGCCTAGAATCCTAGGGGTGTTAGTTTCCCTAATCAAAAGGATGGATTAGATTATAAAAGGAATAATAACATGATTAAATATAGATAAAAATATTTAAAAAAGAATATTCTTGTCATAGAAAAAACTATATCTAACATCCCATATGGATCTAGTTTTCCACTAAAAAGACCTGATATCTTATAAGAAGGCAACCTTTTAAATAGCTACATTATATTATATAGTTTTTTCATTAGTTTCAGTTTATGTTAATAAATTTGTAAGAATTATTTAACCATAATAAATTTCCACATTTAATTCCATTATAATATCAATAATGACTTATTCCCTCTATTCATAACCAAACTGATTCCATGGATTCTCCAAATTTTAGCCTCAATATTGCATCATTATAAAATCCAGCCCCATGGTCTAATCATTTATTCATTTATTAACAACATTAAATTCAATATTAATATATATTCGAATAAAAAATTATAAGCTTCCAAACACAAGGGACTCCCCACAGTGTGTAGATAAACAAGTTTTCAAATATTTACCTATTATAGTAGGTGCATTGACACATCTAACCATGATAGGATAAACATAGAAATCAAGCAGAATACCCCAAAAATCATTGACTTTTTGGGATATGTTGTAACCAAAACCATTTGATTAAAGTGGTAGGGAAAATAATGAAGATAAACAAAAACCTTTCCTTCAGCCAAACAAGAAATCAGACAACTCAATCTATTCAAAGGAATTATATTTTATCACCCAACCTTTCTTTATTTGATCTCAAATTAATTGATTCATTATTAATATGTTCCAACAATGGGAAACCTATGAAAGAAAATTTACGAAGAGATAACAAATTAATTAAACAATTTATCTAACATGACTTTATTTCTTTTATCAGCAAGCATCTAAAAGCTTCAAGTTCATCAACCAAATTAATTAAACATGAACACATTCATCAATGTTATTTACATCAAATTATAAGAAGAATAAAAAAATCCATTAAGACACCTCCTTTACATTTCATCCAATTAGCTATAAATTTATTATGAATTTACTTTCATTAACATTTTCCATCAAATAAGAAAAATGATAAACCGTGAAAAGAATAAATATCACACTATCTAAAAAATTATGAGGTAAAAAGTTATCAAAATATAAAAAAAACTTCTCCAAAAAATTGATAAAAATTAATTAATCCATTTAAAGTATTTAATAAGGTCAATTTAATTGCGTTATATAGGGATAAATCATGCTAAATCTATGATTTTATGTAAATAAATAGAGATTAAATGAATCCCCTACATCAAAAATTCATCTAGGTTCTTGTTTTGATAATGGACCACACAACAGGTGTCCCATCACCCCTCCTATAAGATCTGAATTCATCAGGGGATGTCACGACACCACAACACCAAAAAACCACGATAAACCCAATTAGAAACATGGGTAAGAAACCTCCATTTCATAGAGATAATATAAGAGATAAAATAAGATATAAACTGAATGAATATCTAGAAAATGAAGGAAAACACATCTTAGATTATGTTGCATCACGAATGATTAATGACGTAATCCAGAGATAGATTCCCATCGAAGTGATATCCAAAATAATGAAGAGGGGACTACTGGGTAACATGGGATTAGAGATTGGGAAAATGAATCTATAGGGTTTGAAAACACAAGCAACTGGAATATTTTACAACAATACAGAATCAAAGGATTACATGATCTGTATTACCATTTCATGTAGTTTAATTCCTAGAGGTCAATTTCTATAAAAAACCATCCCCTTCTGCATTTATTTTATTTTTCTAACCTAAAAATATTATGTGATGTTATTCCCACTTTCACATTGTTAAATTATTCTACACATTGTGAATCACACATTAATAACCTGACTGTTTCTCCCTCCAAGTTCTCAGCACCCAAACTCCTCTAAATTTCCACAGAGCCTCCTCCGAGCTCTACAAGCCTCCGGAACACAAAAAGGGTTTATCCATGTGGTTTTAGGCCCATAAATATGGAAAGGTTTATTATAATACAAAATCTATGAGAGTATTGAATTTTTTAGGGTTTGAGTGACTTATCATAGTGTATGAGGAGTTTCATTCTTTTAAATATTTCATGGTATACACTACAAAGAGAAATTCTTTACAACATATGCCTAAAATAATTTTCCCTTTTTAATAAAATAGTATAATTGGTTGAAATATTTCTATATTTTTTTTGAAATAGTTCTAGGATACTTGTCCCCAAAAATAAAAATTTAACAACTAAGTAATCTATTTTTTACCTTAGTCACTGTAATTAATTTTAATTACATTCACTAAATGTTTTTGATAAAAACTAATGAGAAATTATTATAAAATATAAATGACTATTAATACAAATATTTAATTCATTTTTAAAAATTATAATCACATATTTAAAAGATTTCAATTTAATGTTATTCCCATGGAAAGGATGAGACCACAGGTTTTTATAGCGAATCGTTCCAAACGATTGAAATGTATTTATATCATATTTCAATGTCAAATTGGTTCGAATACCCTTCACTGAATTAATTGATATATAATTGATATAAATATTAATTAAAACCAAATTATAATATAATTTAAATATATAACTATAAATTAGATGGAAATGTAGTTTTCAAAAAAATAGTGTTTTTTACTTTTCTTCCAAAAATGAAACTTCTTACAAAAATATAAAAAATTCACCCAACATAATTTTTTATTTTCAGATTTAATATTTGGAGTATATTTTTTCAAATAAAAAATTAAAATGATTAAAAAATTATATTTAAAATAGTTTATCCCTGAAAAGGTAGTAAAATTTTTTTATAAAAAAGCCATTTTTTATTCATAAAATTGTATTTTTTTCTCATCACCTGTATAGAAAACACATAAGGAGAAAATAATTTTTTTTGATTATATAAAAAATATATATATAATTAAAACCACTTTTATAAAGTATTTTAATTAATTTATCAATGTAAAACAAATTTGATTTCATAAATTTAGTTTCCAACAAATGATTTCCTATATTTTGAAAAGGGTTTTTTTATTTATAGTTTTTCTTGAAAAATAATTTATTTAATATAAATATTTAATCCTTATTTTCATAATTTAATTAATTATAATAATATCTCCCATTAAAATGGATATGTTATATCAATAATAATATTTTAATAATAATATTAATAAAATATTGTAGTTTGTTAGAACAAGACTTTGCATATAACATAAGATATATTAGAAACATAGAATTTTGTGTAATAGAAGCCAGAAATAGTTTTTTACCTACCCCATGATAATATATGTTTTGTGTTTAGTGTAATATATTTGGTTTTTTTTGAAATAAAAACTATACATTTTGATTTCCTAGAAAATATGATTTTTTCGTTGTAGCATGAAATGAAAAATATTAAAAGGATCAAATTAATCTGAAAACAATTTCTTAATATATCAAGGTGTAACAACATGGAAAATATGAATTATGATGATCCAGGTAATATTTTTTTCTCCTGTGATAATTAGAATTTTTTAATAAATTTTAAAAGGAATGACTACTAAGGGTGATATATTGAATGATGAAATAGGGTCCTAAAGGAAAATTGGTTATATTCAATATTCTATAATCCCCCTCCACATAGTTTATTTAACATAGTTGGGCTAATAAAATTAATTCCCACCCACTGTGTTATGGGAGGTATAGAATTCAATTCCAAACAAAGTATGGTATGAGTTACTTGGATATGAATTATCAACCAACTATCTTTTGATATATCTTACATAATGACCATTTTATTGTATTTAAATTGATAGATCTACAATGTATTTTATTTTGGTGTTATTATGGAAAAATTCTAACATTTTTTGGAAATAATTTTATTATGCTGAAAATCTCCAAAGACACAATACTTTTAGTTTATTGGGTTGTATAATCATTTTTTAGATGTAATCATTATTTTCAGGAAATATATGTATGTCAGGATTTAGTCATCTCACTTCATATTGAAACCAGTTTTTATTGAATGTGTTTTTAACACTAGGACGATGAGCATAGTTAAAGGGATTCACATGACACACATATATAAAACATTTATAATATAATGGTCCATATAGCATTTCGTAGGTGAGTGCTTTCTATTGAAAATTAGTGAAAAATTTAACCTTAAATGTTTGAGAAAGAGAAAAATATCAGTAACACCCCATTCTTTCATAATTTTTTAATGGTGACAAAAGGGCAAGATATATAATAACTGGAAGGAAGCTGAGAGGTATACTTCTCTATGGAATCATAAAATGATGAATGATACCCAATAAGGATGGATAAAGGATAAGATCATATATGGAATGAGAGATGCATGTGATGGGTGGTAGGGGAGTGAATCATTGAGTAATATATTCAGAACAAGTTCAATATATTTTTAAAAATCAATATTTAAATTAATTGAATATTATTAGGAAGGAAAATAGGAAGGAGTCAATCAGGTACCCACAAGGTACTCAATGTGTACACGGTACTCACTAGGAAACCATTCCACAACTACCATATATCTAGTGGCCCACCTATATATATTTCCACATCGACTACCACCATTGACTACCCAGTACTAATCCACCTCAAAAATTGTGCCTTCAAAGAAAATGTAAGATATATCAAAACAATATATTTCCTCATAAAGAAACCCATATTCCCTACCAACATATCCAACACATTAAAATAACTGAGAAATCTATTTGTTATTAAAATTATATAGAAACAATATAATGAAATATATTTAGTGTAACATATTACCTAAAATATATGTCAATTTAATTCATCTATTTTAGATAACCTAAATATTTAAGAAATTATTTTCTATCATTATTCCCTTACAATGAAATCCATAACTACTAAAGAATATATCGATTTCCATTTCACTTGGCATCTTATCAATCAAAACATGGATTTTTTAATTACAATAATCTTATTTCCATGCATTTGATAAAATATCACTCCTCCCAAGTTGTTTTTATGATTTGGAATCCAGATGGATGTTATTATGATCTTTAAAACCTAGATAGAACACACAAAAAATATATCACACTTGAAAGTCTACTTCTCCATGATTCTAATGTATTTCTGAAATTTCTATTTTTTTTTGAAATTATAGATTTTCCTTATAGATTTTATTTTCGATTAAAAATAAGACATGAAAAAAATACCATCCTTTATTCCATGGGTCTTTAAAACCAAAATTTGACATTTTTATTGAATTGATGAAATTTAGGATGGCAGTTTTCAAGTAGTTGTTGATTCGTTTCTCATTTATTTCATTCATGTTATAACCTTGTTATATTATTTTTTAGATAACTAAAATAAATTGGGATTTCATTAAATACTCTTCATGTTTTAATCATGGACATCAACCACATTATCAATTAGTACTTGTCCCTTTTCATGAGGCCTTGACTATGTGGTAATGACGTTCATCGTTAGGCATTCCCTCATCATAAAGTTAATTATTACATGTGATTATTTGACTAGTCGAATATCTATGTGAATTTTTATGTTTAAAATGATGTTGTTTTTATTACACATGTTTCCTTAAAAATTTATATCTTTCGCTAAATTATTTACCCTTAATGAGCATCTAAGCTCACCCTTTTCTTAAGTTTTTTTCCAAATATTCCAATAAGTGTATTATGTTTGATATTCAAGGATAAACTAGGGGAATAATGATGTTATAAATGGATTATTTTAGTTTGGATTTATGTTTTAGTGTGTAATGTAACATTCATATATGTAATATATTTTCCAAGACTAATAAACTGATCGGTCCATCAGGACATGATTCTTTGTAATCATGTAAATATATTAAAGTAATTCCCCAGCACTGAGCTTCTGGGGTTGGGACATTATAGTCAGTATCAGAGGAAGTTTAGCTCAAAACTTGGAAACTATATTTAGAAAAACTATAAATAAAGGACAGTACCCAAAGGTAGACATTGATGATTACTATAGAATAACTTCCTAGAATTTTGGTAATATAAATATTTTGTGTATTTTCCAAGCAATACATTCATGTATGAATAAAAGCAGGTAGAGGCAGCTTTGTCAGATATGTTCATAGGAGTAAAAACTCTAACATGGAGTTTTGGGCTTGACCCAGGGTATCCTGGTACATGAAAAAGGGCCTTGATGCACTCTTGGTAACGACAATCCTGGGGGATATGTTTAGGATAATTCAAATTTTCATTATAAACCATTATGAAGTATTTAAGAGTAAATACTTCCTCAATGAATTTTTTTATGATTATGGATTATATGCATAAACATTCCAATTTATGTTAGATATTTTAAAAGTTTGGAATGATGCATTCTTATTCATAAACTAACATAGTGTATTCCATTGTTTTGAAATGGTGCCCGGTAGAAGGAATGAGATCTCCAAGAATATGCATGATCCAAAGGGTAAGAAGGATCATATCATTCATGGTCTTAAACCAACATTTTGAAGGGAAATGGTCTCACATGTATTCTCATCATATGAAGAAGTAGTATCACCTGTTAATAAGATAAGTAATGAAGACTTAGAGTCCTATGGATTTTTAGGGAAGCTAGATATTAAAAGGATGGCACAGATAAAGATGGATAAATGGAAGAAGGGAATGTTGGAATTTCCCATATGTGATAATTGTGGAAAGAATCACCTTGGTAAATTATTGAAGGGAATGAGAGTTTGTTATAAATATGTAATTTCAAGGGAAATAATAAGAGTTCAAATGTACAATGATTTAACTGCAATGAGTTGAGACACTATGCGAATCAATGTCCAAATAATTAGAGTATGCCGCGAAAGATTCTATTGAATAATAATCATGTTATGATACTACCACAAATGAAGAGGAATGACTAGTATTCTTATGTTTTATTAACGAATCATTTCATTTGATTGTTTTGTTAAAGATGTACTGGTTATATGAATTATGGTGTATATAAGGATTGTACCGCAGTACTATTTCATTAAAGATTTGAGATTATATCGTTTAATGAAATGATACTGAATAGAATTTTAATCTTTTGTGGAAAATACATAGTTTATGGAAAGATAAACCTCAATATGGTCATGATACTGAGGTATTAATTTTGTAAAACGAGATGATTGATTTGGAACAATTTTTTTGGATATTATTGACTACCTTGGAATTAATTAATGGTTTTTTATTCCATTACTCTTGTAGATTTAAAAATTTTGGGATTTAAGTAGTATATCCAAAATTATATGTTTTACAGAAGTAATATGGTAGTACACACCTATACAAATATGGTTTTCTAGTAATTCAATTTATTAGCATATCTTAATTGAATACACGATGAAGCTATTCACATGTATATTATTTTAAATTCCTTATAAATTTTGGACTGTGAGTTTGGAAAGAAGTATTGTGGATAAATCTAAAGGTTAGAATGGATCTAGTTTGAAATTGGATACTATTGTTAAGGTTTTAGAATTTCATAATATTATTTTTGGATTGTTATAAAAAGGACAACCTGGAGGTCAGGCGATAACTTGTCGCGTTCGGCAAGGTCACGAGACATGAACCCGTAACCGAAGGGCAACACGGGTGCATCACCTACCACTAGCATAGGTGATGTCCTAGTTTGTACAATGTAGTTTTTTTTAAATATTTGGACAAAATAATTATAAATTAATTATTTTTGGAACCCTATACGATTAGGATAAATAGAATATTTTTTAATTCTATTATCTTTTGGAGTGAAAGATGAGTTTGTGGTAGGAATTAGTTGAATGATGAAACTCTACTTGTAAAGTATATTTTTTCCTTCTTATTATATGAAGAAATTAATTCTTAAACATTAGGGATGTTATCTTTAAAAAAAACTTGTTATCCTAATACCATATGTTTTTCTGAACCGATGATATTTTAAATCACCATAGATTGGTTTCTTTGAGAACCTCAATTTTACACATGTTTATGATTGATGACCTAAATGAATTCCTATAAAGATTTGTGATTTTTCTCTAATTATTTGTCTCTAATTTCTAAAAATGTTCCTTTAATCAATATCATAAATTGGTGGTGACTTTTTCATTTCCCTTTCCATCTTATTAAGACTAAATTTTGTTAACCCAATTTCTGATGTGGGTTTTCCACAAAGGTATTTTTCTATTCATAACCTTTTATTTTCCAATACCAATTTTAAATTGTGAGGATGCAATTTATTGAAGGAGGGGAGAATGTAACACCCCATGATTTCATAGTACCTTATCTCTTCAATGTAATTCAATAACTTGCGCTACATGCAACATTGAGTTCGAGCACACCACGATTTACCAATCATGCCGTTAAAAAAGCTCCTATGAATAGTATTAACTGAATTTTGAATTTTATATACTGAATATTATTTTAGAATCCATATTATGTGTTTCTTATACATAATATTATAACAAATTCATTTGTTTCAGATAAAAGAAGTATTTTAAAAAAAAATCAATTTTAATGCCTTTTAATAGAGAACCCTTTTTAAAACTAATATTTGACATGTTTATATAATCAATTTAATAAAATTAAATTCTTATTTAGAATAATTACTTAAAAATTTAGTTTGGAAATTTTTTTGGTACTTTTCTGATAACATTCATATTTTGGTGAATAGTGAAAAATACTAAATTTTAATTGAAAACAACTTTTTTAATCGAAATAATTTATAGTTTTAAATTTGGTATTTGAATGGGTTTTTATAATAATTATAGTATATTTTTATCATTTAATACAATTTAGGTATTTATAAGTAATTTCACATTTAAATTTGACATAAACACATGTCAATCTTTTGATAGTTTTTACTTTTTAGAAACCCACTTTTTGGTTTTGACAACAGTAATTAATTTTTAATTTATTAATGAAACTTATATGTTTTGAATTTGGTAAAATAGAATTAATTTTTGAATTCAGAATATCAAAATTATCTTAGGGTAAATTTTTTGTATTTTTCTAAAAATATTCAATTTTTGATGAATAGTGAAAAACAATGCATTATTGTTTAAAACCAACTTTATATTTAAATAAATATGTATTTAATTTAAATTTATTTTAAGTTAAAATATATATAATAAATATATAAGTTCAATGTAATTCATTGTAGTCATTTTATAATAAAATTAGATGTATAAATTTTTATTGAACTTTTTAACGTCTTTTACCCACCTTCTAGGCACATTTGCTAATTTTCCTAAAATTAAATTTTACACCTTCTGTGAATTTAATTTGAGAAATACCAGAGACATTCTTGACATCAGAAATTAAAATGTGGTTCAATAATATGAAAATAATTTTTGGTGAATAATAACTTTTGACTTTTATTTACCATGGTTAATAGTAAAAAGTGTAATTAAAGGTAAAAAAGATATTATAATTACCCTAAACATGTCCTAATTTTTTGTATATATGTATTTCGACCAATATAAGGTATATAATATGATCCTTTTTGGTCCACTTAGATTAGATTTGGACATTTATTATTAATTTATTTAAATAAGTGTTAAAAGAGTTATATTCAATGTTTAATAACTAAACCATTTTTAATATAGTGTTATACCTAAGATAAATATGGATATAAATAAAAATTAAAAAGCTAAATAAAATTTCCTAAATAATGGTTTTTTATTTATAATTTTTATATATTAAATAATTAAGTTTATTTATGACACAATGATGATACATTAATTACTTTATCAATGAATGATTAAAATAATTGATATTATAAATATGAAAATAAATTTAAATTAAGGCTTCTGAAGACATCCATGAATTTTATAGAATAATATAACATGCTACGGTTGATTAAATGATTTTTTTGAAGTAATCATGTTTTTATTACCTTCACAAATTCCAAATACAAAATAGTGTCAACAATGATATAAATGAGTTTTTAAAACAAATACTATATTATTAAATGATATAATATTCTAAAAATATAATGTTTAGACAAAGGACTTGTATAATGATAACTATTTTATTAATGAAATACTTGGGGTTTTCTTGACTTTTTACAGTATGTTTATTAACCATTTATTATAATAATACAAGAATACATGGTAAAAGTTAAACTATTTAGCTAAGAGCTAAATCTAAAAGATAAGGTTAATATGGTGACCTAAACCTATCTATAATCGATTTTTTGGGCATTTTTCTACCCATACCCACCTTAGACTCGAAATAAATAATTATGGAGCCATTAAAAATAGAATATTATTGTATAATAAATTAATATTTTATGATTTTCCTAAAGTGACCCTCACCTCTCTTATAAAAGGGTACTTCCCCTTATCTCAAAATCCCACCTCCAAATCCATTTGGCTCGGCCAACACCTGCTCAAATCTCCACCCAAATACCCTCAATTCTAACTATATGACATAATTTGATCACAATCCCACATAAGGATCTCTTTTGATCAAAACTAAAGGAAGCATCCAAAGAAGAGGTAATAATTTCATCACCTCTTTCAAATTTCATTTTTTCTTACATGTTCTATTTAATTGTTATTTCCATACCAAAATAATAAATACAGAACCATATAAATACTATAATTTTATTATAAATATGGTAAAACCATATTCATTATTCAATCCATCCTATGAATGATAATGTCACCATGCGTGTTTATGTACGGCTTACCGTCTCCGTGCTGTGGTGTAATTTGTTATTCAACACTATGTTATTTGGATGGATATAATGACGAGTAATATGTATATAAAAATGAAAATAACATGATGATTTCTCTTTAGAATTATTATACCATTCAATTCCACACCTTTTAATCATTAAGGAAATTATATCGTCACTCATGTGTACGTATGACTTATCGTCTCCATGACGCGACGAGATTCATTTCCACGTTCACAATTCAACAATGATTACAAAAATATATATTATTAATAAGATTGTAATATATGTAATAATAATTCTATTGGATATATATATATATATGTACTTACTTATATCTTATTCATTTACTTTCGTTCATTATGATCTGAAAACGAAAACAGTGTTTATGCATTCGTACGACCTACCGTCTCCATAAATAGTGTTTTCCATTTCATATATCTATCTATTATAAATATTTATATAATAAATATAAATTATATATAAATCATGTTTTATATTCTGGAATTATTTAAATCATGATATAAATTATACGATCAACAATAACAAGTTAAAACATGTACGATAAAGAAAGCGATTATAACCTGAAATGTTAATATACCATAAAAATCATTATTAAATTGGTTGTATTAAGTCATAAATTAATAATATATGATATGATAAATATGAATATGGTTCTTTATTAATTTAATAACAGAATATGGTCATTATACAAGAGGTTAAACATACCCTCAACGAAAGAAAAGTGCAAGGTAAGGGTTAATTCCTCAACTCACAATTATCCAAGATTGTTTATGTGTAAGTATTTTCAAGGAAATATTTATTATCCATGTCCATGTTTCACAAAATACATTTAAAAATAAATCTTTTAAGTTACTCTTTAACTAGATCATCATTTTAAATTTCCTAAATATTTATTCATCTAAATCATTCTCATTAATGCCCATGTTTTAAAAAAAATGGGTTTTTTGGATTTATTTATATGGACATGAATGTTTTAAATTGTTAATTACTTTCAAAAGATTCAAAGTGGTATGTGACACTTTGATTAAAAAATGTCTTAAAATGTATTCATTTCTAAGTTGTGTGACTTTAAATTTTTTTTATGAAAAAGTGATATTTCTCTCAAAGAGTTTCACTTATCATTTTCAACTATGTCAACATTATTTTGGATATTATTCTTGATTAATGTTGATTTAGTAAAAATAAAATCTTCAAACAAGTATTGAATGAGTTATAATACGTTTGGCTGTGAATGTGCTATTTTTTTATACCATTCAGGTTTTATGGTTAATGTATTGACATTTCGTATGCTAGTTTTAATATGAATGTTAATATTATGTTTCTACAATTTCATATGAGGAATGCAGTAGACATAGAAAGTGATCGGTGGAGCCCGCTATAGCTCATCGATGCATCGGTAGGTCTAATGAGACAAATTAGTGCCTTGGAACAAGGCCTTGAAAGAAATTTTATTTTTAGTCTTGGTATCAGGCCTGGACTAGGTGGTAATGATGTCTGGTGTTAGGCATTACCCCATTATGTAATTAATTATTACAAGTGATTATTCGACTAGTAGAATATCAATGTGCATGCCTATAAGGTAATTTTTTGATTTATTTTCTCCAAATTATGTCCAATTTTATGTTTAAAAGGATGTTGTTTTTATTACACATATTTACTTAAAAGTTTATAGCTTCCACTAAATTATTTACCATTACTGACCATCTAAGATCACCCCGTTCTTATTTTTTGTTTTCCCAGGATTCCAAGAAGTGTATTATGTTTGATATGCAGGGTTATGCTAGTGGAATAATGGAATTATAAATGGATTATATATGTTGTCTTTTATTTTTGAATGTGTAAAGTAACATTCATAAATGTAATCTATTTTCCAAAACAACTAAACTGATTGGTCCTTTGGGAAATGATTCCTTGTAATCATGACAATGTATTAAAATAATGCACCAGTTCCGGGCTTCAGGGGTTGGGGCGTTACACATATAAACTCAATCATCTTCTATTATACTTCCTATAGAATGTTTATAACACCTAGAATTGTGACTCTTTAGAATCTAGTTTGACTCCCTAGTCACAATCTTCTTATACTAAATTTTATTGATAAAAAAATTGTATGTTCTTTATTTTCATATGGTTTCTTCCTAGAATACAAGACATAGATCATCCCCCATCAGTATAATATATCTATTTCACTTATGAAAAACATCAAAATATTCAAAATCTTCTTAATGTAAGACTATTGTTCATGAATCTCATTCAAACCAGATCTTGAATGATACAGTTCTTCCTAGATTACTGATTTCCATAACTGACTATGTTCTCTTGAAATTATATTCTATCTTCAGTCTCTTCAACATCTGATCATTATTGAATGATTAGATCTTCTCGAAATTACTTCTCAGGTAAGTATTATTCTATATTCAAATAAATTTTGGGCCTCAATTAATATATTTAATTAATGAACATAATTTCTTCAATATTATCCTATGTAAGATATATACTTTTAAATCAAGTAATAATATTTATTCTAAATTTAAAACATAAATACATTCCGAAATCCTAAGTATTTCATTGTTGTATCAATAATTATAGGTATAATTTAATTATTTAACTACTATGTAATGTTTAATAAGTATTTTATATTTTTATTGTACTCATCAAATGATAATAGAAGAACATAAATGAGTTAATGCACACTATCAGATGAATTTTATGACACTTCTTGTACATATTAATCAAATAACAAGTTGGATGTTTTTCAATTATTTGAAATTCTCATTTTTAATTAAAATAATGTCTAATTTTAGAATTATTCAATATTCTAATCATTTAGAATAAAATTTCACTTTATGTAATATTCTACTACACTAAAAGCATTATGTTCCTTTTGAATCTCAATTGGATAAAGAAACATATTATACTCATGATGAAAGACTCATACAAAATAACTGATTATTTTTATCTATGTGTTAACAATTTATTTATATTTAACAATGAAGAAGTTAACATGTGGTTTAACACATGATAATCCTGAATAATATGTTTAAATATTTAACACTTCACCTCTCTCCACAAACAATGTCATGACATACTGCATGAACGCATAGAATTTTTTAAAAATAGTCTGTATATAGCTTGAGTCGATGGAACCTGCACCATGTAACAATTGATATATTTTTCAGTTTTATTAATGATATTCACCATGACAACTAATCACAAATCTACATGTCCACATGAAATTTTTATTCAAATCCGCATAGAAAATATTCACATCAGAATATGTCATATACCAGTACACAGAGAAATATCAAATAGCAATTTATATTAGTAAAAACATAGCATTCTCATGGTAAACCTTGTGTAAAGAATGAATTTCTATCAAATAATGAAAACTAGAATACTATTCTCTTCCCATAATTTAATTCTCATCAAAAACACAATGGATTCATCCACAATAGAGTTTCACCATTAGTCATCACATACTATTTTTTTTATTCATAACATTATTAATTTGTAACTAAAAATTAATTACCCACCACATAAATTCATTTATGTGTACATTGTTTCACATTAAACCCATGTTCAATTATAAACTGGGTCAAAGAAGATCTCTTATATATGTAGTTATCTTCATCAAAAAACCAATATTATACCATATAATATATAATTTCTATAAGGATTTGTGTGGTATCTAAGAATAATTTTTTCCCTGTGGCATCACATATCATGGAATCCCACCTCAAATTTAAAAAAATTCACAAACTCTTCTTTGATATGCACTATTTACTAAACAATCATAATCCCAGTTAATTTTAATCACAATGTGTAATATCATCCTCGCCATTTTTGAAACTCCCATTGGGAAGGGTTGATCACAATTGGGGGTTGAATACCATTTTGGTTTCATAGTCTAAAAAACTTATCAACAAAAGGATTATTTCTTGGGATATTGATGAAGAAGACACACATTCATGAATGAATGGATCATATCAGATGGATCACATAGAGAAAATTCAGTGGGAAGGATTTTAATTCATGTACAACAACACACAAGGAACTCATTACACATCAATCCTCCAACTGAACATCACTTTATTTTATTATTCAATTGTTAATAATGCCCCATCAAAATGACACTAAGGTTAGCACCTCGATACACCACAAAAAGTAGATATTCCTTCTTACATTGGTCTACTAGACCAAATGTTTCATGTATCCAGGTGAACACCCTATGAGCCATATGATTGGAGCCACCGGCATATCAGAAACCCTTACACATGGGGTGTTTTAATATGGTCATATGCACTTCCCCTAACACTATAGGTATTTTATGGACAATTCATTGGGAATGATTAATATATGTGTCCCTCATGTTACCAAGTGTAATTAGAATAGGTAGTCCATAGGGTTGGACTTAATTTTTATGTAAGGCTAATTAAAATATTTAGGAGAATTCTATTTGTGATATATAATTCAATTCAATCAAAAAAAAATATACAATAAACTCACCATATATTTTAATATATCATCATCAATAAAAAGATATCATGAATTTCTTTTTTAATATTATTTTATTCCCATAATATTTCATTTCATCTTAAAATCTTCATTCAATGAATAATTTCATTGTGTTAATTAGATGAGAAATGCATGAAAGTACCATCACATAGTTTTTCTTCAATTTTGAGATCAATATAATTGTCTTCATAATTATAATAAGAATAAATATCCAAGAGTGACATACAGATATATATAAAGAATAATTTCCCATTCATTAAATCCCATTATATAATATGGATACATTATAATTCTATTAACATTAACATTTCATGAATACCTATTCTCATAGAATAATAACATAAAAAATCACCATCTCCTAATATATGTATTCTTGAAATATTAACATTATGATAAAATGAGAAAAGAAGACAAAATTAATTCATCAATAATGAACATGTTATCATCATCATGATAATATAAATCCATGGCATTGGTCACTCGCAATACCATCATCATTAAGTGGAACAATTTCCACAATATATTGGGTTCACTCTATATAGAATTACATATCATCCAATGAGATATAAATATTTAACTAATGCACTAAAGGAATATATAATTCCCACACAACCATTTCAAATATTATAATCATGGACACACATTTACCATGTGGAAAATAAACCATACATAGATAATAATCATGATGAAACCATTAAAAGGAAGTGGTTTTCATAATAATAATTCATGTAATAAATGAAGAATAAATCATATGGATTTCCATAAAAGGTAGATATTAAATGACATGGATGTTTTAATTTGAAAAATAATCACATTTCATGATGATTCAGTTCTAATATAGAGATTTAATGTGAATATTAATGGATATTAATGAAAAAAATGTACCATTTGTGTGAATAAATTTCAATAATGTAAGGGTTATTTTTAAATAAAGAAAAGAATTATTATATTATATTAAAAAAGTAAACCAATAGAATTATATATTTTTTAACTTTTGTTTTTAGTAGCTATTCGTCGACTAAAATCATTTAATATGGCTAGTACATTATGTGAAAAATAATAATAGAAAGTTCATTTAAACAATGTAAATTTAAAAGTGGAAGATGTTGAGTCAATAAGGTTTCCTTATGAGATTTCCATTACGCAGTGATTTTTAAATCAAAAACACTTTAACATAAGGAAAATAGTTTTTGCCTAAGGATTATATTCATAATTAAAATTTTTCTTCCCTAAGGAAATTTTTATCCTTAGGTATGTTATCATTTCCCTTTTTACAGTCTTTATAAATCTTAATAATTTTATTAATAATGTCTAAAATTTGGATTCTTAAGTAAAACCATGGAATCTTATACTTCATTGGATATAGAGTGTTCTGAAATTAAGGTTCTTAATTCTCTAATATACAAGTTCTAATCTCTATAAATTCGGGTTAAGAATTCTTTTAAATTCAGGTTCTGAAATCTCTGAAATTTATGTTCTTAGTTCTCTGAAATTCAGGTTCCAAATTCTCTGAAATTTAGGTTCCAAGTTCATCATAATTCGGACTCCAAATTAATTAGAATGCAGATTCTGAATTTCTCAAAATTCGGACTCTGAATCCATAGAATTCAGAATTTTAATTCAATAGAATTCAGACTCTTAATTACATAGAATTATAACTCTAAATTCTGGAGAATTTAGACACCGAATTCCTCAGAATTATGACTCCGAATTCCTCAAAATTTATACTCAAAATTTTCCATAATTTTGATTCCTAATTCCTTAGAATTAAGACTCTAAAATATATATAATTATGATTCCTAATTCTTTGTAAAATAGATTCCTAATATCCAGGTCTTATTAACAATCAATATGTATTCAGTTAGAATCTTAAATCTATTTTTCCTCAAAATTTAAAAAATATATTTCATTAAGTATCTTCTTTTTCCAAACACTTATTATATGATGATGTCGTACAATATTTTTCTAACTAACCATTGTTTCGATGACACGTGTACACGTTCCTATGAGATTTAAGGAAAAATATTACTGTTGGAGGAGGGAGTTGACCATTGGAGAAGTGATTATAAACAGAATCTCATTTAAACGAGCTCAATATTATTCCATCACTCTAGAGATTTCATGCTGCTGAAGTGATTTCAAGAGAGAAAGATTGTCATGCTATATGTGATTCTGAACATCTTCTTCAAATTTCCTTGTGTGACTCCAATTGTTGCTGAGCAAAATCGGGGGCTTCCATGAATAACAAGATAGAGGTGTCGACTACCATAAAGATTGAGGGCTTATGGGGATAGGAAGACAGAGGTGTCGATAACATTAATTATCGAGGGATCATGGGTATATCAAGACAGATTCTGATATTCCAATATAGGTCTTACCCTAGCGTAGATAAGACATACTTTCTTGAAAGAATAAACATAGGGATATTTATCCAAGTTTGTTGGATACCCTACTCTTTGGGTTAAAAGATTTTATACCTGTTACTTGTTTTGTTTCATGTTTATTTATACTGTATTTTGAAAATGAAAGAATGTATAACTTTCTTAAAATTTCTCATTCTTTTATGTATTCTGATAAATAAGATTCTTTACACTTTAAGGTATAATCTTTATTAACGTATACTTTCCTTAAGTTTCATTTCTGGAATGATATTTCCAGAACATAGCATGTTTTTTTATTTTGATTAAAAGAGTATTTTTGAATTTACATGGTTTAACCTTGTGAAAAATAGTTGTTCTTAAGGTTAACAACAAATGTTTTTAAACTAACAATTCACACCCTCTTATAATTTATCATCTATATTGATATGTTTATACTACAACTGGTATCAAAGGAGGTCTTTCAATTAATTATATTCAAATATAATTTTTATTTCTCATGTTTTCCTTGTTATATATTTTATTTCTTAACATTTATTGCTTATGTTTTATTAGATAATTTTATCATTGATTTATAAAAATTTTATATTAAAATTTTTTTGGAACGATATTTTATTATAGAATGACAGGAATGAATGTCAGTTCGATTGACAATATAAATCCTACCAGACCACCTATTTTTTATGGTAATGATTATGTATACTCGAGAGATCGAATGAAGCCTTTTTATTAATATTGGAGTAGAAGGTTTTTTAATTCTCACTAGATATTATTAAATTCTTGACAAGGAAGTCAAAACCTTCACCAACCAATAAAATTCATAATATCAACTAAATTTCAAGTTAAAAAATAATTTGTTGTGCTCTGTGACTAGGAATATATATAGTCAAATTTCTTCATGTCAAGATACTAACTGCATATATAAAAAATTTGAAGTTACACATTTTGGTGCATCCAAACTTATAGAGACTAGAAGAGATTTTCAAAGAGAAGAATATGATGGATTCTTATTTCCCTATGGAGAACCAGTTTGCAATGTGCAACAAAGATTTATTACTATTGTCAATAGTTTTAAATCTAGGGGAGTGAATGGTCTTGATGATGAATATATTGTGGATAATATTATAGATATTATTCCAAATGAGTGGGAATCAAAAAAAATATCTATTGATGCAAATATGAATGTCTCTCAAATTACTCTTGATATCCTTTTTGGAACCCTTCTTCAACATGAGACAATAATGAAAAGAGATGATGATATGAATAAAATGAAGAAAGTAAATGGGTTAGAATCCTTTACTACTACTAAATACAAGACTCATGAAAGGGTTCCAAGACCAGAGTATAAGAAAATATCTATTTCATCATAATCTAATGGAAGTGAACATTATGAAAAATAGCTTTATAATCTTGATCAAATGATGAACAAGATAGTTGGAAAGAAATGCTTTTAGTATAGATATATGATGAAAGAATGAAAATACAAGAAACACTCAGAAGTCACTTTCTATGAATCAAAAGAGTACGACAAATAAGGACAGATTTTCCAATTCATAAGAAAAATGAGAGAAAGCAAAAGAATTCAGAGAGGAATAGAAATAAGTATTACAAGGCTAAAATTGAGAATGTTCTTAAGGCTAATGATACATGGGGTGCCAGTTCAGGTGACTCTTCAGATGAATCCACAGAGTATGAATCTTTTGATCAGAAGAATCTTAGTCTACTATATAAACTACCCATTGGAAATCATTGTCTAATGGCCAAGGTACACAATGCTGAATCTATTAGCAATGTATCATTGAGAAAAAAATTATACTAAAGATAAATATTATGAATCTTCATATGATGAAACGTCCTCATCAGAGGATAATACATTACCTTCTTAAGAATAAGTGTCTAAGTTTTCTAAACATCTTGAGAATGAAATTTCAAAACTCAAGAAGAAGATTGATAAGTAAAATTCTAGAGTATCTATTTTAACCAAAGAAGTATCATATCATTCTAATGGTCTTGATAAGAATACTTCTAATTTTAAAATATTTTCCAAATACCTTGAGGATGTTATTTCTAATAAGAATAAACATTATATGGATATTGAAATTGTTATTTCTATGAAAACTATTTTGGAGGATAACTCTAGTTCTAAAACTAATAGCTATGATGATAAATACATTTTTATTAAAGTAAATTCAGAAATATTTTCCAGAAGAAAATACATGTTAAACTTTACCTCTAGTAAAGAAAATTTTGAAAATATGTATTCCCAAATTCAAATTTTAAGGAATAGTTCTGGATTTGGTTATCCCTATTCTAAAATAGTTTTTAGTAATAACTATTTTTATTCTCAAAGAGATCCATTTTAACTAAATTTTAGTATTATTGAAATTGGGTGAAAAATGGTTCTTTAAACAAGACTCATTCTATAGGTTTTCATAAATATTATTTTTCTAAGAAAGTGTCGATACGAAAAAAATTTCCTGAAATTTACCGATCCAATAAAATTTGGATTCCGAAAGTATAACTCTTTTATTTTTTAGAAAACAATGAATGTACCAAAAAAATTCATGTTACATGGATAGTGGATGCTCTAGGAATATTATTGGTAACACAAATTTCTTTGAAAATATTATCAAGATGAAATGAGGAAAAGTAACTATTGGAGGTAATGCTCAGGGAGAAATTATTGGTATAGGTAACATTGTTTTTATTGAAAAAACTCTAATTTTAAATGTTTTAATTGTTTAAGGGTCTTAAGAACAACCTCATTTGCATAAGTCAATTATGTGATGAAGGTTACCTTGTGAATTTTATGAATTACATATACTTACTCCACAATTCCAAGGAAGAGTTCATTCATTCTACCCATAGGTAGTAGAATGTATACACTATAAACATATAATCCCATAGGAGCTAAGACCTACCACGAATTAGTGAAATGGAAGATCAATATTGGTAATGGCATAGAAGGTTAAGATACTGTATCCTTAGGAAACTATGTAAACTCTATAAAAATACTTGTTAAGGATCTACCAGATCTTAGATTTGAATTTTCAAAAGTTGGTGATCCTTGTCAATATGTAAAGCAACATAAATCATGTTTTAAATCAACCGTTGATCTATCAACTTCTAATGAATTACATTTATTACATATGGATCTTTCTGGTCCAAGACAAAATAGAAGTATTGGAGGAAAAAATTACGTATTTGTCTTAGTTGATGATAACACTATATTTAAGTGGGTCTATTTTCTAACAATGATGTCTGAAGATTTTTCTTATTTCAAAATTTTTAGAGCCCAAGTTAAAAATGAGAAAAACCTTCCATTGATATATTTTATACTGTTCATGGAGGATAACTTCAAAATTTAGATTTTTGAATTTTTTGTAGTAAAAATGGTATTAATCATAACTTATCAACTCTAAGAACCCCTCAACAGAATGGTGTTGTTGAAAGAAGAAATTGAATTCTCTAAGAAATAACTAGAACCATGCTGAGTGAATATTCTATAGCTAAACATGTTTCGGATGAAGCTATAAGTACTGCTTCTTATATTATAAATCGTGTTTTAATTAGGCATTTTCTTAACAAATTCCATTAAGAATTGTGAAATGGTATAAAACCTAGGCTATCATACTTCAAGGTATTTTTTTTGAAAAGTAATCATTTTTAATACTATATATAATTTAAATATATTCACTCCCAAATCCAATGAAAAAAATTTCTGAGGTTACAACAAAACTTCCATGGATTATTGAATTTTTAATAAAAATACCTGTACTATTGAATAAAAAGTGCATGTTAAATTTGATGAAACTAATAATTTTATTTTTTTTAAAAAACCCCAACCTATAACCTCAAATGTTTTAAAAAAAATGATTATCAACCATTGATAGAAGACCCTTCTAATAAGGAAAATATTGAAGAAAATATTTCTGAATAATTTACCCGAGATGATTTCCTACCATATATTGATGAACAGGTTTTAAAAAACCCAAATCAATTGTTTCTTAAGAATCATCCCAGTGGAAGTATCATTGGCGATGTAAATCAACCTGTAAGGAATAGAAGTTCCTTAATAAATGAAGTAGGAAATCTAAAATTCCTTTCCCAATTAGAACCAAAAAGCATTGATGAAGCTTTAGGTGATGATGATTTGAATAAATACATGCAATATGGGCTAAATTAATTTGAAAAGAACAAAGTCTGGACCTTGGTTGAAAGACGTAATTAAACTTATCTTATTGGAGTAAAATGGGTATTCATGAATAAGTGAGATGAAAATGGAATCATTTTGAGAAATATATCTATATTAGTTTCCAAAGGTTAAAATCAACAAGAAGGAATAGACTATGAAGAAAACTATGATCTAGTATCTAGACATGAATCTATTTATATTTTACTTTCCATTGTAGTATTCTTTAATTTAAAACATTTTCAAATCGACGTAAAGTGTGATTTACTTAATGGATATATTCAAGATGATGTTTATGTTGAAAAACCTCTTGGTTGTGAAGAACCAAAACATCCTAAACATACTTTATAACTTACCAAAGATTTATATGGACTTAAACAAGCACCTAGATCCCGATATGATAGACTTATAGGAATTTTGCGACAAAACAATTATGTTATGGGAAATTCTGATCCAACCCTTTTATAAAGAAAGAAGAGATAAATTATTTGATTGTTCAAACTTATGTTGATGGCATTATATTTGGTTCAGCATATAAATCTTTAACTAAATTTTTTGTGAATCTAATTAAATCTGAGTTTGGAATGAGTATGATGGGTGAGTTAACATTTTTCCTAGGTCTTCAAATTTAGCAAAAACCAGAAGGAAATTATATATCTCCACATAAGTATAATAAAGATCTTCTTAAAAAGTATGGATATGAAAACACTAAGAGTATAAGTACTCCCATGGGTACCTCAAATTCTCATGATCTTGATGAAGCTATGAAACCAGTAGATAAAACATAATTTAGTGGTATGATAGGATGTTTACTATACGTGACAGCCAGTCATCCAGATATAATGTTTTCAGTATTTTTATGTCCAAGATAGCAATCCAATCCTAAAGAATGTCATTCAAAAGTATTGAAAATATTTTTTCTCTATCAAAAAGGGAACCATGGATTTAGGACTCTTTTACACTTATAAAAATGTTTTTTTAAAATGTTTTTCATATGATGACATTGGATGGTGCAGAATGGATAGGACAAGTACATTCAGAACATGTCATTTCATAAGATATTCATCAGTTTCATGGACTTGCAAAAAAGCAACACTCAGTAGCACTTTCCACTACTGAATATGTAGTAGCATGAAGTGGTTGTGATCAAGTTTTGTGGGTTCAACACACATTCAAAGACTATGGAATGAGTTTTAAAAAAACATAGATATTGTGTGATAACACTCCTTCCATTTACCTTTGAAAAACACTTCACATTACTCACATGTAAAACACATAGATATTCAACATCAATTTCTTATAGACCACACACTAAACAGAGATATCACTCTTCAGTTTATTATAATAGAGGAACAAATTGCTGATATTTTCTCAATATCATTACCATCTGAAAGATTTTAAAACAGTAAAAAAAATTAGGAATGATAATCATAATGTAATCATCTGTATTAACTTTTTTTTGAAACTATCTCCTTACATTAAACAACTCCTTTTCAAAAGGGGAGTACATTTTCATGGAAGATAAAAGTTTTTATAGTTAAAACTTATCATAACCAAAATTTTTCATAACAATAATTTTTCGTATCCAAATTTTTTCGTAACCAAACTTTTTAGTAACCAAATTTTTTTCAGTAATCAATTTTTATTTAAATTCTGTAATAAAAAATTTTCATTCAATAAATTATTTTTCAAACACAAAATATTCTTAATCAAAATTTCCGTAGCCTAAAATTTCTAAAATTCAAAAAATTCCATTTCTTTAATAAAATTTTCCATAATCTAATTTTCATTAAGAAGAATTTTCCTCATTACTAATAATTTTTCTAGACATCGAGAAAGTAAGTTTCCTTATATAAATTTTCATAATCAAATTTTACTTGTTGGAATTTCCACTTTTTTTATGAAAAATTTTTAGATTCAGTTTTCGTTAAATTCGAATGTATTACCTTAAAAAGTGAAAAATATCAGATCCTTCAAAAATCCTTATTGAGTTTTCATCGCAACCGTTAGATAAAATCGTGCTTGTTTAAACTATTGGATCAATATAGGAAATTGAATTATCACTTAAAATGCGTATATATAGGCCCTCTAATGGTTTTCCCACATCGGTTTTCTAGGTCATGCGTGTCGAATCTCTTCCTATCTACATAAGGGTCATTAAAAATTTCCTATTTCTTAATATTTGAATGTTATTGGAAGCATCTTCGTAAAAGAAAATGTCTTCAATTAAAGAAATTTTAGAATTGAAGATGTGAAATGAAAGGTTTGTAGATTCGATTTTTTTTATAAGTATTATTCTCTCATTTAGAAGAATATCAAGATGAATGGAGGGGAGAGTCAGTGCGTATCCAAACCAAAGGAACATGATCCGTTGTATCCCGAAATAATGATACAATTTTATGAGTATGAATTATTTTTCAATGAACATGGGAGAGACATGTCTACTTTTAAGAGTTATGGGGAAAGCTATACCATATCCTTTATCTTGGCTGTAATCATTATTGGAATTCTATATGTGGGGGAAGATGAATTCTACACCCACATGATAACAGATATATATGGAATTTTTGATAAGGAGAGGGCCATATATTTACTTGTTTTATTAGAAGTGAAGACACCAAAAATAAATCATATTTCCACGAACCTCAAGTTATTTGAGTTATGTGTTCAGTTATTTCTCATTCCAAGAAAAGGAGATAAGGATACCCTGAAGAAGGGTGATATTTTTGTTTTTCATTTATTATGAATCTCAGAAAAATTAATCTGGAAATGTATGTCTTAATTAAAATTATGAATATCAAGAATTGGACTCTAAAATCTTATATCATTATGTATCCCACTATTATTTCCATTATTATTGTCCTCTGTCTAGATTATTTTAAAATACCATGTCGTTTAGTGCCATGAAATTACAAGGTTATGTTGTTGAGTGATGAAATGCTGAGAAAGATTAAGGTTGTATTTAACATAATGTCCAGAGAATTTTACGACTTGTCTGAAAGTGATATTGGAGCCTTATACACGAATTCAGAAGTATCTGAGACTTCCAAGAAAGGGGGAATGAAGGGAAAGATCAAGGAACCAGTAGTAAAAGAAAACACTCCAACAGTTTAGGAAACCCAATCATCTCCTTCAAAATCTATTAATCAAATGACTTATACCAATGAATTTTTTTCTAAGTGGAAAGAAGATAAAAAATGAAAAGAAGGAATGAGTGCCAATTTTTGGAATTGACACTACTGAGGAAAAAGCAATTAATATTAAGGCTACTGAGGATTATGAGAAGAAACAAAAATAAAAGAAGAAAAATAAGAAATTTTGTAAACTTGATTTTGTTCAATATCTTCTGAAGGCTACTAAGAAAGGTTTTGAGATGATATAGGTACCAGAATTATTTTTACAGGAATCACCTCATGTGACTCTGGGGAAGAAAATGGTCATCACAAAACCTGATAAAGAGGAATAGATTGCATTGGAAGTGGAAGTTGAAGGGGAAGAAGAGAAAAGAAGTGATCATATAGATGATATGGTAATGAATATTGAAGAATATCATGAGAAGGAGAGTCCTTCTGAGAAATTATCGATCCGAACTTCCCATGATGAATCTTATAAACATTCTACCACATGAAAGGGTGATGATGTTCAGGAAAAAGTAAAGAAACCATCAAGAAAAGAGATTAGTAACCATGATTTTGATCAAACATAGGATCTGGTGGCAGATGCAGAAAAGGAAAAGGCTACAAAAGATAAAACAGTCCAACAATTTGATAGTAAACATGAATCACCAAAAGCTATTGAGATCATTATGAGAGGTGATAAAGAAAAATAGGTATTAGCTAATTCAACATAGAAGACCAAGGTGGCTAAGAAAGATATTGATGGATCATTTAAAAGAATGGATTTTGAGGTAGAGAGAGAATCCTCACCAACAAGAGAATCTGATTCAGATTCATCTTCTATGGGAAATGATATTTTGTTCAATACCTAATGAAATTGGTTTATACAATTCCTTTGTTTCCTAATACTGACTTAGGATGTCAGATGCTTTATTATTCTTTCAATCAGAAGATGGACTTTGTTTCTATGATAATGGACAAATTTTTCATGCTTGAGGCCGATTTTAAATCCTTCATCATCAGGAATGATACTAACAAGTGGAAGTGAAAAGAAATTACTAAGATGTTCTAGAAGACAATTTAAGATATAATAATATTTGATGACTTCCAAGATAATGTGAAGGATTATTTCGACAACAATGATGTAAATATCAAAGACCATACTACAGGTTTCAGCGAGATGCTCAATCTTGAAAAAACAGTTCAGAAGCAGGAAGTCAAGGATCCAAATGGGAAATATAATTTAGTTTCTTTAAATATTAATAGAGAAATAGATCTTAAAATTGAGTTCAAATAAAATCTTAGTAATCTAGAATAACTTTTCAAGACATAGACAGAAAATCATGATGCTGAGGAAGAAAAGATTAATGTTTTGGAGAAGAAAAATAAAGGTTAGGAAGAACTGCTCAAATGTTTTTAAGAAGAACATAAGGAGCTTAAAATGTTAAATAACCTTATCATGAAGCTTATGCCGAAGGAATAATAAGGATGGTTTTTCTTCCATTACTCCGATCTTTTGTTATATTATCTGTCTTTAACAAATTTCTCTAATCATAATGAAAATTTTGTTGTTATTCATGTGTTTTTCTTTTTAGTACTAATATTTCTGGTACCATATATTTTTCCATTACCTAAATTCTTTTTTAAAGGTCAGAAATGGGGAGAAAGGAATGATAAAAGTAAAACTATTTAAGGAAGAGAATTCCCTATGTAAGGGGGAGTCTATCTAAGTAGTAGTTTTATCAAAGAATATTTTTTTATGCATAAAGAGAAACATATCTTTAAGGGAGTCAAGAATATGATCCTTAGGGATTTAAAAATATAAGGGGGAGTTAGTCATATTCACCACGATCCATAATTAATGGGAGATAAGTTTTTATTTGAAGTTCATGAATCATAATTTTAAGTCCTTATATTCTTTTTCATAAGGATGTATATGCTCTCCAATAAGGGGGATATTATTGGGTCAATAAGGTTTCCTTATGAAATTTCCATTCTTATATGATTTTAAAATTAGAAACACTTTATCATAAGAAAAATAGTTTTCCCTAAGTATTATATTCATAATAAAAATTTTCCTTCTCTAAGGAAATTTTTCACCTTACATGTGTTTTCATTGTTCTTTTTATCATCTCTATAAATATAAATCATTTTATTCCTAATGTCTTAAATTAGAATTCTTATGTAAATCCATATAATTTTATAATTCCTTGGATATAGAGTGTTATGAAATTCAGGTAATGAATTCTCTGGAATTCCGGTTCCAAATTATCTAAAATTTAGGGTTTGAATTATCTGAAATCTAGGTTCTGAATTCTCTGAAATTCAGGTTCCAAACCCTCTGAAATTCAGGTTCCAAATTCTCTTAAATTTAGGTTATAAATATTCTGAAATTTCAGTTCTGAATTCCTCAAAAATTTGACTCTTAATTTCTCATAATTTAGTCTCCTAAACTTTTAGAATTCAGACTTTGAATTCCATAGAATTAAGACTCATATTTCCTTAGAATTCTGACTCTAAATTCCAAAAAATTCAGACTCCGAATACATCATAATTCTGACTTCGAATTCCTCAGAATTCAGACTCTGAACTCCTTAGAATTATGATTCCAAATTCATTAAAATTCAGACTCATGAATCTATAGAATTCAGATTTGGAATTAATTGTAAAATAGAATACGAATATCCATGTATTATATTCTTTAAATATTTATTTAGTTATATTAAGAATTCTATTTTTTCTTAATCTCTAAAAAATAGATTTGGTTATGTAACTTCATTTTCGTTACCCTTATTATGATACAATGTCATAAAATATATTTCTAAATAACCATTATTTGAACGACACATGTACAATCCCCTCTGAGATTTATCGAAAAAATGACCGTTGGAGAAGTGCTTATAAATAGGAACCCTTGTAAAGGAGATTAATACTATTCCATAACTCTAGAGATTTCATACTGGTTAATTGACTTCTCGAGAGAGAGACTCGAATGAATTGTGTGGTTCTGAACATCTTGTTCAGATTTCGTAGTGTGAATCTGATTGTTGCTGAGAACAATCGAGGGCTTCCAAGAATAGAAAGATATAGGTGCTGACTACCTTAAAGTTATTGGGCTTCTAGGGATAGGAAGATAAAGGCGCACACTACCATAAAAATTGATGTCTTGTGGGTATAGCAAGACAGATTCTGATATTCTTATCGAGGGCTTACCCTAGTGTGGGTATGATAGACTTTTTTGAAAGTATAAACCAAGGGACCCTGATCCAAGATTGTTGGATACCCTACTCTTTGGGTTAAAATATTTCATACATGTTACTTTTTTTGTTTCAGGTTTATTTTTTCTATATTTTGATATATAATGAAAGTATATCATTCTTATAATTTATAATTCTTTTATGTACTCTGAAAAATTATATTCTATAATCTTTAAGGTAGAATCTTTACCAAAGTAAACTTTCCTTAAGTTTCATTTCTGAAACCCTATTTCCATAACCTAGAAAGTTGGTTTAGTTGAACTAAAAGGGGATTTGTGAATTTACCTTGGTTAACCTTGTGGAATTTTTTTAATCTTAAAAATGACTGTTTTAAACTTAGAATTCACCCCCTCTTTTAATTGAGCATCTACATCCTTATTTCAATCCAACAGAATCATCAAAGGGAAATAAGTATTTTTTAAGCCCAGTAGATTAATATATATTAATATAAGTAGATATATGTTACAAAAATATAAAAATTATACAGTTTTTATTTGAGAATAATATTTCATTGATGAGAGAAAAATAAACGAATTTTTAACTAAAAAAACAATGAGGGAAAAAAGATCTCATAACTCATTTATGAAAGTATTTATAACTTTACCTTAACATCTAAAATAAACAAATTAATTTTATTTATAAAATTTATAATAACTATATCAATATTATTTTTAAGATCAATTTACCAAAATATTTCAACAATTTATTACTTTGTTTCCATGTATGTCATTATCTTCTAGTACATTAGTTAATTTATCGAAAACATTCTGGTTATGCTGTATAGGGTCAAATAATGTTTTAATAGATTAATAATATAAATAATTTTATATTATTCTATATATTATAATTTCTTTAGAATATAATTTGTAATTTTTAAATAAAATTTCTTTTAATGGAGTCAAATTAAAAAGGGTTCCATGATATATTCTCTTTAGTTGTTAAAAGTGATATAATTATTTATTAATAATAAAAATTAACAAAAATAAAATATTTCTATTCCATAATGTTGATGATTCAATAAAATACATTTTATACATTTCATATATTTTTTTTTCACAAGGTAATTAGTTTAGAAAATAAAAGGGAAACATAATCACGTGTAGGTGGTAGACATCATGTACACATGATGACATATTTATTTTTCAATATGTTTTAGAGGAAGGTATGAAATGGTTTTTCAATTACAAAGAAAAATTATATGATATTAATATTAATATTTTAACCACACCATAATGGAAAGAGTAGTTTTGGGTAGGTTGATGTATATAAATATTATTAAGGATTAGAGGAAAATATTACCTCTTTCCATGAATGTTCTCTATTTGTCACAGTCTTTTAGAAATAGATATTAGTCCATTAGAAATATAAAATGATCAATAAAATAGTTACAGGGTATATAATATAATATGGTAGATTTTGGTTCACTTCAAAGGGTATTTGGAACCATATATCAGTGGAGGTGTGGTGATTTCTTTTATAATTTATTAGAATGGAGTATTTGGAACAAATAAATCATTAAAATAAGAAGATCATTTATTTCACATGGACTGGGAATAAATTTGGAAAAAAAATTGTTTGGGAATGGGTGAGGTCTAGAAATTCATCAACTATATTACATCACTCATTTTATAAATATATTGTTAATTTACTAACTGTTATTTTTTATGGTTTTTTTGTTTTTACCATGGTTAATTATTTTTAACAAAGTAATTTACTTTTAATACCATAAAATAAAAATATAAACATAATATATATTCAATATAAGTTATATAATTTTAAAATAATATTTCAATATGAAAAAATTAATTTTAACATTAGTGCATGTTGCGTGAAAATAATAATTTCTTTAAAAAATTATTTTTAGCATAAATTTGTATGCTGGATAGTTTTTTAAAATAGGATGAGAAAATAACCCCTCATTAAACAGAAAAATATGTGAACCTCTTCTATATAATTGAAAAAAATAGGAAACCCATTATAAATAATGTGTAAAAAAGTTAGTAAGGAAGCCACACTAATAAGTATTAAAATGATCCCATGTGGACAATGGGAAGGAAATTTCATGGAATGAATGGGAAAAAGATTCATTCCAAGTCACCAATAGGAAGAAAAGGATAATAATTCCACTCTATTATTATTAAAAAGATTATTTTTATACAATTTTTATATAATTAAAATCAGAAGAAGTTGAATTCAAAATTTCATGATGTAAATATTTTATCAATGGGAGAAGACAAATAAGAATTTTCTATACAACATTTACAAAATATTCAAAAAATAGTTTGGAATGGTTTTTATATATCACCATAGTATTTTAAAATAATTAATTTTATCTTTTTAAAATATTTTTTTATTGTAAAAGTGATTTCAAAAACATTCATGGATGTCTTGTATAAAAATCTTATATTAGTGATAGAATTGGTAAAATTTGTATTTGTAATTATTCACTTAAAAATTTTTTATTTTAGAAATATAAAAAAATTAGCATTTATTTAAATTTATATGATAAAATAAAAAATGATTCTATTATAATAAAATTAAAATTATAAGTTTAATATAAATAAAATAATTAAAAATTAATTTAATATTACTTACTTTAACTTGTCTAACATCTATAACGGTCTTATTGTATAATTTATTTCTATTAAAGTTTTGTTTCTTTTTATTTAGTGCACTATTTCATGTATAATAATAAAATAAACTAAATATATACTAATGGGAAATAATAATTAATACCCATGGTTTTTTAATTGAGTAATTCAATGCAAGTGAAAGACATTTTTTGTTTGATCTCTTGAGATTTTGTTAAATCTATTAGAATATCATATTGTTTATCAACTAAAAGTTCCTATGTTATTCGAGACAATGAAAAAATGAATCTCCCAAAGATCAAATTTACCTAGAAAAGTGTAATATATTTATAATGTATCAATACCATTCCCACCATACTATGTATACCGTTCACTCACCTCATAATAAGACCATAAAAGAAACAGATATATAAATTTTAATACATGAAACATAAGTACATAAATATGTTTATAAGTGAAAGAGAATAATATAATTTGAATGATTTTTCTCACATATGGGATTAAAAATAATGTATTCTTATATAACTAAATATAAAAATATTTCTAGAAACTAACAAACACGTCATTAAAAATAATTATTGATCGATTAACAACCATATAAAACTATAAATAACTGTTTACTTTTATTGTACAATATTAATGATTATAATTAACATTGTATAACGTAAATGAAATGTAGAGGGTCAATCCCCACATAAATTAATAGTAAAAAATAGCTACATGAACTGGTTACACTACCATCCCTTATTCATGTAGACCTAAAATGTGTAATTTTCATTATGGATCTCCAAAGATACTATTGACCTCAACTGCTTTCCCCAATAATTTCTTCTTGATTTTTCTTACGAGTTTATTCATTATAGATAGAAAAAAATTCACCTCCCTTAGTTACATTTAATGATTAATACATTTGATGAGAATACAACCCTTGGAAATATCTTCTAATACTACCTGCATATTGATTTCAGACTACTACTCGTTAATGAAATTTCAGTGAATGTATTTTTGGTGATTAAACTAATTATTATTTAAAAATGGATTTACACATCCTTCATTATCCCACTTGAATTCTTGTTTCAAGGAACCTCATAAGGAACAATGTTCATAATTATTCCTTCAACATTATAAAATAATGTCCATTATTCTTCCACTGTTTACCATTCATCAAATCCCCTAAAAATTGTGATTCTATCATAAAATTTAAATAGTTAATATCTTAGTGAACATTTCGACTAGATTTCAGTTAGTTGTGAGGTTACTAATATCAAATATATTATCCTCAAGCACCTTCTTGATTAAGTAGTTCTTCTAGATTTTATTTTTTTTTCATTTTATAGAATTCACGTTTTTAGTAATGTAGACCATACTTTGAAGATTACAAAAATAAATATCCCTTCTTGAAATTTTCTAATTACATTAGAAATCACTTCATACAATCCGTTTTCTTCACAAAATACATTATTTCTACATATTGTATCTTCCATATACTTAATGTGATAATCTATTCCAATTGGAACAAAAAATATATTATTATTCCTCAAAAGGTGAATATTAAACTTGTTAATCTATTCCAACTATCTAAATACCCCAAAAGTTATCACATAAAAATAAAAACAACGTATATTCCTCCCTAAAGTAATAATGTTCTTATTGTGTTCCTTTCAAATATTTAATTATCAACATAACATCTTCCAAATGTTCCATTTCACTGTTAGGCATTTATATTCATTCAAATACCATCGTATATGTAATATATGATGCAGTAAAAATGGTATAATACATTAAAATTAATTTTATTATTGAATAATGAGAATTCCCTATGTATAAATGATTATAATACATTTCATGTTTTTGTGTTTATGAAAACATACTTTGTATCTAATGAGGAGTAGTAAATGGATTCAATTTAACCATGCCTACCCAATCATAGATTTTCTAGATCTACCCCTTCTATGATTGTACCAATGTTATGGTCTTCCAATATAATAATATATTCATCAAAAAATATATTTCTAGCTATATTGGGATACTTCATCTCAATACATTAGGATGAAATATTTTTCAATTTCAATTTTTTTTATCATCCCTTTGAACAGACAACATTTCATCAACATACAACAGAAAATTAATAATGGATTCATCAATCAATTTCATCAAATAAAAATAGTGATCAATATTTCATATGTTAAATCCTTCATATAACATTAATACATCAAATTTTATATTCCACGTTCATCATTATTGATTAAATCCATAAAATCATTCTATTAATATACCTAAAAAATTATTTTTTCCTACTTATTGTACACCTATTTTCCCTTTCATGTATATTTATTCCACTAACTCACTATTAAGGAAGGTTATATTTACATACTTCTATTCTGAATACAATTATTATGAATCCATAATGATTATATCTATTTTTATGGTGGTATGTTTAACTACTAATGGGAAGATTTTGGTGAAATCAAATCCATCCTTATCTAGAAAAAAATTCTCTACCAATCAAGATTTTTATCCCTCTATCCCATCAATAATGTCTTTAATTTGGTTAACCCACCTATTATCAAGTGTCTTTTTACCTTGTTTTATGTTCAACAATATCCATTGTTATGTTGAACACTAAAAAACCAGTTTATAATCATGGCTAACTTTATTTATTTTGAGTAAATAAGCAATGATGATTTCAATAGATTTCCATATTTTCCTACATCTAAGAAATGTTTAAAATTTATTTTATCTATATATCATAGAAATAACCTCTTCATACTACTTTATATATTCGATGTAATCCAACTAATTACACTTCTTGGTATTTCTATTTCATTTAATGCACAAATAACATAAATTATGACTTTCCAAGAGAAAAATTTATATTCTCCCAGTTTATCTTCATAAACCATTTATCATTATGGTATTTATGATTTTTTTCTCTTAAGTATATCATCCATTTAGTATTCACATTGGAGTCCTCGAGGTCTTGTGACCTATTAGAGGTATGATCATCATGGACTCCCAAATATGTTTTTTTCCCAAAATCCTTCATATTTAATCTTTTAATAGAGTTTGTTTTCAATGAAGATGTTATCCCTTCTTTTAATTATTTGTTTAATTTCACCATCCCATAATCGATATCCAATATTTGAATCTACATATCCTAGGAGAAAACAAATTTTCTAATTTTATTCATGTTTATCATGATATTTAAAAAATATATATGTACATATAATAAAGTACAGAAATCATCAGGATGTGGAAATTTAATTCCTTTGACATGACAATGATCCTATGGAAATTATAACCAATATTGGTGTTATATTTTTGTTTATCAGATATTTCAATGTGTTGACCGTCTGTTCCCAAATAACATTAGGGACTAATGAGTTAAAAATCAATATTAAATAATATCCATTCAGAATATGATCCATCCTTTCAACTATGGATTTTTTGGACATCCGAGCACTATCTTATAATTACTAATTCTATATAATTTATATATTTTATTGAAGTTTAATCCAATGTACTCACCACCACTACTCTATCAAAGTCATTTCTATATCTGAACATTTTTCTATTCAACCAAATCACTTCATTGATCAAATAAATCAAAATAATTGGATTTATTCATCATAAATAAATAAATAAAACCTTTTTATCAAGACCAATAATTATGAGAAAGTAAAAAAATCACTATTATACAAAACCAAGTAGGATACCCAAACATGTCTTCATAGATCCTTGAACTTATAATTATTCATATTTCAACTATCCAGTATGAACGAATCCCCATTATATTTTACAATCATAAAACAAACAATTCTTTCTTCTCCTATGTGATATAAATTAGTATAAAATTTTCCAAAAAAAAATTATTTATGAAAAATAAAATTCTTCTCACATTGATTACTGACCCTACAATGATAAAATTCGTGATCATTAAGGGTTATATATTCAGAAATTTCATCTTGTTCATATTTTTTTAATGATGTATAGTGTATCTTTATGAAGACATCATACAACTATCATTGATCCTTGGTAAAATTTATGATTCCAATTATAAATGGTAGTATTATATCTTGGATTATTATTTTTCACATTAAAAATAATATTTTATAATAAAATATAGATTTGAAAAACATCCATTGACATTAGAATTCATATATTCATCATTTATATTTTTAAATTCTAGTTTCCAAAAAATTAAAATTAAGAATTCTATAGATTAACAATCGAAATATTCCATAATATAAAAGTGGGCATACATCATTGATGAATAGTTAAAAGATGGGAATCTCATTAATAAGTTACTGTAGATTATACCTGTTTTTATACACAATTAAGAAAATTATTTGAATCATTGGTTTTGTAAATGAAATCTGATAAAGTAGTTGCTGAAAATTTTCTAGGGTTCTAATTATGATTAATGTAATCATAATTGATATTCCATTTTCATTAATATTTTATGAATGTAATTCTAGGACCAGTTGATTTACTATGGCATCATCAACTATTATTTTAATTTGATATTTTATTTTAGAATACATTCTTTGTATGGGAAGACCTCTCAATTGTTTCAGTATTAAGGGAAATATCAATTATAATAGAAATATTCTTTCACTAAATCTCAACAATGAGTATTATATTTTTTATATCATCCAAACCAAATTGGGGATTCCATTGGAGTTACTAATAGTTACAACTATATAATAATCTATTTTTAGAAGTGAAGACAATATAATAAATACACATAAATCATATTCTAAATATTCCCTTAATAATTATAGATATCAATTGATCATATTGAAGTTGATCACCTGATCATATGTTGGGGTTCCTTCAAAAAAAATAAACGAAGACATCACCATAAACAAAAATATTTGTTAAGGACTATTTTTTCATTCATATAAACCAACACCATTATAAAATCCTCTATAGTATTCTTATACTAAATATTAATCAAAAAAATTAATCCACAAACATGCATTATAAGGAATTTTTTTTTCTATCCATCCATTTCCATTCATAATTCTCCATCATCACTAACTTCATAATGATAATTGAAGATATAATTCAATTTGAGTTACATAGTCTTATATATGCATTATATGAAACAAAAAATAAATCAAATCCATTATTTTTATAAATTTATATATTCCCAACAACTGATGTCGGGTCATGGTTTCTACTAGTTTGTTTAATGAAAATGCATTTGATAAAAAAATTTTGGGTTATGAACTATAAAAAATTTTCAAATGACATTCTTATAAATCCATCAGAATATCATAATATCGATCAATAAGAAGTTCATATGTATAGCATATTGTTGAAAAAATAATCCTCTATACATTCACCTTCTACTCAACAATGTGTTTCAAAATAAGGAAGTCACCTAATCCAACCCATCCCACTATTTAAATAGTACACAATCCACATCTAAAGACATTAAAAAATGAAAATATAATTAATATTAACACTTGAAATAAATGTATACAATGTTTAAAAAAAATAAAAGACATTAACATGATTCCTATGAGTTCTCATATGTTCATGAGAAGAACTGCCATGACTTCTTATATATTAAAAGTAAAAGTATTATAATAATATAAAAAATAATAATCACCATGAATCAATACAACGATATTGACACACTATTAAAATTATAAATCATAATTGTATTTTACTATACATTGTTAATAATTAGGGGTAACAATACATTACATAGATTCATTATTAAGGGTTGGTTTTTATATCATTTAATATAAAACTATACCTGTTTGTACCAGTCACATGCCCATCCACAATTTTTAGAGATCCGAGAATGTGGAATTTTCACTACTAATGTCAAGTAACACTATTTACCCCAACCACTATTATCAAAAACTTATTAAACATTATTCTTATGATATAATTATATATGGGGAATTTTTAATCATTATTGACCTCCCATTACGTTAATGTATGATTGAAACATATGATGTACCCATAGTTATTGATGAGATAAATAGTATCAACCCCTACACTATGATCATAATAATATTGCTAACCAAAATTATGGTGAACATATATCTATTCAATGTAAATTTGGTTATCTAAAAATATGAATCACATTCCAAAAAACCAACAACATAATAAATTTGTCTTCAAAAGTAATTTTTTGATAAAATTTTAAATTAACATACAATTTCATAAAACATAAAACAATTTACATAAATTCTTATGTAATGAATTTAAAATATATTATCCATCCATATCATATGAAAATTAATTTTTATTGTGGTTTTCCTCCCTTTATATATTATAAAATATATAAATAAATTAAAAAAAATAAGTAATAAATTTAAGTACAATATTTAATCAAGTAAATAAAAAATAATATTCCGTGATATAATGTTGAATAAAACTAAATTGTTATAAGATATTCCCTATTTAGTAACAAAGATAGATTAAAAAAAATAATTCTCTAATGGTGATTTCAGACATATAATTTATCATCCCTTTTTATCAATGGTCATGGTGTACGATTATGTGTAAGAGAATGGTGGCCAACAGTGACTCTTTTAATGGAAATAGTTATGAAGTTTTTCATATCTTGAATTTGTGTGAAATCAAATGGTGGTATTGATATTTAAGAGGAGGAATGAATAGGGTTGGAAGAGGTTTTTGAAACATATGATATAATAATACCTCTTGGAAATACCATGGTGGTGTGAGAACTATACATGTTTTGTTCCTTGCGTTGAGTGATGTCCTTTAAATCACAAGATCCTTGGTGTATAATATAGATAATCATTTACTACTATTTGGAAAATATATACAACACCAGTATCAAAACCTTATGTTTATTGACCTAGGATATAAAATCCAAGGTGACTAGAGGAATATTATGTTCATCAGCGAAGTATTTAAATAGTTACATTATGTAATTTTATGTCTATATCATACTAAGATAATATCTAAATTACTTCATGAATGTCTTCTTATATTTTCATTTATTAATGAAATATTTTTAACTAATTAAAGACTCTTGAAAACGTGGGTATGAAACTGATGAGAGAAAAATATCTTTTGTTTTTTAAAATCCTTCTAAAACAACCTTAATCACTTTTCTAGAAATCTTCCTTTTTGATTTCTCATCATGAAAAACATCAGTTTATAAAATGTAGGAGGTTGACTAGATGATGATGAAAAAGAAGTATATAGACCTAAAAAATAATCATATATCAAAATATTTTAAATTTACCATAATATCCTTGGGATCATTATGGATAACCCAAACATTATTATATTGCCTCTGAATATTCATTCCATATAATGAATGTTTCTTAAAGGTATGGGTTTTTTAAACATTATAATGTGTGAAATATAAATGTATAAGGATGTTAATTTATTAGTCTCAAATATAATTCCTAAATCTAGAAATATAGTTTTTATAAATTTCATAAACATTTGATTGGACATAAATAGTTCATATTTTTCATAAAATATGTTAAAAGGGACGTGGTGATACATGATCGATTACAACATTCATAAGATGTGATGATCTACAAGATTAATCAACATATTTATGAAATTGTAAACAATATCTCTACATATATGATCCAAATAATGTAAACCCGAATATAGTATTAATCGAACTAGCGTGATATAATTTATCAAATATAAATGGTTTTATAACATCATCATCATTCATATGAGTTCGTATTAGCATCTCATGTAGTTCTTGTTCTTTGTTTTTATCCAAAATATTATCATTTTGACTACTAACTCTTTGATAAGGTACTTCAAAAATCTGATACAAATACATTTTATGTGTGAATTTTCATTCAATATGAATAGGTTTATAGAGAATAGATGGATCTATTGGGATGGTAGGTATTTCTAGAATGGAATTTCTACAATTCCTATGTCGATTTATTTTTAAATAATAATCATTATAATACTAAGAAAAATATTATATGATAATGAATCATTAATATGTATTATCTCCCCTAGTTTCTAGACTATAAAATAATGGTGAATCTTTACCTTCCTCTTCTACCGTTGGAGTTCCTTTATCAATAGACTCATTACCATCATCATAATCACAATTTCTTTTATCTAAGGAAATGAAATCTTCACTTGAGTCATTATTGCCATAAATTTAGAAAATATATCTCCAAATGGATTTTCTATGATTTCCAAATATCATCTATAGTATAATAAACATCAGTTTTGTAGAAGGTAAATTATTAGGAGAAAAATAAGGTACTAGTGAAACACTAAGATCCCTTTTTCATTTCACAAATACATGTTGAGACACTTAATGTAACTTAAGAGATGCAAATACCCTAGAACTAGAACCCGAGAGCTACTGTCTACATTATTAAATTATAACTATATACAAGGAATCAGATACCAATGGAACAAATAGTTTATTCGTCTTGGTAAACAAGATAAATTATTAGTATTATAAAAATATTCTAAAACATAATATAAAAGAATTGTTTTATTTTTGAATTCCACTATTACCCTTTATATATCCCCACATATCAATCATAAAATAGTTTATGGTGTATTGTAGAAAATAAAACGAAAGAAACAAGTGAGTTTAGATAAATCGTAAGGTAACCATACAACAATTGAAATCATGAATAAATAATAATAATAAATATGGAAGGGTAAATAATTAAAAAAATTGAAATTTAAATAGTGAAATGGCCAGAGAAATCAAAGAATAAACAACGACCAAATAAATCCAGATTAATAATCACATAAGCTTGAATCTTTTCCATGGATATTATAACTATTTGAATAATTACATGGAAATCAATTAATATTATCATAATGTAGTAATTCCAAATTTCAGACATCATATACATACAATCGAGGCATCGTACAAAGACTTCATTCCATCATGGATTTATTCTAAAACATCTCAAACAATTTATAAGGGCTTGTCCATATACCCAAGACAATTTGTTTCATGAATCCTGCTGATGAATAGAGGTGATATGTATTTATATGTCCCACCTTTCATATAATAATTGCAATTCATTCATCACATTAATGGTTTTAAAAATAGTAACAATAAAAATTTTTGTTAAAAAACTAACATAATGAAATTTAATACATGACCCAATCCATAAACATAATGATAAACCATAAATATTAATATGGTGAATGGTAGAAAAATAGTTTATCCATAGACAAAATTATCACAAACCCAACTGATAAATAATAATGATGTTATTATAAAAATATATTCCAGGTGGAGAATAAGTGAAATAAGATATATTTTTGTTGATGAATATAAATACTATAATTTCTCAAATAAAATAAATATTTAGAAAATAACTGATTCATATTGAAAATCTGTAACATCCCAGGTAAATAAATAATATGACTTTTTCATATTTATTAATATTTCTAAATTAAATATTAATTTAAATTTAAAGGGGACTCTATGATCGATGGAATACCTAAAACGTAACAATGGGTTTCTTTGAAAACTTGCATTGTACACAACGTTGAGTTATACCAAATAATAGTATAATAATATTATTAATTTAAATGGTAGTTAACACCTAGCAGTTGTACTGGTGGGAATGAATAGAACTAACTAAAATATGATTATATATGTTTTTTTAAATGTTTCTAGTTTTTTCAATAAATTATAAATGCTTAAAATGTGAATGAATCCAATTTTAAGCATAAATCCTCTAATATTCTTTAAAAGGCCGATTTACCGGCTTTTAATGGTGAACCCATTTGAAATATTATTTTTAATATTTTTAAATTTTCTATTTGTCAAAATAAAATTCTTCTTTATAATAGGGACATCAAAATTTACTTTGGGATAATTTTTGGAATTATTCTGATAAAGTTCATTTTTATTTAATAGAGAAAAATAATGTATTTGAATTCAAAACTGGCTTTTTATCTAATTAATTTTATGGTCAGATTAGTTTTTTAATGGTTTTAAAGTGTAATTAGATTATATTTTTACCATTAAATCGAATGTTGTTCATTGGAAATACTTTCACATTGAATTTGGAAATAAACAAGTGTCAATATTTTGATAGTTATTATTTCTTAAAAACACGCATTTTGTTTTGATAGAGGTAATTAATTTTAAATTAATTAATGAAACTTATATGTTCTGAATTTGGTAAAATATAATTCATTATTGATTTCAGAATATCAAAAAAAATCTTAGGCTGAATTTTTGGTATTTTTCCGAAAACAACAAATTTTAATGAATAGTGAAAACACTAAGTAGTAGTTAGAAAGACGACTGTTTTCATTTAAATGAAATTTTACCGCTTCTCTGAAATTAATTTTAAAAATACAACATGCATGGTTTTGATTATTAAATAAAATTTTGTTCAATAATATGGAAAGAATTTTTGGTGAATATTATATTTTGACTTTTATTTACTGTAGCTAATGTTAAATAGGGTAATTCAAGGTAAAAAATTATTATAATATTATAAAATTATCTTAACACTTATCCTAACCTTATTGGATGAGTAATTTCCTACCAAAACAGTATTTGGGTGTGACTTTTGGCCTTTGAAAGCCACTTGGGTATGATAATGACATTAATACCTTTTATTTAAAGTAAAAATAAACATATCATAAACATGTATTATTTTGTTAAATTGATTTCAATGTGGGGTTATAGAATTGGTATTTTAGATTATAAATATTCATTAGAAAGATAAAAATATATCCTAAATCATGATAGTTTTTTATAATTTTTAGACATCAAATAAATAAATTTATTTATGACACAATAATGATGCAGTGTTTACCTCATTAATGAATGTTTTAAATAAATATGATTATAAAGATTAAAAAAAATCTAAAACCTTTCCAATTCTTATTGGATGATTTTATTTCGAACATGTGTCAAATTATATTCAACTTTAATGAGTTTTGGACATTTAAGAACCGAAATTAATTATATAATAAAATAATATTTTCAAACCTTCTTAAAGAGAACCTCCTCCCCCTTAAAAAAGCCCTCACATCTAACTCGTTACTCACACCTCTCAAGAAACTTGGATCATCTAAACACTAAAAAAATAATCTCTCAAGATCCCTCTCATCAACCTAGAATCCTAAACTTTGGTAGAAGGAACATCAAGAAATCCGTTTGGTTCAAACTGAAGGGAGCTACCTGATTTAAAGGTAATGTCTTCTCTTATGTTCTTTTCTTTTATTTGTCATATCCAACCCCCTAAACACTTTTTTATTAATTTGTTTTATAAAAAAATTAGTATAATAAATATACTACATTTTTTGTTATGAGAAATATTCCATCTAACATACACACACCTCCATATAATGGGTAAAACACATACTGTTTCTATGGACATCAAACTAACGCCTCACAAAACGATGATTGTTCAATTATCTCCCAATACCTCTCATGGTGGACATTATGATGACACAATATTCATATATGATATATATTATGTTTATGTTTCCTCTATTCTTATGTAATTTTTATTTACAGACATACCTTTATTCTTTCCAATATGTGTAAACACGATAATTTCATTTGAGGATGTGCAGACTACTGCCCCCTCAAGGTGATATGATTCTTTCATGACATACATGGAACATATAAAAAATGGTGTTAATTAAATTATATAAAATATATATCATATGATATTATACTTTAAATAAAATAATACTATGTATAATTATGTTTTCATTCAATTAAAATATTAAATAGTAATGAAAGTAGCTTTCAAGTGTATGAACGGATTACCATCTCCATTAATAGTGTATTTCATTTCATATCTCCAAATTCCATGTACTAATTATAAATATATATATATAATGGATATATATAATATATATTATATTTAAATCATGTAAATGATTCTGTAGATAATACACTTTTGACCACATGGACAATTTGTAATTACAACAAGTTCATTTTCGACTAAAGTACCAAATATCGACAAAATGACCATTATTAACTTAAATGATTGCATAATGTTTATAAAATTATAATAAGTGATATAAAAGGCATAATAATATTGAAAAATTTTCTTAATAAATTACAAATTAACTTTAGTTTATTAATCAAGAGATTAAAGAACGAACGGGTCACGTTGGACATGAGGTAAAAAGTTTTTGTCTCACTTTTAATTCCGTGATATTTCTATTGAAAAAAAGCCCTCTCATATAACTCGTTAGTCACACCTCTCAAGAAACATTGATTATCTAAACAATGAAAAAATAATCTCTCAATATCACTCTCCTCAACCTAGAAGCCTTACCTTTGGTATAAGGAACATCAAGAAAGCCATTTGGTTCAAAATGAAGGGAGTTACCTGATTTAAAGGTAATGTCTTCTCTTAAGTTCTTTTCTTTTATTTTTCATATCCAACCCCCTAAACACTTTTTATTCAATTATTTTATAACAAAATCAGTATAATAAATATAAAATGTTGTTTTTATGGTAATTATTCCATCTAAACATACACACACCTCCATCTAATTGGTGAAACACATACTGTTTCTATAGACATCAATCTAACGCCTCACGAAATGACGATTGTTCATTTATCTCCAAATACCTCTCATGGTGGCCATTATGATGGAATGGTATTCATATATGATATATATTATGTTTATGTTTTCTCTATTCTTCTGTAATTTTTATTTACAGACATACCTTTATTCTTTCCAATATGTGTAAACACGATAATTTCATTTGAGGATGTGCAGACTACCGCCCCCTCAAGGTGATATGATTCGTTCATGACATACATGGAACATATAAAAAATGGTGTTAATTAAATTATGTAACATATATGTCATATGATATTATACTTTAATTAAAATAATCCTATGTATAATTATGTTTTCATTCAATTTAAATACGAAATAGTAATGAAAGTAGCGTTCATGTGTATGTACGGCTTACCGTCTCTATTAATAGTGTATTTCATTTCTTTTCTCCAAATTCCATGTAATAATTATAAATATATATATAATGGATATATATAATATATAGTATATTTAAATCATGAATATGATTATGTAGATAATACACTTTTCACAACATGGACAATTTGTAATTATAACAAGTCCATTTTTGACTAAAGTACCAAATATCGACAAAATGACCATTATTAACTTAAATGATTGCATAATGTTTATAACATTATAAGAAGTTATATAAAAGGAATAATAATATTGAAAAAATTTCTTAAGAAATTATAAATTAACTTTAGTTTATTATTCAAGAGATTAAAGAACGAACGGGTCACGTTGGACATGAGGTAAAAAAAGTTTATCTCACTTTTAATTCTGTGATATTTCTATTGTTCACCACTTATTTATTACATGAGGTGTATTTTGTACTGCCATTAGATATATATTATCATTATTATATTTATATTCATTTTATTCTGTGAATTATTTGCTGGTTATTAACTTTTTTTCATATGACTCTATTGATTACAACATGGTAAGGGGTTTTCATCTCACTTTTTATTCCCGTGAGATTCATGCGATATTTGAAACTATTTACTTTTGTGTGGTGTATGTACTGAACATTAATTTATTAATTATTTAATATAATATAATTTATTGGTATTTACATCTTCATTGTATGATCCTACTTTTATGGGGTGCCTATTTTTTAAGTTACCAAATCAGTGAGGGAATCATTCACCCTCCTCTTTTTGAAAGACTTCATTTTTGTTATGTATTTTAATTTACATCTTCTTATGTTGGGATATGCTCATCTATATCCTTATTTCTGTAAATTTTGTGTTCATGTGATGATAGAATATTTTCTCTCTCATCAATGCTTTTTCTTAATTTATAAGTGATGTTATTAGGCTGTCGAATTTCGGTAAGAATAATTCTTAACCCAATTTCAATTTTTTGGGTTAAACTTATGCTTCTTGATTATGTCGTGCTATGAATATGTGTGAATTAACAATGATTTTTTTACACATAATATCCACTTATATTGGGTGTATTATTATTTGTCAAACAAAAATTATGTCATTGATTTATCCTTAGTCTAAAGTTATGATCATTGTAAGGGACTTTTCTAAATTTACATTCCATTGAGACTTATTTGTTGTTATACAACACAACACTTATAAATGGTGTATATACTTCCCTCTGACACATTATATCTTGAATCTATTTATTCTCATGATATTATAATTTTTTGATTAAATTTTATTCCTAAAATATTTTTATTCAAGTGTCTCTCATTTTGTTAAAAACTATTTAACTAAAATATCATTTTAAATGTTTTAATGATTTATTCATCTCAATATTTCTCATTAATGTCCAAATTTTCAAAAGGTTTTTTAGGATTTATATATATTAACATTAATTTTTTCAAATTGAATTTAATTTAAATGTTTCAAAGTGGTGTGTGACACTTTGATTAAAAAATCTCCTTATTAAATGTTTTAAATGGATTTTAAAAGTGTTTTGATAAAGAATTGATTGTGTCAATATCTTGAAATAATATCATGTGATAGTAATGTAGAAATGTTATTATTCTTTTATGTTTGTTTTATGTCTTATTAATAAATGGTTCTTGGGCATTGTTTATGTATATAGGTGGTTCCATGATAAACCTAGGGCGGGTGGGCCCGAGATAGCTCTCCAATGCATTGGGTAACGTGATGGAGGTAAATGTTAATGTTTATCCTAAGAGATTTACAGAATATACTGTTATGGGTATTACAATGTAACTCCCTATGTAGCTATGATAGCTATAATGTAAGTATTATATGGATCCCACAAGTTACCTTTATGATTTATGTTTTCTCTATGTTATTCATAAATCTTATGATTTCATGTGGTATGTTATGATTGAAAATTATAGTTTCATTTGTTTGTATTATTGATGGACTAATGTTTTACTTCCTTATTTTATAACCCTTACTGAGATTATTATGCTCATCCCAAGTTTTTTAATGTTTTTCATAAGACTCAATGATGAATGGGGTCAAGGATGGTATCAAGGAAACGTCATGATATCTAAAACATGGAAGTAGACATATTTGAGTTTTTATTTTATTCAAAAATGGACACTAATTAGAAGTGTCTACATTGTAATTTTTGAAATGTAATGTAATAGTTATATCCTAATTCTATAAAAATATAAACAAAAAATGATCCTCAATGTGAATTCTTGATTAAACTCAATATTAAGTAATGTTTAATTCCGAGGCCTTATAAAATCACTTTCAAAAATAATAAAAATCAGATTATTAGGAAAATAATTATCATTAAAACATATCATTCAAAAAATTTAATAGATGATCTGATGGTTATGTGTGGTCATTACAGTTAATAATTTCAAACGTACCATCAAAAAATTCCATTTGCACTATTGTAACGTTGTTAAAAAAGTGCCTTGTTTTTGAAAAAATAAGATGATTCCTTCCAAAATATTTTATAAAAAAGTTAAAAATGAATTATAATTTCATGAATAATTTTTTTATATTGCTAAATAAATTAATGAAAATAATTTTTCATAATATATATATGGATGAAAATTCAATTTTGACCAAAGAGAGCAATGAAGTTGGATTTTATTTAACATGTTCTCTATCAATTTTTGTACCAATGAGAGGAAGAATGGTAAAAATAAATGAAATAATATGAATAACTATGAATGATGAAAATTTATGTGTTTATTTATAGTTATATTATATGATTTCATAATTATAAAAAAAATCATTAATAATAAAAATAAACAATGTGATTTTAAAATAAATCACTTTTACTGTAGTAATTTTTGAATCATCATCCCAATGAAATTAATAAAAAGGCGTGAAACATTTCATTCTTGTAATACATAGTAAATCAGGGTAAAAAATATCAAATAGGTGAAGTATAAATAGTAAAAATTATTACTATGTGTTGAATAAGGAATGCATCTAACAAAATTAAAAATGAGTTAAAACACTATACCTCATTTCATATTTTCTTCGTATATTTTCAAACCTCAAATTTTTCAAACAATTGCTTTAGGTTTGTACCTAAATACTTCATAGGATGGTTTCATAATCGAATTATGGGATCTATAATGTGGATATGTAAGTATGGAAGAGTCTTAGTATGGGATTTTCCAAACTAAAGGGATTTGGAATTATAAAGAGGGGAGGACATGGTGCAGTCGTTCATATGTGGGGGTGACACAATTTAGTTTTTTTATAAGAATAAGTGATACCCATGTTTTTCAAATGAAACATCTAACATAAATATTTTATTATAAAAATAAATAATACATATGGACTATATATAACCATCTAGTAGGAATTAGACATGTTTTTGGTTATTGTTAACCCACATAATTTTTGTATAACCCATGGTATACCCATTTTTACCTTAACCATGGTAATGATTTTTTACTACATTTATTATTAGTTATAAAAAAAATATTTTGACCATATCATATAAAATAAACAATTAAGACTATAAATTTATATTCCACTATTATAAATTATATTTATAGAAGCATATGAATCCATTTTAAATTAAATCATGTTTCCACATTAAAAATTTGGTCTTCCAAATAAAAATATTCAGATGTTTAAAAGGATTTCATATAAAATTAAATATGAAATTGAAGGAAATGTGATAAATTAGATAAATATTATTATATATAAAACAATTTTATTGTAAAAACAATTTTAAATGTAAATTTATTTCCTAAATAATTTAAATAGAATGGATGATTTCAATAAAATTCTATATTTATCACTATTCAATAAAAAATATAATTATTATAGAAAATTATAAAAATTAACCATAATATAATTTTAAATTTTAGATTTCTGAAATGAATATTATTATGTCAAATAATATATATAAAAGTTTAAAATTTTATTTTTATGATATGTTCAGAAAAATATGTAAAATTATTTTTTTGAGAAAAATGTATAATCGAAATATATGAAGATTTTACCAAAACTTACGTACATAACTATCAGAATATTGTCATTATAAAAACAAATTTATGTTATTTTTCAACAAAATATTTATTCATATTCCTACCATTATGCATAATGACTAGGTTATAATAGTATTGTTTAAACAATCATTTTAATTATATATCATAGTTTGTTGAATCTCAGTGTTAGGTGTAATAGAAGCTACTAAATAAATTTAAATTATTTATAAGAAAATATATAATAAAATATAGGGGTACTTGAATCTTTTATAAGATCAATGTTACATGTCGTATACTCTATTGAACCCAATTTTCTACTATTATAATATTTTAGTGTTACATTCTACCCCACTTAAATAAATATCATCCTCTCAATGTAATTTGGATATATGTAATGAAAGGATTAAAATTTTAAAAGGACTTTATTGTCATACCTCATTTTAAAAATTTTTAATAAAAAATAATGATGATAAGAGTGAAAGGTGAATAAAATAGTAATATGGAATATTAAATAACTAGGTTTCCATGATGGATAACAAAGGTGGTAAGTGAAGATATAGATTTGGAAGAAATTCAAAATAACCAAATAATGATCAATGGAAATAGATTTCATTGGTAATAAGAATTTGAACAACCATGAGAAATTTAACAACCCAAAACCTGTATAGTTGTGATGAGTAAGAAGGGAATTTAATTTATTAGATATAAAGGTAGTATAATATCATTTTTATTTCAATATCCTTTTCGAAGATATGAGGGATTTTTTTATGAACATGACTGAGATATGCATAAATATAATTAAGATTTCCTCATTTTATTTTTCAAAGATAAATTTACAATTCATTTATTAGAAAAGGAAATGAATATCCTAGATGATTTTTTATGTCTGAATCACTAAAATGAACATTTAATTGGTTATCATATCTGTAACTATTTGATTGGTACTTAATTCTGCCTCTAGATATCTTCCATGATCAAAATAGTTAGCAAGAGTCATCCAACAATATATTAATTTCAAAAATATCAACAATAAACCCAAAGATAAACCTATACAATTTAATAAATAGTTAACCTTATGAACCATCTAAAATAATTATTAGTAAATTCAATGTTAAAACACTTATAAGGAATGCCACTAAATATGTAAAATCAACATAACATTAGTTTCCCACAAGACATAATGTTTCTCTTAATTTCACATACCCAATAGTTGAATACAATAATTACCATAAAAACCTAACAAGAGAATTCATGCTTCAAAGTATTAGGGTTTTGAATAACTTCCAAAAATATAAACATGTTTTAAACATCAGAAATGATAGCATAAACCATAAAATCACTAACCAAGTTCATAATCACCAATACTACACAATAAAACTCACATAATCATTATTATCTCATCATCGATCACATATTAAGTGTTACTTACCATTTTCAATCTATTTTTTTTAAAAAAAATCCATCAAATGAATATAATTGAAAAATTATATTAAGTACAACCCTTATACAGTTCATGATTCTTATAAGGAGAATATAATTGAAAAAAGTATTCTAAAAAATAATTGATGAGTCCAAATAAACAAGACCATTAATATTTCTAACTGATCTATGTCAATATCATAATATCGACATTAATCCCTTATATTATCATGAGTGATAGTCCCTTTAAGCATGGGGATTTGATTTTCATTATTCCATAGGACCATATTGTTGAAACACTGAAAATTGGTAGCTTATTTATTTCCCTTACATATAAACATCAGATGTAATGTCTCTTCACATTGGAAGAAAACTAAAAATCCATTAATGAATGTTCTAGAGTGTTAGTTTCCAAAATTATCACATGAGAAATCATCCTTCATTCCCTTCTTCCCTTTATATGTTTTTTCTCTATCATCCTCTTCATATACTTCATGCTTTCAGAACCATAAAAAATTTATAATTCTATATCATTATTGATATAAAGCTATTTTATTAAATAATATGATAGAAATTATTCAGATACAATTTCACTTTGAATTATTATATTAATTCAATTAATTTAATATTCAATCTCACCTATTTGATTACATGAAGACTCTGGCATATTCCCTGGTAACCATATAAAGTTAGCTTTTTTACATAGAAAAAATTTCAGGTTCCATTCTTCATTGACTCATGAATTTTCTATAACGGTCAGATCATTTATCATGAGGGTAATATTTTTCAAGGAAGAGTTACATGAAAACCTTCAACTCAATGTTTTGTATTTATTCTTTATACATAGTGGATTTTTTCTATGACCACCATTGGACCACATATTTGGAATGTTGATAAACAATGATGGAAACCTTATCCAATTCATTACATCCAAGAGTCAAAAATATAGTATATGAGGAACTTATTCATTTATCCACTTTAAATTAATATATATTACCATTAAATGGTGGAGGATGTCAATTGATGATGTGGTATATCATTTTTGGATCATGTTGTGGATATGCAGGATACTCCATATAGGAATGGTTATTTATCATAGCCCGAGTAAGATTATGCAGTATGGTTTTAATTTGTTTAGTTCTTTCACAAGATCATACTCAACCTTTATTATATTTCAAATTATAAAAATCCCTACATAGCTAACATGGATTGATATAGTTTCCATACCATCATCTTGGATCCATTTTTGAAATATGGAATACATATTATTGTATCCTAACATTATGTAACATAATTTATAATACAAAAAATAGTGAGAACCATAGAATAAATTGAAAATTTTATGCATAGATAATATACTAATCATTGACATGGTTTCATTGAAAAAAATTCAAATCATAAAAATATTTTCAAATCATTCATAATTGATTTAATAGAAATGTGAATTATTCTAATCATATACACAAGAGTTATAAACCTAGTGCATAGTAAGGCTCACTATTCTATACCCGATTTTACTTGAGTCCTTCTTGAATTTCCTATTTGGTGTTATTACCCATTTGTATATATTTTTTGGAAAAATGTTCCCTTGTAGTATCCATACAAGGATATATTTACTGGTAAACCAAAAACTCTCTACTTTACTGAAAAACATTGATGTCATTCTATATTGAAAATTATCCTAAAATTAATTCATAGGGATATGTTATATAATCTATGAATCTAAATCTAGTTCCCATGGATTGTACTAAACATTCTCTAATACCAATTATAATGATCCATACCCCTACAGCCATTAGTGAGTGGTTACATTTTTGTTTCTATATACAAGAAATCACATAAAAAATGATTTAATATTTTAGAATTTTTTATAATAGTTACATAAATGAAATCCACATTAAATATTTTTATAAAACAAAGTGTTTTATTTGAGAATAAATTATTCCTTTTATATTCTCATTATATATAATTCATAAAACACTTCCTAGTGTCTGTGGAAAAAAACAAAAAAAAATTGTGAGCTTAGATGATTAATAAGGGTAACCATATATTAGATGATATAGTGAATAAATATGAATAATCAATATAGAAAGAAAATTCATTGAAACACATAACATTTAAAAAATAAAATTTCTTTAATATGGATGCAATAAATTATAATAAATTAATACCATATAACTAATTACATGACTATGAAACTTATCAATGGATATTCTAATTAATCAAATAGTCACATGGAAATAAATAAATAATATCATAATGAAAGAATGAATTATTTAAAAAATAATAAACATACTGTTAATTATCATGCCAATACTTCATACAATCATGGCATAGGGAAAATAAATATTAAGAATATTGATAAGGGCTTCGAAAAAACCAAGATAATTTGTCTCGTGAGATGTATTGATGCATCGAGTGGCTATGTAATTTTTGGACACGACATTAACATAATAAATATAATTAATTACTAATATAAAACCTGTGAAACATAATAAAATCAATAATTCATATCATATAACAATCATATGGAATTTTATTACATACCACAATTAGTAAACATAATAATAAACTATCTAGAGAAATATAGTGAATAGTAATAAATAGTATATCCAGAATCAGAGTAATCATAAACTATCTTCAAAAATAATAATGATATTATCATTAAAACATATTAAAAATGTAGTATAATTTAATTAATGTTTATTGTATTTAATTAATAGAAATAAAATAACAATCAAAATAAAACCCATATTGAGGAAAAGAAATTTCACTTTTAAAATCAAATTGAATAATAAAAAACATTAAGATAATTATGGAAAAAATCATTAAAAATTATTTTTCTAATCGTATAATGGAAGAATCAAATAAATGAGTGGTCATATCAGATGTTATTTTTATATATTACATATAAAGAAACAATTCATTCAATTTTTTTTCAAACAAATTAAAAGTTTGATGATTTAAAAAATGATGAGATGATTACATTCAATCTATTGTATAAAAATTCAAAAATTATTAAACATAAATTTAATAAATATTTTTTTTAACGTTAGAAAAAGTTCAAAATATTTTTTGTAAAAATAGATATAGAAGAAAAATGATTTTCAAATGATGAATTAAATGATGTTGGATTTTATTAGAAATATTTTCTCAATCATTTAATGTACATTATTTGTTAAAAAATGAAATAAATAAATGAGAATTTGAAGAATGGAAAAGATAGAAGAAAAGTAATGACATTTTAAGAGGTATATAATAATTTTACATTAGAACAAATCTAATCAGACAAAATCTTGATAAATAATGATATTTTGACATGTATCTTTACCACTATAGTAATTTCCAAATTATAACCCCCATGAATGATGTATCATCAAATGAAACATTAAATGCCATAAATATAATGTTATTAAACATATAAAATATCAAAAAAGGATAGTATATACCCCAAAAATATAACAATGTGGTGAATGTGTCATACATCTCAGAGAAGTAGGTGTTGGATGAGAAACCCTTACCCGAGGTCTGATTTTCATCGTACAGGTTTAATCCCACTTTTATTTGGATACCCCATTTAGGTTTATAGCTAAAGGATTAATGGGAGGGTTAGATAATAAAAAATTTTCAAATAGTATCTGGGTATATAATTAAGGAATATACTTGGATATGTATTTTCCAAAAAAAATTAATTTCTCTGAGGAAAGACGATAAAATGGTTGTGACATTTTATAAGTGGGGGAGAGGACATAAATATTATTTTTGAAAGGAAAATGTGATACACACGTTTTTTACATGAAACAATTATTAAAAATGGGTCATTATAAAACCATATAATAAATAATATAAAAATTTTACAAACCAATATGAATTTTTCAATTTTTGTGTCATTTATTAATATTATCTTTTTTGTTTCTTCCTCCAGTAAAACCGTTTTGAAATTAACTAATGTAATTAAATTTTACTATTTATAATATAAATTATGAAACATATCTGTAGACCATAATATCTAATATAGATTAATTTTAATCAAATTATATAATTTATTTTATTAAATATAATTCATAAAAGTGTAAAAAATGAAATTTAAATGTAATCCCAAAGGCATATTGAAAAAAAAGTTTTATAGAGAAAAACCTTCAAAATTTATAAAGGGATTTTATATCAGAATTGAATATGAAAATTATTCCAACGACAAAAATTTGTTAAATTTTTTAAAAAATTAAATAATTTAACATTAAAACTAATTTAAAATATAGTATAACATTGTAAATAATTTATACTCAATCGGGGTTTTCAAAATAACACTTTTTTTCACTATTTATCATAAATGAAAACCACTAGAAAAAAAACTAAAATATTCACCTATAGTTATTTTTTATATTTATATTATAAAAACGTTTTTTCTATATTTTCAATAAGTGAAAAAACTTAATTTTAATTTTTTCACAAAAAAATGATTTTATTAGGGAAAAAAATTACGAAAAATATAAAGACATTACTAGAAATTATGTTATTATTTATAATAATTTTCTTGTTATCTAAAAACATTATTCATAATTTTAAAAATGTGTATATTATTTTTATAACTTCATGTTTAATATCTAACTTATTACAATATTTTTTAAATAATATTATTAGTAATATATAACGGTTAATTAAAAACCGGTGTTTCATGTATATGAATCTATCTAAGAGATTAAATTTATTTAAAAATAAAAATATCATAATGTCTTGGGGTGTAACATTATTGTATAATTTTAGTGTTTTGTTTTATATATGCTATCAATTTTTTTAAAAAAAACATTTGATTTATTAAAGGAGGTCCATGATTATGTTTTTATAAATAATAATGAGATGAATTTCTATCATATTAATATAATCTATGGATTCATCATTCAGATCAACCATTTATTATTTATAAATGATTTTAACTACATATCTTTGAAAAAAAATTCATCCTTAACATAATACACAGTAATGTCATTACAGTACAAACCAATATTTGGATTTCTTGTAGCCTCAAAGGATGATTGATTGGATTGAATTTACAATGTTTCACTTTCATACACCCTCAATTTATATATTTGGTTCAAAAAAATTTATCTACATTAATTTTTTTTATTTTAAAAAATACCAAGAAAACCTACAAAAATGACCTATCTTTGATGTGTAATCTCTAGAAACCCAGAAAAAATTGATTTTTATTTATTTTTTAGTAAAGATTAAAATCGATATGATAGCTTAAAAAATTATTCCATGTTTTTCATATTATTACATGGGAGGTTGATCTACACACATCTATTCATTAATTAATGAATATAATGATCATGGGGCCTCATGATTCGGAAGACCATTTTTTAGGGAAAATATGTTCCTGAAAAAGCTAGACCAATAACATAAATTATCCATCTATATTCATTGTAATTGTACTGTTATAGTTAATATAACTAGTTATCCATTACAAGAGGAATTTCATACTCAATGGTCACAAGAACTATTGAAAAATAGCTCCATAAATCCCAAAGCTCACCAACATGCGGAACATTCTTGCACTTTTCCCTATGTTTTTTATGATAATTACAAATACTATACATTCAATAATGTTTGAATCTAGCACTTATCATCATCTTTATACTGAATGTTAATATATAAATAATTCATTATCCTTTAGTGGAACAATAATTTATTATGATAAAACAAGCTACATCATTATTGGTTCTATGTAGATTTATAATAGAACATAATTCTCAAAAACATACACTAAGAATCAATCAATTTTTAATATATCACCAATCGATTTGAGTGGTTAAAATTTTACAACTACTAAGATGAAATGGAATCATATTTCGATTTAATTGAATATGGATTGTTTTTTTTAACAATAAAATAAATGCCACACATCATACATTTCATATCAATTAACTAATGAGAGGCTTTGGAGTGAAAAAATAGGGAATGGTTTAGAGATGCAAAAAGGGTTCATTAGTGTTCAAGATTTATAAAGAATTATATATTTCAATTATAATTAATGAATATTTATATCATTTATGTAATGGTAAGGAAACAATTTGGAAAAAATACATACATAATTATATATAAATATTTATAATTGTAATGTTATAAATCATATATTTTCTGAGTGTATGAATTTTCATGTGGTTGGTTGAGGGATCTACTATAGGTTGACTTATAACATTACTAATACCATGATAGATAAAATTATCCTGGTAGAAAGATCTAACATGGTACTCTTTATACATGTAATTGATACCTATAGTCAATTATGATTTTTAATACAATATTACTACAATATGAAGATTAAAGTAAAAAATAAAATAATTAATAATTTAACATAAAAAATTAACATATAATATATTTTAATTCACTTTTATTCAAAGGATTTATAAAAATGTACATGATTTTTTTTCTCAAGAAATATGATTTTAAGAGTAATATCCCCATTTTAAAAATATCCATTCAAAAAGTGGTGTTATGTATCAATAAGTTTTTTGTAATATGAATATGATAATAGAAATTTAATTATCGTTAGTAACATTTCTTTCTTATTAAAACTATAGCTTATAGAAATTGGATTTATTCAATAATGTGATTAAAAAATTGATTTATAAAAAATTTTAATTGAATTTTAGATAATTAATTTCAATTTTTTTAACTGATAATGTAAATATTATCATAGAATTAGTTTTGTATATTTTTTAAAAATAGTTTATTTCTAAGTGAATAGTTAAAAATATGGGTTTTATAAATATGTCAATTTTTTTAAATTTATAATGAAATAAAAATAACATAATCTATTGTGAAAAAATTTATTTATATATATATATATATTATAAATAATTAATATAATTCATATAAAAGTTTTAATTTTGATCTTCAAAGTATATGCATTTTATTTTGGAAATGCATATAATGTGTTTTCTCAAATAAAACCTATTTTTATTGTTTTTTTAGAATTTATTTAAAAGCTACGATATTTTTTTTATTTTCTTAATGAAATATAAGTATCCTTTTATTTAACATATCTCAATTATTTAATTTTTATTTAATATTATTCTTTAATTTTTATTAGAGTAAATTTTTATCCTAAAAACAGTCATTTTTCAAAAAACGGTTTTCATTGTATTTTCCAAAAATATATTTATATTAATTTATTCATATTATAAGAGTGAAAAATTGTAAAATGGATTAAATATGTTGTGTTATAGTGTTAAATATTTACTAATAATTTAAACTGACATTTTTGTCATAATTTATAGTAACCATAGTAATTATTTATCAACATGGTTTAAGAAAAAATTCCATACAAGTGAAAAAATTGGGGAAATGGTTTCAAGAAAACATAAAACAATTTCTTATTCCCTATTAGTGTTTTTTATCTTCACCATTACAATATAATATTTTATTCCATTAAAATTTGTACCCAATCTCATAAAAAATATATTATATTATTAAAATCACATTAAAAATTTCATGTCTGTCTCTATCCTCACTTTCAAAAGGACTCTTATTATCCTCCTTTATTCGCAATTCATAATCTACCTATATCATCCATGACCTACCTAAGTACCATAATAGATTCCTTACCTTCATCAATGAACTTTTGGTATTACACTAAGTGCATCCTATAAAGGCATATGTTTTGACCCATATGAGTTCTCTATTAGAAAATCTAATCATCTTTCCTGACTCTTTCAAAGTTTTCTTATCCTTATATATCCACTAAATATTCTCTATCAATCATAAAATAATTTATGTATTAAAATTAAAAAACTATACATTATTATGATTATTTTAAAAACATTTTGACCACGTTTTTATGCTCTGAAAATTGAAAATATTTCCCTTTTGTATATACGACCTATCATCTCCATACTCAAGTGTAATTCATTTATCAACACTATTTTATAAGAACATACATAAATATGGAAATAATTAAATATATATTATAATTATTAAATAACTATGACTCATTAAATATAATATATTAGTTATTTTTGTACACATCCATCCCATTGAAAATTGACAGTGTCACTCATGTGTATGTGTGGACTAACAAAATAATAATGAGATTTGAATCAGTTTTTCTATTACCAATATGCATGGTTGATTAAAAAATTTAATATACTAAATAAAATTATTATTATAGACATTATTAAAAATTTAGACATTATTAGAGAAACTGACTAAACAAAAATAAATTCATTGACTTATGAAATAAATGTTCAATGATTGAATTTTAAATAATTTTAATAGGATATATAAAATTTTAATATAATTTGGTAATGTTAATAATAATGGATTTACAAAATTTAAAATCATTTTAGATGAAGACTGAACATGTATGAGTAAGTAGATTCCCATGGTATGATATTTCATTTGTAATAACATATTATTTCTTGAATCATTATGATCAAATTTTATAAAGGGAAATTATATTATCTGAATCTCTTAAAACAAATATATATTCTACTACTCTTTTCAATTTTGGTTTTTTCGTGTTAATCATACATTTATTCTCATTTTCAGATCAGAAATCAAAAATTATCGATCATGTAGAAGAATTAATTTCCAAAATGTTATTTTTATTTTTTCCATCTAAATCTATTTATTATATAGCAATATATTATTTAAATGGTTCTAAATAATTATTTTAATATTACATAAATACTTATTACAAATATTTTTACCAATGAAAAATTTCCTATAATGTGGATTAAATGGATTCTTTGTGTTCTTTTTAGAACAAGGTTCTCATTACCAAAGACAAAAATAATATAATATTTTAATTTACAACACACAAACATATTTTAGTATGATTATTATAGAGACTCAATACATATAAACACAGTTTTACATGATCATTAACATAAATTTCCCAAAAATAAAATCCAACGATTTTGAGGAGTTGTATTTATATAGATATTTTTTCATAATACTTCATAAATAATAGAGAACACAATATCATTATTTTTTTCTTAATATTGCGATTATAAATTCCATTTATATCCTATAACCATACTGTATACCCTAGTAAATACATAAATGAATGTGATGAGCTAAAAATACCAGTAAGGGAACAACCATGATATGAAAGCATGACATGTGAGACCACATAGAGGAATATGACATGATGAAAGAGAAGGCCTGTGAATAATAACATGGGATCATAATATAAGGTAAATAGTATAATAATATACTAAAAAAATATGAATATGTATGTAATAGAAAACTTTTCATATGTATAATCAATCACATCTTCTTAGAAAATGTAACATGGTTGATAGAGTACCATTATGAAATTGGTTCACTTCCTAATCACATGTATATAAAATAATAGTATAGAAACATTAACTAATTCATTTTATTACTATCTAATTTTATCCATGAACTCATGAAAGTTATTAAGGGAGCTATATAAATTAAATCAATAATTATTGCTAAACATAACCACTACCCATGGAATTAAATGGGTTACATTATCTTGTCACATAGTGAAACTGGTTTACATATCATAAAGGTTTCAATGGATAATGTTTTTATATAATTAATTTATGTTGATATGGGAATAAATAAATAATAATTTTTTTAAATTACTACCAATAAATGTGAATATGTGAAAAATAATGATTATTAAACTTATTAAATGTTCCAATTATGTAGGGATTAAATAAAAATTCAAAAAATATTTTAATGAGGGAGGGGATTAATAATTTCCATAACACCAAAATTTAATTGAAATATTTTTCCAAAAAATGAGTTTTTTTAAACCATTAATATTTTAAAACATTTCAATTATTGGTTCATTAAAAGTGTTAATGAAAAAAATAAAGGTCACCTTAATCATATTTTTGAAATAATATAAAAATAAAGCCACTATAACATGTATATCCACATCAAAGAAAGGAAAACAAAACAAGTCATATACCTATGGAATATATATATAATATAGAAAAGTGAATAATAAGAAATACGATAATGTGAGGTAATTAGAGAGAAAGTAGAAGCCTACCAAAATTGTGTTTTCTAGGGATATTTCTTATATTATGATCTATATTTAATATTAATTTTCAGTTTTTTAATTGAATAATAAAAATTAAATAATAAATTACTTAATTCATTATTGTTTTCATTTAAATTTTATTTAATTAAATTTTTTAATATTCAGTTATAACAACTTTAATGAAATGTATTATTTAACATTGTTGTTCCAATATCATTGATTTTTTGATTCCACGGTCAGATCAACTATAAATAATTATTTATGTTGAATACAATGCCAAAAGTGAAATAAAATTGTATATATGTACTTTCAGAATTTTAAATATCCCCAAATACCATTATTGTGAAAATATGGACTACGAATTTAACAAAAAACATTAACATTATTATGATAGTTCATTTTTATTGTTTTATTGACCATCAAAAAAAGATTAATTTTATTTAATAAAATTATAATAAAGACATCATAGATCAGGAAATATGTTATCATATACATATTATCACATTATTTATCCATAATAATAGTTTAATTACTATCCATTAATGTAGTTGAGGAAAAATATGTCTGTTGTTGATGGAGGGGAAAACCCAACCATATTTGTAAATAATTAGTTTGTTATAGAAAAAGAAGGTAATATAAGAACATATATGATAGATATTATTTTAAAACAATAACATTATAGCATATATATTATAATTTAGATACTATTCAATGTAGGTTATAAATATTTTGGAGGATGATGAAGAATAATGATTATGAGTCTTCGTTGAGGGATTTACCTTTTCCTTTATTTGTATCCTATTTGGAATCCATATAAGGAAACATGTATTAATAATTTTATATGAGAATTTTTTCTAGGGATTTTGGGGAATGATTAGAGGAATGATTAAAAAAATGTGTATGCTCCAACTCATAAATGTAGTGAGGAGATGGGGTGGTGAGTGGTGGTATTTATAAGTGGATTGGAGGCAGGATTCTAGATATTATATTAATTATTATTTAATTTTGGATCAAGGAAACCAATATTATTTATTCATATGAATATATATATCAATCGACTAATATTAGATAAAACTAATGGTTGTGTACATATTCCATGAATAAAACAATCATGTATTTGTCTTAGAATGCTAAATAATTTATTTTATCATATTTAAATATTCAAAAAAAAATCATGTATTTTAGAATTATATCAAAAAAATTATATAATGATATTTAAATTTCTAAATTAAAAAATTAAATCAATTTTGTGATAATAATTTATTAAATATATGAAATTTTATTTTTAATTAATATCCTAATTTATTTGAAAAATATTATTTTTAATCTTATGATCAATTTTATTGAAAATTGATAAATAACATAAGGTCTCATAATAATATATTATCTTTATAATAAAATAAACTTATAATTTATAAATAAAATGTATGGAATTAAAAATCCATTTAAAAATATAATTTTTATATAACTTTGAATGAATAATATTTAATTTACCAAAATATGAACACTTATTTTATCATTTTCAAAACATTTATCTATGTGTATCATGAATAAATATGAAATATATAAACATTATAATATACTTAAGAATTATTTTACACCTCCATTGGCGTGGAAAATATTTTAATTATTAGGTTAATATTTATAAAAGTAAAATTACAAATTAGGATTATAATCATTATTTCGTATATTATTTTATGTATATAATTTCATGTTTAATTTAATTGAAATGTATTATTATACCTTTAAGAGTTTTAAGATATTTACTTCAGTTAGTATTAATCATTTAAACAAGATCAATAGAAAATTTAAATCGATTTTCAATATTCCATTTAGACATTAAAAAATTTGTAATCCAAGTAAAAAACTGTATTCATCCATTAGACTCATCTCAAATAAACTTTTACTAAAAATCTAAAAATTCATTCCATAATAATTAACATGATGAACCAAATTCAACATTAAATATGTATATTTGGATAGTTAAAGTATCATTTTCAATTACCATATTAAAAAAAATTCAAAAATTATTTCACCATTAAAATAACTATATTAAAAAAATGAACAACTATTATTCCAATCTATAGGAACCCTCATAACGATGTATCATACTTTTATGCATTTGAAAAAAATATTTTAATATATTTAATATAAAGATAAATATGTTTGTTTCAAAAATACTTATTAAAAGATCAATCCATTTAAAAATCCACCATTAACATTCATTTAAAACCACTAATAACCATGAAATGAAATTAAATCTTATAAAATCATAATACTTTTTTTCCTAGTAACTAGGGAAATGGTTTCATCAATATTTCCCCCTTCCTAAGAATGAATTTTGGAAAATAGTATGTTGCTATTGTTAACTATATTTATAGATTCGTCCAATTTTTTTTAAAAGTTTATTTTTTTCATAACATATTTATATTTATTATAATAAAATATATTTGAGAAATTATTTCATAAAAATTAATTATAACATCCTCCCATAGGATAATGACACTGTGTAGTTCCATGATCTAAGGAGTAGTCACTAGGACCTCAATCAACCAACCCTACCCACAACAAACTACTGAGTAGTAACGGGGGTCTAAGTTTGTACCATGGGGAGAATTTGACCAGATATCAATGTGTGTAATAGTGTATCAAATAAAAAAATCATCTATAGTATAAAATAATCATATTACATTGAAATAATTAATATAAAAGGATTTAATGAATTTCATGTGGATGAAATTAGTGATACAGAGTCATGGTATTACCAATACAATACAACATTGATCCCCCACCAGGCCAATCAAACTTTCAAAATAAATATACTTAGAAAAATACATTTTGGATCTACTTCAATGACCTCATATCATGTCATTTAAATATCTAATACCATAAATGTTATCCCATTTATTAATGTAACACATGCCCACTTCCCTACCTTGAAATGCATCTATTGAGACCGTATCGTGTATCAAAATTCCAAGGATTCTTGACCATCCTATGATTGAAACATAGTATTTCACTGCAAATGTGATCTGAAACATAATTAGTTTATGATCTAATAATAAGTGGTATTTTCTGAAAATAAATATAGTTTCAGTGAAGAAGTGTAAATAAATACCCAATGAAAATCTCCAAGTCTTTAGATTGAACTCAATACCCCCAATCATACATCATATTAAATAGATGTGTCTCTAATAAAGTTAACAATAATTCCAAACATTATCACTACCTGGATACAGGGTATAATTGAACCCTACTAGGGAAACATCATCCTTGAACTCAGGGGAGTTCCCTAATAGGAATCCATAATCTAGAGCCCCTGGAGTTTCCCTTACATACAATAAATATCCTCATATGGATCTAGGGATTACCCTATTTGGAATTCATAAAATAGAGAAATGTATATGCATATCCCCTATTAGAAAAACTATATAAATATATATGGTGTCCCCTATAGAAAAATGACATGTTTTCTTCTAAGGAGAACCCTACAGAAAAATGCATCACATATATTTAGGGGTGTGCCTCTATGATACCTGTAAAAATATATTCGGATATGGAATGCACAACTTGAGGAAAACCCAACATTTGGAACATAGTGTATATGTTATTGGATACCGATCAGAGATATAGGTACATGTTTTTTACAATCCTGAAAAACTACATATAAGGCTTGGGAATACCATGTTACAAAAAATATGATCTAGAAACAAATAGGGTTTCCATGTCGGAAATCCATCGCTTGAAGATGGTGGTGTGTATCTCCCATTACATGCCTCAACTAATTTTTTTTACAAGTATATTACACTCTCATGATAGACATTACCTCATCTGAGTCAAGGGGTGTGGCCACTCGGGAAGGATATAACAACATCATGATGCGTAGAGCGTGACCCATAAATCCCCAATGGCTCCCTAATGGAAAAAATATCCCTCAAATGGATCTAAGGAGATTATCCATTGTATCATAAATCATGTCTTGGTGTAAATTATATATGACTATATGGATCCAATTTTTGGGTCCAATGTATCTCAAACAATGAGTCTCTGTATTTTGTATTCCATCATCAAAATCTTATGTGTGCGTCAATCACAACCCAGCCGTTATCTCAAAAAATATATGGGGTAAGTGCACCACACCCAATTAATCTTCTAATAATCATCAAAATAGTTTGGCTATATATATAACATTTTCCAATAAAAGAGTCTTCTAATAAACCGAATAAAGAGTAATAATAATAGTTATCGAAGGCTCACACTTGTAATTTATGTTGTGAGTTGACACCTGATATCTGCATTTACTATTTTCTATATACACCCTCTAAGGATTTAGGTATAATTGGGTAACCCAATTTCATATGTTGGGTCTCATCATAGGCATGAAACCATACATGGGATTCTCTATTCCAATTTTGCCATATAAGGAATAATCCATCACTCATGGTGAATAACATCCCTTAACATTCCATTCATCACCTCACAACATATCTTTCATATCAGGTAATGTCTTAGTGAAATAATTTTTAAGATATTTCATAAGGACCATATCATATTTCAAATCATCTCTCCTTAGTCAGCTCGACCGACCCAATTATATAAAAACCTGGGATTATCTACCCAATTCTCATACAATAATGTAGTGGGGAGAGGGGGGTCATTCATAGAATAGTTGAAAAAACTAACCCTATGGATCTCATAAATCTCAAGGTTCGTACATTATCAATCCATTGGTGATTCATCTCAATCTATCACTCACCTATATCGAGAGGTCACAATAGGAACCTAATACTAGGGATGATACATCACATTCATTTCATTTTATTTACTCATTTCATTTACACTCATCAAGTATAGGTATATCATGTCCTAAAAAAATAATCAAATCGTAGAATGATAGTGTTTGAGGAATCAAGTCATTTCACAAGTGTTCATCATGTCCATTGACATTTTATTCAATATAGGAATTTTTTTAAAAAAAAATCATTTTTAGAATATGTTAAATCACCATTATTGGAGAGACCACGTATCACATGCCATAACAATATTACATATTACAATATTCTTTTTAAAAGAAACCACATACATCAAATGATAATAAATTTAATTTTTTTCATCATTGCATTAAATCTATTTGAAACCATGTTGAAGTCCATCAGGTGATCTCTTACAACCCTGAGGGCTTATATCAAGATAAAAACTATAAAAATAATTTTAAAAAATTATAATTATCTAAATTGTTTAATTAAATTTAATTTCAATATGAATAAATACCTAACACTAACTAGGTGTTATATTCTCACCAAAACCTCAAACAACATGGTGTGAATCAATATAAACCCACACCAACACCTAATATGCATAAAAGACCCATCAAATGAGAATAATTCATTAAAAAAGTTAATTTTATTTATCCAAAATCCTTATTAAAATTCATATGAGGGAATAAATTTTCCTAATTTCGGTGAACCATTATGCACACCAATTCTCTAGGTGTCCACTAGATTTGAAAAACTTTATCCACATCATTATAGAAAAATTATACCACGATATACTGTAAAAAACATTAGATCCCTAAGAAAGAAAATTTTCAATTAATGGACAAATGTGGGAAGGGAATAAATAGGACAAAGGAGAGGAATATAACCTTGAATCATTGAGGAATCACCTCAAAAACCATCCTTTATCAGAGTTGAACCAAATAGAAGTGACATTTGGCTATTCAAAACTCCCAATAATTCTTCATTGTCAAAAATTATTATTTCTAACCATGTAAAAAAATAGACAGCATACACCTTTCATTTTGGGAAATGGTGTACACATGGTGAATCAACTAATAATATAGACCCACATTCATCGATAATAATCTCATATCATAAAAACTTGGTCACACCATGAATGAGTTGTTGCTGAAATTTCCCAGTAGATTGAACTCTCAAGCAATCTCTAAAATCCTCATGAACACTTGATGCATCTAGAGAACTTGAAACCCTTGATTTAATGTTGTTTTAACTTTTAAAGTATCAATAACAATACCTGTTCCCAAAATTAATCCCACAAATACTTTTTAAATAAACACCCAATATATTTATATAATGAAATTGTATAAGGTTTTAACGTATCCCCAATATAAAAATATTCATCAATAAGAAGTCTTGGTGGTCCTCCAACCACATATACCAATCTATCCTTGTAATTATTTTATACCAATCTAAAGTATTCACATTATACTTTTGATATGTGAACAAAATTCTACTATATAACTCAATATATGTTGTGACGTATTCATTAAAAAACAAATATATCACTTAATAACACGAAATAATCATAGAGACAATGAACAACCCCACCCATATAACATTATACAACAAAGACCCTTCAATAAATTAACCCAATTTCTTATAGTTATTCCTAATATAAGAATCAATTAATATTATTTTATTATAATATATGTATCTTCCCACTATCAAAATTGCCTATAGAAATAGAATCTCATCAATTCATTGAATCATTATGTATGGTTTCCATCATTCCACAACCAATCACATATGTAAAAAACTTTTGAGAATCCTCTAGATGTACCTTCACAAAAATTATAGGTCGTAACTACAGATACGGTACCAAAATCACCCATTGATGAAGCATCAAATCTCAAAGGAATATCGAAATCAACCAAAAACCCACACCGATGACAAAAACTATCTTTGGGTGAAACTAAATGGTTTGGTCACAAAATGTCCACATTAGAAATTAATTTCCCACTATAAGAACAATCACATATTTTACCCATGTCACTCTTTAAGAACATAAAAATAATCTTGATCACATACCATTGAACATAAATCATACCTTATCATATCTGAGTCATAATCATAGTATTTTACATGTGAATTGGAATAATTAAATTTTGCAGATCACTAGCATCCAATATCTATTTAAATCATGAAAATTCTAATCCCAAGAATTCACGAACCTACCCAAAAAATTCCTTTCATCCAGGGAACATGATATTTCATTTACTACATATAATTATCATACATGACCATCCTAATCATACTCAAGATCCAATCCTGAAATATCAACCACTTCCCATCCTCATCTTACTAAAATTTCACCATTGATTGTAAACCCACAAAATTTTAATAATTAAGATCACACCCTCCAACTATATATGTGAGACTCCATATTAATAGTTTAAGATCATTCCCTCTACATTTGAATGAGATGCTACGATGGATATATTAGCCTTATGTGACATCCCTAAGAAAACAATGCCTCAATATAAATTCCACCGACATCAAGGAACCCTAGTGGATGATTCCTCCTTTCCTGATAAACCAAAAAAAGAACATGACCAATAAAGCTCCAATCCAATATTAGATTAATGTATAAAAAATAAAATGATCGAATATATAATGTAACAAAATAAAAGAATTAATAAAATTTAATGACATAATCAAAGGAATAAAAAGAAAAAAACCAAAATATACTAAATTGGTATCTTCATACAAATCCTGATATATCTATAATTTCCAACTCCACATGTTATGACGAAGTTATAAAAGTGAATCCCTATAGAAATGGGAAACCATTCCATTATTGGTATCTTAATATTGGATATTAAGAAATGCAAAAAAATTACCAAGAAGTGGTCAGTTTAAAGTTATTGGGATTTCCCTAAATCATCCAAAATGAATCCTATTGGTTAAGAATCTATTATAAATATAACTCTAAAATAGTTTAAAACATGTAAAAAAATGTAGACCAAAACTAAAATCACATTCCATGGAAAAATTGTCAAAAATACATTAAATAAAGTCACATTTTTTAAAAATTTATTACCATGCCAACACACACTACCACACAATCAAACTCATTCTTAGTATCAATATTGATGGTGGAATTTCACATCAATAATCTGTCTCACATTGATGGAGGAACATCATGACTATAATATAACCCCCTTAAGGCATGGATTATCCACTATTCAAAAATCATAACAATTAATTACAAATAAAATCAGTTCAATTTTAATAACAAAAAAAAATTAGATGAATAAATAACAAAAAATAATAATTTTAATATTATAACTAATTTTTTTGGGAAAAAAATAATTTTTCAATTACATCCAATCCATAAAAAGTGATTTTACAATAAGAATATCACATAGTTTCCACCACCATTTAAATGAAATCTATCATGTTAAAATCCAAGAGGATTTAAAAGAAAATACAAGCACCTCTCAACAGTTGGTGAAACTGGAAAATGATAATAGGACCTCCTACATCCGAACATTGATCATTTCCCATCAATGGATATAGTCATAAGTTATAATTATTTACATAAAAGGACCTATATCTATCCATAATGGAAACATATATACATATTGGAGAGAGGAGAATAGATGAAATTAGAATTTCTTCCATGAATGTAGATGTACTGGTCAATTAGGATCTCTAACATGTTTGGAATCTCTAATGGATGTCTCTAGATCGAAATAAATCCGCCAAATAAACTTAAGAGAAAGTGTAATTTTAGAACCAATGAGATTAGGAAACTAATGTCAGTATTGGTCATTAATTATGTTTAGATCTACAATATGTATTGTGAAAAAATTATATCTCAATGTTTTTTCAACTGTGGACCATCCATGAACATTCTAGCATATAAGTCATGTAACTACACAATTTGAAATGAACTTCTTAGAAATCCATATTCCATCCATACAAGGATATAATCTTAATCCTACCCACCAACACATTTTTCTCACCAGGTTAGACATATAATGCACCAACTATGAGTTTTCCAACTATTTTATTAATCAATGTTTATCTTCAAAACTCACATGGTTTGGGAAAACTATCTTCCAACCATGTACCACACTTGTTACTCCGCAATAATGTTTTGTAGTTTACAAGATATGGATCATTATTTCAACTATCAATTCAAAAACTATACACACACAAAAACAACTTCAATCCATGTTAACCCCTTCCCAAACAACACACAAATCAATCTAATAATTAGTTATGATCAAAATAAATATATAGAATGTCATGTAACTAAAATTATGGGATCCTAAATTCTCCCCATCTATAGTCCTTCCATACCAATGATATTAAAAAATGGTTTTTACCTTGTGGATATTGGGTAGTTTCCCTAAATTTCAATAACATTCTCCCACATTTCTTTACAAATATGACCATGTGTCTATAAAACTAGTACTAAATCAATGATTTTTTCATGAATGATTATTTCATTCCTTTATTAAATATTCATTGGAAAATTAATCAACATAACATCTTATTCATTATCAACATGGTTCTATTAAATTGACATAGTCTGGATCAGGAAGATGCTCTTGCAATTGAGAAACATGAATCACATAATCCAAATAACTGAAATTTTGTGTAAAATCAGGTCGATATTCCACCTCAACAACCCATTCCAATGTCTCAAAAGGTCTAATATATCATGGTACATGTTTTCATAAAAATAAAAATAATGATGATTGTGCCTCATAAGGATTCTAAAGTGAACATGATCCACCACTTAAAATGATTACAACCACCGATCATTACCATGATATCATTTATACTGACTCATAGCCATTACCATGCTATTTATTATCAAATTAGTTTTCATTGTTGTCTATTTGACATCGTTGGGTCTGAAAAATGATGTCTCACTCATTTACATTCAATATAGTGGTTAACGTCCCATCCATCTATAGAATGCATCTAAAAGTCCCATATTTATCAAGGAATTGTATCTTTTATTGTATGCTAACTCGACTAATGGTATATTCTCATACCATGAGCTTAGAAAAACCATTACCTAAGACATAAAAATGTATTCTAGTGACTAGATTTTTATTTCAGAGTTTGCATCCATTTTTGGATTATATTCTCTTCTAATAGTCAAATGGGTTACAAGGGATTTCTATATGGATTTATAATATTGAAATTTAAAGATGAGGAAACTATTAGATACAATAAAAAATGGTTTTCTGTTTATCATTAGAATATCTAGAATATAAATTTTGGAAAATTCCTCCACTATATTGTTTTCATGAATAGGGATGAAGTTATATGTCTTTCTGAGCGATTCCAAAATCACAAATATGAAATCATATTTCCAAACAATTCATGGTATAGAAGTTACAAAATACATGTTTCCATTAGACTATGTCCAAATTATAAATCATAAATATTTTAATAAAATCATACTAGTCATTATTTATCTACCATTATCTGCTAATAAGAGAGACATATCATCAAAAACTCTACCACATTCCACTTCATGGATTCCCATTAAAACTATACTCTTAGTGTTTTTTACTTATTTTGAATGCTAGGATGGATAACCCATCTTGAATGGTGGTAGGAAACTATATTTTTTTATTGTTTATAGGTACCATAATATGATCTCTATACTATATCATAGATCACCGGACTTATATTCCTCTGCCCAATTGTCTCCCCACCATTTTTACCACATAGTCAATCATTTAGGATCTGATGTATGAGAATTCATAACATTATCAACAAAATCATAAATATAAAAATTATAATAAATGGATGATCAATGTTACATTTCTTTACAAAATTCATATTCATATCAACTATAATAAAAAATAAATCACATTGGTCAAAAGCCTCTTTAACCAACTACATTTTTTGTTTTCTATTAAAATCACGTGATACAAAATATTCTTTCCTAAGTGAATATAACTATTTGCAGACAAATATTTGTAGATAATTCATTTATATATGTTTCCTAATATTTAATTCCCTTTGAGATATATTGTGAATAAATATTCTATGATATATATACGCAATAAATTTCTCACAGAAAAGACAATGAGATGGCATATTTATGGAATAAACTATAGTCCCCACCTCCAAATCATGTGTTGGGTAGTTCTTGTCAAAACCCCTTAACTATAATTATCTATTTGAAAATAAATGATATACCTATATTAGGTAAAAACCCAACCTTGATCAAATTTATATATAATATAATACATATATGTATCCAAAATTTTAAATGTGGGTATAGGTGTTGTTGTAATTCTATCTTTGTTTCTGGAAATGATTTTTGGCACTCATCATCACACTGGAAAGGAACAAATTTCCTTGCTAAATAAATAATATTTGAGGTCATACATGTCAAATATTGAACAACATATATTTAATATCCTATATTTATAATGAAACTACATATGGTGAAGATGTTCTTTCGTTTTTTACATGATCTAACAACATACACCTTCTTAGGATCAATCGAATATAATCTTTCAGTAATGGACTGGCCATTAAAATGTACCACTTGTATCTATATATAACACATTGATATCTTATCATAATTATAATTCTACCACAATATTCTCAACCCCCTTGCATGTTTCTTCTCATGATAAATATTGTTCCTAGAATAAATCAGAATATCATCCATTAACACAAAAACAATGGAATCAATAAACCTTTGAAATATCGGATTCATCAATACCATATCTTCCACTAGTTAGTTAGTAAAGCAATATGGAATAACCAAACTCTCATAATCTTATTATCTTCCAATGATATTTGTCTTTAAAATATGAACCTTCTAAACTCATAGATTGTGATACCCTAAACATTATTCTATATTAAAAAACCACTAGGAACCACTAACTAGATAAAATTGATAATCAATTCGTAGAAGATTACAACGATTTATTAATATCACATGGTTATTCTTACAATAATCCCAAAAAACAATGAGTTTCATCCACCTTCCCCATAAAGAGAATTGTTGATATAGTAAAACAGAGGCCCATTTGAATGAATCATTTAATTTCTAAATCTTTCATCATAACATTCAGTTCCCTAGACTATATCAATTCCATCCAATCATACATATGTGAAATTAGAATACTCTATTGTAGGAGACTAATTTTAATCTAAACATCTATTATGGGAGGTAACACTATTTAATTATATGAAAAAAGTATAGGGTTACATTGGTTTTTTAAAATAAATATTTTTATCTCAATAATGGTTTCCAATATAAGTTCTCCCAAAAGAAAAGATTATTTCATAACAACGAGATCCAAAGATCCTACACTAAATTTCATTACATTGAAAACCCTCTAAATAGATTCTCAAGTCAATGAATATATGAGAAAAATCAATTCTGGAACAACATTTTATGTTGGGCCATGAATGATGTCAATTAATCCATACCAAATATCGAGTCTCTGACATCCCTCTAAAGAACAGAGAAATTAAAAAAACCCTATCAATAATGATAAACCAATTTTTACACAAAAAGGATCGAAACTATATTTTTATTTGATGACTTTAATATTTTAATTTATAAGGAATAATCAAATAATTAATTCTCATACGATGAACTACATGATAAGTAATGAAAAACTGGAACACACCAGAAACTAGAAAGTATATCATTATGTTAGAATTGAAAACAATCATACTTCCACCGATTAAAAGACATTATTGATCATACATGATCATTTTATTAGAGCTATACAAATTCATAAAACATGTACATTTCTCTTTATAAAATTGTTGATATTTCAATTATTGCGAAGTTATAGTATTTCAAAAAAATTCATGACTTGATTGATTCTAATGATGAGAGTTATTATATTGAGCGTGTACAGTAAATGACTAATATGAGTGAGAAAAAGAGATTTGAATATATCACTGGACTGTAGTGAATAATAAAAATACCACTGATGATTTCACATATGATTAAAATTGTGAAATGTTTGCAGTGGAACTGTATAGTCTCAAATGATGAGATCAATTGAAAGACAAAGAAATCATCATGGATGACTCTTTGGTTGAGGTGCGATGTTGATCGATAATGTGGTCTCATTTTTAGGTATTCCACGACTCTAGATATATATTTCTATATTCTAATTATTCCAATAATTGGATTTTCCAACTATTATAATTAGAATAAACATTCTCCATGTAACTATATTATCAGAGATATCATTTTCTTCCATATTCCATTTATTGAATATCTTTTTATATTCAATTTTAAAATTAAAGAAAATATTCAAGAGAAAATCTACTAATAATAACAACTAAAAAAATAATTCCTAAAATTATGAAATTAAATAAACCTAGAGGGACAATAAGAATAAATTCAAAAAATCCTGTACTCTAATAAAGAGATATTTTCTTGTTTTATTGTATAAAAATATAATAATATAGATTTTATGAACCTCTGATGATAGGTTTTTCTGTTGAGCACTTATTTGAAATTATACTATCTGATGGATTGGTCATCTATATCTTGAATAGCTAAATTATAACATTTGAACACATCATTTCCTTGTATATATGATTCCAAATTAACTCTCATATCTTCCAATGTTCCCATGAATTCCAAAATTTCTTTTCATTATATTAACCAATCATAATATTTTACAATATCAGAAAAACCTAAATTATTACTGGATTATAAAATTATCAATATAGAATTATTAACATTCACATGATCATTATAATCATTACTTATATTCAAGACATGTAAACCTGAGCCAATAACTTGTACCAGCTACTATTTCACTTGTACCTTAGGTGTAACAACTTATTCAACAACCACATCGGGTTGATTTCTACGATGTAAAATAAGTTACATTAAAAATACCCAAAATAAAACTCAATGTATTCATTTCTTATAAACAACACATATATTGAACATTTAAAACTACCATATCAAGAAATCCATAAAAAAATACAGTTGTTAGTATTTTTTTAATCATTTTTCATAAATCATAAATGAAAATATGATTAATGTAGTCTAATGTGAATTCACTGATATAATAATTTTATAAAATGATCTTCAGCTAAACCCATGATGATTATGATTGAATAGACCAAAAAGTGTCTTATAAATTTTTTTGTATATGTATAGCCAAGTGTGTTGAGGTTTAGAATAAAATGGTTTTCCATAACTCATTTTTCAATACATTTCATGTTATGACAATCATGTTTCCTTTGTATTCTCTCAAGCCAGAGATAGAACAATCATTTCAAAATCAATTATCAATGATGACTGATACCATTAAAAAATCATGTATAGGACAAAACTAAAACAATTTGTAACATCCCACACCACTCAATGTCTTGATATATTACTAGGAAGACAATAACCATAGGTGAAACCACCATGAATTCAAAGGCTATAAATAAATACCATTGGATTCAATAATTATTGGTGGGAATGTTTATTCCATTAAAGATAAAATTACTAGAAGAACAAAAAAAATAAACATTCAATCCCCTATATGATTCATAAATAAACAATAACACAATGAAATGAAAAATGTAAAAAAATAGAGTACCAATGTAAAAGAAAATAATTACCAAAGGAACAAAAATTCAAAAAAGAACACAATGACACCAATGTGGAATAATTCTACAACTTCATATCCATAGCCAATATTGAACACCACATTTCATGCCAAGGGTATCAATGTAAATCACTAAAAAATGAAATATGTTGTCTATACATGTTTTATGATTCCTTATATATGAAAAAGAACCAATGTGACCGAATATTTTGGAGAGTTTAAACTCAACTTGATTTCCACATTGACTTCAAAACTCATTACAATTTGATTTGAAAAATTTATAAATATATATATGGATCATTTTAAAAGTAGATATTCATTTTATAGAAAAAGAAAAATAATTTATAATGGAAAAAATTTATATAAAACCTATAAATCATTTCACATTTATTGGGAATAATCATTCCCTCATGCAAATATATAATAACCAACACCAAGACATGAAAACACGCAATCTGAAGCATGATATCACGTTTTATTGTGTAACATTACATCCATAAACCATCACACATTTATAGAGGTACTGCATGACCATAATCCATACCACTAAGAAATGAAAAATTATTTATGCCAAAAAATATCCAAGAAAATAAAAATAAAAGAAGTTCATTATTTAAAATAATTCAACAAATTCCTTAAATCAGTCAAATTGAAACCATTATTTTATAATAATCATTTTATAATTATAATAATATATTTTTTCAAAAAAAAATTATATGTTTCCCACAAATTCCATGACACAACAAAAATTGATTCTATAATAAGAATAACATTATCATTTCACTACCATTTCAACCAAATCATTTTAGTACTTCTAACCCATCATTTTATAATTCTAGTGATGTTGAATGATAATCCACATCCATCTGAAAAGATAGTGAAATTTTTTTACGTTATTATGATATCCAATATATAATTAGGGCTCACATTCCCTTCAATAAGTCCAATCATAACTAATAATGATTTACATCAAAGGACATATAACTATCTATAAAGAACTAGATATCTGGTTATAGAATAAATGAGTATAGTATATTGAAGAATAATTTCAATGAATAAATATTTTTTATCAAATATGGATATCTATAGAATTTTGATTTTTAATAATTTGTTTTTGGATAGAAAGGAATCTAAAAAATGAAATTTGGGAACAAATGGAATTTTATAACCCATTATATTAAGAAACTATTGAATATCTCATTTAGTAATTTAAATTATATCTATAATTTTCAATGTCCCAACTATATGTCACATGGTTTGGTCAAACATTTTTTCATACCCTACAACATCTTTTCATGCTCTTCTGGATGATCCAAGTAGCCACACTGTTTGGAAAAAAGGTCAGGAAAATGTTGCACCAACCATTGGGTGATAATATATTATGCCCATATCCCACACGACATTCTTTCATGGTTACAAAAACAATTTTCTAGGTTTGATTTACCTCTATTTTAAGAATAATGGGTTGTCCAAACTATGCACCAACCATGTTACTTATATGTGACACCCAAAATACGTTTTATGGTTTTCTAGCGTTAGTGAATTTTTTCTAATAATAATGTACAAATCCCGAACCTCAAAAAACAATAATAAAAATGAAGAAAACATCCATAACCATAATAAACAGATAATTATAATTATGTAAACTAAAAATAAACAAGTAATGGGTCATGGACCTAAAACCAGGGGTGATAATTTATGGATTCTCATATACCACTATTTATTTACAACCTTAATCGGTCAATAAATTCGTTTGTGAAGCTACTTCTATGTCTCACTTGTCCTCTATCAATTATAGACTAGGATCATAATATATCATCCATCCAAGAACACATGATACATTTCCCAATGCAACCATCCCCATAAGGGAATTTAATATTTCATGAATCATTGTGCATATAAGACCACATGAATCTCCCCAATTACAATTATTTGTTAGCTCATACTCGACCACTCACCAATTAACATCATAATAATGTTCCACACATAACAAAAAAAACACCACCATGATCTCATTAAAACCTAATGGGTGAATATTCCCATACCAAAATGTAATAAAATGTAACTCTTGTTCCCATGAGTTATACATCATTATATTTGCGATAAAATTCATTATTCCCTAACCATTCCCACAACATGTGAATATAATATACAACTTTTTGATAATTTTACTAAATTTAATGTCATATATTCCAAGCCTAACACATAGACTCATACTAATAAGTGTTCTTTTTTAAATAAATAGATTATAACCACACTATCACCATGACCAAAGAAGTGAATCAAAAAACAATTGGTTCAGTCACTCAACATGTTATACTTATCAATACAATAACTCGATAATAAAGAACTAGACATAAAGGTATTCATCATAACAAAAACTCAACGAAACAACATTATAATACAATAAAACATGTTGTACAATCCATGTACTAACCGCATAACCTACTCACAAATCATTTCTTCCTAAATCTATTTCACTCACTAGCCTTTTACAAACCTCTACTAGGTTACTATTATATTCATAGTTTTATATATAAATCAGCATTTGAGGATTCCATTTCCAATCAATCCAAATGATTAAAAATGATGTAGAGAAATTATGAGAGTGAATTTGTGGATTGGTATATCATTTGAAACCTAAATCCAATCTTTTTAATTTTTTTTCAAAAAATTGTGTTTTTTTGGAAAGAAAAATTTATTTAAATATTTAAATTAAGTGACATACATTCCACAAATTTAATGATTCCATTATTCCAAGAAACATGTATCATTACAATAAGAGTTATATTAGTTAAATTGGAGTGCTCATCGATCTTTATTTCATCCATATAAAGAATCATTTCCATGTGACATATATCAGTGGTTCCCACTATTGATTTTCTCCAGTATATGCTCTTATTATATGGTAAAATTTATGTGGTAGTTCATTTTTAGGATGGTGGTATGTTAAATAACACATTTGACATAGAAATTCATGAGACCCCTCCAATATATGTTTTATAAATAGTTTATATCATAGATAAGATGGGGGTTTTATCATTTTAGGGTGTTTCGAGAGTGGGTTCATGATTTTGATGAATACTAAACAAAATAATATTGAGTAATTACCAAGTTAATGTAATGATATTTTTTATGGACTCTGATAATTATACATGCTTATTTGTCCTCAAGAATACTGTTATATATGTAGGAATAATTTACTATTCTGTGAATGTGTCATTCCACACATTCTAATACTTAAGAGAATTGGAAATTTATTTACTAAAGAATCTAGATTTATTAAGTTCTAATAATTATGGTATGGTTTTTAATTAAAAGGGAATATGATGTTAAACTATTAAGAAGAATAATGGAATATCCCTTAAGTGGATGTGGCCTATTTAGAACATTTGTTTTTGTTTGAGATTCCTAAAATATGTGTCAAAATGGACAAGAATTGGATCAAAAAGTAGATAATTGAATGGTATTTATGTCAAAAAAGTTATTATCTTTCAAATTATCTAATACAAACCACTTTTTATATGCCTTGGATTATTGGGTGTTTCACTTCCTTTCATTATGCATCAAAATATACTGTATTTTTATGTTTCCCTGGCACTTTTATTAACATTATTTAATCTATAGGGGTTTTTATATTTATTTTAAATTGTTATAAATTAGTTTCCACTAATAAATTTATTTATAGTGTTATTTTTTAAATGTTAATAATGTCTAGTGGTTACTATTCAGATATAATTAAAAAATACACACACACACACATGTATGCATTTATAAATTTGTTATGTTTTTTTTAAAAATAAATGACTTTGGTTATATTATAAAAAAATTTATTTCATTAGTTAATACATAGGAAATATAATTTTGTTAAGGGTGTGATGAACTTCTTAGAAAATTATTTTATTACGGAATTTATTCTTATAATTAAATGGATTCACTAAAACAATTTGATATTCTAGTTGTAGAGGCATCATTTCTACCATCTAATACAACTAATATTTTTCTTTCAGATATATTGAAATACATTTTTTTGTTTTTATTCATGTAGTTTTATTTATTTCTATAAAATAAGATTATTTAATGTATGCATTAGTTTTATATATGTTTCACTTACATAATAGAATGGAACTAGTTCTACTTCTCATTCTGGTTTTGTTTTTATTGAAAAAATTGTTCATTAATATATAAGGATTTTTAGGGTTGTTTTATTCTTTTCCATTTCCATTGTTTTTTAAAATGATTTTTCATTAAAAAGAAAATAAATAAGACTAGTTTTTTAAAATGTCAATATATTGAGTTGAATTTTGAAATTTCCATATTTTTTATATTCATAGTATTCACGTCCCTGCTAATTAAATTTATATGGACAATATGTTAGAAAAAAAGATTGTATCATTTAATATGCTATTCAAATGATTATTTTCCTCTTCTCCTGCATTTGGGAATTTTATTTTTTACTCCTAATTAATTATTCTCTTTAATAATATTATTTCTAACATAAATATATTAACTATTTTCATAATAAAAAATTATTTTTCTACAAAAATTATCTTAATTTATGGATTAAATAAAAACATTATTGAGTAAATATTATTAAAGTCTTGATATATAAATAAACATAAGATATATATTCCTGATTTTTTAATTAATATATCTTTATTTCATGTATTTATATGAATGATTTGTTGTATAATATTTGTTTTTGAGAAAAATGGTTTTATCACGTTGAAATTAGAACCTTGAATATCAAAATTATGCATTCATTAAAATATAAAATTTATTAGAATTAGTGACATGAAATGATTTTGATTATAACATATATTAGGAAATTCATTACATTTACATGTGTAATATAATTTTGTGTCTATAATCTTAGTTTTTATTCTATCTATAATCCATAATCTATGAATTTTAATCTATAGAAATTAAATATTATGTAATGTAGATTCCATGTTTTATAATAGGCATTTAAATAATGAATATACTCCTAAAATATATGATTTATCCAAAAATATCATATTTATTGATCAATTTTCTATTTTTAATAACATTTTAATGTTTTTTATTTTGTTTTCCATTAAAAAATCATTGTTTAAAATCTATTTATTATGTGTGAAAATATAAATCTCTGTAAAATTTAAAATATCAATTAGCTGAAATCTGTATGTTTTAACTATATAGTCTATATGAAAATAATTATTTGTGTAATATACCAATATGAGTATAAATAAATTTTAATCAATGAAACTTTATTTTAGATACTCATTACAATTATAAATGGACATTACACTATTGGAATCTCTAAAATTAATCATATAAATAAAAACTGTATTTTATATTAGATTTAGTTAATTATGAATCTTTTGTTAATGTGATACACATTCTTATATTAGGATCCTATTTCTTATTTGGTATCCTATGTACTTCATTCATACGAATATGTATATAACAGTAGGGCCTCATCGGAAAACAACTAATAGGAATGTCTTTAAATCACATTTACTTCAACTAAGAACTTGATATTTCTTTAGTTTCCCTTTCATGAATTTTTTTCATTACAACATAACATTTATAAATTCTTTATGCTACAAAATAATCAAAATGGAAGAGAAAACCAGTTGGTGATAATTTCTATCCCTCTTGTAGTCCCAATTCAGTGATTTTACTATATTGTTTAATATTTATAGGGTTTTAAATGTAGAAGTGTTCAACACCACATTTAGTGGGGTCTGACAATGATTAAAATATAATTCTCAATGGAATAACCCATGTTCTATAATTTGCAATGATATTAAGAATATATTCCAATAAATAGAAAAAATTAGTTATATTACTATAAATAATTATTTTTTAGTTAACACTTATGACATTTCATTGTGTTAATGGTGTGATAATCTTCTTAGAAAATAATTTCTTTATTTAATATAGTATTATCATTCTATATATTCATTAAAAAAATCTAACAGTCTAATGGTAAATGAATCAGCTCTAATAACTAAAATAACTGATATTTTTTTCAAATCTATTGATATACATTATTTTGTTTATGTTTTGGTAATTAGATTTATTTCTATGATAAAACAATAACTAATATATGCATTATTTTCCTAGATGGTGCACATACCTAAGAGGATGTATCATTCAATACTTGTAGTTCTAGTTTTCTTTTTATTATAACTATTTTTAATTAATATATAATGATTTTTTGTTGTGTTTTGTTTGGTTCAATTTCCATTATTTTTTATTTACAGTTTTCATTAAAGAGTTAATATGTATTACCAGATTTATAGAATGTGTAATCTATTTTGGAAAATTTTTAAATTTCCTAGTTTTTTATATTCAAAGAAGTCACATCACCACTATTTAATTTAATTTGGACTACATGATTGAATAAATCAATATTTTCTATAGTAAATACACAATACACATGATTATTTTCCCTTTCTCATAATTTCATAAATTTTATTTCTTACTCTAAATTAATTTTTCTATGTAGTCAAGTTGTTTATGAAATTAATATATTAATTAATTTTTAAAAAAACAAAATGTATCATTTTTCAATTAATCATAATAATTGTTGGATAATATAGAAATAATTCTGGATTATACATTATTTTTGTATTAAGATATAAATTTAAATTAGTGATATACTCAAGATTTTTTTTATTGAAATCACATTATTTCATGTTTTTATAGGTATGTTTTGTAGTATAATATATTTTCATGGAAAATTATTTTATCAAGTAGAAATAAGAATCATGAATAGTTAAATTACACCTTCCTTGAAATATAAACTTTTTTAGAGTCAGTGACATGAAACAATTTTGAGAATAATACACATTATGAAATTTTTAATATCTAAATGTGTAATATAATTCCATGTCTTTAGTTATAGTGAGTATTCAATCTATAATATTGAATATATGAATTTTGAAAAATAGAGATTAAATATTAAGCAATTTAGATTCCATTTTTTATATTATTCAATTAGATTATGAATATATTCTCATAATATATTTTTAATCTAATACAATTTCTATTTTTGGATCCCTTATCTAATTTTATATCCTCTATAATGTTTTTAATTATGTTATCTTTGAAAAAATCCGTGGTTACAATCTATGTAATATGTGTGAAATTATCAATAATTATAAAATTTAAAATATGAATTATTTGAAATCTGTAGGTGGTGCCTCTATCATCTCTATGAAATAAATTATATGATTAATATATTAATATGTGTATAATTCAATACAAATAATTAATTTTTTTTGAAATACTGATTATAATTATAATTGATCATTATTCTATAGGAATCTAAAAAATTAATCATATCAATAATAATAATTTATTTACATTAGATTCAATTTATTATTAATTCTTATTTAATGTGATACACATTTGTATTATTGCATCCGTTTTTTGATTTTCTAAACTATGTATTTGATATATTCAAATCTGTACATACAAATAGGGCCTCATAGAAATTTTTTATCAGGAATCTGTTTAAATCAAATTAATTTCAACCATAAACCTTATATTTCATTAGTTTTTCATTGTTACATGTTTCTTCATTTTAAAATCACTTTTATAATTTTTTTGGAAGATACAAAATAATCAAAAGGGAAGTAAATACCTATTGGTGAGTATTTAGAATCCCTCATCTAGTCCTAATTCATTTATTTTACTATATAGTTTATTATTTATATGGTTTGAAATGTGAAAGTCTCCATCGCCAATTTTAGAGGGTTCTAAAAATGATTAAAATTTACCCTTCATTGGAATATCTAATATACCTGACGATAATGTCTATGGGATAAGTATTTTTTTTACATTAACCATTTTTTCTACCATATAACCATTTCAAACCATATGTTCATATATTTAAAAATATTTAGTACAAAGAGTTTGGATTTATATTTTTATATTGGAATCATTTCTTCTGTATCTTATTGTAAATGTATCCTGATCATATGATATTATGAATATTTTTTTATTTAAATGATTACTATGATTAAAATTTTATTATTCTTTTTTATATTTATTCTGCCTATTTAGATCATGTTTTTATGACTTTGGAACTTTCTGGTCAGTAGATGGTGTAGCATCGCTTCTTTTCACAAAGGCGTAGAATATAGTTTTGTGGTTTGATTTCATTTTTCAGCTAATTATTAATCCTAATGATGTAAAGTATTTCATAGGTATTTTCAAGGATCATTTGGAGCCCATAAAACATAAATTTCAAGAGGTAAATTCAGCGTCACAATAAATTGAAACCCATAAACCCATCTTGCAAGATTTTCTATAATCGTGGGGCTACAAATAGTGGGCACCATGGGGCCACATAGTTTGAATTCAATTGTGTAACCCAAGTTCCTTGTCCATTTGATCCTTCTCTAATTTCTATAAGCATGTTTTTTCATGATTTCTATATAGTTAAATAAAACCTACACCTAACCATGTATAGGGCCCCTATAAAGCAGAAGCATGCACATGATTGGTGCATAGTTTGTCGATATATGATGTCAAACAGTTCTCCCTTGTTTTTGTTGGTGACTTTACAAAAATTCCCCTCTTTAATGATTTAATCCTTTTTATTCTTCCTTCCATTTCTTCTCAACTATATCTCCTCTTATTTCCCATGAACATTCTCTGCCCCCCTCAAATCTAGGGACCAACCCTCCTCCCTCATTTATCATATGTTTTGAACATCACCTGATCCATTGGGAAAATATATGTATGAACTATGATCGCCACCTTTCACTTTCATATTCTTCATCATGTATTTTTCTCTTTCTTGATGTCAGATCATTTCCCTATATTTAGTGAATTGGTTGGTTTCTTCATTTTCCTCAAAAAATGCTTGAAAAAATGGTCAGGGATGGATGAGGGAAGTTCTATAAATCTAATATAGATGATATAAGCATTATTACATCAATTCATTGAACATTAAAAATTATTTCATTTTGCTGTGAGCCAAACCCTTCCACTGTCAACTTCATTTTTCTAAATAAATTAAATTTAATTCCTTAATATTCCTTTGAAAACATAATCTAGTGTCAAATAATCCCCTTGGGTTGATAACCATTATTTGTGTCACCCCAATGGTTTAGCTACACCGTAGCAGACAAATTGACCTTGGATAAAAATGACATAACAACCCTTGAGGGATATTTTACCATAATTAATTCCATGATCGAATTATATTTGTTTATTTTGATGTTAAATACTGATTTTGACCCCATACCTCTTTCTATAATTGAAATGGATGGACTAATTGATCAATTTATGTGTTTTTTAATTTTTCCCTTGTACAATAAATGAATTTTTAATTGAATTCTGTGGCCAATAAGATAATTATGATATTAATTCTCTAACTAATGAAATTTTCCCTATCAATTGAAGTTCTATATATGGAAATAATTTTTTTAGTGCATTCACATTAGTGTGAAGGGTGAAATGAAGGGTTCCAACTTAAGGAAACATTGTAAGAACTCTTGTTCCATCTGGATATAATTTTTAGTGGATATAAACACACTGGGGAGACACCACATATGCCTAGGATTAGAATCTGGAGCATTAATTTTTTTATATTCATTCAAGTGAAAGTACTTCTCTAGGTGAGATAACTTGTATTGGATATATGTTAGGATGCATGTACCAAGCCATGAGAGTGACTGTGTCCCCTACATTTGATACTATACACATAATTAGAGGCTAGTTATTTAAATTATCACACCATGCCATGATTGAAAAATGTTAATTTATTCATTGTCTACTTACATGGACTATAGAGCATTAGACATTAACTAATTAATTCATGTGATACTTGTAAATTTCTTCTTAACATCCCTGGATCATCTCATGGAGACACTATATTAACAAATTCGATAAATTGAAGTAAAATTAGTGTTTAATTGAATTAAAAATTATAGAAATATTATCAAATGAGTATGGTCCTACAGTTTTGGAAAAGTATGGATGTGTCCTCCAAACCCAATAAAAATCGTGGGGACAGTCCATATCATTATACCTATTGGCCACTCACATTGAAATTACTAGAACGTTTGGTTTAGAATCACCAGCATTGTATGAAGAAGAAAAATTGGATGGGTCTCCAAGTGGAACCCCATTCAAATCATTTATTTAAAAAATATTCCTTTCATTTTTTAATGTGGCACACTTCTTATTTTATATTGCACAAATGGATTGGCCTAGACACCATGAGTGGAGACCTACTGATATTGTATCTCAAAATATTCTCTGGCCATATTTTGTATTGAAAGAAGACTTTATTATTTTAGGTACTAAAAAAGGGAAGATTCTTAATTCCAATGCTTGTTTAAAAATTCTATAATAGTGTTTGGTAGAAGATGACTGATCATTTTCTCAAGATTCTAGAAAAAGTGGTTTTTGGCATCTTTGTATTTTTAAGTATTTTTCATATTATGGAATTCCCTACAATCATGTATATTAATTTTTTATAGTTACATCATAATGATCATAATTATATCATTACTCGATATTATTTATCTTCTAACTGTTATTTTTTGACATTTTATGTTTATGTAATTTGTTTATGCTAATGTCTACTAGTTATTACTAGGTCTATGGTTTCTTATTCTATACCTATCATGATGTGATCCATAATAATCAATTAGAAAATATTTTCCACATCGAAAAACCCTACGATCTCATTTCTAGTAAAAAGACTCTAGTGTTTGGGGATCTGGGATTGAGATTTTGTGGCAACCGTCTCCACGGACCATAAAGTGGAAACTAGGGAAAGACACTCCAATGTGATATCAGGACCTCCATAAATTTTAGTCTTACATTTTGTGTTCATATAGGTGACTGTGATATACGAGTTAGTAATGATCTTGTTCCTAGAAGTAGCTAACCCATGTATTGGGGAGACCAAAATTATATAGAATGGGTGACTGATTTTGTTTCATGTGGTTTTTATGGTTTCATAATATTTCAACATGGGGTGACACACTTGTATTGTGATGTATTTTATGTTTATATTATTTAAATGGATCATTTTTTTCATATACCACTAATATGAGGGAACATCAAATCATGTATCATACTAGGAACGTTAGGATTAAAATTTCATTAATTATTCCATGAGATATAAAATCATCACTGTGGATGGATAGTATTTCATGAAATTTATAATTATTCATTGTTTTTTATTCTTTTTAGTGCTTTGATATATATATATATATATATTGAAATGTGATAACATTTTATGAAGAAATAATACAAAATTGGGACATAATATATCTACTATAACCAAAAAATGTTTTCCAACATCGGATAAAGAAGATACTTTAATCACCCAATTGTGGAATGATGATCCATAGACCATCAGTCACATGTATTTGAATGTGTTCTAGTTATGTTTGGATGGAAAAAACTATCCAATTTGATTGTTATATGGGCCATAATAAATTAGTTATGTAGATTCATATAATTAAACCTCTTAAACGAATTAAACATATTAATGGATTAAAATTAATGAAATAATGAAAATGAAATAGAACATTATATGTGTGACACAAGACCTTAACCTGGCACAACCTTAGTAGTGGGTTGTAGACCATTTCTCCTATGATTCCACTGTGACTCATTCTGGTCACCCAAAATTAGCTCCTAGAGAAGACTAAGGGTTGTATGATGCTTATTGGTGGGCCTTGTACCAATCACTCCTTATTTTTTCACAATCTGTTATGAATCCATTATGAGGAGTAAACAAGGGAGTTGTTTAATTAAGCCTCTGCAATGACTTCATGGTGTTTTCTAGGATTTATTCCATGATAATTCACCATAATATGTGGTCCTTAATCCACCTATATTTACTTTTATAGTTCCACATGAGGAACCTTCTCCAGATCTCCCAATGGGTGGTGATACTTAGTTCAGGGATAGTTTCATTCACATCATACAAACTATTCAGTGTGAACCTCTTCCTACCTCTTCCATGCTATAGATGACCCACGAGTCCTAACATCAGAATCCTAACCACATTTCGCAGGATAGAGATTGTAGGTTAGGGAGTGAAAAATAGAATCTATACAATGCATCATTGAGCACATAATGATGCTTCCAAAGCGGTGGGTCAATCATTCAACTTTAATGCTTTCATATTGCACCAAGAGTTGTTGGGATGCTCTGATTTATGTTTGTCGACATCATAGTCGGTTATGGTATGTATTCTATTTTTTATTATTTTACTATTTTTTTCACCATACCACGAGAACTCATTATGTTTGAGAATTCATTAATTTTTTGCAATGTGACAGGTCATTAATGGAATACATAACACAATACACCAAATAATTTCTCTTCACTCCAACCCTAACAGGTGATGATCTAACTACTGTGAGATAATTGAAGTATGGGTTGATAACCCCATCCGATCATAGGGTAACGTCATTTGGATGACCATTATTTCATAAATAGTCACCCCGGACCACATCAATGGGTGATACCTAGATGAATTAGGTGACATGAAATAGGCAGTTCATCTTTCAGGAAGTGTACTGGTTTACCCAACAACAGAATGTGGAATATTGAGAATAAATGTAGGGACCATACCATCTAGGTGGTATTCACTAACAATAATGTGGTGTGTCAGCAGTGTGGATGGACAATCCACAAAATCCCCAGTGTATGAGGACCCAATCGAATTCTAGGAATGAGGTATGATGGCTCACCTACAACAATTATGCCAATCCATTCCACCAGTGCCAAGAGAGAGTGGTAGTATACTATCAACATATTCAGGTTAAATATCAACAACACATCATCTTTCAGGATGTTGGTATTTTACTTGTCATTCAAGTGAAGTGAGTTGTCTTAGCCAAGCATTTCAGGTCATATAATTTTAGTGATATTAGTGTGGACCTACTTAGGATCAAGCAGTATCTCAAGGAAATTTTTCTTCCATATCTACACAGTGCATCATATTATTAATGAGAAGATTCAGGGACTATCTATAGTTACGAAAACAATTATATTAGCCTCAATAGAAGTATCATTGTTATTTAATATAGGTTTATCAAAAATTATTCTGTCTACTCCACTATGGGACTTTTGGTATTTGTGATTCAACAATTTATTGGAGTTATGACACATGAAATGTCAATAGTAGTTCAAGCTGAGGTTATACATTACTTTATGGTGTTCCCCATTAATGGTAGGTGGGTACTATTTTTTTACTTTGTTTTTTATCCTCATGATGACGGGTTTCAACATCATTATCAATATAAAATGTCTTGTGCATTATCCAGACAATGTGAATTTCTATTGGTATTATTTATCTTTTACATAAATACTGGAAAATATTTATATCCATAATTGTGAATGGTATATATATAAAAATCAATCATTAACCATGAATAATTGTCTAGGAGTGACATCGTCGATGGATAGTCACATAATGAGAAATTAGGGGATTCGGGTTGTGGATTTTTCATCCAGTGTTGGATCATTTTAGGGATTTATTCCATGATTATTTTCCTAATATACCTCTATAGAGAGTTATTAGTTGATTTTTACTATCAATCTTGTGCTAGGTGTGGCATCAGTTCTCATCCCTCCTAATAGGATTTGAAATACATATATCAAATAACACAATAAGTGGCTTGATGATATAGATGTTTAGGGTTGTATCCAACCCAACACATAAAAATGGTGTCTAACTATCCTTATTTCAAATAAGGAGGATGTTACACACTAATTTTTTCTGGATTAACTCTAATTGAGACAACTTATGGTGAAGAATATGGGTCCACTTCTTTTGATAGAATAGATATTTGACCAACTCTAGGGAGATATTTTTTTTCTCTAATATGGAATTTAGGTTGGGATACTATCAAGTTCATGTAATTCGCTCAAAAATTCCATATAAAACATTTAGGAGAATGTATGGTCCATACGAGTGTACGTTCATGCTATTTGGTCTGAAAAACGTACTAGTAGTAATCATGTCTTTGATGAATCAATTTTTCCACCCTACCTGGATTCATTTGTGGAGATCTATATAGACAAAATCATAGTTTACTCACACATAATACATGACCATGAAAATAATATTCAGATTTTGTTGAATATACTAAAATAGAACAAGGTATATTTTATTATTACTAAATTACACTTTTGGATGAGAAAAGATTACTTATTGTGACATATTAGTTCTGAGGGATGAATATTAGTTGACACAAAAAATTTGAGCATTTTAGATTCCTTTTAGTACCCATAGAATGTATTTAAACATAAAAACATCATAAAGATATCCAAGTATTACAAGATATTCATCTATGATTTGACACACCTAATAGTGCCACTTATGGGATTGACTAATAAGATTGTAATGTTTCATTGGAATGAGTCTTGTGAAATAGGTATCATGGAGTTAATGGGAAAACTTACTTTATTGTCGATCCTTATTCTCTATGAGCTTGGAATAATATAAAATATAAAATATTATCATTTAGGAATAGGGATGGGGAATTTATAATATAAGGTGATTGTGTTGTAGCATATGTTTCCCACTATATGAGTCCTCATAAGTGGAACTATGCTACAAGAAACCATGATCTATTGGCCATGGTTAATTCTTTAATATGATGGAGACACTAATTTTTGGTTGAGTGAATCATTTTTTACAAGGATCATAATATTATCAAATATATATATTCATATAAATAATTGAATGAAAGGATCCACATATGGGTGGAATACATGATATTTGTCAACATTGAAATTTCTTAAACATAGAGAAAGTTAAATTTCATATATAATGATTTCATCTAAAAGAAAAAGATTCAAGCCTTCAAGTTTTCATCTGTGAGTGGTAGTTGATCTCTATATTTTTTATACTAAAATTCATGTTCAACAACAACATAGGATACTAGCTATTCCATCTATGGATGCGAAATACATTCATTAAAAAAGGTTTTGGATATAGATATTATTGAATTCCTAGTCCCTCATTTTGAGGTGGAGAAAAATAGAAGGGAATCCATATCCTGGATGGGTTGTGAATGGAAGTGTGATCCTATACTTTTTTGGTTGTGTATGAGTGACTTTAGATATACCATTATAGTTAATGGAGGAATCACCTACCTATATATGGGTTGTTCACCCTGGTCTAAATATGATGTATTGTGATAAACATCATCAGTAATAGAGTCCTATTATGAATAGGTAGATATCAAGTTTCACAACATGGTGTGACACCTGCCTAATGGTGAAGGATGAGCACTAATAACCTAATAGACTAATATAACCTCTCTACATTATTTATTCGAAATGAATTTATGTCACGATTTATTTCATGATAGGTTCGTCAAGATCTCCTTGATAAAACATTGTGGTATGGGTGATCATCGATAGGTTCACCCCGGCAGCACAAATTCTCCTGATCTAGGATACCTTCTCAGTTGCTTATCCAGGATGGATATACATCGTAGATATACTTTATCTTCTTTGTGTACAAAATTATATTGTATCTAACTGAAATAGTAACATTATATCATAGTTTTGGAAATCGAGGCTAATGCAACAAGGTTCACAGGTGCTCTTGAGCATGGAATATGACCCATAGACCCAGGGGAAGTCTAATAGGACAATAAAAGTATTAGAGTATATGATTGAGGTATTCCTCAATGATTTATGGTGGATAATGTTTAAATCAAATACATCTCTTTTAGTTTTTCTACAAAAATAGATTTTACTCAGTGATTCATATTGATACATATGATTCCCCCAATAGTAGACCAGGTTTTCACCTCTTTTTTGGCTAGAGGATGGTGAGGAAGCTTTACAGGGTCCCCGTATTATTTTTGATAATTTATAAAAATTCTAGATAATTCAGAACCACATGTCTACAACACATTATAGGGAGAATTCATATACTCATCACCGTAATATAACTCTCGGGTTCGAGGTGGGACATCAGTATTTTCTGTGTGTATTTACTATATTGAGTCAGAGAAAAATCATGAGACAACGTATGTTTTCTCCTCAATATGTCAGCCCCTTTGACATAGTGGAGAGAGTCTAGAAAATAAAAAATAGGTTGTATATTTTTTATAAGAAACATTCCATTCCAAATTTCGTCTTTTTCTCTTATTATCAATAGTATCATAGCGACCTGTCTCATTCATCCAACCCTGTGGTTATAGATTTATACGAGGATGTTTAACTTTAAAGGGAATCAAATATGTAGCGTTAGTCAATGAAAGAATAATCCCTATGGTAGGTAAGTTACTCCGATCCTTGTGATATGGATGCTTGAATTTCCACATGAAAAAAACCTAGGATTGAAAGCCGGCATACATACACATTTTCCAGAACTATTCCTCAATGAAATTATAGAATCCATGGGATGGAAACTCACAGATGAGTTTTCTTAATGATGGTATTTTGTAATGTCCTATATTATACCAAAGGTACTAATCATTTTTTTAGTTTAAATTAATTTTTAGAACAAATAGTGATTCATAATGATATCACGGAGTGCAGTGCTATCTATGGGTTTCATTTAGAGATCGGGACCCTTATATTAGAAGAGGTAAACAAAGTCATATGGTTAGAAAAAATCATTTTTACCATCCCGTGTGGTTTCCATAACCAGTCCGGATGTAGACAGTGGGAACCAGGGGGATGCATGGTGTTTCTATAACCATGCGATCTAAGCCCCACGACCATGAAAAGCATTTGAAATACATGAAAAAGTGGGTTTTCTTTATTTTTTTCATGATTATATGTACCATTAACCTAATCATGTGTAGTTCCTCATTGAAGAAGAACATTTTACACTATTGGATTATAGTTTTTCTATCTCTGGAACCTAATAGTTCACTTGGTTATTGCGGGTGACTTTAAAAAAATTACCGAAATTAATTTTTTTAACCATTTAATAATTCCTCTCCTTTATTATCCATCGAATCTCCTCTTCCTTCCCACACACAAGATTTTGATCCCTCAAACCTAGGGATATAGACTACTCTCTTGTTTCTTATCTACATTCTTTATCATCAGATCCATCACAAAGTTAGAGGGAATATCATTGAAACTATTCAATCTATTTCATGTTATTCATCCCATTTATGTGACATCTGGTTTTGATGTCATTTTCCCCATTTTCAGAGAATTTGATAGTTTCTTCATTTTCTTCCAAGATAACTCAAATCAATGGACAAGGATTGATGAGGGACACTATGTGACCATATTGTATATTTTATATTATATTTCCCCTCATTTAATTTAAATTAAAATAAATTTCTATATTTTCATGAGTTGGACCCCTCCATCATCACTGTAAATTTTCTAATTAAATTAAAATGATTTGGTTATTGTTCTTTTTGAAATCCAATATATTAATTAATTAACCCCTTGGGTTGATAGACATGACTTTTTTTAACCAAAATGGGTGATATTCACCTTATAGTCCGAATTTCCCTTTCCCCTAAAAAAATTTAAACCACGTGAGGTGTGTTGTCAAATAATTAATACCTTGAGCCTATTGTATTAGTTGAATTTTAGTTTGATACATGTGTTGTACCCCACACCTCATTCCATTAATGAAACATATGAACTATCTGAGATTTTCAAGTGTTTTTTCATTTCAACATTATTCCATTAATGGTTATGTAATTGAATTCCTTGAACAATATGCTAATTACGATATATGTTCCTGAACATATGAAATATATCATCTATCTTTACAAGTTATATATAAACATTTATTGTTTAATTATTTCACATCATGTGTTGAGGATGAAAATTGGGGTTATAACTTAAATACCCCTTGGTTGAAATATTGATCCTTATAGTTATAACTTTTAGTGGTTGTAAACACATTGTGGGGGACACCATCTATTCTTGGAATGAGAATGCTAAGTGTTATTTTTGGTACCTCAAGATGAGTGACACCAGTTCTATAGTATACAACCATTATATAGGATATATGGAATGATTTTAGTACCATTCCATGAGATAGATTTGGACCCCTTTGTACGATACCATGTATGGGCTTAGAAGTAAGTTCTTGACATTATCACAACATTCCTAGAGATACAAATGATATTTCATTCTTAGGTCAGGTGGACAAACACCATGGTATTTGTAGTGTTCCAAACCTCTATGGTCCATTAAATTGTCAAAATATAGTGTTTGGGGTGTTCTGGGAGGCAACGATGGCTCATTTTATGAGTTCTCTAGTTTTCTAATTTTTTCATCGGTGTGAATGACACATGGCATCAGTATCGGTGAGTCGGGGAGTCGTTGTTGCTGATTCTGGGTGTGGGTTTTGGTGACTCAACTTGTTGGTGTTAGTGATTCAGGGCATCAGTGTTGGTGATTCAAGGTGTTGGTGTTATGGACTCAGGGCGTCGTTGTCAGTGACACTCATGTTAGTGTCAACAAGTCAGGGCATCAGTGAGTCAGTGCGTCGGAGAGTCAAGCGTCACTAGGTCGCATCAGTGACTCAGTTTTGGTGGATCAGAATCGGTGACTTGCAGTCGGTGTAAGTGGATCACTTTTAGTGGATTGCTGTTGGTGTCAGTGACTTAGCCATCGACGACTCATTGTCGGTGTTGGTGACTCCCCCATCGGAGACTCATTCCCTCTTTTTCTCAGTTTTCTAGTTTTTCCCCTCTTACATTTTATTTCAAAAAAATTGATTTTAAACCCTATTTTTGTCATTTATAATGGTGTTTCAAAGGATAATAATTATATCATTATTATCATAATGCTCAGGGGACTTTGGTTTATTCAAACCACATAATCTAGACCACAATCCCACATTAATGACTTTTTAAACCATTTCACATTCTATTGATAGAGGATATGGCCCCTCTAACTGATATATACATTTCATCATGTGTTACCATTTACCTTGATACGCCATGATCCTTTACATCTTGTGTAGTGCACTGTTGTGATGAAGCCATCTATTTTTCTTCCCTTACCTTTTTCCTTAGAGTTTTCATACTACTCACGCAAGGAGGAGTTTCGGTCTTCTGTTATTCCAAGAAGGGATTTCCTTTTTCTATTTTATAATTGTGCAATATGTAAGGTGGGTGTAATAATGTTGTTTTATGAAAACATGAGAAGCAAACATTTATAAAAGACAAATTTTAATACAATCATGATTATGGGCTTCGAGTGGATTCATATTGATCGGCAATATTTTTTTATAGTTGTTGATGATGCGATATGTTGTGGTTATGTGGCTTCAAGAAATTGTGGTTGTTGGTGGTCCTTGCCTACTAATCCGTGATGTTTTATAAATATTATTGTTTACTTGTGAACAATTTCTCTAAATATGAATATTATTAATAAAATATAATCATTTAATTGAAATGTATTCCCTAGGATGAACAACCATGTATTATCACCCTGCATATCAAAGTGGAATTTAAAGAACAGTGTTGGCCAAATCAGAATTCACCTTATATGATAGGTGTGGTTGTGTGTTGTGTTATGTTGGAATTTTTTTCCTTTTGTGGGTTTTGGTAGTGTGGTGCTATGGCTGTCGAGTGTGACTGTGTGTAAAGAATGATATGGGTAGTGTAATGGTATCTTAGTTGATTGATTGATTGATTGTGGAGTGGATGGACATGTTATGTAGTGGGATTATATCTGCATATTGGTTGGGAAATAGGACATCAGGAGTGGGTTGTGTCATGATTTCAAGTTTGTGGGTGTGCTGGGTGTGGTGTTGTTGTATATCAGGTATTCAGGGATTGGTTGTGGGGGGATGTGTTGAGAGGGATAAATTTGAAGAGTCATGTTGTTATTTTATTCCTTGTTACAGATGGAAGTTTTTTGGGGGGATTTTAGCCTACGGATAATGGTTGTAGATGTTTTTTTAACTTCTATTGTAGGGAAGGAATAAAAAATTGAATAAAATAATAAATTCAGAATTGCAATTGTTTAAATTATTTTGTTGGGTGTATACATAGTCTTAAAAAAGTGACCACCAATCATGGTAATATGATCAATTAGAGGTGGAAACAATGGGTATTTTTGTGGGATAATTGTTGTTTTGAAAACCCATAGGTTAGATGGAGTTTTTAGTACTATATATATACTTGTAGTTCTGTGCATTTTCTATATGCACCCCACCCATGTTGAGAAGTATTTTCCGAACAACCCCATGGATGTAGTGGAGGGTGGGTTTTCCAAAACCCATATGGTAGGATTGATGGAAGGTTATTTTCACTTCTATAATGCATATTATAGGAATTTACCACCCAAGACTCTTGGGGCAGTCTGTAATGGCTGGAGGTTTGTTACCATATCTTCGGTACTAGTTATCTTATAGGTGGTTTGTTTGTCAGGTGTCATCAAGATTAGTCTCTTGTGTTTTCAGGAAGGATTCTAGTGTGGTAGAGGCCCAACTATATGTGAGTAGGAATCTGGTGTGGTTTTTGGGCCAGATGTGTGCAGGCAGGTTCTGACAGTGGGGATTTTAGAAGATGTGGATGTGTCATGATGTTCCATTTAACCAGTGGGATGTGGTATAGTGTACCCAAATATCGTTGTGATTTTTATATTACACAACTTGATTTTTGGTACTTGGTATGTTATCCTTGGTGAGGTTAGGTTGTTAATATTCATTGATAGGTTGTTTGGATTATTCTATTTTCTAGCGAGGGAATTAGTATTCTTACCCAACTTGTTCATGGGTGAATTTGGTTTTTCCTACTATGTATAAATGTATTACCACCTTATGTATATAAAACTGTTTCAGGTTTCTAGGAATATTATGTGGACTGTTCCGATCCATAAAAACTCAGACCTTCGGGATGGTTCTTATGCCACTACCTAGTTTTATTTTTTAGTATTTACTTTGGATTTTTTTGTATTTTAATCATATTTATGTTATACATGCATGTGGGATGGATTTTGGTTTCCTTATAAATATATATATTTCTAATAGTTTTTCAACATGATACATGTTATCTCACTATCTTGGTTATAATAAAATGGAAATGACTCCCATTTTTTGTGAGATTTATATTCCCTTGGTGACGGTCTCCACCCCAAGGCCGATTGGAGGCGGGACTCGAGGGCCATTTTCTCTCCATCATCTGTAAGAAGGAAAGTGTCTAAATCTTGAATCCCTTACATCTCATTGAAGAAGGTGGGTTTTGACAGAATGGTATCAAAGGATGGGGTTGAGAGATAGGATAGAGTTAGGAACAATGTGTATTTCATGGTTTGGTTGGGAAACTATGTTATGTGATAATGGTGTGTGACATAGGCTAGGGAGGACTGGCTAAGAGACATGATTTTATTGCCCCCGTGATCTGATGAAATGACTCTAATCTTACTGAACAACCAAGTGAGGCTACACCATTTCCAAGGTAGAGACCCTAAGAATGATACATTCATCATGATGACCCGTTCTCTTATTTTTAATTGGAATTTTTCATGAATTAAAATAAACAATGAGTTAAATTGAATCCCAAAAAAATTGTAACTAACTATGCTTATGATTTCCTTGTATTCTTTTCATATATGGCTCCTGGACATTTCCTTCATGTGGTTCGAGCAGTGGAGGGCCGGCAGGCTGACCTAGTTGACTGAAATAGGGTTGACCCATAGGAGGAGGAAAAATAGTGTCAGAATTGTCTACGTGCTTTCTAGCGACAAACTCGAGGAAAATATGAGGGAATTGTCTCAGACATGAAGATGGAGAGTTAGCTTGAGGAGCGGGTGATAACTTTCATCATGATATGGGCTCTGACAGAGTGTTGGGGTCCTCTCGCAGTGAGCCAAATAAAGGGATAAATGTGTTAGTGGTGGACGTATTACCTCGGGGAGAGAAAGAAGAGTGATGTTTTTTGGGATAACATTGAGTAGGAGTACCAGGTAGAATTCATTTCTTCCACTATGAAAGTGGTGAAGAGGCAGGAGCTACTCTTCCTCTTGTAGGGGAACATGTCGGTGAGGGAGTTGGGGATCATGTTCAAAGATCTCTTACACTTTTATATGGATCTATTTACAAATGAAGAGTATCAGGTATGGAACTTAGAGGAGGTACTTTGTCCTTATCATCTGTATGTAGTTACTCCCTTCACTCTATCGACACACATAGAGGATCATAAGAAGGTTAATGTTATGGGAAGGATGCACTCACGATGAGGTATACGATGGTAGGAAGTTCATACGAGTTCATCAAAGGGTAAGGATGTCCACAACATATCTCCAATGTCAAGGCCTTCTAGGTTTCTGCCAAAGGGTGCTGACCCTAGGAGTTTCAGTTTTGACCCTCTAGTCCTCACCCTTTTCCCCCATGGAAGAGGTTGAGGTGTTTTTCTAGTAGAAATAGTGGTAATTAATAGATATGGTGCTCGAATCTAGCTAATTACAATAGATTTGGGAAGGTTTAGTGCCCTCCTCTGCAGCAGTTGCAAGCCATGCCTTTCTAGTAGTAGGGACAGCTGGCCCCTACTCCACCAAGGGTGGACGGTGTAGGAGGAGACTAACCTCATGGTGCTCATTATGGAACTCAACTAGGAAATGGTTGGGTAGGAGGCCGAAAACCATGGGGAATAGGATCCAGGGATGGCAAGTTTTACGTCATAGAGGCAACAGTTCGGTGGGACCGAATATCATTTGAGGTATGATAAGTTTTTTTAGTACACTGGATTGAGCATTCTTTGACTCTGGATATTAACACTCCTTAGATTCCCCCCACTATGGACCAAGCCTTAGTATTAGAAAAAGTGTGACTTTCCATGCCCTTGGTGTGGAGTACACCAGTCAGATGTCAGACCATCTTGTTTTATTTTTTCTGGGGATGTAGAGTGATGTTAGGGACACATAAATCCAGTGGAGATCATTTTCATCTAAAGTTGCATCTATACGATGTAATACATAGCATAGCCTATTTTTAATTTTTTTAATATATTATTGACTTATTCTGATGAAGATTAATGTTTTATGATGTGGGTGGACAACATGTGTATTTTATTGGATAGTAGAGTTGTTAAATTGGAATCCAACACATGAAGCCTCTTTGTTCTTAATTAGCCAAGATATCAGTGTGATCGATAGATTCTATGATGTTGGAGGCTCTAGGAGTTGTTAGAGAGTATCTAGATGTTTTCCCCGATGAGGTTTTGATTCTACTCCCTCAATGTAATGTTGTTTTCGGGATAGACTTAAAACATGATGCTCATCCAATTTTGATGGATCCTCATCTAATAGACCCTTCTATGTTGTGGGAGTGGCAGATTCAGATTGATGATCTGATGAAGAAGGGTTTCATCTGACCTAGTGTGTCACTATTTGGTTCACCGGTATTCTTTTCTAAAAAGGTAGATAAGGATCTGAATCTCGGTATAGACTAATAGATATGGAATCCGGTAACGATCAAGAACTGTTACCCTCTCATGAGAATAAATGATCTTTTCAACTAGTTGAGAGAAGGAAGTTGGTTTTCTAATATAGATCAATGGTCATGGTATCACCACTTATGGGTCAATGAGGGTGACATCCCGAATACTGCTTTCATGGATAAGTATGGGCACTTTGGGTTCGTGGTTATTCTGTTCGGTGTTACCCATGAATCAGTCATGTTTATCGGGCTTATGAACTTTGTATTTCATGAGTTCCATGACCTTTTGATCATCTTATTCATCGATGAAATCCTAATCTATTAAAATTTAAAGGAAGAGCATATTGAGCTTCTCATGACTATACTAGAGGTCCTTTGACACCACCAGCTATATGGAGAGCTGTCCAAGTACAACCTTTTGAAATGGGAGGTCCTCTTACTTTGACATGTGGTGTCTCAGAAGGTTGTCGAAGTGGACCCATCGAAGGTAAAGGATGATGTTTCTTGGGCATCACCCAATAATGTGGTAGAGGTTCATAGTTTTCTTGGTCTTATAGGATACTACCAGATTTTCATACCATATTTCCCTTGAGAAGAAGCTAGGTTGATAGGACTAACAAGAAAAGGCCAAGATTTTGTATGTAGAGAGAAGTGTGAGGTAGCGTTTGGCTTTATGAAGGGAAATTTTGTCAGTTCTCCAGTGCTCAAGCTTCCAGACAAATCAGTGATGTTAAATGTGTTTCCTGACTCTTTCAGTCTAGTCTTGGGGTGTGTGTTGATGCGAGAATAGAGAGTGATCTCTTCTGGGTCTTGGTAGTTACATCCCCAAGAACATAACAATGTCATCAATGACCTAGATCTAGTAGTGTTCATGTTTCCACTAATTTTGTGGCGTCATTACCTCATTTTGGAGCACTTTTTGGTATCCATGAAATACAAGAGCTTGAGGTACATATTTTACCAGTCAAATATGTACATGTGATAGTGGAGGTGGATAGAGTTTCTCAATGGTTATGATTTGGATGTATCCTACATCTTAGGAAAGGGAAATTTATTGATGCTTTGATCATTAATTCGAAGAAGGAGGTAGTTCAAGAATCTACAGATTCTTAGAGAGAAAAGGAGGTGTTGTTTGCCTTGCACTTATATGTGGGAATGGATCGCAGTAGAGTCTTCTTATTTCAGATGAAAGGGTATTTACCTCTGAGATATAATGGTAGAGGAGTCTATGTATGGAGTATCAGAGGAAGAGGTTATGTGTAATAACATTGACCAGTGTGATGATTTAGAGAGATGGTTGGAGGATGGTCAAAATCTCATGTCATTTTGTGGGATGTTGTTTATTATATAGGTAGTACATGAAGATGTTCTCTGTTAGTTTCAATGATTTCCCCTAGTGGTACACCTAGGAGTTTACAACATGTAATGGGGTTTGAGGTAACAGTTCTTGGGCCGAGTTTGAATTGGGAAGTAGTAGAGTTTTTGGAAATGTACTTGGTGTTCCATTAATTGAAGGTTAAGAACCCTTTTTTCCCAATGGTATTTTGAAACCCATAGATGTCCCTGAGTGGAAGTGGGATTGAATATAGATTTATTTGACCATAGGATTTACTAGGTATAGGGAGGATATAATGAAATTTGAGTAGTAGTGGATCAGTTGAAAAAATCAACTCACTTTTTAGAGATCAATGAGTCGAGTACAGCAGAGGCCTTTGAACAGAGGTATATGGATGAGGTGGCTTGGAGTCATGTGTTTCTTAGATACATATTATAAGATTAGGATTATCGTTTTACAGCACGAATTTGTATGTGATTTTTGGATTCCTTTTTCACTCAGTAATTCCTCAACAAAACAATTTGTTAGATACATAATATCAGATCAAGATCATTGTTTTACATCACAATTATGGAGTGGATTTTAGGATTCCTTTTGCACTCAGTAATGCCTCAACACAGCTTTCCACCCTCATACAGATGGACTAATAGGGAGGACCATCCTGAATTTTGAGGACACATTGCATTCATGAGTTTTGGACTTTAGAGGGTTCCTGGGTTTGACATTAGCCATTGTTAGATTTTGATTAAAATAATAGATATCACTCTTCTATTGGCATGGATCCATTCGATGTAATATACAGGAGGTCATGTCATTCACCCTTGTGATGGACAAAAGTTCAGGATGAAGCTATTCTTGGTCCAAACATGGTATAGATCAAGACAGAGAAGGTGTGACTTTCCCATGAGGAGATAAATATATCACATGACTAGAAGAAGTCTTGTTCCAATCATTGGACAAGGCCTTTGGTGTTTGAGGATGGGGACCACGTATTCTTGAATGTTTTCCCTCTTTGGGGGTAGCGAAGGATTTTTAGAGGGAGTAAGCTTTCTCCTTGGATCATTAGATCCATTGAGGTGTTGGGATGGGTTGTAAAGGTGGAATATCATATGGTGATGTCACCATTAGGGAGGATCCACAATGTTTTTCAGGACTCCCAGCTTCAACAGTATCTTCACGATGATTTCCCTGTTATTTATTGGGGATAGTTGGACATCGAGGATGACACACTATTCATGGAGAGACTAGTGGAGATCCAGTATCATTGGGATAAGGTGTTTTGTGTATGGACCACTCCCTTTGTTCATGTGTTTTAGATGCATGGTGGTCTGGATGAGATTAAATGGGAGCAAGAGACGCAGATGTGTGCCCAGTACCCAGGTTTTTTTGTGTGTTTTTCTTATCTGTATTCCTTGGTGAAGTAATTCTTGAACCTTGTTTTCTAGAAGATTAGCCATTTCATTGTTATGTGACATGTGATACGGTCATGCCATATGAGAATATAAGCACATGATCCCTAATCAATAAGTATTAATGTAGATTTGATTAAACCCGTATGGACGAGTCAGTGTCACCTGATGAAAATAATATCTTGACATGGTTGAAGGAGATACTTGGTTAAAATGATTCAAAGGTGTGACATTTGATTCTTTTGTGGTGTCTCTTGTGGTTATTTGGGTTGTAATATGTAGTTGGAGGTGTTCTTAAATGTTTAGGTATCACTCTAGAATCAGAAGGTTCTTCTTTCTTGAGATTTATCTTATGTGGTGTTTTTTCAAACACCGATTTCCCCACGATTTATTTGTGAATTATTGTTGGTGAGAATAATTTGATATGTATCTGATCTGATGGAATGGAACTCTATTGTCCATTACATTATAAAAATTCAATTTTGGGGTGATCTAGGAGGCAATAGTGGCTCATTTTATGAGTTTTCTAGTTTTCTAGTTTCTCTTTTAGTGTTAGTGACTCAGGGTGTCAGTGTTAGTGTATCAGGGAATCAGTGTTGGTGAGACATGGTGTCGGTAAAGGTGACTCAGGTCTTTAGTGTTGGTGTGTTAGGGAATTAGTGATGGTGAGTAGGGGTGTCGGTGTCAATGACACAAGGCGTCGGTGTTGGTGACTCGGGTGTCGGTGTCGGTGAGTCATGGTGTCGATGAGTCAGTCATCGGTAGGTCACCTCGATGAGTCAACATAGGTTCCTCAATGTCAGTGACTCCCTGTCGATGTTGGTGGCTCAAATTCAGTGACTTGTTTTCAATTTTGGTGACTCACCCATCTATGACTTGCTGTCGGTGTCACTGACTTACCCTTCGATGACTCATTCCATGATTTTTCTAGTTTTCTAATTTCACCCATATTATGTTTTATTTGATATAAATCAAGATCAAATCAGGTTTTTGTAGTTTATTAAGTAATTTCATAGGATAATAATTATATAATTAATATCTTAATTCTCAAGGGATTTTGAGATATTCATTCCATGTAATCTTGACCATGATTCCACATTAATGGCTTTGGAAACTGTTTCTCATTCTGTTGATATTTGATCTAGCCCAACTAAACCAAGATATTCATTTCCCTGTGTGTTTCTATTTTCCATTAACACTTATAGATCCTTTACTCCCCATGGGGTGTTATGTTGTATTATAACCATCGATCGAGCTTACCTTATAATTTTCCTTGGATTTTCCCAACTACTCATGTAAGGAGGATTTTTGATCACCTGTTGTTACATGTAGGGATTTCAATAGCCTATCTTCTAATTGTGTAACATGTGGGGTGGGAATAATAATTTTATTCTATGAAAACTAGATATTACAACTTTTTACAAAGATTAATGTTAATATGAACATGATATGGGCAGGGAGTTGATTGATGTTGATCACCTATTTTGTTTTGTTATCTTTGTTTATGAGGTGATCTATTATGGAAGTTTGGATTCTAAAAATTATTGTTGGTTGTGGTTATTTCCTACACATTGGTGATTATTTATAACAGTTGTTATTTCCTAGTGAATAATTACTATAGATATCAATCTGATTAATCAAGTATACCTGATTAAATGATACGGATTCCCCAAGATGAAAACCCATGTGTGATCACAATAATTACCCAAGTAGAATTTAAAGAACAATGTTGGACAAATATGAATTCCACCTGTTGTATAGGTGTGGCCATGCACTATATACATTTTCCATTGAGTCATTGTGTGGTTTTTGGTAGTTTGGTTCTATAACTATGGTGTGACTGTGTGTAAGGGGAGGTACGAGCAGTGTGATTGTATCCTAGTTTGAAAGATTCATTGATTGTGGATTTGACATACTTGTTATGCGTTGGGACTGAATGTGGGTAGTGGTTGGGTAGTGAGGCTATAATATTCGGTTTTGACATGACTCCATGTTTATGGGTGTCATGTTGTTGTGTAGAAAGTCTGTTGAGTTTTTTTCGTGAGGGCATGACTTAAGCAGGATAACAATAAAGAAAGATGTTGGATGTTTCTTGCTTTTTTTATATGGAAGTATTTAGTGGATTTTACCATTCTATAAATGTTTTCAGATGTTTTTATTTTTATCTACCTTGGTGGTGATGAAATAAATAAATTAATTATAAATGCAGAATTATAATTGGTTATATGAATTGGTCCAAGGTATAATTTGACTTATGAAAGTCACCATTGTTCGTGGTGACATGTTCATTTAGATGTGGAAGCAAGGTATGTTTTGTTTGGGCTGGTAGTTGTTTTGAAAACCTATAAGTTGGGAAGATTGGTTGGTACATATATATACATGTACATTGTTCTGTTTTATATACACACCCCAACTGTGTTGAGAACTATGTGACGAACACCCCCATTGCTATGGGGGAGGGTGTCTTTCACTTCATCCTGATGGGTGGATGGTTGGATTGTTATTGGATCTTCTATTCCCCATTTTCTAGTCATTTATAGATAAATATACTTCAAGGATGTAATTTCGTGAGGTTTGTTAATATATATTTTTACTGGTTTTGTGAGAGGTGGTTTGTTTCCAAGGAGTCATTGGAATTATATATAGGTGTTTTTCGGTTGGATTACGATGTGATAGTGGCCCAGGTTTCTATGAGTAGAAATGTTGTGTGGTATTTGGCGTAGGTTTCTGGGGGATGGTTGAAATAATGGGGCTTTTGGAAGAGGTAGATGTGTCAGGATGTTCCAGGTAACCAGTATGAAGTGGTGTGGGGTACCCAAATATTGATGTGCCTATTATATTACATTCCATGATTTGCATTACATGGTCACTGTTCAGTAGTGATGTATGGTTTTTGGTATTCCTTGATAGGTTATGTTATATTATATTGTTTTCTCAGAGGGGAATTAGTATTCTTCTCCCAATTGTGCACGAGTGACTTTGGTTTTTTCTACTGAGAAAACATAAATGCTCACCCTACGTATATAAACTATTTTAGGTTTCTTGGGATATTACGTAGACTGTGTTGAACCCTACTATATCAAATTTTGTTGACGGTTTTCTGTGTCACTGCTTTGTTTTATTTTAATGTTACTTACAGTATAATTTCATTGTATTTAAAGAGGTTTTACTTTAAACATGCCTATGGGATGGATTTTGTTTTCATTATTTGTATTATATATATATATATATATATATTGGAGGTGTTCAGGTTGATAGATATTACCTCATGATCTTGGATACTATAAAAAGGGTAATGCATCCCTTTTTCGTGATATTATATACCCTCAGTGTTGGTCACCACCCAAGGGACCTTCAAAGGTGAGACTTGGGGGTAATTATTTCTCCTTAATCTTGAGGATGGAAGGCCTCAACATCTTGATATCCCTTCCATCGTATTGAAGAATGTGGTCCGTGACAGTATTAGACATTAATAGATCCCCTCGAGGGATATGTGGTTGTTTATTTTAAATTTTTATATATGGTCTTAGAGATACTGCATATTTACAAATGAGGATAAATTGACATAAAATAATTTTTTAATTGCATTAAAATATAAATAAATTTCCTCTAATGGGAAATGGTTCTTTGTTTTGGGAAATTTAGGGATGTGTCTTGCATGCAGAATTAGGGGTTTGGGGGCAATCTACCTCCTTACACCCATTAACCAATCACACTACTGTTGCAGGTACCCCAGGTTCATGATCACCGACTTAGGCTAAAGAAGGTAAATTGGATGTGTCTATAAGTAGATCCCAATCCATTGTATTTATAAATTAAATTTTTCTTCAATTTATTTAAATAGTCCCAAACTCATTTTATATTGAATGAATGGATTGGAATAGACACTATGGGCCATTCCATACTAAGATTGTATCTCACGCCTTACTTGGGCCTCCATTAGTAACATAGTATACTATTTGGTTGTAGGCATTTAAAAAGGGATGAAGTATGCTTTTAATTTATAATTGATAGTTTTAGGGTGGAGTTTGGGAGCATAGGACAGAGCCTTGGCTTGAGATTCTAATCGTAGAATTCTTCTTCCTTTTCATATTTTTTTATAATGTGGAATATCCATGTATTTAGTTTAACATTTAATATTCATTTTTAGTTACATCATCATGATCATCTTCATGTTTTGTATATTAAATATTTATCTTTCTGCAGTCATTTCTTGATCTTTTAAACATATGTATTTTGTTTCTACTACTATATACTAGTTATTACTAATTTTTTGTTACTTGTTCTATTAATATACTATTTTTCTCCACTCTGATAAATAAGTACATAGTCTCCATATGGACACGCCCAATGCCCTCACTTCAAGTCTATATACTCAATCATTCAGGAAGGAATTCTTGAGGTCTTGTGGCCACCGTATTGGGGTTCCTTAAATTGGAATCTGGTGAAGGATGCTATATATGTTAAGAATTATGGGTTAACAATTCTATGGATATAACATGTTGTGGATCTCCTTTGGTTGTTGTAAAAAAATTAAGGATAATAATGAATCAGATCATTTTTTATGTATATTTTTTCATTCAAAATTTCATAGGTTATATTGTTTTTTCAGGTTCATTAAATTTTTTGGCTTCTGTTATGATTTCTCATTAATTTTAATAATGGTGTTTTTTGGTGAATTTTTGGAACTGTTTATATAAATTTCTCTATAGAGGTTTTCAAGAATTTTGTTTCTACTATGTAGATTCTCTCCATTATTCTTAACATTACAAATGAGTGAGACAAAAAGAAGAGAAACATGAAGCTTATATTTTTTAATTTATTCCCAAGTAAATGATTTACCAAAACATAAAATTTATTCTATGATTAATTCAGAGGAAACTATAATGTAGGAACTAAATTCCATAAATCATTTATATATTATATTTTATAGGGATTTAAAAAATATACTAATTTTCATGTTTGATTGAGAGTTAAAACTATTATAATTGCATGCATGAAATTATTATGGTCTATATTTGGGGGATATAAAATATTTTAATGTGGGTGATTGTTTTATGGTAATTTTTAGTATTGTGTTTGAGTTTTAAAAATGTAAGACTATATTTAGGGGATGATGATAGGGATTCCTAGCTTGATTTCATTATGTGATGAAAATGGAAATGATTTTCTATATTGTTGTTTTTTATGGTGGATGGTAGAAAAATATGTTTATTATATGTAGGAGTGGTCATGGAAGATGATGGAAATAAATTTATACCACATGGTGTTTATGGTGTAAAATGGAAATATTTATTTATAGATTTGTGGTTTCAGGATTTTTGGAATGCTGATGAGCGTAAATAAGACTAATTTTATGTGAATTGCGATAAAATATTTTTAATCAATGAATTTTACAAAATTATATACATTCTAACATGATGAAATGACATATCATTATAAAAGCTATAATAATAAATATTTTATAATAAATAGAATGAGGATAATATCATTATTTACATAAAGAACTTCTTAGAAAAAATAATGTATTTTATGGCTTGGGTGATGCATTCTTGCAGTGTTTTATCAGAGGATCCATGATTGGATATTTATGTTTATGCTTTTAACAACTTTTGTTGTTCCAATATATATATTTCACGAATTTTTATTTATGTTATATCATGATAAAAAATTCAATTATAGTAATTCATTTCATGGAACTAATGGTTTATGTTCTTATTTTCATAGGTTTAACTATTCAATTTCTATCATATTTTATAATAATTTACTTCTTACTATTATTGTAATATTATTGATGAAATACTTCTATGGAAAATTGTAAGAATTGGGACCTACTTATACATGAGTGGTGAGGATCATCTTCTTATATACATGAGTGTATATAATATATTAATCTAAATATGGTGATGAAAAATTTCATGGATCTAATTTGAGACTACTACAGGAGATTATTTTTATTATGACAATAAAATGACCGTGTTGGTGAACTACTTGGATGAACACCATTTATAGAGTGAATTGTGAATGTGAAAAAGTATTTCTGAGATAAATAGATTACATATGATATTTCATTCAGCTTTATGCATTATCTCTTGGATTTGGAACATTTTTATAACATGTTTCTTGGAGATTCATGATTTTTCTTTGAGTTTGACCATGTTTCTGAATAATTTTTGAACATATTTAATAAAATAATTCTTTAATTTATTTCTATTTGATACAATATATAATTAATAATGTTAAAATATTATATAATAAAATATTAATAAATATATTATATAATCACTGATTAATGAATATAATATAAATTATTATAATCATATATGGGGATACACACATAATATTTAATTTAATTAATAAATTATTTTTTTGTTAATGTGACTTCTTATATTAATAAATAAAATAATATTTTTAATAATATTAATAATTTAACAATATATTTAGGTAATAATTTGAAAAATATATAAATCTACCATATCAATATTAGGTTAAAATTTTTTACCAAAAAATATATTATCTTTTGGTATAATAACAATTTAAACACAATTATTTTATGAATCAAAATATCATGTAGATTCATATTTTTACTAGAAATTTAGTGAAAGGGATATATCTCTTGGAAAAAACATTACCAAAAGAAAATGTAAATTTTAAAATTGATTTTATAATTTTTGGAAAACTTGATTATTTTGTAGTGTTTCATTCCCAACATCACCTGATTGCTCATGTCCCATGAATCCAATTCCATGGTCTAATATATATAAATCTCATGAACAATATAAGAACTCATCAGTATATAATGGAATTTATTCTCACTAGAATTATTCATAATAGAACACCCCTTCAAGTTGCACTCATTATGACTAATCTAAATCAGGCCTTCATATACTGCAGGCACCTACTAGAGGATCACATTCCCATTCAGACACATACACATGAATAGATGTACAGATAGACACATATATAATTATGTGTGTGTTTGTAATGACATCTACCAATAATGAAATATGTCCAGAACAACATTGTCTATAAATCCATTTATGTAGAATGCCACAAATAATCTATATCAGATAACACCAAATATGTTTTTATTGAAACATTAAATAATCTAATCTATTTTACCTTTATAAACATGAATAATAATAACCTAGTTGTGTTTCATCATTAATTAATTATATTACTTTTATAACCTACTATGGTTACTATAACTCCATTACCTGATGGATATTTTATCCATAATCATTATGAAGTATCTCACTATGAAACCATATGACCTATCATAAAATAATAATTTTTTATCAGTAATAAAAACACAATATCCCGTGTATATTGGTAAATAACATATAATCTCAAGATAACACATTAAAAAAATGAATCTTATATAATCAGTTAAACCAATTATATAGAATCACGTCAATGTAATTTGAATCATATATAACAAATATGATGTAATAACACAACCATTTTCCAACAAACCTAGACGAAAAACCCATAAATCACAAACGTATAATGTCATTATTTTTATTCTAGTTTAAATCATACATCCATAAAACTAAAAACCAAGATGATAAACAACATACACACAGTAACCTAAAATTAATATTATAAAATTCATTCATCATGTAATAATTTGATATCCACCACAAGATCTGACACATTCTTATACAACTTCTCAAACATCTCCCAAACTATCAATACAAAAAATTCTAATACACTAAGTGATATCAGCAACATAAGCTCAGATAGAGCATAATAAATTCCTAACCTATGTTATGTCCACTAAATCTTTCCGAGACATGACATGTAGTCATTGGGACCTCAAGAACTCCACCACATACTCTAGAGGCAACTAACTAGTAGCTGTGGTCTTACGTAGTGTTCTTTAGAGAGTATACCCTAAAAATAGAGTGTACACTATTATCATAAAATGAAACAAATTTCATCATTAATAGAATTTACTGAAACTATTTTGATAAATTATAATAATTTGTTATAATAATTTTCATGTAGAATCAATCATCCATACAAACTTATAGTCATGCCAATATAAGAAAATGTTGATCTCCCACCCCAAAAATCATACATATAATATAAATAAATTAAAAAAGACACTAACGATCATATTTCAACCTTGAGCCTCACATAATCTAGTTCTCTAATTTAATCCATGTTATCCCACTAGATCGTGAAACAAAAAAACACTGCCCAAACATAATATGACATTTGTGTGATCTGTTCATTTATCGAATTTCCATGGATTCCCAAGTAGGATGTGAGTACAAAACATTTGGTCACCCCATCTCAAATATATAAAAAAATTAGTTAATAAAATGTACACATGTGATATTTCATAAAGAAATATGATGGAAATTAGAAAAAAATAAATAAATATCCACCATATATCCTAAGGTCCGTTCATTGAACCCATATTAATCCTAGATTTATTTTTAAATTTTAAGAGTGTCTCTAAGAATGTCACATAATTTTCCATATAAATATGTGCACCTAGATCATGGTTGTAGCTTCCCTTCCTAAGGAAACCACCTCATGAAACACATGGGAGTTCCATCCCAGTAATCCTTCAACTGAATCCAACGATGTGAATATTCCCCACCAATAATATTATCATCTAGATCAAGGGAATAACCTTCAAAAATTATTCATATAGAGACAATGGAGTGAATCTACCCTCTATGGGTAGATCCATCCAGATCTTGGGCGTACCCTATCAGTAAAAAATACAGATGGATTAAGGTCATATATTTCCTAAAAATACATCACCTGGAGAATGGTGCAGCTCCATCCTTTTGGGAAATTAGAATTAAAATATTTGGAATATCCTACCATAAATAACTACATCTTGAAATTATGGGATACCCAATAAAGAATATGTATTATATAACTATTGGTGTTCCCCTCCCCAATTATGAATGTTTCATCTAGAGAAAAGTCATAACATTATGATAATATCAATTTTCATATTCTCTGCATACTATACTATTGGGAACTCATTTATGGGATCCAATGTTTTTTCATTTCATTTAAAAACATTACCACATCCAAATAATGGGGTGTTTCTCTCCCCTAAAAGACGTAATTTCATTTCTGTCCAAGGGTGTGATCCCCAACCAAGTATCACATGATCTATATCCAAGGATATCGATGAAATTATTCTAAATCAGGTCTCACTGGACTGTGTATCCCTACATAATGATGAAATGATAATTTCTAATGTATTTAAAATCATGTCTTAGTGGACTATGTATTTCACTATATGGTCCAATAAGAATGTTTACAGCATCCCAAACCATGTCTTAGTTGAATTTGAATTCCATCGTACAGATCCACTTAGATTGTCTCAGAGATATTAAGCTATATAAAAATATATATCACTCTGTAGTGCATACTACCCCAATCATCCTGTAATATACATCTTTATGGGATTTCTGTCTACCTGATATCTCTCTATAATAGAGTTCGACTTCTCAAGTGATTGAACGTTAACCATCGCTACCATATTGGGATCAATCTACTAATTTTGGTTCTGCAGAGCCATCTACAATCATCACAACACATTTCTCAATAACGTACCCTCCTAGTGGTCACATCTCAATAGGCCACCCACTCTGATCCCATGGAACTCATTATAGAAAAGATACACACATGGTCTCTAATAACCCATTTTGATCACTTAGTTCATCACGTGTCAATTTGAAGGAATAACATCCCTTTATATCCTCATTATCTCCTCCTAAACACTATTTAATCACATGGTATGTATAATTTAAATTGAACTCAATATATGGAATAAGTCTCCTCATACATTCTAGGGAATCTAAAGTTAATCAAATCGGCCAATAAAACAATAATCCACATGGGTAACATTAACCTGGTTCATAATAATAATGGGGTCAAATGCACCATGATTTTATCAACTATCCAGAGGTATAAAAGAAATATCAAGGTACCCATTTTTTCAATCCATTTTCTATTAAACTCAACCCATCAATAACCTTAAATGACCCTGAACCATGTATCCTACTGTCAGTGGTTAATTAAATTCATTTAAATAATACATATTTAATTTCATCTAGAAGGACTAAATAGATTAATATTTTCTGAAAATTAGATACATATATGATTCATACATTATCATTGACAATATAAAATACAACACAGTAATTCCAGCAAGAAAAAAAACAATATCCTTGATTTTCCCTATTAGTTTTTTTAATATACATTTTGGAATCCTAGGATAAATTTATAAATATGAAAGGGGTGAGCTCAAATGATCCATACGGGTATTATTATAGTGAATTAAATAAGAAATATACAATAAAAAATAATAAGTCATGGTGGATAACTGAAAAAAATTCCATTTAAACTTTTTATTGAGAACAATATGGAAAGAATAAATTATGATCAAATGATTCCATATAAACAATCATAACAGAATGAAACATAACCATGGATATTTTAAAAAACTAGTAATCAAATGAAATACTAATAACTAATCTCCTAATAAAGGAATTAATAATTCCAGTAAACATAAACATACCCTCAAGGATTCAGTACAGACACCATATATAAATGGTTAAGAAAGCATCGAATAACCAAACTAGTTTTTCTCATGACACCTTCTGATGAATCAAAAGGTTATAATAGTCCTCAACCATCACATAGTATTTCTAATGCATTAATCATATTAATATTTTGAACCATAATATGAATAATGTTTTTAGGAAATTTTATATGAAATTTAATAATTTACGCAATCAAGAAAAGTATTCATAAACCATCTGGAGTAATATAGATAATGGTATCGAAATATTAGATCTACTATTAAACTAATTATAATACCTTTCATAAAATATATAAAATTCTATCATTATAGAACAAAATAAATGAAACAAATGATTCAAAATAGTGTGTTTATATAAATACCTTATCAATACTATTGAAAATTTCACGAGTAAAATTTCCTTTTTCACATTGATATTACTTATTCATAAATAGATTAAAAGTTATAAAATAATTTGTTTCCAAAAAATTTTAATATTGTAAGGGATGAATCACTAAATTATGTATTTATGAATATGGGAAAATCCACTAATTTCATATAATTTAAAAACAATCCTTTAAATTTTGAAAAAGAAACATTATAAATAGTATTTTTAAAAGAATGTCTCTTATAAATATAATAACATTGATGTGATTATTTATTAAATGAATCGATTATTTATATAATATATAATTCAAGAAAATGGGAAATAAAATATAATATATTAATAACAAATTTCATATATAATAATTACACAGAATTATCAATGGAGTATAATTTTAAGAAAGAAAATGTATAATGGGTTCAAAATTCCTTTTCCTTGGGTTTTAATTCTTAAAAATGTGATCAAATATCATGTATAATGGTTTTAAAATGTTATTAATTTAAATAAAATCCTTATTCATAATTTTAATATCATATGTCTTTTTATAATATCTTAATAGCATTTAATGAATAATATTTCATTATTTCCCTTGTTATGGATGTAAATTTCATTGCTTTCTTTTGCATGGATTGTCATGAATTTCAAGGGAAGTTTTCATAAGATATATGTTAATCATATAAAACCATATATTAATGTTAAAAATATGATATTTAATAATTTTATATAGGTTTATCACCATTATATATTAAAAAATATGGAGAATCAAGTGCATCACGTCGTGGGGATTTTTCTATATGTACTCACACACAATGGTTCATTTTTAACAGAATAGATAAGAGGATGAATATTGATGTTACAAAATAAAAATAAAATTTATTTATATAGATGATATATGATTTATTAATTTAGTTTGGAAATAACAAATTATGAATAATTATAAGAACAAATAAATTTGAAAGAATTGGTAAGGATGATTGCCTCCTCTTCGGTAGGTTTCCTTAAGATCCCTTATTAATGGATCAAGGGATCATCTTTGGAAGGCCAAGACCACCAGTATATATATTAGTATTTTGGTTGGTGGAATAGGAATTGTTTGTTTGAGATAGAAGTATTATGGTGATTTCACTAATTGAGGGAAGATGATTCCTTTTAAAGTAGAGAAGAGGGGCACTTTAGGAAATTATAAAAATATTGAAATATAAAATGGATATTCTAGAGAAATATATATCTAAATTGACTAAAAATGAATAAAGCATAACATTTATGACAATATATTTTTCCATTTTGTTTATTTAATTTTTCAATGATTGTAAAATAATTTAACTTTATATTAATTCCATAAAATATCATTATTTGGAATTTTCACATTGTTCATTAGATTGATATAAAAACATATTGAGACTAAAAGTATAATAAGAAAAACTAAATCAAAGTACCCAAAAATTTAAATGGTCATATATAAGATTTTTGTATTACACTAATTATATAATATTATATTTATTTTTGAATTTTTATTAGCATTTATTTTATTTTTAAATTATTTTTAAAAATATTATATGATTTTTCGACATACTCTTAGGGTAAAATTTTCATCCAAAAAAATATAATTTTTTTTCATGGTTTGGATAATTCATATAAAATTAATGAGAATTTTTATGGACTGAAATTTATTTTGTAGGAGAATTTATTAAATTTATAATATTTATTAAAATTAAGAGTATGACATGTTTTACTTTTCATAAACTAAGATACGATATGGGACATAATGTCAACCAAGATTCTCCAAAATGATTTATATTCGAAAAGTGGATAACAGAGGTTGAAAAATACTCAACCACTAATATATAGTCTCAATTTTATGGTCATTAATGGTCATTATTATTTTTATTGTATTCATTTTATTTATTTTTCTTCTTCACACAACTGTACTATGTCAATGTTTTGTATGAATAAAATGTAATTATTTCATATGTAGAAGTTAAAAATAAATTAATATCATAAAAATAAATTAATTATTCGTAATATAATCAATTAAATTCATTAACTATGTTTATTTACACATCTCCAAGTTTATATGAATTATTTAATATGTAAATTTCTATTTTCTTGCCATGCGTACACATTGCATACAGATTTGGTTACAATATTGTTATATTCATAAAAGAATTCAAAATATTAGTCCAAATAAACATTCATACATGATATTTAATACAATTTTTTTAAAAATACCTCTAACATGTCAATTAAAATTAATTATGTTATAATATTTACAATTTAAAATGCTACGCGGTCACTGTGTATGCACTAAGAATGTATTTTATTTTTATAATAAAGTAATCTATAGTGTATATGTTATGAATTATTTTTGTATGATATTTTTTATATTATAATTCTTTAATATTTAAATGATAAATTTTTAAATCATAGTTTTTCTTTGATGATATCATAAGAGACACTATATTTCATAAAAAATCACATTTTGTACTATTCCTAAACATATTGAATATTTTAGATAATTTATAACATTTCACCATAGACTAATCATGACATGATGAATTGAAAAATGGAATTAATTTTTATAAATAATTTTTATAATTTATTATGAAAGTGTTTATATTTACTACACCATAGAAAAAAATAAAAATCACTTTTTGAAGGAATCATATATTTGAAGATAAAAAATTTACTAAAAAAATATTTTCCTATTTCATAAGAATAAATAAATAAAATTGTATTGAATATTAACTTTATCAATATTTTTAAATATATTCATTCCCATTCAAACCATAAAATTCCATGGTAATCTTATAGAGATCATGTTAATATATTCATTATTTATTTTATTTCTTTATATTAAACTCAGAGTTTCAGGCACTGTAAGATATCTTAGAGATTAAATTTATTTAAAAATACATATATCATAAAATTATCAGGGTATTAAATTATTTCAATATCACAAAATTTCTTCCTAAAAATTTCAATAATGTCACCTCAGATATTTATTTTGTACATCTTCATCATAATTTCACAAGGTTCGCATATTTCCTCTTCTATTTTATGAATTATCCAATGTACCTTTACTAACGGAGTCGTAATATTACTCAAAAATTCTTCTATAGTGTCCGTAATATGTATAGGATCTTCACATTAAGATAAATAATTTTTTAATTCGATTTATTCATAAGTGGGAACATGCATGTGGCCTAAAATGTACTTCTTTTATAGATTTATATGGAACACATCATATGCATTATAATGGATTGGTTGAATTTCAAAATGATATGAAAATGATCAAAATGTTTCCTAGATTTCAAATGGATCGATATACCTCGGACTCTATTTTCCTTAAAATAGTTTATAACACCCTTCCATGGAGGTACCTTCAGTTAAACTTGATCTCCCACTTGAGGATCCAAATATTTCATATTGTTCTCGACATACATCCTTTTCCTACTATGATATGGTTTCATATGAGTTCGAAAATACTAAAACATTGCCATTTTTTCATTATGAAGTTATGGTCCTACAAGATTAATTTCACTAAACTATTTTTTCCGATATCTCTCTCCTTATAAAGCATCAGAAGTAACAATTTGAATACTTCAATGTAATCTATAATTAATGTAAATTTTTTCAAAAAATATTTATTCACCCTTAATACCATAAAAATAATAGTGATAATGATCTCAACATGTGTCTCCTATAGTTGGGTTAGTAATCTCCAATTTCAATTCAGTTTAAGGGTGATATGAGGTGATGGAAAGATGTTTGGTATCAAGATCCTTCTAAAACAATTTAGTTATTTTTATGAAAAGAATGGATCACAATCATAAAAAATTGAATGTGTTTCATATTGAGGTAACAAAACATCATTAATATATAGTATCAAAAGTTACTCTAGTGGATGTATTACCTTATAGTGAGTAACTGTATAGATTCATTTGTAATCTAGGGATGATTTTCATAGTAATGTCATCCCTAATCCATGTAGAAATAGGTATAGGGATAATGATTTCTCTAGAATATTCTTATTCAGCCTTCACCTATTGAAAACAAAAAAAAATCATGACACATAATCAACAATTTATCACTTCATGCAATTTGAAAAAATGTTACGTCATATATTGATACTTATTTGGGCTACCAAGGTGTACTGAGAAATTTGATCATTTAGCATTATCCGCTAATTCCCCTTTTAACATAGGTATAGAGGGAACACAAATCCTTTTTCCAAAATAAGTGTATATATTTATGACTCAGATGATATCTTCTAACATATACAAATAATGAATTCCATATCTTCATCAAGAATCCAATATTCCTTCTCTTTAACATATTTTGTTTTATTATATCGTGATAGCTATCACATTCCAAGGATTATATTAATTCCATCCATAGTTATGAAAATAAAATCACATAACTGTTCATGCTTATGTTTGTAAATATGAAATACATGAAACATATTTTTTTCAATGATGATTCTATTATAAGAATTTACTAACTAATCCCCTTTTATGTAAATGTGAAATGTATAATTATTTTGAAAAAATATATAGATATAAAATAATGAGATGATCCAGAATCGAAAAAATAATTAGAAAACTTGAGGATATGATTAAATTACCTATTAGATCATAATTAAGAACCTCAACCATAACTGTAATAACTACATAATATTATCATTTCTCTATATACCTTTTTTGGGGAATGATTCTTTGAAACATAGGATAATCATTTCCATAGGGTATGATATTCATACAAATCAACATTTTTAGATTATCAAATTCTTTCATTCCCTTGGAATCATGGGACTGGTAGATTTTTTCAACACACTTGATACAAACTCTTTCTCCCAATAAGCATGATCCATGATTTTTATTTTTACATTTGTTGAAAATTAGAAATTACATCCTTTCCTTCATCCCATTTTTATATTTCTTCTTTTGATGTATTCATCAAGCCCCTTCATAAATTAATTTAATTTGAATCTAAATGACATGTATAATACTTTATAATTATTTATATAATATTATATGACATACTAAACAATGATATATTTTGGGAGACTAGCGTGCATCGAATAGACGACATAATACCATTGATGAAATGATCAATCATACATTTTGGCTTATATATGATGTTTGTGGTTGGAAATTATAGCATTTTTCATTGGATTAATATTTAGAAACATTTTCATCCTCATTTCCCCCAAACACAATAATTATCCTTCTATATATCTTAATTTTCGGGACAAAAATACTTTCCCCGGAAATGTTAATAAAAAACCATCCATTATATTTTTTGAAATCTCTTCCATCTTAGTGTTTTAAATCAATAAAAACAATTGAACAACATATTTAGAGAGACAATAAACTATAGTGAAATACTTCTTCTACTAATTCCATACCAAAGAGATAAATATCTTTCTAAGGAATACATACTTTTCTTAGCTATAAATAGATTTAAAGTATAATTTTTATTTCTCTATCATGAATCAATTTTACATTTTTACACTAAAATATGGAACATGTTTCTCTATATGAGTGTGGTTATTCCTCATAACCTAAGTCAACATTCAATTTATAGTTATATGTTTTTATCTCTAATTTAACCTCTAGATCCGACATCATCATCTTTCAATGAAGGTAAACCACTAGATGAATTGTGATCATTATCAAAAATTATATTCCTTTTACTAGGATCCATTTCTAATGAATGTTATATATGATATTAGATCATTAATCCTATTTTATAATAAAAAAACTACTATAAATTATTTTTTTAATAAATAATATTATATTTATTTGTTTGGTTACTTTTGGAATATTCATAAAGTGGGTAATATGGTCACATTTTCATAATCTTTGTTTTTATAAATACCATTTCTAGTGCTTCTCCATACCATGATCGGATACAAACTATAAATACCCCAAACATAGTATCCTACAATCATTCATTAGTTTATTTCAATATGATAATATAAAATAAATTACTTCACAAAGTATTGAATGTCATAGTTATTTTGGAAACTATATCCCAACATGATTCATACATTTCAATTGAAAATATAAATTACAATACATTAATTACATTGAGAACAGCATTATTATCCAATTTTACCCCCTCATGTCAATCATAATATATATCACAGAATGCTCAGGAAAAATAAAATATAAGAAATTGATTTTCTCAGATTATAACTAAGGTTAAACATAGACTAGAAGTTATCATGAATAAATAATCATAAACATTAAGGCATGGTGGATATCTAAAGCACATTCCATTTTTTTGAAAAAATAAGATGATATATTAATCACGGAGATCAGTAGTAACAACTCCACACTACCCTGATAGAAAATAATCAATCCAATGATGATTTGTTCCAGAATGGTAAAAAGAAGCCAGCTGATGGGATACTTTATTTCCTTCCCCTTGGATGAAAGTGAAGGACCAGGTTCTGAAGCATTGATTGAGAGACCATATTTTTCTGATGAGGAAGAAAAAATATTGGAGGCCACCATTATTAAATGTGAAATCATTGATAATGAGTAGTAAATACAATTCAATGTTAATATCATCTGATCCAATGAATTTTTCAAAAGTCAGCCCGATAATGAAAGTGAAGGCTTCAGCAACAGCAGGTTCCCAGAGGGTGTGGTTTGATTCATGTTTGGAAGAAATGATTTAGACATGGTGTTCTCAGGATGGATGTACAATTTCTAAAAATCCATCCTTAGAGATATATGCATCAACATTAATCATAAGGATCCCTTCTGGGGGAGTGAATAACCATGAGAGAGTTGTGTGAGTGCCAAAGAGCACATGCTAATCAGGGGCCCGATTCCACCCCCCCCCCCCCCCGAATCCATGAGGTAGCTATTTAAATCCAGATCCCAGATGGATTTGATGTTTTATTATATATTATTTCATTTCCTCAAACCTACATGATCCAAACCATGATGAAAAAGGGGAAACATTATCAGAAGTGAATGAAGAAGACCACAACATCATCAGTTTTAGAAGGTCTGGTACCATATTAAATATACGATCCGTAATTAAGAACCATGATATCCATATCTCCTCTAACCTAGGGGAACTAGATGATTGAAATAAGAGGATATTCTATAACACCTGGGAAAAGGGTACATCATTTGTCATTCATAACATGACAGAAATTGAGGAAGTACATGGTTGGAAGGATATAGTGAAAACCATCCACCAGAAATATTATATTTTAGGGGGGACATTTAGATTCCATAGATATTTCTAATGCCAATCCCTTTCCTCGCACTAAGAATAAAGAGAGAAAATATATAATTGTTGAGTAAATAAGGATTCCTTATGAATTTTCCATTCCACTATGTCTTTAAAATCACAAACACTCTATCTTATGGAAAATTATAGTTTCCTTAAGAATTATCTTAATAAAGAAAATTTCCCATCCCCAAGGAAATGTTATCCTTACCAATGTTTTCATTGTTAATTTTATAGTTTCTATAAATCTAAATCGTCTTATCCATAATGATAGAATTCAGTTTCACATCTAAAATCTCAAAGTACTATAATATCTTGGTTATAGAGTATTCTGTTTTCAGATTCCAAATTCTATGAAATTCAGAATCCAAATTCTTAGAAATTCATACTCGTAATTCACTAAAATATGGATCCTGAATTCTCTAAAATTAAAACTCCAAATTCCTTAAAATTTAGACTTTGAATTCCATATAATTTAGACTCCAAATTCCTCAAAATTCAGACTATGGATTCCTCATAATTTAGACTCTGAATTCCTCAGAAATCCGTCACCGAATTCCTCAGAATTCAGACTCCAAATTACTTAGAATTTTGACTCCAAAGTATTTAGAATTCAAACAGACAATTCATTGGGATTTTGAATATGAAATACATAGAATTTAGGTTCGGAATTCATTGGAAAACAGAATCTGAATACCAATGATTTATAGGCTCCAAATTATTATTTGGTTAGTCTCTGATCGTTTTTCTTCAGACTCTGAAAAATAGATTCAGTTATGTAACCATATTTTTCTTACACTATTTATATTTATGAAATGATGTCATACAATATGTTTCTAACTAACCATTTTTTGAGGGACACGTGTATAGGTCCCTCCAATATTAATGAAAATTTTGACTATTGGAGGATGGAGCCGACTATTGGAGATGTTCCAATAAATATGAGATATTTTGAACGAGCTCAATAATTTTTGATGACTCTAGAGATTTCATGATGCTGAAGTGATTTCTAGAGAGAGAGAATCTCATTCCTTGTGTGTTCTGAACATCTTGTTCAACTTGTGTCATGTGACTTAGATTTTTGTTGTGTACAATTTTGGATTTCTGGGGATATGAAGATAGAGGTGCCAAATTCCTTAAACATTGAGGACTTCCGTGGATAGAAAGACAGAGGTTCCGACAACATTAATGTTTGGGGGTTTGCAGGGATAGAAAGACAGGTTCTGATATTCCTATCGAGGGACTACCCTACTATGGCTAAGACATAATTTCTTGAAAGTATAAATCAAGAGACATTTCTCCATGGTGGTTGGATGCCCTTCTCTATGGGTTAAAGGACTTCATACTTATTAATTGTTTTCATTCAAGTTTATTTTTGATGTATTTTGATAATGTGAGAAAGTATAACATTCTTATACTTTCTTGTTCTTTTTTTACTTTGATAAGTATGGCTCTATATGCTTTAAGTTATAATATTTTTCTTGTAAAATTGTATTAAGTTTCGTTTTTTGAAAAATATTACTGTAACATAGAATGTTTGTAGAACTAAAATAGGTTTTCTGAATTTACCATGTTTAACCTTGTTAAAAATAGTTTCCCTTAAGGTTAAAAATGAAACCTTTTAAACTCTCAATTCACCCCCTCTTGTAATTGAGCATCTACATTAATATTTAGATCATACAATTGGTATCTGAAAAGGTCTCTAAAACACTTATATTCACATATATGTTTTATTGATCAAGTTTTCATTGTTCTATATTTTCCTTTCATTGTATTTTTCTTCTTATTTACAAAATTTTACAATTAATGAGTTTCTCTGGAAATATATTTTCATTTAGATGGATGTAATGAATTTTGGTTCGATTAAAAATATAAATCCTACTAGACCACATATACTTGAAGACCATGACTATGAATATTGGATAGATCGTATGAAGACTTTTTCTATTACTACTGGAGTGGAAAAAAATTTTATGCTCACTAGAGATTAGAAGATTCCTAATAAGTAAGTCAGAGCTTTCACCAATCAAGAAGACTCAAAATATCAACTAAACTACAAGTTATGAAATACTTTCTTGTGTTCCACGAATAGGAAAATATATAGTTTTATTTCATCTTGTGAAGCTACTAACTGTATCTGGAATAAATTAGTTGTTACTCATTTTGGTACATCCAATGTTATAGAAACTAGAAGAGCTATGCTTAGAGCAGAATATCATGGACTTCTATTTACTTATGGAGAACCAGTGAGCAAGGTACAAAAATTGTTTATAACTATTGTTAACAGTTTATAGTCTATGGGTGAGAAAGGATTTGATGATGAGGCACTTGTGGAAAAGATTATAGATATCATGCCTAATGAGTGGAAATATAAGAGAATAGATATTGATGAGTATAAGAAAGTATCTCAAATTACTCGTATGAGATTTTTGAAACTCTTCTTTATCATGAGAAAAGATTAAAAAGAGATACGTATATAAATAATAAGAATAATGGAATTGGGGGTGTATCCTTTACTACTACTAAAGCCAAGACTCCTGAAAAAGTTACATGATCCAAGTCTATGAAAGTAACTATTTTATCTGAATCTAGTGAAAGTGACCATTGTGATAATGAACTTGATAATCTTGCTAGTAGGATGAACAATATAGTTGGAATGAAATAATTTCAGTATAGATTTAAAAAGAAATAAATAAAAGACACGAATGAATTGGAAGTTGCTTGTTATAAATGCAAAAGAGTAGGGTATATAAGGCCAGATTGTTCTATGGTTAAGAAAAAGGATATAGCAGAAATGAATTTTGAGAGGAACTTAAATAAGTACAACAAAGGTAAATCTAATAACATTATGAATGAAAATGAAACTTGGAGTGCTAGAGGTAGAGACTCTTCTGACGAATCCTCAAAGGATTAATATTCTGATTAGAAGAATCTTGGACTACTAGCAAGACTACCTATTGAAAATCATTATCTAATGGCCAAGGTACACAATGATGAATATATCACAAATGTATCCTTGATTTCAAATTATACTAATGATAAATATTATAAGTCTTCAGATGAAGAATCTTATTTTGATGAAGATAATATATTACCTACTTAGGAAGATGTGTCTAGGTTTTTTAAACTTCATGAGAATGAAAATAATAAACTCAAGAAAAAACATAATAAAGAAAAATTCTAGAATTTATACTTTTGCTAAAGATGTATAAGATCTTTCTAAATATCTTGATAAGAAATTTTTTGATTTTAAATTTATTTCAAAAAACATTGAGGAAGTTAATTCTAAGAAAGATATAATTTCTAAGGATCATGAAAATGTAATTTCTATGAAAAATATTTTAGAGGATTACTCTAGTTCTAAAACTATTGTATTTGAGGAAAAAACATGGTAATTTAAAAAATTAAAAAATATTTTCCTTGAATAAGGGTTTGTGAAACTTTACCTCTACTGAGGAAAACATTGAGAAGATGTATTCCAAAATTCAGCTTCTAAGGAATCATTCTAGTTTTGGTTATTAAAATTATAAACCATCTTTTAGTAATAAATATTCTATTCCTCAAAGTTCTCCATTATGCACTAAATGTCAATGTTGTTGAAATGGGGAAAAATATTGTTCTTTAAATGAAACTATGTATTTAGGTTTTCATAAATCTTATTTTTCTATGAAAATGTCGACTCCTAAGATCTTACTTTCTGAAAATTTAAAATTCCAGAAAATTTAGATTCTAAAAGTCTAACACTCTTATTTTCAGGAAAACAATGAAATTTCCAATAAAAAAACTTGGTACATGGATAGTGGATGTTCTCGGCACATGAATGGTAACAAAAAAATTCTGGAAAAATTATCAAGATGAGAGGATAAAAAGTAACATTCAAAGATAATGGTCAGGGAGAAATTATTGGTATAAGTAACATTATTCATCTTGGAAAAACATTGATTTGAAATCTTTTATTGGTTACGGGTATTAATAATGACCTCATTAGTATAAGTCACTAATTTGATGAAGGATAACTTGTGATTTTAGGAATTAAAAATGCTTAGTACACAATTCTAAAGAAGAGTTAATTCTTTCTACCCATAGAAAAGAGAAAATATTCACACAAAACATAGATTCCCTTAGGAGAAAATATATATCTTGTATTTGTGCAATGGAAGATAAATCGTGGTTATGGCATAGATGGTTAAGACATATTAATCATAGGACCTTATGTAAACACTGTAAGAAAAGACTTTTTAAGGATCTACCGGGGCATAGATATGAATCTTCAAAAGTTTGTGATCCTTGTCTATATGGAAAGAAACATAAATCATGTTTTAAATAAATTCTTAACATCTCAACTAACGATGGATTACAGTTGGTTCATATAGATCTTTTTGGTCCAATAAAAACTCAAATCATAAGAGGAAAATTTTATTTATTTGTCTTAGTTGAAGATTACACTAGATTTACATGGGTCTATTTTATAGCAAAGAAATATGAAGCTTTTTGTTATTTAAAAATATTTATAGCCCAAGATAAAAAAGAGAAAAATCTTCGATTGATAACTATTGATAGTGATCATGGAGGAAAATTTCAAAATTCTGATTTTGTAACATTTTGCAGTAGAAAAGGCATTACTTATAACTTCTTAGAACCAAGAACTCCTCAATATAATGATGTTATTGAAAGAAGAAATATAATTCTTACAAAAATAACTACAACCATGTTGAGTGAATAATCTATTGCGGAATAGTTTTGGGATTAAGCTGTAAGTACTTCTTTTTATACTATAAATCAAGTTTTTATTAGAAATTTACTTCATAAACCCCCTACAAAATGTGGAATGGTAGAAATCCAAGACATTGCTACTTCAATGTATTTGGTTGAAAATTATTCATTTTGAATACTAATGAAAATTTACATAAATATGAATCCAAATCTGATGACAGAACTTTCTTAGGATATGCCACTTCTTTTAAGGATTATTGTGTTTTTAATAAAAATACATGTACTGTTGAAGAAAGAGTACATTTTAAATTTGATGAAATTAATCCTTTTGTTTTAAAATAACCTCAACCTACATCTTTGGATGTGTTTTAAAAAACTGATTTTCTACCCATGAGAGAAGATCATTCTGATAAGGAATATGTTCATGAAAATGATTCTGAAACATTTACCACAGAAAATTTCCCACCATATGTTGATGAACATGTTTTACAAAACCCAAATCCGTTGTTTCATAAGAATAATCCCAGTGATAGTATCATTGGTGATGTATATAAACATGTAAGGACTATAAGTTCCTTAAGAAATGTTGTAAAACATCTAGCATTACTTTCTCAATTAGAACCAAAAAGCACTGATTATGCTTTAGGTGGTGATGATTAGATAAAATCCATGTAGGATGAGCTAAATGAAATCGAAAGGAATAATGTCTGGACCATTGTTGAAATACTTATGGAAACAACATTTATTGGAGTAAAATGGGTTTTTTGAAATATGTGTGATGAAAATGGAGTCATCGTAAGAAATAAGGATATAGTAGTTTCTACAGGCTATAATAAAAAAAATGGATAGTCTATGAAGAAAACAATGCTCCAGTAGCTAGACATGAATCTATCTATATTCTACATGCCTTTGCAGTTGTCTACAATTTTAATCATTTTCAAATGGATGTAAAATGTTCTTTACTTAATGGATATATGGAAGAAGAAGTTTTTGATGAACAACCTCTTTGTTTTGAAGACACAAAACATTCATAACATGTTTTCAAACTTAATAATGATTTATATGGTCTTAAAGAATCCCTTAGAACATGATATGATAGACTTACATGATTTTTGTTACAAAATAATTATGTTAAGAGAAATTATTATCCAACCCTCTATATAAATAAATATAAGAAAAATGTTTTGATTCTTGAGCTTTATGTTGATGACATTATATTTAGTTCAACTCAGTAATAATTAACTTATTCATTTGCGAATTTAATGAAATCTGAGTTCAAAATGACTATGATGGGTGAGTAATCATTTTTCCTAGAATTTAAAATTTCTTAAAAAATAAATGGAACTTATATATCTCAATATAATTATATTAATGATATTCTTAAAAAATATGGATATAAAAATAGTAAGAGTATATGTACTCTCATTGGTACCTAAAATTCACTTGATCTTGATGAATCTGTGAGACTATTAGATCAAACATCATTTAGAGGTATGATAGGAAGTTTACTTTACTTGATAGTTAGTTTTTCAGAATTAATTTTTTCAGTATAATTATTTTCAAGATATCAATCCAATCCTAAGGAATCTCATTTAAATGCAGTGAAATGATTTTTTCAATACTTAAAGGGAAATATGGATTTATGACTCTTTTATACATCTAAAAATTATTTTGTTTTAAAAAAAATTGGATGCTAATTTTGGTTGATGTAGAATGGGTAGGAAAAGTACATCTGGAACTTGTCATTTCTTAGAAGATTCATTAGTTTCTTGGTCATGAAAAAAGTAACACTCAGTAGCACTTTCCACTGTTGAAGCCTAATATGTAGCAACTAGAAGTTGTTGTACTCATGTTTTTGGATGCAACACACACTCAAAGACTATGGTATGAGTTTTAACGAAACAAAAATATTGTTTTATAATACTAGTGCCATTTCCCTAAGTAAAAACCCTTCACACCAATCACGTTAAAAACACAGAGATATTAGGAATCACTTTTTTAAAGATCACACACAAAAACGACATATAATTCTTCAATTTATTATAACTCAATAACTAATTGTTGATATTTTCAAAAAATAATTACCCTCTGATAGATTTGAATACATTAAATAGAAGGTAGGAATGATAACCATATGGTAACGTTCCATATTAACTTATTGTTGAAACCTATCTCATTAAAGTAAGAAACTCATTTTAATAGGGGGAGTACATTTTCCTGTTAGTATTTTTTGAAAAAAAATTTAATCAAAACATTTGTAATCACAATTTTTGTAATCAAAATTTTTGTAATAAAAATTTCCGTAATCTAAATTTTCGTGTTAAATTTTTTTCATAATCATAATCTTCATAATAATTTTTTTTTAAAATTAATTTATTTTAAATTTTTCGAAGTCTATATTTCTTCATGAAAATTTTTCCTCATTATGAATAATTTTCCCAGAAATCTATAAGGTATCTTTCCTTTCATAAATTTTTGTGATCATATTTTTACATGTTGGTATTTTCCTTTTTTTCGGATTCACTTTTCATAAAATTCAAATTTTTACCTAAAAACCTCAAAAGATTGGATCCTACCAAATTTCATCTTCGACTATCCTGTCAACCGTCAAATCTGATTGAGAATTTTTCAACTATTGGATCAATCAAGGAAGGAAAAACATCGCCTCAAACGCCAAAATAGGGACACCCTAGATGGTTTTCCCACATTGATCATTAAAGCTATGGCATGTTGATACCCTGCTTATCTACTTAATAATTTTATGAATCTTCAAGTTTTTCCACAATTCCGAATGTTTTCGAAAGATTATACTCAAAGAAAAATGTATTATGTAAAGGAAATATCATAATAGAATATATATAGGGAGAGGTTAGTCAATCTGAAATTCTTTTCTAAGTATGATTCTATTATTTCCATGAATATCAAGGTGAATGGCTGGGAGAGCCTATGTGTATCAAAACCTAATGCACAGGATCTGGTTTGTCCAGAGTTGTTGGTTTAATTCTATCAGACAATAAATTTTGTTAAGAAATGAGGGAGAGACAAGTTTTCCTTCAAAATATATGTAAATAACCTCTCCCTTTCTTACACAAAGGCTTCAATATTGATTGGAATTCCATGTGAGGGAGAAGTAGAGTTCTATACCCAAAAGCAACCAGATGTTGAAGGATCTTTTAATAAGGATAAATATATATAATATCTTGGTCTTTAATCGATTAAGACTCCGAATATTGTTAATCTATTTACAATCGTTTGGATTCTAAAATTATGGGTTTAAGGTTTCATTATTCCGAGAAAAGGGGATAAGGATTTCCTGAATGAAAGTAACATGCATATCCCAGATTTCTTGGTAAACCTCATGAAGATAAAATTGGTCACAAATATCTTGGTTACAATTGAATATATCAAGAATGGAAATTTGATGTCTCAAATAATCATGTATCTAACCATTCACATCAAAATTATTGTTATTTGTTTGTAATCATTCAAAATTTCTTGTATTTCAAAGCCAAGGAATTTCAATTTATTGTTATTCTGTGATGAAGCTCTAAAGATAATGGAGATTTTTTTTTCTAGTGAATTAAGAGAATTATATGATTTGTCTAAATCTGAAATCAATACTTTTTCAAATAAACTAGAAGCGGAAGAAACTTCAAATAAGGGAGGATGGAAAAGGAAGGTAAAGGAAACCAAAGAGAAAAAAATCCTTGTGGAAAAGGAAACTCAATTTTCACTGTAGAGACCCGAAGCATAATGTACACGGACATTACATTACTTTTGTGGAATACGTAATACATAAAAAAAACAGACACACTAGTATCGTAATTGTTTAGTGTCTTTGGAAACTCATAAAATAATTTTCTAATCGTGGTGAATGATCTTAAACATCTCCCATAAAGATCTTCCCCTTTTGTTTTCTTACCTAAAACCTTTCTTTAAATCTTGGGGAAAAGAAAACAGGGTGAGCTCAAATGCTCAGTAAGGGTAAGCATGGATAAAATAAAACAAATCATATACATTTGAACTTAAAAACATGAACATAATGTTTAAACACCAAAAGCTTGAGCAATGACATAAAACATGGAAGTACGTAAGGCATAGATCATAAATAAATATAAATAATGATAAAATAGAATGGGAATAAAACATGTAATTGTGGAAACCATAAATCACATGTTAGGATTTCCATAGTATCCAAGGCATTGCTGCCTATACCATCTTAGTGGAAAAAGTCCCTTTCTGAATCGAGTTCACTCCTCGTTCCGGTCCTGTATTACTAAACCCGTTTAACTTTCCATTCTAGCCATGTCTATCTCATGATATATAAATCTTTACCCAATTCATTGGAGGGAGATATAGGTACCACCCATCTCATATTGAAATCATTCTTACTCGTGCCATAAAATAAACATAAAACATTCATCATAACCTAAAGAATAAAATGGGTTTCATAAACATCATCCCATCATCACATAATCCATATAAAACAAATTCATATCATTTCATCATAAGAAAAGTGAAACCATGTAAATCATAGAGAAATTATACTTGAAACATACACATATGAAATAATGTCATATTAGATGGAAAATGGTTTTGATAAATCACTTGAAATGAATTCTTGAGGAAAATATCCTTTCATATTGAAAATAATTTTCTTTTCACAAAATTCCATTCAATTTTAAAAGAAAAATATTTTGTTTAAAATAGTCATGAAATCTTTTGAAGGAAGCTTCATGAAAATAAGGCTTTATAAAACCGTAAAAATCCGTTCGTGCCGTATAAGTTAAAAAAAACATTCTTCTCGTACTTTTGTCGGAAAAGTCAAAAAAGTACTTCGTAACGTAAACAAAAGAAAGATTACTTACATAACATGTAGTAAAAGTCAAAAATGGGTAAAAAAAACTTTTAACATACATGAAAACACTTTTATAAAACATGGACATGGATGATAGAAATAACCCTAGTAAATACTTATGAATAAGCAATCTCGGATAAAAACGAGATTGCAAAATTATCCCTTAACTTTTGTACGATATGCTTGGTATGTATCCAAAAATCTTGTATAAAGACTTAAATAATGTCATTGAATTATTAAAGAATCATATTCATTGTTATGGTATCATATATGGTTCACTTATGACTTTATATTACCCGTTCTTTTGTAAATTCCATGTTAAAGAGTGTTTTGGGTAAAATCGTTTCATTTGTCGTCCGTGTTCTGACTTGTAATTATTAATTTGATTACATAGATCATGATTAATTAATTACAGAATATAAAACATGATTTATATATAATATATATTCATAATATACATTTATATAATAGATTTATAAATGGAAAAAAATACACCGTTCATGTAGATGGCAGGTCGTACGTACGCATGAACGCTGTTTTTGTTTCCTTATTGAGTTGAATGGAATTAAGTAGATGACATACATATATATATACATAAATACAGTAGCTTTATAATTTCGTATATTTCATTATTATTGCTTATATATATTTTATAATCATTCTTTAATGGTTAACATGGAGAATGAATCTCATCGTGTCGTGGAGATGGTAGTCCATACGTACGCACGAGCGATGATATCGTTTCCATGATCATGGAATTGTATTGGAGTGTATGTATACTATTTAATAAGCAATACCACTTTACAATAATCATATATAGTTATTTATTTTCACCATTATACCCATCCAAGTAAGGTGGTGGTGGGAAAATAGATTACACCAGGGCGTGGAGACGGTATTCCGTAAGTACGCACGTGCGATGATTTCATTTTCCGTAGGATGTATAGATGGTGAAATAGGGTTGTTTCATACTTATAATAACATATCAGTATATGTTTGATACTGATGTTATTACTTCATAATGAAACAACTAAATAAGAAGAAGTGGAAGAAGAAATAAAGTTGAAAGAATCGGTAACAGACATTACCTCTTCTTTGAAGCGCCTCTTTGAGACCTCCTTTTAGGGCACTAAAATTGGACTTTGAAGAAGACCAGGACCTCTAGGATGTTTCAAGGGAAGTGGAGAAGATAATTTGTCAGGGTTTGGCCGAGCTTGAAGGCTCAAAGTGGTGTGAGGAAGAGAGGGAGGAGGTGTCATTTTATAAGGAATGAGAGGGGAACCTTTGGAAAAACTCAAAATATTATTTTATTATAAAGTCATATTCAGTTTTTAATATCTCCAAATCGATTTATCTCGAAGATAAGGTGGGGATGGGTCAAAAGCCTCTCATACAATATAATTTGGACAAGTTTAGGTTTCTATTTTAACCTTATCATTTAGATTTAACTTTAAGTTAAATAATTTTTCTTTTACCGTGTCTTCCTGTTTTCTTACACTATAAGGTTAATAAACTTACTATAACAAGACAAAGGAACCCCAAGTTGTTTATTATTAATATATATAACCTTATCTAAGTCATTTGGTTGAACCATATATTTTTAGGAACAAAATAACAATTAATAATATAATATATTTTTTAAAACTATTTTATGTCAATTTTGACACTATTTGGTAATTGATTTTTGTGAAAATCATAACCAAATTATTAGTTCGAAAAAAGTTAACTAAATAAATACTTATATTTCATATACACCTATAAAATTAGTGTAATTAATATAAAGTTTTAAATTGCATTTATTTGGGTATTTATAACATCAATTATGTCAATATTTCATTAATAAGATAATTACTGCATCATCATTGTGTCATAAATAAATTAAATTATTTATTGTCTAAAAATTATAAATAAAACACCATTATGTATGAAATCTTTTTTATCTTTTAATGAATATTTATAGTCGAGTTTATCTTATGTATTACCCTATATTAAAAATGATTTACTTATTAAACTTTGATTTTAACTATTTTAACCCTTCTTTAAATAAATTAATAATAACTGTCCTAATCTAATTCAAGTGGGCCTAAATGGTAATATTTTATCCCTAATGTTTATTTGGGTCGAATTACACTTATCAAATAGAATTAGGACATGTTTTAGGTTAATAATAATATCATTTTCTCCCTTAATTAACCTATTTACTTTTTTACCGTGGTAAATAAAAGTAAAAAGATACTATTAACCAAAAATTATTTTTATCTCATTGAACCACATTTTACATACTAACATAAACCTTGTCTCTCAAATTTTTGATATTCCATTCATAGGAGCGGTAAAATTAAGTTTTATGTAAATATGCAAATTCTCTTAGTAGGTGGGTAAAAGACGATGAAAAGTTCAATAAAATTTTTATATATCTAAAATTATTATAAAATGACTCCAATGAATTGAATTGAAATTATATATGTATTATGTATCAATTTTTACCTAAAATAAATTTAAATAAAATAAATAATTATTTAAATAAAAGTCGGTTTTTAAATAGTAACCCAGTGTTTTCACTATTCATCAAAAATTGAAAGTATTCAGAAAAATATCAAAATTTTACACTTGGATAATTTTGATATTCCGAATCCAAAAATGAAGTCCATTTTGAAAAATAAAACTTATAAAACTTCAAAAAGTGGTTATTACTATTAATAACGACTAGTTTTAGTAATATTTTAATAGCATATCGTTGTTTAGTGAAACTCGGTATTGCGTACAACACACACTATCGAGGAAGGTCGTGATGGCGTGTAATGCAGCCAAGTTAGGGTTGCGTGTTGTGCAAGACTCATTTTTTGTAACTTACAACACAAGACATCAATAAAATTAAAAAGAATATTTTTCATAAAATCTAGGGGTGTTACATGCACCCCCAAACCAAAGAAGAAAAAGACTTACCCTGATGAAGTGGTTGCCAAGTGGAGAGGAGACAAGAAGTATAAGAAGGAAGGGGAACCTGGTTTGGGATTGGTCCCTACTGAAGAAAAAGCTTTGAAATTGAACGCTGCTGAAAATATTGAGAAGCAAGAGAAAGGAAAGAAACTAGGGAATAAAATTTCTGAGGGTGAAATCGTTCAATCCCTTATCACGTATGCTGAAAAATCTTCTAAACAAATTTAGGTACCAGAATTCTTTTTGAAAGAATAACATCCTATCACTCCAGGAAAGAAGTTAGTCATTCTGGAACAAGAACAAGAAGAATAAATTTTGCAAGAGGTAGAAGTATAAGAAGAAGAAGAATAAGAAGAAGAAGGATGTGGTGATACCGAAGACATGATGAGGCAAGTAAAAGATTATCATGAGAAGGAGAGTCCATCTGAGAAACTAACAATACAAACATCTAAAGCAGAATCATAAAAACTTGCTACACCATGAAAAGAAGAAAAGGGTTAGGAATAAGTGGATAAACAATATGAAGAAGAGAGTTGCAATCATGAGTTTATTCAGCCTTAATCTTCTGGAAGGTGCCGAGAAATAAAATCTTGGGGAATACAAGATTGTTCATTTATCATGTAGTGAGCATGAATCACCCAAAGTAGAAGAGATCATTCCAAGAGATAATAAGGGAAACAAGGTGTTGTTTTATTCAACTAGGAAATATATGGTAAAAAATAATGATATTGGTGCTTCGTCGAAGAGGAAAGCTGAAGAGATAAAAAAAGAATCCTCACCTTACTTTTTTTTTGATTTGGAATCATCTTCTCTTGAACATGATTTTGTCGTACAATCTTTGATGAAGTTGGATGATACCATACTGTTATTTTTGAGTATAGACTCGAGGTTCTATATGCTTTAGAATTCGATGATTCAGAAGTCAGATTCAGTCTCCCTGCACATGTATAATTTTGTAAAGCTTGAGGCTGATTTCAGAACATTCTTCATTGAATATGATGCTCATAAAAGATCATGAAAGAATATTAAAAATTGGTCAAGCAAGACAGTCGATGAACTGAGAGTCTTTTATGAATTTCAATAAAGAGTGAAGGATTCTTTTGACACCTAATATAAAAATTTTAATGATCCTACTAAGAGTTTTAAGGAAAAGCTGACTCTCGAACAAACAACTCAAAAGCAGGAAGTCAAGGACTTGATTGGGAATCTTATTTCAATTGCTATGAATTGGAATAGAGAGAGGTAATTTAGTATTGATTTGGATGAAATTATTATTATCAAGAAGAAATCTTGTAGGCTAAGGTAGATATTCATAAGGCTCAGGAAAAAAATATCAAAGCCTTAGAGAAGAAAAATGAAGATCAGGATCAGCTGCTCAAGCATACGGAAAAAGATCACAAGGAGATAATTAAGCTGAAAACTATTGTAACGATGTTAATGAAAAATGAGAAAGAAGGATAATTATAACCCATTCCGATATTTTTTTGTATTTACATCTTTGGAAAAATTCATTCAATCATAATGGAATTTTTATTTTTCTTCATATATTTTGTTTTTTAGTACTAATTTTTTCAGGTACTATATTTTTTAGATTACATTTATTACTTTTTGAAAATCAGAAATGGGGAGAAAGGAATGATAAAAATAATACTTTGTAAAGAATAGATTTCACTATTTAAGGGTGAGTCCATCTATGGGGATTTCTTATCAACGAAGATATTCATATGCAATAAAATGTAAAATATCATTCAATAAATCAAGAATACAATCCTTTGTAATTTCAAAACCTAAGGGTGAGTTATTTCTATTCAAATATAATTCAATTTTAAGGGGAGATAAGTTTTACTTTATGTTCACAATGAAATTTTTAAGTCCTTATATTATTTTTTGAATCTATTTATTGCTTTCTAAAAAGGGGGAGATTTTTTAGTTAATAAGGTTTCCCTATGACTTTTCCATTCCTATATGTTTTGGAAGTCAAAAATAGTCTAACATAATGAAAACTATATTTTCCCTAATAATTTTTTTAATAAATAAAATTTACCTTCCCCAATGAAATTTTACCTTTACCTTTGTTTTAATTGTTCATTTCAAAGTTCCTCTAAATCTAACTATTTTTATTCTTAATGGTAAAATTTGGTTTTACATCTAAAACCTCGAAAACCTATAATTTATTTGATATAGTGTATTCTATTTTCAGACTCCAAATTCTCTGACACTGAGAGTCTGGATTCCAAGAAATTCAGACTCTAAATTCACTAAAATTCAGATTCCAAATTCTCTAAAATTACGACTCCAAATTATTTGAAATTAGGACTCTGAATTCCTCAAAATAAATAATATGAATTCATTTGGTTTGAGACTCTAAAATCCATAGAATACAGGTTTCAAATTCTTTAGAAAATAGAATCCAAATAGCCATGATTTCAGTCTCCAAATTATTATATGGTTAAACTATGAACTTTTTTCAATATACTATGAAAAATATATTTGGTTATGAAACCTTATTTTTCTTACAATTTTTATTGTTATGAAATGATGGCATACAATTTCTTTCTAACTTACCGTTGTTTGAGTTACATGTTTATACGTCCCTGCTAGATTAAAGGATAAATATGACCGTTGGAGGAGAGAGACGACCATTGAAGAAGTGCCTATAAATAAGAACTCATTTGAACAAGCTCAATACTAGTGGATAACTCTATAGGTTTCATACTGCTAAAGTGGTTTATAGAGAGATTTACTCTTATGCCTTGTGCATACTGAACATCTTGTTAAGCTTTCTTCATGAAACTCTGATTATTGAGGTGTACAATCGAGGACTTCCAGTGATAAGAAGATAGAGGTGCCGACAACCTTACAGTTTGAGGACTTTTGTGGATAAGAAGACAGAGGTTCAGACTACCTTAAAGTTTGAGGGCTTGTGGGGATAGCAAGATAGATTCTAATATTCCTATCAAGGGATTTCCCTGGTGTGGTTAAGATAGACTTTCATTTAAGTATAAATAAAGGGACCTCTATCAATGTTTGGTGGATACCCCATTCATTGGGTTATAATATTTCATACTAATTACTTGTTTTGTTTCAAGTTTATTTCCGCAGTATTTTCAAAAAGGAAGAATGTATAAACATATTATACTTAATATTAATTTTTTTTACTCTAATATGTAATATTCTATATCCTTTATGGTAAACTCTTTTTCTTTTATTCTTTTATTAATATTCCTTTCCAGAACCGTATTTCCAGAACCTAGCAAGTTTGTAGAAATAAAATGGTTCTGTGAATTTACCTTGTTAACCTTGTTAAACATAGTTTTATTTAAGGTTAAAAATGAATGATGTTAAACTTACAATTCACCCCACATCTTGTAATTGAGCATCTATATTCATATTTATATCCTATAATATTGACTTCACCGGATATGATCAATAAATGTTGTTCCTCAAAATGAAATAGTATTTCCCTACATCCATCACATGTGGGATGATAATAATAATACTTTTTTCCATTTACTTGAACCATTACTTGATTATATCCCTACACCGCCCAGTCTCCCTATAGTCAATCAAGAAAAAAATAGTGGCATTTTCATAGTCACGAAATTTTCTGAAAGTATATCGCATACCATCATTATCAATCAACCCGGGATCAGTCCAAAGTTTATCATTCATACCATCCCCGATCCTCCTAATAAAATATTTATTAAGTAAATTTTTTGATCCCCAAATACTTTTCCATAAAAACCTGGTGATAGGGCCAAGAGAGGAGTTCTTGAAATTCAAGTGGGGAAAATATTTTTCACGAAGAATCTACACACAGTTAGAAGATGGATGAAACATGAGGTGCCAACCCTGTTTGGACAATATGGAATCATTAAATATTCTGAGGTCCCGAAATCCTATTCTACATATGGTTTTAGGTTTTCATAGAGACTTCCATGAAATCCAGTGTATTTTGTTTATTTCATTTTTATTACCCCACTAGAAGATAGCAATGTGGTATTGAATTTGGTCAATGATGGAATCCATTATTATGACCCCACTAGAATTTTTTCGATGAGGGAATCCATTATTATGAACCCACCAAATGTTACCAATGTCGTTATAAATGAGGGAATACATAATTATGAAAAATATAAATATACCATCATGGCCTTGAACTAGACACCCCACGTAAACCATTAAGATATAATCTAATTCCAAAAAAAGTTTGTTACATGAGATCTGCTAATGGATTAAAGGGATATAGAAGGCCACACCAATCACATACTAATTACAATGAAGTATTAATATTAAAGCATTGAAAATTAATCAACATAAAAATTTTAATGTAATCTATTATAGAAATTTTTTACTATTTTACCAACCAATAATCATAATCACAAACTATCCAGAGTAATATGGAGATTGGTATCAAAATAGTACATCCTTAACAATTTGATCATAAAAAAATCAATAACATATGGCAAATGATATCATTAGATATATATATAAATCAATCATATTATTAAACCATGTATGTTTACATAGATAATTTAATAATAGCACTAAATTATTCTTGAAGAAAATTTCTTTTTTAACATTGAAATCAACTATTCCAAAAAATAAGTGAAATTGTAAAAGAGAGAATATTCTTTGAAAAGAGAATTATATTATTGTAATGTAATATTAAAAAAATTAAAGGCTTTATTAAAGAAGTAAAATCCTATCATTCAGTATAAGTTAAAAAAATTCCTTATAAATTTTGAAAAATATTCATTTAAAAGAGTGTTTTTAAAATAATGTCTTTTAAAAATACCATATCATTGATGTGAGAGATAAAAAATGCATTTATTATATGTATCATAAATAATTCCACCTAAAACAGGTGTAAATACAAAATAATATAATAAAAATTTATTTCACACATAATTATTGAAAGAAATAATCAGTGGAGTCGATGTTTGACCAAAAGAATAGATAATGGGTTAAGAGTTTATTTTCCTCTTGTTTGATATACCTGAAACACGTTAAAACATCCTTTATAGATCTGATAAATATTTTATTAATTTATAAACGAACCTTAATAAAATTTATAATATCTAATATGTTCCCCTAATAACATATAACCAACCATGCGTTAATAATATTTCATTATTTTCCTTGTTTTTCATTTTAATAGCCTTGTTTTCAATGACACGTCCTATCATGACATACCATTTATTTTATATATGATATATATCAATCATATAAAGAATTATAATATTGTTAAAAATATAATATCTAATAAATTTTTATAGTTTTATTAAAATTATTTACTATTAATCAATGAAAATGAATCTTGTCATGTCATGGACACGGTTGGCCGTACTTATGAATGCACAATTCTTTCATTTATCATAGGAAGCTTAAAGGTGGAATATGGTAGTACCTTAAACATAATAGCATCTTTTTATTTTTTTATATGGGATTTATTAAATAATGATGACAAAAATACATGTAGGGGATTTAGAAAAAGAAATAAACATAAAAGAGTTGATAAGAGTTATAACCTCCTCTTCAACAGACTTTTTTTAGATCTCTTCTTAAGTGATATAGGGTTTGCCTTTTTGGAAAACTGTGACATATAGATAATTTATATGGAATTATTGAGGAGAAATATGAAGGTTTTTTATGATATTTAATAATTAATATGTATTTAATAAGTTAGGTTGGAAGTTCACTTTTATAATTGAGGTGAGTGAACATTTGGAATTTCTCAAAATAATAATATATAATATGAATATTCAAGAGAAAAAGACATCCAAATGAAAAATAAATAAATAGGTAATGAATTATTTCCACATATTATATAACTTTTCATTATTTAATATTTTTATTAATTTAGAATAATTTAATAAAATGACATTTTTCAAATTTGATCCTATTCATTACATTGGAATTTAGAAATTCAACACAACATGTCAAATTTGAACCAATTTTTTATTATATCCGAAATATTTAAATGTTTTATCAAAAATTTGATTCTCATATTAATTAAATAGGGTTAAATTTATTTGAATTTGTTTTAATATCATTTATTTTATTTTTTCCATTAATTAAATAATTATGGTATCATTCTTGTGCACCATTTGAAGTAAATTATTACTTCAATAAACATTAAAACATAAATTAATCTGAAAAATAAATTTGTATTTATAAATATTACTTATCATTGAACATATATAATGGATAAACATATATTAAAAATGTTATACTTATTAAAAAATGTTCGAAAAGTTTGACATTTCATTAACAAAAAACTCTACGGGGATTAATTTCAACCATATGGATCCAAGTGGTTTTTAATTCAGACCACAGATGGTATTGGTCTATATATACCCATTAAATGAAATGTAGATATATTATTGTGCCATTTAATAGTTCTGAATATTTTAATTAAAATCATTTTATCAATGTTTCATATGCTTGCATAATCACTGCATCAGTGTTTCATAAGAAAATAATGTAATTATTTTATATATAAATATTAAAACAAATTAATATAAAAAAATTATTAATATTTGGATCTTGATAATAATTTACATTCGTTCATTATTTTTATTTACTAATATTTATGTTTAGATAAATTATTTAATTGGTTAATTTGACTTTCCTAGCACTACACAAACATTGCATGAGAATTTTTTTTAAATTATTGTTATATAGGAAAAAAATAGAAACTGTTAGTATAATTACACAATTATTAATTATATTTAATAAAAAAGTCATCAAAATACCTTTTAACAATCAATTAATATTTACATGAAACCGATTTTTATTTTCTAATGCTGCATAATCATTACATCAGCAAGGAAAATTATATTCATATTCATATAGAAATAAATTTCAAGTTATATGATATGAAATATTTTTGTATTATATTATTATTCTATAATTAATATTTAATATTTAAATAATAAATATTTATGAGTTTTTTATATTTTTATATCACATAAGATACTGTATTTCTTAAATAACTACATTTATTACAATACATCAAATTTTCTAATTTTTTATAAAAATTCTCAAAATTTCACTCTTGACAAATTTTGATATGTTGACTTGAAGAATAAATTAAAATTTTAAATTTAATTTGCTAATAGTTTAAAGATAAAATTATATTTATTTCTTTATAGAAAGAATTAAAAATACATTTTTGATCTAAACATATATTTGGAGAACAAAATGTCTTTACTAAAAATTATTTATTTATTTCTTAGGAATTAATATTTAATAATGCATGGATTATTTCCTCTATATATATTTCACAATATTTTTATCTATATCCACATATTCCAATTTAATGTCTATGTTATAATGGTTATACAAAAATAAATAAATAATAGTATATCTACATTTTAAGCTAATTTTCTATAAACAAAAAATTATTGAAGAGATTCAATTAATTTTAAAAAAGGCATAATATAAAATCAAAGGGTGTTACATCACAACTACATAGAGTATACTAATGGAAACATACCCTAGGGATATTATATGTTGTTCCATTCATTGATATTTTACACATTCCATTGAAACCAGTTTACGACCGCTAATATCAAGGATTACATGTATAGTCATGGATCCTTACATTGAAAACTAAGGAATCATGATGGCGAAAAAAGATACATCATTATATGTTTCAATTAATTAAGTCTAAAAAATTCATTTAAAATTTAATAATTATTTTTATGGAAACTTCCAATCACCCTCAGTGTTGAGAAAACATTTCACATATCATAAAAATAAATCATAATACAACCTAGAAAGTATAAAGGACCACATAAATCATACAAGTGGTAATTTGTTTTTAATTTAAATCCTAATATTTCATTCAAATCATATAATTTCCCATCAGTCCATCACACATCCCTATGAGGCATTAACTCATGCCATGTATATTATAATAATTAATTATAAAAAAATTATTAATCAAACTATTTAATTGTGTATAATTTTAAAAAACCCCACCACCTCATTCTATTACCAAAACCTCACGGAATAGGTTGAAAATGACTCTTAACACATAGCAAAACCAAATCCTCATAAAATTCCAATAAAATGACACCAATTCAATAATAATTTTTTTTAACTTATCCAAAAATCCAAATATAAGTTATATGTTTGTGTATCATCCTTAAAAAATGTATAACAGTCTGTGAACCTTATATTGAGAAATCCTTTAGCTACTCTAATGAAAATGAACATTAATATTGGATGTTATCATTGCGCACTGATGAAATCTACACATGAACCCTATGTAAAAAAAATTAGAAACAAATAGAGAAGGTTGAATAATGGAAGGATATGATGAATATAACATTAAATCCATAACTAATAAGTAAAAAAAACCATTTCACTTAAGGGGGAACCAATGGGTGGGGATTTACAGCCACTTGACCCACCAACATTCACTCATCCAAATGGTCAATAAAAAAATAAAAAAATGAACCAATCCCCCAATGAAGGTGAAAAAAAGTGTGTATTCCCCAATTCACATATATATATGTGGGCACTTCTAGGCATGAAAAATACCAGTTGTAAGAACTCGGTCAAGAAGTAAATGGTATATTGTTATAGGTTTGTAGCAGCACATCCACTTTACCATTCCCCAACCTTCTCCCGTATGACCTTGTAATCTATAAAATAGATATCTTTGACTGAATACATTATTCCAATATGTTGAAACTCTCATAATTCCAATACAATTAACTATTATCAAAATTAAATACATAGAAATAAAATAATAAAAATTCAAATTATTTTCGCCGCAAAAAAAAGAAATGTGTTTTTTCATTGGTTACATTCACCTTAAATAACAATAATATAATTTGAATCATTGAAATCTTATTTATCAATATTAGAAAAAAAATGGTTGTAACATCCTGGAATTTATAAAATTTATGAACCATTAGTATTTAGTTTACATTCATTTGTTTGGACCACTATGTGTTTTCTAATTGGGTTATGGAGGTCATGGGGGTTTTCGGGTCTTATTTGGAGCCTGGAGCCCCAAAGATGGATAATAAGTTAGGGATGCAAGGTTACTAGAAACCATACATCCCAAGATGAAGGGTTTCCCTAATCATGCATTAGGATGTAGTGGGGGAAAAAGGAATTGCATAGATTCTCTAGAACTATGCGCAGACTCTTAAAAAATTTGCATAGTTTATGGGCTACACATGGTGAAACAAAATGTGCACCCCACCTATGTGAGGGTCCTCATTGGGTAGTTGCATTGAATAATGTTTGGCCAACTGTACAGCCAAAATACGCATCCTTATCTATGGGGGAGAAATTATATCTATTCAGATAATGAAATTATTTTTTCAATGATCATTCTTCTTATTTCTCTTTCTCTAGATTAACCCCCCATTCTCCTCCCATGAACTCTCCTCCCACCTCTCCTAGGTTTTTAGGTAGCTCCTTCATTCATGACGAAAATCTATTGTCATTAGATACATCAGTATGATTGAGGCAATCTCTTTGATCCTCTTCATTCTGTTATAGCTTACTCTTCTCTTTTATTGTGATTTTTTATTTCCAATTCCAATTTCCCCATTTATTTAATGGTTGAATACGTCTCCACTATCTTTAGTTCTTGTTTGATTCAATGTATGAAGCAGGATGAGGACAGTTGTACATTCCTATGTTAGGAGGTATAGTTATTTCTTTCTGGTTATGTTTCATTTATAATGTGTGATGTTGTACTGTACACTAGACTATTCTAATGAAAAATCAATAATATTAAGTAAATTAATCAAAATGTATCTTCATGTTGATATAGACCATAACAATGACAAAACCCTTTCTTGGGTTTTTCACATTGTTGGGAGGAACCACTTGGGAGTGCCCACCTTAAATAGACTATATTAACTTTTCTAAAGACATTAGATAACCATGGATTGTGTGTTTCACATTTAATATATACATTTAATAGTAAAACAACATAAAACAAAATTTTGTAAATGATTGGACCATTTAGTTTGATTATTATTCCCCTCCTTCATTACACACACATATTTTCTAAGGCATTATACTATTTATCTTATACTTTATGTGAGCTATTAAATGCCTATTTTGTTATGACCCAATATTTCTTCAATGGAAATTACTTTCTGATAAATATGTCATAATGAAGTACTAAGTGCTATGTGACCCTTAAAACATATTTTTGTCACTTTTATGATGTGATTTTCTAAAATCTAACATACATGGTTGTAATCAATAAGTTATTTGGTTCTCAATAAGAAAAACATAATTTTTGGAGAATAGTAACTGATCCTTATGAATAGTAACATACCTTTATGAATAGTTATATATCCTAATGAATAGTAACCTTACCTATGATAGTATATAAATAATATTCATGTGGAAGTACAATATACCTAAGCTTTGGAATAAGTAAATAAATAATTTAAAACTATTGTTTTTAGATTAAATTGTTATTTTAATTAAATATTAAATTAATCATATTTATAAAATTATTTTTGAAAATTTTACTTCATTTTCATATTCTACACGTCAAAAAAAATTTAGGGTGATTTTTTTTGTATTTTTCTGAAAAACTCGAATTTTTGATGAATATTGAAATACTGTAAAGTACTTTATATAAAAATTATCTATCAAATACACTATTCATTACATCACAAGTTATGTAAGACCACATGTTTCTAAAACACATGCATTTATTACTATTCTTCTTCCTAGAATCATCACTCTTTCTGGCCTTGAGGGAAATTAATAAACTAATGAATAAAAAATTATGAAAACTCTCTTCTCCTCCATTATAAAAACCCCCTGTCACGCTCCCTTCTCCTTACTCCTCTCAAGCCTTGTGCCTTCTCCAAATTCTATCCAAATATCCTCCCAACCTCCTATCCCACTTTTAGCGAGCTATGGTCTCATATAAATACCAAATTCTATCCCTTAAAGAGGATCGCAAGGATGTTTGGTTCAAGAGGTAAATTCCTCTTTTCAATTTTTTTCTTTCCTTCCAAGTTCATTTGTTTTAGTTTTCTATTACCTCTCCTTATAAAATTTTTTTGATGACTAAAAGACCTTACATGTACTGTAATTTTTTCATGATAATTGAATAAATTATCCACATCCCTTACTTTTACCTTCTTTTATACTAGTAGTAAAAACATAATCCAAGATGTGACAATTTACCACATTCAAGGACGATGGGCTTTCGATTTCTATTATCATTTTCAATTACGATCATGGAACCATTATCGTTATAGTTGAAAAATATTATTATATATGTTATATACACTATTTAAGGTTCTTTAATCCCTTTGTACAAATGGTATTATGTTATAAATTAAAATGAGTTTGTTGTTATCAAAACCCACAAAATAACAGAAACAATTATCATTAAAGTTATATATAATAATTCATCCACATTCAATGTAACCAAGTTATGTTAATGAGATTTAGCACTTCTGTATTTTCATAAATAATATTTAATTTCAATTCTGGAGATTTACATCCATTCCAGAAAAACTCCATTACTTAAAAAAAAGTGAACCGAATATAAAAATAAATAAAACGAACACTCTAGAATGACAAAATTCAAAACAATAACTTATCAATAAGGATATAAATGAACTAATGAGAATTATGATAAAATAAATACATGTATAATAGTTTATTAAATAAGTTATGAATAATTATAATTTTAAATTCAGGTAGCTATTGTTCAAGAGTGGAAATTTTCTGGTATATGTTCAGGGTTTTTCCACCAGAACTTCAACTTTCATTCGGATTACTTTTATTGTCTTATTACCTTAATTAAATTCTTATGTATTAATAAGTAATCCTCATATATTATGTTTGATTTTTCTATATATGTTTACCAAACATATTCCTTTCTTATTTTATGGGTAGTTACATGTTTTGAAAATAAATTTCAAACTTATCTCTGAAATACAAGCCCGATTCAAGGGAATTTATCAAATTCTTACATATTTTCAAGAGAACTCTATAATCTATTTTTAAGAAATATGTATATTTTTGAAATCACTAATTATATTATGAAAATACTATCCTACTTTAGTTATGGTTTTATACAATTTGTTTTTGAAAAGAACTATTCTTTTAAAAGAAAAAGGGTTTTTATATCATGATTTACTCGAATATTTTATGAGAGTATCTTAATCTATTTAATGAATCTTGTTGATTCAAATGATTTATTGTGATTAGTAATCCATTTTATCATCTACCATATTTAATTTAATGGTTTAGGTTTTTTTTACTGTGGATGTGCTATCTTAAAACCATCCACCAATTTACTCTGAATGGTTAGTATTTAAGATTATTGTTCGGGGATAGTTAGTTTCATTTCAAATATAAATTTCAATATGACTGTATATGTTGATTATTTTTATCCCAGTTCATATGAGGAAGCAAATGTGAATAGTAAGTGTCATGTGGGTCCCACTATAACCCCTCAGTGCATCGGTAGGTCTCATGAGATAGACTATGGTCATAGCACAAGGCCTTGACAAAATGATTATTTATGGTCTTGGCACGAGGGACTGACTGTATGGTTATGTTGTCCGGCATTATGCATTCCCCCATAATAAAAACATTATTTATGGTTCATGTGGTTATTATACTAGTATAATACCCATGATTATGTTATGTTATGGAAATATTTACTCAACCCATATTCCTTCCATATCAGGTTCATGGTTTTTTAAAGGCATGTGTTTTCAATTATTCACCATGTCTAATGTTTATGTTATCTTCTCCTATATTTCTTACCTAGACTGAGTGTTTGATCTCATGCCTTTCATATGTTTCATTTTCTTAGGACATGAAGATGTTTATTATGAATAACATTATTAAATAACCTTGGATTTATGGATGTTTTCTAGGGAGTTTCTGTGTTGTATTTCTTTTCAAGTTGTAATGTTGAACTTATGTATGTATCTGGTTTCAAATAATACTAAACTACCCAGTCCTTTGAGATGTTTGGTCCCTGTTTATATGTTGATATAATCAATAATGCACTAGCTCTAGGCAACTGGGGTTGGGTCCTTACAGTTGGTATCAAAAGGAAGTTTAGTAAAAACATGGAAACTAGATTTAAAAAGCGTAGACTAGGGAAGAGTCCCTAAGTTAGCCTTTGTGGATTAACATACAAGAATGCCCTGGTATTTTGGAAAGGAATAGATTATGTGGATCTTTCATGCAATACATCCCTATTTGGATATGAGCAGGTAGAAGAGGCTTTGGAACATATGTACCTATGAGTGAAAGCTCCGACAAGGAGTTTTGGGCTTGACCCGGCGTATCCTAGAACATGAAAACGGTCCTTGTTGCACTCTTAGTCACCACAATCCCATGGGATATTCTCAGAATAATTCCCATTTTCTTTACAATCCATTATGAAGGATGTAAATGTAAATATTTCCTTAAAAAACATTTTTATGATAATGGGAGTAGTCCGGTGTAGGATCTCAATTTATTCAAAGTATTTCATTATGTTTAGATAATAAATTATGATTCATAACCTAATATAGTGTATGTCATCATCTATAAATGGTGCATAGTAGAAGTAATGAAAACCACATTGACACATGTGTCCCCTATAGGTATTTCCCTTTTATGGAAGATAATGTTGTTGGCTTGGCTGTTGTGACTGGTGCTGAGCAACTCATAACTATACTATGATAGTTTACTCAGGTTATGAATAATAACCTAACAAATATAGAGAATCCGGATCCACCACATGGAGGATATATGTTAGATTTCTTTATGTGACAACAACCACTATAATTCAATGGGACTAAAAACCATTTGTAGTTGAGTAGTGGAAAAGTTCCTTAGAGAAGATACTTCTTTTTGGGATGTAATGAAAGAGATAAGGTCATCATGTATGTTTATCGTCTATCTGGAGATGTGGATTAGTGGGGGTTGTTAATCCAAAACATAAAGGATGAGGAAGAGATATAAGAGATGGAATGGAGGGACCTTAACAAAATCTTCCTAGATTAATATTTTCCCCATGAACAACATGTGGATATGGAAAGGTTGTTTCTAAATTTGAAGAAAAAGGAGGATGATAATGTTGTAAAGTATGATGCTAAATTAAAAATGTTAACAAGGCATGTTGTAGACTACATACAAAATATGAGGAGAAAAATTGATCAATTATTTGATGGTTTTAAACCATTCCTCTGAAGGTCGCTAGTCTCGCAGAATTTATCATCATATAAAGATATAGTTCCATGTGCTATCAAGATAGAAAAGGAATTCTATAAGTATTATTAATTTAATGGAAAGTAAGAGAAGAAAAGGGCGGTTGAAAACTCTGGGAAAGGAAATAATGAAATCGGGAATAAGGGAAGAGTAGAATTTCCATCCAATGGTAATTATTGTAAGAAACAACCTAGCACTTGCCTGAAGGGAATGGGAGTCTATTAGAAGGGTGGAGAAAAAGGTCAACAAGCTTATGATTGTAAGGGGAAGAAAGAATCTACCAATGTTTGGTACTACAATTTCTGGGATATGGGACATTATGAACAAGAATTTCCAAAGAGTTAGGAAAACATTCTCCAAATAAGGGCAAGGGAGCAGGGCCAATATTATGCGGTCACAACCGCGGAGGTCGAAGCTCCTAACGAAGTTGTGGTAGGTACATTGATCATTTCATAAAACATAACCAATACATTTTTTGATTCTTGATCTTCACATTCATTTATATCTTCTCAGTTTTCCAAGAATATTAGAAATGTAAAATTTTATTTAATAAATGGGTTTTTAGTCAAAAATACTAGTGGATGTATCATTGCAATAAAGGCATGTCAATTAGTCCCCCTTGTGACACATAAACATGATTTAGTTTCTAATGTTATCATTATAGTAATGGTTGAATATGATATAATTATAAGAATGAATTGGAAATAAAATATGATGAAATATATATTTCCAGAAGTATGAAGTTACAATTTTTTAGAATGGTGTAGAATCCCAGATCTTTAGGGAAGAAACATCACAATATGGTTATTATCTTGATCCACCCCCAATATCTCAACTGAATTCAATTATTGGGAAATAAGGGAATGAAATACATATGAGTGGGGATAGTAATGTATAGATTTATGATGTACCTATAGGGAAAGAATATGTTGACATCTTTCTAGAAGATTAACATAGACATCATCTAGAGCGAGAAATTGAGTTTCCATTGACTTAATTATAGTTTCAGGTCCTATATCAAAGACCCCTAATAAATGGCCACTGTGTACTTAGTGGAGAAAAAAAAACAACTCGAGGAATTGAGTGACAAAGTATTTATTCACCCTAGTGTTTCTCCATGGATATCCCATATTGTTTTTGTTAAGAAGAAAGACGGTTCTAGGTGGTTGTGCATTGATTACAGGGAAATCAATGCTATTACAATAAAGAATAATTATCATCTTCCACAAATTGAGAATTTATTCAATCAACTTCATGGATCCCAATATTATTTGAAGATTGATCTTCAATTTGGATATCATCATTTTCTTGTGAGGAAGGAAGACATTCCTAAAATAGCATTCTGAACCAGATACGAGAATTATGAGTTTACAATAATGCCTTTTGGACTAACAAATGCACCTTCTGTTTTCATGGATATTATGAAAAGAGTTTTCATGGAATATCTTGATGAATTTTGGGTGGTGTTTATTTATGATATCCTGGTACACTCTATAATCCATAAAGATCATGAAAAACACTTGGGTACTATTCTTAAGACACTTAGAAGAAATAAATTATATAGAAAGTTTAGCAAGTGTAATTTTTTTCTCCAATCAGATTCATTTCTAGGCCACATTGTCTCTAAGGATGGAATATCTATAGATCCTATAAAAAAGGCTTTTCAAGAATGGTCTACTCCAATGAACGTAAAAGAGGTATGTAGTTTTATTGGTTTAGCAGGTTATTATCGGCGTTTTGTTCAGAACGTCACCCATTTATCCAACCAAATGACCAAGCTCAGATGAAAATGGGTTATGTTTATATGGAAAATGGAATGTGGAGATGTGTTTGAATAATTGAAGAGGAGGTCAGTGAATTATCTGATCCTAACCCTACCATCGAGTAATGATGGATTTGTTATCGATAGTGATGCATCAAAAAAGGACATGGTTGTGTCCTTATGCAGAATGATTGAGTGATTGACTATGCATCTAAGAAGATAAAAATTAATGAAAAAAACTATCCAACCCATGATATGGAGTTAGAAGTGGTAATATTTTCCCTGAAGATTTGGAGACATTACCAATATGGTGAAATTTTTGAGATATATACAGATCAAAAGAGGTTGTAATATATATTCTCATAGAAAGAACAAAAACATGAGACAAAGGGGATGGATTGAGCTACTCAACGATTAATATCTCAAAATTCACAAACAACTGAGGAAGGAAAATAAGGTATCAGACACTTTTATTGGAAAGGACCACAGAATCTTGAAATAGATGAGAGTTAAAAGGGATCCTTTGTTCATGGATCTAGTAAAGATGGATATGGGAATTATAAAGGAAGGTAACAAATCATGAATTTTTTCAAATGGGTGCCAAAACTTATTTACTGGAAAGGACAAAATGTTCTCAGGTTGATAATTAGGAGTTTCAAAAGAAAATTAGTGTTATAAATGATGGGAAGTTGACTGAATTTTCATATGAAGGTGTAATTTTGAAATTCGGAAAGATGATTTGTGTTCCCATTATTCCTGATCTAAAGGTGGAACTATTGTATGATGCTCATAGAACTAATTTATCTATACACCCTGGTATCATAATGATGTATAGAGATCTATAGTAACATTTTTGGTGGGAAAATCTGAAGAGGGGGATTGCTGATTATGTGTCGTGATGTTTGGTTTATCAACATGTGAGTGCTAGAAGACAACATCGTGGAGGAGTCATGAAACCCCTTCCTATTACTTTGTGGAAATGGGATGATATTACAATGGACTTTGACATGGGTCTGCTAAAGAATCTAAGAAAGAATAATGTGGTATGGGTCATTGTTGATCGTCTTACAAAATCATAAAATTTTCTTTCTATAAGAGAACATTTACCACTTGAACGTTTAGCAAGACTATATATTAATGAAGTTGTAAGACATCATGGAATACACTTATCAATTATTTTTGATCATGATCCCTATATTAAATCATAATTATGTAAAAGTATTTATAAGGGCCTAAATACAGATCTTTGTTTGAGAACTGCCTACCCCCCACAAATTGATGGACAATCAGAACCGACTATTCAAACATTGGAAGATATGTTGAGGTCTTGTTCACATGACTTTAATGGTATGTGGGATCAATATTTACCTCTTATAGAATCTTCCTATAACAATATCTTTCATTCAAGTATTCATATGGCACCATATGAAGCGTTATATGGAAAGAGATGTCATACACCAACTTGCTGGGATGATTTTGGTGAAATAAAGCTCGTGGGCCCATAACATGTTGAAGAAACAACAGAAAAGGTGAAGATTATCCAAACCCATATCAAAGTAGGTTAATATATGAAAAAGAGATATGATTATAACCGAAGGATGGATTTGGAATTTCAAGAAGGATGTCATTTTTTCTTAAAGGTATCTTCATGGAAGGGTATTATACGATTCAGTAAGAAAGGAAAATTAAGTCCCAGGTATGTCAGACCTTTTTAAATTCTAGATCGAATAGGAGTCGTAGATTACCATATGGTATTGCTGCCAAGTCTCTCCAAAGTTCCCAATGTGTTCCATGTATCAATGTTATGGTAATACATTTCATACCCAACACATGTACTAACCTATGAAGAAACAGAACATGAACCTGATCTATCTTATTTTGAAGAGACTATCAAGATTCATGATTCCAGAGAACATGTATTTAGAAATTAAACCACTAATTTGGTAAGGGTTCTTTGGAGGAACCATAAGATAGAGAAGCAACATGGGAGCCTGAGGAGCTTATATTGAAGACATACCTGAATCTACTTAGGACACAATTTTTTGAATTTCGATGATGAATGTTTTGTAAGGAGGGGAGAATGTGATAACCCAATATTTAATCAATGGAAATTCCATTCTTATAAATTTGTTCTAATTAACTACTAAGTTCTATGTGACACTTAAAACATATGTTTGAAACTTCTGTGATGTGAATTTGAAAAATCTAACATACACAGTTGTGATCAGTAAGTTATTTGGAGTCCGATAAGAAAAAAAATTAGTGAGAAGTAATTGACCATTATGAATAGTAACATACAATTATGAATAGTGATATACCGTAATTAATAGTTACTTTACCTATGATAGTATATAAATAATATTCAAGTGGAAGTACGATATACCTAAGATTTGGAATAAGTAAATTAATTTTTTAAAACTATTGTTTTTAGAATAAATTATGATTTTAATTAAATATTAAATTAATCATATTTATAAAATTATTTTTGAAAAATTGACTTCATTTTATGATCCTACATGTCAAAAAATGGTTAGGCTGAATTCTTGGTATTTTTCTGAAAACTCAAATTTTTTGATGAATATTGAAATATGGTAAAACACCGTATATACAAATTATAAGTTAAATACACTATTCTCGGTCATGTAATCATCACTAGTAATGGTCTTGAGTGAAATTAATAAACTAATGATTAAAAAATTGTGAAAACACTCATCTCCTCCACTTTAGAACCCCCTCTCACTCCCCCTTCTCTTCACTCATCTCAAGCCTTGTTCCTTCTCCAAAATCATTCCAAATATCCTCCCAACCTCCTCTCCTATGTCCAAAAATCCATGGTCTCATATAAAGGCCAAAACCTCTCCCTTATATAGTTTCTCAAGGATGTTTGATTCAAATGGTAAATCCCTCTTTTCAATTCATTGTCTTTCCATTCATGTTCATTTGTTTTCTTTTTCTATTACCTATCATTATCCAAATGATGTTATGACTCTAATACCTTACATGTATTGGAATTCATTCATGATAGTGTAATAAATTACCATAATCTATTTCTTTTACCTTCATTTATACTAGTAACAAGAACATCATTCGAGATGTGTCAATTTACCACATTCAAGGACAATTGGATTTTTATTTCTATTATCATTCTCAATTCATGTCATTAAACCATTATTGTTATGGTTAAACTAGATTATTATTTATGTTATATACCCTATTTATGGTTTTGCAGTCCCTTTGTATAAATTTTATTATGTTATAATGAAAAATTATTTTGTTGTAATCAAAACCCACAAATTAACCGAAACAGATGTCATTGAAGTTCTATAAAATAATTCATCCTCATTCCATGTAACCATGTTATATAAATGAACATTAACAGTTCAGGATGTTCATAAATAATATTTAATTTCAATTCTGGAGACTTACATCCATTCCACATGAACTCCATTACTTAAAAACAACTGAACCGAATATGAAAATAATGAAAACGAATACTCCAGAATGACAAAATTCAATACAATAACTTATCAATAAGTACATAATTGAACTAAACAGAATTATGATAAACTAAAAACATGTATATTAGGATCTTAGAAAAGTTATTAATAAGTATAATTTCATACTCTAGGATCAAAAGTTCAATATCGGAAAACATTCATAGTTATTGTAAGGGTTTTCCCACCAGAAGAGCCATTTTAATCCTGGTTACATTTAATATCTAATTACCTTAATGAAATTCTTATGTATTAATATATAATCCTAATAAATTATGTGTGAGTTTTCTATATATGTTTTCCAAACTTATTCCTTTATTATTTTATGGGAAGCTACATGTTTTAAAATTAACTTTAAATGTTATCTCCAAAATACAATCATGATTCAAGGGAATTTCTCAAATTCTTACCTATTTTTAAAATAACTCTATAATATGTTTTTTAGAAACCATTATCTTTATAAAATCACTCAATATATTATGAAAATACTATCTTAGTTCAGTTCTGGTTTTATACAAATATTTTTCAAAAATAACTCTTCTTCTAAAAGTAAAAGTGTTTTTATCTCAATAATTACTCGAAGATTTTATGAGAGTATCTTAATCTATTTCAAAAATCATGTTGATTCTTATGAATTATTGGGATTAGTATTCCATTTTATCATCTACCATATTTAATTTAATGGTTTATGATTTTTTTTCTATCGATGTGCTATCCTAAAACCATTCACCAATTTACTACGAATGGGTAGTGTTTATGCCTAATGATCGGGGAAAGATATTTTCATTTCGTATATAAATTTCAATATGAATGTATATGTTGTTTATGTATATCCCCATTCATATGAGAAATGAAATGGACATATTAATTTTTGGGTGGGGCCCGCTATATCCCCTTAGTGCATCGGTAGGTCTCATGAGACAAAGTACGGTCATGGCACAAGGCCTTAACAAAATGATTCTTTATGGTCTTGGCACAAGGCCTTGATTGTATGGTTATGTTTTCGTGCATTATGCATTCCCTAATTATAAAAATTTTATTGATGGTTCATGTGGTTATTCGACTAGTATAATACCCATGCTTATGTTATGTTAGGTCAATATTTACTCATCTCATATTTCTACCACATTATGTTCATGTTTATTCTTAAAGGCTTGTGTTTTCAATTATTCACCATCTCTAAGGATTATGTTATCTTCCATTGTATTTATTACCCTTACTAAGATTTTGAGCTCACCCCTTTCTTTTGTTTCGTTTATTTTAGGACAGGAATAAGTATATTTTGAATAACATGCGGAAATAACCTACGAGTTATTGATGTTGTATAAGGAGTATCTATTGTGTATTTCTTTTCAAGTTTTAATGTTGAAAATATGTATGTATATTTTTTCCAATAATACTAAACTACTCGGTCCTTTAGTATGCTTTTTCCTTATTTATATGATAATGTAAACATTAAGGAATGGACTCTAGGAAACTGGGGTTAGGTCCTTACATATTTTTTGTTCCCTATCTCCATGGCTTGAATACTTGTTCTTATGTTGATGTTTAATGCCTAATGAATATTCCATATTTTATTGGCTAGAACAAAGGGCTTTTACATGAAATCATATATTATAAATATAAAAACTCATTGTTTATGCAAAGTGATCTTATAGCTATGACTAATATGTTAATCGCCAATGAGAGAACATGGTTCCTAGATTAAGGAATCTATGGATGAAATCAAGATATTATGTATCTAGATTTGTTGGATGCTTCATCAGGGACCCTTTACATTATATGGATGGGCTCTCCAAGCTGATAATTCATTATCATGTATGAAACTAGTATCCTTATGGAGAAAATATGGACATTCTCATTGTAAATATGGATATTCAATGCCACATCTGATATTAGGTCCTCTATGTGAAATAACTAGTATGGAATCACATGTTATCATGCCAAAAGTGATATGAGAGACACCATTATGGGCCTTATTTGAAATACTATGATGTATTGGTTATATTTGAGGCTCCTACTACTACCATTGGTATTCGTTATAGATTTAATTAAATAGGAAAAAGATTCCATTAAAAATTTTATGATTTCATAGTTTGGATTACAAGTGATTTCATGTTAGTATTACGATTTAAGGGAGCTTGAATGATGACATAGGGATGTGATTGAGAATCCAAATAAAAAGCGTGGGTAATACCCGTATTTATTGATTTATGTAAGAAGATCCATGTGTAGACCTTATTCTGTCTGTAGGTTCTATTTGTTCAATCATACAGTTGAGGAAGAAGAAGGTATAATCGGTCCAACATGTATTAGAAAACCAGAAATGATGTGTTTTTATTTATTTTTTAATTGATAAAATTTTCTATTATTATCAAACATATCATTTTTTACTTGTAGGATTGATCTAGACAGTATTGGTGATGGAATAATAGGATTATATCTCATACACTTCTTTGTCCTCCTTTGGTACCTATAAAGGCATCATGATTACTGGTATGGAAAATGGGAAGCATCCAACATCTGATTACTAATTGACTTTTATTGAATGGAGTAGGAGAAAAGTGTCATGATCCAATGTTCATGATGCTAGTTGTTTTTGTATTTTTAATCTTTTATATTTTTTTGAATTAGGTGCATAATTTTATCCCTAGATTCCTGTGTACTAATTATGATACATTCAAATGAAATCACGATCATTCCCTTTCGTATCTACTCATGTTTAATCTTCGAATATTTTTATATTTATATTGGATGTTATTTATTTATTATTTGTTATAATTTCAATTTATTACTTCTAATTCCAATAAGTTCGGTGACTGGTCCAGTTATTAGAGATTCATCTTCCATTTTTTTTAATTATTATGTACTATTAGGCTCCACTCAGATCTATGTGGGAATAATCTCCCCAAAGATACACTCAATACCCTCATTGTTAATTAGAAACCTTTGGTATTTGGGTAGTAATGAATGAGGTAATTTGGCCCACCATATCGAGAAACTGATAAGTGGACACTAGGGAAGGATGCTACAACATGGTATAAGAGCACGATTCTTTTTTATACTATATATGTATTATATATATGAAGACCTTTAATTTTGTTATGAGCCTATACCTATGAGTAGAAAACCCACATACTGGGGAAAATGAAATTTATTGGGATGGGTTAATGATATTATTGGTTGAGATTGTAACCATTTAACGAATTTCAATGTTTTTTGATACACTAATTTTATGTGGATTCAATTTCATATAATATTATTATTATTGTAATTCTTCTACCATTTTCAAATGATAATAAGGAGAATAAATTCAGGAATATTACTAGGAACCTTAGAAATAAATTTCAATTCATTATTCCATTCCATATCGATATTCAGTGTATATTTCCAAAACTACATGTTCTTGTTGTGGTGCCTTATCTATTATGTACTGCAGGTTTCTTTCATTTCTCGAAATATAACCTAATTGGTTAAATTAATGTGACAACATAAATCTAAATGGTTTTCTATAACAAATAATGATGATAAAACCATAATTAACAAGTTCTTCCATATTATATGATTTAATATATGGATGAATGATAAAATTTATGATGAAATTGATTCCTTAAATAGGAAAGGTATGTTCATTAAATAAAATCATTGTATATTAAATGTTACATCCTCATAACTGGTGAAATTGTTAGGGAATAATTACAAGGAATTTTAAACTCAATCTATAATGTGTATGAATCTTTATGAATTTGAATTTGTGACATAATTAACTAGAACAAGATATATGTTTATTTATACATAAATATGTGTTTAAATGAATTAATATTCCAAAATAAAAATGTTACTATTAGATTAATATTTGAAATAAAATGTTGTCTTTTTTCACTATAACATTCATTTGATTCTCCATAATCCGGTACCTAAGCTGCTGTGAGAGACCATGAACATGACCTGACCTAGTATTGAGTAGTATGATCTATTAACTATGATAATTTTGTGGAATATTTTATATCACATATACCTATCTTTTGGAGGATGCATAGAAGTGTGTCCTATTTAGAAAAAAAACCCTAACAATGATATGTTGTTTAAAATATTCACTATCTTTTATAATCATGTATGGGGAGTGCATTTTGAAATTTTATAGCTAGGACACCATGAAATACCCATGACATACACCATAAATGTGGAAACAAGCATACTCTTGAGGTGGTGGTTCTGGAGCTGATAGTGATATCTCTTATAGTGACACTAAAGGTACATCCAATTGATCTTCCACTGGGAGCCGATTTTCAGTTCCAGGAATGATTTTTCTATATCATGTACTCTGTTAAGTGTGCTTCCATACCTAAACCAACATTGTCATTCTTAAACCCAGATTTATATTATTGTAATCCTACAACATTTACATGGTATGGAAGACCTCAGGATGCTGATTCTTGGTTATAAGATATGGGGTCGATATTTGACCATCTAGAGACACCTCCAATGTAGAGGATCAAGCTTGCTACTAACTTGTTACATGATTTCTTCATGTGATAGTGGGACACCATATATTATGTCCAGAATCGTTAGGGAATGGTAAGGGAAGACTTATTGAAAGCTATTTATTATATCATATTTTTCCAAACTCTAAGGGAATATTACTCTATGGTGTTTATTCATCTTCACTAGGGAAAAATATACATTCTAATAATTCTTCTCACTTCACCATGCTTCAGTGTATTCCACTGAATATTACTAGTTATTAGTTGATTACCATGAGACTATTTGTGGAAGAACCTATGTAATATTCCCAATCAAATGTGAATGTTTTTTTGACTAAACCGTATTTCTAAGAGAGAGAAGAAAACCCTCATCAGTGACTGGAACCTGAGGGAGTCTATCGATGTAAGTGAGGGAGGATCATCTTTGATGTAGGGAAGTGGTGTATATGATATCCTGAAACATCATTCGAAGGGTTCAAATGATGGATATAACATCTAGGAGTCACACACAAATAAAACTATGTGGTGTGTTGGAAGTGTGGTAGTCCAGAAAATAAGAAGCATAGGTGCATGTGGAACTTGATCAAGTGTTGAGTCTAAATCAGGACAGGTCAACATCAGTTCTTATGAAGATCTTTCCCTCTAGAATTTAGTGAAATGATTTTTTTCCAAAACTTATATTAGATATAGTTCTTGAAACTCCATTTTAGGTTTCTTTTTATATACAACATCATGATTTGGAAAATGTGGTGGTCATGGCTGATGTATTCAGTCATAAGAGCATTAAAATCATGAGATTTGACAAGTCAGGACAGTTGGGTAGTATCATAGGGATATGATTATGGCTATATATATATATATAGTAAATCATAAAACCATTGATCATATTCTAGGTCCATATAAAATATGAGGCAATATTATAGAAGCCTCTACTCAACTTTCTCCCCTCTTCGATAAAGGTTCTTCTCACTCTTTCTTATCTTATTCAATTATGCGATGTCTGGCCTAGTGATAGATAACGTTCGCCACATCATGACTCTAAATACACCAAATTATTTCATATATGGGGGTATATTCTAATGTAGGGAATTCCCCATTGGGGTTTTTGGGTACCACAACTAATAGAATTTTTTATCATTGTTACATATGACTTCATTTTCATTCAGAAAATGGACACGCTTAGCCCTATCATGACCATGTTGTTTGATTCCATGGATGAGTTTTGTTTACATTATTATAGGTAATCTTATATATTATTTAAAAATAATGGGTAATTTGGCTAGTACATATGGACCTGAGCATTAGGGGATAAGAAGTTTTACAACCTATATAGATAGTATATTTACTAGAGATTAGGGAACAAAGCTTATGAAATTATATTTTTTAGTGGATCGTTCTCGGGATGTATTACCTAAGGGATTTTTGTATTTACCTCATGAGAGATATTTAGAATCAATTGTTTTTCTAGTTTATAGGTTAGAAGATGTGATCATTCTTCATTATAGGATAGAACCTAAAGAGAGCCAATAACTCATGAAGTAGTTCCAATTTCCAGAGGAAATTTTTTTCTTTTCCAAAATATTACAACACCATGAGGTTCACCAATTCCTTTCACCATGAAAGAGGATGGTACCCTAATGTTGTGTGTGGATTACCTCTAAATTAACCATATCATGATGAAGAATCAGTACCCACTACCTTCTAAAGATTACATCTTTGACCAGCTCAGAGGAGAGACTATTTTCTATTTGATCAACGTTAGGTCTCACTACCTTCAAGTACGTGTGAGGAAATGAAACATACCATGTATAGTTCTACAAAGTAGGTATGGAGTGTATGTGTTTTTGGAAATCCTATTTGGAATTATTAATGTAATGACTACATTCATGGCTTTCATTATTCGTGTTTTCTACTGGTACAATGATTCATTTGTGGTGGTGTTTGTTGCTGACAGCTTAGTTCATTATCACACTGGACATGACTGTGAGAATGATCGTGAGATCATTTTAATACACTAAGAGATAAACCAATATATGTGACGGCTAATGAAGGACACTTTTTGTTTTGTAAGGTCCACTTCATGGGACATATTTTTTCATATGAATCCATATCTATTGAACCATAGAAGGCGAGTGTTGTGTTTTCTTAGGAATATCCCATTAATGTGATTTATATATGAAAATTCTTTTGTAATTATTCCAATTATAGGTGATTCATCTAATAATTCATATTCATAGTATTGCCTATTATCATATTGTCATTAAAGGGTGTGAAATTATTCTAGTATAAATAATGAGAGACTTATTTTCTAGTGTCAAATGGGATAATTAACTTAGTCACCAATAGTGATTTTAATATATATAGGAAAAATTATATATTATTTAATATTGTGATTTATGTATCATCCTAGGAGGAGTTTTGATGGTGGGTGATCTATATTTAGGGTATCAGACCCACCCACTGATACATTACAAGTGTAATTATGCTATCCAGGACCTCGAGATAGAATTTTTTCTCCATGCCTTATGTTATTAGAGTAATTACATATTAGGTGAGAAGTTTTTTCTTTACATGGATTATAAAAGCTTCAAATTATTCCTCATATAACAATACATGAATGTAAGGATGTGCAGGTTGGAATAACACATTAATTTTTTCAACTATGTGCTTGATTATACACCAAGAATGGGAAATATTGTGTCTAATGCTCAGAGATATAGGAAACAGAAAAAAAAAATTGTTGAGGAGACTAGTATTGAGTGCAATTGGATGGATTAGTTTTGTGAGACGCACCTCGAGGATCTGGAACATCAAAAAAAAAATTGGCTACTCTGTCGGTAACATCCCCTATTCTAGAGTGGTTTCGAATGACTCAGTTTTCTAATTATGAATGCTTAATAATGAGGGAGTGTTCCTTATGAGAGAACAAACCTCCTAGTTGGATTTTTGATGGATATGAGTCCATAATATTCCATTGATGTGTGTGGTTTCAATCACAAAAATGACAATCGTTGATGTAGGAATATAATTCCTCCATTTTATCATTTCATCATGAACATATAAATATGTACCATGAAATTCATCATCAGTATTGGGGTTTATGTATGAAGAATCAAATTAAAAGTTTTATCAAACATTAATCCATCAATCAACTTTTGAAGGATAATAACCAGTGACCTATAGGTCTTATACATCATCCATTTATTAATGAGTGGAAATTGAATTACGTAACCATGGAATTTGTGGTAATGAAATTGATATCCCCTCATTGTGGTGATTCAGTATGGGTGGTCAATGATATTCTTAGAAAGACTAGGGAGATTATACCTATTCAGGAGACTATCAAAATAGATGAGATATGAATTATATACTTCAAGGAGATTGTGTGACTTTAGTCAGTTCCCCATTCTATTTTATCGGGCTGATACCCCCATTTTACTTCATGTTTTTGGAAATATTATAAAAAAGAACTTGGGTCATAGGTAATCTTTGGTACAACATATCACCTTTAGAGAGACAAGTAGTACGGGTGAATTATATGGCTGTCAAATGAAATTCTCCAACCATAAATCTATGATTTTTGAGGTTCATGTGAAAATTATATCTATATTTTTGAGTTTTCCTACAATAATAACATTCTAAAAATGATCCACATGTCTCAATATAATGACCATTATAGTTGTACAACCCTTTCAAATCTCTACTGATTAGAGGTAGGGGACGCAAATCCACTGGGCCCCGTCAATATTAGGAGTCTTTAGGGAAAATTTAGACAATTTACAATCATATGGATATATCTTTGTCTAGGAATAATTCTTATACTAGTATTATCCTTTGACCACTAGAGTTTAATGTGAGACATCAGGTTCTTCTATGTGTTTTTTCTAAATTTTATTACATAAAAATTCAGAGATAGTGATAGATTTCAACCATTTTGTAGTGATTCTTTTGAGATAGTTTAAATACTCGAATTAAAATAATATCAGTTGTTGTTAGCTCATATATACTAATTTATGTATGAAATTTCCAATGAATCATTGTTTTTTTGTTATAATATTTATTCAAAAAAATCATTTGAACCCAAGGATATCAAGATAGTATTGGATACATAACTAATGATTATAAAATAATTATCATTTATTAGAGCATAAAGGATCACTAAGTCAGGCTAGTTCCTATAGTAGGGGTTCTATAGATGAATAGACACATAAAATTTTGGAACATGGAGTGGGAGTACAATTCACATGAATTGTTTTCAGAACCCTTCTCATATGATTGCTTACCACCATCAAAACGGGAACTAGGTGATGAGTTGTCTTGATTAAGTTAGGTTTTAATGGAAACAATTTTATCAAAGGTAGAGAACACTAGTTTTAATTTTAAAATTCCTGGTCATTTCCATTGAAATATTTACTAATATATTCATTGAATTCAGGAGGGTGTTTGGGGAATGATTGATGCTCAGAGCCTTGAAAATTGCAGTAGCGGACTAGGTTTCTTGGTTAAGAGAAACCATGCCTCTCTTGCCTAATTATTTATCTAACCATGATACTTGCTCCATTGGGGAGTGAGTAAAAAACAATTTCTCTTAAACCATCCCTAGAGGGTCGCACACTTATGTGACTTGTCTCAGATAATTTTTAGTGGTGTTTCACATTGGCTGGACAGAGTCAACCAAATAGTGCACCTAGCACTACAACAGAAATTGGCTTTAGCAGCGGTTTTTTAGCGGTGGTTCCCAAAACTTCCGCTAAACCTTTTTTTAAAATGTTTTCGTGGTGGTTTATAATAAACCATCATGAAACATTTTTTTACACTGCCGAACCTCCCACAACCCACCCCGACCCCACTTCTCCCCGCTTCCCTCTCTTCGCCTAGGACCCCAGCCCCCCGCGACCCCAGAAACCCCACGACCCAGGTGACCCCGCGACCACGGCGACCTCGGCACCCCGGGACCCCGGGACCCAGACGACCCCTGTCCCCCACGACCCCGGGACCCCATGATTCCCCATGTTTCCCTCATTCCATAATATTTTCAGTTTTAATTTGTTTTTTTGGATGTCATAAGGTAGATTGAGGTGAATTTTGGTCTTGTGAATACCTCATTGATTTGGGTTTTATCCACATGAAGTTTGTGTGTGCCTATGATTGAGATTTGTGGAGGTTGGTTCTAGATGGGTTGGGAATGAGAATACATATGAAATAATGCTCACATAACTAATATAAGAATTTATATTATTGAGAACATGAGGGTATTGATATTTTTGAGGTTTCTGTGACATGAAAACTATGCGGTTGAGGTTCTAGTTGTACCGATATAGATGATGTTTATGTTTAGAAAAATTTGATCCATGTGCAGATTGTTTAATTTTAGGATGTGTGGACCATAATCTGGGGTATCCTACATGAAGATATGTTTCATGTTAACCTTATATGAATTGATGAAATATGGTATCATGAGTATGGATGATCTAATAATTAATTATAACTCAATAAAACTAATCATAATGACCACTGTTGTTGATAATAGTAGGTTTTTTCGCTCTTTGATATTGTTTTAGTGCATGGTTGTGTGATATCAAGAGTCAAATATATGCTTTATCTAATCATAAATGGAAGAAGTGTAATAAGGGATGTCCCACTTTTACTACCTGGGTTGAAGGAGTAAGATACGGTCTTAGAACATGGGTCATTTAGTTTATAGTCATGAAGTACATACCATTTGCTTTGAGATTTAGAGTCACGCAATTAGGACCAATTAAGGGTTACATTCTGCTATTTCTATGCTTCTTCATCAAGATTAGAAACATTATTTTTTTCCTCATGAACTGTCATTCCAACCAAGTTATGCTTATGTTACTTTTTGTTATCTAATATTATATTTTGATGCTATAAAGGATTTCAAAAGTCAAAGGATGAAAATTTGGAGATGTTGGAGAAAGATGATAGGAATACTATTTAGCATAACTTTTAGTATTGACCATGTGGTAATTGTGTAATATGACATTTTTATCACACTATTTCTATTTACCAAAGAAACTTCCACTATCCCAAACACTACATGGTTCATATCTAATTCAAGGGGTCATATTTATTATATTATATTTCTGTAATCTTACACTATCGTATATATGAATCTCTTTCTCTATTTAGTTGTAACTATGTGTTTTAATTTATTTTATTATTGTGTGGGAACATTGTGATATACATGGATAAAAGCTGGATCACATTACCGAGGAACACACCTCAGCATGATAAGGGTTGGAATGCGTTTCTAGATTTTTCAATTTATAATCCGTCCGTTGAAGGGAGAAAAAGATTTCCATGTCCTAAATTTAAATTTAGAACATGTTTGACGAGAGATAAAGTTTATGAACACTTAATACTGAAGAAATTCCATGGTCAATATTTTTGTTGGGTTTGGCGTGGGGAATCGAACGTTACAAAAATATTGAGCACTGATGTTATTCTATAAAATGAAGTCCCATGTTCCTTGACAATTGAAAATGAAATGCAAAACCTCATAAATGATGCATTTGGTACTTCAAGATACCACTATCAGCATCAAAACATACCCGAACAACCAGAAGAGGGTGCTACAAATTGCAACATGACAAGTGATGTATTTGAGACTGTAATACAAGTAGATCAAGATTGTAACATATCATTGGGTCCTCCTCGAGATTATGTGGATCCAAATGTAAGAGAAATATTCACTGAGGAAAATGTGTTTCATAATTTAGTTGATTATGGAAATAAAGAGTTGTATAGTGGGTGTTTGAAAGATTCAAAGCTTTCATTTCTGCTGAAGTTATACCATATCAAATGTCTATGTCAAATTACAAATAAGGCAATGTATATGATATTGGAATTGATTCATGATGAATTTCCTGAAGCAAAAATCCCAGAATATTTTTATGATATGAAAAAATTTGTTAACACGCATGGTCTGAATTATACAAAAACACATGTGTGTCCTAATGATTGAATGCTTTATTAGGGAGAAAATTCAAGTAGACAGAATTGCAAGAAATGTTCTTCTTCTAGATGGAAGTCAAAGGGTGATGTTGGAATTCTGAATGAACATAATTTTATGGAGGAGAAGAAAAGGAACACACCTGCAATGGTTTTTTCATTACTTTACTTTGAATCCTTGATTGCAATGATTATTCATTTCATCAAAAACTACAAAACACATGAAGTGGCATTCTGTAGATAAAATCAATGACGGGTTAATGATACATCCATGAGATTCCCAATCTTGGAAGACATTTTATTCATTACATCTAGTTTTATTAACTGATCCTAGGAATGTTCGATTGGGATTGGTTGTCGATGGATTCACCCCATTTGGGACTTTGTGTACCAGTTATAGAATTTGGCAAGTTGTTTTGATCCCTTATAATCTGCCTCTGTGGATGTGTATGAAACAAACATCTTTTATCATTTTTATGATTATTACTAGAAAAAAATGACTATAAATTATAATGATGTATACTTGCAGCCTTTGATTGACGAATTATAGGAGTTATGGAGAAATGTTGTTGAGACATTTGATGATTCTTCTGAAACAATGTTCAAAATTCATGCTGCTTTAATATGGACCATTAGTGACTTCCCTGGGATTGGGAATTTATCTGGTTGGAAAACTTAAATGGGTTTGGCATGTCCCATTTGTAACTTTGATTTTGAGGCCATAAGGCTACCTCACATTAGAAAATGGTGCTTCTTGTGCCATCGATGATTTATCAATGCATCTCATAGATTTCGGCAGAACAGAACAAAATTTAATGGTTCCATTGATCGTAGACCACCTCCAAAGTTGTTAACTGGTTCTAAAATATGGAAAAAGCTTGGAAATGTTGAAATAGAATTTGGGAAGGTTCATCATTTTACTGATAGTGGAAAATGGGTCCGAAGTGCATCCTGAGGTGAAATCAGAACGTAATAATGGATGAAAAAAAGAATATTCATCAAACTCCCATTTTGGGAATTTAATATGTTGCGGAACAATCTTGATGTGTTGCATATTGAGAAGAATGTCTATGATAATTTGATTTTCACATTACTTAATGAGCAAGGAATGTCGAAGGATCATCTCAATACTCGCAAAGACTTACATATAATGAACATAAAACGTGATATCTTCCTAGATGAGAATGAAACATATGCTCTGGCCATTTTTGCAATGAAAAATAGTTATAAAGATACATTCCTTCTAATTTTAAAGAATTCTAAGGTATTTGATGGGTATTCTAGTAACATATTGAGGTGTGTTGACTTGAAGAATCGTAAGTTACATGGATTGAAAAGTCACAATTCATATGTTTTGTTACAATAGTTACTACCATTCACATTGCGTGCATTATTACCAGAAAATGTTACTACTATTGTACTCCAATTCTGCAAATTTTTCAAGCAATTATGTGAGAAATCTATACATCTATTTCATCATGACAACCTCCAGCAGAGGATTGTATTATCCCTTTGTACAATGGAGATGATCTTTACTCCATAGTTTTTTACTGTCATGATGCATTAAACTATGCATTAGGTTGAGAAATCTAAATTAGGAGGCCTCGTTCATTATCGATTAATGTATCCAATTGAGAGGTATTTTATTTATATGTTTTTCATTTAAGTATAAAATTCTTGTCATTTAAATAAATTCATAATATTATTATTTCATTTCACAGATATATTGGGCATTTGAAAGCATAAGTGAGAAATAAAGCTCAACCAGAAGGCTCTATTGATGAAGTCGTTTTTTGGATGAGGAGTGTCTTACATTTTGTTCCAGATATTTGGATGATATTGACACACTATTTAATCAAGTTGGATGTGTTGATGACACATCAACTAGATTTCACGTGCTTTCGAAATCAAAAATATTTCTTGCTATTTGGCGATCAGTTGGGAGGACCTCAAATATGACACTGATAGAATTGGAATTATTATAGGCTCATAGATATGTGTTGTTTAATAGTGAAATTGCAGATCCATTTATTGAAGAGTTGAGGATACAAACAAAGAGACAATTTTTAGGCCGAACATGAAATGAGAATTATATAATGAATTCTATGAATAAAGATCTTGTAGAATGGTTTGCATGACGTGTAAGTTCATAAATATTACAATTAATACAAATATTAGTTTGACACATACATTTTGTGAATATATTAAATTATATTTCCTTTTTCAGATCATGAATACTGATACTCGAATAGACTTGCCAGATGATTTGATGTTTTTGGCTAGAGGTCCTATAAAACAAGTTAGAAAGTTCGACGCTTATAATGCGAATGGATTTAGATTTCATACTGTTGATTGAGAAGTGGGTTTGAAAACATATAATTGTGGTATATTTACATTTTCTAAAGTGGTATACTATGTAAAATTGCATGATATTATTGAATTAAACTACCACATGTATTTTTCTGTTGTTTTATTCAAATGCAAATGGGTCGATATTATCAGATGTGTTAAAAGAGATTCCTGGAAATTTACTTCTGTGAACTTCTCTCGCATGATGGATGTTGGTGATCAGGAACAACATGATCCATATATCTTATCATCGCAATAAAAAATGGTATATTATGTGAATGATGTTGTGTTTGAAGGGAGGAGTGTAGTTGCTCACGTAATACATAGAGATTTGTATGATATGGGTGATGAAGTGGACGATTTGACCTCTGAAATTGAATTTCATCAACAACAGGAAGCCGAATTATTTTCCCATCATTTTATTGAAAATATTAGTCTAGAAAGGATAAATGAAGTGGATGAAGCAATGGAGTAGGAAACCGACATGATTGAAGGGGTAAATGATTGTATGTATATTTATTTATTCATTCAGCAACTACTTGTTTAATTTCTACAGTCATTAATTATCATTGTAAAATATATTTTTTCTGTTAGTACTGGGAATCTATTATCATTTTAATTTTTTTCTGCATAATTTTTGGGAAATATATATTCTGAACATAATATTATTTGATTAAATGATAGGAATTACAACGAGGAAGCGGTACACTATTTCATCTAGTTCTATGATAGGTGACGATCCATCTGGCTCCCTCCCCACGACATCTGAGGAACCAGCTACCTACACCCATACACCATCTCCCCATGCACCATCTCTCACACCATTTTTGGATATCCCATTAGAGGATGAGTCACCGACTCCCCCTTCAAGAGACTCCGCATTGGGGCAGCGACATGCCCCTTCAAGTTCATCACAGACATACTCGAGTGTGACTGTCATAGGTATAGATTTTGATTAAATAAATTTATTGCGTTTTGTTTATACTAATTGGTTTCTCACTGAAGGTGAAAAAAATGAAACCGTGGAGAAAAAAAATAAAAAATTTAGATGTTTGGAATATGAATGGCGAGAAGATAGTCATTCTATTTAATTCTTATGGGGTCCCTAAGGATGACGCTGTGGGGTTACTTTCCCAGATTCTAGGACAGCTGGCAGTGGATCCCATTTCACTTCCTATTTCTTATGATGATTGGAGACATATGCCTCCAAGCTGGAAAATGATGTTTTTGATTCCCAAACAATGGTAATTTTATTACATTATGGTTTAATTGAATCTCATGTTACTAATATGTTCAAAATGAATTTTTGTATACAGTTGTTCTTCCACTTTACAGTTGCTGATGTGATAGCACAGAAGTGGACGTTGAAAATTCTTGGTAAGAAATGGAAATATTTCAAATGGATATTATGCTGTGATGTCAATGATACTTTGTTTACCGTGAAAAAAATATATGAGAAGCTCCCTAATGGGGTACTGAAAGAACAATAGAACGTTTTTGTTGACAGACATCGTGATGAGAAATAGATGATATTGAAATATATATTATTATATTATCCTCATTTTACATTTATACACGTATTTGAAGAGCATATGACATTGAATACATTAGTGTTAAATTGAATTTTATTTATTTCAGGATCTATCAAGACAGAATGCATCAAACTGGGCTAATCAAGTCATCCCTCACACTACGGGCTCAAAAATATTTTCTAGAAACCGAACGACATTGGTAATCTTTTAATTAGTTTAAATATTTATAAGAAAATATTATCTATTTAATATATTGAATTTTTTATTTATCTTTTCTTAATGCAGTCACAGATTTTAAGGCACTAAGAATCCTGAACTGAACTGTGGTTGGATGTTCACAAAAAATCAGATGGAAGATTTTTTAATGAGCCTACTAAAGAAGTTGGGCTATGGAGTCACTTTTTTTTTATAATAACTTATTATCAGTTTTTAATGTGCTAATATATATTGATATTTGATTTGTAGGTAAAAATTAAGGAACTATGGGATGCCAATCCGGCGCAGTCCTACTCCATCTCCTAGGATGACCCAGTTGCTAAAGTCCTTCCGAAGGAGCATCCTGGTTGAGTGCGTAGGATTGGTTTTGGACCCGTACCTTCTGAGGTCTTTGGAATCCCACCAGGGATTCCAGTTGCATCTAATCCATGTTATTTTCAGTCCATACCCGAATATTCTCAGAGGTAGATTGCTTCTCTACGAACCATATTTCAAGACCAGGTGGTTCAGATATCTGCTTTGCAGAAATATATGATTGATATACATCAACAGATGAGCATATATGCCCCCAGTGGTAGTGCATCGACTGGTGGTATGCAGGTAAATCTAAATAATCAAAATCATTTAGTTTGAAATCTTTCATTGGTTTTAATTTCTAATATAAATATGCAACAATATTTAATTTTCAATATAATGTTCTTACAGGTGACAACAGAAAGTGGAGATGGAGGTGGAGAGGGTGACAATGCATCATTGGACCATGAGTAGTTGTATTGTTGATGTGTTGAAAAAATATGGGAGCATTTGGATTGTATTTGTAACATGTGTGGCACATAGTTTCCACCAAACATTTTCATGTCCTAACATCTCCTTCATTTCTCATGTTTCCTTTTATGTATTTTATTGATTTCTGATGTTTCCTTTTATGTATTGATTTCTCGTGTTTGGTATACATCATTCCATTTAGGCCTATGTTTTAATTGGTAGTCGAGATTTTGGATGACTAGGAGTTAAACCCATTGTTGTTGTGTTGAAAAAATTGGGTCATTTCATAGTGATCGAGGGGATAGTGTTGTGGACACTTTGGTGAGGAAAAATATGTAGATAGTGAATCATCATGCATTCTTAATGGTTATCATATTCTGTTCATGATGATAAAATGTGGTCATACCCCATATAAAACCTAGGTTCCTCTTAATGGGAGTTGGTATTAAACCATATAAAAATGGGATTCATTATACGATGTGTGTTGGATGATCTAAAAGGCATACACTATATAAAATTTGGATTCCTTTTACTATAATTATGATATGTTCAAAAACATTACCTCATATAATAATGGAAGAATCACATTATGTGAGTTGAAAAAAAATCATTTTCTTCAAGACATGACATTAAAATTTTCATCATGGTCTTGGTTTTATGATCTTACACTATGTGGAATCATATTCAGGATTTCATCATGGGATGAAGGGCCTATTTTATCATATTACCCCAAGTATTATTCACCACAAAAACATTCTTGATTCCCCCACCTCACCAATCAATACTATAACAGTTTATATCAAGATATCCCTAGTCCAAGAATTATGACAATAAAATATGCTCAAACATCCATCACATGGGTTTATTCATCCCTAGAGTTTCATAAAACATCTATTTCCACAACATTCTAGAACTATGGGTGGATTGATTCCCATTTCCATGGGATATGTATTGATGAATATAACTAATATCATTGAGCCGAGATAATGATTCATTATGTAATAATCCATTACCTAAGGTTTCATTACCCCAACATGAGCCTTTTTTAGCAATAATATCCTTTCATTTATGTTGACACATCAGTTGGCCAAGATGCTCTCATTTTTTGATACAAGGAAGTATATAATGGGCATATAGATGCAGAAGACCTTCTAAAATCCTAATAAGATGAATTTAAACTATATCATTACCTCGTGTAAAATATATATATCTATTAATGATAGATAATTTAACCCCATAAAAATTGATATGTCTCTTAAAGTGAAATAATTTCACCTCTTATAAATTCTCGATGCCTAATATTATAATATGTAATTATTCAATATAATCATCCATGAAGGTAAACCCTTGTGGAATTGGTATCCTATGACACCGTGAATCATAAAAACATGTGGATTGATTCCAATAATCACGATATAAGTAGTTACAAATAAATATTTAATCCAGGGCACAACCATATCACCGAATCATTATAGGTTTCTCCCTTTCCTATCTACTGTGGTCAAAGCTTGGAGACCTTTAACTCAAACCTATTCCTATATTTGGACCTCTAGTTATTTAAACCAGTTGTAGTCATTGTCCATGATGTTTGATTTTAAACATCAAAGCCCAATTTCTTCAGCAAAAAATGATAATTAACAACCATACCCTATTAAATGAAATAAGGACTCCTCATCTGATAGGTGTGGGATGATTATAAAAATAATTACCACATATAAAACTGAGATTCCTCATATGATAAGTATGAAATGAACCACACATTACCCATAAAAAACTTGTATTTATCAGAATATGAGATGATATGATATCCTTTCCATAGATTAAATCACTCCACCGATAATAGTATCTTACCATGTCAGGCATCAAAACTATGTTTCCCTTGATGCCCATTATGAGGAGACACATATTGATGCATGTATATTTTATCTCAGTCCCATCCCTACCAGCAACTCATCATGCGGACGTTTCCCTCTTGGCCAGGCATGAATCATGTCAACCCACATGTTTAAATAAAACATTTGAGAACATGAGGAAATATCTACCATGGAACCTAATATTCTATATGGTACATCCCCACATACACTTGTGCGGTTCACACATCTACTATTTGGATAATCCTCACCCTACCAATCTGAAAAGTATCTCTAATGAAATGATTAAAGGACATAGTGTCTTACATACCATATTAGGCTCATTCAATGAAGTAAATTTACTGTTAAAAAGTGGATCTCATGAATTGATCTCCATAAATAGTAGATCATGATATTTTTCATCCTATATTCATCCAGTTAAGGTATCCTATGTTTCAAACATTGTCAATAATAATTCTATTTTTTTTCGATTACTCCCATTTCACTTTTGAGTTCTCAAAAAGTTGTAATTTTCATCGTGTTATTTTTCAGGTCACTTCTTTTCCTCATTGGGTTCACCCCTATAATTAATTATAACTATATAAATATCCTTGATTCATGAATGAATCATGGATCAGTAGGGCTTAGGGTTTGGGAGGAATTCCACCTCAAGCACGGTTGAGTTCCATAATCACCACATGGTACCAATTATATAACCTTAAATGAGTATTCCATGTCCATGAATCCCTAATCTAAACTAATTTTAAATCAACCTTAGATTGTGTTGTGTGGTGTTGTACCAATTATCTATCAATTCAGGTCATGTTTTTTACTCCCTCTCACTACACATATCCATTTATAATGTTCCACTATATTTTCCAAGATTCATTACCATAAATTTTTTAGTATTTGTCTCCATTCTTTTTTAATTTTTATGTACATTAATATGTTAGGCTGTTGATATTTCTGGTTTGATTTGTTTTTCAGGGTAGTGGTGCAGTGGAAGCAGAATTTTGTTTCCGGTCATCTTTTCGCGGCGGTATTAACCACCGCGAAAATTATACAGGTAAGAAATTAGTGGCAGTTAAAAAAAATGCTAAACATAAAAAAATGACATTTAATTGTGGTTTCAACCGCCACTACAGAGTATCATCACCCACATGCATTCCACAGCAGTTCTCGTGACTTTAGAGGCAGTTTTACGGCAGCTAGATTTTATTTTATTAGCTGCGGTTATAACCGCCCCTAATAAAATAAAATCCCGAGCTTGTTAAAACTACTACTAAACTTAGTAAAAACATCGTGAAATGGGGAAGCAACGATGCTTCCCACAAAACGACTCTAAATTGAAATAAAAACAGCTAATAGTTTTCCGATGAAAAATTTATCGGTGGATTCTATAAACTGCCGCGAAACCATGTAGTTCCAGTTTAAACCACTGTTACATGCAAAAATAACCACTGCTAAATAAGGGGTTTCTTTTAGTGTATCTCTTGTGGGGGATTCCCTATGTAGTGTCATGGTTGATTATTATTGCATGATTAGTGCATAGTTTATCTAACCATGAGGCCAAAACATGTTCCCATGTCTAGGAGGGTGAAAATCCATCTTTGACCTTAATGATATTAAGGTCATAAATCTCATTCTTCTTATTTATATTCCTTTGGATGAACTCACCGATCTTCCCCAGTGAACTCTCCTCCCACCTCTCAAACAATTTGAAGTAGCTCCATTATAGGTGATCAAAATATATTTCTATTGGAATAATTTGTAAACATGATGTATTCTCAAGGATCCAATTTTTATACTTCATATTTTTCTTCCCCTTAGTTGAATAATTTTTCTGTGGGGTCATTTTCTGCATTCTATAGAATTTTAAGATTTCTCCAAAATCATAAATTCATTCTCAATTAAAATTCTAACTCTAGAAGAGGAGATCACTAAACATCTACGGATTTTGGTCTAACTCATTCGCTATTTTTTTATCTCATTTACAATGAGTTTCATTGTGATGTGAACATGACCCTTCTCTTGATGCCTTTATAAGGTTAAATACATTAGTCTAAATGGTTTTGCAAGTCGAAAGGGACATTAGTATTTGGTTAAATCCATCATTGGGTTGTTCTCCATGTCTGTGGACATGCCTTGGGTGTTCCCACCTTAAATGGTTTAGTTTCTATTTAATCAAAATTTTAATCCACCATGTGGTGTGTTTTTTACATATAAGAAATTAATTTGAAAATGAATTTAATTAAGATTAGTGGTTTTCCATGAGTGGCCTTGTTTGGTTGATAACTATTACAATGCATCATTTCTCAATGTTAATTTCTTAGGTACTATCCAATTAATTGTTCCTTTTGTACATATATTTAAGACATATTATTGTGATTATGATTGATTCCTAATGCTTATTCCATGTTATATTGGATTGAAAATGTTTTTTTTTGTACTTTTTTATGTTATATATATTGGAAATCATTTTTGTCGGTAAGTGATATTATTGATATGACTTACAATATTATGGGTTGAGAGAGAACATGGGTCCCAATGTAGGGGTTTTATGGATTGACTCTCTATACTATGTATATGTATCTAGATGATGCACATGGAGTGACCGTTTTCATTTCTAGGATGGGACCTCCAAGAGGATTGTCTATACTAGTCAGTGACACAATATTCATAGTGGAGAAACCATGGAAGGTATCATTAGAAAGATGGCTATTCCATGATACAAGTGATTCTCAACCCCCTATATTAGATATGTGGGATGTGGTTAGATGTTACCATGTAATAATTGATTTGATTGACATCATTATGGATCTCCTTAGAAGAACATTATGGTATTGGTTCTATAATAGGCTCATATAGTGAACCTGGTGATTCTATATGGACCACCTTGGATGGGCTCATGATGAAATAATGTATTTGACTAATGTACTATTTATATTACATGTGTCACCAAGTTATTTTTTTATGTGGATGGAAAAATGATTTCATAGGGGTGTGACAGCCATTTCATCTCATAATCCTAGGGTTGCCCCAAATATTTTCCCTTATTTATGATGATCCATTTGGATTCCTTATTACTTGTATAGGTTACCTTTTTTAATAAATCATGCTTAAGATGGATAATTTATAATCATTTTGGTATCCAATGAGGAACCCAACCTGAGGTTTTTTTATTTATCTATATAATGTTAGAAGTTAATATTATTGGTACATTTCCCCGTTTATATTATATTGGATGGATTGGTCTAGACACCGTATGTGGTGGATTTCTAGAAATATATCTCAAAACATTCTTTGGCAACCTTTGGTACCTATGAAGACATAATTATTGAAGGTATGGAAAAAGGGAATCATCTAGTTTTTGATGCTTTAATGAAATTTATAGGATGAATTAGGGGGAATAGGACAAATCATTTACACATGATAACTCAAGTATCTCTTTTTGGATTTTTTTAAATATAATATGGAATATTGTTGTTATCCCTGATTCACATGTTATTTTATTTGTACAATCACATGCCATCATGATAATTACCTTTGGTATCTATTTATGGTTCATCACTTTCCTGTTGTTTATTTACCTTGTATTTAATTTATTTATTATTTCTGATATAATCTATTTCTTATTATAGTTACTGCAACCATTGATTAGTTGTTTGACATTTATAATTTATGTTTATAACATTTTTAATTTTTTATGTGCCATTGTTATTGACTCTAATATATGAAGGAATATTCTTCCCAAATAAACACACTAGTCCCTGATTATAGCTCGCAAGTCATGGAAATTTGGGATATGAACTTGTGGTTATGTGGCCCACCATATTGAGGCACCACTATGTGGCCACTAGAGAGGAATGGTACAATAGTAAAAAAATAAAATTTCCTCAAAAAAATTACATAATTATTATATTTATAATTACAAATACAAAATTTTCATTATTCGTTCCAATAAATTTATTATTAATACTTTTAATTTTTTCATATTAGATTGAGAAGAGATATGGGCCTCATAAAATAATTAATTATTATTTTGAAGTTCATCATCACAAAAATAATATCCTCAAAATTATTTTTCAATATTACCTAAATACATATTATTATTAACATTAGTATCAAAAAATTTATCATCTAATGATTCAGAAACAAAAAATATTCCATTAATACAAACTTTATATACATTAAAAAAAATTTAATAACCTCAAAATATTCCTTCATTTCATTTTTTAACACCGTAATCATATTTATATTTTGTTTTTGACATAAAATTCTTCACAAAACTAATAAAATATCATAATTTATCTTTTATTACACAAAATAAATATATATGGTTTCTTATACAAAATTCAAGTAATTAAAACACTATTTAAAACCTAATAAGTTTTGTTAAAACATTCATCTAGAAATTATTTCAGAAAATTGCATTCATTAAAAAAATTATATTTATTTTATAAATATTTATATTTTTCCATTCTATAAAACTATTTTGTAGTGTAGTTATAGGAGAATAATATTTTTGAAAATAACTATTATCTCTTTATAATTTAAAAATATATAGATTGAAAAACGAACTTCCACTATCATATCTAATTGAAACAATATAAATGTTTTTGTGTTTGAACTATTTTAGTAAACTATAACATAGTTAATGTTTATATTTTTGGAGTTATGAAATAAGTCTAAGTTAATATTCCATAAATATAAATCAATTTAAAGAAACACTTATATCATCCGGAAATTTATATTTTCAATGGTCCAAATAAGTATAGATGCAGTAAATCTAGAGTTCTATATGTTTTATATTAAAAAAGTATACTTTAATTATGAACTCACCATTTAAACAAGAATCTGAAATAATAAATTTTACATGCTTTGAAATCATGTAGATAAAAAACAAAAAATTATTTTACCATTTATGAAAAAGTAAATCATATGATGTCCACTACTGATATGAAAAATATATGTCATATAATTCTATAACATGGAAACATATTACATTCTTGTTTGTTATTTCCTAGAAATCATGAGAGTAAATATTGAATTTTTCAATTTTCAAATTATAAAATAGATTCCTTCATAAAAATAACACACTTCTTAATTTTTATATTTAAATTAAATCCATAATCATGATGATATATTATTCTTAATAAATTGTTTTTTAAACCCTTAATATAAAAGTAATTGGATATGACAATTTTTTTACTAAATAATACTTCACTATATCCTTTATTCATTCCATTATGATTATATCATAATTTTATAAAGACTCCTTCACATAATTTAATAGATACAAATTTAGAAATATGACATGACATATATTTGGAGTATTCAATATCCATGTATCATTAAATATTTGACACTTATAATACATTTTTACTAAAACCAATAAAACAAAAAATTGTTATACATATTAACTTGGATTAAACTAGATTAGTAGTAGTTCTTCATGACATCCAAACAATCCATAAAAATATTTTTGTGAGTAATATAGAAAGTAAATGGATAATTATAATTTATTTTCAGGGAATAATTTAATGAGTGAATCATAATGAGAATCATTGGACTGTTTCTCATTTATTAAACATGAAAATCTTGTAACAATAAAAACACTTCCATCTAATTTTATCCCAAAAAATGCCTTGTTCATCCTTAGTTGTTGAGTATTACGACAAAAATTAGTTTAAGTTTTTATTTTGTTTCATAATTTACATAATTCATTCAAATGAATCATTATCTGGAACATAATTAGACATATTTTTCTACATTAAAAATTTTATTATTTAATTTTAATTTTCATTTTAAATATATTTTAGATCATCACAATAAATATCTTTTCAATATGAATTTGATTTCCTTATCATTTTTTAAGGCTTGATCTTGACACTATATTTTTTATTTTGTTCATATAAACAAAAAAAATTATTTTATCAATAATTTTCAATTATATTGATATTTGAAATAAACACTTCATTATAAAATTCTAATCATTATGTTTCTCATTATTTCATATTTGTTTGGATACATTAGAATCAAATTACAAAATAACATATTAATAATTTAAATATTGAAATATAGATTATAATTTCAATCATTAAATTTCAAAAATTTTACAACATTATTAAATTTATTTTCTTACTATTTTTATAACTCATAAATTAGGAAAAAATAATTATATGATTTTTTTAAATCAAAAATTAATTTAACTATTGAAATTTCAATATATAATTATATCATGATATATAATCAAAGTAGGTTTTATTGAAATCATCATTTACAATTGTATAAGAATCAATTGATTGTTATAATATTTACATAATTTTTAATTGATTTCCTTCTAATAATTATACATTAAAACATGGATTTATATATCGATTATAAATCCAGATACGCTACATGATTAAAAATCATTAGTGTAACTAAACAAGAAAACATTCTCACATTTATTCTATACAGTTGTCTCTTTATTTTTTAGGATTATTTATGTTTTGATATTCAGATATATTATGTGCCTTTTTTCCCATACTCAAAACATGTTAGATATGAGGGATTTTTTTGTTCAATATTTCATTTATTTCATATCCTTTATTTTATTATTTGTGAATCAATTATGGAATTCTTTATATTTTTTTTCATAAACATGTAAATGTCGTTGGTCACATGAGAAATTTATCCCCTCATCACTTTCTAGTGACATAGATTTTTTTTATTTGTAAGAAAACGTATAGTCATATATAAAATCACTAACCCCAATCATTGAAACCTATCAACTATAGTATTTTATACATATTTATCATGGTGTATTTAGGGATAGAGATTTTTATGTAAGGAATATTACATAATTTTGGTAATAACATTAATTCCTTTGTTAATTGAATTCCATTTTTTGATAGTAATATAACTAATATGTCAACTATCATAGTATTATCCATCACATCACATAGTGAACTCATATTTTTTATTACAGTTTTGAATATACGGAGCATATGTATATTCTATTGATCTAAATCATGGTGCATCCCGAATTTCACAACATGATATTTTATTTTATGATATTCCATGTTTTAGTGAACTACATGAAGTATCCTTCCAATGTATTGAGTAATATTAAATATAAAGACACGAGTAAAAATATTTTGACGAAATAAAATATGACATCTTCAGTGAATTGTACTTCAAAACATAAATTACCACATTATTACCTATAATACTATCTTGTGTTATATTTAGAAACATATATGATTTCATTTTCATAATAAAATGATCAATGCATAAATGAAATATGCATGCATATATTCAATAATTCCTACAATCACAGTCATTCTTATAAATATTTGATTGGTTATATGGAATAAATCCAACATTTAATGTCATTCCCCCCATTATAAATTTTTCCCTTATATTTATTTGTCCATGAAAATGGAAGCACATTGAAAATTTATAACCAAAAAACCTATCTCTAATATAATTAATCTATGATAATTTTTTTCATAGTTATGTTGGTATATGTGGTCTAGATGGTTCGGGTGACTAGACCTTTTAGACATTAAATATTACTATAAAATAATAATATATTTTTCAATCTAGAGTATTTTAATCTATTGAGGTGTCAAAAATAATAAAATGAAATTGAAAATTAAAGGACATTAACACAATATTTTTAAAGTAGATTGAATCCAAGAAACCCACACAAGCTCTTTACTCCAATATAGTGGGATAGATTACTGGAACTCACTAGAAACAAAACTTATGAGAGGATGTGACTTCCATTAAGAAACACTTCCTTTTTCAGACACGGATTCAAACCTATCATATCCACACTATATTTCTATGAGTCACAACATAACCAAAATGTTTTATTTTATTCCAGTGTCATAGAATAATTATATTCCTTTTTAGAGGATATAAATGAAAATATAATTTATTTTGGATTGTACAATAAAAACACAATAAATACAAAACAAGAAAATAATAAAATGAGAAAATGTTGACAATTAGATAGAAATATTGTACACATGAATTGTGATGATGATGCATCTTTTTGTACTATTTATAACTTCAATAAAAGATCTAACATTTATATTACATCAAGATAATATAGTTTCATATTAGTTATAGTATCATTGATTATATCCTTTTTAATTCTCAGATGAATTTTGTGTGGTTGGAATTTATGATGCTCACTATATAACATTCCAAATGGTCTACTTTTTATCTCCCCAAATCATCATAACATGGACATTTCCTGATAACCAATCATAACCACTAACTCTTTGTAATAATAATATCATTGGAAAAATATCACTTACCTGTTATTGGAATTTAAAACACGTAATTCATCACAAATACATGAAAAATTACTTTTAATATCTTTAAAAAATGTATATGTATGTTATAAATTAATAAAATAGTCAAAAAATAATATAAAAAATTACTTTGATTTAAAATATCAAAATAGATAGATAACATAGTCTAAAAATTCCTTTAAAATTGTGATTAAAATATTGCAAAAGATTCATTTTGATTTTTTCAGTCATAATTTTACATGGATATTTAAATATCAATATTCAAATTTACACAATATTAACTAACAACATGTATAATTTCATGTTCTGTGTAAGCATGAACAACATTCACATAGAGACTAACATTGTAATTCAAAAAAATCAATCTATATTACAATATAATCATTTTATATGTGTGTAAATATCAATCTAGTATATGTAAAATATTACCATGTCTTTGTTACCTTGTTTGTTGAATAAACATAAGCATAAAAAACATGCAAAACAATATTTTTATGAAATAAATTAATTGCATAATTTTGTGACTATAGAATCCGTTAAAATATTTATAAACACTAATCCTTTATAATAAATTGATAAAATTATATTTAAAAAATATATAGATATTAAATTTATCTAATTTAAGTATATGTTTTATTTGAAAAAAATATGTGGTATTTTTTTATTCCAAAATAATAAAAATAAACCACATGAAAAATATCTAAAATTAATAATAACTTATGCATCAATAATATTTAACACTTAAATGTTCATCTTATCTTGACACCCGTAATATCAAAATATCACTATGTCTGTAAGGTGTTTATTTTTGGTTGTGTGCTTCATGTCTCAGTATTAAGGAATCCATGATCCAATAATTAACAAATATTTTGTTGAAATCTTAAGTTGGAAATTTTAAAAACAATATTATGTAATATTTATTACCTAACCTAATAAATAACATGAGGTTTATTAGTTTATGAATCCCTAGTATTCACCCGCATGTAAACACAGTTAAATTCCAATAAAATGTAAAAACATCTGAAATAATTTATAAACTATTCAATAAAATCTACCCCTCAAACATTAAAAATATAGAAAAATGATTATTATTTTTAGGGAATCTATTTATACATTTAACCCCTTCCACAAAATTGACGTTTATAGGACATTTTGATAATTCATGTTAATATTTAAGTGATTTAAGAAAAGAAGGTTTTGAATTAATCATTATCCTAGTCATCCTTGTATAATAAATACTACCTCAAATTAAATTGTGTGGTAGTATTTAAGAACATAATGGAACTCACTCTGATGACTACGACTCTAAATTATTTCATCCTTTAAAGTAATTTGCAATTAAGGGTCATACCAAACAATATATTGGGAATTTTATCATTCATTTTAAATTTAGTAATTATTAGGATGAAGTGGATCCATATAAATGACCAAGAGTGTAAAATGTTTTTATAATAATGTTTCCTAATCTAGACAATGTAAAATTTCATAGATGGAAGGAAATGATTCAATAATACATCATCTTGAGTGTCTACCTTTGATGTGTGTATAAATTAGTTCTTGTGGGGTTCCACAAGGTTCTCTTATCCCATTATATTCATTAGATCAATATTAAACTCTTTATGTAGGCGTATCAATTGAAAAAGAATTGGGTTTCCATCCCTTTTCCCTTCATGTATCATAATGAAGCAAAATCATAATAAAATGTCAAATTAGAGCATCAAATATACAAAAATATACCACGAGCTAACAATATTAACAAAAATTCATTATATATTTATTTTTAATCCACCTAATCAGAATCCATTGACCATAATTATTCATAAACCCATTTAATCATCCCAGTTCCTTTTATTAAAAAGCATCTCCCACCAGAATGTATTTGTTCTCATATAACATATAAAAGGGAAGATCATTACATGGTGGTTGAATAATGCAAGGTGTTCTGAGTATTCTATTATTCTAGTAAAATTATAACCTATATAAATCATCAAATATAAACATAATGGATTGTATATTAATTCTATAAAGAGGAAATATAATCTCAATAAAATTTTAAATTAACAACCTATAGAATATTTCATGTACCAAAATTGATCGCACATGTTTTATAGAAGTGTGTTATGAAAATGTTGATATTTTTTACATTATATATATATATCTAGGAAAATTAAATATTCTGATATTACATGACAAAAAAATAGAATCATGATCAAATATGAAGTTTTATTGATTATAAATTTAGTACCATATTGTTTTCAATTTATCATTAAAAAAAATTATAATTGAGATAAAAAAAATTATTTAAAAAAATATAATACTTGTTGTGGAATTCCACCAAGTAGTTCTTGATCAAATTAGAGGATATACTTATCAAGAATTTTTTTAATGTACCGAATGTGTCGAATAACCCAAATAGCATCCTCTTATACGTGAAATTATCATATAGATATGTTAAATTTTTTTTATCATAACTATCTGTTGTTATAGGGACATGAACGTAACTAGAAACCCTATATAATAAATAATAATAAGTTTTCCCTAGTAAATTCTTAATAATTTGATAAATAATGTAATTGTAAAATGGTATTTTAAGGTATATTTGTTGAATTTTTAGTAATCAATCAAAATCCTTTAAATATTTTCAAATCTCACCATAACATGTTAATGTTGTACATTTACAATGTGTTTCATAGCATTATTCACTGAAAAAATGTGGATGAGACATACAAATTGTGAATTGGAAATGTTTTATATTATTTAATCTTGTAATGATTTTTATAATTCAATTTTTATAAACATCAGGTAATGTGGAGTTATGTCTTTTTTATAAATGATTCAATATTGTGGAATAATTTTTAAGAAAAAATAAATTCTTTTAAATGGGATTAATTATTCCCAATATGTGGAAAAATTTTCATCCTTTTGATTTTATAACTTTCTTCAAAATGATTAAAAGATCTATTTCTTATTTTGGCATGAGATTATTTAATATTATATATGGTAATAAATAATGATTGATTAAATATTTATACATCAATATTATAGAAAATGGTTTCAAAATTTATTTTTTTGTGGTTTTATAAGCGAGTATATTTTTATTTTCTAAATACATCATGCAATATGTGTAAATTAAATTAAAAAATCAGTTTCATTATCTTATTGTGAAAAATAAAAATCATCTTGAAATTCATTAATAATGATTTATTTTAATTTAACAAATATTTGTTCCATGTTTTTCCTAAAATTTTTTAATTTCAATTAAAATATTTTGATGAAGTTAATGTAGTTATAATTTTATAATAATAATTCAATTACTCATTTAAACCTTCTAAAAAGAACATAAGAAATGTTAAATTTCATGATGACAGTGTTCTTTAGAAGGAAATTTTATGGAATCCAAATTATTAAACTTATAAATTTTTTACCAAATTCCTCTGAATGCATTCATATATACTGGTTGATTATGTTAATTTTGGATTTATAATGTGACTACCATGAATGGAAGGTTCTTGGAATTACATTTCTCTAACTATATTTTATGGACATATAGTTTAATTGGAAGATAAATTCCTTATCCTAGATAATGAAATCTTATAATACTCTTATTGTGCTTATTATCACATTGTTTACCAATTTCTCCAATACTCTTATATTCTTGAGTTATCAAATATTCAATAAATTAATAGTGATGTGAGGAATGATATTTATAGAATGTCTAATATTAATTTTGTAATTACTTAATGTTTAATTCCCAATAGTGCATCATATATAAAAATGATATGTATTTTCACACATTATGGGAAGATGTGGGGAAATTAATACACTTGAATTTAATCCTCAAATCACTCTCTAATTATAAAGAATCCCCCACCTCTTAGTTAACTTTTTTTAATATATATAACCTTAATATATATTTTCACATATTCAATAAAAATGAGGGATTTTGATTATAACCATCTTCATTATTGTAGGCATATATTAATTTAATTACCCTTATGTTTCCTTTTTGGGATAGATTATCCTTGAAAAAAATATTTCTATTGGGGAAGTATGGTATTTCAAATTTTCTTTTGTTTTATCTTTATTTATTATTGTATTTTATTATGTGTTTCATTTCACCTCATGAGTTAACTCAGATGATTTTTCTCATTTATGTTATATCCAATTTAAATTGAACTCCACACTAGAATAAAAGCCATATAACCATTAGTGTTTGCAACATATAAAGAATTGTGATATCCTAATGATTTTTTATCTTTTTTCTAAATGTTAAAATAATTCTCTAAATTTTTTTATTCAACTTCAAAACATTAATTTTTTGATTATGTTGATTCTAGAAATCTTTCATTGTATGGTTATGAAAGGATAACCCCCCAATTAATTGATGTTTAAATTATAATAACTCCAATATTTTCATGTATTTGTTTGTGATATTATTTTCATTATTTATAGAGTTACTAAATGAGAAAACATGGAATTATGAGGCATGATTCACCTGAAATTAACATTCGAAATATATTATATATATTGAACATTATTCATGCATTGTTTCCAGAAAAAAACTATTAAATGGAGGTTAGTATTGAAAATCATAGTTTTCTATTGAGAATAGATCAAGGGATTTACCTAGGTTGAAACATTATCATTTTCAGTGTTTTCAATTTTGAAAAAAGAAATCACATACATAATATAAAAATAAATAAATAAATAAATTTATTTTATTTAGTGAAGTAGTGACCCAGTTTTTATGAAAATATACTATTATGGACCAATCATGCTATTAGAAACACATCCCATGAGCTTTTATAGATAGATTTTTTGAATCATTATAAAATAATTATATGGTCATGTATTGTCTAATGGGGTCTAGAAAACCTCAAGGATCTCTCCAAATATAATGAAATAAATTATATCTTCACCAATGAATGATCCAAACTAAGGAAGAAAATTATTTTATTTAGATTTATCCTAAATTTATCATACTTTCAAGGAAAAAACATTCAACTAATGAATTGATTCAAGGTCCGATCATATCTTCGGTACAATATTCATATGTGGGAATTATGGGGGAAAATGTAAATTGTATTGTGGATCTTTAATCATATTTTTAATGAATATTGATTGATTCCGACACGAAAATGGTTATTTTTAATTATTATGTTATGTGTTTCTTGGTTTTCTCCAACTGTCATTCATGTGATAATCACTAGGGTTTCATTTTATTGGTTATTCTAATAATTTTTTATAAAAAAAATTGTGTCGCACCTATATTATGGTGAAATGGATAGTTACCACGTATTCTGGTTCAGATAGACAAGTAGATCATGCTATGATGATGGTTATGAATGATCAGGACATGATCAGGAACATGTGTGAGCATACAATAATAGAAAAGCTATGGGGATACTCTCGAGTAACCGTGACATCTGAAATTTTGGCATCCATCAATGATCGAGTTTAGATTACAGGTATCTGTAATCCACAAGTATGAATTGTGGAAGAACCAATGATGATGGTAGTGTAGGCATGTGTGGAGGAAAAACCTAGGATTATGTGAATTCCTATATTACATGATTTTTATTTAAGAGTAACACATTTTTGGGATCCCATTATTGAGGATATAATTTCAATAGAATAGATCAGTATTACATGAAATATGACACATGTAACATGGCTTGTTACTCAGCTGGGATGATTTTCTTATTCCTGAGAAGGTATGTCAACATAGATTCGGAAAACCATAATTTAACACATCCATTCCTGATGTACATGGGTAAAGGCTTGCACTTGGACCTGGTCAATAGTATAGAGGATGAGATACAGATTATATTCGAAAATAATCATAGAAATAGACATGTTACATGATTCATGGGTAGAATATAGTTCCAATTGGCAACATCATGTTCTATTTCAAAGTTAAATCAGATATATAGTCCTCTTAAACATGGGAAATATTCATTAGTGTATGTACCTTTGATCCTTTTCCCAATGAATATTATGGAATTATTTACAGTTCTTATAATGGTGTTCCCTTTTGGGTAACTTCATTCTTGGATAGAGTGGTTGAATCCCTTCATTAGTCCTACAGTGAGATCCAGTATAATAATCCACTATGTGGCATTATTAGTATTATTCTATCAAAAAATACATGGTGAAGATCTCCCTCCTAGAGGGTTAATTCATATTTTGATGTTGTTATACCCCCTATATTTTTTTCGATCCCTATATATGTATTGTTCTATTTAGATATCAAGCATTTACTTATTTTTCCGATACCTGTTGAGATTGAAATCTTAGGAAGATGCACTTTTGGCTATAGAACTCATGGAGTTTTTTTATATATGATGAGTTCTATATGGAAACAAAAAATTGGAATCCTAGGTTGTCATTATGGTTACAACATTACCTCAATACTATGTAACTATATTAATTATATCTATATATTTTTATTATATGTGATACTGAAAAATACTTGTAATGATATATCTAGTATTCTTGATATCATAAGCTTATTTATTTGGGGGTTTCCTTCTGGGTGTTTTTATAATGACCCCTACATATGATTTTCACAAATGTTCCATGTAATGTGTTAATGATAGACTATTAGATATAGTCCTAGAGGGACCAATACCGGATGGAGCTTAGTGAGTCATACATATAGTGGTGGGTTCTTATGATTTCAATTACTAAATTCCTATTCCACATTACAAGTTGGACATATTATTATATTATTTGTGGTAGGCCTATATATTCCTCTTTTGTTTTCCATCACTTGTTGTTGTACTCTAATGTTGGGAAATTATATGTTTTTGTTCATGGTTATAAGTAGTTTATCATTAATTTTTTGAATGGAATTAGAGATTTTTGTGTGTGTCTGTGTACATGTACGTTGGGTTAAGGCCTATAATGTGTTTGATATTCTTTATTGGCACTAGTCACTAGCCATTGACCTATTGATGGTCGTATTGGGGTAGTCGTGGTGTGGTACCTATTGGGATAGTTCATTAATGAGCAGTATCTGAGGTGTCAGTTCTACATTATTTTTTATTTTATGTGATTGGTTTTGGGAAATAGTGTTATCTTTTTTTAGATTGGCTCCTCGGTGTGGGACACCAGTGTTGGTGAAGATGCTAATGTATCTATTCACAATTAATCTCAAAACTAGTTTGTTGGTTCGGTATATGTTGACACTGGTTACATGGACGATGTTTTTATACGAATAATACAGTAACACTATGTGGTTTCTATGTCATTTTTTATTTATGTATCCATATATAAATATTGACCATGTTATATCTTGTCTCTTTAAGGACTCCCCTTTGATTTTTTCTGTCATGTATTAAGCATCGGGATCAGGAGGATGACATCCTTAGTGACGAGGCTTTGATGTAGGGACCTATTCATGAGGTGTTACCTCTAGGTGGTTCCCCAATCATACCACTATATTGTGAGTATTATGTCATATGGAATGTACCAGAAAAAGAGGTGATCATGATGAACACATTTCATAAGTTTAAACTTTAGTGACCCCCATGGTTATGATTAAAGACCAACCCAGGTTGATGAGGAAATTAATGAGGAGGTTAAATGATTTTTACTCATTTCGAGGAGACCTATATATCAGCCGATCATCATCACAATGATACTTCTACATGGATCTATATTAATATGGTTGGGATTAGTGACCCGGTTATAAAGTGAGTTGAATTTCACATTTCTTGATTTCAAGGGAGGTTTCAAAGAGGAGTTTTCTCTAGACAAATTGAGGGATGTGCACATAAAAGTGTTTCTACAGATTCAGCAGGGTAGTAGAATTTTGGATGAACATTCCTTGCGGTTCAAAAACCTCTCATGATACATGATTGATATGGTATGTTATTAGTTCATTCAGGATGAGGCCACTAAGAAATGAATATATAGAGGCATATAAACCATTGTAATACTTCTATGCATTCCTAAATATTTTGGGAATCTATAATGTGATTTTTTGGTCAAGAGTATCATTGATGAGTAGATGTAGATCATTGATGTAGGAAATGGTCACATAGGAGGTGATACTTGGGCCAAAACGAACCAACATCAGACATATGGACCTAGATGTGTGAGAAGTATGATAAAGAAATTACAAGGAATATGGTTTATGGTTCATGGAGCATTTGTTAGATCTAGTGAGCCTAGATAAAGGCTCTAGTACTCTTGTGACGATTAGGGATATCTCACATGAGAATGTCCGACCCTTCATGAAACTGATAGATAAAATGTAGATTCTCTAAATAGGTAGTAATAGTGAAAATCCAATGTATGACCATTGGGAAGCCAATGTGGAAAGGGATGTCGGAGATTAGTTGGAGGCTATAGGTGATATGACTTGTTACCATGACCACCACTACTGGTCTTCTCTAGATTCAGTGGGTTGGTTGTTAGGGGAGAGAGATGTTGTAGGTAGTTGAGGATCATGACATAGAGCATCCGATGATGATACACCGTACGATATGTGTATTTTCAACTTATCTATATCATAGCTAGAGACAAGCATGATTTATAAATATATTACCACTTATCTAGTTGGAGGCATAGATATTTCAGTTAGGCCCTTTGGCCAATCCTTTATCCTAGATACTTCTACAAGTCATGACTCAGTTATCACACTCTTTTGTTGATTGTGTGATATTACAAATTGATGCAAGATATTCTTCAGGGAAAATTGTACATTAACAATAAATTGTTAAAACATCGTCATATATATGGACTTATTATCCATAGTTTTCACCCAATTAGATAGTTTTAGGTTGAGAATGATGTTTTTTCATAATGATGGGATGATGTTTTCTATTGTTGGTGAATGATAAACCCATACAGAGTAGTGAAGATTCATGAAAAGGAGTTTACATGTGATTACTCTCCAATTGGATAGAATGACCCTAGGTGTAGTGGATTATATGAGTTTTTAGTTTCTTTTAGTTGTGGCAGAGTGTTAAGAAATATTTCTTGAGGGAGTTCCGGACATACCTCCCAGTTGAGGAATATAATTTTACATTGATATATGCCTCAAGAAAACCGTGATATCTATGCCATCAAATCATTTGTCTCACACATAGATTTTCAAGATGATGGTGCAGTTATAATACTTTTATAGTAAGGTTATTTTCATACCTTGTGTTTGACCCTAGGAATCCCTAGTTGTGTTCACCAAAAAGAATAAGATACTGAGGTTGTGTGTCTTGACCCATCTAGAAGGGGCCCATGCCACAAATCCCCAAACCTACCTCCAATAGGCCAGGAACATGGGAATAGTTCCATAAAGGCATATAACTGGCATGTAAGGCCTTATACTAAGTACATGTACATACAAACAAAACTACCATTCTATAAAATTAGAAAATGTGAAAACACCTAAACAACAATCGATGTATAGTTCTAAATCCTAGAACCATAGTATCATAATATGTAATAAAGTATACATGGGAAAAAACAGGGCCACCATAATTTTTACAAAACAAGTCGAACATTAAATTAAAGGCACTGTTATCAATGAATTGTAGAAATACAACTTGGTCATTCCAGTCATACTATGGACCATCTGGACCTAGTTCAGTGAGGTCTACGTCAAAAGGATTATTTTCTACACAATTAATAACACATGCTCGAAAAGCCAGTGTGGGGTTGTGTATAAAAATACATAGTTGGAAAAATTGAAATAAAAAATCATATGACAATGGAAATACAGTCATAACTATAAAGGTATATGTCAACATTACATATAATAAAACTATCCAAATATACCCAACAATGACATACCGACTAAAGCTAAGTCAGAATCATATTATTATAGACTATGATTCCATAAATAACTCTTCTGGGAGAACACACTCTTGAGTCTAGAAGCACTAATGATGTCCATTCGAGATGTAGCTCTAGTCAGGTCTAGCTATTAGAAGTACATGGTGATAGTCCAAAGGGAAAATGTTAAACATATTTGGATCACTCTCAAGGTCATGGGGTGATACAAAAAACTCAATCTGGATTGACCTTATAAGTAAAGGATCGATGCCATCATATTTTTGGTCATGAAGATATGAATAACTCCAAATAGGGTTTTAAGATGAATATAGGACCTCACTCTGGGCCTCACGATGGGATTCCAATGACCCAATTGAAGAGGTCATGTTGAATGGATGGTTTTACGAGGAGTAGGAGATGATTTCATTAGAATTCTTGGGGAATGGATTTGTGGAATGATTCCTAAAGAAAAATCTCATCGATACAGAGTCATAATGGTCAAATCCAAATTTAAGGTAGTACATGATGTGTAGAACATTTACACATATTGTCCCATTACCATAGGTTCGTCCTGTATAATCATCCATGTCTCAATCTATGTATGTGTCCATGTTAAAGTACACAACATTTTGGATGCTCGTGTACTCTAACTATTTTCCAATACACTACATTGGACTTTTTACCCATGCCCATGTAACAATCATGACTTATCCCACGTATTGTGGTGTATTTTGTATCTATGTAGGGGAGTACACAAAATGCTACTACCTGTGCCAGTCTACCCTAAGTGGTTCACGTCAAATAGAATGGGGAGATCACATTACATGTGACATAGACACATTCCCTTTGATGCCTATGTATATCCTAAAACCCTAAACACCATACAGGTGGGACCACATGACATGTGGCTCCTAGTTACAAACCATGTCGTGTGGTTTTTAGTTGAAATATAGAGTTGGTATCACACTTATCATTTATTCTTCCATCATTCTTTCTATATATAATTATGATGTAAAAACATTGAAAATGTATAAACAAGTCATTCTATTTTCTAATAACAAGATTTGGTCCTTCAATCTACTTGGAAAATAAATTCATCTTTTTATTCATTGCGCACTAAAAAAGTAAAATTGAGTATCCATAGTTATTTGATCCATAACCACTCTAATGTTTTAACCATCATTGTGTAATATATATCTGAAATAGATGATATCATATTATTATATAAATTAATATTTGCACAATGTTTGATTCATTAGGATATGTTAAACCTCTAGCCAAATGGGGAACACCCACTATGAATACATAATTTAGGGATAAAAGCACAAGAACAATCAAAAGGAAAAACTGTGTTAGATGTTCATGTTAATCTCATGTCATTTATTTTAGAACCAAAAATTATGGATCAAATATTTAAATCATGATGAAGCTCTCCAAAACCCCATTAAACTAACCCATGATTTAGAACACATGAGCTACGAATCAATATGTTAGTCAATTGATTCAAATTCATTATAAAATTCAATAATGTGGAAGAAATCAAATTAATTCAATGTTATAACTTAGTTAATATGAATTAAAGATAGATAATGGAATTTTACCATGATCATTGGAAATATCCTTTGAATCTGTTGTGAATTGATCATCAATCCATGATCAAATTATTGTTCGTCTGATAGAAATACACCAATGCTCTATCCTATGGATGTACAATTGTTCCTAGGTTATGTATCTTAACATGGAAATAAAACAAAACATTATATTTAATTAATATCCAATTGTTTCATCAACTATAAAAATTAAAACAATTTATTTGATTATTTTAATCATTTCTTCGCTCGTGATGTCTTTCAAAAAAAACAACCCATGATAACTAAGGATAAGAAATTCCTAGGGTAAAAACCACATTTTGAACTCAATTGTTCCCTTGGATTATTGATCTGGGTCATTATTTAGATGTTATTCTACATTTTTAGGAATACTTCATGCATATGATGTTTATTACATTTAGAATATTTCCAACATTTATTCTAGGCACACCCAGCCATAGAATTAGACGCCCTCTCAAAAGCCAGTCTAGAAGAAAATGCATACAAAATTTAAAAATACTACATGGAAAATATGTGTCATTGTATTCCATAATAGTGGGTCTTTATGTCCCTGAAAATCCAAAACAAGGTCTATAAAATTAGATGTGGGTACAATGCAAGACTCATGTCCTCAATCTTCCATGTTATCTCATGATGAAACCCATGTCGCCACCATACAATAACTAAAACAATTACTCACTCATGATGGAAACCCTTTTTCTTATCGTTCATATCTACAAGATAATCAGTAAAGGTAGATCCAAACACGATGTCCAGATCTCCCCAGTAGATAACGTTTTATGGGTCAAGAACATACCTCCTCAACTATGACATGTGTAAGATGACATTACCCATGACTAACTGCATTGTTATAGATAAGTTATACACCACCTTTCCAGTAATACACATTATCTTTAAAGGGAATGTGAATCGTAAATATATATTCTCTCCATGAAAAAATTCTATAATCCAAGGCATGGCAAAACCCATAAGAAAACATGGTCTTATTCCTCAATCTCAAAAGGCCTATCTAGACTATCTACATAAGACTTCTGATAACTCTATGAAACCTTCAACCTATCTTGTATGATTTTCACCATTTCTATAGTAGCTTTCACAAATTCTAGACCAATGAGTTCTTACTATTCTAGCTTAGTCCAGTAATATAGAGACCATAAAGGTCTCCCATACAATGAATATAATAGCACCATACATATGATAAATTTTTAGCTATTTTTGTAAGAATAATTTCCTAGTGGTACGTGATCCTCCCATCTACGACCAATGTCTGTCACGAATTCTCCTAATATTTAATCCAGAGCATGAATTTTTCATTCAGTTTTGCCACCATTTTTCATGTTAAATGTTGTGTTCATGTATAAATAAGTCCCAAAAATCTAAGAAAATACCATCCGTAAAAAGGATGTGAACCAAGAACCATGGTCTGAAATAATCATCAATGAAAATCCATGGAGTCAGACTGTATAATTCACATATAGGAATCCCAATATGTGCACTAAACTATGCTCCTTTATTTATAAGAAGTGGGCCAACTTGGTGAGTTGGTATAAGATCACCCAGATGGCATCATGTTGACTAGATATACATAGTGATAACAACACAATGTTAATGGAGATTCTATCCCACTTGTACTATGGAAACTGATTTTTTGAGATAAACAAACTGTAAAATAGTGCCAACACTTAACTAGATAATAATTAAGTAATTGAGATACAAACTCTATAAAAAATCTCTACATCCCTAGACAACGAAATGGATGACGGAGGTCTTAGTATATATTTTACACACAATGATGTATACCCAAATGATATTTATGATACTCTATCAATACCTCCACTCGTAATTTCACTAGAACCATCACGTGTTCTCTAAAAATGAATATATTATCCCCATGTATAGAGAATCCCAGAAAATCTGGTTCCATAGATATCGGAGTATGTAAAGTCTCATAGTCGGCATCCCCAAGATGCACCTCCATGACTTTATGTATGAGTGGAGGGGTGAAAACCATCCAATGAAAGTAAGATTACCTTCTGTATCCGCAAATGATAAATTCAATAAGTCTATTTGTTCTACTTCCTTGTTCAGTAACTACAAAAAAGATCTCCTACAGTGAGAATCTGCTATGATGTTCCCCTTCTTAGGAGTATAGATAATCTCCATGTCATTATCCTGGGAGAACTGTATTCATCACCTCAATCTAATTTTAGAATCCATATGAGATTAGATGTACTTGAGACACTTTTGATCTGAATATATGATAAACGGGTCTCCCATCTGGTTGTGTCCCCATGTAACGACACATTTTTTTTTCAATGAAAAATACATTTTTATAGTTAGGTCTTATAATCACATGAAATCAGATCACAATGAACTACTAAGTACCATGTGAGCATTAAACATAATATTGTCACTTATGTTATTTGAACTTCGAAAATATGACATACACTATTTTGATCAGTAACATGTTTGGTCTCCGATAAGGAAAACATAATATTTCGTGAATAATAACAAACCCTTATGAATATTAATTTCACACTTTAGAATAGTAATATGACCCTTTTTAATATTAAATCATTCACATGAATAGTAACCTCACCCATTAATGTATAAATAAAATTTAGGTAACTTATTACTGATAATAAAACCATAGTAAAAGTATTAGTATTTTTGTAAGATATAAATAAATAATTAATATTAATTAATTAATTTCATACAATATGTATTATCATAAAAGGTATAAATAAATTAACAATTTTATTTCTTCTAGTTTTAATATAATTTTATAAGAACTTTTTATTTTTTTAAATCATTATAAAATCAGTCATAGTATTGAAATCTACATTTTTCATATAAATTATGATTTCAATTAAAAATTAAATTAATAATATTTAGAAAGTTATTTTTCAAAAATAGAATTATTTTTTTGATTGTACATGTCAAAAGATGGTTAGGGTGAATTTTTTGGATTTTTCTAAATCACATGAATTTTTGGTGAATAGAAAAATTATTATAATTAAAAAAAATTATAAATTAATTAATTACTACATCATGATTCATTCATGGATTATGTAAATGACCATTATTTATAAATCACATGAAAATATTAATGTTTTTTGTAAGAAGAATCAATATTATCGCTTTTGTTATGGAAAAATAATAAACTAAAAATTAAAATATTAAGAAAACCCACCACTCCTCCATAATTAAAACCACCCACACAACCCTCTTCTCTTCACTCATCTCAATACATTTTACATCCCTAAATTCATACAAAATATCTCCCAAATCTCCTAACCCATTTCTATCATCCCTTGATCTCTTCAGAAGACCAAATCCTCTCCCCTTAAGAGGCTCTCAAGAAAGATAGAATCAAAAGGTAAATTCTACTTTTCTTTTCATGTTCCTTTGTTCTACATTCTTCCCTAAAATATCCTCATAAAGATGGTATAGAAAATAAATTACCATACATGTATTGTAAATTTGTTAGGATAATGGGATAATTAATTATCATCTCCCATTTCCTCTTCTTCTGCCTGAAAGTAATGAAAACACCAACATAGATTTGTTAATTTATCACATTATGGACGACATGCTATCAATCTCTTTTATCATCTTCAATTCTCATAATGGAATAATTTTTATGGTTGATCTAGACTATTAAATAAGTATTTTATCTTATGTGATGATATAGAATTATTCTCCACAAAATATGAAAAATAATAATTCAAAACATGTTAATTATGAACAAAAACACCAAATTAATCAAATCTTTTGTCATTAATTGTTTATATAATGATTCACCTTCACTCCAAATAACCAAATAAATTTTATAACCATTAAATATTCAATATGATCACTAATATTATTTATCTTCAATTCTCGAAAACAATTATCATTATAAATTGTAGAGAGCCAAATCTTGATGCACATGGACATTACACCACATTTGTGGAATATTTAATACATGACAGAAACAGACGCACAAAGATCATATTAGTTTAGTGTCTTTTGAAACTTGGAACGTAATCTTCTAATCATGGTGAAAGATCTTCGACATATCCCATAAAGATATTCATATTTTGGTTGTCATACCTAAAACCATTCTTTATATCCTGGGGAAAATAAAACATAAAAAGGGTGAGCTAAAATGCTCTGTAAGTGTAAACATAGATAACATAAAACAATCCATAAACATTTTAATGCAAAAACTTGAACAAAAAATATAAACATCAAAATCTTGAGAAAAGACATAAATCTTGGAAGTAAGTAAGGAATATATCATAATAGATCATAAATCATGATAAAATAACATGGGAATAAATCATGTAATTGTGGAAAGAGTTAAACACATGTTTGATTTCCATAGTAGCCAAGGCATTACTGCCATGACCATCTTAGTGGACAATGCCCCTTTCTGAATCGAGTCCACTCCTCGTTTCAGTCCGGTAACACTGAACCGGATTAACTTACCATTCCAGACATGTCTATCTCTTGAGATATAAATCTTTACCCAATGCATTGGAGGGAGATATAGGTCCCACCCATCTCATAATGAAATCATTCCTTCATGTGCCCCAAAATCATAAATCATACATCATAGCATAACCCATGTAATAGAATGGGATTCATAAAAATCATGCCATCATAACATAATCCATATAAAAAAATGATATCATTTCATCATAAGAAGAATCAAACCATGTAAATAATGGATTCATTATACTTGAAACATAAACATATTAAATAATGTCATTTTTAGATGGTAAATAGTTTTGATAATACACTTGAAATGAATTCTTGAGGAAAATATCCTTTATTCTTAAAAATTATTTTCATTTCACAAAATGCCAAGAAATATTAAAATAAAATGGTTTTTATAAAAATAACCATGCCATCTTGTAGACGAAGATTCATGAAAATGAGGCGTTATGAAATCGTAAAAATCTGTTCACCCGTATAAGTTAAAAATAACATTCTTCTCGTACTTTTGTCGGAAGAGTCAAAAAGTTCCCCATGTGGAAAACAAAAGTAAGATTCCTTTCATAAAATGTGGTAAAATTCAAAAAATGGGTAAAAGGGCATTAAACATACATGAATAAAATTTATAAAACAGGTACTTGGATGATAACAATAACCCCAGTAAATACTTACAAATAAAAAATCTTGGATAAGAGCAAGATTGGAATAGTTATCCCTTACCTTATGTCTGATATGCTTTGTATGTATCCAAACCTCCTGTATAATGATTTAAATAATGTCATTGACTTAATACAGAATCATATTCATTGTTATGATATCATATATAGTTTACTTATGACTTTATATTACCTGTTCTTTTGTAAATTCGATGTAAAAGCAGCAATTTGGGTAAAATCGTTTCATTTATTGTACGTGATTCGACTTGTTGTTCTTGATATTATTAATTATATCCTGATTAACTTAATTAAAGAATGTAAAACATGATTTATAAATAATATATATTCAGAATATACAAATATATATGATAGATCGATAAAAGGAATTAAATACTCCGTTCATGGAGACGGTAGGCCGTACGTACGCATGAATGCTGTTTTCGTTTCATTATTTAATTGAATGGTATTAAGTAGATGAAATAAATATATATATACATAAATACAGTATCATTATTATGTCATATATTTCATTATTATCCATTATATATACTTTTCAATCATTCATTAATGGTTAACCTGGAGAATGAATCTCATCGCGTCGTGGAGACAGTAGTCCGTACGTACGCATGAGCGATGATATCATTCTCATGATTGTGGAATTGTATTGAAGTGTATGTATAATATTTCAGAATCAATATAACTTTACAATAATCATATATAGTTATTTATTTACACCACTATACCCATCCATGTAAGGTGGTGGTCGAAACCAGATTACACCACGACATGGAGACGATATTCTGTACGTACGCACGCGCGAAGATTTTTTTTCGTAGGATGGATAGAAGGTGAAATAGGGTTGTTTAATATTTATAATAACATATATGTATGTAATTAATACTTATTTTATTACTTTATAATTATACTTCTAAAGAATAAGAAGTAGAAGAAGAAAGAAACTTGAGAGAATCGGAAGAAGAGATTACCTCTTCTTCGACGCACCTCCTTTAAGCTTCCTCTTAAGGAAGTAGAGTTGGTCTTTTGAGAAGATAAGAACCTCCTGAATGTTTCTAGGGAATTGGGGAAGAGAAATGGCCAGGGGTTGGCCAGCTTCAGGGCTCAAAAGGGTGTGAAGGAAAGAGGGAAGGGGTGCCCTTTTTATAAGGGAGGAGAGGGGCACCTTTGAAAAAACATAAAATATTATTTTATAATAAAGTCATATTCGCTTTTGAATAGCTTGAAAATGATTTATTTCAAATCTAAAATGAGTATGGGTCGAAATAATCTAAACCAATAGGTTTTATCCAAGTTTAGGTTGCTATTTAAACCTTATATTTTAGATTTAACTCTATGTTAAATAATTTAACTTTTTACGTGTCTTCTTGTTTTCATACACTATATGGTTAATAAACGTACTATAACCAGAAAAACGAACCCCAAGTGGTTCTTTATTAATATATATAACCTTATATAAGTCATTTTGCAGAAACATTGATTTTTAAGAATATAATAAAAAATAAAAATATAATATTTGTTATAAAAACTATTTTATGTCAATTTTGACACTATTTGGTAATTGATTTTTTTGAAAATCATAAAAGCATGATTAGTTCTAAAAAAGTTAATTAAATCAATAATAACATGTCATATTAACCTATAAAATTAGTTTAATTCTTAAAAAGTCTCAAATTACATTTTTTGGGTATTTATAATATCAAATATTTTAATATTTCATTATTTAGGTAATTACTGCATCACCATTGTGTTATAAATAAATTAAATTATTTTATATCTAAAAATTATAAATAAAATACCATTATGTATGAAATATTTTTATCTTTCTAATGAATATTTATAGTAGAATTTATCTTATTTATAATCTAATATTTAAAATGTTTTAGTTATTAATCATTGATTTTAACTATTTTAACTTTTCTTTAAATAAAATAATTTTAAATGTCCTAATCTAATCCAAGTGTACCTAAATGGTCATATGTTATTCCTAATGTTGTTTTTGGTCGAATAAAACTTATCCAATAGTATTAGGACATTTGTTAGGGTGATAATAATATCATTTGTACCCTTAATTACCCTATTTACTTTTAACCGTGGTAATAAAAGTAAAAAGTTACTCTTCACCAAAAATTATTTTTATCTAAATGAACCACATTTTAAACCTTAATATTAAACTTGTCTCTCGGATTTTTGAAATTCCACTCACAGAAGTGGTAAAATTATGTTTTATGTAAATTTTCAAATTCTCTTAGGAGGTTGGTAAAAGACGGTGAAAAGTTCAATAAAATTTTAATATATCTAAATGTTTTATAAAACGACTCAAATGAATTATATTGAACTTATATAGGTATTATGTATCAATTTTTACCTAAAATAAATTTCAATAAAATAAATAAATATTTAAATAAAATGTCGGTTTTTAAATAGTAACCCAGTGTTTTTACTATTCATCAAAAATTGAAAGTTTTCAGAATAATACCAAAAATTCACCCTAGGCCAGTTTCGATATTCTGAATCCAAAAATGAAGTCCATTTTGAATGTTAAAGTCTATAAAATTTCAAAAAGTGGGTATTACTATTCCTAACGGCTAGTTCATAATAATATTATCATAAAATCCAGTTTAGTGAAACTTGGTATTGCGTATAACACACGCTATCATGGAAGGTCGCGGTTGCATGTAATAAAAGCCAAGTCAGGGTTGCGTGTAGTTCAAGAATCATTTTTTTGCGTATAATAGAATCCAAACATATTTCATTCATACATTGAATATATATATATAGACACACACACACTCAATGTTGTGTAAAATAACTTCTATCAAACGAACTTGAAATTGTGTGTAACACGATCCAAGATTAGTGTTGTGTATACTGCAAGCTAATACAGTGTTGCGTATAGAACAAGCTAATTTTGGTGTGGCGTACAACACAAGACATCAATGATATTAGAAATAATAATTCTCATAAAATCTCAGGTTGTTACATTCCACCTCCCTTAAAATGAATTTCACCCTCGAAATTCGTCGGGGTTATAAATCGTTTACTACAAGAAATTTTCTTTAATAGAACCCCACATCGTAAAAAGGAATACTAAAGCTTAATTTTAAAAACTACTGTATGAAACATAACGGTTACCCAAATTAACTTATCCCTGGGTTTCCACATAGGAGAACATATGTGAAAATATGGATATGGATGTCACGACCCGTTCTTGGGGCCAGTGCGGTGACTACCCCAAGCCCGCCTTCCATAGGACAGGGGCTGGCAACTAGCACCAAGGCGTAATTCCCGGTAAAAAGGGAAGGAATTTCCTTTTCAATGGAAACAAACACCACAGATCAAGCAAGCACAAGTAAACACTAAGTAAAAACTGGGTACAATAGTAAGTGCGGAAAAGTAAGTGGGCCAGAATACAAACCCAAACTGTAAGTAAAGTACAACTGAAAAGGGGAGTACAACAACTGAAAAGTAAATTCGTAATGTCAAGCTTTCCACTGGTAGTACCACATGAAGGATGGGTACAGATAGCCTCCACATCTCCTCGGGTCCAGTCGTCCGCTCCGAATACGCCCCGCCCAGGGGTCCACCTCCAGGTACTGACCTACTCCGCAAGCCTCAACCCCGATCAGCGCTGTCCATCGTCTGCAACCAACAAAACGTAGTGCGGGCATAGGCCATGCAGGGGTGAGTATAAGCTACTCAGTAGGGACCCCGAGACCGCTGAAGGTCTCCCAGAATCCACAAAGGATAATCCACAAAGGAAATATACAATCACCAAGTAACATCTTACACTACTTCGGTATATGCCCATTCATATACCTAAGTCATCAATTCCAGTTCAGCTCCAACATCTGAGTCCACGTTTGATCATGTTCACACAAGATAGCACAACATAATCCACACAGGAAATCAAGTCAATCATATCAAAGATAATGATTGAAAGTCAAGATTCAGCTCACACCGGTATACTTCTTCGTAAGATGATAGAGATGATCAGATGTAGCCAATGATTCATCTAAGCCATCGGACCCACACAGGATCGATCAGTACTAACCCCCGCAATTACCAACAAAGGATCGATAGGTAACTAACCCCCGAAATGACCCCCAAAGGATCAATAGGTAACTAACCCCCGCAATGACCCACACATGATCTGTAGGCGCTGGCCCACACAGGACCGCTGAGCGCTGACCCACACAGGATCTGACCCACATAGGATCAGTTTCACATATCCACATAGGATTTCTGAGTGCTGTAGTCATCGCCGTCGAATCTACGGAGGATTTCTGTACAGTCGTCATCATCATCGCAGTCACAGCTAGCTCTAGGGTTCCCGCACACAGCAAGCTCATTCGGGAGGGTCCGCTCCACGAGATGAGGGGCTGATACATCAACTTAAACATATTCTAGGGATGATGTATCCAAATGTTTCATATCGTCAACAGGAACTCAACGTCACAGACGGCGCGTCAATCGGACGCCCGGTCTGAGAGTTATTGGCCTTTTCGTTCAAGGGGCCCAATTGGTTTTTAAGTCAAAACAAACCCGACCGTACTCCAACTGCGTCCAAACATCGATCGGAGTAATCCAAACCATCCGTCTCACTAAGAGGAATCAATCAATGTAGATGTCACATAAATAGGACGTCTGGAGCTCAAGTTATAAGCGTTTCCGCTCCAAGGGCCCGGTTGGTTTCATGTACGAACCAACCTGGCCGAACCCAAAGTCCTCTGAAACCTTGAGTGTAATATACCAAAATGACCGACTCGATCCAAGGATTGCATCTCAGTTGATGGTGCATTTATTGGAGGTCCGCAGCCCATGTTATGGGAAAAAGACCGTGACGGGTCCGGTATTAGGGGGTTCGTGCCCGTTCTAACCCGGCCCGATACCCTCTGGTCGGCCCGAACCGGGTCGACCCGACCCAGGACCTGGTCTGGCCAGGCCTGGTGGATCGGCCTGGCCCGGGTGGCCAGGTGGCTGGGCCATTACGGCCGAGCAATGAGTGGGGGGGGGGGGGGGGGGGGGGGGCGCTTCCCCCCCGCGTAGTGAAGCCGCGACCCCAATGTGCGGGGGGGGGGGGGCACCTGCTGGCCAACTTGGGGTTACAAACCCCCAGTTTTTTCCCCTGACCGGCCCGCCCGCTCCGGCCGGCCAGATGATACCGCCACGGGACCGGGGTGGTCCCGTCCCCCAACTCCGACGCCGGTGGCCCGGAACCGGCCGCCGGTCCTGCTCTGCCACAGCCTCAGCCACTGCCTTAATCCGTCTGGCGCCGCGCGACGGCGCCGCGCCCCTCTGCCGTGGCCCTACTCCGGCCGCGGTGTCTTCGAGGTTCCTTCGAGGTTCTCTGGCGTGGTGCGACCGCACCGCGCCTTTGTTAGACTTCAATGGAGCGGCGCGACGACGCCCCGTTTCTCCGCCCTTCCTTTATTATTTTCCGCACGGTGCTTCGGCACCGCATTGCCTTGCTCATGCCGCAAACAATATCAAACACCCAAAGGGGACAGGAGGGTCGATCATTTTCGTGCGGTCCGACCTCCTCCCATTATTTTGATATCAGGAGGATCAAATTGAAAGGAAGAAAGCGACAGAAGTAATCATGAACAAACAAATAAAATAAAACCCTACCTCCAGCGTATTCATCGAACGAGGTTGTCGCAGAAAGGGACGTCACAGAAAGGGACGTCGCAGAATTGATCACCGCAGAAGAAGGCGGATCGTCACGTTGCGAAGGAACGGTGTCTCCCTTCCTTTGACGTGGAATGAAAGAACGAGGTGATGTGCGTCGGGTCGTCGATCTATAAGGAAGGCATCTCTCACCATCGTCCATTGTAGGAGATCGGCATTCTTCGCGTCCTTCGTCGAGGAGGAAGAACTTCAAGAACTTGAGCAAATTCTCCCAAGCCTCTCACAACCTAACAACTCTAATAAAATAATAGTTCATCTTATTTTATTTCTCAAGCCATGATTTTTGAAATTCAAAAATGAAATAATCAATTAAGTTAATTAATTGAAACATTTAAACCACCAAATTAATTAAGACGTTTCATAAACAGAAAAACGCAAGGGTTGACTTCCACTTAATAGGGGCGCTGGTGTGTTACCCTAATTAAAAGGGGTTGAGGAAGTTAAAAGAAACGGTGGGGCTCGTGTGGGTCCCACCTCAAAAAATACTACGTAGTGGGTAGGATATTATGGGTCAGACTCCAAACACTTAGTTTAGGTTAAACTACATTAAGTAAAATAAAAATTGGTCGCACCATTTTTATTTTATTCCTTTACTTAACCCAAAAATTTAAAAACCACACCCGAGCAAATGCAAGTCCGAAAAAGTTGTTTATAAGAAATTACTGGTGCTGCGATTCCATCGGTGCCCTCAGAATTCGATTCCAAGCAACGGTTCAAATGTTAGAAAAACCCACTCGTTTGTTCACTGAACGTACCTGAGATAAACTTCGGAAAATGATTTCGGGCACACCGGGACTCAGAATCAGGTGCCGTCAGAAACTGCATTCTTGTAAAATCCCAAATAAAATAAAGAAAAAATTTCCCTTGAATTTTAAGGGTCTTTAAATTACTCCCACCTCAGGGCTTTACATCCCCGTAAAGATACATAAATTACTAGGGAAACAAATGTGCGTACTGAGCACGCATCGGAGCCTCCCGCTCCCAAGTGCTATCTTGGAGGTTCCCATGCTGCCATATGATGTGTAGTAGAGGAATCGATCGTCCACGTAGGACCCGATCTTGTTGATCCTCAATCTCCACCAGGACCTCCGCAAAATTCGCCCCATCATCAATGTCCAGCTCCCCATGGTCAATGATATGTGTCGGGTCATGTACGTATCTCCTCAGATGGGATACGTGGAAGACGTCGTGCACCCGGTGCAACTAAGGTGGTAGAGCCAGGCGATAAGCCACCTTGCCAATCCTGCTGGGGACCTGGAATGGTTCAATGAAGCATGGAGACAACTTGCTGCCTCAGCCAAATCTTCGTAATCCACGTCGAGGTGAGACCTGCAAGAAGACGTGGTCGCCATCCTCGAACTCTAGTGGCCTCCGCCTCCTGTCAGCATAAGACTTCTGCTAGCTCTGAGCTTTCCTCATCCTCTCCTGGATAAACTGGACCTTCTCCGTCGTGGCCAGGACCATCTTCGGTCCCACAAGTGCTGACTCCCTAGGGTTTGTCTATCACAACGGTGATCTGCATGGTCGGTCGTACAACCCCACATATGGTTCCATCCCGATGGTGGAGTGGTAGATGTTGTTTTACGCGAACTCCACCATGGGTAGGTGGTCCTCCCAGCTGTGACCAAAGCCTAGGACACATGCGCGGAGCATATCCTTGAGTGTCTGAATGGTCCTCTCCGTCTGACCATATGTCTGGCGGTGAAAGGCGGTGCTCAGACGTAGCTGCGTCCCGAACACCTCCTGCAACCCCTTCCAAAGCCAGGAAGTAAAGCGAGCATCTCGATCGGAGACGATAGATGATGGCACACCGTGAAGCCGTACAATCTCTTGAACTTAGAGGCATCCCATGCTGTCCACTGAGCCCTGCCCTCTGATGGGTAAGAAGTGAGCCGACCTGGTTAGTCAGTTGACAATCACCCAAATGGAGTCATGACCTCTAGATTTGCGTGGAATTCCAGTCACAAAGTCCATAGATATGTCGTCCCACTTCCACTCTGGGACCTCCAAGGGCTGTACCAAGCCTGCTGGTACCTGGTGCTCTACCTTCACCTACTGGCAGGTGAGGCATCGAGAAACGAACTCTGCCACATCCTTCTTCATGCCCGGCCACCAGTGTTGTCGTCTGAGATCCCGTTACATCTTAGCCACTTGAGGATGTATTTCCAAAGGCGAAGTTTGAAAATCTCTCAACTCCTCCTCTCATAAAGAAACTGGTACCAAGGTTCTTCCTTTGAAAAGGACGTCGAGCTATCCTCCTAAAGAGAAACCATAAGGTGCCTGTCCTGAGGATATCTGCGCACGCCGTGACTCATAGTCGGCGTCCCCACGCTGTGCCTCTCTGACCCGCTGTAGTAGTGGAGGACTGACTGTGAGTGACTGAAGAAATGCTGCTCCATCGCTATCCATTAAGGATATCTACAAAGCGGCTAGCTGCTCTGTCGCCTCCCCAAGTAGCTGAATGGCCATCCTTCTGCTAAGAGCATCGGCTACTACGTTCCCCTTTCTAGGAGTATAGACTATATCAAAGTCATAGTCCAGGAGGAACTTGATCCATCGCCGTTGTCTCAGGTTCAGGCCATTCTACGAGAAGATGTACCTGAGACTCTAATGGTCAGAATAGACTGTAAAGTGCTCGCCCATCAGATAGTGTCGCCACATATTCAAGGCAAAGACCACTGCTGCTAACTCTAGGTCATGGGTAGCGTAATTCTTCTCATGCTGCCTCAACTGTCATGATCCATTGGCGATAACGGCCCGCTCCTACATCATGACACATCTGAGTCTGGTCTCCGATGCATCGCAGTAAACTACGTACCCATCTCCCTCCTCCGGTAGCCTCAAGATAGGTGTGATGTTCAATATCTCTCTCAGCTCCTGGAAGCTATGCTGACATCTGTTTGACCACACAAAGGGTTTCCCCTTCTTCGTCAAAGCTGAGAGTTGTGCCACTACTCTAGAGAAGTCGAGTACAAATCTCAGGTAGTATCCAAGTAGTCCCAAGAAACTCCGCACCTCTGTCACACTCCTGGGTGGCTCCCAAGCTAGCACTGCCTCGATCTTCGTAGGATCCATCGCAACTCCCACCTCAGAGATGACATGTCCCAAGAAGTGGACCTCATGTATCCAGAACTGACTCTTCGAGAGCTTTCCATAAAGATGGTGCTCTCGAAGTGTGTCTAGTACAACCCGCAAGTGGCAGGTGTGCTCCTCCTTAGTGGTCGAGTATATCAAAATTTCGTCAATGAAGACCATGAAAAATCGATCGAGTTATGGCTGAAAGATCATATTCATGAGGCCCATGAACACAGCTGGAGCATTGGTTATGCCGAATGGCATAACCAAGAACTCATAGTGGCCATACCGACATCAAAAGGCCGTCTTATGCACATCCTCATCCCGAACTCTGAGCTGATGATAGCCTGATCTATGGTCTATCATTGAGAACCACCGTGCTCCCTTGAACTGATCGAAGTGGTCATCAATCCCCAGTTGCGGATACTTGTTCCCCACTATCACCTGGTTCAGGTGACGATAGTCGACACAAAGTCGCAATCTCCCATCCGCCTTCTTGGCAAACAATATCGGGGAAGCCCAAGGTGAAACACTGGGTCAGATGAATCCCTTGCCCTACAAATCCTCCAACTGTAACTGTAGCTCTTGAAGCTCAGTGGGAGCCATCCGATACTATGGGGTGGATATCGGGGCTGTCCCGGGGTACATATATATATAAATGTCTACCTCTCTGCGAGGAGGTTGTCCTGGAATGTCATCGGGGAAAACGTCCGCATAATGATCCACCACTGTAGGAAAACCAAGACTCTACACGTCAACTGATCCTAGGATGAGGCTATCTAACTGATGAGTGATGGGTTGTCCTCTCCTTTGAGAGAGTACATCATGTGCTGCGAAGGCTCCCTTCTCGCCGGTGAAGATAAACCTACTCCCGTCGGTGCGTACACACCGCACCTCGCGCCTAATACAGTCAATATGACCATGGACTGTAGATAACCAATCCATGCCCATTATGACGTCGTAAGTCCTCGACGCCGCTACAAGAAGATCCCAGCCGAAGCTCTCACCTCTAAGAGTAAGCTCACACTGCCGGCACCAGTGCGTAATCGTCGAGTCTGCTCCCGTAGGAGTCTCTAGCCGTAAGGATCGAGCCAACAGCTCTGTTGGAATCTCCGAGCTCCGAACAAGGGCAACAGCTATGAAATAATTACTCACTCCTGTGTCTATAAGAACTTCAACAAGGGTGGAATAGACACAGATAGTACCTCAAATTATCTCGGGCGTGCCATGGTCATAGGCCTCCGCTGCCTGAAGTTGTGCCTGTCTCTGCCCGCCAACTCCCTGTGGTTGGGGTGGGCCTTCTGGTGGTGGTGGTGCTAGAGCCTCAAAGCGTCGCCCACCGCCTGCTACTCGTTCAACTCCTCTACCTCGTCCGCCTGCTCCCTACGGACCACCACGGTCGACCCTATGCCTCTACCTGGGTGGTCCCTCAACCGTCTGCTGCTCCTCAGCACGGCGGGTCGGGCAGTCACGAGCCATGTGGCCCTGCCCTCTGCATGCATAGCATTGTCTGCCTCTTGAAAGACTAGCTCCGCGCTGTGTGGCCTGCACCACTGAGCCAATGTCTTGAGGCCATCGGCCTAAGGGTCTGGTCTGCCGGGACCCATGTTTCATCCATCGACTGCCTGCTATAGAAGACTCTGCTACGTGTCGCCCTGCTGTAGGTCTCGCTACTGATGTAGGCTCAGCAAGGAAGCTCTCGATGAGAAGGGCTCGCTCGAGTACCCCTGCCTGTGTTAGAATGCTGAGGGAGATCAACGATGCCCCGATCTCCTGCCTCAATCCCTGCTCGAAGGTCTGTGCCCGGAAGAATGGGTCATGTACCTTGTCCGTCAAATAGCGTGAGAGATTGGTAAATCTCGCCGAGTACTGTGAGACCGTCAAGCTGCCCCGCCGCTGCTGTAGAATCTCCTGGATGCACACCGCGCGGAGGGTGGCTGGGATGAACTTTGAGCGGAAGATGATCTCAAAGTCCGTCCAGAGGAGAGATGCCTTATCGTGCACTTGGAACATCAAGCTCCACCATCTGCCTGATGCGCTGTGCAGGAGGCTCGCTACGAGGATCACCATGAGGTCTGCTGGTGTCCTCACTAACCTGAAAACTTGTACAACTGCCTCCAGAAAATCCTCGACTGCCTGAGGGTCCATCTCACCGCATAACCTGGGCGGTCGCTGACTCTAAAACTCGTTCAGTGCACTAAGGCGACGTGCATAGTCAGTGGCTGGGGCTGGTAGCATCGGTGGCTCAGCAGGTAGAGGTATCTTCGGTGCCTCTGCTGTCAAAGGGCCATGTACCGAGGCCTCGTCGATCGGTGAGCTGTCATCCCACACAACGCTCAGAACCCAAGCTGGCTGCCGTCGTGGGGCCATCCTTCAAAGAAATAGGTGCTCCACGGTCAAACAGTATACCTGGTGAGCTGACACAAAGTAATCACACAGAAAACATGAAACACACATGCAATCAATGTTTTCGTGCATTAAGTCAGAAATCAAAAGTCAGGGTCCTGGTGTACGGATACGTCGGCCGCCACACCAACACTGGACTCCCTGGACTGATAACCACACTCAATACTCTTAACACTATTTCTTCACATAGAAAAAGATTAGAGTCCTAAGTTCTACGGTAGAACCGAAGTCCTCTGATACCAATTTTTCACGACCCGTCCTCGGGGCACGTTCCGTGACTACCCCAAGCCCGCCTTCCACAAGCCAGGGGCTAGCGACTAGCACCAAAGCATAATTCCCGGTAAAAAGGGAAGGCATTGCCTTTGTACTTTAAACAAACACCACAGAGCAAGCAAGCAGAAGTAAACACTAAGTAGAAACTAGGTACAATAGTAAGTGCAGAAAAGTAAGTGGGCCAGAATACAAACCCAAACTGGAAGTAAAGTAAAACTGAAAAAGGGAGTACAACAACTAAAAAATAAAGCCACAACGTCGAGCTATCCACTGGTAGTCCCACCTGAAGGGTGGATATAGATAGCCTCCATAGCTCCTCGGGTCCAGCAGTCCGCTCTGAATACGCCCCGCACAGTGGTCCACATCCAAGTACCGACCTACTTCGCAAGCCTCAACCACGATCAGCGTTGTCTGTCGTCTGCAACCAACACAACATAGTGCGGGCATAGCCCATGCAGGGGTGAGTATAAGCTACTCCGTAGGGACCCCGAGTCCCCTGAAGGTCTCCCAGAATCCACAAAGGATAATCCACAAAGGAAATATACAATCACAATGTAACATCCGACACTACTTAGGAATATGCCCATACATATACCTAAGTCATAAATTCCAATTTGGCTCCAACATCCGAACCCAAGTTCGATCACGTCCACACAGGATAGCAAAAAACAATCCACACAAGAAAGCAAGTCAATCATATCGAAGATAATGATTGAAAGTCAAGATTCAGCTCACACAGGTATACCTCTTCGTAAGACGATGGAGATGATCATATGTAGCCACTGATTCATCTAAGTCGTCGGACCCACACATGATCGATAGGTACTAACCCCCACAATGACCCACAAAGGATCGATAGGTAACTAACCCCCGTAATGACCCACAAAGGTTCGATAGGTATCTAACCCCCGCAATGACCCACAAATGATCGATAGGTAACTAACCCCCGCAATGACCCACAGAGGATCGGACCCACACAGGATCTGTAGGCACTGGCCCACACAGGACTGCTGAGCGCTGACCCACACATGATCTAACACACAAAAGATCGGTAGCACTGATCCACGTAGGATCGCTGAGTGCTATAGTCATCGTCGTCGAATCCACAGAGGATTTCTGTACAGTCGTCATCATCGTCGCAGTTGCAACCAGCTCTAGGGTTCCCCCACACAGCAAGCTTAATCGGGAGGGTCCGCTCCACGAGCTGAGGGGCTGATACATCAACTAACACATATTCTGGAGTTGATGTATCCAAAAGTTCTGTAGCGTCAATAGGAACTCAATGTCACAGACGGTGCGTTAATCGGATGCCCGGTCTGAGAGTTATTGGCTTTTTCGTTCCAGGGGCCTGGTTGGTTTTTAAGTCAAAACCAACTCGACCGTACTCCAACTGCATCCAAACCTCGAGCGGAGTAATCCAAAAGGTCTGTCTCACTAAGAGGAATCCATCAAAGTTGACGGAACATCAATCGGACGTACAGAGCTCATGTTATATGCTTTTCTGCTCCAAGGGCCCCGTTGGTTTCGTGTACGAACCAACCCGGCCGAACACAGAGTCCTCCGAAACCTTGAGTGTAATATACTGAAACGACCATCTCGATCCAAGGATCACATAATAGCTAACAGTGCATAGATCGGAGGTCCGCATCCATGTTATAGGAAAAAGACCATGAGGGGTCCGGTATTTGGGGGTTCGGGCCCGGTCCGACCCGGCCCAATACCCTCTAGGTCGACCCGACCTGGGTCCGAGTCAGGCCTGTTTGGGCGCGGTCCGGCCCGGCTGGCACGACCCGACCCAACCTGCGCGGCCCAGCCCGGCCTGTGTGTGGCCCGGCCTTGGTGGCCAGGTGGCTCGGCCGTTACGTCCGAGCGAATAAGGGGTGGGGGGCGCTGCCCCCCGCGTAGTGAAGCCGCAGCCCCCATGTGGGGGGGGGGGGGGGGCTCAACTTCAGGCCAACCGGGGGTTACGAACCCCTGGTTTTTCCCCCTGACTGGACGGCCCACTCCGGCCAGATAGCTGCTGCTACCAAAGGACCGTGGCAGTCTCGTCCCCCTGCTCCGACGCCGGTGGCCCGGTACTGGCCCCGGTCCTGCTCCGCCGCAGCCTTGGTCCGTCCAGCGCGGCGCGAAAACGCTGTTCCCCTCCGCTGCGTTCCCGCTCCGGCTGCGGTGTCTTTGAGGTTATCCGGCGCGGCGCGACGGCGCCGCACCTTTGTTCGACATCAATGGCGCGGCGCGATGGCGCCACGCTTCTCCGCCCTTCCTTAAATATTTTCCGTGTGCTGCTTCGTCACCGCGTTGCCTTGATCGTGCCACAAATAATATCAAACACCCAAAGGGGTGAGGAGGTTCGACCGTGTTCGTGCGGCCCTACCTCCTCCCATTATTACGATATCAGGCGGGTCAAATTGAAAAGAAGAAAGTGACGGAAGTAATCACGAACAAACAAATAAAATAAACCCCTACCTCGAGCATAGTCGTCGAACAAGGTTGTCGCGGAAAGGGACATCACAGAATTGATCGCCGCTGAAGAAGGCGGATCGCCGCGTTAGGGAGGAACAGTGCCTCCCTTCCTTTGACTCGGAAAGAATGAACGAGGTGATGCTCGTCGGGTCGTCGATCTCCGAGGAAGGCACCCCTCACCATCGTCCGTCGTCAGAGGTCGGCGTTCTTCGTATTCTTCGTCGAGGAGGAAGAACTTCAAGAACTTGAGAAAATTCTCCCAAGCCTCCCACAACCCAACAACTCTAATAAAATAAGAGTTTGTCTTATTTTATTTCTCAAGCCATGCATTTTGAAATTCAAAAACGAAACAATCAATTAAGTGAATTAATTGCAACATTTAAACCGCCAAATTAATTGAGGCGTTTCATAAAAAGAAAAACGCAAGGATTGACTTCCACTTAATAGGGGTGCGGGTGCGTTGCCCTAATTAAATGGGGGTTGAAGAAGTTGAATGAAACGGTGGGGCTCGTGTGGGTCCCACCTCACAAATATCCTACCTAGTGGGTAAGATATTGTGGGTCCCACTCCAAACACTTAGCTTAGGTAAAACTAAATTAAGTAAAATAAAAATTGGTCGCACCATTTTAATTTTATTCTTTTACTTAACCCAAAAATTTAAAAACCACACCCGAGCAAACACAACTCTGGAAAAGGTGTTTCTAAGAAATTACCAGCGCTGCGATTTCATCGGTGCCCTCAGAATTCGATTCTGAGCATCGGTTCAAAAGTTAGAAAAACTCACTTGTTCGTTCATTGAATGTACCCGATCTAAACTTCAGAAAATGATTCCGGGCACACCGGGCCTCGGAATCAGGTGCTGTCAGAAACTGCGTTCTTTTAAAATCTCAATGAAAATAAAGAAATAATTTCCCTTGAATTTTACGGGTCTTTAAAATGGAAGAGATATCTAACTGTCATGTTCTGATGGAGAGTGGTAGAGAACATGGCTATGAAAAATCCAACAATCACAAAGCCATAAATTTGTGTTGATCTAAGGTACCATCCGATTCATCATAGATGATAGTACTAGAACAAAATTTTTGGTTTCCAATATCATTTCTCTAACGTTGATGAACATTTACATATGGAGAAATACTTACTTGATTTAAGTGTAATATCATTATTTGTGATTCAATGAACAATTTCCACTTCATCTCTATTTAAATAAATGAAGCTTATTTTTTCATTCGTGAATTGTTAGCAGATCATGCGATAGAATGATAAGTCATCCCATCTATTTTTATCACAAAAAGGTTAGCATAAGTTTTTAAATATACATAAGTCCATCTATGGTGAGATTAATCGTATATGATTCCAAAAATGGACATATAATTTATCTATCATACCGCTTAGTAAAATAAAACTAGTTTCTACTAACCAGGGACGTCCTGTAGGCCGATGGTATGTGATAAAGGCCTATCGCACATTAGTTGTGGGTTCGATTCCCACAGCCTTTTACGACGGGACGGGTTGTCGCCCGTCCTTCGGGTTGTCCTTTTGAAAAAACTACATTATTATAACATTCCATACAAAATATCGAAAAATGTTCTAGCATTAAACATTTCTATCTGATGTCCAACTTAATCCATTCCAACCTTTAAGATTATCGAAAATACTTCTTTCCAATCTTATAGTATAAAGAAAACGATTACTAGAAATGTCATCAACCAAGAATGTGAATACCATCATTTATCCCACATATAAGACATATCTTGTTGGAAACATTACAAACATGTGAATACCTTAATCATGTATTCTCTTGAAAAATGAATACCCATTGAACCTTAGTGAAAACATGAATGCTGTCAAAAGTTAACTCTTTCCACATACCAAAATCCCAAAAAATTTATATACTCAAACCATGATATCACATTGTCCTTATATTATCCATGAGCTTATCAATACTATAAAACATCTCACTATCTCTTAATCCCTTCATTATGCGCATATCATCTACTTTCCAAAAATATATGAATTAACCTTTCATGGTTATCGGTACCATTCAACATATACTTTCAAATACTTTAGGAAAAAAATAGTGTAACAATCCTTAGATGTGTCTTTATTCCATAGTACCATTAATTTACCAATACAACATAATTATTGATAAACACACAATCATTCCACTACCTTCTTAAACCACTAACTGAGCTTCATCTTTCTTTCATCTCATATATCATTTGTAGTCTCTTCATCATCATCAACATAAATACTACCCATACGACCATACTGATTCTCTTCATGACATTTTCCCTTAAGGAATTGGTTTGAATAATTCACATACATTCCACATTTAAAACATTTAACCATTGTTGATGTCTTAGAAATACCATTATCCTTGTCCATGGTGTTAATTGAACCTTTTCCTTCACAATTACCAGCTTTGTGTCCTTCTTTTCCACACCCAAAGCATCTTCCGGTTCCTTTGAAACATTCTTCCTGATGCCTCTTCCCACATGATTTATATGAGGGGAATTGAACTTTCTTTCCTCTATGAGCATCATTAAACTCCATCTTTCTCTTATTAGCTGAGTTTGGATTCTTACCAAAGTCGAGATTATTGATCATATTATGAGATTTCTGATTAGGAATAATAACGATGTTTGGACTTCCAGATCAAATTTCATTTGGTTTCTCATGAAGAATATCATTCCATTGTCCATCATATCCTCCATTATCATGAATCTTCATGTTTCTAGCCATTTTTTAAAACCCAAAAATATAGTGTGAGTAGAAAAAGTCATGCTAGGAAAACAACATAATAAAGGGGGAGTACCTTCAATATATAACACCTTAGGTTTAATTCTAATATCATTACCATAATTCTATAACTATAACCTATACGTATACTTAACCTTAGAGAAATCCCTAGACAAACCTTAGAAATATCTCTAGGGATCTCAGTAAAGTTATCACATCCTAGTTTCCAATGGTTAACTAAACCTTCGCTCTAATTCCAACTATAGATACCCAAAGCCTGATGTACATGGACATTACACAAATTTTTTGGAATATTTAATACATGAAAAAAAACAGACGCCCAAAGATCGTATTAGTTTAGTGTCTTTGACAACTCGGAACGTAATCTTCTAATCATGGTGAAATATATTCAAAATCTCCCATAAAGATCATCCCCTTTTGGTTTTCATGCCTAAAACCTTTCTTCATATCCGGGGGAAAATAAAAAATAAAAAGGGTGATCTCAAATGCTCAGTAAGGGTAAACATAGGGAACATAAAACAATCCATAAACATTTGAATGCAAAAACATGAACAGAAAATCTAAACATCAAAATCTTGAGCAAAGACATAAATATTGGATGTACGTAAGGAATATATCATAATGGATCATCAATCATGATAAAATAGAATGGGAATAAAGCATGTAATAGTGGCAACCATTAAGAAGATGTTATGATTTCCACAGTAGCCAAGGAATTACTGCCATGACCGTATTAGTGGACAAAGTCCCTTTCTGAATCGAGTTCACTCCTCATTTCAGTCCTGTAACACTGAACCAGATTAACATACCATTACAGTCATGTCTATCTCATGAGATGTAAATCATTACCCAATGCATTGGAGGGAGATATAGGTCCCACCAATCTCAAAATGAAATCATTCTTTCATGTGCCACAAAATCATAAATCATACATCATAGCATAACCCATGTAATAGAATGGGATTCTTAAACATCATGCCATCATAACATAATCAATATAAAAAAATGGATATCATTTCATCATAAGAATAATCCTACCATGTAAATAATATAGACATTATACTTTAAACATATACATATTAAATAATGTCATTTTTAGATGGAAAATAGTTTTGATAAAACACTTGAAATGAATTCCTGAAGAAAATATCCTTTCTAATTTAAAATAATTTTCATTTCACAAAATGCCATTAAATATTAAAAGAAAAGGGTTTTGTTGAAAATAAGCATGAAATCTTGTAGATTAATTTTCATGAAAATTAGGCGTTATGAAACTATAAAAATCCGTTCACCCATATAAGTTAAAAATAACATTATCCTCGTACTTTTTTCAGAAAAGTCAAAAAGTTCCTCATGTGGTAATCAAAAGTAAGATACCTTTAATAACATGTGGTAAAATTCAACAATGGGTAAAGAGTCCATTAAACATACATGAAAACATTTTTAGAAAACAGTGACATGGATAATAAAAATAACCCCAGTATATACTTACGAATAAATAATCTCAGATAAGAGCGAGTTTGAAATAGTTTTCCCTTACCTTTTGTCTGATATGATTCATATGTATCCGAACCTCATTTATAATGATTTAAATAATATCATTGAATTATTACAGAATCATATTAATTGTTAGGATATCATATATAGTTTACTTATGACTTTATATTACCCATTCTTTTGTAAATTCGATGTAAAAGCAACGATTTGGGTAAAATTGTTTCATTTATTGTACATGTTCCGACTTGTTTTTATTGATATTATTAATTATATCCTGATTTACATAATTCCAGAATGTAAAACATGATTTATATATAATATATATTCATAATATACATATATATATATGATATATCGATAAATGGAATGAAATACACCATTCATGGAGACGGTAGGTCGTACGTACGCATGAACGATGTTTTCGTTTCCTTGTTGAATTGAATGGAATTAATTATATGCCATACATATATATATACATAAATACAATATCATTATTATGTCATATATTTCATTATTATTCATTATATATACTTTATAATCATTCATGAATGGTTGACATGGAAAATGAATCTCATCGCATCCTGGAGATGGTAGTCCGTACGTACGCATGAGAAATGATATCATTCTCATGATCGTGGAATTTTATTTAAGTGTAAGGATAATATTTCAGAATAAATATCACTTTAAAATAATCATATATTGTTATTTATTTAAACCATTATACCCATCCAAGTAAGGTGGTGGTTGACACAAGATTACACCATAGCGTGGAGACGGTATTCCGTACGTACGCATGCGCGGTGATTTTATTTTCTATAGGATGGATAGAAGGTGAAATCGGGTTGTTTCAAATTTATAAGAACATATAAGTGTGTAATTAATACATATGTTATTAATTTATAATGATACAACTAAAGAAGAATAGGTAGAAGAAGAAAGAAACTTAGGAGAATCGGAAGAAGAGATTACCTCTTCTTCGACGCACCTCCTTTATGCTTCCTATTAATGAAGTATAGTTGGTCCTTTGAGAAGATAATAACCTCCAAAATGTTTCTAGGGAAGTGGAGAAGAGAAATGGGTAGGGTTAGTCCAAGCTTCATGGCTCAAAAGGGTGTGAAGGGAAGAGGGAAGGGGTGCCCTTTTTATAGGGGTGGAGAGGGGCACCTTTGGAAAAACTTATATTACTATTTTATAATAAAGTAATATTCTGCTTATAATAGCTAATAATTGATTTATTTAGAATTTAATGTGATTATGGGTCTAAATTCTCTCAACCAATAGGTTTTAGACAAGTTTAGGTTACTATTTCGACCTTATCTTTTAGATTTAACTCGAAGTTAAATAATTTAACTTTTCACGTGATTTCTTGTTTTCTTACACTATATGGTTAATAAACTTACTATAACCAGCCAAACGAACCCCAAGTGGTTCATTATTAATATATATAACCTTATACAAGTCATTTGGCCGAACCTTATATTTTTATGAATATAATAACAATTAATAATTTAATATTTGTTTTAAAAACTATTTTATGTCAATTTTGACACAATTTGGTAATTGATTTTTTTGAAGATTATAACAGCATTATTAGTTCGACAAAAGTTAATTAAATAAATAATAATATGTCATATTAACCTATAAAATTATTTTAATTCTTAAAAAGGTTCAAATAACATTTATTAGGGTATTTATAATATCAATTATTTTAATATTTCCTTATTTAGGTAATTACTGCATCACCATTTTGTCACAAATAACTTAAATTATTTAATATCTAAAAATTATAAATAAAATTAGTTAAGAAATATTTTTAGTTTTCTAATGAATATTTATAGTTGAATTTATCTTATTTATAACCCTATATTAAATTTTTTTAGTTATAAAACTTTGATTTTAACTATTTTAACTCTTCTTTAAATAAAATAATATTAAATGTCCTAATCTATTACAAGTGGACCTAAATGGTTAAATATTATTCATAAGGTTGTTTTTGGTCGAATTAAACTTATCCAATAAAATTAGGCCATGTGTTAGGGTAATAATAATATCATTTTTACCCTTAATTGCCCTATTTACTTTTAACCGTGGTAAATAAAATTAAAAAGGTACTATTGACCAAAATTATTTTTATCTTATTGAACCACATTTTACTCCTTGATATTATGAATGTATCTTATATTTTTGAAATTCCACTCACAGAAGTGGTAAAATTAAGTTTTATATAAATTTTCAAATTCTCCTAGGAGGTGGGTAAAAGACGGTGAAAGGTTCAATAAAATTTTAATATATATAAAATTATTATATAATGACTCAAATGAATTATATTGAACTTATATAGGTATTAAGTATCAATTTTTACCTAAAATAAATTTAAATAAAATAAATAATTATTTAAATAAAAAGTCGGTTTTTAAATTGTAATCTAGTGTTTTCACCATTCATCAAAAATTGAAAGTTTTCAAAAAAATACAAAAACTTCACCCTAGGCTAATTTTGATATTCTGAATCAAAAAATGAAGTCCATTTTGAATGATAAAATTTATAAAATTTAAAAAAGTGGGTATTACTATTCATAATGGCTAGTTCATAATAATATTATAATAATATCTCGTTTAATGAAACTTGGTATTGCGTATAACAACGCTATCAGGGAAGGTTGCAGTTGCATGTAATGAAATCCAAGTCAGGGTTGCGTGTAGTACAAGATTAATTTGTTGTTCCATATAATAGAATCCAACCATATTTCATTTATATATTGAATATATATATATATATACACTCAATGTTGCGTAAAATAACTTCTATCAACCGAACTTGAAATTGTGTGTAACAAGATCCAAGATTAGTGTTGTGTATACTGCAAGCTAATACCGTGTTACATATAGAACAAGCTAATTTTGGTGTCACGTAAAACACAACACATCAATGAAAAAAAAAAAATTCTCATAAAATCTCGGGTTGTTACATACATGTTTATCCAAACATTAATATAAGTTAACTAATCATTAAAACCAAGGATGAAAATGCTCCAAAACAAATGAAACTGAACCTCTTAACTCGTCAAAAAGGACATTGATGAACATAATAAGGTTATAATTAATCAATTAAATGTACTGTAGTTTCTTGAATTAATAATTAAACAAATTAATTAGATTATTTATCTCATTAATATCAAGTGGGGAACACCTTCAGTCTTATGGTAAAGGATCCTCTCTATTTCACTTTTACTCAAGAATGTCCTCTATGTTATGCCATTTTATGTGTAATCCCTAATGATGGGGGTATGATTTTACACCTCCCCCATACATACCTCATAATTTATATGTTATTTTAAATGCATTTCACTCCAAATAGGCCCTCTTAATAATACCATATACCAGGCCGATAATTCGTATGCGATTATACCCGAACCTCCTTTGTTCTTTCAGGTTGCCTTATCAATATTTTACCAAAATAATTTTATCTTATATTTTTATGCGAATATTCTAAATTATGTTTAAATGTAAAAAATTAATTTATCTATACCTTTTCATCATTATATTTTGGGGATATACATGTTTTTAAGTGATTTCCTCCTAAATACATCCCGATAAGAAAACATGTTCTGAGGAAGCTTCTAAATTCTTACCTGATTTAATGTTCACTCTATATTTAGTTTTAATCAACAATTGTTATTATAAAATCAGTAATCTTATTATTAAAACATTCTTTGTCCACTTATAGTTTTATATAAAGTATTTCTTCCTTTTCTATTTTAAAGGATCTATAGTATTTTTCATTAAACTGCACATAAATGTTTTAATGTTTAATTTCATCAATAATTTTATTAAATGTTGTAACATACACATTACAAAACATGCCATGATACAATCCTATATTACCTTATGAATGTCCATGTATATTTTAGTTCCATTATTTCATGAACACTTATATGATATGCCCAATTTTTATACATTATGACATGATTGTGGTACCCAATTATTTTCATGGGTAACCATTATGTTTATATGTGATCTGTTATATATGATTCTTTATGAGGCATATATATTAATGGAACATTAATATGGGTTACCCCAGATATAACTATATTGAATTGGGTAATGTTTAGTATAATGAGTCGTTATGTGCAATGTTCTTGGAGGTTATCCTTGCCTCGTGCTACCATGTGCAATAGTCTTGGTGGTTAACCTTGACATGTTCTCCTATATGTGCAACAAGACTTTGATCGTGCTAAATTCATGATTTATATTTATTCCACATTGTTATGAATTCATGTTTATATGATCCGATGTTTATGTGGTATGATTTCATGTGTTCCATGAAATTTAGTTTCATTATTCAATGCTTTCAAACAGACATGTAAAAGTTTTATTACTTCATGATTTCCCATACTAGGATATTTTCTCACCTCACCGTTCATGTGATCCCCAGGGTACCCTTTGTAGATGTAAGGGCTCAAAGGATGTTTGGAGCTCATTATGAAGAATAAATAAGGAAGTGTTTTTTTTAGTCCCATGTTTTTAGTTTTATGTACCTAGTCATCAAATACACAAGACTTTATGATCCATGGATTTTGTTTGAAGTTTAATTATTCATAAAATCATGAAATTATATATGTAAACGGATATGTTTGATTTTGTGGGAATCAATGGTGGTTCTAGTTATTTTGGGAGATTAGGAATAGATAGCATTAGTCATAACATTAAGTATAAGACTTAGTATAAGAGAAAACCCCAAATCATGGTATGTATAAAGTCAGTGGTTTATCAAAAAAATATATCCCAGTAAGGATACAACCAGGTACATGATTCTATGGAATATATATATATATATATTGGTCGAACCTGAATATAGAACATTGAGGTAGACTCGAATAGGAAATGGTACACTATAATGGGCCTTACTGCAGTCTTGGTTTGACACTCCCACGGGATATGATTTGGTAAATTATTGAGCTTAGTAAAAACCAATATATAGGGAAGAAAAAGGATCCCAAAATAATATAAGTTAAGAAATAGATCACGGATAACCTAGATAAATACATATCGAAAAAAAAGATTTGATATACTTCTCCATTACTAGTTTATCCACTAATTTCCAATGTCTATTTTTTTTATTCTCATTAGATAAGTGTCCATGCCCGGTAATTGTAAATTATTTGTATATGATAACGGTGGGAAATAGATGACAATGTGAGAACAATAAAAGTGATAAGTAATGTGAATATTTTACTAAATATATGCCTAATATGATGGGAACAGGTTCACAAAACTTCATGACAGTACTTGATCTGTTGGATCAAGTTATGAATAATAACATCAATCATATAGAACACCCTCCACCTCCAAAGAATGAGCATGTTTCCATGGAATCCTTCATATAGAAAAGGCCTCACATGTTTAGGGGATCCTTGGATCCCCTCCTTGTGGAATAGTGGATTAAATCCATTGAAAATATATTCCTTGTCCTCTAGTTCTCAAAAGAATAGAAAGTCATACTACCAGTCAATAATTTTATTGTGGAAGCTAATCTGTGGTGGACACTAATCTAGAATACAAATCCTCGAGAGGAAATTGATTACATGGATTGGGAGGAATTTGAGATAATGTTTTCCAATAAATATTTTCCCCAAACCATCCATCTCAATATGGATATATTGTTCCTAAATCTCAAGGAGAAATAACATGATTTAATCAAGGAGAATGATGAAAAATTTACAAGGCATGAAAGGTATACCTTTGGGGTTTTCATGAACGTTGAAATCAAGGTGGATAAGTTCATTAGAAGTCTAATTTTGGGTCTACCAAAACATTTGGAGATTCTATACATCGACAATTGTGAGGAAATTTTCTATTGTTCCCATAAGGTTCACATGGAGATCAGAGACTCCAAGTGGTATCATGGGAATAGTAATAAAAAGAGGAAAATGGAATCTAATGTGGGAGGTTTCAAAAATAAATTAAACAAAGAAAAACATCTTGATCATCCCACTTTTAAAAAATGTTGTAAGAAGCATCTTGGGAACCATCTAAAGTGAACCTAGAATTTCTTCAAATGTTTAAAGTTGGGATACATGGCTAAAAACAACTGCAGAGATATTAAAAATACAACTAATGTGTAAGAAGAAAGAAATGGTCAGATCAACACTCAGCCTATAGTAATGTTTTACAATTGAAAATAGTATGAGCATTATGCGAACAATTTAACTAAGTCAAGGGTTATCAAAGGCAATAAACTAAAACCTCTAGGCAACAATGAAGGGATTATTCTATCAGTACTGTTGAGGTGGATCCATACAATGATGTGGTGACAGGTATGATAAATATTAATTAAATAATAGTTAAAATGCTATTTGATTCAGGTTCTACACATTCTTTCATATCTTTCTTGTTTAGTAGGACTATTCAAACACCACCCAAAAATTTTGAGGATATATTTTTTGTGAGAACATAAAATTGGGAAATCATTTCATCCTTGGTTGATAAAACCTCCCTGATAAATTTTTGTTGTGTGATACTCCGAAAAAAAAATTCATACTTATATTATTGGAGTTCGATGTTATCTTGGGACAGAATTGGATATGTTTATATAATGTCGACATCAACAGTTGGGAAAGGGATATTACTTTTCACATCCCAAAGAAAGCTCCAATTATATAAAAGTGTAATGAGGAAGATGAATATCCATTATAATTATTGTCTCTGGTGTGGATATTAATTCTTATGAGAAATTATATCTTGGTAAAATGATTGAGACAAAGGATAGAATCTCGCTCGAATAGATTCCCTTCATGAGGGATCACAATAATGTATTCGCTGAAGAGTTTCTTGGTCTTCCTCCTAATTGAGAGGTTGATTTCTCAATTGATATTATTATTGAATATCTGTCTATATCAATGAAACCTTGTATAATTGACACTTTAGATATAGAAGAGCTGAAGAATAAATTACAAGAAAATCTGGAGAAAGGTTTTATACGCCTGAGTGCTTCACTGTGGGGTGCGCCACTCCACATTGTCCAGAAGAAGGAAGGATCAATATGATTCTGAATTGACTATCGTGAGCTCAATAACATCATGATAAAGAACAATTATCTGCTAACTTGGATAGAAGAATTTTTCAATCAATGTTATGGCCCCAGCTATTTCTCTACGGTGGACCTTCAGTTGTGATATCGCCAAATTATGTTCATAAAAGAAGATATTCCCAAGAAAATCATTCAAACGAGGTATAGACACTTTGATTTCCTAGCGATTCCTGTTAGACTCATTAATTCTCTATAAATTATAACGTAATTACTTAAAATATACTTTATATATTACCCTGATAAATTTGTTGTAGACTTTTTTGATAATATTCTGATATACTCTAAGAGCAAGGAGTAACACAAAAAGAATTTGAATATTGTGCTAAAATCTTGGAAAAGGGATAAGTTTCAAGCAATGTATAGTAAATGTGAGTTCTCTATGGATGAAGTATCATTATTGGGGAGTTTTATCACTAACAAAGGGATATTTTTTGACCCTTCCAAGATAAAGGCTATTGAAGAGTTCCCCAGACCAACATCTGTAATGGATATCTGATGCTTTCTGGGTCCATGTGGGTATTATCAATGAGTTGTGATAAACTTTTCATGATTTTAAAACCCACTGAATAATCAGACATGCAAAAGAGTGAGGTTTTTTGGACATAAGAATGTGAATATTGCTTTAAGGAGTTGAAAAAGAGGTTTATCACTATGCCATTACTCACACTCCCAACAAGTGGAGAACTATTTGTGGTGTAAAATGATTATTTAATGAAGCGATTAGGATGTGTTCTGATGAAAAATGATAAAGTGATAGAACTAACCTAAAGGAATATGAAAACCCATGATCAAGACTATCCAACACATGATCTAGAGTTGGTAGTTATGATCTTTGCATTGAAAATATGGTGGCATTATCTATATAGGGAGTACTGTGAGATGTATACTGATCATAAGAGTTTAAAATATATATTCAGCCAAAAATAATAATATATTCCAGTTAAAATGTTTAGATATTATCTAGGATTATGAATTCTCAATCCACCACCATCCCGGTAAGTCAAAGAAGGTGTCATATGCTCTAAGTAGAAAGGATCCTCATTCTTAATCAGTGAAAAAATTTAAAAGGATCTTATCTTCTTAGATTTGTAGAGTATGGAAATGGGAGTCCTTAAGGGGGGAACATTGTCAATAATTTTCTAAAATTATTGCTCAACCATCCATCTTGGAGAAAATAATTGATGCCCAAATAAAATATGTTCAAATTTAGAATAGTGTGGAAGCCATTAGAAATGGGAAATCCTCTGAGTTCCAGATTGATGAGGACAGAGTTGTAATATTTGGGTCATGATTATTTGTACCATATTATCCACAAATAAAAAAGGATATTTTGAATGATGCACATAACTAAACCTTCTCTATTCACCTAGGGGACACAAATATGGATTGATATCTTCAAGAGATCTTTTGGTGGGACAATATAAAGAAGAATATTTCTAAATATACATCAATCTACCTAGTATGTAAACAAGTGAAGTCCTAAAGAAAAAATTCTACTGGAAGGATGAAACCACTACCCAAACCGACATGGATGTGGAAAAACATCATTAGGGACATTGTCACTGGACTTCCAAGGACATACAGAGGATATAATACTATATGGTTCATTGTGGGCCATCTTACAAAAAGATAGATCACTTTATCAAAATTCTAGAGGACTTCTATTTGAATAAAATTTCAAATATATATATATCAATGAGGTGGTAAGTCATCATGGATTACCACTATATATTGCTTCTAATAGAGATCGGAGATTCACCTCACTGTTCTAGAAAAATTATCGAACATGCTCTAAGAAATGAACTAAACTTCAGTATGGCTTATCATCCTCAAAATTATGGCCAATCCAGGAGAACTATTCAGAAACAAGAAGATATGTTGAGGGAATTGTTTATGGACTTCAAAGGAGGATGGAACAAATATATTCCACTGGTTGAATTCTCCTACAATAAAATTTTCCATTCGAACATCTGAATGTAATGATACGAAGCCCTTTATTGTAAAAGGTGTCGAACACTAGCATGTTCGGATGAAGTTAGTGAGCTTAAGCTGTAAGGACCTAAAATGGTAGAAGAAATGGTGGAGAAGGTGAAAACCAATAAGAATCCCATCAAGGTATCCCAAAGTTGAAAAAGTGTTATACGTAAAATCATCGACGAGACCATGAGGTCATAGATGGATACATGGTATTTCTATGCATATCTCTATGGAATACGACCATGGGGTTTGGAAAGAATGTAAAGTTAAATACTAGGTTCATTGGACTCATTGAGATTCTTTATCATGCTGAGGATGTGGCCTATTGACATGCAATTCCACATACCATGGCCAACGTAGACGATGTCTTCTATGTATCCCTCTTAAGGAAGTACATACCAGACCCTTCACATGTACTCTCTTCAGAGGTGGTATAGTTGTAGAATGGTATTTCTTATGTGGAGAAGCTAGTAAAGATCTTGGATAGTAGAGATAATGTTCTATGAAACAAGTCTACTGACCTAGTCAATGTCTTGAGGTGGAACCATAAGTATGAAGAGGAAACATGGGAACTAGAGGTGGGAATGAATGAAAAGTACCTTCAATTTTTTGTAGCTTAGAATGTAAAATGAAATTTCGATAGAGAAATTTCATAAGGGTTTAATAATGTAACAACAAAATGTTTTAACAATAGAAATTCCATTCTCATAATTATGTCATATAATCACTTGAAATAACAACACCATGAACTAATAAGTATTATGTGACCTTTAAACATAATATAGTAACTCATAATATTTGAATTTTGAAAATATTACATACACATTTTTGATTAGTACGATGTTTGGAGTCCGATAATACAAAATTAAATTTTTGTGAATAGTAACTGACACATATGAATATTATTTTTAACCTTACGATTAGTTATATGACCCTTATGAATAGTAAATCATCCAAGAGAATATTAACCTCACACATGAATGTATAAATAATTTTTGTGAATCTTATAAGTGATAAAAAGACAATAGTAAAATTTTTGGTACTTTTATAAATCATAAATAATTACTTACAATTAATTCATTAATTTATATGAACATGTATTTCCTTAAAATGTGTACATAAATTCACTATTTTTTTCTTCTCATTTTAACATAGTTCTATATGACCATATGTAATTTTTAAAATCATTATAAAATCAGTAATAGTTTGAAAATATGTATTTTCCAAGTAAATTATGATATTAATTAAATATTAAATTACTCATATTTACCAAATTATTTTAAAAAAATGGATTGGTTTTTTGATTCTACATGTTGAAAAATGGTTTAGGGTTATTTTTTGGAATTTTTTAAAATACATGAATTTTTGTTGAATAGTACAAATATTATATTTTATTATAAATACTATATAAATTAATTTATACATATTGGCTGAGTCATGGATGATTTAAATGGACATTGGTTCAAAATCACATGCACATATTACTATTTTTTAACAATATTCATTACTATTTCATTCCTTATAGAATAAAAATAAACTAACAATGAAAATACTAAGAAAACCCTCCTCTTCACCATAAAAACCACCCAGAATCCCATTTTCTATAAACACCTATCATGATTTGTTCCTTCCCTGTATTCTACCCAAATATATCCCCAATATCATCCCCCACGTCCATCAGCCCATGGTCTCCTAAAAATACCAAATTTTCTCCCCATAAGAGGCTCTCAAGGAAGATTAAATCAAGAGGTAAATTCCTCTTTTATTTTCATGCTTCATTGTTCTCTTGTAGTACCCATGGTTTCTGGTATGTTACCCTTAATTGATTCTTTTAAAGGTTTTAAAAGTTAAGGGTGATGTTTGGGAGAGTCGAAAGATCCTGGAGTGACGTTTGAAGCAAAGGGGAAGGCGCACGGGTGGCACACTGTTAGTCTAAACCATGCGGTAAAACCATGCGTGGCTGACTGGAGAGGAAGTGTCTTCTACACGGTTAGCCCACGGTTAAGGGAAACCGTGCGATGAGGTTGTGTGTGAAGGACGGACGAGGCAGAAGCTAACACACGGTTAGCGCACAGTTCTTCAAACTGTGCGGACACTTAAAACTAGATCATAAAATTGTGGATCTAATTTGTTTTGCCTCTAATTGCCTCATTAAAGCATCTTATTGGCCCTAACTCGGGATTAATCTCCTTTGAGGGTTGGAATACTTCTCCCATGAATTCTCAAGGCAATTCGAAGGCATCCCTTGGAAAATTGATGCCATATTCTTAAGGGTTGTGATCATTCTTGATCGTTTTCATAGATCTAGTTAGATCTACTTCCCCTATTATATCTTTTTATTATAGCTACGACTGTTATGCATATATATAAGGGTGTTGATGCCATGTTTGAAAATATGTGTTCTTGGTTGTGTTAGGAGAAGAGATCTAAGGAGGGTTTTTGGAGAAACGGCTCGATTTTGTTGGCGTTCTTCGTCCGTTGGTTGGTTTTTCCCAAGTTGTTAAAGTAGGTGGATTCAATCTCGATTCCTCTTTCTTAGAACTTGAAGGCTTAGTTCAAATTGATTTAATTTATTGGTTTTGATTGTGAAATTTGGTGCAAATCATGTTATAAATATTCTTTAATGATTATTTATGGGTTTTGATGGAATTGTGGAAATTGAAAGAATGGTTTGTGCAAAGTGTTTTGGTTTCTTGATTTTAAAATAGTGATTTTAAATTCAGATTTTTTGGATTTGGAAAATGGTTTGCGGGAAAAAGGTTTACAATAAAAAGGATGATTTATTGAAATGGTTTTGGCATGGTTGAAATGGTGTGGTTTTGGGCATACTTGGTGTGTGTGTTCATATTGCATTTACAAGGATTGGTTGAAATATAACCTTGTGCTCGGTTCCAAAAGTGTAATGGGACATGGGGAATAATTACCTTGTGATGACATGGTAGATCGACGAGTGACCACTCATGAGTATGGAACTGTCATAACGATGCATGCATAGTTGATTTCACGGGTTGTGAAATGGTTGGCTGTGCGGATTTGTGATATGAAATAGTTCTGCCAAAAATTGAAATGTGATTTTGATTTCGAACATTTCTTGGTTTCTTTTCATGAGAAAGATGGTTTTGTTGGAAAATGGTTTTAACTTAGAACATGTTAATTGTGAATTGTTTTGGAATGTTTTTGTATAAATTGTTTTATATAAATGTGAAGACATGTTTTATCCTAAAGGCATGGGTTGGGAAGTCATCAAGGAAATCCTACTGTGTTTCATTACTCACCCCCATCTTTGTCATGATGGTGCTTTTTTAGAAGTCATATACTGGGATGTTGGCAAAGGTAATGTGTCACATGTTTGTAGCACTAATTCGTGACTCCGGGTATGGTTCATGATGTTGGAGATTGGAGGTTGTGGATTATGGAGTTGTGTTTTCATCTTGAAGCCTTGCAGTTTTCTTTCCGCTATTTACTCTAGCATGGTTTTGTGTTTCGTTGTTGCACTTGGTTGGGTTATTATGAAAATAATGGTTGAGTTGTTTCAGTTTAAAATCATGCATCATATAGTGGTTTCTTGGAGATGTTTATCTAGTTTCCATTGTTTTTCGGTTGTTTTCATTGAAAGGGTAAATAGTCCCCCATGTGTTTTCGAACACTTAGGCATTTATTGCCAACCTTTGGTGCCTTGGGGATGTCGCTTGAGGCCATGTAATGATTCGTTGAGCTCTAAAGGCAATTAGAATTGGCGGGTCATTACAAATGGTATCATCTTGTTCGATCCTTGCATAACAAGTGGTCATTGACGATTCTGGTCTTGGAGTTGAAATTCCTTATTTCATAATCCTTGGATGGTCATCTTAGACAGGAGTAGGATGGTCGGAACTTGAAATGTATAGTATAAAAGGACGTAGCTAACCCGTTTATGCTGAACTTCATGTTACCGGGGTGTTGGGAACATAAGTGTTTTTGATACACTTCTAGAATGCTAAAAATATCATTGTCATGGGTTTAGAAAATGAGATGAACATGAAATTAATTGTAGAGGAATGACTTCCCACTTGAATTGCATAAATCATTTTGAGAAATGGATTATAGTTTGATGCAAAAGTGTGATTTCTGAAAATTTTATGCACGTTTTCAAATGAAATATTTTGAAAAGATAATGGTTGACGGATTTTGAAAATAGATTGATTTTCAAAAGAAAAGAAAAGATATTTTTTATAAATGGTTGGAAATTAATGTTGTGATAGTGATGTAATAGAAATTTAAATGCTAAGCCTTTAATTTCTAAGAAGTGATACTAAAGGTGTGCATTGTTTGTATAGAAAAACGGCACCCTTTTGGAGTCATACAAACCAAACAGAAGAGGTTGCGGAGAATGTGGTCGTACCTGAGCCACAGGGGAACTAGCAGCTAGTCCATAGTATAGTTCATGTTTTCCAAGCGGTGGACACAGGGAATCGGAGGGATGAGTCAAGGTATGTAGACCATTCCGTCTAATTCCAAAAACAGAATCCACCCATCTTTCGGGGTGATTCTGAACCAAAAAAGTGAAGGTTCTGGGCGCAGCGGAAGCGCGTGGGTGGATGTTCCCACTTGGAGTTTTGTCATTAGCAATGATCAATCTGGGATCAATACGACGATAAATGCCAGTCTCCACAGATTGAATCACAGAAAAAGACAAAGAGGATGGTTTGTCCCGGAACCACAAACAAGGATTGTTACAGGTTGATTATAATTAATTTAATTAATTATAATGAAATACCTTTTGGGTGTTCTTTCTTCTTTAAATTTCTAGATCACATTGTCGATGTGATCCGTCATTGCATCGCAGAAGCCAAGTGTAGACTCCCTCTAGCGGTGATCCACATGTGTACCCCGTATCTCTGGACGATGCGAAAGGATTCTCAGGGTGCTAGTGTGGAGAAGCCCTTGCTTGTGTTGTCCACCTTAGATTTTCATGATCCGATGGAAGAGGATCTCTCTCGGTCTTGAGAGCGTTCATGGAGGAAGTGGTTCTTTCGACCTTGAAATAATTCTCCAGAGATGTTGTGCACAACAATTCTCTTGTGTAGGAAAAGAGTTGGGGTTGTGAAGATATATATAATCAAGTTTGAGGTTATAGAGTTATGACAATAAATAAACGCGTTACGCGTTTCATTTATTTCATTAAATCTTATTGAAAACCCCCATGTCGAATAATTAATTCATTGACATGCGCTCACGCTGATTATAATAAATATCATTTAATAAAACAATATTATATCCTTAAAATCCCGACTAGAAAAACTACACGGCGTGTACATTAAATGTACATGGCGTGTATATCTTGTTTTCATCTATTCATTTCCTTTACAAAATAAAACTACATGGCATGTACATTTAATAATACATGGTGTGTACTTGTTTTATTGTATTTTCGCTCCATCATTTAAAACAACTTAGGCATCCTTGAATAATTTTTAAACCACGTACGAAAATAATCTTTATTCAACTTGAGATACTTGGATACACTTAGTGTGTGACCCTATAGGCCTCTTTCTCATTGTCATTAGGCGGGCTTGTCGAAAGTCCAAGATTACTTTCTAGCAACGGGTCAAGGCACCCAAGAGAAAGAAGTTGACGCCGCATTGAAGTATCACCTCATACGAACACTTACTGTGTAATTTAATTCCTTTGTCTCAGTATCTCATCAAGCAGGTTTCATGGCAGTTTCATAAACCTATATGCTTGATCTGTCGTTCTTTGACTACCTGAAATAAACTCATCGTTCACACCATTGCCATGGAATTTAATGTGACAGTTCTATTTCAATCAAAGGGATGAGATATCAACTTCCATAAATGGAAGGGATAAGTCCTTCTTCGACTTATCCATTAACAAAATCTCACTTGTGACACACCCAACATACCCTACTTCTCGCCAACTGTCTGCGTGACAGTTTTCTTCAGTAAATCTAAGTGTGTGAGTCATGACATGATTTAATGATAATCTTATAGTCTAAGGACCATTACACACACTTGTAGATAGCAATATCCGATGACACCAAGACATGCGGAATTACTACTGGCGGGTATGTTCTCATAATCTCTCATCTTGGAGATTATCAAGTGTGAACTCAATGAGAGAGAGTCTCGTCTTCTTACGAGTACTCTCACATGACAATCTGTATACTATGTTTCCTATCATAGTATGTCATCCAACCACAGAAATTTATTTAAGAATATTGTTATAACATTTCAAGTTTCTCATCATACCAGGGATCTTCTCTGACCTTATTAATGCAACAAATATTCCAGGACAATATTATATTATAGTCATACAGAACAATGAACAATATATAATAAGTGAACATTCATGTAATCAAAGTACAGAACAGTTGGTTCTGAGGACACAAACCCTTAAAAACACCCACTGGGACTACAGCCAACTGCCTATGACTTTTAGTCCGCTAGACCCCACATGATTATCATATTTCTGCTGAGTAAACGCTTTAGTCAATGGGTCCGCTAGGTTGTCTTCCGTGGAAATACTGCTCACTACAACTTCACCTCTATGAGAAAATTCTATCAAGAGATGATACTTCCGAAGGATGTTCTTTGTCCGCTGATGTGACCTTGTCTCTTTTGCAAGTGCCATCGTTGCGGTATTATCGCAATAGAGTGTGATAGGATCTTTACTACTCGGTACACCATCCAGCTCTTGGACGAAGCATCATATCCATACTGCTTCATTAGCTGCCTCAGAAGCTGCAATATACTCGGACTCCACTATAGAATCTGCAACCACACTTTGTTTTGAGCTCTTCCAGCTCACTAAAACTCCATTCAAACTGAAGATGTATCTAGTCTGCGACTTCATGTCATCTTGACCAGTCTAGAAACTAGCATCTACGTTCCCTCTGATAACTAGTTCCTCATCTCCTCCATAAACCAGGAACATATCCTTATTATGCCTCAGATACTTAAGGATAGTCTTGACTTCAATCCAATGGCGGTCTCCTGGATCAGCTTGATATCTTCTTACCGCACTTAATCCATAAGTAACATCTAGCCTCGTACATAGCATAACATATATGACTGACCCAATCGCAGATGCGTAATGGATCCTTTCCATTCTCTTTCTTTCCTCATGTGTATGAGAACACATTTTCTTGGAAAGATTAATGCCATGTGACACTAGTAATAATCCCCTCTTGGATTGTTCCATACTGAATCTCTTCAGTATCTTGTCAATGTATGTACTTTGACTCAAGCACAAAATTCTCTTAGATCTATCACGATGGATCTTGATCCCAAGAATATATGTTGCCTCGCCCAAGTCTTTCATGGAGAAGAATTTATGCAACCATGCCTTAACTGACTGTAAGACAGGTACTTCGTTTCCAATTAGTAATATTTCATCAACATATACTATTAGGAAAATGACTGCACTCCCACTAAACCTCTTATAGACACAAGGCTCACATTCATTCATAACAAAGCCAAATTCTGTTATAGCTTTATCAAAATGAATGTTCCATGATCTTGATGCTTTCTTTAATCCATAAATGGATTTCTGCATCTTGCATACCTTTTTGGCATACTTTGGAGTCACAAACCCTTCAGGTTGTGTCATGTAGACATATTCCTAGAGGTTCCCGTTAAGGAAAGCTATTTTGACATCCATTTTCCAAATTTCATAGTCATGGTAAGCAGCAATGGCCAATAGGATTCTGATGGATTTCAGCATCGCAACCGGTGAAAAGGTTTCATCATATTCAATTCCTTGATGCTGTCTAAAACCTTATGCAACCAGTCGTGCCTTGCAGGCGCTGACTTGCCCTTCCATGTCTAGTTTCTTCTTGAATACCCATTTATTACCAATAGGCTGTAAATCAACTGGAGGATCTACTAAAATCCAGACTTGGTTTTGGTACATGGAATCCATTTCATAATTCATGTCTTCTTGCCACTTGGAATCATCTGTGCCTTCAACTGCTTCCTTGTAGGTAAGAGGATCATCATTGTCAACCAATAATGAGTCACCATCCTCGGTGACAAGAAAATCATATCGTTCTGGTTCTATCACCTCTCTCGTGCTCCTACGCAGTTATTGTGTCTCTGGAACAGATTTTTCTTCCACGGGGCTTTGTGGAATCTGTTCTTGTACCAACTCATGTGTATCTTGAGCCTCGACTTCATTGAAGTCTATCTCACTCCCACTATCTCTTTTGGAAATGTGCTCCATCTTAAGGAATATGGCATGTCTTGCCACTGTAACCTTTTTGTCTGAGGGGTTTTATAGGTAATATCCCCTTGTTTCCATGGGATATCCATTAAAGATACACTTTGTGGCTCGGGGTGAATTTTTGTTACCTGAGGAGGCCTTAACAAATGCTTCGCTACCCCACACATGTAAATTCGATAACATGGCTTTACATCCACTCGATAACTCGTATGGAATACCATTCATTGATTTAGTTGGTACTTGGTTTAGTATGTGCACTGCTGTTTGTAATGCATATCCCCAAAACGATAATGGAAGACTTTCATGACTCATCATTGATCTCACCATGTCTAACAGGGTGTGGTTCCTCCTTTCACTTACACCATTCCACTACGGTGTGTAAGGATGAGTGGGTTGAGATAGAATCCCAAACTCCCATAAGAAATCAATGAAGTCCTATTTAAGATATTCTTCTCCTCTGTCTAAGCGGGGTTTCTTAATCTTCTTACCAAGATGGTTCTCAACTTCATTCTTGTATTCATTGAACCGATCAAAATAATCTGACTTATACCTCGTTAAATAGATATATCCATATATACTAAAATCACCAGTAAAAGTTATGAAGTACAAGAACACACCCCTTTATTCAATTGGAAATGGTCCACACAGATATGTGTGAACTAATTCTAGAAGATCTTTAGCTCTTTCACCTTTCCCACTAAATGGGGCTTTGGAAATTTTGTCTTGTACACATGCATGACATACACCAAGTGGTTTTAGTTCGAAGGAATCTAAATACCCATCTTGATGTAATTTTGTCAAACGTTTCTCATTGACATGACCTAGCCAGTGATGCCAATGTTGGGTGTGGTATGAGTCATGTGAATTAACTTTGTTATCAATTTCCATTACTTGGTTTGTGTAGTCTAACACATAAAGTCCGTTATATAAATGTGCCCTACCAAAAAAAATGCTATCTTTATAAAAATAGAAACATCCAGTTCCGAACATGAAGATGGATCCTCTAGTATCTAATCTGGATACTGAAATAATGTTTTTGGTTACAGAGGGTACATAATAACATCCTTAAAAACGAATACCATCCCCATAGGCAATGTGAGGTGGTAGTCCCCGACAGCTACAGCAGCAAGTCTGGCTTCGTTGGCTGCTCGTAGATCTACCTCCCCTCGATCAATCTTCCGGAGTCTACATGGTTCCTGTATTTGGATACAGATTCAAGCACCACAAGTAGTATCTAATACCCAATTAGTAGAAACAGATAGATTGAATTTGATAACAAACGCACCTGAAGCTTCCCGTTTCTTCCATGGCTAGGTGCAGTTTTTCTTCTAGTGGCCCTTCTTGCCACATGCAAAACAAATAGCATCTTATTCCTTTTCCTCCCCTTTGATCTACCTTTTCTTGGAATGCCTTGAAGAAGCTTGGGGCTTAAAGATCTTCGCCTTCCCTTTCCTTTTATTCATCATGAGGACAAAAGGCTTTTCACGTGTCATGTCAGTGTCCACTTGGAGAATGATGATGAGAAGATAAGACTGAGACTTCTCAATGTTGTTCATATTGAAGTTCACCACAAAGTTTGAGAAGCTCTGGGGGAGTGATGCACGAATGAGGTCAGTACCCAGTTCTTTGGAGAGTTTAAATCATAGAACCTCCAAGCGCTCAATTTAGCCAATGATCTTGACTACATGAGGCCCGGCTGGGGAACCCTCTCCAAGCTTGCTCTGACATAGAGCCTTGGAGATCTCAAACCTTTCCTGTCTTGTTCTCTCCTGGTATAGACCACAGAGGTGATCGAGCATTCTATAGGAATCCATGTCTTCATGAGACTTCATGAGATTTCTAGACATCGATGATATCATCAAACATTGAACGTCGAGAGCATCGTTGAAATGTTGATCATAGACCAGTAAATCTTCACCACTAGCCCCTGGGGCAGGAGAATCAGGAAGTGAGGACTCCAGCACGTAAAACTTTCGGTCATGGCGTAGGAAACCCCGAAGGAGCCTAAACCATTCCTGATAGTTACTGCCAGTGAGGATATTGTCTTTATCCAGTATGGATTGCATAGAAAAGGTGGTTGATGAGTTTGTCATATTGATTCTACAATTTAAAAGAGCATATTTATTAGTACATTCTTGATTACAATTTATGTGAAATAATTAATGAATTAAATAATTCTACCACTATTTTATCAAGTCCCAATGGTCCTCACCATTGATCTCGGAATGTCTAGTTGCATTGACATTCTAGTGGAAAGGATCCATATTTCCCTTCGCATAACCCCAACAAGGGTTTGTCAAGCTATTTGAAGGTATTTAGGTGGGCAGGTCTTTGCCAACTGTGAGCTTACAGTTCCTTGATCTGTTGAGTGGACCCCCCAATCCCGAAATCCTGACTTGGATTTCCTCAACTCTTGCCTCCAATATTACACCAATTCTAGCAAGGGATACTTCTCCTGATGTAATATGGTTAAGTCAACCCGAAACCTTTCATAAGGGCTTCCTTTATAAAACTAAGTGTCCCAACAAGGGTTGGTCAAACACATAGTTTTATTGAGTCTTTCCCTTAATCAGGTAACGGAAGGCTTGGTCTGACTTAATATGGTATTGAGAGATTTTATTCTTTTATGCATAGTTTCGCATTATCACATGCTTGTTAATATTAAGTGATTCTTGCTTAAGTGATTAACCATGTTCTGATAATGTTTACGCATAGTCCGGTTTTTATTTTATTCTATCTTTGCATGCTTTTTCATTTTATTAATTATGTGATCGCGACAACACATACATAATAAATAAACCATGCAATCAAACAGAAATAAAATAAGATGGAATGATCATGAGATTCTATTGGTTAGCTTATCTAGCGGTTTTTATAAGCTAAACCTGATATAGGGAAAACACCTTGAACCTGTTGGTTCGTGTTTTGCAGCTCCCACCTGTCCACCTTTGTATCTTCTTACGTCGGTCTCGCCTCGGCTTCGAGATTTGAACCGTCTCCTCTAGCTTGGGAGATCCTCCATTACATGGGATTACATTAAATAAACCATGGGAACACATGCCAACATTTTATTAGAAAAAGGCTCACAAGTCAACAAATTTAAATTAAATAAATTTAAATGAAACCATACACATACAAAGGTTCTTTGGTCTAGCTCATGATCATCCATAGTATTCAACAACATTTACGCATATTTAGAATTGAAATTCTTTTAATCGTTCTTTTATTTACGATAAGACTCGCTCGAATTCAATTAATTATGATCTTATAATTAATCAATTCTTTATCTTAAATTCATTTCTAAATTTCACTGAGATTCTTCTCATCCATATTCCTTGTACAGGTCTTTGTACATTGGAGGAAACCTGGTGAAATTCCATTTTTGGAATGTACAAGGTGTGTAGTTTATAATTGCACGGCGTGTATTTTTCTTTTCAGCCTTTATCCAAAGTACACGCCGGGGCTTTGGCGTGTTTTCTCTACTTTGGAATTTTTGGAGTACACGGCGTGTAGATGAATCATACACAGCGTGTGCTTCCTTGTTACGTGGTAACCGGCTTGGAGATCCTGTGTACGCGGTATGCGGCTTATCTTTGTACACGGTTTCACCTGGGCTGGAACGGAATACACGGCGTGTTGCTCCAACATACATGCCGTGTATTTCGGTTTCCATGCGCCGTTCAATTCAGGTCAACACGACATGATTAAAACTTAGTCCTAATCAATTCACACGGCGTGGTTTGGCAGACCAGTGTCGGTTCGTTGAACCTATGTACACGACGTGTAGTTTTAAGTAAACGCTGTGTAATCCCATGTTGTATAGACAGAAAGAGCGGCTCCTACGGATGAGATCCTCATTTTTATTTTAATCAAAATTAAAATTTAAAGGTTGTTTCTGTGATATGAATCGAGAAACGAAGGAGGAAGAATAGATCTCGTTGATTCTGATTATTAGAACAATATATTTCGAACTGAATCAAATATAAATGTGTAAATTATCAACGAAAATTAAATAACAATAATCAACGTTGAAACCTCGCTCTGATACAACTTGAAGGTTCCGGGCGCAGCGGAAGTGCGTGGGTGGATGTTCCCTGTTGGCTTTTTGTCCTTAGAAATGATCAATCCGGGATCAACACGACAATAAACACATGTCTCCGCGGATCGAATCACAGAAAAAGACAAAGAAGATGGTTTTTCCCAGAACCACAATCAAGGATCGTTACAGATTGGTTATAATTAATTTAATTAATTATAAAGAAATACCTTTTTGGGTGTTCATTCTTCGTTGATGTTCATGATCACGTTGTCGATGTGATATGTCATTGCATCACAGAAGCCAAGTGTAGACTCCATCTAGCGGTGATCCACATGTGTACCTCGTATCTCTGGATGGCGCCTAAGGATTCTCCGGGTGCTATCGTGGAGAAGCATTTGCTTGCGTTGTCCGCCTTAGATTGTCTTGATCCGAAGGAATAGAATCTCTCTCAGTCTTGAGAGAATTCTTGGAGGATGAGGTAATTTCAGCCTTGAAATAATTCTCCAGGGATGTTGTGCACAACAATTCTCTTGTGTAGGAAAAGAGTTGGGTTTGTGAGTATATTTATAATCGAGTTTGAGGTTGTAGAGTTATGACAATAAATAAACGCGTTACGCGTTTCATTTATTTCATTAACTCTTATTGAAAACCCCCATGTCGAATAATTAATTCCTTTACATTCGCTCATGCTGATTATAATAAATATCATTTAATAACACGATATTATATCTTCAAAATCCCGATTAAAAAAACTACACGGCGTGTAATAATAAATACACGGCGTGTACTTGTTTTTCATTGAAAACTACATGGCATGTACATTAAATGTACACGACGTGTATATCTTGTTTTCATTTATTCATTTCCTTTCAAAAAATTAAACTACACGGCATGTACATTTAATAATACACGGTGTGTACTTGTTTTATTTTATTTTTCCTGCATCATTTAGAACAACTTAGGCTTCCTTGAATAATTATTAAACCACGTACTAGAATAATCTTTATTCAACTTGAGATACTTGGATACACTTAGTGTGTGACCCTCTATGCCTCTTTCTCGTTGGCATTAGGAAGGCTTTCCTAAAGTCCAAGATTACTGTCAAGGAACGGGTCAAGGCACCCAAGGGAAAGAAGTTGATGCCACATTGATGTATCACATCATACGAACGCTTACTGTGTAATTTAATCCCTTTTTCCCAATATCTTATCAAGCAGGTTTCATGGTAGTGTCATAAACCTATATTCTTGATTCGTCATTCTTTGACTACCTGAAACAAACTCTTCATTCACACCATGGCCAGGGAATTTAATGCAACAGTTCTATTTAAATCAAAGGGCCGAGATATCAACTTCCATAAATGGAAGGGACAAATCCTTCCTTGAATTATCCATTAACAAAATGTCACTCGTGACGCACCCAACGTACCCTACTTCCTGCCAACTGTCTGCATGACGGTATTCTTTAGTAAATCTAAGTGTGCGAGTCATGACATCAGTTAATGATAATCTCTCAGTCTAAGGACCATTACACACGCTCGTAGATAGCAATATCCGATGACACCAAGACATGCGGAAATACTACAGGTGGGTTTGCTCTCATAATATCCCATCTTGGAGATTACCAAGTGCGAACTCCATGAAAGAGAGTCTCATCTTCTTATGAGTACTCGCACATGACAGTCTGTATACTATGTGTCCTATCATAGTATTTCATCCAACCGCATAACATTATTTAAGAATATTGTTATAGCATTTCAAGGTTCTCATCATAGTGGGGATCTGATATGAACTTATTAATTCAAAAAATATTCAAGGACATTATTATATTATAGTCATGTAGAACAATGAACAATATATAATAAGTGAACATTCATGTAATCAAAGTACAAAACAGTTGGTTCTGAGGACACCAACCCTTACAAAAAGGCAGAGTGCGGATAATCAGGATGAATCGTATCTTCGATTTCATCGGCACACCAGTAAAAATGAAAGTAATGTTGGTGACATATATGCTGGAGGATCTTTCACGATAGTGGTGGGATATAGTGGTGCATGCTAAGGTGGATCAAGGCCTGGGCTGGGAGGAATTTTAGAAGTTGTTCAATAAACAATTATATCCGCACACGGTCAAGATCTAGAGGAAAACTAACTTTTTCTGACTGAAGCAGGAAAATCTCTCTGTCATAGAGTATGCGGCTAAATTCATTAATTTAGTACACTTTGCACAAGAGGTTTCTGCAAGTGCGTCACTGAAGGCACGAAACATTGAATTAGGATTGCGACAGGAGATCACTTGAAGATAGTTGTTCTCTATTTTACGGATTATACAGAGATTGTAAATAGAGAAATAGTAAAAAAAGGGACATATCAAGAGTTATGGGAGGAGGAAGTATGATGATACCCATGGGAAGGGTTGGGAACTCTAATTCAGCGAACAAGAGGAAGAGGGACACCTATTTCCAAGGTGGGAGTGCAAATCAGACTCAAACAGCTAGATCAGCGAATCTTCCTGCACGACCTATGATGAAAGACACGTCTTTTCAATGTGGCACAATTGACGACATGAAACGAGAGTGTACCACACCACCTAAATAATGTCACAATTGCAACAATATGGGGCATCTTTAGTTATATTTTCGCAGTGCTCTGAGGTCGGGTGTGTGTGACACTTCCCAGGCGTTGCAAGCATCTTATGCTTCGACAGGGCAAGGATAGCAAAATCTGTCTCACTGGAAGAATAGAGATATTCATGGTGATTGTAGGAATACCATGACACCTCAGGCAGGATAATCTCAACAAGGAAATATGGGTCAAAGTGCAGCAACAAAGCCGTTGTATGGAGCAGAACAGGTGATTATGGAAGACCAGCCTAGACCGGCTACGGTGAGAGGTACGATTCTTTTGAATTATACCCTCCTGCAAGTGTTGTTAAATACTGGTGCATCACATTCATTTCTTGATTCTCATATTTCTAATTTTCTAAACTTAAAACAATAAATGATGCCTTCTATGATAAAACATTAAACACCTCTCAGTGAAAGAGAATGTAGAGCCTTTGTGTGTAGAGCATGTTCTATAACTATTGATGGAGACGATCTGAAATGGGATTTCTCTGTGCTGGAGATGGATGTCTATGATATAATCCTTGGTATGGATTGGTTGAAAGAGTTTAGGGCTCACATCGATTGTTACAGAAGAATAGTCAGTTTCACGATTGAGGATGGCGTCGAGCATCTCTTTAGAGAAGAAAAAGTGGAGAGGCAGGTGCAACCGGATTGTTGGAACTAGTAGTGGCAACAATCTCTTACTAGTTGGATGTGTTAAACTTGGAATCTATGGATGAGATCGCGAATAACAGTTTTCCAGTAGTCGTGGATCAATTTCCTGATGTGTTTCCTGAAAACTTCTTAGGGTTACCACCTGTGAGGGAAGTGGAATTTATGATTGATCTCCTTCCGGGGAATAGTCCGATCCACTTCCATATTATAGGATGGAACTAATGGAGTTAAAGGAATGTAATGTGGAGTTGGAATAACTGGAAAGCAAAGGTTTCATTCGGCCAAGCTTGTCTCCATGGGCAGCACCAATTTTGTTTGTAAAGAAAGAAGATGTAAGGTTGAGGTTATGTGTGGATTATCGTAATCATAACCAAGTTACGATAAAGAATAGATATCCACTTCCATGCATTTATGACCTATTTGACCAATTTAGGGGAGGTTAGTGGTTCTACAAGATTGAATTGCGGTTAGGATATCACCATTTGCGAGTTCGGAAGGAGGATATTCTGAAGACATCCTTCAGAAGAAGATATGGTCACTACGAATATGTAGTCATGCCTTTTGGTCTTACGAATGCACCAGTGGTCTTCACGGCTTTAACGAATCAGATATTTAAGCCATATCTGGATTATTTTTTTGCGGTGTTTGTGGATTCCATATTGGTGTATTCATGAACAAGGACTGAGCATGACAAACACTTGGCGACAGTGTTGGAAATCTTGCGGAACCATCAGTTGTATTCCAAATTATTAAAGTGAGATTTTTTGATACTAGAGGTACGTTATCTGGGCCATGCCATTTCTGAGAAAGGTGTTTTAGTGGATCCAAAAAGATAGAAGCTTTTCTTTCTTGGAAACCATCGAAGAATGTATTTGAAATACGATGTTTTCTTGGTCTAGCTGGTTATTATCGACACATTGTGCGTGACTTCTCATGACAAGCTTCGCCTATGACAACATTGAAAAAGAAAAAAAGTACATTTCAATGGACTGAGGAATGACCGTGATCTTTTCAAGCGTTGAAATTTCGTCTTACATTAGCACCCATCTTGGTCATGCCTGAATCAGGACAGGGGTATGTTGTGTATTGTGATGCTTTGGGAATAGGGTTGGGATGTGTTCTCATGCAATGAGACCATGTTGTTGCTTAAGGTTCAAGGCAGTTGAGGGTTCATGAAGAGAATTACCCAAAACATGATTTGGAGTTAGATGCAGTTGTCCATGCCTTGAAGACTTGGCATCATTATCTCTTTGGTGATAAGTTCACTGTGTTTACAGATCAAAAAAGATTGAAACACATTTTTTCATAGTGAGATTTTAATCTATGGAAAATTAGATGGATAGAGTATCCTCAAATGTTCGATTTTGACTTAATGTATACAAAAGTTAAGGGAAATTTTGTGGTCGATGCATTAACCAATAAGTCGTATGCTCAGTTGGCAAAAGAAGCTTCAGAAGAATGGTGGATGACGTCAGTCTTAGTCGACATACATCTGGAATGTGAATACATGGGTGATGTTGTAGTTTTATTTCTAGTTGTGCTTATCCCTAATTTGGTGGAGATAATAAATGAGGCACATGCATCCGACCTAGACTGTGTTACAATGAGTCAAAACTCAATGGTGGGGAGACCATTGAGGGATGGAAGCTAGATGGGAGTTCAGTTTTGTTGATTCATGATCATATGGTTGTACCTTTAACTGCTTAAGAACAACTCCTTCATGATTTCCACCATTCCATATGGGTTGTACATCTGGGTACACAAAAGATATATAAGGCATTGAAGACGCAGTTTTGGTGGAGCGGCATGAAATGGATGGTGGAAGAGTATGTCTCACAGTGCTTAACTTGTCATTAGGTTAAAGCAGCGAATCAGAGACAAGCCAGTATGTTACACTCTTTACCTATCCTTGTGTGGAAATGGGATGAGATAGCAATGGATTTTGTTACAGGTCTTCCAAGAACGGTCCGGAAACACGATGCTATTTGGGTGATAGTGGATCGTCTAACCAAGTCGGCCCATTTTATCCATATTTGTGAAACTCATACGGTGGAATATCTTTCAAAAATATATATCCGGGAAGTGGTAAAGAGATATGGTGTACCAGTGTCTATCTTCTCAGATAGATATCTGAGGTTCACATCTCATTTCTGGAAATCCTTACAGCAAGCCCTTGGAACTCAGTTGACTATGAGCACGACGTATTATCCTCAGATGGATGGGAAACCCGAGTGAATGATACAAATGTTGGAAGAAATGTTGCGGGCTTGTGTAATGGATTTTGGTGGCTCATGGGAGGAGAATATACCCTTAGTGTAGTTCTCATACAATAACAGTTATCAGGCCTCGATATACATGGCTCCGTTTGAAGCATTGTATGTGCATCCTTGTCATTCTCCACTATGCTGGGTGGAAATGGGTGAGACTTCACTAGTTGGGCCGAGCCATGTCCAAGAAACAACGGGGAAGATTCAGTTGATTAGAAAGAGGATGGAGACATCTCAAAGTTGTCAGATATCTTATGCAGATCCCCGCCGCAAACTGTTGGCGTTCGTTGTGGGTGATCATTTCATCTTGAGGATCACTCCAGGACTATGATATCTCTATTTTGGGAAGCAAGGAAAGTTATCTCCTCGATATATAGTCCCTTTTGAGATACAGGAACGGTTTGGAGAGTTGGCGTATCGGTTTGCATTACCACCACGGTTCAGTGTAGTGCATAATGTGTTCCATGTATCTCAGTTGAAGAAGTATCAGCCAGATACTGACCATGTGATTAGATGGGATCACAGTGACCTAGATCCGGATACTTCATTGGTACACATCCCAGTGTAGATTGTGGATATGCAGGATAAAGTCTTGCGTGGAAAAAGCATCAGCCTAGTGAGTGTTTTGTGGCAAAATGGTCTGATTCAGGAAGAGACTTGGGAACACGAGAAAGAAATGACGGAGCAGTGGAAAGAACGCTTTCAGTCAAGAATTGGTTTTATACATTTCGGGGATGGAAAGGCCAATGGTGGGGAGAATATAGTACCCCTAGTTTCTGGTATGTAACCCTTGATTGATTCTTTTATTGGTTTTGAAAGTTAAGGGTGACGTTTGGGAGAGTCGGGAGATCCTGGAGTGAAGTTTGAAGAAAAGGGAAAGGCGCATGGGTGGCGCACGGTTAATCTAAACCATGCGGCCAAACCATGCGCTGCTGACTGGGGAGGCATTGGCTTTTTCACAGCCGGTGCACAGTTCAGGGAAACCCTATGATGAGGTCATGCGTGAAGGATGGTCGAGGCAGAAGCTAATGCACGGTTAGTGCACGGTTTGTCAAACTGTGTGGACTAACCATGCGGTCACTTTATATTAGATCCTAAAATTGTGGATCTATTTTTTTGCATCTAATTACCTCATTAAAGCTCCTTAGTGGAACTAACTTGGGATTAATCTCCCTTGAGGGTTGGAAGACTTCCCCCAAGAATTCCAGAGGCGATCCAAAGTCTTGTCTTTGAAAATAGAATCCAGATTCTTAAGGTATGTGATCATTCTTGATCATTTTCTTAGATCTACTTAGATCTTCTTCTCCCCTTCTCCCTTTTTCTTAGATATATGGCCGTTTTGGGTAGATATAAGGGTTTTCATGCCAAATTTGACAATATATGGTCTTGGTTATGTTAGGAGAAGATATCTAATGAGGGTTTTTGGAAAATCAGCTCGGTTTTGTTGGCGTTCTTTGTCCATTGGTTGGTTTCACCCAACTTGTTAAGGTAGGTGGCTTCACTCACGATTCCTCTTTCTTAGAACATGAAGGCTTAGTTAAAATTGATTTAATTGCTAGGAATTTACTGTGAAATTTGGTGCAAATCATGTTATAAATCATCTTTATTGATGATTTATGGGTTTTGATGGAATTGTGGGAATTGAAAGAATGGTTTTTGCAATGTGTTTTGGTTTATTCATTTTAAAATAGTGATTTTAAAATATGGATTTGCTGGATTTGTAAAATGGTCGGTGGGAAAAGGTTTTCAATAAAAGGGTTGCTTTAGGGAAATGGTTTTTGGTATGGTTGAAATGGTTTGTTTTTGGGCATACTTGGTGTGTGTGTTCATATTTCATTTATGAGGCTTGGTTGAAATATGACCTTGTGCTCAGTGCAAAAAGTTTAATGGAACATGGGGAATAATTACCTTGTGACGACTTGGTAGATCGACGAGAGATCACTCATGAGTATGTAACTGTCATAACGATGCATGCATAGTTTATTTCATGGGTTGTAAAATGGTTGGTTGTGTGGATTTGTGAAATGAAATGGTTATGCCAAAAATTGAAATGTGATTTTGATTGGGAACTTTTCTTGGTTTCTTTTCTTGAGAAAGATGGTTTTGTTGTAAAATGGTTTAAACATAGAACTTGTTAATTGTGAACTGTTTTGGAATGTTTTTATATAAATTATTTTATATAAATGTGCTGACATGTTTTATCCTAGAGGCATGGGTTGGGAAGTAATCGGGGAAAACCTACTAAGTTTCATTACTCACCCCTACTTTGGCATGATGGTGCTTTTTCAGATGTCATATATCGGGATGTTGGCAAAGGTAAAGTGTCACATGTTTATAGAAACTACTTCATGACTCTTGGGCTGGTTCGAGATGTTGGAGCTTGGAGCATGTGGAGCATGGAGTTGGGTTGTCGTCTTGAAGTCTTGTAGTTGTCTTTCCGCTGTTTACTCTGACTTGGTTTTGATTTCCGGTGTTGCACTTGGCTGGGTTATTATGAAAATAATGGTTGAGTTGTTTCGGTTTAAAATCATGCATCATATAGTGGTTGCTTGGAGATGTTTATCTAGTTTACATTGTTTATTGGTTGTTTTCATTGAAGGGGTAAATCTTCACCCATGTGTTTTGAAACCCTTCGGAATTTATTTCCAGCCTTTGGCACCTTGGGGATGTCACTTAAGGCCAAGTAATGACTCGTTGAGCACTCAAGACAATGAGAATTGGCAGGTCATTACATCTCTTTTCTTTCCCAACCTATCCTAATCAAAATGGTGTGAAAAATCCCACAACATACATATAATATAATTTTTTATGTTATTTAAATAATTCATTATCATCTCCCATTTCCCCTTAATTTATACAAATGAAACGAAAGAACCATCCGAGATGGGTTAATTTATCGTATTCAATGACGATAAGTTATCAATTTCTATTAACATCATCAATTCTTGTAATAGAACATTTTTTATTCTAGAACAAGAATAATAAATATATTTTTCTCTTATTTTATGTTCTAGAAACCCTTTTTCACATATGATGTAAAATAAAAGTACAAAAAAAGATAATTATGAGAAAATTTCCAAATTAATCAACGTGTTTATCATTAATGTTTAATACAATGATTCACATTCACTATAAATAACCAGATGAATTTTATAACCATTTAATCTTCTATATGTTCAATAATTTCATATAACATCAATTTTGGACACCCATTCCCATCATACAAGTTCGTCATAACATGAATATAAATGAACTGATCATTAATACCAAGGAAACAAATGCTCCCAAAAAATTTAATTAAACCACATAACTCCTAAAAAAATGGACATGTATGAACATTGTAAGGTTATAATAAATCAATAATAGGTAGTGGATATTCTGAAATTATTAATTAATGAACTTAATTTGATTATTCAGGTCATTAATATCTAGGGGAGAACACCATCATACTTAACGTACATGATCCCCTCTATTTCAATTTTATTTAGGAATATTAGCTATGTTATGCCCTTTAATGTGAAATCCCTAATCATGAAATATAATTTTGAACCTCCCCATACATCTCTCATGATGTATAAGTTATTAGAAACCAATTTCTCTCTAATTAAGCACTCTTAATTATATGTTATACCATGCTGATAATCCGCAAGGGATTCTACCAGAACCTCCTTTGTTACCTTGGGTTACATTATCTTTATTTTAGCTTAATAAAGTTAACGTATATTTTTATTTGCATCTTCTAAATTCTATTTACATGTACCAAATTCATTTATCAAGACCCTTTCATTATTCTCTATCGAGTATATACATGATTTTATGTGATTCACTCCTTAATACATCCTAATAAGCAAACCTATTTTGAGGGAACATCTGAAATTCTTACCTGATTTCAGGTGCACTGTATATTCTATTTTAAGGCACATTTTTCATTATAAAACCAGTCTTATTATTAGTAAGACCATATTGGTTAATATATGGTTTAATATAAATTATTTTTCATTTTACTATTTTAAAGGCTCTGTAGTATTTTCCTTTAAACCGCAAAAAAAAAGTTTTAATGTTAAAATTTCATAAATATGTTTCTTATATGTTGTCAGGTCCACTTGAAATCACTAACCATTATACATACCTATTTTCCCTTATGAATTTCCATGTATATTTTAGTTCATTTCTTTCATGGAAACTTTTATGATACACCCATTTTTTATCCTTTATGACATGATTATGGTACCCAATTATTTCCATGGGTAACCCTTATGTTTATATATGACTGATTATGAATGATTATTTATAGTAAAACCCTATTAATATAATGTTTAGATGGGTGTTCCCAGATAGCTCTCCAGTGCATTTGTTAAATTTTAGTCTCATGAGACGTTATGTGCAGCAGTCTTGGCGGTTACCCTTGACTCATGATACTATGTGCAACAGTTTTGGGGGTTAACCATGACTTGTACTCCTCTATGTGAAACAAGCATTGAATCATACTAAATTCATGACTTATGATTCTTAAAAATTACTGTGAATTCATTTTTATATAATCCCATGTTTTTATGTTATGATTTCATGTGTTCCATGACTTTTAAATTCATTATACCCTACCTTCTAACAAATGTGATAAAGTTGTATTACTATTTTTTTCCCTTACTAGCCTTTTAGCTCATCCCATCATTCTTGTGATCCCCAAGGTACAATTTAAAGATTTATGGGATCAAAGAAAGTTAGTATCTAATTATTAATATTAGATAAATAGGTTTTTTAGTCCCATAATTTTAGTTATATGTACCTAGTCTTCAATGACACTTGGATTTAAGATCCCTAACTTGTAATTTGACATTTAATTATGATTAAAATAATGTAATGATATATTTATATCAGTAAGGTCCCTATATACCACATATTTATTGTAAAGTCTACTACTACTATCTCAAGATTATGGGTCATATATGTATACTCTTGTGGTCTCAACTAATAAGAACCATATGAAATCACTAACTAGAACATCATCAGAACACAACCAATCCAGATTCATGATACATCTTAGAACACAATGTAATAGACAGACTCCATGAGAAATATCACTATCTGGGATATCATTAATGTAGAGAGCCTATATTTTCCATTAATGACTTTTGAATATTCTTATGAATATTTTGGAGCCATGAGTTGTGATGGGGCATGATTCCAACACCCGAAGTGCCTGGAATTAAATTAATAAAAATAGTAATGATATTTCATATTGCACACACATTCATCCTCATAAAGAAAACAAGATATCCCTCAAATGGTTGATCAGATTAGAAATAAAAAACCACAGTTGTGTTCAAAAAGCGAGGTTTACCTTAGGCACAACAAAAGGCGACTCCACATGCGAGGTATGACCCCATTTCTTGTTGGCAGTATGGTAAATGGTTGAATTAATTTATTAATTCATTTAGTAAATAACTTAATCTTAGATATCTCTTAAATAGAATATCATATCAAAAATATGAGGGAACATTTGAGTTCGGTTTGTGATGTTTCCCTTGGCATAATATAATATTTTTTGGTGATGTTCAACTCTATAAAAAGTCAGCAAGGACGTAACAATAAATAAAATTATTAAATAATATTTTTTTATTAATGTTAATTTAAATAAATAGATTGAGACTCAGATTGGAAATATGATTCCACCCTTGAGTTTATAATGTGGTGTTTTCCCTACGTGTGACCCAATGTTGGTCTGAGCGGGATGTCTATTAAAGGAGACTCTAGGCATGTGTGTTTAATTAAAATAAATAAATAATTTATTTATTTTATTAAATATCCTATACCTAGCCTTCCTTATAAATATGATGTCATGGGAATTTGACCAGGGTTAGCCATATAATCTTGGGATCATCAAGATCAATTTATCCTATACTTCACTTTGAGGAAGGACGTGTTCTCCAAGATACGTTTCTTTTATCACAATTCAATCTTCATGGATCCAAGGTATCTTCAATGTTTCTTCAGCATTAATCATTAATCGCTCTGAAACGTGAAAGAGAGGATATATTTCTCTGAATGATCGCATGGTTATAGGGATAGCCACATGAAATATTCCCCAAAATCAAATTTATAAAGAAGGCTAAGTATAGGATATTTAATAAAATAAATAAACAAAGTATTACTTTTAAATAAATGGACCCGACAACAACTACCTTTACCAAATGTCCCATCCGAAGAAAATTTAGGTCGAAACTAGGGAGAACACTACATTAAGAACTCAATAGTGGAATCATATTTCATATCAAAGTCTCTGTATGTGTGTTATTTTATTTATTATTAATAATAAAATAATTTTATTTAATTATCTTATTTACGGTTACATACTAAATGACATTTTCTACCGATGACTCACACCGGCAACTACTATGTCGTTACTAGGGAAAAAGTCACATACTAGACTCAACTGTGCCATAATATTGCTCATATGAGCTTCCATTTTGGATATCAAATGTTTAGAGCTATTGAATTCATGAATTAACAAATAAATTTATCCATTTTACATACTGCCAAAGAGAAAGGGGTCTGGAAATTTAGAACCGACTCATTTAATGTCGCTTCAAAGTTGAACCTCATATTCCATACCCAACTATGGTATCGTATTTTTGATCTGATTGACCATTTAATGGATATAAAATTTTCTTTTGGATAAGTTATGGATCAATATATAATATCATTACTATTTTTATAAAATTAATTCTAGGCACTCTGGGCCTCGTAATTTCCTGTTGTCACAATGCCTATCTCTGAAAGTATTATGAATATTATTCGAATGTCTTACAGGAAAAAACCATAGTCTTTAAATATTCCATTATTCAATGATTTTCATCCCCATAAATCATAAACTAAGAAAATAGGTGGGAAACTATGCCATCACCTGGATCTTCCCGAAACTGGGATGTATGAAAAAAGTTTTAGTGTGAAACTACATCATCACCACTCCTTGAGATTTGACTAGAATCTACTTTCATCACTGAATGTCATGATACAATTATTTATAATAATCAATTAAGTATAAATCCTCTAGATATCTATTCACACAAGACCTCATAGTTGATGTCTCCCAGCTGAGAATATCTCACTCGCTTAAGAAGATAAGGATCCAACACCATTGACATAAGAATAATTGTACCCTCTACTCCACTACTGCATCAAGGATGAAGTTGATCACTCAAGAGTAAAAAAAAGTTACTAGGTAGACTCGTACAACTATGAGAAGATAGACACAGAAATCATGTGGCATTCCTTGTGTGTTGTCGCATATTTTGGAAGGATGGTAACCCCAAACCAGAAACTCCACCACACTTATAAGTGGCACACCAAAAAAAGAGTCACGAAGAGAAATCACCTTTGAAATGTGAGGACCTATTACCACACTCCATTTCATAACGCTGACAAAGGGTCACACTGATGCCCCACATCACCCTGATTGAACTTATAGCAAGAAGAGAAAGGAAAATAGTTCCTCACAACAATTTCTATAAATTGCATCTACATATGGTATAAAGGATGCAGATTATACATTTTATCATCTCGTTTATTGTAGGATCACAGATATCCAAAGTGTGTGGCTGTCTATGGCCGAAAAATCCATCTTCTTGAGCCTGATTTGGTTTACATGGTGGTGGTGGTGGGAGAACCACATACTGTCATCCCCCAACTACATATCCTCCCACTCCTATACCAGCTCTATCTCCCTGGGAACCACCCTTTCCATACCTAGGAGATCCCAAGCCACAAATATTTTTCCACTGTAGTGGGCCACCTATTTTCTATCTGGGAAGATCAGTATGCATGTTTGAGTATTCCAATACCATGTGACCTCACCCATCACCATTATAACACCGGTATTATCTGTGCTACCCCGCTACTCTATGATGCCCCGACAATGCACAACCATGTCCCTGAGTCTACTCACAAAGGGGTCTCTTATTCTGAGATCTCTGGAATCTGCATGCCCTTACAGATGTCCCAACTCTTTTGCACCTTCTATGCCTTCCACATATCTGGCTTCCCACAATGAGGAATATCTCAAACACATGTTCCTGATTTAGCACCCTGGCATATGTGGATATGTTCAAAGGCATTATTATATCCAGAATATCTTTTCGGAGTCCCTACTCAATATTCTGTACTCGAAGGTAGCCATCACAGATCAGGTCAAGAGAGTAGTGTCTAAGGTCTCTGAGCCTAGTCAGGTACTCAACCACCATCATCCCCCCCTCCTGAATCATAATGTTCTCCAAAATCAAAACTGATCACAAATAGTAGGGGTAGTACTCTTCAAGAAACAACTACTAGAAGTCATCTCATGAGAGTGTCGACTAATCGAGTAACTGTGTAACCTAGCTCCACCATCACCCAAATGATTCATGAAAAAATATGGATACCACAGACACCAGCTGGTCTATCAGGGTCCATGAAATCTAGAGGACGCGGACCCCCAACCCTAGCCAACTCTCTGATGCCCGAGGGTTTGGATCACTATGAAACCTCAGCGGTCTCTAGGGCTAGAAATCACAGAGAGCGCACAACCAGCACACATCCTTAGCCTACCCTTGTGGGGATGTTTCTTCTCAATATTTAAAGGTTATTATACCTTCCAATGTGGTGGAAGAGGATCACATGATGGATCCAAAACTAAGGCCTCTTTTCTCAATTTGTCATAGTCATGAACCCAAGTTCGTATCCTAGCTAGCATTCATCGTGGATTCATCATTAATATCATCATGGATCATTATGGTCAGATGAGAATATATATATATATATATATATATATATATACAAAACTAGCGATGTTACTCAATAAAGGAAGTCAATGACTCAATCCTATATGATGTATGTACCATTTTTCTTTGTAAAAACATTATTAGCATGTCGAATCGACAAGTGGGTAATTACAGTCTTGGTGAACGGAAGCATTGATCTCTCATAGAATCACTAGTCTCCATGTCCTGATAGTTCTCTAGACAAAATTAAACATTGTTTCCTTAAAATAAACAAATTCCTTTTTTGGGAAATGTACGAAAGATGTCGAAAGGGTCGAACCACCTATGATTCCACTTTTACACAACCCAACCCATGTCGAGTCTCGAGCAACAACCACCCCAAGCCTTCCTCAATCTATGGACCACAAAATTGTTGATGTCACATAGATTGGATGTCAGATAAAGGATTTATGACATGTCAAATATTTAATAATTTTAAAAAGTCTATTATTTAATAGGTGTTTCTTGGGGATAACCCTCATGTTAGAGAAATTTTTCTTAAAGGGTCTTAAAATGACCGTATCACAAACAAGGTCATGACACCACTAATGACGTGTTAATTGGATACCCCTAGATGGTGTTAAGAGATTTTTAAAAAAAGTAAATAATAATAAAAATAATAAAAATATTCTTATATTAATATATACTATCATTTTATCATTTAATTTTTTCTTTTAGGTTTTATCCTCCCCAACACATGTAAACCCTATCTGCTAGGCTACCGCTTGTGCCTTCATCACGCCATCTCCTTCTATGGGTAACGAGATCTACACCCCATCGACCAACTGCTGTGTTGGTAACCTCCTGCTGGACGGCCATGTTGTACCAACCCCACTCCATTGGACTACCTTGCTGTGTCATCCCCACTTGTTATACCTCCCTAGCTTACTTCATCCATCCACACCAGACTACCTCAACCTACCACCTTCAACTACCTCAGACTTCCCAGAACACTTAGGGTCACACCTGACCACCTGGAGTCACACCAGACAACTTAGAGACATTCCAACCCACCATCCCATCCATCTACACTGCTTGGATTCCCCACACAATAGCCCCACATTACACAATCCACCAATGTTCCATTCTAAGCCCAAAATTTTAATCAATCATAGATTTTCATTCCTTAGGCTTTTCTCTATGTAGATATTTTCTCCACTCATGATTTCATCATCATTCCTAAAATCCACCTTGAATCCAAGAACCTAATCGAGTTTGAATATCCCAGAAATCATTATGTTAGGAACCATAGTGTTCCAACGATGATGGATTCATAGAGATAAGAGATGAAAGAAAATATGGAAAGGATTTGAATAATTGGCCATTCTTTTTTGGCCAACTAATCTCGAACGTTCTATTCAGGTTGGAAAAAATTGATAAAGAAATTAATTATATTAATCCATATCATACTAGGGGTGAGTATTGATGAAATAATTATAAACATGCTGAATCATCTAATAAAAGGTATAAATATAGCATATATGTTTCCTACTTGGATTGGACGACCTGAACCAGGCCATGGATTGAGCCACAAATACCCCAAACCCACGTCCATAGGCTATGGTTTGGCGACAAGAGCCAAAGGAACAACAAACTCCAGGGCAATTGCCTATGAACCTATACGCATGAACGTATTCATCTCAATGAAAAAGTGTAAAGGAATTTAGGAAAAATATGAAACTACTATAATGTAACATATACACTCATCAACATCTAGACAATACAAGGGTAATGTAATGAATACTGAAATGTAATGGTGAAAAATACACACCGATACCAAAATTTTCTCTCAATATAAAGACAACTAGAAAATAGTATCAACTAAGAGAGATCAACTCCGGTATACCAACTATGACCACTGAACTTTTTCCATGCAACCCATATCCCTACACTCATATATAGTCATGATCGACCTATTCACCATCAGCAAAATACATGACTTGTGTTGGGGAAGCCCATTTAGGGGTGAGTATATACATACCCATTAGAATGGCCCAAAAAGGAGAATGGGAATCAATAAGGGATTCAACAAAAGAGAATACATATTTGGAATAAGGTACATTAAAAGTGAGTTGAAATAGTACATCTCAACATAAAATGAGTGTGAAGTTTGCACATCAAAGCAAAAGGAGCTAGAAATAGTGAGGAGATAAACATCTCATGGAGTCTTTTCTACCTATGGAATACCGAGTGAGTATTCTCCTCTCTTAGAATTGGAGTAAAAAACCCAACAAGTGGTAATAAAATAATAGATATATATATATATATTCTCATTCAATTAATACCAAACAAGAGAGTACATGGATCTATATTTCACAAATCATCATTATAATGAGAGTGGACAATAGTTCCAAGGTAATAAAATCTATAATATTCAGATCCTCATGTGTCTTCCTAGGTGACACAAGTCGAAGGGGATCAAATCACCACACCTCGATACTATCTACTTTGGGATTCACTTACTTGAATGTATGATTTTAGGCTGTGTCACAACGACACATCTTGGTGGAGAAAGAGACCCTATTTCACATGAGTCCTTAGGTTTTTTGAACCACACCTCACCATTGTTCCTCATATTCGATGATCTTATCTAAATAGTTAGGGACTACAATGCCTAGCCCGGCTGGAGGGTCATCCCAGATGGTCATCAAGGACTACACTATCTAACCCAGCTGGAGGGTGAGGCTGAAATTTCATCAAGGAATAAACATCCCAACCCTATTAGAGGGTCATCCTGAAAGGTTATAATAGACTACAATTCATAGCCTAGCTAGATGGTCACCCCAGAAGGTATTCTGGGAATACAGTGCCCGGCCCAGCTGGAGGGTTTTCCCAGAATTATCGGGGACTACACTACCCAACTCAGTTGGAGGTTCGTCTAGGAACTACTTTGGCCATCCCAAGTGGATGTAACATCTCAGAAAGCATCGATGATATATATGGGTCATCACTTCTAGGTGGTATGTCTCAGAAAACTTCAAGGAACTACACTTTGCATCCTGATAGGATGGTGCCTCTTGGAAAGCATCGGGGAACCACAATTTCCATTCATGTTGTATGGTACCTCTCATAATGCATTAAGAAACTACACTGGCCAACCCTACTAGATGGTATGCCTGGGATACTCTAATGATACGGTATAACGGATTCCATCATCTTGTGTTTCATTGGATAAGCGTTACACCAATAAAATCTCTAATCACATCTCAAAATACACTAATAGTGGAACCATACCCTTATACATGAAAAAAATATGGATATACTACTCATGAGGAAAAATCCAAGTCCAAAAGAAAGAGATATGAGATATATAAGATTATTAAAGTGGAAAACGATGCTTTCAGGTCCCACAAGACTTAGAACCCCACCTCATTTTCTGGTCATGTTCCCATCCTCACTTGGGTACAAAACTATGCACTAGTACAACTAGGCATGCTAGTGTACTTGTAGAGTACATGGAACATCTAGTCAATATACTAATGAATGCCCAACACTCATCATTGTTTAGGAGAAAAAAACGCAATTTCACTATCATTCCACCTTCAATGACCTTGTAATCATTGAACACATCCCTTTATCCATCTTATCTACTCTCAAAAGAGAGGGTACTGATGTACGTTTTGACCACATCACAAGGATCTTCCACCAATATTTTATTCATGTTTCCTCATTTAATGAGACCATGAAAAAGGATATGAACATCAAAATGAGTAGAAGAAGTAATTGGGTGGCCTCATATATTCAAAAAAAACACACCACTAGGATCCTAGTGGAAAATGTCACAAGAATGGCTATTCATTTGTTCGAATCGGACACCCGGTGAAAAAGAAGAATTTGATAGTATAACACTCAAATGGAATCTGGTGGTGACCACACATTGATCTCAATTTAAAATCCAAGTGCTGATATTAAAAAGTACTCATCAATATCTATATCACAACTCCACTAACGACACGTCGATTGGACGCCCACTGTTGTAGTTATGGTGGGTTGAAGATTTAATAAAAATATTAGATATATTATTTCACGGGTATTTAATAGGATGAGCTTGCACCGTGTACCACTCTATGAATATTATATCTCTAATATCTTCTTCTTTTCCACTTGATATTTTTTCCTATGAGTATGCTATTTTGAGTTTTTTTTTCTACACAGAACGTGATAGTGCCCTCTATAGTGGATTTCAAGATGTGTTTCAAGATGTTCGGAATGTGACACTTATCTAGGGTGACACCCAATGTTGGTAGTGATCTTACAATATCTTTATAGTATTCCAGACACACCATCTATATGGTATGTATTTTGTAGTTCCTTGATGATTTTCGAGAGGTACCATCTAGTTGGGATGGAATTTTGGTTCCTCAATGCATTATGAGAGGTACCATCTAACAGGGATGACCAATGTAGTTCCTCAATACTTTCTGAGAGGTTCCATTAAGCACGAATGTAGAGACCCTAAGCTTGACGTACAACGAAATTACATTACTTTTGCAGAATACTTAGTACATAACAAAAACACACACACAAGGACCGTAATAGTTTAGTGTTTTTGGAAACTCGGAATATAATCTTCTAATCATGGTGAAATATCTTCAACATATCCCATAAAGATCTTCCTTTTTTTCTTACCTAAAACCATTATTTATATCTTGGGGAAAAGAAAACATAAAATGGGTGAGTTCAAATGCCCAGTAAGGGTAAACATAGAGAACATAAAACAATCCATAAACATTTGAATGCAAAAACATAAACATAAAACCTAACCATCAAAATCTTGAGCAAAGATATGAAACATGGAAGTACGTAAGGAATATATCATAAGGGAACATCAATCATGATAAAATAGCATGGGAATAAAACATGTAATTGTGGCAACCATTAATCACATGTTATGATTTCCATTGTAGCCAAGGCATTGCTGCCAAAACCATATTAGTGGAAAAAGTCCCTTTTTGAATCGAGTTCACTCCTGGTTTCAATCCTGTAACACTGAACCAGATTAACTAACCGTTCCAGCCATGTCTATCTCAAGAGATATAAATCTTTACCCAATGAATTGGAGGGAGATATAGGTCCCATCCATCTCATAATGAAATCATTCTTACATGTGCCACAAAATAAACTTAAAACATTTACCATAACCCAAAGAATAAAATGGGTTTCATAAACATCATCCCATCATCTCATAATCCAAATAAAACAAATAGAAATTTCATCATAAGAAAAGTGAAACCATTTAAATCATAGAGACATTATACTTGAATCATATACATGTTAAATAATGTCATCTTAGATGGAAAATGGTTTGGAAAAAACACTTGAAATGAATTCTTGAGGAAAATATCCTTTCCTCTTCAAAATCTATTTTTTTTCCAAAAATTTCATGAAATTTTAAAATAAAAGTATTTTGATGAAAATAGTCATGAAATATTTTGGAGGAATCTTCATGAAAATAAGGCTTTATAAAACCGTAAAAATCCATTCATGCCTTATAAGTTAAAAAAACATTCTTCTCGTAATTTTTCGTGAAAAGCCAAAAAGTACCTCGTAAAAGAAATATTCCATACATACCATGTAGTAAAAGTAAAAAATGGGTAAAAAGGAATTTAAAAAAAATGAAAACACTTTTATAAAACATGGACATGGATGATAGAAATAACCCCAATACATACTTATAAATAAGAAAACTCGGATAGAAATGAGATTTGCAAAATTATCCCATACGTTATGTCTAATATACCTCGTATGTATCCGAACCTCCTGTATAATGATTTTAATAATGTCATTGATATATTACAGAATCATATTCATTGTTATGATATCATATATGGTTCACTTATGACTTTATATTACCCGTTCTTTTGAAATTCCATGTTAATGTGCATTTTGGGTAAAATCTTTTCATTTATCGTATGTGTTTCGACTCGTCATTCTTGATATTATTACTTATATTCTGATTTACATAATTCCATAATGTATGATATGATTTATATATATATTCATCATATACATATATATTATATATTGATAAAAGGAATGAAATACACCGTTTATGGAGACGGTAGGCCGTACGTACGCATGAACGATGTTTTCGTTTCCTTATTGAATTGAATGGAATTGAGTATATGACATACATATACATAAATCCAGTAGCATTATTATGTCATATATTACATTATTATTCATTATATATACTTTATAATCAGTCTTGAATGGTTAATCATGGAAAATGTATCTCATCGCGTTCGTTGAGACGGTAGTCTGTACGTACGCACGAGTGATGATATCATTCCCATGATCGTGGAATTGTATTGGAGTTTATGTACTATTTAAGAATCAATATCACTTTACAATAATCATATATAGTTATTTATTTACACTATTATACCCATCCATGTAAGGTGGTGGTGGAAAAACTAATTACACCACGGCGTGGAGACGGTATTCCGTATGTACGCACACGCATTGATTTTCTTTTTCCGTATGATGGATAGATGGTGAAATAGGGTTGTTTAATAATTATAGTAACATATAAGTATATTAGTGATACTGATGTTATTACTTCATAATGAAAAAACTAAATAATAAGATGTGGAATAAGAAATAAAGTTGAAAGAATCGGTAACAGACATTACCTCTTCTTTGAATTGCCTTTTTGAAACCTCTACTTAGGGCACTAAGATTGGTCTTTGAAGAATACCGGAACCTCTAGGATGTTTCTAGGGAAGCGGAGAAGAGAAATTGGAAGGTCTTTTCCTAGATTGAAGGCTCAATGTGGTGTGAGGAAAAGAGGGAGTAGGTTCCCTTTTATAAGGGAGTAGAGGGGCACCTTTGGAATAACAATAAATATTATTTTATTATAAAGTCATATTCGGTTTTTAATAGCTCCAAATTGAGTTATTTAGAATCTAAGGTGGGGATGGGTCGAAATACTCTCATCCAATAGAATTTAGGAAAGTTTAGGTGTAGAGACCCGAAGCTTGACGTACATGGACATTACATTACTTTTGCAGAATACTTAGTACGTTACAAAAACAGACACACAAGGACCGTAATAGTTTAGTGTCTTTGGAAACTCAGACTATAATCTTTTAATCGTGGTGAAAGATCTTCAATATCTCCCATAAATATATTACCTTTTTTATTACCTAAAACCTTTCTTTATATCCTGGGGAAAAGAAAACATTAAAGGGTGAGCTCAAATGCTCAGTAAGGGTATACAAAAGAAATATCAATCACATCATATACATAAGCACATAACTTTTGGAAATCTTAACCTGCAAAAGAGGTCATAATTTCATAACATGGGATAAATCATGGCAGTGAAATGTAATCACAATAATCATAACTTAAAACATGAAACTTTGTGGCATTCACACATAATCATAGAGAATCATTTCTTGTTAGTCAAGACTCATTGCCAAGACTATCTTAGTGGACAAAGTCCCTTTCTGAATCGAGTAACCCTCATTTCAGTCCTGTTTCACTGAACCGGTATAACCTACCATTCCAGCCATGTCTATCTCATGAGATATTAAATCTTTACCCAATGCATTGGAGTGAGATATAGGTCCCACCCATCTTATAATGAATCTTTATGTGTGCCACATAATCATAAATCATACATCATCGCATAACCCATGTAATAAAAATGGGATTCTTAAACAAAATGACATCATAAAACAATTCATATAAGATAAAGGAATTCATAAAAATATTTCCATCACAACATAATCAAATCCATGTAATAATAGGGATAGAAACAGAACCCTTTATTATCTTAGATGGAAAATAATTTTGGATTAAACACTAGAAATCCATTCTTGAGGAAAATATCCTTTCTACTTCAAAAATATTTTCCTTTCATAACATGTCTTACAATTTAAAACTAAAAGAAGTTGATTAAAAATAAAATTGAAAACTTGTAAAGTAAGCTTCTTGGAAATAATGTTTTAAATATCCATTCATTCCGTATAAGTTTAAAAAACACTCTTCGTACTTTTGTCGGAAAAGTCAAAAAGTACCTCGTACGACAAAAGATTCCTAAAAACTCACCAAAGGGTAAAAATGGATTTAAACAATTGTAGGTGGATGGAAATAATATTACATATTCATGAAACATGGATGTGGATGATAAAATACACCCCAGTAAATACTTACGAATAATCAATCTCGGATACAAATGAGATTGTGATATTTCCCTTACCTTAGGTCCGATTTGCTTCGTAAGTGTCCAAACCTCCTGTATAATGATTTAAATAATGTTATTTACTTATTAAAGAATCATATTAATTGTTATGATATCATATATGGTTCACTTATGACTTTATATTACCCGTTCTTTGGTAAATTCCATGTTAAAGAGCGTTTTGGGTAAAATTGTTTCATTTGTCGTCCGTGTTTTGACTTGTAATTATTCATATGATTACTTAGATCATGATTACTTAATTCCAGAACATAAAAAATGATTTATATATATATATATTCAGGATATACATATATAATAAATCATTAAATGGAAATAAATACACCGTTCATGGAGACGGTAGTCCGTACGTACGCATGAACGCTGTTTTCGTTTCCTTATTGAATTGAAAGGAATTAAGTACACGACATACATATAAATATATAAATAAATCCTGTATCATTATTATGTCATATATTTCATTAGTACATATTATATATACTTTATAATCATTCTTAAATGGTTAACATGGAGAATGAATCTCATCGCGTCGTGGAGACGGCATTCCGTACGTACGCACGCGCGTTGATTTCTTTTTCCGTAGAATGGATAGATGGTGAAATAGGGTTGTTTCATACTTATAATAACATATCAGTATATTAGTGATACTGATGTTATTACTTCATAATGAAACAACCTATGAAGAAGAAGTGGAAGAAGAAATAAAGATGAAAGAATTGGTAACGGTAATTACCTCTTCTTTGAAGAGCCTCTTTGAGAACTCCTCTTAGGACACTAAAATTGGTCTTTGAGGAAGACCAGAACCTCTAGGATGTTTCTAGGGAAGTGGAGAATAGATTTTGTTAGGGGTTGGCCGATCTTGAGTGCTCAAATTGGTGTGAGGAAGGGGGAGGAGGTGTCCTTTTATAAGGGAGGAGAGGGGCACCTTAGGAATATCTCAAAATATTATTTTATATTAAAGTCAAAATAGGTTTATAATGGTTCCAAAGGGTCTTATTTCGAAGCTAAAGTGGGTATGGGTCGAAACCTATCATCCAATAGGATTTAGAAAAGTTTAGGATATTATTTTAACCATATAAATTAGATTTAACTCTAAGTTAAATAATTTAACTTTTACCGTGTCTTTTTGTTTTCTTTCACTATATGGTTAATACACTTACTATAACATGCCAAACGAACCCCAAATTGTTTATTATTAATATATATATCCTTATCTAAGTAATTTGGTCGAACCTTAGATTTTTAGGAATAAAATAACAATTAATAATATTTTATTTTATTTAAAAACTATTTTGTGTCAATTTTGACACTATTTGATATATGATTTTTGTGAAAGTCATAACAGAATTATATGTTCGAACCAAGTTGATTACATCAACACTAATATGTCATAGTAACCTAGAAAATTAGTGTAATTCATAAAAAGTTTCAAATTACATTCATTTGAGTATTTATAACATCAATTATGTTAATATTTCTTTAAAAGAGTAATTACTGCATCATCGTTGTGTCATAAATAAATTAATTTATTTAAAGTATAAAATTATAAATAAAATATCATTATGAAGTAAATCTTTTTATCTTTCTAATGAATATTTATAGTCGAATTTATCTTATGTATAACCCCATATTAAAAATGTTTTAGTAAATAAACGTTGATTTTAACTCTTTTAACTCTTCTTTGAATTAAATAATAATAAATGTCCTAATCTAATCCAAGTGGGCCTAAATGAAAATATTTTACACTTAAGGTTGTTTTTGGTCGATATACACTTGTCCAATAGAATTAGGACATGTGTTAGGGTAATATTAATATCATTTTTACCCTTAATTACCCTATTTACTTTTAACCGTGGTAAATAAAAGTAAAAAGTTACTATTCACCAAAAATTATTTTCATCTCATTGAACCACATTTTACTTACTGACATCAACCGTGTCTCTCGGATTTTTGAAATTCTATTCACAGAAGAGGTAAAATTATGTTTTATGAAAAATTCAGTTTTTTTAACTACCACTTAGTAGTTTCACTATTGATCAAAAATTGATGTTTTTCAGAACAATGCAAAAATTTCATCCTAAGCTATATTTCATACTCCGAATTCAAAAATGAAATCTATTTTACCAAATTCATAACATATAAGTTGCATTAATTAATTTTATAATTAAATCCCGCTTTTAAAACAAATAGCGTGTTTTTAAGAAACAATATCTATCAAAAGATTGACACTTGTTTATGTCTGGTTTAAATGTGAAATTACATCCAATGACCAACATTGTATTAAATTGTAAAAATATATTCTAAATATACTTTAAAACCACTAAAATTAATAATTTATCACTATTAATTATTTTGATTAAAAAAGTTGTTTTTAATTAATATTTAGTAACTTTCACTATTCATCAGAATATGAAAGTTATCCGAAAAGTACCAAAATTGCACCTTAGGCTAAATTCGATACGCTGAATCCATAAATTAAGTCCATTTTGAAAAATAAAATATACAAAATTTCAGAAAGTGGTTATTACTATTCATAACAGCTAGTTTTAATAATATCTTAATAGCATATCGTTGTTTAGCGAAACTTGGTGTTGCGTACAACACATGCTATCGTGGAAGGTCGCGATTGCATGTAATTCAAGCTAGGTCAGAGATGTGTGTTGTGAAAGATCCTTTTGGTGTAGCGTATAACACAAGACATTAATAAAATTAAAAATAATATTTTTCATAAAATCTCGGGCTGTTACATTCTTCCCCCCTTAAAATGAATTTCGCCCTCGAAATTCGTCGGGGTTATAAATGGTTTACTATTCGAAAGGTTCTTTAATAGAAACCCACATCGTAAAAAGTTATATCAAAACCAATCTTTAAAAACAAAAGTATGAAATGTAATGGTTACCCAAATAAACTAATCACTGGGTTTCCACATAGGTGAAAATATGGATATGGAAGAGAAATCTAACCATCATGTTCTGATGGAGAGTGGTAGAGAACATGGCTATGGAAATGCCATAAATCACAAAGCCATAAATTTGTGATGATCTAAGGTACCATCTGATTCATCATATATAAGATCACTAGGACAACATTTTTGGTTTTCAAGATCGTTTCCCTAGAGTTAAAGAATTTGAATTAGAATAAATACTTACTTTATTTTGGTACAATCTCACTGTTGTTCGTGCCTTTAACAATTTCCACTTCATCTCTTAAATAAATGAAGTTGAATTTGTTATTCGTGAAGTGTTATCAGATCTTGTGATAGAATGACGGGTCATTCCATCTGTCTCAAACAAAAGGTTAGCAAAAATTATATACATAAGTCGATCTATAGTGAGATTAATCATATATGGTTCCTAAAATGGACTTTATACTTCATATATCATACTGCTTAATATAATAAAACTAGTTTCTAATAAACAGGGACTTCCTGTAGGCCAGTGGTAGGCGATAAAGGCCAGTCGCACTTCGGTTGTGGGTTCGATTTCCACAGCCTTGTCCGACGCGATGGGCTGTCGCCCATCCTGCAGGTTGTCCTTTTTATAAAGCTATATTACTATAACATCCCATCAATAATATCGAGAAAACTTCTATCCTTAAACAATACTAACTTATGTCCAACATAATCCATTCCAATCTTTAGGCTTATCCATAATACTGCAGTCCACTCTCAAAAAATAGTGAAAACGATTACCAGAGATTTAACACCATCGTCGATCCCCATATATCATAAGATATGTTTTGTTGGTCACATTCCAAACATTCAAAGTCCTTAATCATGTATTCTCTTGAATACCTTAGTGAAAACATGAATGCAGTTAAAATTTAACACTTTCCACATACCAAAATCCTGAAAATTCTATATACTCAAACCATGATATCACTTAGTCCTTATATCAATCATGAGCTCATGAATACTGTTAAACATTTCGTTTTCTCATTTTCCCTTCATTATGCTCATATCATCTTATTTCCAAAAATATCTCAATCACTTTGAATACCACATTAGACCAATACATAAATATTCCAATACTTTATGATACAACATTATTTTGGAATCCCATTACATAAACACTTAATCATTCCACCACATCGTTATCATATTCAACATCGCCAATGGTGATCGCATATGACTTCCCTTTGTCCATTGCCTTAAGCGGTTGCTCATGTCGATCATCACTAACCCTTGGATTAGGGTATTTATTAGCATAATGCCCCATTTCCTTGCAGTTGAAGCATCGAAGTGTTGGTGGTGCGTTCTCTACAGTGTTTGCTTTATTCACATCATTATAATCCCTTTTTTCAATTACTTTGACACTCAGCTGCTCGATGACCTTCCTTTCCACACTTAAAACATTTTCTAGTCCCTTTGAAACATTCTCCTTGATTCCTCTTCCCACATGATTTACATAGGGGAAATTGAACTTTCTTTCCTCTATGATCATCATGAAACTCCATCATTCTCTTATTAGCCGAGTCAGGAAACTTACCAAATTTTACTTTATTGATCATATTATGAGATTGCTGATTCAGCATAATAATGATGTTTGGACTTCCAAATCCCATTTCATTTGGTTGCTCATAAAGAATATCATTCCATTGTTCATCATATCCTTCATTATCGTGAATCATCTTGTTTCCAGCAATTTTCTAAAACCCAAAAAAAATAGTGTGAGAGGCAAAAATCATGCTAGGGAAAACAACATAATAAAGGGGGAGTATCCTCAATATCTAACATCTTAGGTAAAATTCTATGATCGTTACCGTAGTTCTAGGACTGTATCCTATACGTATACTTATCCTTAGGGACATCCCTAGACATACCTTAGAAATATCTCTAGGGATCTCACTAACGTTTTCGCATCCTAGTTTTCAAAGGTTGACTAAACCTTTCCTCTGATACCAACTGTAGAGACCCGAAGCTTGACGTACATGGACATTACATTACTTTTGCGGAATACTTAGTACGTTACAAAAACAGACACACAAGGACCGTAATAGTTTAGTGTCTTTTGAAACTCGGACTATAATCTTCTAATCGTGGTGAAAGATCTTCAATATCTCCCATAAAGATCTTCCCTTTTTTATTACCTAAAACATTTCTTTATATCATGGGGAAAAGAAAACATAAAAGGGTGAGCTCAAATGCTCAGTAAGGGTATACAAAAGAAATATCAATCACATCATATACATAAGCACATAACTTTTGGAAATCTTAACCTGCAAAAGAGGTCATAATTTCATAACATGGGATAAATCATGGCAGTGAAATGTATTCACAATAATCATAACTTAAAACATGAAACTTTGTGGCATTCACACATAATCATAGAGAATCATTTCTTGTTAGTCAAGACTCATTTCCAAGACTATCTTAGTGGACAAAGTCCCTTTCTGAATCGAGTAACCCTCGTTTCAGTCCTGTTTCACTGAACCGGTATAACCTACCATTCCAGCCATGTCTATCTCATGAGATATAAAATCTATACCCAATGCATTGGAGGGAGATATAGGTCCCACCCATATTATAATGAATCCTTATGTGTGACACATAATCATAAATCATACATCATCGCATAACCCATGTAATAAAAATGAGATTCTTAAACAACATGACATCATAAAACAATTCATATAAGATAAAGGAATTCATAAAAATATTTCCATCACAATATAATCAAATCCATGTAATAATAGGGATAGAAACAGAACCCTTTATTATCTTAGATGGAAAATAATTTTGGATAAAACACTTGAAATCCATTCTTGAGGAAAATATCCTTTCTAATTCAAAAATATTTTCCTTTCTTAACATGTCATACAATTTAAAACTAAAAGAAGTTGATTAAAAATAAACTTGAAAAATTGTAAAGGAAGCTTTTTGGAAATAATGTTTTAAAAATCCATTCATGCCGTATAAGTTAAAAAAACACTCTTCGTACTTTTGTCGGAAAAGTCAAAAAGTACCTCGTACGACAAAAGATTCCTAAAAACTCACCGAAGGGTAAAAATGGATTTAAACAATTGTAGGTGGATGGAAATAATATTAAATATTGATGAAACATGTATGTGGATGATAAAATACACCCCAGTAAATACTTACGAATAATCAATCTCGGATAAAAATGAGATTGTGATATTTACCTTACCTTAGGTCTGATTTGCTTCGTAAGTGTCCAAACCTCCTGTATAATGATTTAAATAATTTCATTTACTTATTACATAATCATATTCATTGTTATGATATCATATATGGTTCACTTATGACTTTATATTACCCGTTCTTTTGTAAATTCCATGTTAAAGAGCGTTTTGGGTAAAATTGTTTCATTTGTCGTCCGTGTTTTGACTTGTAATTATTCATATGATTACTTAGATCATGATTACTTAATTCCAGAACATAAAACATGATTTATATATATATATATTTAGGATATACATATATAATAAATCATTAAATGGAAAGAAATACACCGTTCATGGAGACGGTAGTCCGTACGTACGCATGAACGCTGTTTTTGTTTCCTTATTGAATTGAATGGAATTAACTAAATGACATACATATAAATATATAAATAAATCCAGTATCATTATTATGTCATATATTTCATTATTACATATTATATATAATTTATAATCATTCTTAAATGATTAACATGGAGAATGAATCTCATCGCGTCGTGGAGACGGTATTCCGTACGTACGCACGAGCGGTGATTTCTTTTTCCGTAGGATGGATAGATGGTGAAATAGGGTTGTTTCATACTTATAATGACATATCAGTATATGAGTGATACTGATGTTATTACTTCATAATTAAACAACCTAAGAAGAAGAAGTGGAAGAAGAAATAAAGATGAAAGAATTGGTAACTGTAATTACCTCTTCTCTGAAGCGCCTCTTTGAGACCTCCTCTTAGGGCACTAAAATTGGTCTTTGAGGAAGACCAGAACCTATAGGATATTTCTAGGGAAGTGGAGAAAAGATTTTTGCAGGGGTTGTCCGAGCTTGAGTGCTCAAATTGGTGTGAGGAGAAGGGGGAGGAGGTGTCCTTTTATAAGGGAGGAGAGAGGCACCTTAGGAATATCTCAAAATATTATTTTATATTAAAGTCAAAATCGGTTTATAATGGTTCCAAAGAGTCTTATTTCTAAGCTAAATTGGGGATGGGTCTAAATCCTATCATCCAATAGGATTTATACAAGTTTAGGATATTATTTTAACCTTATCAATTAGATTTAACTCTAAGTCAAATAATTTAACTTTTACCGTGTCTTTTTGTTTTCTTTCACTATATGGTTAATACACTTACTATAACATGCCAAAAGAACCCCAAATTGTTTATTATTAATATATATATCCTTATCTAAGTAATTTGGCCGAACCTTATATTTTTAGGAATAAAATAACAATTAATAATATAATATTTTATTTAAAAACTATTTTGTGTCAATTTTGACAGTACTTGATATATGATTTTTGTAAAAGTCATAACAGAATTATATGTTCGAAAAAAGTTGATTAAATCAACACTAATATGTCATAGTAACCTAGAAAATTAGTGTAATTCATAAAAAGTCTCAAATTACATTCATTTGAGTATTTATAACATCAATTATGTTAATATTTCCTTAAAAGGGTAATTAATGCATCATCGTTGTGTCATAAATAAATTAATTTATTTAAAGTCTAAAAATTATAAAGAAAATATCATTATGTAGGAAATCTTTTTATCTTTCTAATGAATATTTATAGTCGAATTTATCTTATGTATAACCCCATATTAAAAATGTTTTAGTAAATAAACTTTGATTTTAACTCTTTTAACTCTTCTTTGAATTAAACAATAATAAATGTCCTAATCTAATCCAAGTGGGCCTAAATGATAATATTTTACACTTAGGGTTGTTTTTGGTCGAGATACACTTGTCCAATAGAATTAGGACATGTGTTAGTGTAATATTAATATCATTTTTACCCTTAATTACCCTATTTACTTTTAACCGTGGTAAATAAAAGTAAAAAGTTACTATTCATCAAAAATTATTTTCATCTCATTGAACCACATTTTACTTAATGACATCAACCGTGTCTCTCGGATTTTTAAAATTCCATTCACAGAAGAGGTAAAATTAAGTTTTATGAAAAATTCAGTTTTTTTAACTACCACTTAGTAGTTTCACTATTCATCAAAAATTGATGTTTTTCAGAACAATGCAAAAATTTCATCCTAAGCTATATTTCATACTCCGAATTCAAAAATGAAATCTATTTTACCAAATTCATAACATATAAGTTGCATTAATTAATTTTATAGTTAAATCCCGCTTTTAAAACAAATAGCGTGTTTTTAAGAAACAATATCTATCAAAAGATTGACACTTGTTTATGTCTGGTTTAAATGTGAAATTACATCCAATGACCAACATTGTATTAAATTGTAAAAATATATTCTAAATATACTTTAAAACCACTCAAATTAATAATTTATCACTATTAATTATTTTGATTAAAAAAGTTGTTTTTAATTAATATTTAGTAACTTTCATTATTCATCAGAATATGAAAGTTATCCGAAGAGTACCAAAATTTCACCTTAGGCTAAATTCGATACGCTGAATCCATAAATGAAGTCCATTTTGAAAAATAAAATATACAAAATTTCAAAAAGTGGTTATTACTATTCATAACGGCTAGTTTTAATAATATCTTAATAGTATATCGTTGTTTAGCGAAACTTGGTGTTGCGTACAACACACGCTATCGTGGAAGGTCGCGATTGCGTGTAATTCAAGCTAGGTCAGAGATGTGTGTTGTGAAAGATCCTTTTGGTGTAGCGTATAACACAAGACATTAATAAAATTAAAAATAATATTTTTCATAAAATCTCGGGCTGTTACATTAGGTTTCTATTTTAACCTTATCATTTAGATTTAACTTTAAGTTAAATAATGTTTCTTTTACTGTGTCTCCTTGTTTTCTTACACTATAAGGTTAATAAACATACTATAACAAGACAAACAAACCCTAATATGTTTATTATTAATATATTTATCCTTATCTAAGTCATTTTTCTAAACCTTAGATTTTTAGGAATAAAATAACAATTAATAATATAATATTTGTTTTAAAATACTATTTTTTGTTAGTTTTGACACTATTTGGTAATTGATTCTATGAAACTCCTAACAGAATGATTAGTTCAAAAAAAAAGTTAACTAAATCAATACTAACATGTCATATTAAAACAAAAAACGATTGGAATTCATAAAAAGTCTCAAATTACATTTATTTTTGTATTTATAACATCAATTATGTCAATATTTCATTAATAAGATAATTAACGCATCATCATTGTGTCATAAGTAAATTAAATTATTTAATGTCTAAAAATTAAAAATAAAATATCATTATGTAGGAAATGTATTTAGCTTTCTAATTAATATTTATAGTCGAATTTATATTATGTATAACCCTATAGTAAAAATGATTTAGTTATTAAACATTGATTTTAACTATTTTAACCATTCTTTAAATAAATTAATATTAAATGTCCTAATATAATCCAAGTGGGCCTAAATGGTCATATTTTATTCCTAATGTTGTTTTTGGTCGAATTAATCTTATCTAATAGAATTAGGGCATGTGTTAGGGTAATAATAATATCATTTTTCCCCTTAATTGCCTTATTTACTTTGAACCGTGGTAAAACAAAGTAAAAAGTTACTATTCACAAAAAATTATTTTCATCTCATTGAACCATATTTTACTTACTGACATCAACCGTGTCTCTCAGATATTTGAAATTCCATTCACAAAAGTGGTAAAATTATGTTTTATGTAAATTTGCAAATTCTCCTAGGAGGTGGGTAAAAGACGGTGAAAAGATCAATAAAAATTTTATATATCTAAAATTATTATAAAATGACTCCAATGAATTGAATTGAACTTATATAGGTATTATGTATCAATTTTGACCTAAAATAAATAATTATTTAAAAAAAAGTTAGTTTTTAAATAGTAACCCAGTGTTTTCATTATTCATCAAAAATTGAAAGTTTTCAGAAAAATACCAAAATTTCACGCTACACTAATTTCGATATTCCGAATACAAAAATGAATTCCATTTTAAAATATGAAATTTACAAAATTTTAAAAAGTGGTTATTAATATTCATAACGGGTAGTTTTAATAATATTTTAATAGCATATCTTTGTTTAGTGAAACTCGGTATTGCGTACGACGCAAGCTATCGAGGAAGGTCGTGATTGTGTGTAAAGCAAGACAAGCTATTGTTGTGTGTAGTTAAAGATCCATTTGATGATTTATATAACATAAAAACAAAATATTTCTCCTAAAAGTCTCGGGTGTTACATTCTACCCCACATGAAATAAATTTCGCCCTCAAAAATCGTTGGGGTTATAAATAGTTTACTACTCGAAAGATTTTTTAATAGAAACCCACATCGTAAAAAGGAATACCAAAACATGGATTTAAAAACTAAAGTATGAAACATAACAGTTACCCAAATTAACTAATAACTGGTTTTCCACATAGGAGAACATAGGTGAAAATATGGATATGGAAGAGATATCTAACCATCATGTTTTGATGGAGAGTGGTAGAGAACATGGATATGAAAAATCTAACAATTACAAAGCCATAAATTTGTGATGATCTAGGGTACCATATGATTCATCAGATATAAGGGCACTAGGAAAACATTTTTGGTTTTCAAGATCATTTCCCTAAATTTGAATAATTTGAATTAGAATAAATACTTACTTTATTTTGGTACAATCTCACTATTGTTCTTGCATTGAACAATTTCCACTTCATCACTTAAAGAAATAAAGTTGAATTTGTTATTCATGAAGTTTTAATAGACCATGTGATAGAATGATGGGTCATTCCATCTATTTCAAACAAAAGGTTAGCAAAATTTATCAAATATACATAAGTCCATCTATGGTGAGGTTAATTGTATACGATTCCAAAAATGAACTTATACTTCATATATCATACCACGTAATAAAATAAAACTAGTTTCTACTATCTAGGGACTTTCTGTAGGCCAGTGGTAGGTGATAAAGGCCAGTCACACTTCGGTTGTGGGTTCGATTCCCATAGCCTTGTCCGACGCGATGGGCGGTCGCCCGTCCTATAGGTTGTCCTTTTTCAAAAACAATATTACTATTACATCCCATCAATAATATCGAAAAAATTTATATCCTTATACAATAATAACTTATGTCCAACATAATCCATTCAAATCTTTAGGCTTATCTAAAATACTTCAGTCTAAGCTCATAGTATAAAGAAAATGATTACTTGAAATGTCACATAACAATCACATGAATGCAATCATTTATCCCCCATATATCATAAGATATATGTTGTTGGTCAAATTAAAAAACATGTGAATACCTTAATCATTTATTCTCTTGAAGAATGAATACCCATTGAACCTTAGTGAAAACATGAATGCAGTTAAAATTTAACACTTTCCACATACCAAAATCCTCAAAATTCTTTATACTCAAACCATGATATCACTTAGTCCTTATATCAATTATGAGCTCATGAATACAATCAAACATCTCATTATCTTCGTATCTCTTCATTATTCACATATCATCTGCTTACCAAAAATATCTCAATCACTTTCCATGGTTACCGGTACCATAAAATTATTGAAAACCACAAATATTCCAATATTCCATGATACTACATACAACATTATTTTGGAATCCCATTACATAAACACTTAGTCATTCCATCACATTGTTGTCATGTTCCACATTGCCAATAGTGATCGCATGTGACTTCCCTTTGTCGTTTGCCTTAATTGGTTGCTCATGTCGGTCATCATTAACCCTTGGATTAGGGAATTGATTAGCATAATGCCCCATTTCATTGCACTTGAAGCATTGAAGTGTTGTTGGTGCATTCCCTACAGTCTTTTCTTTATTCACACCATTAGAATCCCTTTTTCCATTACTTTGACACTCAGCAGCTCGATGACCTTATTTTCCACACATAAAACATTTTCTACTCCCTATAAGACAATCTCCACCAAGCTTCTTTCCACACTTTGAGCATAAGGAAACATTCATATTATTTTCACCATTATTCTGATATTTCTCCTTGAACTCCATCTTTCGTTTCTTGTCAAAACCGTGAGATGGATATGTAACACCAACTTCCATTTCTACCTTAATAGCACAACACAAAATTTCTTCATAGCTGCTGAAGTCTCTTATAGCTAATGCCCTTTGAAGATTTGGTTTTAAGCCACTGAATAATCGATCAACTTTACTTTTAGGTTGGATGTTAAAGCCAGATGCATACCTTGCAGGCCTTGTAAAATTCGCTTCCTATATACCAACATATTCATCATCCTTTTGATTTAGTTCAAGAAACTCTTTCTCCATCTTTGTTCGAAGAATACGAGGGAAGTACTTATTGAAAAATATGTTCTTGAACTCGTCCCATTCCATGGACTCAATTTCATCTCTTGGCCTTGTATTCTTGATAAGATTCCACCATTTTTCAACTTCACCTTCCAAATGATATACTGCTAAAATTACTTTATCATGTTCAGAACATTAAAGAACTGAAAATATATTTTCAGTGGTACTGATCCATTGTTCAGCAACAAGTGGATCAGAAGACCCACTGAAAGAGGGTGGACGTTGCCTCATGAAGGACTCAATAGAATATTATTCCCTTCTATGCTCATTTGAAAGTCCAGAATGACTCATAGCTTGTGTAAGTATAACAACAAGATTTTTCACTCCATCTCCCATAACATTTGTTTGTTCAGGAGGACAATCATTGCATTGTCCATTACATTGATCAAAACGGTTCCTTCGGGTTCCAGCCATCGTCTAAAACCCAAAAAGAATAGTGTGAGAGGAAAAAATCACGCTAGGGAAAACAACATAATAAAGGGGGAGTACCATCAATATCTAACATCTTAGGTTACCATAATTCTAGTACAATACCCTATAATTATACTTAACCTTAGGGACATCCCTAGACACACCTTAGAAATATGTTTATGGATTTCACTAAAGTTCTCGCATCCTAGTTTCCAAAGGATGACTAAACCTTTCCTCTAATACCAAAAATAGAGACCCTAAGCTTGAACTACATGGACATTACATTAATTTTTGAAGAATACTTAGTAAATTACCAAAACACACACACAAGGACCGTAATAGTTTAGTGTATTTGGAATCTTGGAATATAATCTTCTAATCGTGGTGAAAGATCTTCAACATCTCCAATACAGATCTTCCTTTTTTTCTTACCTAAAACCTTTTTTTATATCCTGGAGAAAAGAAAACATAAAAGGGGTGAGCTCAAATGCCCAGTAAGGATAAACATAGAGAACATAAAAGAATCCATAAACATTTGAATGAAAAAACATGAACATAAAACCTAAACCTCAAAATCTTGAGCAAAGACATGAAACTTGGAAGTACGTAAGGCATATATCATAAGGGAACATCAATCATGATAAAATATCATGGGAATAAAACATGTAATTTTGGCAACCATTAAGCACATGTTATGATTTCCATTGTAGCCAAAGCATTGTTTCCAAGACCATCTTAGTGGACAAAGTCCCTTTCTGAATCGAGTTCACTCCTCATTTCAGTCCTGTAACACTGAACCAGATTAACTAACCGTTCCATCCATGTCTATATCTTGATATATAAATCTTTACCAAATGCATTGGAGGGAGATATAGGTCCCACCCATCTCATAATGAAATCATTCTTACTTGTGCCACAAAATAAACATAAAACATTCACCATAACCCAAAGAATAAAATGGGTTTCATAAACATCATCCCATCATCTCATAATCCATATAAAACAAATGGAAATTTCATCACAAGAAAAGTGAAACCATGTAAATCATATAGGAATTATACTTGAATCATACACATATGAAATAATGCCATCTTAGATAGAAAATGGTTTTGATAAAATACTTGAAATGAATTCTCGAAAAAATATCATTTCTTCTTCAAAATCAATTTCTTTTCAAAAAATGTCATACAATTTTAAAAGAAAAAGATTTTGATGAAAATATTCATGAAATATTTTGGAGTAATCTTCATGAAAATAAGGCTTTATAAAACTATAAAAATCCGTTCATGCCGTATAAGTAAAAAAACATTCTTCTCGTACTTTTGCCGGAAAAGCCAAAAAGTACCTCGTAAAAGAAAGATTCCATACATACAATGTATTAATAGTAAAAAATTGGTAAAAAGGACTTTTAAAATACACGAAAAACAATTTTATAAAACATTGACATGGATGATAGAAATAACCCCAGTACATACTTATAAATAAGCAATCTCAGATAAAATTGAGATTTGCAAAATTATCCCTTACCTTATGTCTGATATGCTTTGTATGTATCCGAACCTCCAGTATAATGATTTAAATAATGTCATTGAATTATTACCTAATCATATTCATTGTTATGATATCAAATATGGTTCACTTATGTCTTTATATTACCTGTTCTTTTGTAAATTTAATGTTAAAGAGCATTTTGGGTAAATTCATTTCATTTATCGTATGTGTTTCGACTCGTCATTCTTGATATTATTACTTATATACTGATTTACATAATTAAATAATTTAAAACATAATTTATATATATATATTAATCATATACATATATATTATAGATCGATAAAAGGAATGAAATACACCGTTCTTGGAGACGGTAGGCCGTACGTACGCATGAATGCTGTTTTCGTTTCCTTATTGAATTGAATGGAATTGAGTATATGACATACATATAAATAAATAAAGTAGAATTATTATGTCATATATTTTATTATTATTCATTATATATACTTTATAATAACTCTTGAATGGTTAATCAAGGAAAATGAATCTCATCGCGTTCGTGGAGACGGTAGTCCGTACGTACGCACGAGCGATGATATCATTCCCATGATCATGGAATTGTATTGAAGTGTATGTACTATTTCAACATCAATATAACTTTAAAATAATTATATATAGTTATTTATTTACACCATTATACCAATCCATGTAAGGTGGTGGGGGAAAAACTGATTACACCACAGCGTGGAGACTGTATTCTGTGCGTACGCACGCGTGGTGATTTTTGTTTTCCATAGGATGGATAGATGGTGAAATAGGTTTGTTTAATAATTATAATAACATATCATTATATGAGTGACACTGATGTTATTACTTCATAATGAAAAAACTAAAGAAGAAGAAGAGAAGAAGAAATAGAGTTGAAAGAATCGGTAACGAACATTACCTCTTCTTTGAAGCACCTTTTTGAAACCTCCTCTTAGGGAACTAAGATTGGTATCTGAAGAAGACCAGAACCTATAGGATGTTTCTAGGGAAGTGGAGAAGAGAAATATTCAGAGGTAGGCCGAGATTTAAGGCTCAAAGTGGTGTGAGGAAGAGAGGGAGGAGGTGCCCTTTTATAAGGGAGGAGAGGGGAACCTTTGGAATAACTAAAAATATTATTTTATTATAAAGTCATATTCGGTTATTAATAGCTCCAAATTAATTTATTTATAATAAAAGGTGGGTATGGGTCTAAATACTCTCTTACAATAGAATTTAGACAAGTTTAGGTTTCTATTGTAACCTTATCATTTAGATTTAACTTTAAGTTAAATAATTTTAATTTTACGGTGTCTTCTTGTTTTCTTACACTATTAGGTTAATAAACATACTATAACAAGCCAAACGAAGCCCAAGTTGTTTATTATTAATATATATATCATTATATAAGTCATTTTTCAGAACCGTATATTTTTAATAATAAAATAACAATTAATAATATAATATTTTTTAAAAAAACTATTTTATGTTAATTTTGACAGTATTTGGTAATTGATTTTTGTGAAAATACTAACGGAATGATTAGTTCGAAAAAAGTTAACTAAATAAATAATAACATGTCATATTAACATATAATATTATTGGAATTCATAAAAAGTCTCAAATTACATTTATTTTTGAATTTATAACATCAATTATGTCAAGATTTCGTTAATACAATAATTACTGCATCATCATTGTGTCATAAATAAATTAAATTATTTAATGTATAAATATTAAATATAAAATATCATTATTTAGGAAATCCTTTTAGATTTATAAGGAATATTTATAGTCTAATTTATATTATGTATAACCCTATATTAAAAATTATTTAGTTATAAAACATTGATTTTAACTATTTTAACCCTTCTTAAAATAAATTAATATTAAATGTCCTAATCTAATCCATGTGGGCCTAAATGGTCGTATTTTATTCCTAAGGTTGTTTTTGGACGAATTAAACTTATCCAATAGAATTAAGAAATGTGTTAGTGTAATAACAATACCATTTTTACCCTTAATTACCGTATTTACTTTTAACCATGGTAAAAAAAGTAAAAAGTTATTATTTACCAAAAATAATTTTCATCTCATTGAACCAAATTTTACTTATTGAAATCAACCGTGTCTCTATGATTTTTGAAATACCATTCACAAAAGTGGTAAAATTAAGTTTTATGTAAATTTGAAAATTCTCCTTGAAGGTGGGTAAAAGAGGGTGAAAAGTTCGATAAAATTTTTATATATCTAAAATTATTATAAAATGACTCCAATGAATTGAATTGAAATTATATAGGTATTATGTATCAATTTTGACCTAAAATAAATTTAAATAAAATAAATAAATATTTAAAAAAAGTCGGTTTTTAAATAGTAACCCTGTGTTTTCACCATTCATTAAAAATTGAATGTTTTCAGAAAAATACCAAAATTTCACCCTAGGATAATTTCGATATTCTGAATCCAAAAATGAAGTCCATTTTGAATGATGAAATTTAAAAAAATTTAAAAAGTGGTTATTACTATTCATAATGGCTAGTTTTAATAATATTTTAATAGCATATCTTTGTTTAGTGAAACTCGGTATTGCGTACGATGGAAGCTATCGAGGAAGGTCACGATTGTGTGTAAAGCAAGCCAAGATAGTGTTGGGTGTAGTGAAAGATCCCTTTGATGATTTATATAACATAAAAACAAAATATTTCTCATAAAAGTCTCGGGTGTTACAACGAATGGCCAATGTAGTTCCCTGATGCATTCTGGGAGGTACCGTCCATTAGGGATGGCCGGAGTTGTTCTAGGTTGACCCTCTAGTTTTGCTGGGAACTATAGTCCCAAATGATTCTGGGCTGAACCTCAGGCTAGGCTGGGCAGTGTAGTCTTCATTGATCATCAAGGTTGACCATCAAGCTGGGTTAGGCAGGGTCATCCCTGATAACCTTCTTAGATGACCCATCAGCATGGCTAGGAATTGTAGTCCTGATGACCTTCCAGGATGACACTAAACTGGGCTGGGTATTGTAGTCCCTGATTACCTTCCAGGCTGACCCTCCAGCAGGGATGGCCAGTGTTCCCCAACAAATTAAAGAAGACCCTGAACAGTGATGCACAGTGCTGAGGACTAATTCAACATACCTATGGACTCATGAAAAATAGGGGAGCATTACCCAACAACATGTGTCCTTGTGATGAAACTTAAAACCATGCATGCGATTAAGTGCCACCAAAAGAGGATCAAATTGAGGTGTGGTGATTTGAACACCTAAGACTTGTGTCTCCTAGGTAGACACATAATGATCTTGGTATTTTAGATGGTTTTAACATGGAACTATTTGATACTCACATTAATGGGTTGAGATGTGATATCTAGATCCACTTACTCTCTAATTTGGGAATCATTTACTAAGCTTATATATTTATATATCATGTTTCAATACCATCTCATTAGGGTTTTGGTTACTGTCTTTCCAGAGGAGGTGAAGACATGAGAGGTATTCCATGTGCTTTCTATTTCAAGATTCTCATGGTTGGAAGAGTCTATAATCCTACTATATGAATCTAAGACTCAATGAGAATTTTATATTCTCACTATTTATATCTCCTTGATATGGGATGACCTGTCATCACTCTTTTGTTGGGTTGAGCTACACTCTTTCTACTCTCTTTTACTGTACTTTTTACAATTTAATACTTCACTTTGGTTTTATCTCTTTCTGCTCCACCGTCTCCTTTTTGGGGTGTTATATTGGGTATGTATGTACTAACCATTTCATGGGATTTTTCCAACACTTGTCATGTCTTTTGAAGACGGTTGACATGTAGATCATTAATAAAGATGAGTGTATAGATACTAGCTTCATGGACCCCTTAGGGTTGTTTGAGTTGGGATACAGCGGATGGAATCTCTCAATGGATACTCTTTTCCATTTTTCATTAGGTTGGGACTAGATTCTTGTTTGGGTGTGTGTTTTTACCCTTTACATTTCTGTATTCACTATTGTACACTTTTACTGTCAATATTTGTATGAATGTTTATGTTACTTTATAAGAGTTGAATATTTTTATAATCTTATCTACACATTTTCATTGAGTTGGGTACGTTCATGTGTATATGTTCTTGGGAAATGGCCTCCACTATTTTTTTGTGCCTTCAACCCTTGTCTCCAACCCCTGGAATATAGATGACGATTTAGGGTTGTTGTGGCTTGAGCTCCGACTTTGGTAAGGTAATGATTGTTAAACTCTATCCGAACTACTGACAATACTACTAGAACCTCAACATCTACATGAATGAATTTCTCTTTTACATTCAACCTACCATGGGTTCTGATATTATAATGAAATAAGATACGACTCTATGGAAAAAAATCCAACTAGTGGAATCTCCACACTTCCATCACAGTCTTAGGTGGATCCCAAGTTAACATTAAATCTACCTTGGATAGGTCTATTTCCACTCCATCTATTGAGATAACATGTCCTAAAAAGTAAACATCCGGAATCCAAATCTAGATCATTAAGAGATTCAAGTAATGTTTATTATCTCAGAGTGCATCCAGAACTATCATCATGTTTTTTTTCATGCTCCTACCCGGATTCTGAATACACAAGAATATCCACTTTAAAGACCCCCATGAATTGGTATAGGAGATGATAAATTACTCGATTCATGAGTACCATTAACATAAATGGGTCATTCTGTAACACCTTGAATTTTATGTACTCAAATTTAAATGGATAATGTTATATTTTATAATTTGGTACTTTACTTCATATTTTGAAAATAATATCACCTTGTTATATAAAGATTATATTACTTAATCTTTTCATGTTTTTTAAGTATTTTATGTTCCATATATAATGTCATTGTATTTAATTTATGATACCCAGTGCTTACAAAACCGTTATATTTTATATGGTTTCAAAACTTATATATTTCTAGTGTGTTCAAGAATTATATTGAATGTTATGATTTATATATTTAAATGTTTAAACTATAGTTTTTATTTCTAATTTTGTTTATCACTTAAAGGTATTATCTTTAAAATGTAGTTTCCAAATGAAGTTAATTTTTTATGCTTGGAAATGTTACATGAACTCATGAACTCAAATATTATTTTCTTTAAATAAATGTTTTTTAAAAAGAGAATATATATATATATAATTTAAAAAAGTATGATTTAATATTTACTGTTTTGATTATATTAATAATTTAAACATTTTTTATATAAAAATTATTTTTATTAATTTTAAAATATTATATTATATAAATATTTGAAAAAATATTATATTTTTATAAATTATAAATGTATTTAATAAATTTATTATAAAAAAACTCACATTTGATATGTGTTTCTAATATATATATATATATATAGTTTATATCTATATATGTTATTCAAAACGTTTTTTTAATGACTATATTAATTTTTTAAGAAAATATAATGTTAAGGTGTGAAATGATTGAATCAAAAAATAACGCGTTGACTAACAAAAATGGTGAATTGATTAGAGAGAGAAATGTGTTGGAAAAAATAAAAAATGTGATTTTAAGAAATGGAAAAAAGAAAAAAATATGATAATAAGATATGTAATCATGAATGTGACGTGAAACAAACCAATGTATAAAAAAACAAAAAAAATTAATTCACCAATTTTTTTATTCATTTATTAGCTATTTTATTTATTTATTTATTTTAGTTAGCTTCTTCCATAATCTTGAATTGCCTACCTTTATTTTATAAATTTGGAAGAAGTCTAAGCTAAACCCACACCCTACGTGAAAACCCTAAGGGTTCTCATCCTCAAATCTCCAGCAAGACCACTCGGGTCTGAGCCTCTCATCCAAGCCAGGTAAGGGGCCTTTTTAAATTGTTTTTATTATATAATACCAATAATAATGTTTTTGTATATAATCGAATATATATAGGTATATTTATTTTATTTAAAATCCATGCTAGTTCATGTTTTCAAATTCAGGACGTTTGTGTTCTAGATTTTATAATGTTGTAACAATTTATTTTCAGGTGTTTTTATATCCGAAAACCTAATTATACACTTTTTATATAATCATATAGATATAGATATAAATATAAATTAATTTGACTCAAACCAAATCTGTTTTATGAATTTTAGAAGATGATTTCCAAACCATAAATAATGTTTTTGATGCAAATTATGTTTTGGTTTCAATTAGATTTTACATCTTATGAAAAACCCAATATATAGTTATGTTCATATTCAGGTATATACATATATATATTTAAATTTATTTCAATTCCAAAACCATCTATACTTTGAAAGGCTGAATTTTTTGCTTATAATTATTTATAAGGTTTAAATGATTCAAGGGTTTTATTTTGAATGGTTCTACTAAACCAAGGCCAAATATACACTTTTTGATATTCAGATTTACATTGGTAAATAATTACAAATATGTTTATGATTTTTTTAAATGGTGAATACAAATATTTAAATAATGGGTTGGATGTGAAATATGATTTGGATTTAATTTGATTTATATTTAGAATGCAAAACCCTAACTTTTACATATATATATACATAAGGTCAAACATGTTATAAACCTAACACGGTTTGGTTTTTAATCATGGGATAATGGTGTATTAAATATGTTTTATAGTATTCATTATTTATGTGAAATTATTAAACCTAGTATAATTTTTAAAACTCATACATAAACATTGTGTATATACGGTTATAGTTTCGAAATTCCTAATTTAAAGTATGGATTATTAGAATTTCATTAATGTATTGATTTAATTAATACTTGTAATACTTATGAATATTCATCTCTATTTAACCAAAACCAATAGTTATTTATGTAAATATGTATGTCCTAATCCATAAATTATTTCAAACCTGTTTTAGATAAAGAACTTTTAATGATATTAGCCTTGTTATAATTTCACGTTTCAAAGGTATTATATGATTCACCGTGTTGTGTTTCATGATTTAAAAGAGTATATTTTTTTGAAGATACCAAAATATATTAAGGATACAATGGTGTGTTAAACCAAGTGACCATGTTATGATCACTTAATGTTCTATCAACATCGATGATTATTGTTAGTTAAGTTGTAATATAATGTAATTTCCTAATCACTGACACTTTTATCAACTTATTAAATAACAGTTATTTTCATTCATGGAATAACGATATCAAATTAAAGAGTTGTCATTTTAACATCTCATATGAAAAACCCTTCTCATCCATTATTTGATGTGATTTAGTAATAGTCTCATGTTAAAAGAATGTGTAATAAACCATGTATGCCTTTGATAAACTATTACTTCCATATTTTCAATGTTATCAGTCATTTTATGCATTTTTGGATTGAATGGTTTCATTTTCCATTTTATTTTTAGTTCTACACAATGATGCATGCCTGTGGAATATCATAATAATGAGATAAGAAATTAAATTACTCAAAGTGGTATGGGACACCTTGAGTAATATGAAGTAAAATTTTAATATTCATAGTGGTATAGGACACCATTAATATCAGACTCTACTAGACATATGAGGAATGTGTTGGAATAGTATGATCCGGGTTGGGGACCAGTAAAAATAAGCCCTCCTAGTAGGGGTCCAGTTACAGCAGACCTTTCGGGTTGGAGTCCGATTATAGAGGCTCTCTGGGTTGGGTTCCGGTTATAGTTATCCCCTAGGTCTTGGCACGAGGCCTTGACACATAATGTAACGTCTGGTATTATACATTCTCTCATTATGTGTTATTATGGGACCATCCAAGTAATTATTTGACTAGTAAAACATCATTGGTTAGTATCCCTTTACTTATGAGTATGAGAATAAATGTACATGGAATCTGATGCGACATTTATGATGAAATAGCAGTATTAATTTCGAGAATTTCAATGAAAATGTTATGTGATGACCCAGACTCTCTTGGTCGTTTCCTTTGCCAAAAATCTGGATCTTAAAGGGGGTAGCAACTCAGTGCGACTGATCGGTGAGACCGATCGGCACGACCGATCAATGCGGTCGATCGGTGAGACCGACCAGCACAACCGATCAGGGAGACCGATCGACACGACCGACTGGCACGACCGATCAGGGAGACCGATCGGTGCGACCGATCGGCCCGACCGATCAGTGAGACCGATCGGCATCACCCAGCTTTCTCGGGGTTTTTTTTTCCAGTGATGTGCACAAATTGAATTTTAAACCCTTCTTTGACCCCCATTAATCATGTTCTAAAGCTTTCTAAGGCCCATAAATGTTATAATTAAATATTTAATAAATTAACATGGTGAGTGTGTTGGTATAAACCACCGACCCCTTTAATAACGTGATGGGTCGCGTGGTCAACCCACGACCCCCACTCCTTATGCGGTTTGGCGTTCTTATCTCAACCATCCACGGATCGTATAAACTAAGGGTTAGCCGTGGTTTCTTTTTTTCTCGATCACCCTATGCTAAGAGTACCCTTCGTCCAGACGAGCATCTTTTCGTTCAGATGAGCCGCATTGCTATGCGTGAAGTTCCGAGATTGGCCTAAGCGTTGATAGACGAGGCGATTTTCATTTAGGAGAACCACATAACTATCCGAGAAGTTCTGCCCCTGGCCATAGCATCGATCGTTGATCATCAAGTAGGGAATTTTCTTTGTCTCTCGCTTTTGTGTATCATGTGGGGTGGGAGTGATTTTGATTCTATATAATTGGATAAACCAGACCTAAATAAATATAATGAACTGATTGTATGAAGAATAAAGGGGGGATTATGATCGTTGATATTGTTTTATGTTATGATCATCTCTCTGAATTGTGCGGTCTTATGCCTCCTGAAAATCATGGTGGTTGGTGGTCTTTATCTGTGCACTAATGAACCCCTGAGGATGTTTGAAATGACTTGTTTGGGGTTGTGAACTCCTTTTGTAAAAAGGGCAATTGGTTAATCACGTACACCTGGATAAATGAATTAAAAGAACCAGGATCAACCCTTCTGTGATAACCCCCAGTTAAAACACACGAAATTTAAATCACGGAGTGTGTTAAATCTTATAAATATGAAAATACCGGCATGGCCCTGCTTTGTGTTGATGTTAGTGGTTTGGTTGTTTTATATTATGGGCCGATTGCTGGAGATGTGGGAGGGGATGGGATCCACTGTTAATAGATATTCTGTGGTTGTGAGTTTTAAGACTGGCTGGTTACCTTGTTTATATCACGAATTGGGGTTGGATCCTCTATTGATGAGAAACTATTTTGGGGGACACGGGGTAGTGTCTCGAGGGTTTCTTTGGCTCTAGTACTTCGAGGGATCTCACTTATCTCCTTATTGTTGTAACATTACAAGAGAACTGGGTGTGATTGTTTAAATTGACGTTTGGTTGGATTCTTTCCATGGTTATGCTTATGGTGTTAGTTACCCAAGTAGGTGCATGAACTTATTTAAACATTATTACTGAACATGAAAAGAAGAATGGGACAAATGAGTTTTGTTGGTGAGAGTCGTGACTCGGACTTGACTGTTGTTGTGATCTGTGGGTTGTGGTGTTGTGATCTGTAGGTTGTGCTGTTGTTATATGTAGGTTGTATGAAGAAATACAAAACATTGGATGAGTGCTTGTTACATATGTATATACTTGTAGTTTTGTGTTTCTTATTCGCTCCCCACCCATGTTGATCACTTACTGCCGAAAACCCCCATTTCATGGGGGAGGATGTTTTTTCCAACACTATTCTTAGTTTCTGGTTATTAGCTCCTTTTCTGCTCCCTTTCCCGGATAGCCCAAGTACCTTCGGGCAGGCTGTGATGGCCTGAGGTCCATTATTAGCCCAAGAATCTTCGGTCGGGGTAGTGTGGTGGTTATGACCTTGGTGTGTGCGGGCAGGTAGTTTCCCAAGTATCTTCGGGATGAGGCCCAGGTGTCTTCGGGCAAGGCAGTGGATCTTCTAGGCCAAGTGTCTTCGGGAATAGTGGTGGTTGTTTTGGCCTAGGTGTTTGCAGGTGTGGTATATGTGACAGTTGTGGCCGAGGTTCTTGCGGGCATGATTCGGTAGTGGGACTGCGTGCGGTTGTGGCCCAGGTGTGTGCGTGTTGGTGTTGCAGTGGGACTGTAGTGAGAATGGAGGGATTTGTTCGATGCGTAGGACGTCTAAATAACCAGTGGAAAAGTGGAGTGGGGTACCCAAACATCGATGTGATTTTATTATATATATATTACTTGGTTTGCGTTACTTGGTTAGTGTAGTCGGTGAGTGGGATGGGTGAAAACCTTTATAGTAATGGTTGTCTACTTCTCACAAGACTTTAGTTCGTTCCCCCACTTGTGCACGAGAGTCTTTGGTTTTCCCTACTGAGTGTACTTGTATGCTCACCCTACATATATAAAACTACTTTCAGGTTTCCAGGAGGACTTCGGGGATCGCGCAGGACCATACTAGCTCGGACCTTTGGGCAGTTGCAGTTGTTGTTTTCCTTTCTTTGGTAATTACCCTTATAGTCACTTTTTTTACATTGTGGAATTTACTTTTGGAACATGCATGTGGGAATGGTTTACCTATGGATTTACTTTTCTTTTACTTTTGGTGTTGTTGGGTTTCATCATCTTATCTCCCGATACTATAAAACAAAAAGGGTAATGCCTTCCACTTGTGTGTAATTTCCAAACCCTTGGTTCAAGTCGCCACTCCGGGTCCTAAAGAAGGCGGGGTTCGGGGGTCATTATCTCTCCTTCAACTTAAGGAAGGAAGGGCTTGGAAACCTTCTGACCCTTCCCTCCTTTTAGTGATGACGGGTCGTGACAGAATGGTATCAGAGGTTAGAGGTTGAGAGATAGGATGGAGTCTGGAGTTGGGAACAGTGAGGATTGCATGGGAAGGTAAGGCAGCAGTGTTGGGTGACCTTGGTACGTGAATTAGGCCAGGGAAGACCGGCTAGGACACGGGAATTTAGGGGCCCTTATGATCCGATGCAATGATTCTGGACCTACCGAATGACCAAGTGAGGCCACACTGATTGCAGGGTAGAGACCCTAGGAAAGGTACATGCATCATAATGTCTTGTGTTCTAGTGTTTCTTGGATATCATGGGAATTAAGAATAAATGAAAAGTTTAATAAATTTTAAGAAAAATATTCTGCACTACTTGGGCTTAGGCATTCCTTGTTTACCTTGCCCGTATGGAACCTAGAAGGGGACCACGTGTGGTACAAGCAATCAAGGCCCCAGGGACTACTTTGGCCGATCGACAGAGAGCTGATCAAGAGGATCAGGATGACCAATGTCAGAAGACTCTTCGGGCATTCCAGCGACAGACCCTCGAGAAGTATGAGGGAAACACCTCTGACATGAAGACGGAAGGCTGGCCAGAGGAGCTAGTGATAGCCTTCGGCCTGATTCGAGCCCCGACCGAGTACTGGGTTCCTCTGGCCGTCAACCAGATGTGGGGAGAAGCGCGCCAGTGGTGGATGCTTTACCTGGGGGAGAGGAGATAGGCTGAGGTGCCATGGGCTGATTTGTAGAAGGATTTCTTGGAGGAATTATTCTCCTTGATGATGAAGGCAGAAAAGACACTGGAGATAATCTCCCTCCAATAGGGGAGTATGTCAGTGAGGGAGTTAGGAATCAAGTTCAAGGACCCCTACGTTTTGCTATGGACCTCTTTCTTGACAAGGAGTCTTGGGCAAGACGTCTAGAGGAGGCGCTCCGACCCTCCCCCCAGTATGCTGTTACCCCCTTTACCCTGAAGACGTACATGGAGGTACGGAAGAAGGCTGAAGTGGTGGAGAGGATGCAAGCTCTAGGAGGTGTGTCACGAGAGGGGATCTAGCTGAGAACATCGAAGGGGAAGGCCGTCAGCACCAGGCCTCCAGCGTCAGGACCCTCCTGGTTCTGACCCGTAGGGAGCAGGCCACATCAGTTTCAGTTTCGATCCCCCGGTCCTCACCCTTTTCCTTCAGGCCCAGGACCGCGATGCTTCGTTTGTGGGAGCCATGGAAATATCTGGAGTCAGTGCCCGGACCTGGTACAGTATGGCGGTGGTGGAAATCCCCAGTAGCAGCTTTCAGCCAGTCCTTTCCAGCAGCAGCAGCAGCAGCCGGGACGGCGAGCTCCCGCTCCTCCGAGGACAGACGTAGGAGGAGGGGGCCGACCTCAGGGCGCTCCTCGGGACCTCGACCAGGGCGTGGTTTGGGGGGTGGCCGACAGCGGAGGGGTAGAGGAGCCGGGCGTGTACAGCTGCATGCCGTGGAGGTAGCAGTTCCAGCAGGGCCAGAGGTTTTTCGAGGTACGATCAATTTGTTTTGCACTCTTGCTTATGACTTGTTCGATACCGGATCTTCGCACTCCTTTGTTGCACCCAGTCTAGCCCGTGCCATGGGCCTATATGCCAAGAGACTTCTAGTTCCCCTAGTGTTCATCAGACCAATCGGAGGGCATACTGACATTTTGTTTGTTTTTCGGGGATGCAGACTGATGATAGGGCCACATCAGTCAGTTAGGGATCTTCTTCTGCTACAGATACAGCCATACGATGTCATCCTAGGCATCGACTGGCTATTTTCTGTGTGTTTCATCATCGACTGTTTCCGAGGAAGGGTTGTGTTCTTGGACTTGGGCGGCCGGCGTGTTACCTTCACCGGCGAGCGGAGCAGTCAGAAGGCAGCAGGTGAGAGGAACCCCTCCTCTCCTTGTTGGCTGATCTGTCAGTGGAATCAGTAGATGCTAAGATGGTGGAGGTTCTAGAAGTTTTCCGTGAGTTTATGGATGTCTTTCCTGAAGAGGTAATTATTCTACCCCCTTGACAGGATATCGAGTTCGGGATAGAACTGCAGCCCGGTGCTCGTCTGATCTCGATGGCTCCTTACCGGATGGCTCCTTCAGAGCTACGGGAGTTGCAGATCCAGATTGATGACCTAATGAAGAGGGGTTATGTTCGGCCGAGTGCGTCACTGTGGGGTGCTCCTATCTTGTTCTCGAAGAAGTCATATGGTGGTCTCAGGTTGTGCATAGACTGCAGGAGGCTGAATCAGGTGGAGATCAAGAATCGCTACCCTCTTCCGAGGATAGAATATCTTTTCGACCAGCTGATAGGGGCAGGATTGATCTCAAAGATCGACCTGCGGTCTTGGTACCACCAGATGAGAGTGAAAGAGTGCAACATCTCGAAGATGGAATTCAGGTGCGAATATGGACACTTTGAGTTTCTAGTCATGCCCTTCGGTGTTACGAATGCCTCGGCTGTGTTCATGGGGCTCATGAACTCTATCTTCCGGGAGTACCTAGATCGGTTCGTAGCTGTGTCCATCGACGACATCCTAGTCTACTAAAGATCAGAGGAGGACCATGCAGAGCACCTGCGGACGGTTCTAGAGGTCCTCCGACATCATCAACTCTATGGAAAGTTGTCGAAATGCAAGTTCTGGACACGAGAAGTGCACTTATTCGGGCACTTGGTGTCTGAGCAGGGGGTAGCGGTGGACCCATCAAAGGTTGAGGCAGTTGTTTCTTGGGCAACAACCAAGAATGTGGCAGAGGTCCATAGTTTCCTCGGGCTGGCAGGTTACTATCGGAGGTTTGTAACCAACTTCTCATGAGTTGCATCCCCTTTGACAGCCCTGACCAAAAAGGCCAGGTTTTCATGTGGAGTGAGCAGTGCGAGTGAGCCTTCAGCTATCGGAAGGATATGTTGGTTAGTGCCCCAGTGCTGAGATTTCCAGAAGAAGGGGCGGCGTATGAGATGTTCTGCAATGCTTCAGGACAGGGCCTGGGATGTGTGTTGATGCAGCAACAAGGGGTGATCTCTTATAGGTCCAGGAAGCTACACTCTCATGAGCGTAATTACGCCACCCATGACCTAGAGCTTGCAGTGGCTGTTTTTGTGCTAAAGTTATAGAGAAACTACCTCATCGGAGAACGCTTTGTGGTATTCACAGATCAGAAAAGCATGAGATATATCTTCTCCCAGCGGGACCTAAACTTGCGACAATAGAGATGGGTGGAGTTCCTCCAGGATTACAACTTCGAGATCTCGTATACTGAGGGAAAGGGAAATGTAGTGGTCGATGCCTTGAGTAGGAGGATGAAGAAGGATGCGGTATGAGAGTCGGAGGATGCCTGGAAGGCTATGGAGAATTTGACTGCCTTACAACTGGATTCGAGGATGGATGGTGGTAGAGGTTTCCTATATCAGATGGCAGTGCAGTCGTCTCTGTTGTAGCAAGTGGAGGAGTCTCAGTGGGGAGACCCAGAGTGCGAAGTGATGCGTGACCGAGTTGACCAGGGCAATGCTCCGGATGGATGGATAGAGGATGGTCAGAACCAGATGCTTTTCTAGGGAAGGTTGATTGTTACAGGAGTGATGTGCGGAATGGTTCTCAGTGAGTTCTACAACCCACCTCTGGCGGTACATCCAGGAGTTTCCAAGATGTACTAGGGACTGAAGAGACAGTTTTGGTGGCCCGGAGTGAAGCGAGCAGTGGAAGAGTTTGTGTCCAAGTGCTTAGTGTGTCAGCAAGTGAAGCATGAACACCAAGTTCCAGGTGGCCTACTGCAATCTCTAGATGTCCCTAAGTGGAAGTGGGATGACATCTCGATGTATTTCATCACGATAATTCCCAAGTTCCAAGGGGAATACGATGCCATCTAGGTGGTAGTGGACCAATTGACAAAATCGGCCCACTTTCGAGAGATCTGGGAGTCGAGTACTGTGGATGCTTTGGCAAGAAAGTACATGGATGAGGTGGTGCAGTTTCATGTAGGTATGAGGTCTATAGTATTGGATAGGGATTCATGGATTAACTCACGGGTCTGGAAAGGATTTTAGTATGCTTTTGGCACACTGTTACGCCTTAGCACTACTTTCCATCCCGAGAGAGATGGACAAACAAAGCGCACCATCTAGACCTTGGAGGATATGCTACAGTCATGTGTTTTAGACTCATGAGGATCATGGGTGTGACACTTTCCCAGGGTAGAGTTTGCCAACAATAATAGCTATCACTCTACCATCGGTATGGACTCATTTGAAGCCTTGTACGGAAGGCCATTCCATTCACCTGTGTGTGGGGACGAAGTAGGAGAGGCATGAATCCTTGGCCCGAAGGTGGTGCAGAGTACGACAGAGAAGGTTCAACTCATACGGGAAAGGATGAAGGTGGCCTAGGACCAGCAGAAGTCATATGCCGATACCAGGAGGAGGCCCTTGGAATTTGAGGTTGGAGACCACGTGTTCTTAAGGGTCTCCCCTCGGCGTGGACAATAAAGGTTTGGCAAGGGGAGTAATTTTTCTCCCAGGTTCATCGGGCCCTTCGAAGTGTTACGGCGGGTCGGCAAGGAGGCCTATTAGCTAGAGTTACCACCACCGTTACTGAGGATACATGATGTCTTCCACGTGTCCCAGCTCTGTCGGTATCTACACGACGATTCATATGTCCTCGGCTGGGGAGAGATGGACATCGATGATGATGTGACTTTTGAGGAGAGACCAGTGATGATCGTGGATCGCAAAGAAAAGGTGATTCATGGGGGAACCATTCCCTTGGTTCGTGTGTTCTGGAGACATGGTAGGCTTTAGGAGAGTATGTGGGAGAGGGAAGCACATATGTGTGCCCAGTACCCTGAGTTGTTTTGAGTTTTTTTCTATTTGTTATAGCTATTGTGGTAGAACGTTTTACCTTGTTGGCTATGAAATTCTAGTTTTTTTCCTCTAAATGTGTGTGAAAAGTTCTAGCTATGAGGCAGGTGAGAACCCGACCCCTAATCAAGACGCATTAAAGTGGATGCAATTAAACCCATGCGGGCGAGTCAGTGCCGCCCAAAGAGGATAATATCTTGGCATGGGGAAGGAGACTCCCCAACCCCCACATGCCTGGTTATCTTGAGATGATATGTTGCTTGGTTCGTGACAGGAAAGTGTTCTTAGTTAACAATGAGGTTCACTCTTGAGAGGAATCTTTCGAGGTGGTTGTTCGGACCCGCTCTTTCCTTCTGTGGTGTTTAAATTCTCGGGGGCGAGAATAGTTTGAGAGGTATCTGATGTGATGAACCAAACTCTCTTGGTCCTTTCCTTTGCCAAAAATCTGGATCATAAAGGGGTTAGCATCTCGACGTGACCGATCGGTGAGACCGATCGGCGCGACCGATCAGTGCGACCAATCGGTTAGACCGACCGGTGTGACCGATCTAGGAGACCGATCGGCGCGACCGATCGGTGAGACCGACCGGTGCGACCGATCAGGGAGACTGATCGGGGAGACTGATCGGTGTCACTCGGCTTTGTAGGGGGTTTATTCCAGTGACGTGTGCAAATTGAGTTTTAAACCATTCTTTGACCCCCTTTAAGCTTGTTCTAAAGCCCAGTAATGCCCAAAAATGTTATAATTAAATATTTAATAAATTAACCTGGTGTGTGCGTCAGTTTAAACCACTGACCCCTTTAATAACGTGTGGGTCCGTGTGGTCAACCCACGACCCCTGCTCCTTACACGGTTTGGCGTTCTTATCTCAACCGTCTACGGCTCATATAAACTAAGGGTTAGGAATGGTTTCTTTTTTTCTCGATCACCCTATGCTAAGAGTTCCCTTCGTCTAGACGAGCATATTTTCGTTTAGATGAGACACATCGCTATGCGTGAAGTTCCGCGCCCGACCTAAGCGTCGATAGACGAGGCGATTTTCGTTCAGGCGAACTGCATCGCTATCCGTGAAGTTCTGCCCCCGGCCTTAGCGTCGATCGTTGATCAACAAGTTGGGAATTTTCTTCATCTCTCGCTTTTCTGTATCATATGGGGTGGGCGTACTTTTGATTCTGTAGAATTGGTTAAACCAGACCTAAATAAAGATAATGAACTGATTGTATGAAGAAAGATTTGGGGCTGTGATCATTGATGCTATTTTATGTTATGATCATCTCTCTGAATTGTGTGGTCTTAAGCCTCCTGAAAATCATGGACATTGGTGGTCTTTCTCTGTACACTAATGAACCTCTGGGGATTTTTGAAATGACTTTTTTGTGGTTGTGAACTCCTACTGTAAAAAGGGAAATTGGTTAATCATGTACACCTGGATAAATGAATTGAAAGCACCAGGATCAACCCTTCTATGATAACCCCTGGTTAAAGCACATGAAATTGAGATCATGGAGTGTGTCAAATCTTATAAATCTGAAAATACCGGCATGGCCCTACTTTGTGTTGGTGGTAGTGGTTTGTTTGTTTTCTTTTATTGGCCAATTACTGGAGATGTGGGCAGGGATGTGATCCCCTGTTAATATGGATTCGGTGGTTGTGAGTTTTAAGACCGGGTGGTTACCTTGTTTATAATATTAATTGAGGTGGGATCCTCTACTAATGAGAAACCATTTTGGGGGACACGGGGTAGTGTCTCGAGGGTTTCTTTGGTTATAGTACTTCGTGGGATCTCACTTCTCTCCTTGTTGTTATAACATTACAAGGGAACCAGGTGATAATGTTTAAATTGTTTTTTGGATGGATTTATTCCTTGGTTATGCTTATGGTGTTTGTTTCCCAAGTAGGTGCATGAACTTATTTAAAAATTATTACTGAACATGAAAACAGGAATGGGACAAATGAGTTTTGTTGGAGAGAGTCGTGACTTGGACTTGAGTAATGTTGTAATCTGTAGGTTGTGTTGTTGTGATCTATAGGTTGTGCTGTTGTGATCTGTAGGCTGTCTGAAGAAAAACCTAACTTTGGGTGAGTGATTTGTTACCTATGTATTTACTTTTAGTTTTGTGTTTCTTATTCGTACCCCACACATGTTGAGCATGTAGTGCCGAACACCCCTATTTCATGGGGAAGGGTGTTTTTCCCAACACTATTCTTAGTGGATGGTTATTAGCTCTTTTTCTGCTCCTTTCGCGGATAGACCAAGTACCATCAGGCAGGCTGTGATGGCCTGAGGTCCATTATTATCCCAAGAATCTTCGGTCGGGGTAGTGTGGTGGTTATAGCCCAGGTGTGTGCGGGAAGGTAGTTTACCAAGTATCTTCGGGATGAGCCCCAGGTGTCTTTGGGCGTGGCAGTGGATCTTCTAGCCCAGGTGTCTTCAGGCATGGTGGTGGTTGTTCTGGCCTAGGTGTTTGCAGGCGTGGTACATGTGACAGTTGTGGCCCAGGTGTTTGCGGGCGGGATTCGGTAGTGGGACTGCGTGCGGTTTGTGGCCCAGGTGTGTGCGGGTGGGTGTGGCAGTGGGACTGCGATGAGAATGGCGGGATTGGTTCGATGCGTACGATGTCTCAATAACCAGTGGGAAAGTGGCGCGGGGTACCCAAACATCGATGTGATCTTATTATATATATATTACTTGGTTTTCGTTACTTGGTGAGTGTAGCCGGTGAGTGGGATGGGTGAACACCTTCATAGAAATGGTTGTCTTCTTCTCAAAGGTCTTTAGTATGTTCCCCCACTTGTGCACGAGAGACTTTGGTTTTCCCTACTGAGTGTACTTTTATGCTCACCCTATGTATATAAAACTGCTTTCAGGTTTCTAGGAGGACTTCGGGGATCACGCAGGACCATACTAGCTCGGACCTTTGGGCAGTTGCTGTTGTTGTTTTCCTTTCAGTGGTACTTACCCTTATAGTCACTTTTGTACTTTTTGGCCTTTACTTTTGGAAAATGCATGTGGGAATGGTTTACCTTTGGCTTTAGTTTTATTTTACTTTTGGTGTTGTTGGGTTTCATCATCTTATCTCTCGATCCTATAAAACAAAAATGGTAATTCCTTCCACTTGTGTGTAATATTCAAACCCTTGGTACTAGTCGCCACTCCGGAACCTATAGAAGGCGGGGTTCGGGGGTCATTATCTCTCCTTCAACTGAAAGAAGGAATGGATTGGAAACCTGCTAACCCTTCCCTCCTTTTGGTGAAGGTGGGTCATGACATGATAGCATCTCATTTATCATTTCATATTGTGCATTTTTATATGTCATGTTATTAAATAAACTGTTTATGTGATAATATGTTAGTGTTTTTTCTCAGTAGTGCTTGCATACTTTCCATGTTATGATTATTTATGTTTAGTATAATACCATGCACATTTTTACCAGCATGCTTAATTTGTAACATGGTATTTTAGTAGTCTTCAGTTAATTTCTCATATACGTGTGTGGAGTCTCCTACATGATTCTGAAGAACCTTTGAAAAGTGATGATGTTTTCTTAAAAAGAAATATTTTATGTATTTCTAGTATTTCCGAAGAAGGTTTTTGAAAGTTTTATTAAGTATTTTTCTAACCCCCTAGTATGTTTTCTAAATTTTCACCATACGTTTTAAATGATTTTTTAAAGGCATAGTGGATTTATCAAGATTTGAAGTTTGCCTCTTTTAATCATTGAATAAGTGAAACAATTTTGTCTGATTATCTAAAAACTAAACCATAAAGTTCCTCTTGAATGGGTGTGATGTGTAATTTTATTATTCCTATTTGTAATATATAAAAAGTAAACACCACATCCAGAGCACTGACTCTAATCTACCTGAGGATGGGGTACTATACATACATCACACTGAAGGGAATAACCATGTATTCATAGTTACCATAGAATAATCCAAATGATTTCTTTGGTATATCCTTATCTCATACATGAAACTGGTGATAGCCTAACCTAAGGCAAACCTATGAGAAACATCAAGACCCAATATCATGATTAAATATGTCAAAAATCATTGGTAATGGATTATTATTCCTCATATAAATCTGGTTCAATAGTCATTAGTCAACATATAACCTCAACATCTCATATACCTTAATGATAAAACCATGGGATGAGTAGGGTAAAATAATGGGTCTCTGAAATCCCTGTATAAAAAATTACATCAATTATACCCACAACTCTTGATGCTTTGTAGGATCCGTAACACATGATAGCATAACTATATGTACCTTCCCATGGAGTAGATAAATACAAAGGGTTATATCATGCCGGGGAGGTAAACCTAGAACATCAACAAGGAAAACATGATTAGGCTTCACCACCACAGTAGGAAACTATGAAATCATAACATCCACAACATGGAGGGTCATGCTAGACAATGGATGCATAATTGGTTACACCCTCTGATGCGTGAGTCCATCCAAATCTACCTTTGTTTCCTTTTCGCTAACAAATTAGAACATGGTTTAGTCACTGCAGACCCAACATATCCTCCAAAAAAAAAATCAATCTAGTAGTGGAGTGTGGATAACCAATATAGACCTAATATGACATTGTACAGCCTCATTATGTCCAAAATGAGATCACAATAGAACCTCTTGCCTCCAAGAATAAGGTAATACCATTGAAACAAGCATATTATCCTTGAGTCTCCTCTAGTAGGAGTCTCCAAGAATAAGGGCTGAGACAAAGGTTCCACCAGAATCTCTAAGTCTCGTAGAAGGTATAAGGTGGGAATGGAATGACTAGAACCAGTTTCTATCTACACTACATCTAAGGTATAAAATCCACCGATCATGCCAATAATCATTCATAGATCCATTGAGTCATAATAATCTACTGCTTACTATTATCCAGGGATCGGTCATGTAGCTCCTAATTCCTGGTGTGGACCACCTAGTAGTGGTTGTGGTGACAAGTAAAAGCTTTGAAAATCTCCATCTTCTATGACATTTCCTACGACATGTTCCATGACTTATGAACCAACCATTTCCACCTTATGACTCTACCTCAATGGTCCATTAACTATCCTTCATTTAGTAGTACGACATGTTTTTCACTCTTGTGAAAGATGTCCACTTCCATCCAATGACTATCAAAACCCTTATCTAGTCTTATTGGACACATTCTAAGAGCCCTGAACCATAGATCCTATGTCATGGGACATCCTATAGGAATGTCTCTCACATCCAGGTCCCTGATACTGATGTCAATTTCATGGTTTTGAGATAACTCTTACAAATATTTCTTTTACCTAAAATAAATGGTTGGATCAGCTCATATAATTAACTCTCATTGACCAAAGCTCTCTCTAGAATCCAAATATAAGTAGTAATGAATAGAATGATAAAACTATCCTAGACGTATCTATGTAGAAATCAATCAAAGGTATGTGTTATAATGAACTATTCATGAACCATTTACATTGAGTATATGGAGTGGATGATAATCCTCAATGAATACATAGCTATTATCATGCACCACTCTTGGAGCTATAGAAGCTCCTGAACATGTGCAGATCCTAGAATAGCTTGTGAGAATTCATCTCGAAAAATGTTATCAATATCATTCCATGAACGAGTCACCCATCATAAGAATGGGTCACTAACCCATCACAATTACCTTACTGAGTCGGGGAGAAGGCTCACTACCATGACCACCATTTGATCATGTAGTGTCATGACCAGAAATAATACTCAGGTCACCACTTCAAGCCAATCCTCAATCACCAGTGGGTCGAGCTTAGCTCAAAACCTAGGGAGCCTCAGTTACAGAAACTCATGTAGTGCACTCATCATGTGCACCTAGTATTTCTGTAACCATGTGATTTTCTAATGGAATTATTATAGCTAGTTCACTAGATGAAGTTAACATTATTTGAACTTGTCCTTATATTGACACATCATCACTAGTGTATAGTCCTCATGATCATGATCCAAAATATTAGATGTAATATTTTATGGATGAATCGTGAAATAAACATGATGTACCATGGTCAATGAGTGTATCTTAAGAGCTAACCCAATTATCAAAAAACACCACAATGCATTCCAATATGTTTCATGTACCATCCTTTTCCTTAAAACCAATGTTCTCATGAAATGAGTAAAAAATAAAATCATCCGAGTCTTTGAGTATGGATTTGTAATCTAAGGCACCAATAATAGATTCCTTGAACTGAAATATGAACTCAAAATAGTTAACATTATTTCCCCATACCATATCATATACTATGTTCCTAATGTAGAACTGACTGGTCTAATACCACTCTATCCCAAACCATAAAAAGGGTCCCATGGAGCAATTCCCCAACACCTGCTCTGACATTCTAGTTGTTTGCGACTAGAATCGAGTGGGAATCTCACTGAAATAGGATACCTTATCATATGTAACTATACACACGAACACATTAAAAAGTTTATACAATACTGAAATGTAAAAACATATGACAAACCATGCATGAATACATCAAAAATGTAACAAGAATAGTACAACATGGTGTATAAGAGTGTAAATAGGTCCAAATATGATCCCGCCACTGATTTATGAAAATTATACAAACCTTAATGTAAAAGAAAAACGGTCTAGGTACTACATGAACACACCTCAGTCTGTGTATTCTCACTATGCTCCGTCTGATCCGGGACCATTCAGGATTATATTAAAAGGTCAATTTTCTACACAATACACAACATGTTCGTGAAAAAATATATAGATGAGTATAAAAGTACCTCTAGGTCACCCTAGAACAACCAATCATACAATAGAGGAAATATAGTCATATCTACATTGGTATATATCTACAACACATATTATAAGAATATATAGATATACTCAATAAAAACAGTCTATGGTATGTCACAACAGTAATATGCCATACTTGGATTCCAAAAAGAACTCATCTTGGAGAAAAAGATATTGATTTGGGTAGAAATGATGATATTCGTCTAAGTGGTAGTGATATACTGGTATTTACAATATATGTAGAAGACTTCATTCTCAAGAGAATGCGATACATAGATTTGGATAACTCCCAAGGACATGTGGTGATACTAATAAATCAATCTGGATTAACCCTCAATGTAAAACATCTTCACCCACATACTATTGGAAATGAAAATACCAAGAACTCCCCATAGGGAACTAAGTTGAATAGAGGAAATCACATTGGGCCACATAGAGAGATTCTGTTGATTCAATCTAAGACGTTTTGCTAAAGGTATTGTTGTATGGGAGTCTGATAAGATTTCATAATAACCTTAATGGAATGGATTTTCGGATCTCATGGTAAAAAATAATTTCCAAGATTCAGAGTACAAGGAATAGAATCCAATTTTAAGGAAGTAAATTAAATGTATAAGAGTTACATGTCATGTCCCTTGAACCTGGGTCCAGCCTATGTAATCGGTCATGTCTCAAGACTTTTCCATATTCATATTGATGTAGAAAATGTGTAGGATTCCATGTACTCTACAATTTCCCTAAACATGGATTTCTCATGTGTACTCACAGAAGGATTTGTAGATGTACTTTTTTCCAGTTCATGTCCTTGTTGGGGAGTACATGATGTGATTCAAAAAATGTACGCCCAACCATTGACAGTGTACCCTCATTGGTACATTATGAGTTGATTGGGATATATCACATGTAATGTGACCATGTCATACTCATTATTGTACTTATGTATCCCCCAAAACCCCAGCTGCCACACAAGTGTCCCTTATGGAATGTTTCTCTGGGTTACATCAATGTATTATTGGTTTTCACAGAATTATAGATTTGGTTCCGTACATATCATCAATTCCTCTAGAATTTAATCAGATAATAATTTCACCACAAAAAAAATATCGACCCTCTTCAAGTCATTCCATCTTCGAAATAATATTTTTTCATTTAGTACGATCCGAAAATGTCTCTATATGTCGTTCTTCCTTGCATGCCGATGAATGAAAAAAATGGTATCAAAACCATATAAGCCATCAAAAATATCACCATCCCTTCATAAATTCATCGTTCCAATCATTGATATAAATGTTAGATCATTTCACCATGAAATGGGTGAGAAACAATCGATTCATCCGGATATGTAGAATTGTTGGCCTAACGAAGAACAACTGTGATGAATAGAGAATTAGTGGAGACAAGAACTAGAACAATCAAGAGAAATAGACCTAGATCAATTTTCAAGTCAATATTGGTTACCTTTAATTATAATGAAAAAAATAAAATCAAAATATTAAATCGTGAATAAATTCTCCAAAATCCAAATTAAACTAATACATTCTAAAAAATGCACGATTTATGAATCAATCTATCAGTCAAGTGATTCTTGTTCATCGTGGAAATCAATAACAAGGAAGAAATCCAAATAATAAAATTTCCTACCTAGATTTAGTTAGATGTATAATGAATAATAGTGCTTCAATATGAATATTTACAAGATTATTTGAACCGATTCTGTGTTGATCTTAGATCCACAATCAAGTTGATGTTCTTCTGAGAGAAATCCTCTAACTTTTTCTCTCCAATGACACTTCAACAGTTCCATGGTTTTCCAACAAAGCCTAAAATTCCATCATAATTTTCTATTTATAAACATTCCAATATATTCAATAATTAAAATAATTAAAATAATTTATTTCATTATTTTATTCATTTTCGTGCTCATGCTGAATTTTCCACAAACAACATTTTCCTACTAAGTTTTAGTCATGGCTAGGGTAAACCTCTCTATCTGAAATCAACAGTTCCCCCATATTTCTATTACATGACACCTTTTATAATTAATTGCACTATTTTATGAGAACTAGAACCAAGTTCTTTTCAATATATTTAATATTTTTCAAAAAATTATTCTAAGAGAACGAGACCCTAAAATCACACGTCGTCTCAGCACCAAGGGCAAACAATAATCCAAAAAAATATACAAAAATAATTCATGGAAAATATTATTATGTACATTGTTTGTGTATTACCATCACCTAAACCTACTAAATATAAATAATAGGTATCCAATTGTAAGGATTGATGAACTATTTGATCTTCTAATGGGGGAATGATGTTCTCTATGACTGACCTCAGATTAGGATATCACCAGCTGTGAGTATGAGATGTGGATATACCGAAGAAGGAATTTATATTTCATTAAGATCACTAAGAGTATGTTTTGATTTATTCAACATGATGAGAACACCCAAAATGTTAATGGAACTCATGAACTAGATATTTCTATCTTTCTTTTACTGGTTTATGGTATTCATCACTGATGATATCCTGTTGTGATCAACATTCAAGGAGGAGCACACAAGACAATTGATGATGGATCCATATGATCTTTGAGAGAATCAAATTTATTGGAAAAACAAGAATTTACATTTTTTTCAGGAGGTCCACATTATAGGACATGTTATCTCAACATAGAGTGTGGATGTTGATCAAGATAAGGTAAAGGGGGTAATAGATTATGACCCACCAAAGATATTGTCTAAGGTAAGAATATACCTTAGGTTGGTAGGATACAATCAGATATTCACACCTAATTTAATTTGGATATCATCTCCAATGACATCATTTAAATGAGTGGTAAATACTTTCAAATAGATAGATAGGTTGTAGTATGCTATTAAAGAGTTGAGTAAGAGCACGATGAGAGCTCCAATCATGAGATTTCTTAAAGAGGATGTCAGGTTCACAGTTTTCTGTGATGAATCATGAATTGTGCTATGTTTTTTTTCTGATAAAGAGGCAAGTGGTTATTAACTATAGTTCACATCAATTGTGATCACTTGATTAGAACAATGTTTCCTACAGTTAAGAGTAATCTTCTATAATATTTTCAATGATGATGGTGGAAATACTATCTATTTGGGGTGATTTTTTATCATCTATCCTAGTTATAGGAATCACATGTATGTATTCTCTATAATGATATTAACATGAGAGTGATTTGATTGACATAGCTCCTCATGTATTATGACATTGATATTAGACATAATCAATATTAGTGAAACATAGTAGTATATTCTCTTAATAGAAGATCTAGTTCATGGATTTTGAGTAATTAATAAATGTAGTTATCCTCTATAAAATTAGTGTTTTTAGATGAAGATTTATAATCTTATATCCAATAAATTGTTGTAACCACTTTTCATTTATAGAGAGTGAAGAAGGCACAACATGGAGATGTGGTATATTAGAAAATTCATACATAGATATCCAATGGATATTCTCTTGATGTATTTTCTAATGGCGGGGAAAATATTATTCCTTTTAGAGGATGGATGATGGTACTAGATAATCTAAGAGATTATGTTATGAGGGTATTTCATAAAACTACCTTGAAGGTTCATTTACTATTTTCAAATATGTACTGGGAAATTTAATAGAAGTTTTTATGGCCAGGGACGAATAAACTTGTTTCATGGGTTTTCATCCAATGCCTATCATTTCAACAATTTAATTCTTATCACCAGGTTGCAATGGGATGAGCTCAAACCCCTTGGGGAGATAGAGTTGTGGTGGGAAGGGATATACATGGACATCACACTAATCTTACCATGTATATACAAGAGAAATGACTCCATATAGGTAATAATAGACCATATCACAAAATTGGATCAATTACCATATATTAAAGAGTAGATCTGAGTTGAATGATTTAGAATTCATTGCATGTAGAAGATAGTATGTCTCAACATAGTTACCTCAATGAACATTTTTAACCATAATGGTCACATCGCATATCATTTATTGAAGGGATTACAAGAGTCCTTTTGGACTCCGTTGCATCTGAGAATGACATTTCAATGCTATAATTAAGGTCAAACTGAGCTGACCAATCATGTAATTATTGAAACAATGTAGGAATACATTTGGGATTTGGTTCATATTTTGGAGGATTACATACCACTGGTGGAGCTTGCATACAACAACAGCTACAATTGCACCATCAGTATAGAACCATTCAAGACCTTTATGGGGATATCTTGTAGGTCACCACTAAGCTAGCTCATCCCAAGAGATTTATCACTTATGGTTCTATATAAAATAGGGTCAACTAAAGAGACGGATGTGATCATAAAATAGTAGATTATGACTGACCAAACCCCTCATAAGTCCTATGAGGACCAAAGACATAGGAATTATGAATTCATGGAGGGAGATATTTTATTCCTGAAGGTTTCACCATGATTAATATTTCTGAGATTATTCCATAGAGGAAGGTGATCTATGATATTCATTAGACAATTTCTGATACATTGAATAATTTTATAGGTTCTGTACCACTTAGCTACACCATTGTAGTTAGACCAAGTACACAACGTCTTCCACATGTCACAGCTAAGGAGGTGTTTTCATGACCCATCACATGTTATCGATTGGGGATATGTAAACATCATGGTTTTGGATTACATTATTTTCTATTCAGTAAGGATTACAGATCAATTGGAGATGATACTATTTTCATGAGTGACACATTTAGTTCATTTCCTATGGGAGCATTAAATATTGACGAGATCGTATGGAAGTGTGAGAACCCTATTGAAGTCCATACCCACACCTCATTTGTGTAGAATTTGATTAAACATCAAGGAGATAAATCCCCATAATGTGGAGAATCTAATGACAACTATTTTTCAATGTATTTGTTTTGGTTATTAAATAGATTATTAAAAAATTTAGTAAATAACACATCATGAGATTATGAGTCCCTATCTACCCAGAATTAATTTTTTAAATATATTAAATATGTTTAATATCAAGGATGCTAATTTTTCAAAAAATAGATGAATAGATCATATAAAGAGGATCGGGTCAGAAATCTAAGTATTATAATGAGATCGGAACAAGGGATTTATCCCAGTCATGAAATAATATTTTCTGCACTGGGATTTCTGTTAAAATCCATAATGGGTGTAATTAAAAAAATAAATAAATAAATTTATTTATTTTATTAATGTATGTAGAGGACTAGTTTTGTTTCTAAAAGTACATTTCTATGTATAGAACCCATGTTTATTAGCATAACCCTAGAAATTTTATAGAATCTATTGGAGGATTATAATCATATGAAAAAATGAATTGTGGATCATTCATAAAAGTGAGAAAACCAAGAGGGTACCCCCAATAATAAAAAAACAAATTCATTCATTAATAATAAAATATACAAAAGGAATTACTGTGTTGTTTAATTTGGATTTTCATATTTAAATAATTACAACAATGATTAAAATCAATCAACTAAAAAATTGATTCAAGGTTTGATCATATTGTGGGTAAGGGATTTTTTGTGGTGATTTTTTCTAGAAAAGTTATATTTGATTATGGATATTCATTTGGTTTTCAAATAAAAATTATTGAGTCTAACGTGATCATGGGAAATTCTAGTTCCTCTATTGCATGTTTCTTGGTTTTCTCAAATGATTCTTTATACATTCATCAATTAGGTTTCATTTGATTTGTGGTTCCAAAAATAATAGATAAATAAATTTTGTGAACATGTTTCACTGTGAAAAAATTGTTATAAGATAGACGAGAATAGATCTATGATTGGATCATGCTATGATAATGGTGATGAAATATTAGGACTAGATCAGGGACATGCATGTTTGATTTGTTGAGAATAAAGCAGGGGAAAATATATGTGGTGAATCCCTAGAAATTGGGATAGCAGAAAATTAGATCTGTCGAGATAATTGAGAATAGTTGACCATGATCAGAAATCAAATGGTGGTGTTTGTAGCTGAACAAGTGTAATTGGTGGTGTGAGAATATGTGTAGGATTAAAATTTTGTTATTTGAAATATCATAATACAAGGAGTGTTTTTTTTGTAGTTACACAACATATGGGACCCCCTATGTGGTACTAGGGGTTCAATAGAGGAGTTATGTTTCACATGGTTTGTGACACATGAAACACTTTGTGTGACTCGTCTTCCATCTCAGCATATATGAAACAAGGTACACATAGAAGAAAAAATAGATCCTCTCATGTACATGCCCAGACCAAGTGTATATGGGTAGAGTTGTGTAATTGTACATGGTTTTGATTACATGAGATCAGACACACCATGTACTCAGGCACATACATGGACATGGGAACGGTCTATTATACATGGGTAAAAACTTGTTCCAATTGTAAATGTTGTGTACTATTTATACACGAAATGTACCCCATAAAATATATATTGGATATCTTTTTATCCTCGCCTTTGACATTATTCATTATGGTATGTTACCTTAATACATATCCTCAGAATTGTTATTGAATCACATAAATGTAATTTAATAGTGATCCCCTCCAAGAAACATCTGTCTTGGATATTGGTATGGAATACCTTCATGACACATGAAGTGAGATCACCTATCATCATTAGCCTAGTGGGTCTATTGGTATCATCGTGACCAAAACTACACAAGAATTGACCCCAATCATGGCTTGTTAATATTGACTGGGTTACTATTATACTTCAAAGAAATTGGTGGGATCCTCATATATGTAACTTTCTCTTGAATATTCTAACATTTACTTCATATGGTTATACCTGATTAGCATGACATATTAGATGGATTACATTACTTCCATTTGACCCTTGGAATGTGTTATACCAAATGAGTGCCATCTGGATCCTTCAATCAAGAATCATAGGATACAATTATAATTGACACATTAACTTGAGCCTTTATATCTATGTTGTGTATATTTAAATATTCTTATTATATGCTCTACTGACATATACCTTTGATTTTTTATTATTATTAATTGTATATACTTAGTTATTTTTAGGTGTTCTATTAGGATTTTTTATACTCACTCCTTCATTGTATTTTCCCACATGTGTCGAGTGGTATGAATATGATCGACATTTTGGCTAAGTCCTAGAGGGACCAAGAAAAGGTGTAACATAATGATTTGAACATACAATGGTGTGTTATTTCTATTAAATTAACAATATTCCACACCAAAATTAATCATTATACCTTTTTTAGTTTCTTTGGGTGTTCTTGTATTTTCCCCTTAAGATTCCATGTACATGATATATTACATTGATGGTGTGATTTTAGATGTATAACTCTATGGTTATCACCTATTTTATATATAATACTTATATGTTCTTGAAGATGTGTGCATGTGTATAGGTATGACATGATAATAGGATACCTTGTGTGTGATATACCATATAGTTATTGGTCTGTAAAACTGAGCATATTGGTGGTGATCATGGGGTACTGAAAACATGGGCCTCATTGGGATATGTATTTACATTAATTGATATTGATAAAATTCAAATGGTTGGTTGTTTATTCTAACAAGATAGGGTAGGGGTGGATGGACGGATTGACGAAACATTGATTTTGACAGGGGCCCTTTTCATTGTAGATTCTTCAATACATATTTCATAATTCTCACTCCATAAACCCTGGATTGCGCATTAGTTTTTGGAATTACTTATTCAGATTGACTGAGATAAATCATTCACCATCATTTATTTTTGGAAGAAATATATGTAATGATCATCATATGAAAAAATTTATAGATTAATGGAAGGGTAGTTTTCTTAACAATCTTATCTAGATCCATATATATCACCAATGTTGATATTTTTCATTTTTATATTTCAGTAATGAATATTCATAAAAATTACCTCAAGAAATTCCCCTATTTTGAACCTTGTGGATGATAGTTTTTATTTTTTGGATAACATTTTAAATTATTATTTTAGATAACATTGGAAAATATTCAATTATTGGGCATCAAGATGAGGCATCCAAGATATTTTTATCAGTCTCGTTAAAGAAATGGAAGAAAAATACTATGATGTTGTTCATCTTGATCTCATGGTTTAAGTAACTCATTGAAATATTTGAGAACTTCTTCAAATATTTGTACAATTTCATCCTTCTTAATATCATTATATTATATAAATCCTTTCTCAAATAGGAACTTCTTTTTGTTAGAAATATTTTTTTGAGGAATACTTATTGATGTTCATCCCATGTTGTGACTTATTCATATTGTATTCTATATAATAATTCATTCGCATCCCCTTCATGGTATAAGGAAACAATATACATTTTAAATTATCTTTTAATAACCAACATATATTCAAAATATCATCAATGATTTTTAATTACATCAATTGATTATTAAGATCCTCGCCTATATGACCCTGAATATTGGGAAACATTTCAATAAAAATATGTTTATATACAAAATCCACCTGAAATGAATGGATATAAATATGATTATTTCAATAAATATAATCCTTTTCACAAATATATATATATGATTATGATACAAAATTCTTTTTTCATTATACATTGTATCATATATTAAATCCAAATCAGTTGAATCAATTAAATTTGAAGTGATTGAGCTATTAAGAAATTCTAATTCAAAATTTTATATATATCTTTAATGGATCACTATTTTTTACAAATTAATATTAACATTTAGATAAATTTTAATAAAATGAATGTTATTTATTCCTATCAAGAATTAGATTAATAGGAAATTAATAATTCTAAATAAAAATGAAGATATATTGTTATTGGTGTAGTGATCCTAATAAAGATATCAATAGTTTTACAATGACTTTCCAAATCATTATATAAATTCTAATGTTAAAATATTAACATGTGAAAATGTAGAATGAGGAATTTTACATAGACATATACTGAGGATGAACATTTTTCAAAATATTTTAGGAATAATCCAAACTAAACAAAAAAGAAATATAATTTAGTATTTTAAAATGAAAGAAAATTTAAAAATTAATTGAAATGAAGGTGGTCAATTCATGTAGTCACTTTCACATCTCCCAATCATATTCCCATTCATACACTGTTACACCATAATCATACTGAAATGAATATGGGTAAAGGGGATTAAAAATTGACATAGTAATTACTGTATTAATTTACTTATGCCTACTTGAATTGACAATATACACTTGACGACCCCATGGATAACTTAAAATCATATCCCCAAATGGAATGAAATCTTGTTGAGGTATAGGATTCATGGAAGACCATGAAAATTAAATGGATAATTTAAGGGTTCTCATTAGAGATTAACAATAAACCCACTACCAGCAACTGAACATGAAACCTATCATGAGGGTAAATGATAATATAGTTAACAATTTATTAGTATTGAACTTAAAAGGGCGGTGGGGTGATCTACTTTTATCATTCATTGGTATGGTCTAAGAGTGAATTTATATTTACATTATACCTTATCCATTTCCTTAAAAAAATATAAAAATTAATGATTTATATATGAAATTATATAATATGAAAATAAATAAAAAATTTCAAAACTCCCCTCATGGTTTTTCTAGTTCTTTAGCCATGTTCTGAGACAAAAAAATAGTAGAAAATAAATGTTTTGAAAAATATCACCCCATTGGTGAAGAGGTATTGGGTATATGTAAATGGTTTGGCATATTTGGGAATTTAATTACATTAATTGACATACTAAGATAGGTCCTAGCCAAGTCATGATAGACATACAATAGGTTCCATGATACAATATTGTTATGTTGGATAACATTGATAACATTGACATGGATTGGAGAATCAGTTCACATTGATCTACAAATGTTGATTTTCATCATGGCCTAGGTTTAACCAGATCCTTTACATGTAATCAAATGGGAATTCCAATAAAATATTCAAATGAATGTAGTGGAAGAAGAGTATTGTTTTGGGAAAGATTCATGTAGTTTTGGGGATGATATTTTGAATAGGTTGGAATGATGTAGAAGTTCACAACTACTAATGATAATTATTGATTAGCTTCATGAATTATGGTGTTTTCGTATCAATACTTTTCATGCTTCTGCTAATGGTGAGTGGATTTGGGTTGTGGGTGTCCAAGTTACACTATATAGATGAGATGTGAGGAGACATTAGATTGGATGAGTTACAACATTTACATGGAGGATTCTTACCTCATCATTATTAGGATTCCTCATCATCATAGGGATATAAAACTCATATAGGATACAACATGGGATGAAAAAATTAATACATCTGTATTCACATAATGCAATTAAGATCTATATTCTGACATACCCATCCAAAAGTTTTTTATCATACTCACCATTGAGTCATCGTAATTGGATCATATCATGTTTGACAACATTATTATGTTCAGTCAATTAAATATTCACCAATAGGTTATTGAGGAGAATGCCAAATATTTCAATATTTAAATTTAATTTAACTATAGCCAATTAAAAAAAGAACTTTTTTTAAAATTATTAATGCATGAACCTATTAAGTGAGGTTGTGTTCCATGAATAATGCATGAATCCATGCCTATTTTCACCTTGAAGAAAGTGTAAAATAATGAATCATAGTTATGAACATTATTCATTGTGAAAAAAAGATATTCTCAAATAGAATAATGAAAAATTAATAACCAAAATACTGAATCCCTGGAAACATTTATTGTGGACCATATATGTATCATCACAGAGAAAATAAATCTCTTATCCAACATTTTGAACTATCCTCTCATTGAATACTATATTTTACCTGACGACAAAAAGAAATTAATGATACATTAAGGCCATTTAAAAAATATTTTCTTATATACTCTCTCACTCAACCCAAGTCAATGTCCAACACACATCAGGTGAGCCACCCGATATATAAGAATTGATCTAATTGTATAGAGGGGGGGATTATATATCATTGGAGGACTATAATTTGAAAATGAATGCATAGAATAAAATATAAATACCCTATCCATCATGAAAATAATTGTTTATGACATTAAAATATAGAATCATAGGGGGTGTCTAATCATATAAACAAAATATAAATTTTTAAAAAAAATTATGCTTGGTATTTTGTACATTAATACATCACAAGGTATACAAATTAATGGGATGAATCTATACAGTAAATGTGTCTAGTGTAAATCAATATATTTAAAGTATAAATTAATTAATTCCCATCAAAATATCCTAGAAATATCATTACACATTCTCTTAGTGGATCTTTTTTTACATGTGTTAGAACCCTTTCGATGAATTTGTGTCTAGATATAATATTTATTCGTCACCAAGGTGACCGTGTTGAGTATAACAAAAAAATAGTAGGAAATAACCAATGATCCCACAATAAAAAAAATTATATTGAATTCATAAAGAATATTAAATGGAACTTATAATTAACACAATGAAAACTCCAGTTTTACAATCTGGTGATCATGATCGTTCTTGAGAGTCAACTCTATCATTTTTCTGCCTATATTGAAATTATGTGATTGTATTTTAAATGGTTTATCAGTGGAAATATTTAATTTAATTTAATCTATAATATCGATAACTCATATGTGATTTTTTTTCAATAACCCAACCCTGGAATCATAATCAATTAATATGTTGAAAGATTACACAAAAAAATTGATACACTAGATGAACGATTGATAAGATTCCCAAACTAAAATTGTTTATCGAAAAATATGATTATATTGAATCCATCCTTGAAATAATAGGTCAATTCACAAATTAAAAATTCACCAAATCATAAATATTCTGTCATTTATTAGGTTGACATTGAACACAGTCAAGATTCATTCTTAAATTGATTTGGAGGTAAATTCTTCCCATCATGGATGAAAATATATCATGTAGAAATAGAACCCCAAAGTATATGATACATCATATGATAGGAAGAACATTTCATAATAAACATAATATCTAAAGAGTATAGTATACCCCTCCCTATAAGAAAATATATAGTATTAGTAGATCACCCAAATAAAAAACAATTATTTCATTGTTGTAGAGAAACCCATCAAAGAAAAAATACCCAAATAAAATTATACTTTTGTAATGAACTAAACATAGAATAGTCATTCAGATCACAAGTTGTAATATTTCCCAACTTGGATATTTTTATTCACAAAATAGGTGTAACATAAGTATTAATCCATTTCACAATTAATTAATTGTAGGCCAATAATTAGAGGAATAATACCTTAATAAAGAGTTTTATTCTAGTAAATAAATGAAATGATATTATAATAACAAATCAAGGTAAATAAAAATCCATAACTTTATCCATTGGTCAATAAACCCTTTCAGAATATCCATACACATCCATATATTATGTTCTCTAATCCATAATATTAATTTGGTAACCATTTTATATTTTTAGTATTATTATATTCTTAATATAGGATTATATATCCCTATTCCAATGCATAACCCTTGATAATCATATCTATAATAATTCATTCCTATATTCCATAACTCATAATTTTGAAATATATGGTTCTGAAAGAGGCCTTTATTACCCTACCATCATAATAGTATATACATAGTTTATGCTCTCTTATTATTAAAATTAACCACAAATGTAATTCTGTATATTTACATATTAAACTCTTGAGTTATCTCTCAAGTAGTAACTGTGTATATATGCATCAAAAGTAATAAGCTACCCACATAAACCACCATGGTTTATTGAATACCATATGGATTAATAAAAAGTCAAATTATTAAAAAAATATTTCTCTAATGATCTCATGAGTTCATAAAATATAGTTCTTATTATATATAACAAAAATAAACTGACCAATATTAATATGGAACCAATAAAATTATCATGATGAAGATAACCCATAAATTCAATCATAGACATATTCCATCCTATATTATATTTCCAAACTATATCCCACTAGTTCATACTGTGAATTTTAATTAATCAATAAAATGTGGCTCAAATATTTTGTTCCTCTACTTCAATCAAAATATACTCTATATTCTAAATAATTTTTGGGGGTTAGTTTAACATTCAATGGACAGATGGAGGCCACCCATTATTGATCCCAATAGGTCAAACAATTTCCCATTCAATCTTATTCCACAATAGATCTCACATAGGTTAGTCAAACCAACCTAATACACATTTTCATTACACTTTAAAATATATTTCATATATAACTGGTTAATATCTAAGGAGACCTAACTATTTATGGATTCAACAACATTCAATGATGTTCACCTTTAATAGTCATTATCTACGAATCATCATCACTTCTATGATCCCTTATCTCATCCAAATTATTTATTGTTTAATTATAAAAAAATTTATAATTAGATAAATTTATATTAGAATGTAATTTAATAGGAAAACATCACTTATTGGAGTACCCTCACCAAAATATTATTCAATGGAGCATATAAAGCTCATAGATTACTTTTGGTCACTCTAAAAATGAAAAAAATATCTTTAGTTTCATTATTCAATTCCATTCATAATCGATGAAGAATAAAAGGAAACAATTTAGGGAAGAACCCCTCTATATAAATAAGGATCAATATATTATATTTATTCTATACTAGTCACGTATACCCATGACATAATCATAATTATTTAATTCAATGTAATTTCCCCATTCATGGATAAAATCATAACCATATAATTATTTTTGGTGATTATAAACTATTGAATGGAAAAGGATAAGAGTATGGGGATATGAAAGAAAATAATCATTACCATAATGATGTGAAATCACATTCCAAAACCACAATGGATCAAGAGATAAAAATAAGGTATAATGAAGAGGGGAGGTTAAGTGAGTGGTGGGGAATTTAAAATTATACACTATGGAAACATAAACATGGATACCCTATAAAGGTGTTCTAATAACCCTAATAAATAAAAAATATCCCTCAATAAAAAAGGTGGAGCAGGACACCACCAGGTATGTGGGGCCCCCACTCAGAAACCTAGTGGCCTACCAAGGGTCTAATGAGTTTCCATTAACCTCTTAGCTCTTATACTACTGGTACAAAACCAATATTATTATCATTGTGTCCCAATTGGGACTATATTGAATATTGAATTTAATCTATAACCACATTGAAAAATTCTAATCCCATAATAATTCCCAAATATAACATCAAGTATTTTTCATTGGTCCCACCAAGTTGGATAACACAATTGAAACACTACTATGTAAACCAAATGTTCTCTACATCATCCAATTTCAATAAAATTTAATTTCAATATGATTCCACTCATGTAAAATATTTTGGCTTCTAGTTTCACTGATAGAGAATTAGATGGGTCATTACACAACTCATGTAATATCAAAATTGTCAATAGGTATTCTCAGGTATAAATTGGTTTTCCATCCATAGGCTTTAGACAATCAAAAGTTATATTATTTTCCAAATATAAAAATTTGAAACCTATCAATTTTATTTTTTGAATATGTCATAAAAAGGGCATTGGAAATTTCAATAATAAATAATACATTGTTTTTGGAAAAAATTTATGGTTATTCTATTATGATTTCAAGCGATCAAATTATAAATTCATTATTAATATTGGGAGTCAAGGGAAATGGAGAAGTATTGGGGAAACCATGTCAAAATATGTGATGAACACGACATATTTTTGTGAGGATTAAGAGGTATGTGAGTTGGTGAATTAGTGTTCTTTTATTTTTTATTATTATAAATTAATCCTCTCTTATTGTATGGAGAAATAGATCTACTGAAACACAAAATAGAAAAAATACAATAAGGGTATTAAAGTAGTTATTCATCACTACTAATTAATGGTATTTTATCCCTTGAATGATCTTAAAAAATCCAACATCACAATGTATAATAGAAATCAGACCTTTTGGGTTTATAGTATGTATGATATATGCATAATTTTTATTTCTCTATAAACATTTGACAATGCATGTGTTTATCTATCAAATAATGTTATAAAACATATTTTTTAACAATGAATCAATCCATCACCAATACGATTTAACAAGTCATCACTACAATACATGAATTATTCATAAATTCCCTATTTTAGTCTATTATTTACCTTTTTTGGTTTGTTCAAAAAACTTGAGAATGAAAATTTTGTATTAGTTTTATCATTAGTTTTATCATTATTTAATGGGGCCACTTCTTTATCGATTATAAATAAATTTCCATTACATTAACCCCTAGAACAAGGGTCAATATATTCATGTTATACTAGATTCATAATGCCAAATTAAATCTTAGTATTCTTCTATATATATACCATCAATATCATGCCTAATTCTTCTATTAGAAATATGTAAATAATCATTTATAGTAAAAAATCATAAATTCATGCATTTAATATGGAATTTATTCCAGCATCAATAGAACATGGCATTACATTATATCATAATTAAATTTTATATCAAACAGCATCAATCACTAATTATTGATGGTTAAATTCATGGCTAATTTGTATGTTCTATCTTCATGTACATGTGAAAACTTAAATTCCCATTATATCATTCTATTTATCATTTCCACACCGCACATTAGTCGTTTTACTTGGTCTCTGCATTTTAATTTTACTTTAGTATTTATTCAGGGGGAACTATATCAAGAATCATGAAAGTCATTATCTTGCTTTTTAGTCATCAGTAAATCACCATACTTTATATTTCTCGAATTAGTGCATGATTGTTCCATTTACCTGAACCTCATAGTAATTTATATTTATTCATTTTGTAGCTAATTAAAACATGTAGTAAAAAAATAAAAATATTTGTACACTCATTCCAATTTTTCTGGATACACTATTCAAATATGTGATTGTTGTTCCCTTCATGTAGACACTAGACACTTCATTCAATCGAAATATACCATCATACGGTCGCTTGACCCCTTTAGATCGCCACTCTATTCAGAAATTTTTTACTCAACCATTAATGTCTTCACTCGACCGATCATGTGGTTGATTTAATTCATCTTTTAGTTTCATTAACCATTATATAGTTATGTAGTCCATTAGGTAGTAAATCTAATTACATTAAACAGTCCATCTGAATACTGTATAGTCACTAAATTTTCATCATGTGGTCAATCATTTCATCATTTAGTTACATTACATCACCTCAAAAGAGTAGAGTGATATCCTTTAATTAATTATTTATGAATTAATGAAATATAACACCATGATAAATTCATCTAGATTTTCATAATCTTCTTCATAAATGAAATAATAATTTGAAACCCTATGGTAAACAGAATCTATGCTTTTGGAAATTTTTATAAACCATAGAACATAAATCATTGAATCTGAATAACTAATTAAATTTTTAATTTACAAATTTAAATACAACGTTAGCATGATATGTTTAAGAAAAATAATAAATGAATAAAAAATATATGTTTTTCATAATGTATCAATAAGAAACATCACATATTTACATCTAAAACTCAACATAACTTTTGAGAAAAAATTCCTAAAACTGATTCGAAAACCTATTAAAATTGTTCACATGTACTAACATCACAATATGAAACTTTTAGAAACTATCACTAGATATATGATCTCCATTTTTAAGTAATGTACATGTTAATATATAGATTTATATTTTCATATTTCTCCCCATTTGGAAGGAATATAAATTTAAAATATAAGGGAGATGATATATAATTAAATTCTATAGTCTTGATGAGAGTGACGTTAAAAACCCATTATCAGCATAAATATTTCAAAAATTTCCTCTTGAATAGGATCAGTGAAAATAACACACAACCATTGATCCATGGAAACACATTTTATCCTCAATTCATTTATTTTATAATTCTACATGATGGTGTGGTATTTAATGACATTATTATTTAATCATGAATTTTATACTATATTCATTATGAGATTGATATCATTTTAAATATCACAAAACAAGAGAACTAGTATCCTAACGTAATCCCATAAGGCTTTTACTGATGTCTGCATTCACATTAATCATTCTTTTTGTCTAGTAACAAATATATACAATGCTTTTATAGTGAAATAAGTTACAATATTTTTCATTAATTTTTTAAATCTTACACATAATCCTCCCAAAATGTATACCCCAAGAGAAGTGGTCACCTATCATCTACACAACCATAACAGTTTTTATCTTTATATAAAAAAATAAAATTTTTCTTACTTTAATACTTCATTCCACTATCTTTAGTGCCCTTAATGTATCCGAGAATTCTTTTTCTCGCCAATAAATGATAAATTTTTTGCACATTGAAATTTTTGCATAAATCCTAATATTATTAACTAGGACTTGTTTGGAGGAAGATTCATATAATAGTCTCAAAATAAATTTCATAAATTATTTAGGATCAACATACTTACCACAATGATCCTTAAATATATTTTCACCATAGATATAATTGCTAAATTTTTTTTAATCATTTAGCCCTTTTTTATGTAATCCCATTTTATAATTTTCCTATGGTAGAAAAATATAATAATCATGTTACGTGATTTTAAAATCATGAAAGAACATCATTTCTTAAATTTTATTCATTAAAAACATTATTTTCCTCACTTAGGAAAACTTTTCACATTCTTTTTCATTGTTCCCAGAAAATAGTATTTCATTAACATTAAAAATAAAAACTAAATAAAAAAATTTACATTATTTTATATTGAGGATATTGTAATTAATTATTAATTTTAATAATATTTTAAAAAATCTTCATTAAATAAAAATATTTTTTAAATATTTTATTCCACACACAGTACTTTGTGTATCTACTTCTACTAGGAAACTCATGTCCAATACAAGTACATCTTAGAAATTTGGTACACCATTTAGTCATAATAATGTAATTCTATAACTAAATAAAACAACTATGGTATCCATACATCCCTCAATTAATTTCTATTATTTCCTTCTAAATATATAATATCTCTATAATATCTACACGAAAAATCATCAGTGGAAAATAAATGTAGTTTGGTGCAGTAGAATGCCCCAATGAATCTATATGGGAACAAATATAGGTTTTTGTTGATACTTAAAACAAATGAACTATAATCATCACTGATACATATAACAAAAAAGTATATTTTTTCATGTGAATCATTTATTACTAGTGTTAGGTAAATATTTTTATATACAGAATAATGATGGGGTTATGTTTATGTTGTTGCATTTTTTGCAATTTTAAAATTTCATTCATTTACCTCTTTGAAAAGTTATTATCATAATTATATTGTTTTCAAATCCATATCATATACATATAGATAAACATTGTTTAGTCGTTAAAATATAATTTTAACAAGATTTATTAATTAGAAATAGTATATAGTTAATATTGTGTAGGGAGATGACAGATAGACATATTCTCTAATATAATGAGGTATCAATCATATTTGTTTTAAAAAATTCCTATAAAAATGTCTTTTTTTCTCAACACATTAGTAGTCATAAAACAATAAATTTATAATTCAAAGACTAGTGATAGAATGGTTCATATATAGCTCCACATGGATATTTATACTTATTGTGTAGACTATATTTTCATTCATTATTTTAATTGAAACACTAAGAATGTCCTATTTCATTGGGGAAATTTTTGGAAAACCAAAATGCTACCTTAGATTTGTAATTTTCTTTTACATGAATTGAGTCATGCCAGAAAAACAAATTATTCTTCCTTTATAGGCATAATATTGCACTCAACCTTCTTCCTCTTTACAATAGTAGACTAAAATATTATATTTATTACACATTTTAAAGACTTATGAATCTCATAATTTTAATATATTTCACTATCATCATGATCTCTCTTCAATATATGAAAGATGGAAATCACATTACCATATTATTATTTTTATGGTCCTCACAACCAACTAGGAAAATTATTATTATTATTACTTACATGTAACAAAAAAAAATCTTCACTTATTATCTCGTAGTCTTATTATTTCTTCTTATTATAAAAAATATACATAGTTCCATATTAATTTCATCTTTTAAAATGCGAAAAAGTAGTACATGATCTTTATTATTTCCTTATTCATTGAAATTAAAAAATTCTTCTTGATATCATGACATCAAGTCATCTCTTCACATCACATAGAAAATATTATATAAATAATTATTATTCAAAATATTGACACTCCATTATCCTTATTCTACATTTATCAACATATACATCGAAGTATATATAATATTTGGTTACATTTTTTCACTCTAACATAGTTAAAACAACAAATGGATTCATCACATAGAATTAAAAAAATCGGTAATTAAAAAATATATAGATTGTTTCACAAAATAGGCCACATTCATTAGTATTTACATTATTTAATATATTTTAATAATTCCTTGAGAATCATTGAAATAATAATTATTTATTATTCTTTTCCTTCCTAGATATATGTAATTATCAAGAACTCTCCACTATCTAAAAACTTCTTCAAAAATATATCTTGATTATTTTTTTATCCATGATATATGGAAATATCTTTCAACCTTCTCCCCACAAAATCACTATATTTACATTGAATTAATGAAAACATATTTAAATATGGATTATTTTTTTTTGATCCTCTTATTCTTAATGAAATATTCATGGTATTTTATTCCTACACCATCATTAAACTTCCCTAATGAAATCCCCATCAATTTTTTGTTGATTTCCCTAAAAATCTCTCTACCTATGTTTTCATGAAACAACATATATCAGTACATGGAATATTATGATATATATTTTCATTAAAATAATGTTTACATGGAATATTCAAATACTTGGATTGATTTTCAATAATCTAGGATCATTATAATCTATATCATAATGTTAATATCAATAGAGTTCAATTTTCATGATATGTTTCAAATTTAATATTAATGACATATATCATCAGAATGCACATATATTATATTTTATCTTCATACCGCATTGATATGCTCTTCATATAAGTTATGTAATTGGAATATTTGTCCATACATACTTTGTAATCCATTATATAACCATCCCCAACCATATCCAATTCACACTCGTGGTCATTTTAATAGGTAGTATAACATTTGGGTAGATAGATTTACCAATGTAATCCATCACATATCCAAATTCACATACACGTACAATTAAACCAATATGATGTCACATATCCAAACTCACTTACATTATAATTTTCATATATGACTAGTTAGCCTATGTGAATTTTCATAATCTAAATTTTTCTTACATGGAGATAGGCTTCTATGAAATTATAGTTACGCATTACTACATTTGACAACATATATTTTGCGATAAAAGAAACCCCCTCTGATGATATTAACTTATGTGGAGCACATTGACCTTTATTAGAAGATGTTAAACTATTTTCTATGATGAAAGAGAATTTATAAAAATATATTATATAATATATAATCATGAAACACATAAAATTAATTCAATAAAAATGTAAAAAAACATTAAATTATTTGGAATTGTTGATGTTTTAAAAATCAACTATAGATCCACTTTGAAATAATATATCAATTCCATTTATTTTAAATTAGTTTACAACCTTAATATAATGATTTTATTATACTTCTCCAATGATATTATATTTATAATGATATAAATTTTAAGGAAAATCTATTAGGAACATTTAAAAAAATTTAGATTCAATGTAAATGATACTTACGGGCACTTCTTCATCCTCCTCCACTTATCTCCACCACATAAGACAATCATCAAGATAGTAATAATGAAAAAAATCTTCAATATATATTCTTTATAATTTCCATATCATGAATAGACAAACATTTAATTCCTCATGTGGATGTTTTGATTTGGAAAGAACCAACTAATCATTAATAATCATTGTTTTTTCAAGATTTTTTGATAAAAAATGAAATGAAAGATCAAACCAAGATTTAATATTCATTATTTATATATCTAGTTTAAAAAATAACAAATTAATTTACATTTTCGATGATGAACATTCAGTCATGTTTTAGGGAATATTAATTGAGGAATCACTCTCATATGGTGAATTCTATATATGTATTCTATTTTGATAGAATATCTAATCTTTCTCGTATTTTCTGATAAATCATTATTTAAAAATAAGCAAATTTAATTATATGAATGGATATAATACATAGATAACACTGAATATGGTGGATATAGATTTTCCTTAATGTAAACAGAATGTCTTGGAGGATTTTCTCAAATATGTTGCTACAATAATTAGGATTTCATATTTTTTTCAAATCTGATTTTACTTTTCAAAGAACTTATCTCACAAATTCTTCATTTTTATCCGTGTGTGAAATTTAATTTCTAAACAATCTTTATTAAACTTATATCACCTCCTGAAACATTTATACTCGTTTTAAGCTCATATTGTCATTGAATTACTTGGACTATGTCTATCCCTGTTACACCCCCCACACAAAACATATATATGAAATGAGAAATCTTATGGGAAAATATGCTCATTAAATTAAGGATCATCATGTAAATTGTTATATTTCTATATAGATTTATCTTTTTATTATTACATATATAAATAATTTTTATTCTTCGAAACTACATGATAGATTACTGCACATTTAGTAAGAACATTGGAAGGTTTCATGGAGTATCCATTTGGAATCTTGTGAGTGTTTTTATTCCCATAAATAAATTAAAATGTTAAAAATCTCTTCTTATTCGTTGAATTATTCTATATCAACTGTGAATTCATAATGTTTCTCAAGTGTCTGACACCGTTTCTTTTATATCCCATATTCTTATTATTCTAATGTGTAAGTTAATCTATTTTTATTCCTTTCCCATGTATTAATATTCTATAATTAAGAAAATATATGGTTATATATTCTATTCAAATATTGATACAATCTTAGATGATATTTAACCATTACCATTAACAAAATATTTTCCAATATACCAAAACAATTAACATTTTTTATTCTATTTGATGTAGAAAAATTATTCATTATTAGTGAATGTTATCTTTTTTAAACACCACCAGCATTGAAATGAGATTAATTTGTGATTTAAGAAGGAATATTTTATACCATCAATCTAGTGAATAATGAAAAAATATGTTGCAACACCAAAAAATCCCTAAATCCTTATATATTATTTTATCCTTTACCTGTGTTCTATAATTTCATCAAATTGGAGAATAATATTTCAGATCCTTCTCTTCCATTAGATGGGATATTATTGGTGAACCGACTTCCCCACACAATCTATCAACCATAAAAATTGTGGTATGGTTATCATTATTTAAATTCTTTCTTTCCTATATAGATTTCGTTTTCAATCATGAATTTTCGATGGAATTTAATTTAGTAAAAGTATTAGAAAATTTTAAGGATGACAACACATGCTTCAGGGATTATTGATAATGATAATAGAGTGATGTAATGATCAAATTTAATTAGTATGGAGGACGTTTTTCTATATAATACTCAACATAACAATTTTTTGGAACAAAATATTTAATCTTCTTCTTATAAACACTTATCATGACTTATCAAAAAATCAATCAATTGTGTATCAAGAAATTTGGAAATCATACTAGTAATTATTTTCAATTATTAAAGATCCATGAATAGGTGATAAATTTACTCAATAATTCTTTCAACATACTCATCATAAAATTTTATTAATTCTTAGAATAAGTCTCACACTCATTTATTCTCTTAGAAATGACATTTCTCTTATGAATTATTATTATCAAAATCTTATTTAAGAGCATGGGTCATGTTCTAAAAATAATTGGATACACCATCCTTCACTCTGATTACATTAATCCACTAATCTATAAACATCTAGAACATTTATTCATGATTAATACTATTTTCATCCATTTCCATCAATTTTTCAAGCGATTTAGATAATTTATAATCCTTTTATGAAAAATATTATAATTAATCTCTTCCTCATTGTCAATTTGTGTGTAAGATTTCTATACCCTCTAAGAAAATATACACATAATAGAAAATGTATATTTGGGAACAAAATATAAAATATTTTTTAGTCCAAAAACATAAATTTCAAGAAATTATTTAGAGATAATATCACCACTTATTCATTTATCTTATTATAGAGGACAATTTTGGGAAATAATTTTATCTTCGATCATTATAATTCTAATTCCTTGAGGTGGTGTGTTTTTTCGACTCTGTGGAGGAAAATTGAGCCACATTACCATCTCTTCCAAAACCAAAAATTTATTATTTTATAATATTAAATGAAAATACATTTTACTGGAAAAATTTAGAAACCTTCCCCATCTTCCAATTCATTCACTTTTTCCTATTCATCATGGTCATGGTAGAGATTGTGTTTTGATATAAATAAATGGAATCTTCACCAAAATGTCACATCAGTGTTCATACGTAAATGAACAATAAATATTAAAATTGAAAAGTCATAAAATAGTGAATATAATAATAGGATACCTTATTATATGATACTAATTTTTAGGACAACTTATAATATAACCATCATTTATAGAGGTTTGAATCAGTTTTAGTACAATTTTTTCAAAATAAACATTAATCTTATGACCTGGTTGACTGGTTAGGATAATCATTATATCATTTTCTCATCCATATCATATACAAGAATATTATTCATGTAGATAATGTAAAATTAAATTTTTATTATTTTTAATACCCTAGAAGAGTATATTGTCCTGATGGTGTATGGTGATGATCAATAAATTGATTTTATATTATAATGGTTCTAAAATTATGTTTTTTTCTAATGAAAATCTAGAACTGAAATGTGGTTCTCATAGAATTTTATGTCAGGATAGAAAAGAATTATTATTCTCTAGACTTGTGATAATATTATCAATATGATGATCTCATTAAATATCTGTACTCCCCATATAGATAGTCATTTGTATATTCAATTTCATTACAAGACCTAGAAATCCCACCAACTATTGAGAATTCTATTGAATTTCACACTTCTATATTGTATTCTTCCTATTCTATTAGTCACATAGAAAGACGCCATAAACTCCACTTTTTCATCCCACATACTTATATTTTTGAACAGAATATTCTTTCTCTTTAAAACATTAGACTAGAATGATGTATTCATTCAAAAAATCAAGACATATTCTCCCAATGGTGTATTTTTATTTTATTTAGTGAAGGAATTATATTCATTTTGTATTACATGGAATTTTTATTATATTCATATTATTGTCAACCTCATGGAATACTCATCTAGTACATCATCTTCATCATATTTTTTCTATGATTTAAGTACCCATTTTTTCATCTAGGTATGGATCCTTTAAATTTTTGTTTAAATATTTAATTTGGACTTAATGTGGATTCTTAATGAGTAATTAATGGTTATGTGGATGTTTGGGGATTTCTCAGAGCCTGAAACCCATATTTTTGGAGAAAACAGACTATACACACGGTTTAGAGTAAACCGTGTGGATTGTGTTTTTCAAAGAGAGCCATCTCACACGGTTGGAATATGGTTGTGTCGCCTAACCATGTGAGCACGCGTTTCCCCCATGTACTTTTGCATGGTTTTCACAACGTCTAATCAAACTGTGCAGCCAAACCATTCAGGTAGATCTGTCTCGCACGGTTTGGGCATGGTTTGAAAAACCATGCGTACAAACCGTGCATAGGATACTTTTTTTTCTAAAATTCTAGTTTTCCACTTAGTGATATATTAATCCTACTCCGTCCTCCTAGTCTGAGAACCATCGTAATTTTACACCATCTTCACCCATTTTGATCTTTTTAAACATGAAAGCTACGGACCATGAGATCTACTTCTCCCAACATCTGATCAAGCTTCTATTCATCACGTTGGATGCACAACAATAAGTACTCAATTACTGATTATCCATTCTTCTTCTCTACATCCCTTGACATAGGTATCTACATGTGATAATTTTCCCCTTTTCTTAGATCTAATATGATCCGAAGAAAATCAAGGGATGATATCATAGGAGAATGATCATATAGAACTAAGGTGGGAGGTCTATAACATATCCCTGAAGATCAATGTTTTTGTCTTGTTTGTGTGGGGCCCACCAATTTCATCAGAAGAGATTTCATAAATTTACATGAAAATATTATACATGATAGAAACATATGGTTATGATCTTTCTACAGATGTGATTAGTTTTTAGTGGTTACACCCATAACTCAATCTACCCCATGTCGAAGGTTGTGACATATTTGGTTTTAGTGCTTCGGCATGTTGGATACACTGTTGAGGTGTGACAATGTTTGACCTTCCTAAAGGTGTGCCTTTATATAATTAATGAATTTTTATTAATAAGAATTTTATAATATCATGTACCATGTATTCAAACAAATTGAAATTCCTTAGGTAAGTGTTTCCAATGGATTATTAAATGTGAAATGGGAAATAGAATGTATACTAAGTATATTACTTGGCCATGACAAATGAGACTGAATAAAGTTTACATCTTCGTAGCACCCCATTCTATGTAAATGGAAGGTAGAGGAGTGATTATATCTAATTGAATATGCATTAATGGTTAATTAAGACTTGATTAAATGGTTGCAACCTTACATGCCAATACACACTAATGAAAGACATATATTAGACCAATTAATAAATAGCTACAACTGTACAAGACCTATCCAAACAAATGGATAGAAAGACATTAACTAAATGAATTATCACATGATTACAATAAAAAATTGAAATGGGCTGACTCATGATCATCTTGAATTCTGAGAGGAAAATACCTTGGTTCTTGGGAACCCCAATTTGATTCTAGGATAAGGTTTTATTTGGTCATTACACACCTAAAATTTAGTTCATGTATATTCCTAAGATTCCTGGTATACTACCCAAGGGTCCATTACATTATTAAAGGATACCTTGGATACACTTCTTTGATCCATCAATTTCTAGTAGGTTCTATGGTGAAATCCATTAGGGCCCTGTCTTATCATAGCTTTATTTTACCTTTTCTGATCACCTTATACTCAGTAGGTTCCATATTATGGAATTCCATAGATTACACTCCTTGGATTAAACTCTTGCCCCTTATCTATACTTTGATAATATTGAGTTAGTGTTGCGGTAGATTTATGTTACCTTGGTTATTACCCTACAACTCCCTCACTGGATATCATTTTCAGTTTTCCTTGTTATATCTTGGGACTATCACTACTTTTACAATCACGAGGTGATGTCAGTGTTGGATATGCCTCACGTCAACTTTTAAAATTAAATTTTGATTACGCAATTAATGAATTGGTTACATGTCCAGAAACTTACAAAGGGATGAAGTAGATACTTGGGTATTTTGTTATATTTTACTGCTTTCATTAATTTATATATGCAATACTGCACACTGCAATATTCCATTACATGGACTGGATGTTATAGAAACCATTAGTGGTGGCCCATAGAGATTTATCTCACACCATCTCGGGGAACTGTTTGGTACAAAAAGTAGATTACATGGTTGCGAGGATTGAAAAAGGGAAGAATACGGTTTCCAACACTTGACTTCACGCTGATAGGATGGATCTTGATATCAGATGACCGAGTGGGTTCTCAGGATTCTTGGAGTAGTCTTTGTTTATATTAATTTATGGATCATGTTATTCATTCTATCTTGTAAACATGTTTTCTAGTTTTCTTGTGGCATGTAATTACATCATCATTTCATCAGTTGATACAATTATTGTTATTCCCACTTACCTATTTTATCTGTTTTATTAAGCTATTTAATTATATTGTTTCCACCATTTACTATTCCATTATATTCTTTCCACTTTTCCACACTCTTCTAATGGGGGTATAGTCTTCCCTTAGACACACCTTAGGCCCTCATTGCTAGTCGGTAGCCTCTTGCATTTGCGAATATGCAATTGATGCCATGTGGCCCACTGGGCTTAGAGCACCCATCAAGTGGTATCTGGGTCTGGGATGTCACAATGTGGTTTCAAATGTGGTTTATTTTCTTTACTTACTATTTGGAGATAACAGATTTGATAATAGAAATGATAGGAACATTTTCATGATCCATTCTTGGGTGTTGCAATCCCATGTTCCCGGTAAAAACCATGTTTCGTAAATTATAAATGTTGTTCAATTTTTCTTATTGAAGTTGATATTATTTCATCGTTGGGTGAAACAATGCTTTGTGGTGTGGCTGATTGTTAGTCTTTTGAGAATATATTTTATCCTTATCTTAATGACATGAGGGTAAGGATCATTGCTACATGCATCATTATAGGAACCTAGAAATTACATGTCATGCATATTTCCATGCCATATAGGTTCATTTCACTACCTTTCATTTCTTGAGATGATGGTGATTATTGAGTGATGTTGGAATAGTTTCTTGTACATGTATGAATTTGGCATCGATTGAGTGACAACCTGTCTCAATTCATGAGGTATATGGGCCCTCATGGGTTGTGATGAGTAATTTATCATGTCAATCCATTATACTATATCTAAATGGGTTTAGTTACTTGTGATCGGTGTATGTGTATTGAATCATCGAAAATGGATATCCATTATAATGTAAATCCAAATATTTATAGTGAATTGGTTGCACATCCTTATACCATATTTCCTTTTTTATGAAAGGTATTGGAGTGAACCTGTAACATAACAGAAACATTATACCAAAATTACACATGAGAACCTACTGATACCTAGCTTTCTAAGAAGGTATTTTTGGTAGTATGTCATGGGTTGTGAGTTTGCTTATGCTCCTTATACACTAGTGATTCTATATTATTCATTATAAAAAATTTATATGGTGTGTTAATGGTATTTGAAGACAAATGCTACCATGAAGTCTTTGTGTTGTTCTCCATGAGAGTGGTGACGACCATGCTCTATACATAGTGGGCCCATAGTAGCTAGTCTTACCTCTAAGAGCACCACATGATTCACTGCCTGCTATACATGATTCTAGCACTGATATTAAAGTCATTGATAGTTCATTACATCTGATGTAGTCCATGAACGGTGCTCCATGGGTTGCACCTATGATGGATGATCTGGACAGCGAGTTCCCACAGAAGCATCCTCCTACTTTTTAGGGGATGATGGTTCTCAATTTATTTAGTCTTGGATAAAGACCTTGTTTAATATATTTGTGCATCTAGAAATGCCTCTATAGAATCAAATCGAGCTTGCTACATACATGATTCAGGATTCAGCAATGCAATTGTGGGATTTTGTTAACCAGACCGGTCTTAATTAGGACATGCTATCTGTTGATTTCCAGGCCACCTTCTATGATCATCTATTTCCACATACACTAAGATCATACTGAGCTAGAGAGTTCATGCATCATGGGTAAGGTTCTAGGTCAATTTTTGAATATTCAACATGTTTCACTGATTTATAGTACTCTGCACCTCTTTTAGCTCGTGATGAGTTTTCACTTGATAGATGTTTTGAGGACGGGCTCTAGTATTCCATCCAAACTCAGGTGAATTTATTTAAAATTCCTACCTTTTTTATAAATGTTTTTCAGTCCCTTATCACTAAATTTAACCTAAGGGATGACACAATTACCATGTTTAATGGATCAGTTCTACGTTAGGTCAGTAGATCTTCTGAAGGTAGGAAATCTTCCTTTGAGGTTTTTCATTATGTTAATGGCAGGTAGAGTATCTAGTTTGATACTTGTATAGTGTTTCATCAGTGCAGAAGACCGAGGAATAGAAATCCCCAATGGGATAGAGACCCTTTGGAGTGCCGAGGTTGTGGTCGTACGGGTCATATTCATCGATTTTGCTGGACTATTCCACTAGCTTCTAGTGAAAAAGGATCAACATCCGATCCACCTACAGGAGCGAGTAATTTTACATCATTTCAGGTGGGGAGTTTGAGTACCACCAGTTGGTCTAGCTGAGGAGGAGTTCATAGTCATGGTAGTTAGACCCATGATCACCACCAGCAGCAGTAGAGCAGTCATGATTGTGATAGTTAATCTATTTTATAGGGTCGTGGATCAGGTTATTTGCATGCATTATGGTTGATGCCCAAGGATCAGTATGCAAGACCATAAATATCATGATATACTATTATAGTAGCCTCAACTGTTATATCTTATTTATTTTTTATAGGTTCTTCAAACTCTATTATTTCTGTATCTATCATGGAATGTCTCGGACTAATGATATAGTATCAATATGGTGTAATGACCCTCAACCTTAATACCACCTTAGGAATACAGACGAAGGGCATACTATAGTGTAAGGGAATTACCCTTGAGGTTGGTAGTTACCCTTCATTGTGGAATTTCATTGTTCTAGAGATGACGGGTTCAATTTCATTCATAGGATGTACTTGTTAGTCCACTATCATGCCTTTGAAAACTTTTATCACTAAAGGGTTCCATTTACATCACCAGAATGCAAAATTTATCTTTTTAAAGGTGAATAGAATTTCCAGTCTTGGAGAGATGGATAGAAGCATCATAGGTTAGGTGGAGTGACCTCCCATATTGGAAATCATTTCATAGAGGATCTGGGTTTTCTTGAAACTGATTTCCTTCCACTAGTTGATACTCTCCGGGAAGTCTTTCTGGATGAATTTTTTAGATCCCTCCTAAGTGAGAGGTATAGTTTATAATTTATCTTGTTCTGGGAGAAGCTTCAGTGTCCATTTTTCCTTACAGGACTTCACCAACTAAGCTTCAAGAGCTCAAATTGTAGATAGAGGACCAAGATTCCAAAGGCTTTATATGGCCTAGTACATCCTATTGGGGATCACCCGTACTTTTTGGTAAGAAGGTGGTGGAAATATTAGTCTATGTTGGGATTATAGAGGGGTGAACCAGCTTATAATCAAGTATATATATCCACTTCCAAAAATAGATGATCTCTTAGACCACCACCAAGGAGAAATGATGTTCTTCAAAATCTACTTGAGATTGGGTTATTATCAGGTGTGAGTTAGACCATCGGATATACGTCATACGTGTTTCCATAGATGGTATTGTTTGGATGAGTATCTTGTTATTCCATTCAGTATTATGATCACTCCTTTTGTTTCCAAGGAATTGATAAATAGGGTTTTCCACCCCTATTTAGACTCTATTGTTATGGCTTTTGTGGATTCCATTTTGGGGAATTCTTGGAATCTTAATGACTATATAGAACATCATGAGATCATTCATATTGCAATGAGAGAGAATAATCATTATCCCATGCATGTAAAGTGCTACATATAGATCAAAAATTTCCACTTCATAAGAGATATTATCTTTGAATCAGAAGAATCTATTGACCCTAAATAGGTTAGTGTTGTAATTGACTAGGAGCATCAAAAAACAATTTTTGATATCATGAGTTTCGTAGGGCTCGCTAGATATTACAGGCATTTCATACAAGGCTTCTCACATCATGCATCACCTCTTACTGGACTTATAATGAATGGTGTTACGTTCCTATAGTCAGAATAATGAGAAGATTATTTTTGATGAACTGAAATGGATTCTTTCCTTGACACCAAGTTTTATACTTCTAGAACCATGTATTGGATATTTCATCTTCTTCCATGCATCAAGAATTGTACTAGGAGTAGTGTCGATGCAATAAGACCAATTAATTTTGTACGGATCTCATCAGTTGATGCCTCACAAGATAAATCACCTGACGCATGACCTTGAGCTAGAAGTAGTTGACCATGCCTTACATTGTTGGAGACACTATCTGTTGGGTGGTCTCTTTGTGGAGTATACAGGTCACAAGAGCCTCATGTAATTATTTTCTCATCATAACATGAACCTCATAAAGCATATATAGGTTGAATATCTTCAATATATTGACTTTGAGACAGCCTATATTCTTGAGAATGGAAATGTTGTCACTGATGCAATGAGCCGTAAAACTCAAAGACAAGACATACTGAAAGCCAATATTGAATGGAAGTTAAAAGCCCTCTATTCTGAAATTCATCTATAGTTTCATAATAGTTAGTATAAGTATTACCTATCATCCTTAAAAGTTACCCATTCCTTCCATGAGATTGTGAAGAGTTGGCGGTTTTCTAATCTAGAAGGATTGGTTCTCCATGAGAGTATATTAGTATATAACCTACATCTGGATTGGTATGTGGATAGAGACAATGTACTGAGTCTATGTGGACATATTTTGTTTCCTAAAGATATGAGAGAGTAGTTAATGAAAGAGTCTCATGCTTCTTATTAGGAAGTTCATATAGGCATCTCAAAGAAGTATCGAGATAATCCACACTAGTATTGGTGTCCTGGGTTGAAATAATAGATTATAGGCATCAACACTAGGCGTTCCACCTACCAGTAGGTGAAGGTAGAGCACCGTAGAAATACAGGCTTGTTACATGTGCTTCCAGTCTCGAAATGGAAATGGGAGGATGTTTCTATATATTTTTTAGTTAGATTACCTAGGTCACCAATTCGTAGCAATGATATCTGGGTAGTCCTTTACCGACTAACGAAATCATCCCACTTTATTCCTATACCAAATTATTTTTAGCTGAAAAATTGCAAAGACTGTATTTCCATGAGATCAAATGACTACATGGGGATCCACATACTATCATTGCAGATCAGGACTCTCATTTCACACCACGGTTCCGACAAGGCTTATAGAATGCTATGGGGACTCAGGTGCTTCTAAGAACATATTTTCTCTCTCAGAGCAATGTAGAATCATAATAAAAAATATAGGTTCTATTGGATATGTTTCGATCATGTGTCCATGATTTCAGAGATTCTTTGGATAATCAAATCCCACTTGTCAATTCTCTTATAATAACTGTTTTTAAGCAACGATTTAGATGGGTCCTTTTGTGCACTTATATGGTAGGACATTCCGTTCAACCTTATTTTGGCTAGAAGATGGTGAGGCATCCCTACTAGGTCCTCATCTCATTCAGGAGACTTCAGAATAGCTTCAGATGACCAGGAAGTGTATAACTACTTCTCACTCTAGACAAAATTCTTTTGCTGATCATCATTAATGACCACTGGATTATGAGGTTGGGGATCTTGTTTTTCATTGGTTATGGGCTATGATAGGTCACAAATGGTTATGGATGAAGGGAAATCTTTTTTCACGTTACGTTGGGTCGTTTGAAATTATATAGAGTTAGGTAAGTAGCCTATCGGTTGATACTACCTTAGAGGTACAATGCCATACACGGAAAAATTCATGTCTCACAACTTCACCAATATCATATCGACCAATATCATACATTTAATCTTAAGGAAGTTTAGTTAGATGGTGATTTTACCTTTGAAGAGTATTCAGTACGCATCGTTTATTGAAGCATGAAGTCTATTTGAGACAAGTTTATCTATATAATACCCGTTTTATGGAAGCACAACTATATAGAGGAAGAGACTTGGGAGAGGGAAGCTGATGCATGTGATCATTACCAAGATTTGTTCTCAGATATAGTTCCCTTACCCTGGGAAGGATAACTCCTGTGGGGGTTCTCTTAAGGGGGGAAGGCTGTAAGAGCCTAGGTTTTCACTCATGTATGGATCCTATAATTTTTGGTTTAAATCATTACTTTGGACCAAATATGGATGCCTAATGAGTTAGTAAAGGATATAAGGGTGTCTATGGCTTCATAAAATACAGAAACCCATTTTTTATAAATAACATACTCTCTGCACAGTTTAGATTAAACCATAAGGAATTCCTCATAGTTTTCCTAACCGTGTAGATGGTGTTTATTTGGATAGATCCATCTCGCAGAGTTAGAACATGGCCTTGCGGCCAAACCATGCCAGTGCCCATTTTTTCCATATACCCATGCATGGGTTGGAAATGGTTTGATTAAACCATGGGGAAAACCATTAGGTTAGAGTGTTCTCACACAGTTTTTAGATGGTTTGTCAAACCATGTAGACAAAATGTGTACAGACTAATTTTTTCAGTAAATTTCTAGTTTTTCCTTAAATGATCTATTAATCCTCCTCCTTCATCCAAATTTGAGAACCAGTGGTTTTTTTCTACATTTTCACCCATTTTTTCCTTTTTTAAGGCCAATGATAGGGATCAAGAGTTCTCCTTTATCTGATATTTGATCAAGCATCTGTTTATAATGTTAGATGCTCAATGGTAAGTACTCAAGTACCCTTTAGTCAATATTCTTCTTTATTTCTCTCGACCTATGTATCATCATGTGTCTGTTATTCACCTTTTCATAGATCTACTTTGTTCTGAGGAAAATCAAGGGCCCATACAAGTGGAGAAATATCGTACTACCCTAAGGTGGGTGTTCTATAACATATCCCTAATGTTCATTATTTTTTGAATGTTCATGTGGGGACCACCAATTCTATTAGAATCCATTTATTAATTTATATTCCATGATTATACTTGTTATAAACTTATGGGTTTTCTATTTCTAAATATGTGATTGGTTGTTTGCGATTACACCGAAAACTCAATCTTCCCCATGTCAAAAATTATTCAATACTTGGGTTTTTAGTGTTTCGGTACATTTGATCCACCATTCGTGTGTTCCTTTCTCGAACTTCTTAAAGGTGATCCCTTCCATAATAAATTACTTGTTATTAATGAGAATGTAATAATTGGATGTACCATTTATGCTGACCACATGACCCAGATATGGTATGTTCTTCTAAATCATTATTAAATCTGAAATGTGAAATGGAAAGTATACTAATTATATAACCTGGCCTTAACAAATGAGACTGAACAATGTTTACATGTATGCATAACTACTTTCCATGTTAATGAAAGGTAGCAGAGTGAACCTCTCTAATTTAATATTTCTTAATAGTTAATGAAGACTTGATTAAATGGTTGAAACACTACATGGCCTATCCACAATAATGGATGACAAGGCATGGACAAATAAATGTATGGTTGTAACATTACTTGACCCATTCACCCTAATGGAATGAAATAATTAGACCAAATGAATTATTACACGATTACAATATCAAATAATAATGGACTGACTCGATCTCACCATGTATTTTGAGAGGAGAATACCTTGGGTCTCGGTATTTGTATTCTAATTCATGGATACACTTTTATTAGGTTGACTCCCACATAGACTCTGATTCTTGTATATTCCTCATATTCCAAATATACTACGGTTTTATCTTTTACATTATTACATGATACCTGAGATTCAATCCTTGGATCTTGTATTAGATAGTAGTTTCCATGGTGAAATCCCATAGGGCCCATATCTTTTCATATCCCCATTTTATCTTGGTCTATCACCGTGGACTCGGTAGGTGCCTTATTGTCGAATGCCATGGATTTTTCTCCTAGGATTGCACTCACACTCCTTAGCTAGAATCAAATACTACTGAGTTATAATTCCATGAGATTTATGTTACCTTGGTTATTACCCTGGAACACCCTCACAGGATATCATTCTCGGGTTTCCTTATTATATCTTGGGAACTTCACTCCTTATAATATCATGAGGTGATGTCAATGTTGAATATGCCTCATGTGACCTATTAACATTAAATGGTGCTTACTTAATTAATGAATTGCTTATATGTTTAACCACCAGCCTAGAGCTGAAGTAGGTACATGGGTATTTAGTTAAATTGTACTTCTTTCCATAATTTACAGATGCAAGCCATCACACTACAATATTAAATTTTTGGGTCTGAATGTTATATAAACTGTTGGTGGTGGATTACTTATATTTATCTCACTCCCTCTCCAGGAGCCGCTTGTACCCATAGTTGATTTCATGGTTGTAGGGATTGTCCAAAGGAAGCATTCAATTTATAACAGTTGATTTCATACTGATATAATGGAGCTTGATAAAAGATGACTAAGTGGGGTCTTGGGATGATTTGAGTAGCCTTAGTTTCTTTTACTTTTTGGAACATGTTATGTCTTCTATCTTTTATCCATGTTTTCTAGTTTTCCAGTTACATGTCATTAGATCATCATTTCTTTAGTTTATACAGTTATTGTTATTATCATTTATCTAGTGAATTCTTCTTCTTTCGTTGTTTAATAATATTATTTCTGCTTATTACTATTCCATTATATTCCCCTTGTTGTGATACACTCCAATAATTATGGCATTGTATTCCCACGAACACAACCTAGGCCCTCGATGCTAGTCGGTAGACTATGGCATTCAAGAAGATGTCCTTGATGCCATGTGACCCATTGGGATTGGGGAACCTCTTAAGTGGAATCCAGGTCTTAGACAACACATATAAAAAAATAATATCATAACACCCATCTCTTCTCCTATGATATTCTTCTATAATCTTCCTATAATAATTGATATGCATAATAACTTCTTCTTCTATTATAACCAATATTTCTTCGATCACAGAACACTCATCAGTTCTTCCTTATTCTCATGTTCATAAAACACATAAAATTATTCATAATAACATTATTTTGTGTCTTATATATCTTGAAACATGGAAAATACAAATTATTGGATACTTTTGTAGAGAATTCACAAAATATTTTATTTATTCTATGTCATAAATAATATATTATAATATCAAGGTGTGTGAGTTACTTATTTTAAAAATTATAAATCAACCATATTCATAATACCACAATAATTCATTACCATAAATTACCATGATAGATAGTAATTAAAAATTAACAAGACAATTTATCTTAAAAAAAAATTATTCCATAGCAAAGTATTTCTTTAATAACATTAAAAAACTCCCAAAAAAATAATCTAATTATTCAGATCGTATATATTATTTTGTCTCTATGATATATAAAATTATCACACATCTGTCAATCCTAGTATTTCACGTCCCATATTTTTTTAATTCTTTATTTTCACTTTATCATATATTGAAATATTATGTACCCTTTATTCCAAAAAATTCAGTATCATTAAATTATATTGACATCTGCATATTGAAATATAAATTATTAGTAGTCATGGATCACATTCATCAAAAAATTCAAATGGAGTATCTTAATTCCTTTTCCATAATTAAACATTCTAAATCAATTCACTATTTTTGATGAGATTTACCAAAAAATATATCTCCCAACATTTTCATCAACAAAACTATATGACGATGTTAATTATCTATATATATGTTAATTTAATTTCTATTTACCTGGAATATTTTTAATGTTGTTTTTAACTTCAATAATTAAGAATCAAAATGATCTACATAATAATATTTATATAATAAGAGTTTAAATTATAATGCACCATCTAAAATATTTTTATCAAAATACTTATTTTCACTACAGACATATCTTCCCTTTCCACTTCATACAAAAAATATCATATCTTCGGATACTTTATTCATTTTTTATAAATAAAACATATCAATATGTATCACTTCTCATAAACATACCAAGTTCTATTCAATTATATTTAGTTTATATTTCAATAAATTTTATAAAATTCTAGAAATCATATTATCACAAGTAACCCACCATGTATCCAAACTCCCATACATTGTATATTTCTAATATATGATGTTTTGTATCAAGATTCACCTTCATGAACATTATACTACATGACCAATTCACTTATGTGACCATTTGACCTACATGATCAGTCACATTTCCAATTATTTATATGAATATATCTATTATATGATCATTTAAATATGTTGTATTGTAACAACCCCAATCCTAATAACCAATATCTGGTGCATATTTTATTACATTGGCATAGATTCAAGGAATAAAATACCAAAAGACTGAATAATTTAGCTGTTTTCGATAACCAATTACATACATTATTCCTATTTAACATTTGTAACAGAGAATTTAAAATAATACATACCAAAATAAAATGAACTAATTCCTTGAAAAATAATTTGGGTATTTCTTCTTCATATTATAGGGAATGGAAAAAAATGGTGTAAAGAATGCTAATTATGGCTTACATAAATCAGAAATATGTCATGAATAAATAAGATTAATCATAATGTAATGGTAAATAAAAATACCCACCTATAATTTAAATAATTTCCCTCTAATGATAGGGAAAGGTTCAATCAATAGGTCTTGGTAAATAACTTAAAACTCCTAGAATTTAATCAATAACTGGGAATAAAATAACTCCAATTATATTATCATAGAGATATTTCCATGTGTAATACATTTAAATATCTTATTTATGATGTAGATTCTTAATTGTTGTACATAATGATCTTTGACATCATGCTACCTCTTCCATCAGGATCATTCCTCATGATAGAATAAAACTACTGGGTTAAAACATTTCTGATTAGGACTACAGATTTTTCTCATGAGACATGTTGATGCATCGAAGATCTATCTATAACCAAGCCCCCATATCCTGAAGTATTATCATTTCTATTATATTGAATTGTTGATATAATTAATGAATAATATACCTTATCATTAAATATTGGTATTTAGTAAAGGATGAGGATTTATCAATATTACCCTAATAAATCAAATGACATTCCATGTAAAATATTGTATTTAGAAATGATGTAAGGTTTAAGTGATAAGAATATCGATTAGAGATAAATATTTATATTTAATGTAAATTTAATGTACAATTAAAAATGATAACATGAAAGATATTATTTCAAGAAAAATTTAACAATCAAAAAATAAAATTGAGATTGAACAATAACATTTAGCACATTTTAATTTTCAATTGAAAAACTATATGATAAATGAATTAATTTTAAAAATTAATATAAAATTATGAATTAATTAATAAATATATTACATGTTGAGTGGATATTATATAAACCATAAAAATTATTCTAATCATTAAAATATTCCTCAATGTGGGTCAATTGAGATGAAGTCCATTACCTTGAGTTTGACTCATGACATACATTTATTATCTTCCAGAATAAAAGAATTATGTTAATAAATTAATTGATCAAAAGACATTTCATTTTTATTATTACTTTTATTTTACTTGTTACAATGTTATATATTATTTCATATTCAATTATTCTTACATAACATATTTTAATGATATTGTTCTTATGTGTCAAAAATGAAATTGGTTAGTTGTATAAGGTCAAAGAGTTAATTATAAAAAATATATAGAATAATAGTCATATAATAATTATCAAATTTATACATATATTATAATTTTAAATCCATTAATGATTGATTATTATGATTAATCAAGTACATTTTGATCATGAAGATGTTAGGCTATACATATACATATGTAACATTTTAATAATTAAAATATCATTTTGGAAAATAAGAAATTAATATTTTAGATTTATAAAATTATAATAATATAATTAATGACATATTAATTTTTATAATTTAAAAATACATGTCACCCATGGGTTTTGGTGATGAATATAGTTTAACATTGCTTCATAATGGTGGTAGTCCCCATATATAAAAACAATGTTGTCTTGATTAAGTGAGTAAAATGTTTAAAAAATAAATTGATATATTTTAATTTATGATTTATAAATATTTAATGATTATAACAGTTCTGTAATATGCATCACATATATTCATTAATTATATCCTTATCTCCTTCCATTTAAAACCTTAGTGAAACACTGATAACATAACCTAACAACGTGGTAGTTTTTTGTACAGACGGTTGGTGTTATCGTATACCCTATGAAATGATTTCTAAAAAGTGATATTTGATATAATTAAATAGTAGTTATAATTATGTATTTATATATTATATATACTTTAGATCTGTCATCATACCCATCCATGACAATTGGTAATGGAAAAGTTAATGGAATCAATTCGAGAGGCGGTATTTCGCCGTACATAAAAATGATGATTTCGTAAACCATTTGATTGAAGTGGGAAACTGTGTATTTTATGAACATAAAACACCAATATGTCATTATATATAAATCACTAAGGTTATTTTATCATCACTTTTTAATAAAAATTTATGTATTTTTTTTTTGAAAAAAAATAAATTCTCATTGTAAATCATTACCACTTTTGGAGGTAACATCCTTTGGTTTGCAACAAAATCCTTCTTAAGTATCATTTTATCCAATAAAATAACCGTATGGCGAGGTTATGGATGCCTTTATGTTATTTAGGTATAGTTTGGTGAACCAATGTGGTTTTATGGAGGGAATATAAGAGGAATGGGTCTGGTATTTTATATGTGTTGGGAGTGAAACACTTGTGATTTGTGAAAAGGAAACAACGTACCCACTTTTATCACATTCAAAGAGGCTCCCAAATAAGGTATTATTTATCCTCATATATTATATGGTCTATATATGACCAATAAAATAGATTTTTGAAATAAAATTGGCCATTTTAACAAAAATATTTTTAGTTTAACTGAAGTTTAACCCATTTTTGCATTAACTATGACATACAATTTTTTTTACTATTCATCATGGTAAAATATTATATTTAATTATTATAAAAAATAATTTATTTTGTTTCAGAAGTATAATTTTTTAGGAATTTCATTTACATACGTGGAAAATTTTAATTTAAAATTAATCCGACAGAGATGAGGAAAATACTGTTTTTTGAGGAGAAAATTTTCAAAAGTTTATAATGTTTTTATAACAATACTCAATAAGAATATGTTTTCAATGAACAAATTTGGATTTATAGACATATTATATGAATAATTTTAATTTAAAACCAATTTAATAAATAATTTAACTATATAAATAATGTAAATGAAGGAGTATTCAATTAAAATTCAGTACGTTCAACTATTCATGAAAAAATGATTCATTTTAGAAAAAAACCTAATGATTCTCTCTAATATAATTTTTTAATGATGAATTAAATTTGTAATTTCAAATTATCAAATAAATTTGATAAATTTGGAAGAAATTAATATTATATTATGTGTTTGAATCCTGAGTAAACCACCTTTTTAGAAAATACCATTTTCTCATAAAAAAATTAATTTTTTTCTTCTAATTGATTATTATTTTTAAATATAATTGATAGATAAAAAATTATTGTGTGAAAAATATATATTTTTATAATTAGTAATATCTTTTCATACTATCTAATTTAATGGTGATGTTATAATGATAATTTCAAAATAACATTTTAATAGAGTTTATTGTTTTATTTAAACATAGTGTTGCATGCATTGTAAGATATTGAAGAAATTATAATTATAAGAAAAAAATATATATTTTAATTTATTGGGTATTTACATTCTTCCCTCCAATTTTTTTTCCACAATTTCATTTATATTACCTTATAAAAATATGTGGGTATTTCATCTTCACAATTTCCATTAATTCCCACATTGCTTCCTCCATTTTTTGAATATTCCAATGTACCATTACCAGTAATGTTTTCCTATTCCGTTACAATTTATTTTTGTTATAACAATTCTTAGTGGGTTCTTCATAGTATGATATATCTTGTTCAAGTTATATTTTTTCATTGGAGATCACATGTGTTGGGTCGAGCATACACTAACATAGAATGATGAATGAAACGCATCATTAACTTTTGAGAAATTTTGTGTAATTTAAAAACAATTAGAAACAACTACCATTTATTCAATAATTTCAAAGTATCTTGTGTACTTAGGGCTTAAATTAATTTTAATATTGAAGATTACAACACCCTTTGATGGAGGTACTTTCCTGAAAACATGATCTCTAATACTGAATTCCATATCTTCACTTATATTTTCATCATAATAAGGTTTCTTATTTTGTGCTGATTTAATGTGATCATGAATAGCCTTTCCTTGGTTGTTTTTCTCTTCTTCATGTTTCTGGCCATAGATCTTCCATTCCCCATCTTCATCTGAACAAGTTGGGTTGTGACATCTCTCTCCGTATAAAGCGCCATAGGATGAAATTTTAATACATGAGTGTGAACTAATTTTATATAAAAACTCAACCAAATGTAAATAAACTCCCCAGATTCTTTGAAATTATAGTTATAATTCCCTGAATATTTCCTCCATTTTCTTAATAGAAATTTTGGACAGTCTTTCAGTATTGGGATGGTTGGAAGTTCCCGAATGAAGCTTAGTATTAAGACCCCTTTGACATCTCTTCGATAATTTTGATGTAAACTAAAGTTTATGATCAGATAAAATTTAATGAGGTTCACCGTAATGTCTTAAAGCATCATTAATATAGATCCCTGCGAGGATACAAATAGTAAATCTTATAATATAGTGGTAAAATATCCATATTTAGTTAGGTGATTCATGGTAATCCATACTGAATCATTCTTTTGATGTAGATTTTGTGATCTTGTTAAAATTTACATATAATTTTATACAATTTCATCATAATAATTTAAAAAGGTCGCATGACACTTTTAGAAAGATGTAATATAGATTTCACTTTTTCGAAATCCTAATAACTTGACACATAATATGAAATTTCCCACTTCATGTTATCCCACAAAAACTTTTCCCTCAAATCCCAATACATCAATGTGCTTCTAGGGTGAGTAGAGAAATTTCATCTATTAGAATAATCGAATAATTATTTTATAATCTCACGTATAGATTGAAAACATAATATCATTCCTTGTTTTATAACCCCATCACCACAAATTAATTTTTATAATTTCACATCATTCACAACATAAATTTTTTCTTCATTTTCTCATCATTAGATTGAGAACATGTTATATTTTTCCAAGAATGATTTTTTTAAATAAAATGAAAAATTATTTATGTCTCTCATTCTATAATAGTTCCCAAAAAAATCATTACTTGTTCTAAGAATTTATGATCCCTATTAATATTATATTGGGTTGTAACATAATTTTAATTCCTACACAATTAAACCACTATTATATTTCAATCACATGACTGATAGTGTATTGAGAAATCATAATCCATGAGTAGACTAAGATATCAAAATTTCCTTATGCGAAAATATTTTTGTAAGATATGTATTTTAGGATTTTATGATCAATGTATATCTCACATAATTCACCATAAGGATGGTCTCTCTATACAATCAAATAAAAATCACAACTTCTAACTGATGATCATGGCATGGATAGTTTTGTTCACCATCATTCAATTTACTTCAAGCATTTGAAAAAAAATTATATTTTATAGGGCACATGAACTTTTTTTCTTCGATGTATCACAATATAATAAAACACCATAATTTCTATATGGTAATATCAAAATCCAATAATATACCAATATCACCAATAGTTCATAAAAAATCCATAACATTCAATTTTTCCAACAATACATAACCACTTTACTTATTTTATTTGAATAAGGGATATCCAAATGGGAATAATTATGAACAAATCATTGATATACCCTTTCAATCCAATGAAACTACATAGTTATGATACATTTATTTTTCATACGCCTTTATAAAAATGCCTTTTTTCATCATTGAATTAATATAGATAAAATCTATTGAGAAAATATGGCCTAGAAAAAAAATATTTTAGAAAAAAATGACACGCAATAAATTTACCATATAACTCATTTCATCTAAGAGTCTTTAGTATGATCTGCAGGTGATACTCATGTTCCTCACCGATTCTAGAATAAAGAAAATACTACCATTCAATACCACATAAAATGATCAACATATTCATTGAATACTATTTTCATTAGATCCATAAAAACAATGGGTTATTAATTAATCCAAATTCCATTAATATAAACTCATAAATAATATATATTGTTTGAAAATATGTCTCCATAATTTCATCATTCTATACATGAAATTGATGATATGAATAAAGAAGGTTAATCATTGAAAAACAATGGTCTCCATGAAGTTGATTGAACAAGGATTCATTGAGAGGAACAAGACACTTTCTTGTTATCCAAATTGAATTCATTTAACTATAATAATTACATAGTCCCAATGATTAATCTATCTTCTTCAAAAAAGGAGGGTTACCATGGAAAAATTATAGGGAGAATAAGTAAAATATTATCAAACTACTTCATTTATTATTCCAATATAATAATTCTATATTGTCCATTCTATGGGGAATTATTTATATTTAGCTTGTATAAAGGATTAAATCACTAGAAAACTCAACATGACACTATGGGGGATGTCTGGTTAATTTTTCATGAAATATATAAGTCTATTTATTTATATTAGGTACATTCTCAATTTGAATATTAAATTATCCATCCATTGAATTTGTTTTATCTTCTTCTATATGAATCTCATTCATAATATCTCATAGTGGTGTGTATAGATTTGACATAGTAGTTGAAGTCTATGATCCAAACGAAATAAATTCTACATCTTCCACACAAATACAAATTTCCTTATTCTTGAAAAAAAATACTTTATATTTTTAAATCCATTCCATAATTAGAATTATATCCAATTCATCCATAGGTTTGATAATATCATTAGAAAATAAATCACATTTATGTGTCATAATGGGGACATTGGGACACATCATTATTGTAGTGTGACATCTTCTGTGTGTTTTGACTCACAACACACTTGTTAAATTGGATGGTAAATATATAATTTTAATATAATATTTTTTAGATATAAAATAGTGCTATTATCTAGAATAAAATAATTCATTTGATAAATCTGAATATATGATAAAAGTACCGTCCCCCACATCATAGGGTACATCTACCATAGTTGTAGTTACTTCATAAGTTTGGCCTTGTAACTCTTCTCATTTTTTATGGTGGATTACATTAACACTTAGGGAATTTGTTTCATTAGTTCCCCATAACCTTATAGATTAAAAACATAAAAATATTGTCTAATTTAATCACTATTAATTATTTATTATGGGGATCCTTATCTACATAGTTATAAAAAACTCTTAATCCTTCTTGAATTCACCAGGGTTATTCTTAACATAGTTTCATAAAGGATGAAATCCCTATGTTCTCTTCTTCTTCTCTGATACATGCCCATTATTATGGTGTTTGAATGAAATCATATTCTCTTTAGTTAAATTAAAATAAATTACCTATAAAATTACATATCAATGTTTATGGTTCATGAAACTATTTCATAATTTCATGAAAAAGTATGAGAGATCAATTCCATTCAATAAAATGCATTATTCCCATTAAATAAATTATAAATATTTTAGTTTTTGCGGAATATGTAATCCATAGAATACCTATATAACCTTATAATGGTATATTTGTTCTCTATATAGATTCATCATCAATTTTATTTGTACTAGGAAGCATTCTATTCTATTCATTTTTTTTCAAAAGGTAATTGTTTCATTAATAATCTATCCATAAAAATTCCCACCATATTAGTTATATTTATTCTTCCTCATTAGTATTCTGGATAAACATCCACCATTAATCAGTATCTCATTTTATAACATACACTGCATGTGTAAATTTTTTCTTTTCACCACTTCCCATTTCCATAAATATATTATCTTTTGACATAATCTATTGTTCCCATTCTATTGGACCAGTAGTCCCAAAAAATAATGGGGGATCATGTCACATAAACTGATCCATCATAGAAAATTCCCCTACTGAGTTGGTCCTCCCATCTGGGAAAGGTTATTTGTCATAACCTAATTATTATAACATAATATATATATAATTTTTATTATTTTAATACTATATGTATTGTATTTCTCAATAGGGAAATCTCTACATTGGAATTGATTTTTTATAGTCTTCATCAATCCATCGATTATTTCCAAACTATGGAATATACTGTATTTTCTCATAAAATAATGAATTTCACATCATAATTTATAATTCTAAATATTTTCTAATTATAATTAGAAATTTAAAATTTATGCATTGTTAATATCGTAATTATAAACATGGTTTGTTGGATAAATCAATATTTTAAAATCATTCATAATGTTTTGTAACGAAAATGCAAATTACCCTAATTATATCGCATGGGAGTCCAAAAACAGTTTCACAGTAATGCCTATTTTCTTGAACCATGTGAAAATCGGTTCAAGAACAATTGGTCCTTTTATTAATTATTTATAATATATACCATTATTCAAGAACCACATCCTGATGTGGTATCTAGAGAAGGATTTGTTTCTAGGATACACAATATAATATATTCCATAGAAAAACATTATTATATTCTTATATTCTAATCATCAATATCAAAAATATTATTATGTTCCATAATATATGTTTTCCTTAATCTATTTCCAAATGTTTCTACTAATCATCCTTTGATACCAACTTTAACAACACCAACCCTAGTATCCCATAACTGATTCCAATTTTATTATGTTTCCATATAAAGAAAGAGTGAAATAGAGAAGGACTTTTTAGTTTACATAATATTTACAAATTGATATATACATTATATGAGTTTTACAATTTGAATAGAAAACAAAACTAAATATATTTAATAAAAAAATTTATCCATCCATTAAAACTCATTTGATGATTTCTTCATCAAACCATGTGAAAAAAATGAAAAATAATTATGAGCTCAAATTCTCAGTAAGGGTTATATACGTTCGTACCTACCAAGAAACAATAAGAATAATAAAAATTTAAATTTAATTAAATAAAAAAACATTCCATTTAAATCTCATTAATATCATTGTAAGACAATCCACAATTAATAATCAAACTAAAATAATTGAAAAAATGATATTTAATCAACAACAGATAATGAAATTCATCCATAGATAATATATTAGAGATAATAAAATAGATAAAAATAAAAAATATATTCATAATGAATGAAATTACTAATTATTGTAATTCATGATTTAATTCATCATTGTACCTCTACTATCAAGATTTTCTTTAAGACTGTTTAAATCTATTTGGTAATAAACCTATCTGATTTGGATAACTGATTCCAATCATGAGACATGTCTATGCATCAAGGATAAATATATAACTAGGACCATATATTAATAAAAAATCATTCTTGATTTATCAAATAATAAATTTACTTAATGAATAATAATCCTTTTCCAAAAATAACTATATTCCTTATAAGATACACATTTTTGATTATTTTCCATAGTGAGTGAAATAATGTTCATTGTAAACCACCACAAATATAAATGATATATAGGTTATTAAATAGTAATATCAATCCTAAAATAATATGAATACTTAATAAAAAATGAAATTTTTAATAAAAAATCATCATAATAATTTCATTATTTCTTGATAAATTTTACAATTAAAATACAATGTGAGATTAAAAAAAACATTTACTAGTTGGTAAAATTCATTAAAAATTATTTGGATAAAATAAGTTAAATTGAATTATAAAATACCATGATGTTTGAATTAATTATGACATTACATGTAAAATTGGATGTATATACTCTATAAACAAATTAGGTTTATAAAATTACAATATGCATCAATGAAGGTAAATTGAGAAAATGTCCCCTACCATGAGTCTGACTAGTCAAGTATGTTCCTTATATTCTTTAATAATAAACAAGGTTTAATCATTTACTTCCATATTAAAACGTTTTATTCTTATAATTACAATTATTTTACTTTATTCTTGGTTATATATAATTTATTAATCATTTATGTTTACGTCATAAGTTTTGATTATATTTTTGTTATCTGTCAAAATGAATTTTGTATGTTGATTATGGTAAAAAAGGTCATTATTTATAAAAATCATTGTGTATAATCAGGAAATAATTATCATATTTATTCATTATTTATACATTAAAAACCAACAATCTTTTATGGTCATGAAAATGTTGTATGTTACGAACATAGAGATGGTAGGTCATATATACACATGAATAATGTTACAATTTTTAGTGATCATTATAAAAAGAAGTAAAGTTATATTTTATCATTGAATAAGAATAAAAAAATTATAAATAACCTATTACTTCTTTAGATATAATTATATATAACATCCATGTGGTGTATTGGTGAAATGATAGTCACAACACTTCATGAGGCGATATTCCCTTTGTATCAGAACGAAATTATCATCTATCTATGATTGAAAAGGTAGAAACCTATAGTGATGTATAATATTTTTATAATATTTTTATATTTCATGAATATTATTATGGTTTTACGTTTATAATATATGTTCATTACAATTATGTTTATCACATTAAATTAAATGTGCTACTAAAAGACAAAACAAATAATTTTTTAACATAGTATTCGACCATAAACATGGTCGAAGTCTTTGTATCCATTAGTAATGGATATTATAATAATATATATATGATATAATGGATAATGGGGTATAAATAGGATATATATTTCCTATATATTCCTTATATCCATCAAATTACTCAACTGTGATATGTGGAAATGGAAAATAATTGAAATCGGTTCGTGAGGTAGTATTCAATCGTACAAATGATTTTGTAATCTATTTATTGAAACAAGGGATTTTTGTAAGAAATTAAATTAACATAAAAATATAAAATTACATGGATGATAATTTTTTTATTTCATTATATGTTAATAATAATTTAGGGAGGTAGAGGAAAAATATTATCTTTTAAGAATGTTGCATATACATAAGGTAACCACATTTGGTTTTCACAAAAAGCATTAAAATGATGGATTCAAAACTAATATAAATATTGTTAGATAAGGGGATATGTAATGTATCAGTTCTGGAATCCACCCAGAGGCACCCCATATTCTATTGGTCAAATGGACTCAAGTGCATTTCCCCACATGCTAGAGGCTGCCGACTAGAAGAGAGGGCTTGTGTGTGGTTGTGGGGAAACTATACCAACATTGGCAGAGTAAACAGTGGAAATAAACAACACACAATAGCGGAAGCAGTAGATATACAACATCAATACACAGTAGAAGACTGGAATAATAAAAAAATGGAGCACATATATATATAAAATGATGCATGATACATATGTCTAAGATAGTAGCCAAACAAGTCTCATTTATAGAAATACAAACAGTGCTAAACCCAAGTACAAAATAAAAAGATAAAAAGATCCTCAGCATCGCAATATTATGCTTGGTCACATGCTCCCCAGCACAACAAAAAGTCAAGTACCTGAAGTAGAAGGGCGCTCACCCTTATCTATACCTGAAGCAATATAATCTGTTTGGGCCCAAAATCCTGACCCAAATATGGTGTGAGACTAAATCCCATTAGGCAAACACCTGATGATCCGTGCCTAAAATTAAGTGAAAATATGGTAGGTAAAATTATAGAAAATAGTAAATAGGAAAGTATTCAGCAGTAACCAATCCACAGTTTAAATACCAAGAAACAACAACAAAAATAGTTAAACCCCAAACAGGTAACCCTCTGGGAAGTACTCACAGCCCTCCCCTCAAGTCCTACCTAAGAAGTAAAAGCAACCCTCTAGGTACTGCACTCGACCTAGCCCCTCTGGTTTATTCATAAGAATTCATAAATACTCTCTGAGGAAGCACACACATTCAATTCCCCTTATAGTCTATGGTAGTCAGGGACTCTCTGAGGAAGCTCACATGATCAATTCTCCTCATATCCCAATGGTCAAGGAATCTCGGAGGAAGCTCAGTCGGTCAATTCCTCTTATAGCCCATGTCGTCGAAAGAATCTCTGAGGAAGCTCACTCGGTCAATTCCCCTTATAGTCTAGAGTAATCAATGTAATTCAAAGTAAAACTCAGACTCTATGAGGAAACTCACATGGTCAATTCCCTTTATAGTCTAAAGTGCTCAAAACTCTCTGAGGAGTCTCACTCGGTCAATTTCCCTTTATAGTCTACTACACCCAGTTCTCACGGCCCTATGTAGGTTAAAAAGCATAAAAATGCAGTATGGCCATGGTAAACTATAGAACTACTTGGCTAAACAGTCTAAATCATATCAAGAATGTCAGAATACAAACATTCCATCCTATAGCAATAGGTATGGAAAATAGGAAAGGTGGCCAAGTAGGCTAAACAAGACCAAATGGTCATAAATAGAGAATGAATGGAAAAACATAAAAACCATTGAAATCAACCCTATTAATATCCAAATATCCTCTATACAAGCATGTGAGCATGGTAGGAAATCAACATGGGTAAACCGGTAAACACGCAATACCCCGTTCAAGGGTATTGGTGGAATTTGCACATAATACTCATGGACATTGAACAGAAAGGCACAAACCACCTACTGTGGTGTTAGGAGATTTCTATATGTGAACCAAGAGGCTCTAATCACCTTTGAACATCGATGATCTATAAAAACGTCTAAAGAGTTCAACCCACGATATGTCATAAGAGAAGAGAAATCAGAAGACGGTGCTCTAGGAGACGAGAGAACTCACCGATGCGATTCCAACTCAACTGATGGTGTTTGATTCGGAGGACGGATGCACACTCGGGGGTTTGTCGAAGATCTGCGGCCGTACAGAGCTCTTGGTCGAACGAGGCCTAAATGAAGGGCGTTCTGGTGATTAGACGCGTCCCTAGTGGATTTAATGAAAATAAAAAGTACAGAACATGTACTTTTGAAGTACACGGCGTGTACTCACCGTTTCTACCTTGCCATTACAAGGCCTCGTGCGGCAAGGTAGTACCTAGAGTGATCTCATTAAGTACATGACGTGTACATAGAAAATTTCTAGAATTTCCTCTTTTTCTAAAAAATGACCCGAAAAAAAGCATACCAGAAAAGAAGATCTGCCTTCTTACAAACTTCCCCACATAATGAAATTCATCCCTAAATTTCCCCATCACGGCGTAGAAGAAGTAACACCAAACAGTGCCAGCCACTGTGATCGTATGTCTGCCTCCCTCTCCTAAGTCTTGTCTTGTACTCGCCCGTGCTGCCAAAGCACCTATACCAGAGGAACAGACCAGCCACAGATAAATTTTGTACTTCGATCAAAAATCCCGATAGAATGCTCCTCAATGGATGCATCCACTTCCCACTCAACCTCATCGGGTTGCAAATCATGAGACGAGTCTAAAAAGTAATGTTGGAGCTGAGAAACATGGAAGATGTCGTGCATAATTGGTACCTCTTTGGTAACTTCAACTGATATGCAACCGGCCCAAATCTCACTAACACCTAAAACTGCCTGACGTACCTCGGCGAATGCTTTCCTGGTCTCATACTCCTCTTGTGTCCTAACATTGGTGTGAGACATAGGAGACACAGATCCCGGACATCGAACTTTAGAGGTCATCTCCGCTGATTAGCATAATACTTTTGACGAGACTATTTAGTAGTCAACAACTTTTAAATCAACTCCATCTTCTCTGTGGTCTCCTGAACAAGACGAGGTCCCATGAAATCTTCCTCTCCTCCCTCCATCCAACATAAGGGTTATTGGCATGGCCTACCGTATAAGGCCTCATTAGGTGCCATTTGAAAAGTTTCTTGAAAACTAGTGTTGTAGGAAAACTTCACAATAGGTATATGCTACTCCCAATAACCTCCAAAATCCAGAATGCAAGCTCAGAGAATATCCTCATGCACCTAAATCATACACTCAGACTGGTCATTTTTCTGGGGGTGGTAAGCTGTACTGAAAGAACCTATGTACCCAACACCTCCTGAAGCCCCTTCCAGACTCAAGAAGTAAAACGCACAACCCCTTCTGAAACAATAGTGTATGGAACTCACTACATAAATACAATCTCACAGATGTACAAATGTCCCAAATCATCAACATTGAAGGTATTCTTAATTGGAAAGTAGTTATAAACCTTTGTAACACTGTCAATGTCAACCCCTATTGCATCATTCCATAGAGGCAACCTCGTCAAACATGTCACGAAGTCCATCATGACATCATTAAACTTCCACTCGGGAAAGGGTAACTACTATAAAAGCCATACAGGTTGCTGATAGTCCACCTTCACCTTCTAACAAGTGGAACACCTCATGACAAAACTAGCAACGTCCCTCTTCATACCTGTCCACCAATACTGATGGTGTAGATCACGACACACCTTGGTGATGCGAGGATGAACTTCCCAAACTGAGGAATGAAATTCTCGCATCATATCCTTGAGTATATCTGCTGGCACCCATATGTGCCCTTGGAAACATGAGATCTCATCCTTGCCTATAGTTTATATAGGAATAGGGTCCTCTTTAGACACACTCTATCATAGGACTACACCTTCTAAATCTGATAGCTTCCTCATTCGTACTCGATTAGGAAGAGTAGAGGTAACAGCCACAGAAGAAAGAAACATCTACCCCTAACTATCATGCACGTTCAAATGCATCTCAGAGAATAGATCCATAAGCAGCCTCTCACTACTAGCCTCCTGAACTTTTTGTATTTGATTCCTCCTACTCAACACATCAGCTACCGCGTTGCCTTTCCCAGGTGTGTAGGCATGCTCATAGTCAAAGAACTAAAGGTACTCAACCCACCTTCACTGTCTCAAATTCAGATCATGCTATGTGAAAATGTACTTGATACTCCTGTGGTCGGTGGAAACCACAAAATTCTCTCCCAAAAGATAATGTCTCCAACAGAGTAGGTCATGAAGAATAGCTGCCAACTACAGATCGTGTGTTGGGTAATTCATCTCATGTGGCCTCAACTACCGAGACCCATACTCAATGACTCCATATCCCTTCATAAGTAGAGCTCCAAGCCTGATACCTAATTCATTATAGAAAATAGTATAGCTCTTTCCTAGCTCTGGCAAGACTAGTATCGGTGCTGAAGTCAACCTCCATTTCCGCTCCAGAAAGACTGAATCATAAGAATCTAACCATAAGAACATCACACCCTTCTTAGTCAGACCTGTAATCAGTGTTGCTAAGCATGAAAAGTCTTGTATGAAACATCTGTAGTTTCCATATAACCCTAAAAAAATCCACACCTCAAATACATTCTTCGATTGCTCCTAAGAAACTACATCCCTCATTTTTTCTATGTCTACTGATACTCCTGCCTTTGAGATAGTATGACTTAGGAAAAGAATATGATCCATCCAAAAGTTCATCTTTAAGAGCATAGAATATAATTGATACTCCATTAGTGTACTCAAAATTATCTCAAGATGGGTAGCATGGTCATGTCGAGTGTGAGAGTAAACCAAGATATCATCCATGAAAACAACCACAAAGGAATCCAAGTATAGATGGAATACTCAGTTTATCAGTGCCACGAAAACAATAGGTGTGTTCATGAGGCCGAATGATATAACCATATACTCTAATAGATCATACATGCTCTGAAAGGATGTAATAGGTATATATGATGGTCTAATGCGCAACTGATAATAAATGGACCACAAGTCAATCTTTGAGAATACCCGGGCTCCTTGAAGCTAATCAAAGATATAATAAATCCTCATAAAGGGATAACGGTTCTTGACCTTCAACTGGTTCGACTTATGATAGTATACACAAAGTCTGAGTGTGTAATTTTCATTCTTTGAAAATAGGTCTGGAAAACTCCACGGAGATGTACTAGGTCGAACGAAACCCTTTTCTTGCAACTCCTCCAACTGCTTCTTCAGCTCCCGCAACTCTGGTATGGACATCCTATAAGGAGGAATGGACACTAGCTTCGTTCCTGGAATGAGCTCAACTGAAAAGCCCACCTCTCTCTTCAAGGGAAAACCTGAAAAGTATGCTGGAATGAAATATCTTAAATGATCCACCACTGGGGGAAAGTCTACCTGTGAAGTCCCCTTATCACCCAGATATAGACTAGCAATCTGGGATATAACTCTTCCCAACCCATGATGTTCCAGTCTGGCTCTGCTCGCCTGAACATCCCATTCTCCCATATGACGAAAAGATCCACCCTCTAGTGAAATGAAACTCACCCTATGGAAAAAATAGTCGATGACAGCCTGGAAGGGAACTAGCCAGTCTTTTCTAAGAATGACATCATAGCCTTTCATCTCTAGGACATAGAGATCCCATAAAAAGTGACACCCACCAACCTCTAGATGGAACTCCTTGCACTGACGTACACTAGTCGTTATAGTCCCCAACATAGTGTCTAGTTTCAATATATCATCAGAATAATGGATACATAGTTCAAGGCTCTCCATGACATCAAAAAAATATAATGCTAGGGGAAGCCCATGTTTCCAAAAGATATGATGATAAAACTGAGGAAACTAGGATCGTACCTCGGAATATAGAAGGTTCAGGTCCTGCCCTTGCTGGGTCTTCTCCACTACAAAGGTCTGGCCTGCTCCATGACAATATGACCCTACCTGACCACTCTAATATGATCCATGCTACTGTCACTGAATGACTGGTAACCGACCACCATGGCCACGACCTCCACCTCAGGCCGAACAGTTGGATGAACTCTTGTTCCCAGACTGGTGAGAAACTGGTGGTGCCACTCTTGAATGAGGTGTCATTGAAGAATCCATGTCACCAGATGCTGGTGAGAAAACATGATAGAAGCACTGAAGGTGACCCTTATTTCCGCATGATCGGCACTCCACTGGGTCTTTCGGGCAATGTGGCCTCATATTTCTGCTCTTTCCGCACTGGTAGCACGCCACCTGGCCACCAAAAGATGTTTCTTGCCTCCTTGGATCACCGCGTGAAGACTCCCTACGGCGCTTCCTACTGTCTGTTGGAGGGATGCTAACACCGGATGCCAGGCCGACCTGGCTCACAACTCTGGAATCCCTCATATTTCACTTCATGAACAATGACTTGTTGATGATAGAAGATATCCATGTCTACCTAATGATATTCACCTGCGATTGGATGTTGTTCCATAGACTATCCTCAAACTTTCGTGCAAGGAACAACTCATCACCTCTTAGAATAGGAATTAAACGTTGTAGCTCTATGAAGTGAGAGGAATAATTCATAACAGAAAGATTACCCTGCTCTAGACTCATGAACTCTTGGGCTTGATCGACCCTCATGGTCTCCGGATTGAATTAATCATATAATATTCATTGAAACACATCCCACGCCATAACCTGCTGGAGTACCGCCTGTGAGATCACATAAGACCGCCCCTTGGTGGAGACCTGAAGCATATAGTTAGTGAGATTGACCCTCCTCTCAGGAGGTGTCTCCAGATGCTCAATTATCGTCCGCATGGCTTCTATCAATGAATTTGTAGCCTGGTGTCCTCCATCCCCTCATAAAGTAGGTGGATGTTACTGCTGAAAGACCAGCATCAATTCTTCCATCGAAGGGGAAGGAGGTGGAGCTCTATGAAAGGTCGGAATCATCCTCATTAATCCCTCCCTGAACTATGCATCAACACCTATGTTAGGTTCAATGGTTGGTGCCAAGGTGAGACCAACTAGAGGATCTAAAAGTAGTCCCTGATCAGGCATGTCCGGTGTCTGATCACCACCTGGGAACTGGTGCATTACCATAGGACGTCTTGGTGGCATGAATCTTCAAGGTCACCCACCCACCTTAAACAATGATTTTCAAGGACTGAAAAATAGAATTCTAAGAATGGAACATGAGAAAAAAAGAATTAAAATTTTACAAATAAAATACTACATGACGTGTACGTTTCCCACAAGGAATGTTCCCTTAAGTCATTTACATGGGTGTGTACTCCTACCTAAACTGGTCATGTAACACCTCAAACACACGACATGTTGTCTTAACACAAACTGTGTACTTGAATCCTCTTCCCATGCCTGAGTCCTTATACATGGTTAAGTCACATGGCTCTCCTAAGACAATACAACACGGGGTGTTCAAGATAGACACGGCATGTACGAGGCATGCTTCACCTGGACCGTGTTGTTAGTGACACTGCCTGATACATGGCCCACACCACACGACGTGTTCCAGATGGACACGGCGTATTAATGAGTGGATAGCACTGACCCGTGTTGTTAGTGACAAACCCAGGTACCTGGATAAGACTACACGATATGTTCAATACTGACAAGCCGTGTATAACTTATGGTTTATCTGCCCCTGTTGTTAGTTACACGGGCGGATGCAGGGTCAATACTACACGTCATGTACAACAGGTACACAACCAGTTCCTAAAAGAGACTCCATATCCCGTGTATCTTCCCACACTTCCTATGAAATGGTTAGAGACTACACGACATGTATATAAAGTACATGGTGTGTACTTAAGAAAAACAGTTTCTTCCCAAACCGATGAACACATGGTGGGTAGTCAAAACTAAAAAGTGTGTATTCTAGGATATTATGGACAGTAAGCCTTAGAAACTACTCCGGAACCCATAAAAACACTGAAATAAATAGAAAAGTTCTAAATTCTGATATGTGAGGGCCCATGATCCCCACGAAGCAAATCATGGAATCTTATACATGTTATAACAAGGAAAAAAAGGCAATGATACACCAAATTTTGGTCTATAAGGTCCCATAACACCTCAAGAACCAAAGTTTGGAATTCATTTAAGAAAACCCTTACACAAACAATACCCTATCAAATAGAATTTATTTATTTATCGAGGCATGTATCACAACAACACTCATATTCTACACAATATCTATCACGAGAATATGCAATCGCTAATGCATCCTAGATGGCATGGCAAAAATGCATGACATTTGATTTCTATCAAGTGCCTATATGATTCTTGAGATGGCATACCCTGATTTCATTGAGTTACGACAAAAATAGATCCTCAATAACATTAACAGTAATAGAAAAACAAACATGTGAATCACCCAACGGTTAAAATAAATCAACCGTAATGTTGAAAAACCATAAAAATTGAATTAAACGAGGTAGATTGGATTTTTCTTGTACATGGGTTAGCTACTCCCGAGAACATCTTATTACCATGTACCTATTCCACCCTATCCATGGCGAAAGGATCCAAACAGTACGTCAAGGGGTATTAATTCCTCTGATACCACTTTTTAACATCCCAATTCCAGAAGCCACCCAGAGGCGCCCCGTATCCAGTTTGTAACATGGCCTCAAGTGCATTTCCTCGCATGATAGAGGCTATCGACTAGCATCGAGGGCTTGGGTGAGATATTGTGGAAACTATGCCCTCATTGGAAGAGTACATTGTAGAATTAAACAACACACAATAGTGGAAGCAGTAGATATCCAACAATAATAAACAGTGGAAGACTGGAATAATAAACGACTAGAGCACAAACATACACACTTATATATATAATGATGCATGATACATATGTCTATGAAAGCAGAAAAATAAATCACTATGATGGAAATACAAATAGTGCTAAACCCAACAACATAAAAAAAATATAATCAGATCCTCAACATCGCAAGCTTAAGCTTTGTCCCATGCTCCCCAGCACCATAACATGTCTAGTACCTGAAGTAGAAGGGTGCCATCCCTTATCTATACCTTCCACATTATAATATATTTGGGCCGAAAAGCATGACCCAAATAGGGTGTGCAACTAAATCCCAGTAGGCAACCACCTGAAGATCTCTGCCTAACAGTCAGTGAATATATGGCACGTAAATGTAAAGAAAATAGTAAACAGGAATGTACTCAGTAGTAACCAATCCATAGTTTCAATATCAAGCTACAGAAAAACAAACAGCTAAACACCAAATAGGAAACCCTCTAGGAAGTACTCACACCCTCCCCTCTGGTCCTACCTAATAAGTACAAGCAACCCACTGGGCAGTGCACTCATCCAAACCCCTCTGGTTCAGTGATAAGAATTAATAAATACTCTCTGAGGAAGCAATCATAGTCAATTCCCCTTATATTCTAAGTTAGTCAGGGAATCTATGAGGAAGCTCACATAGTCCATACCCCTTATAGCCCTAAGGCCAAGGACTCTCTGAGGAAGCTCACTCGGTCAATTCCACATATAGACCAGGTCGTTCAAATACTCTATGAGGAAGCTCACTCGGTCAATTCCCCTTATAGTCTAGAGAAATAAAGGTAATTCAATGTAAAACTAAGACTCTCTGAGGAAGCTCGCACGGTCAATTCCCCTTATATTCTAATGTGCTCAAATGCTCTCTGAGGAAACTCACTCAGTCAATTCCCCTTATAGTCTACTACACCAGGTTCTCACGGCCATGTGTTGGTCAACGAGCATAGCAATGCAGTATGGCCAAGGTAAAACTATATAAATACTTGGCTAAACAGTCAAAAATATATCATTCATGTCAGAATACAAAATATCTTTCCTACAACAATAGGCATGGAAAACATGCAAGGTGGCCAAATAGGCTCAATAGGACCAAACTGTCGTAAACAGAGCATGCAATGGAAAAAAATCCAAAGCCTAGAAATCAACCGTATTCATATCCAGATAACCTATATACAAATAAGTGAGCATGGAAGGAAATCAAAATGGGTAAAATAGTAAATAGGCAATACCCCGTTCAAGGGTATTGGTGGAATTTTCACATAATACTAAAGGACTTTGACCGGAAAGGCACAAACCACCTACCTTGGTGTTTGGAGATCACTATATGTGAACCTCGAGGATTGAATCTCTTTATTACATCGAATATCTACAAAAACATATAAAACATTCAACCCAAGATATCTCATGAGAGAAGAGAAATCAGAAGACAATTCTCTTGGAGAAGAGATAACTTTCTAATGTGATTCCAATACAACCAATGGTGTTCCATTCGGAGGATGGAAACACTCTTGGGTGTTCGTTGATGATCTGTGGCCGTACAGAGCTCTTGGTCGAACGAGGCCTAAAAGAAGGGTGTTCTGGCGATTAGACGCAATCTCGATGCATTTAATAAAAAAAAGAAAGTACAAGACGTTTACTTTTGATGTACATAGCTTGTACACACCGTTTCCGTACTCTGCATTAAGCGGCCTCTAAGTCACTCCCACTGGACCATGTGTGTGGCTACTACAAAGCCATCACACTACCTCCTATGGAAAGGTAGTACAGGGCGTGTACTCATAAAGTACACGACATGTAATTAGAAAATTTCTAAAATTTCATATTTTTCTAAAAAATGACCAGAAAGGGAATAACATACCTAAAAAGAAGATCTTGGTAGTTACATGATTAAATTTGGGAAGTTAATTTTTAATTTATTTTACAAACCAAAGTGTTCTCTTGGTGTTAATAAGACAGGATACAGGGTGCCATTTTATCACTACAGTGAGTGGCACACATTTATGTTTTGAAAAGAAAATGGTGTACCATTGATTTTATTATAATAAAATTGTCAAAAGTATATCTGTATTGAGGATAAACCATTATAAGGTCTATATATGTCTATCCAATTTATATTTTACATGTTTTGAGGTCATTTTAGCCCTTATATTTTTAGTTTAGCCTCATGAAAACCCATTTATACATTAACTGTGATAATTATTTTTTCTATATTTAATATTAAATATAGAAAAAAAATTTAATGTCATTATTAGATATAAATAATTATTTTACATTCAAATATCCAATAAATTTTTCCAATACTTTAAAATGAATTTTGGAAAATTTTAATTAAAAATTAATCGAGTAGTCGCAACAAAAAATCATGATTTCAAAGAGAAAACTTTTAAACTTTTACAATGTTTTATATAAAAATTCAATAAAAAAATGAACCCAATGAGCTAAATTCGATTAAAATATACATAATTGAACTAAATTTACATTAAAAATTTACTATATAATTTAACATAAACAATAATTCAAATAAAAATATTGTTTTTAATTAAAATTCAGTATTTTTCTCCATTCATAGAAAATGAATCATTCCAAAATGAGTCGAAAAAATTAATCCATATATAATTTTAATATGAATATCAAAAAAATTATCTGCATTTTAAAAAATAAATTTTCTAAAATAGTTAAAAATATATAATATTTTGTCATTGATGATGACTAAACATTCTTTTTGAAAAAAAAAACAATTTTTAGATGAAATTTATTTCAAATAGTTTTATTAAAACGATAATGCATAAATAGAAATTTAACATAGTGTCACGTTTAATTTAATCCTAGTGTTTCATGAATCAAAAGATATCAAAGAAATTTAATTTATTCAGAATGAAATAATTTTTAATGTCTTAGGTTATTTAATGGAGTTCATTCAGATAAACAGATTCACATATATAGGAAACCCCATTTATAGATATCACCAATTGTGGAGCACATATGAAAATCTTAATATGTGGTTCTATACATATTCAGATAGATACAAAGCGTTTTATTCTACTTTTTTTCATTTAAAATTATTTCAAACTTTATCATAGAAAAAACCTTTTTCATGAATCTTGTTTACCAACATCATGATATTTAAACATTAGAAGACGACTTTACATTGATGGGGTTTAAATCAAATAGTCTTATTTATGTTTATCTTTATATATGATTTGATACATTTTTTTCTTGCATATCTTCCACGTAACATGTGAAAATATTTACTACCCCTCCATATACCATGATTATCTTGGTCACTTCCTTTGAATTCCCATTTTCATCAAACATCATCAAATATATATGGATGAATATTAAAATCTTTAAATAAACATTGATTTTTTATTACCCATAATAAATACTCAATGTACATAATATTAATTCAGTATATTGTATACATCCTTTTTGTTAATATATTTACGTGCCATGAAAATATTTACTTAAAAAACAATTTGGGATCAAAACCTATAATGATGCATGTTCATATGCCCCATTCCAATGAAAAAATCTCCAAAAAATACAATAATAATCTCAAATACATATCATAAATGAAATAATATAAAAAAATTACATTAAATCAAAGAAAAAATTCACATCGATATGAAAACTATGACATCCCAGTAAATAGGTGATTAAAATTTACATGTTTGGGGTCAATCGCGTTCATCAACACATTCCATGATGACACCTATTCCATCTATAGAATAATAATAAAAAATAAAGGATTTGAAACTATCTAGAAATCAACTAAAACATGTATAATTATCATGTCCTCATGCATAAAAAATTGTATGAAAATTGATGTATAATAGTGGAAAGGCTATGTCATATTATATTTTTAATACATAAAACATTCATTAAATGGTATATCTATTAATAGTATAGTGGGTCTATTGATGTTTAGTTTTCATGTAAACAAAGGACATAATACATCAAAAATAAAAACATTCTTATAAATTTTTTGGAATACAAATTTATATATTATCCCAAGGATATATTAACAATATATCACATCCAAGGTAAACAAATAATAAAATGTGTGTGTAGAAATCCCATTAAGGGAATTAATAATGGAAATATATACAATGTGACCATGATGAATTATAAAAGATAATTATCATAATAAAATGAGGCATATAACAATAGAAATATGATTTTCCATAACATAGATATTTGTATACAATATTAAAAATGATACATCCATAAGCATATCACCAAGGATTATCACTATGGTTTCATAAAACATAATTACCAAGTTTATTCACCAAGGTATCATAAAAAATATCTAATCTATGGATAAATTATTTACTTATTTAGTTTGAGTGATACTAGTGTGTACCATTCAAATTTATAAATTTTTTTATTCCTTAATTATTATAAGAATAAATATCATTAATAACATATTGGAAAAAATAATAAGATTTAATGTATAAGTCATTAAATTAATAACTACGTAAAAATGAAAATTACATCATTTTTATCCCATGAGAAAGTAATGAGGGTTTTATATTGGATTTGTAAAACCAATGAATATTGGGTACTTCTAGGTGAATACTCGTGTATAGACAGATTGGGTGGTTATTCACCATATAAGGATATATAATAGAAATGAAGCAAAATTAAATGAAACATTTTGGTGGCATAACATGCAGAAAATGGATTATTGAATATGATTAATGAGAGTGTGGAAATGTATCTCTATAATATAAAATAATTTGTTAATCATGGAATCTTTTAATGAATTAATTCATAATTAAAAGAAAATAAATTACTATAAAGGATGTACATTAATGTATAAGAGGAAATATGAAGAGAATTACCTTACCTTGGGATGAAACATTCTAAATTTTGGAGAGGGGTACCATAAGAACACAGAGAAACAATTGAGGGAATTTATACAATGGAACAGAGAATAATTTCATGCATAGGGGACTGGAGTTGAGTGGAATGGGGGATTGGTGGGGATATTTATTAAAAGTTGAAAAGTTGTGAAATAATTTAAAAATATAGGTCTTGGAAATCTATGTTATGGAAAAAGAAAATAAATTGTCTTACACTTGTTGTTTTCTCGAGGTTCTTGACATATATTTCATGTCCCACAATATTTTTATTCATTCTAATGTAATTCCATTTTTTAAATTACATTTTCCTTAAAAAAGTAATCTTTAAAAAAATAGTTTCAAATGCATGAATGTTCATTTTTGAATTTGAAAGGACATTTATATATTTTACTCTTGATATATATCAGTTAAAACACATAATATTAATAAAATAATATATTTTTCATAGATTTTGTCTCTTTGATTATAATAATATTATTAAACATTTAAGACATCATGCATCATATATGAAATAAAAAATATGTATTTTTACTATTCAATGAAAAAATTTAATTTAGAAAATTATAAAAAATTAACCTAACATAATATGGAAAATCTAATTTTAGATATGATGTTTATATTATCTAAATAATTTTTTCATTAAAGTAGATTTAACTTAAAAATTCGTCATTTATTGTAAAATTGGAATATTAATTACTTAATAAAAATTATGAAATATATAAGACTATTTCAGGACATTATAAAACTATATTATCATTTATATTCAAATAAAAAAATATTTTGATGTTCCATAGATAAAATGTTATTTAGAATATGAAAATTTATATTAAATGTTTTTCAATTCTCTAAAAACACATTTAGGTTATAATCATATCCAAATGTCAATTTATCATATTCATAAAATAATTCCATGTCTTTTATTAAATAAATTATTAGAGAATATTTGTTGGAAGAAATTATGACAACCCTTCTTTTTGTTACAACTTAAACATGTTTATTACTTAAACCTTCACATGATACAACAAAGAAGATCGAGAGGTTTAGTGTCTTTGGGGCTTAGGATCATTACATGAAAACTTAAAACATGAAATACACCATCTTTATTGAAAACATCCTTTACATGACCACTACATTCCTTCGTACTTAGCATTGCATGGGATAACCTGAGGACATGCATAAGAAAAGGGTGATCTATAAAGCCCAGTAAGGGAGTACACATGGAATAACATGAGGAGTACAATACATGTTAGGCAATAGGCATGTTAATAGAGCATAAGAGAAACATGAACATAAAGGCATGATAAATCATGATAATCATAACATGGAAATGTGGCAACAATACTTAACATTGAATTAGCATGAGCCAAGGCTCATTGCACATGGAGCATGAGTTAACCCTCATGGCACATGAACCAAGAGTATATCCTCATTGTAATTGAATTAGCATTAGTCAACGCTCATTGCACATGAAGAATCATGATACTATACTTTACCCAATACATTGGAGCGCTATAAGGGCGCACCCTTTTTAAACATTTCATTCCTTGAATAAGTGTGCCACATGGATCATAAAACATGGATTCACAAAACAAAATCATTTATTCCCTGATAAAGTAATGTGGAATCCATACATTAAACTTTACAATAAATAAGTAAATGTGCATAGAGGTGAATACCCTTGATGGAGAAATGAGCATGGTATTCACTACACAATGATATTGGCTTAGAAAATCGGCGCGATTTCGGCAACGTAACGGCGTGACATAAGAATTCATAAAAAAAGTTGATGAGAGAGAAAGGGGTTCCTCATCATATTTACATGTTATGAAAAGTAAGGAGGTCATATAGATACATGTCCCAACAATTTTAATTGAATTTAGATTAATGATACAAAATTATTGCTTGAATGTAAAAGAAGAGAGAGAAGTTCCTTTCAGAATTTCGGCATTGTAACGGGTGTACATGGGAGGCATTTAATGAGGGAGAAAGGGGTCTCCCATCATTCATACATTAAGAGGGAAGTATGAGGGAGGCGAGAAACCATACCCAAACGTTAATAATTGAAATTAAAATGGCAAAACAACTTAAAGAAAATTGGACAAAAAAGAGAAAGGAAGAAAGAATCCTTACTTGGAAGTGTGCTTCCAAAGGCTAGAGAGAGGCCTGTGAGAGGCTTCTTGGGAGCTCGGGGCCCCTTGGGATGATTCTAGAGAGAGTAGGTCAGAGTTTGGATGAACTCCAAATGATTTTAGTGAGGAGGAAGTGGGAGTTTGGGTGGGTTTATATAGGAAAGGTGAGAGAATGTTTTATTATTTAGGTTTGGGACCCCCTATATTAAACTAATCCAAACCAAAAACCGTCCCATGGTTTTTACCCATGGTTTCTGGAAAAGGAAAGAGGAAAACAATAATTTAAAGGCCATGGTTCTAACTTATTAAAATATTAGGGTTTCTTATGTGGAGGTGAGTCACACTCCCATGGAAATTAATTTAAAAAGGAAAAGTGTTGAATATGTCTTGAGGGGTTCATTAATGCTTTGAAAAGTAAGTAAAAAAACCCAAAATCACATTATTTTAATGATAAAACATATATTGGATGAGCATAAATATTATGGTATTTTATTACATCACCATTGGGTCATTATGAGGTCATAAAACACATTATATATTTAAACGGTATTTAATTTTTACCCAAAACATTGACTGTCTCAGAAAATTATGAAAAATTCACCGTTGGATAATTTCGATGTCCTGATTCCAAAAATGAAATTTATTTTATCTAAATAATTTTCTAAATATTTGAATTTTCACTTTTAATATAAAAACTGACATTTATCGAAAATTCATGGGTTTTGACAGAAAAGGATTTCAAACCATAATAAAAATTTTAATTTCATTCATAAAATTATAAGATCATTTATATTTAATAAAAATTAATTTAATAATAATATTATTATTTTATTAAAATATTATTTAATTCAAAAAATCCCTTAATTTTATAAAATAGATTTCTTAATTAAATAATAACTAAGAACATCATTTGTACTTTTAAAACTATTTACAATGTATCAAAAATGACTAGAAATTATATTCATTATTATATAAAAAATAATGTAAATGAACATAGTACTACTTATTTGTTACACAACCCCTTAAAATATCCACATAATACCTAAGGTTAAGGTGTGCGATGGTGACAGACTCTTGGGGTGTCTCGGTTAACATCGCTCGAGTGGTAATTTCAATCAACTTCCACTTTTCCCGTAGACGGTCACGTTCGAGCTTGACAAAATGAAGCTCAGCCTGGGCTTGGTCAAGGGAGAAGCCCAATGATGACACCTCTTTTCCAAGCTCCGACAAATGGGCTTCATATGGGTAAATTCTACTAGATGAGGCCATCGCTTCCTTTGTCTAAGTAAAATTGGGTTCGTTAAAGCCTTATATTTATACTAATAATGTGATCACTGTTCAACGACTATATTAACAATGGTCACAATTATTAACATAAAACCAAAGAATTTGACATCTTATAAACACATTTTTTCATAAAGAGACATTTAATAAGATCTAGAGTGATTTCATTTAATGAAACTTTGGGTCGTTACAATATTCCACCTTAAGAAATTTCGCCCCCAAAATTTTTCCTTTTCCCACACTAAAACAAATGTGGGTAACTCAACTTCATCATATCCTCCGACTCGCATGCCAGTTCTTCAAACTTGTGGTTTTTCCACAACACCTTGATGAGGGGCATTATCTTATTTCGTAGAACTTTTTCTCTACGATCTAAGATCTTCACTGGTTTCTCCTCATAAGAAAAATCATCTTCCAACTGTACCACCTCGGAAGAGAGTACATGTGAAGGGCCAGGTATGTATTTCCTTAAGAGGGATACATGAAAGACATCATGCACCTTGGCCATGGTAGGTGGAAGTGCTAGTTGATAGGCCACAACCCCAAAATAATCAGGAATCTCGAAGGGGCCGATGTACCTTGGACTTAACTTCACATTCCTTCCAAACATCAGGACCTTCTTCTACGGAGATATGCGTAGAAACACCATGTCTCTAACTTTAAATTCAAGGTCTCATTGATGATTATCTTCATAACTCTCCTATTGACTCTGGGCTACCTTGATATGTTGTTGAATGGTTTTCACCTTCTAACCATTTCTTTGACCATTTCTGGTCCAAGCTGCTTACGTTCACCGACGTCATCCCAACATGACGGTGTTCTGCACCTTTTCCCATACAGGGCTTCATATGGTTCCATTTAGATGCTCGAGTGGAAACTGTTATTATAAGAGAACTCAACCAGAGGAAGATGTTGATCCCATCCTCCTTTAAAGTCCATTGAGAATTCTCTCAACATATCCTCAAGTGTTTGGATAGTCCGCTCGGATTGGCCACCAGTTTGAGGATGATAGGCCATACTGATGTTCAGTTCAGTATTCAGATCATGTTGAAGACTCTTCCAAAACTTAGAGGTGAATCTTGGATTTTGGTCAGACACAATATATAGTGGTACTCCATGCAACCTTACCACTTCCCTGATATATATCTATGCCAATTTATCCAAAGAGAAATCCTCTCAAATAGCAATGAAGTGTGCAGTATTTGTAAGATGATCCACAACAACCCATATTGCATTGTTGCATTTGGATGTCCTTGGAAGTATGGTGACAAAGTCCATGGTGATGTTCTCCCATTTCCATTCTGGTATGGGCAATGGTTGCATCATCCCCTTAGACTTCTGCCTCTCTGCCTTCACTTGCTGACACACTAGGAACATTGATGTATATTCATCGATCTCCTTCTTCATATTATCCCACGAAAGGTTTTCTCAGAGATCTCGATACATCTTTGGGCTCCCTGGGTGAATAGAGCAATTTGAACTATGTGCATCATCCAAAAGATCCTTTTTCATCATCGGACTTGATAGAACACATAGTCTTTTCCCAAACCGCACAATTCCTTCTTCATTAACATTAAACTCTGAGGATTTTCCCTTTTTGATAGCTTCCACTTTTTCTTGAATTCCCATGTCATCCTTTGAACAACCATTAACATTTCCAAAAGAGATGGTTGAGAAATCATTTGTGAAAGGATTGATGATGTTCCCTTTTTTATGATTCCCACATCCATCTTCATCAAGTCTAAGAAGATTGGATCCTTCTCAATTCTCATCATTGATAGAATCATTGGATCCTTTCAACTTAAGGAATATGCCACCTTGTTCGCTTTCCCAGGGTGGTAATGTATTGAACAGTCATAATCCATGATGAGCTCTATCTATCTTCTCTGGCGCATATTAAGCTCTTTTTGTTTGAATATATATTCAATACTCTTGTGGTTAGTATATATCTCGCATTTTTCTCCATAGATATAATGCTGCTAGATTTTCAAGGAAAAGATCACTGCCGACAACTCCAGATCATGCGTTAGATAGTTTCGCTCATGTATTTTCAACTTTCTTGAGGCAAATGATATCACTTTATCATTCTGTATCATCACACAGCCTAAGACCTTCTTTGAGGCATCACTGAATACAACAAAAATTTCCCCACTTGCGGGTAAAGTGAGCATGGGCGCAATGATAAGCCTCCTTTTCTACTCCTTGAAGCTTTCTTCGCATTCATCATTCCAAGCACACTTTACTCCCTTTCGAGTTAGCTTGGTACGAGGGTTGGACAATCGTGAGAAATTTCTCACAAATCGTCGATAGTATCCAGCTAACCCCAAGAAACTACGGATATCTGTTACCGATGTTGGCCTCGACCATCCCTCAATTGCATCTGTTTTGGAGGTATCCACAGATATCCCATTGCTTTTGATGATATGTCCCACGAATGAGAACTCCTTCAACCAGAACTCACACTTGATGTACTTTGCATAAATCTTCTCTTTGCTCAAATTCTCTAGTACAGTTCTTAAATGCTCTTCATGATCCTCCTTGGTTTTGGAGTATATTAGAATATCATCTATAAAGACTACCACAAATTTTTCAAGGTAATCTCTAAAGACTCTATTCATTAAGTCCATGAAGATTTCTGGAGCATTGGTGAGTCTGAAAGGCATTACTATGAAATCATAGTGCATGTATCTTGTACGAAAAGAAATCTTGGGAACATCTTCCTTCTTCACCCTTACTTGATAATATCCCGACCGCAAATCCACCTTGGAGAAGTATTGTGCTCCATGCAGCTGATCAAACAAGTCATCGATTCTTGGGAGAGGATACTTGTTCTTTATCGTGATTTTGTTAAGTTAATGATAATCGATGCAGAGCCGCATTGACCCATCCTTCTTCTTGACGAAGAGGACCGGTGCACCCCATGGTGAAGCACTTGGGAATATAAACCCTTTATCCAGATTCTCCTGTAGTTGTTTCTTCAGCTCTTCAAGCTCAACAACAGCCATTCTATATGGAGTCTTGGATATTGGTAACGCCCCAGGTATAAGTTCAATTGAGAACTCAACATCTCTTCTAGGAGGAAGACCAGGCAGTTCCTTGGGAAACACTTCCGCGAATTCCATCACAATAGGCATTTATTAAAGGATGGTTTCTTCTTTGGACTCAATCATCTGAGCCAGATACGCGTGCTCATAGGGTAGTAATATCCATGCTTGAGATGATGGAGCTAAAGGAGATTCATCTTCCTCCTGACACTTGTAAAGAGTTGGGGGTCAATTCTCCATATGGAGTGTGATTTCCCTCTAACGAAAATTTATGTTGGCTCTATATAAGGAAAGTCAATCCATGCCAAGAATTGCATCAAATTCCATCAGAGGGAGTATGACGAGGTTCACCAAGAAATTCAATCCACAGATTATAACAGGGGAGTACTTATACTCATGGGATGCAATGATTGCCCCATTTTCCGTACTCACCGACATCTTTACTTCCATGATTTGTGGTGGTGCTGGGATTGTTCTACTAAACTTTTGAGATATAAAAGAATGTGTAGAACCTGAATCACAAAGTACGTTCGCAATTCTTGAATGAATAACTAGTGTACCTGTCACCACTTCGTTGTTGGGGTTCACTTTGGAAAAAGTGATGGAAAAATCTCTTCCTTGTTGTCTTGGAGGTTGTTGGTTGCCTCCGATAACCCTTGGATTTGGGCACTGATTTTCAAAATGACCCGGTTCTTTGCATTTATATCATTGAACAATGCGTTGAGGTTCTAACAGAGCGTTCCTCTCCTCTGTCGCAGCTGTGGGTCCTTCTTGCCGACAGTTAACAGCTAGGTGCCCTTCTCTTCCACACCTGAAGCATTTTCTTGTCCCCTTAAGGCAATTTCCAGGGTTCTTCTTTCCGTACTTTTTTCAAGTGGGGTGCTGGAACTTCTAGGCACCGTTGGATTTATCCATCGGACCACCAGCATTGAGGTCTACCTTATGCTTCTTGTCCCCACGAAACCTCTTTGATTCTTTGATCTCCATTTCGACCTTGAGGGCACATCGTACAATTTCCTCATAGCTGTCGAAGTCACGGATCACTAATGATTTCCGTAATCTAGGCTTCAGCTTACCAACGAAGCGGTCAACCTTGAACTCGGGGGTAACGACAAAGCCGGAAGTGTTTCGTGCAAGCCTTGTGAAGTTTTCCTCATACGCTTCGACAGATTCTTCATCTTTTTGATTGAGGGAAAATAATTCCCTTTCCATCTGAAGACGGAGGGTGCGCGGAAAATATTTATCGAAAAGCATCTTCTAGAATTCCTTCCATTCCAAAGCCTCAATCTCCTCCTCAAGCATTGTATTTTTGATCAACGTCCACCACTGATCAGCTTCACCCTCCATACGATAAGCATCCAGGAGAACCTTCTCTTGTTCCGAACATTGTAGGATGGAGAAGATCGTTTCAATGGAGTGGATCCATTGTTCAACGATCATTGGATCAGATGATCCACTAAAAGTAGGAGGCCTTTGTATCATGAAGCTCTCGATAGATAGTTGTTCTTTCTTGGGGGGGGGGGGGGTTGAATGTTACTCTTGACCCGTGTTTCTATTCAAAACATGAGTTAGATGAGAGAGAAGTGTGAAAAAGTTTGCGATTCCCACTCCCATTGGATTCGGCATCTCACTATTACAGTCATCACACTGATCATCACAATGGTTGTTTGCCCGAGTCCTCCTATTACCGGCCATTGGCTGGAATAAAATGAAAGTTAGGGGTAACACATAAAGGGTAATCCAGAGACAAAAGTTGATGACTTATAAATAAACGTTCATTTCCTTAACTCATTAGTCTATAGGCTTCAATCTAGGATTTTCATGATATACTTTCGAACATATATTCCTAGGGAATTTTTTTTAATTTCCTTAATAATATTTCATACTAAGCTTGTGAATTTACGAAAGAATATCCCCTGGGAGTGTCGTAACCAAGAGTACAACAAGGCCTGTTGTCATGCACCAGTTCCCGTTCGTGTCTAGCTTAAAGTGGTGTTTTTGGGTTTTACCCCTAGGATACATCTGTGCCAGAGCCGCCTCTACCTGCTCGTATCCAGACATGGATGTATTTTCTTGATAAACCACTTACTCAATACTTACCAAAACATGGGGATGTTTTTGTTATACTTAGTCTTATCTCTGAGCTGTAGTGTTTCACACCTCTCCAGGATGGAAGTGGGGTGTTCTTAGCAAGGAAGCTTGAGGATGGTCTCAGGAGGGAGATCCGCTCGCAGGTGAACATCTTCTAGATGAATTCCATCACTTCCATCATCAACCAGGCACTGATTTAGGAGTGTAATCTGAGAGAATATGGAGCTGCGAGCCAGAGAAGTTCTGCTTCCAGAGCTAGTTTGCCTCCAGATGACAGTAGGAAGTGACGTAGAGAGTCTACATGTGGTGACCCGAGGAAGCGTGATGCATTGTCAGGCAGCCGGGTGGTATGCTACCAATACGGCCGGTCAGGGAACATGAGGCTGCATTACCAGAGAGACCCCATGGAGTGCCGATGTTGCAGCAATATGGATCACCATCAGCGTTTCTGCCATATTTTATCACCAAAAGCTGGTGACCGGGGTTCTTCCATGACTCCTCATTCAGGAGCAGCACCACCATCTTTTCACCAGTCAGGGAACTGGAGTTCTTCCGGCCGTTCGGGCCGAGGTGGAGGTTGAGGCCATGGCAGTCAGCCACCATTCCCCCAGCACCAGCAGGGAGGATCATCTCAGAGTGGTCATCCCGAGGCGCAGGGCCGCGGTGAAAGCCCGTCTTTCACCGTGGAGCAGATTTATCAGGAGTAGGATCCCATACCTTCAACAATTCGAGGTACGATCTTAGTAGCATCAGTTTTATCTTCATCCCTTTTCGATAATGGTGCTACGCATAGAATTATCATTGTTTCTGTTGTGGAGAGCCTTGGGCTCTACATCTTTTCTTCTGCCAACTCTTTGACACTAGACACACCATTGGGGACGAAGACATCCAGTGTACGTAAGTGTAGAGAGTGCCCTCTCGAGGTCACATGGCATCATTTCTAATGGGATCTCTATGTCGTAGAGATGACAGGCTGTGATTTCATTCTTGGAATGGACTTGTCTGGTCCCTTCCAGGCCATCATCAACTGTTATCGCCACAGGGTCAGATTCATCTAACTAGAGGGTGAATCCTTTCTTCATAAAGGCGAATGGAATGTTCAGGTCAGTCGAGAAGGACTCAAGCATTGTGGGATAGGAGGGGTGATGGCCTAGATTGCTAGTCTTTATCTGGATGATCGTGGGACTCCACAGTTGGACTTTCCTCCAGTGGTAGATCGCTTCAGGGATGTATTTCCAGAGGAATATTCAGGTTTTCCTCCTGAGCATGAGGTAGAATTTTCCATTGAGCTCATGCCGGGAGCGGCACCGTTGTCCATTCCTCCCTATAGGATGGCCACACATGAGTTATAGGAGCTCAAGAAGCAAGTGGAGGAGTTTCAGGAAAAGGGTTTCACCCAACCCAGTACTTCTCCTTGGGTTTTTCTTATCCTGATTGTGGAGAAGGAAGACGGTACCCTTCGGCTTTGTGTGGATTATTGGAAGCTGAACCCGTTGGCGGTCAAGAACCGATAACCCTTGCTGAGGATCAATTAACTATTTGATCAGATTCTAGGAGCTCAGGTGTTATCAAAGATCGATTTGAGGTCCTTCTATCATCAGTTGCGCGTTAGACCATCAGATATACCTCTAACAGCCTTCAAGAGTAGGTATGGTCTATACGAGTATACAATCGTGTTGTTCGGTCTCACGAACGCACCTGAAGTTTTCATGGAACTAATAAACCATGTGTTCTATCCTTAAATGGACTCTTTTGTCATTGTCTTCATTGATGATATCTTGGTTTACTCTTACACTCGACACGACCATGCGTGTTTCCCCAAATCTTGGTTCCCTATACCCGATTCGCCACATGACCCCAAGCACGTTTCCCCAAACTCCAGAGGATGCCGACTAGTAGTGAGGGACTTGGTGAGTCAGTGAAGAAATAATGCACTCATTAGGTAAAGTATACAGCAAAAAAACAACCCGACACAATAAAAGAAACAATAAACAACATACAACAACTAAACTGAACAATAGATGCAATGGATAAAATAATAATTATGCACCATGGTACATATGTCTATGGAAAGCAGCAAACAAACCAACGTGCTGAAGTACAACTGAAAAAAAAGTGCAAAGGAAAAACAAAAAAAACTCATCAGCATTGTGAGCCATGGCTCGGTCCAATGCACTCCAGATCCAGTGCAATCAAGAACCTGAAGTGGAAGGGTGCTTGCCCTTATCTATACCTGCAACAACATAGTCTGTTTGGGCCCAAAAGCATGGACCAAACAGGGTGTGAGATACAATCCCAGTAGGAAATCACCCAAATATTTGTGCCTAACAATCAATGAATACATGTAAGTAAATAAAATGAGAAGCAGTAAACAGGAAATCACAAGCAGCTATAATCCATAGTTCTAACAAATAAAGTACACAAGTAAACAACCAGCAACAATAAGGAAACAGGTAACCCTCTGGGTACCTCTTACATCCTAACCCCTATGGTTCAACCTATATGTAATAGTAACCCTCTATGAGGCACACACTATCTCATCCCTCTGGTTCAGCTATGATTAGACTCTCAGAGGAATCCGTCACCGTCAATTCCCCCTATAGTCTCGTATCATACTAAAGGCTATCTGGGGAAGCACTAAACATCTCATTCCCCCTGTGGCCCACGTCGAGGAACTACAAACTCTCTGTGGAAGCACTCATCGTTAATTCCCCATGTGGCCTCACATCATATTAAAAGACACTCTGGAGAAGCCCTTACGTCTATTCTCCTTGTGGTCTACTACAATAGTTTCTCACTATCCTAGGTGAAAATAAAACATGCTCATCATTCGTACATCATCCAAGTAAACCTCAAGAACTACTTGGCTATCAGTCTAAGGCTCAGAAACATAACAAAGCAACAGTTCCTCTATCCGACAACTAGGCATGGAAACTGGAAACCGCTAGACAGTAAAACAAGCATGGATAGGAAAGCTGAGCACAAAAAAATTACTCTATTCACAAGCATAATCCTCTACTATAGAAATCAAGCAAAGCAGGAAAACAGTAGGGGAAAAAAGGAAACCCACAATTCCACACCCAAGGTAATTTGTGGAATTTGCAGAAAATACTCATCAAATTTCAACAGAAAGGCACAAACCACCTGCCTCAATCCTAGGAGATCAATATACGTGAACTACAACGATTGATTCCCCTTAGAACGTCTTAGATCTGAGAAAATACACAAAACAATCAACCCACGATAACTCAAAAACGAAGAGGAAGAACTCACTACTGAGATTCCATCGCAATCGACCGTTCTTGAATCAAAGAACAAACTAAGAGGTGGGAGATCGTCGAAAATCTGGTCGTATGGGTCTCTCTCGGGCGAATGGGACCCAGAAGAAGATGAATATCACAATAAGGCACGACCCCGGTCCGTTTAGTAAAAAAAGAAAAGTACACGGCGTGTACTTTTAGAGTACATGGCGTGTACTAGGTCCTTTCCGTACTTCACAAAAATTAGCCTCCACATCACCCCTACACACCATGTGTGTGGCCCGGGTACAGCCATCACACAGCTTCGAGCCAGAGAAGAGTGCACGGCGTGTAGTTCGAAAATTTCCAGAAAGTTCTTTTTTCTTAAAAACTCCAGAAAATGAAAAACATACCTGAAACAAAGATCTGGGTTCTTACACTATGTGTCAAAATTATTATGGGTATGTGAATATCCTCACATAACTTATTGTGTTCTTCAAATATGGTAAATAATGAAATTTACACCGGGTATGTTCGATATATCTCATGCAAGCCATTATTTATCCAAGATTTAAGTCTCACAGGGGTTTAACCTTGTATTTGAAGAAAAAATTTTCATGAATTTCTCCATTGAAATTTTTGGACTACATATAGTGTACACTAGCTAATTTCCATGTAATCAGGCCTGTTGTGTGCTCGGTTGGTCGAGTCAACATGTGCGTTGAATTAAATGAACTACAAATTATTTTCAACATGATGTGCCATATATCTTATGACAAGGACGGGTTTATTGAAAATGATAAATTTAATATACAATGTATAATTTTAATGATGTACAATTCTATTGGTAATTCTCTATTATTTTATGATATATATTTTTCAAAATCAATTTGATCTTATCGAAATCCTACTTTTCACTAAACACACATCTGGGACGTATTCCAGAATATAATTTTTTTAATGGTACTTATCAAATAGCCTCTACAAGATAAGGAAGAAGTGATATTAATTAAATAATAAAAATATTTTTTACATATGATTATAAATTTAATTCATAGGTTACAAATTAATTTGAGATGAAAATAAGAACCAATTGAACATAATGTGTTTTTATGGAAAAAACAATATCACCAAAATGGAATTTTATATTAATAAATTAATTTGAACACTATTATAGAGATATTACAATGAAAAATATATTTTATATATTATTTCAATTTATTTAATTTATTCTATTTGTTTTATATTCATATGATAAAGCAAAAAAATCTATATATTTTTAAATTGAAATTTTTTACCATTGAATAGTGCACCTATTTTTTTTAAAAAAATTGACACATTCATAAGTTAAATTAAAAATATAAACATTATTCTATGAACCATAATATAATAATTATCTTAGGGTAAATTATTATATTTTTATGATAACTTTCCTTTTTTGGTGAATAGTGGAAAACACTTCATTTTAATTGAAAACTGATTTTGATTCTATTTTCTTTATATAGTTAAATATAATTTTTAATTGGATTTAAATTATAATTAGTGATAGTATACCTCAAAAAAAAATAATTTATGTCATTGGAATAAATTTCAGACTGAAACTGGATATTAAAACTTATCAATCATTTGAACAATATCACTTTAAAAAATTGTTTTTCATCGTGCACTGGATAATAAATTTAAATAAAAATTTAACAATTTTTTGAATTGAATAAGGTAAAATGAATTCAATATTTATAATTATAAAGCCCAAATATTTTTTTATGGTCTATTTTTTATGTATAAATAATGTACCATGGTGAAGACATTATTTACCTCAATATAGGTAAAGTAGGGATAATGGATAAAGATAAAATGTAAATGCTTAACATACCAAAAAAGTAAAACATTTAATGTTTTATTGAGGTTTATATTTATCTTAACCAGCCTCTTACATATTAATTTCCATAAAATTTCATGGAAATAAATTCATCCCAATGTGAATGTCTTTAAATAAAAAAATAATCATTATTTTAATCACTTAAAAAACCTATCGACATGAATAAATACCACTCCTCACCACACCATTTCTAATCAAAGGACTTTAATAACATAAAATATATTTCAAAACCTATAAATATCATTTTCACCATGTAATGGTTCAATTTGTCTCATAAAAATACCTAATCCAAGGTAATAAAGGGTCTCTCAATGGGGTGATATTCAAGAGGTAGTTTCTCACAGAACCTCTCTTAATTTCATTCATTGTTATATATATCAACAAATATTTTTAAGAAATCATGAAATAATAATTCCAGAATAAGATAAATACTTTAATTTTATGTTTATAATAGTTTACCTTATTTCCACCCATTTTATTACCTCATGCTATTAGAAAACAAAACTATAGCCTGAATTATGCCAATTAATCACCTCGTGAATAATGATTTTGTTTGTATTCCATTACCACATGCATCGATGGGCATAAAATTTTTATCTAGTAAAATAATAAATTAATAGTTATATATACTAATTCATGTTTAATAAATGAAATATTGAAATAATGATAAAAAACATAACTATATTTTTCTTGTCGTAGAAATCACTAAATTAAACTAACCATTTATTAATATCATTTTTATCAAATTAATCATCATAATATTTGAATGACAAATAATAAATGTGACCATTTAAAAATATATAAGTTAATTAATACCATTTCATTATACTTATTAATATTTATTTCACATTTTCTGGGAAATCTATACTTATACACTAATGAACTTGTAATGTCCCAGTTCCAGAAGCCACCTAGAGGTGCCCCGTAGCTGGTTGGTCACATTGCCTCAAGTGCATTTCCCCAAACTCCAGAGGATTTTGACTAGCAGCAAGAGCATTGGGAGTGATAGTGGGGAAACAATGCCCTCATTGGCAGAGTACACAGCTGAAGAAAAATGGATAGACAACAACAGAAATCGTAACCATCTATACAAGAGTAAACGATAAACAGCGAAAGACTAACAATAAACAACTTGAGCGCACACACAGATATATAAAATGATGCTTGATACATATGACTAGGAAAGCAAACAGACAAGTCACAATGCGGAATACAAAACTAATAAAAAGTGAAAAAAATATGTAAACTCCTCAGCATCGCAAGCCATAGCTTGGTCCCATGATCTCTAGCTCCACTGCAGGTCAGGTACCTGAAGTAGAAGGGCGCTTTCCATTATCTATACCTACAACAACATAGTCTGTTTGGGCCCAAATGCATGGCCCAAACTGGGTGTGAGACAAAGTCCCAGTATGTGACCACCCAAAGATCTGTGCCTAATAGTCAGTGAATACATGTCAAGTAAAAGTACAGGAAGCATTAAACAGGAATGCACACAACAGCTACAATCAACAGTGTCTAGTATATAAAGTGCACAAGTAACAGCCAATCAACAAGTAGAACAACCAGTAACCCCCATGGGTAGTTCTCACAACCTAACCCTTATGGTTCAACCAAAAAATACTAGCAACCCTGTAGGAGGAACACACAGTCTCACCCCTATAGTTCAACTGAAGAATAGACTCTCTGTGGAATCACTCAACGTCAATTCCCCCTATAGTCTCATATCATACTAAAGGCTCTCTGGGGAAGCACTTAACATCTCATTACCCCTGTGGCCCACATCGAGGAACTACAGACTATCTGAGGAAGCACTCATCGTCAATTCCCACTTTGGTATCACATCGAATTAATAAGACACTCTAGAGAAGCCCTTACGTCCATTCTCCATATAGTCCACTACAATAGGTTTTCACAACCCTATGTAAAACAAACATGCATAGAGCACATATCACCGCATGTAAACCACAAGAACCACTTGGCTATCATTATAAGGCCCGACAAGATAACATTACAACAGTTCCACTCTCCTAAAACTAGGCATGGCAACAAGAAAAACGCCTAATAGGAAAAACATGCATGAAAAAACATCCAGTGCACAGTAAAAATTACTCTATTCTTTGACCTCTACTATAGCTATCAATAAAAGCAGGAAAAAAAAGTGGAAAATATAGGAAACACACAATACCCCGTTCAAGGGAATTGGTGGAATTACACAAAATATTCAAAGGATTCCTACAGGAAGGCAAAAAACACCTACCTTGATGCTAGGAGATCGATATACTTGAACCATGATGATTGATTCTCCTTATAACGTCAAATATATGAGAAAACGTCCAAAATGATCAAACCACGATATCTTGAGAAAGAGGAGGAATTGGAAAACAAAGCTCTAGGAGATGTAAGAACTCATCCCTGAGTTTTCAATGCAATTGGCAGCGTTTGATTCATAGAAGAAACAGAGCACGGGGTCTCGGAGAAGTTCTGTGGCCGTACGGGTTCTCTTGGATGAAAAACCTGAAGAAGATGTGAGTTCTATCCGTTAGGCGCGACCTTGGTCCGTTTAATGAAAAAAAAAGAAAGTACAGGGCTTGTACTTCTGGAGTACACTGCGTGTACTAGGACTTTACGAACTCTTCTTTAAGCGGCCTCCTCATCACCCCTACACACCGTGTGTGTGGGCCGGACACGGCCAACACATGGCCTGGCGTAGCATCACAGTAAACGGCATGTACTTATAAGGTACACATCGTGCACTTTGAAAATTTCCAGATTTTCAACTTTTTCTTAAAAACAACCAGAAAAGGAAAAACATACCTAAAATGAAGATCCATGTTCTTAAAAACATCCCCCCCTAAAAGGAATTCATCCCCGAATTTCCATAGTGATGCGTAGAATAAGAAACCCCAAACAACTCTGGGCACTACGATCATACATTGACCTCCATCTCACAGGTCTCGTTCTGTACTCGCCCGTGCTGCCGTAGCACCCGTACTAGAGGAATAGACCGCCCACGAAGAACTTTTGTACTGCGATCAACAATCTAGATAGGATGCTTCTCAAACGATGCATCCACTTAGAGCTCAACCTCTTCGTGCTGAAAGACATGCAACATGTCTGAAAAGTAACGTCATAGCTGAGAGACGTGGAAGACGTCGTGCATGGCCCGATACATCTAAGGTAACTGCAACCGATAGACAACTGGACAAACTCACTCCAATACCTCAAAAGGCCTGACATACCACGGTGAAATCTTAACCTATCTCCAAATCCTCTTGTGTCCCAACCTCGGGGCGGCACTCAGGAAAACCTGATCCCCGATCTCAAACTCCAGAGGTCACCTCCGCTGATCAACATAAGACTTCTGCCGAGACTGTGTTGTAACCATCATCTTCCGAATAAACTCTATCTGCTCTGAGGTCTCCTGAACAAGACGAAGTCCCTATAAAGCTTCCTCTCTTACCTCCACCCAGCATAAAGGTGATCAGCATGGCCTACCGTACAAAGCCTCGTAAGGTTCCATCTGAATTGTTGCCTGAAAACTGTTGTTGTAGGTGAATCCTCATTTCCTTTTTCTAAAATAAACTCATTTAATGCTTGTATGTTTTTAATAAATTCTTTTACTATATTATTATCTTTGAAAAATAATTGGCCAACCTGCTATAGTGTTTTCAAGTTTTCTTTTGGGATTGTTAAAGGGTTGTTTGTTACATTATCTTCTAGTTTGTGTAATTAGTCTTATTGGATAATATATTTTTTTAACAAACTGTTTGTTTTTTATGGAATTAATAGTGAACAGTTCTTGTTTCTTTAAGTGTTTTGGAAAACATGGTTTTAGGTGGTTCTTTAAGGTTTAACCATTGGTTTGGAAACATGTTTTTTTGTTTATCACTGTTTCAAAAATGGTTTGTAAATGTTTATTGTTTTGGCATGTTTTGGTAAATGTGTGTTTTGGTAAATGCATGTTTTTCATGAAAGGATGATGGCACATTTTGGTCCTTATGATTGTGTTTTTAAGAAATGATGTTTATTACTATTTTGGAAACAAGTGCCTGAAGTAGAAGGGCGCTTTCCCTTATCTATACCTGAAACAACATAGTCTGTTTGGCCCCCAAAGAAAGGCCCAACCATTGTGTGAGACAAGGTCCCAGTAGGCAACCGCCCAAAGATCTTTTCCTAACAGTCAGTGAATACATGGAATGTAAATGTACAGGAAGCATTAAAAAGGAAAGCACACAACAGCTACAATCCACAGTGTCTAGCATATAAAGTGCACAAGTAACAGCTAATCAACAAGTAGAACCATAGGTAACACCTCTGGGTAGTTCTCATAGCCTAACCCTTACGGTTCAACCTAAAAGTACTAGAAACCCTCTGAAAGTCATACACAATATCACAACTCTTATTCAGATGAAGAAGAGACTCTCTGAGGAAGCATTCACTATCAATTCCCCCTATAGTCTCGTATCGTACTAAAGGTTCTCTAGGAAAGCACTCAACATTTCATTCCCCCTTTGGCCCACATCGAGGAACTAAAGTCTCTCTATGGAAGAACTCATCTTCAATTCCCCCTTTGGTCTCTCATAGAATTAATAAGACACTCTAGATAAGACCTTATGTCCATTATCCCTAAGGTCCACTACACTTGGTTCTCACAACCCTATTTAAAACAAGCATTCATAGCATGCATATCGCCCCAAGTAAACCTCAAGAACTATCTAGCTATCATTCTAAGGAATGAAATCATAATAGTAAAACAGTTCCACTATCCTACAGCTAGGCATTGCAACTGGAAAAACACCTAATAGGAAAAACATGCATGGAAAAACATCTATAGCACAGTAAAAATTACCCTATTCACAAGCATTGAACTCTACTCAATCAATCAAGCAAAGAAGGCAAATCAAAGTGGAAAAAATAGGAAACACACAATACCCTGTTCAAGGGAATTGGTGAAATTGGACAAAATATTAAAAGGCTTTCTGAAGAAAGGCACAAACAACCTACCTTGATGCAATGAGATCGACATACTTGAACCACAGTGATAGATTATCCTTAGAAAGTCGAAGATCTGAGAAAACGTCCAAAACTCTCAACCCACAATATCTTGAGAAAAAAGGATAAATTGGAAAACAAGGATCTATGAGAAGGAAGAACTCACTGCTGTGGTTCCAATGCAATCAACGACGGTTGATACAGAGAACAGATAGAGGCATGGGGGCTCGGAGAAGTTCCACGACCGTACAGGTTCTGTCGGACGAAGAACCTGAAGAAGAAGCAAGTTATGTCCGTCAAGCGCGACCCCGGTCCGTTTAATGAAAAAAAGAAAGTAAATGGCATTTACATCTAGAGTACACGGCGTGTACTAGGCATTTCCGTACTCCTCTTTAAGCGGCCTCCAGATCGCCCCTACACACTGTGGGTGTGGCCCGAACATGGCCAGCACATGGCCTAGCGCGACATAATAGTACACGGGGTGTACTTATAAAGTACATAGCGTGTACTTTGAAAATTTCCAGATTTTCCTATTTTTCTCAAAAACGACATGAAAAGGAAAAACATACGTGAAATGAAGATCCAAGTTCTTACTGATCCAACCTTGAAAATCATGAATCAATCTCTCCCGAAATAATGAAAGTCATTATATGTTATTAAAAAAAATGTTTTAAGTTGTTATAAAAATTTCATATAAGTTTTTATAAACATTAATATAGATATTTAATGAATTAATAACATTATTTAAACATTTTCACACGATTTTTATGTACTAAATATAGAAGGGAAGTATGAGTTAAGGGTTTCTCATCATACTATTTTTCTTCTATGATACATGTGCATTATTCACCTCGATATTTTTCTTATGTGATTTATATATTATGAAATTTTATATATCCTATCATTAAATTCATTATATTCATGACATTAAATGATTATGTTAGTATTTATTACTTTTAAGTGGTAATCGATTCGATTGATTACAAAGTAGTATAGAGATTATTTACCCAATTGCAATTATTAGGGTTAACCATCCACATAATTGAATATTTTAATCTATTATTATGCGTGGGATGAAATATTATTGTCCGAAGTTTTATTATCATCTTTTAATGTTTATTTTCATTTAATACACATAACTGATTAATTTTATTATTTTTCACATTAATGATATGATATTTATAAGGGATTTTCAGGTAAAAACAATATTTTTATTGATTCCCTAAGAACAATCCTTTTATTCCATAACCATGTTATCAAAAATTATATATAAAAATCTATTTCCAAATACACTAATATTTTTAAATTTATATTACATGATGATTTAATTTATAAGAAATTGTTTGAACAGATTTCTTTATTATTTTCTAAATGTGGATCTTTGTGACTTATCGAACAAAAATAAAAAAGGAATGTTTTTATCATATGAGTAATCAATGAGTATTTTGACATTTATGACGCCTTAATATATTGAAGAACCCTTTAAAAATCTAAAAGGATATTTTTTATGATTTTTTTTCATTTATAATTGGTTTCAATTTTAATAAAAATGGTTTTCTAAATAGAAAGGATTTTTTTCCACAAGGATTATTTCAACTGATCTCCCAAGATTATTTTTAATATAAAAAATCATTATTTAATGTTACTTATAAATTAATGGGGTTATTATTTGGGGATAATATCCTCATTCATTTTATGGTGTGTTTGTGATTCTGATTGTATGATGATTATAAATTTTATACATTTTCCATGAGTTGCGTTATGATAAAATGTATATGAAATTAATTTCTTTACATGGGCTCTTATATGATGAATGATTTAAGTGCCTATGGAACACATTTGTGTGATTTGATTATATTATGGTTGAGAAATAGATATCCATATAATAAATTATCTATTATGGATAATTCATGAGTATAAATGTTTTTCATGAACCTGATTACATGTTCACAATGTTATGGGTGAACCTAATTACTTGTTAATGATGTTATGTGTGGACCTTATTACATGTTAATAATGTAATTATTGAACTAGATTACATGATCTAAATATGAAACATGAACCATATTACAAGTTCAAAATGTTATTATTGAACTTTATTACATGTTCAAAATGAAATGTGTGTGCCTGATTACATGTTCATAATATTATGTGTGAACTTAATTACATATTCACAATGTAATGTGATAACCAGATTCCATGTTCATAATGTTATGGTAAGACATGGTTTCATCTCTGTTAGTTCATTAGAGGGGTTCATGTCATATCCTTAACATAATGGGTGAACAGTCTCTATTTATATTTGTTTACAATTGAATAAAAAATCCCACAATTTCATATTTTTGAAAAAATTTATTCTTTTATTATTCCAGTCTTGGGAATTTTAATGTTTTATTCTATGAATCAAGGTTAAGATCTCTGATATCCGGGGTTAGATTTTAAATTTTTTTAATATTATTATATGATAATTTTTTTTATTAATTATTATTTCTATTGATTAGCCTTACAAATAATATGAGATAACCATTTTATTTTGTTACATTTCCCTGTGCATAGAAAAAATTCATTATGTTTTATATATAAAAAATGGGATCTTATTATAAAGTAATAAGTGATAGATGATGTAAAATTTTTATTAAAATGTTTTTTATATACATGTTTCCAAAAACACTAAACCCATATCATTATGGTGTGGTTTTTTTAATATATGAATGTTAATCGATATAGATGTAATATCTATGTATGAAAAGTGTGGGTATCAACAATTGGTTTTTCTACATGGTTTAGTAATCCTTTAAAAACATGGACCATAATACCTTATTAAGACCCCTAAGTACATATCTACGTCATAATCCATTAGTTTTGGTAATGATCATGAATAAATGATGTTAAACCTATGGTTTCATATATTGATATTTTATGCCAAATTTCCCATTATTTTTTGGTTTTAGGAAATTTTTTTGAGATTCTCATACAATACATTTGGGTTTTTTTCAATGAATAGAATCCCAAGAAACCATGTTAACACAGAATTTAATGGAAAATGAATTTATATAATTCCTAAGAAAACTAATATTAGGGAATACAGAATGAAAAAACTTATTAATATGATCACACAACCATACTAATCCATGAATCATGTTTGGTTTCCATATAAAAAAAGGAGCGACCATCATTTTTGTTGAATATTTTTGATATAAACTTCCACCTTATTTTAGTGGAATGACCCCTACACTAGATGATGAGAAATGGATATCTCTATCTTGGAAGATATTTTTCATTATTAGTTGTTTATAATGTGAAAATTTTATGTGGGGAACATATAACATGGATAAGGAAGAGAATCAATGGTGTAAATTTATCTGTAATAGAAGGAAATATGTTAAACATTACTCGATGGATTGGCATGAGTTCAATAACAAATTATCAATTAATAACCTTCATCTTATTCTTCTAAATAAGGATATTTTAGTATTCAATTAGTCTATTAGTCATGATACAAATTGAATGATAGAATTCAAATTAATGTCCCAAAACTATGGACAGTAAAAGATTAGGTATATATTATGATTAAAGTGTGTAAAAAATTAGTTAGGGAATTGTATGAAGGTGTTGGTAATGGTTTTAAATGTGGGAATGATAGCCATCATGCATTTGACTAATGATGTAATGTGAACAAAGGGAATGTTCTAAAGAGTGAACCTATAGAAATTGAGTGAGTAAATCAAAAAAAAGATTAGAAATTTGGCCAAAAAATTCAAAATCTTAGGACTAATGTGGATGTAAATCCACAAAAACCTTTATAGAAAAAAAAAATGGGAAATCATAAGTTATAATATTGGATGATGTAATATATGATAATTATAGAATATTTATCATAATTTAATTTGTTGTAAATTTCATGATTTATTTTGAATGAATATATCCTATGAAAATATTATTGTTCATATATCAGTAATATTTCATGTTATTATCGAGTTAGATTTTGGAATAACAAAATCACATATTCTATTGTTGAAATGATGAACCAAAGCATCCATAGAAAAAAAATTATATTATAAATGTTCTTAAATGAATAATTAAAAATAATCTTTGTATTAAATATGTTTATTAATGTTATAAAATATCCCAATATAATACAACATTATTTTCTTCACGTGTTTGTTATGTGAAAATTTTGAGCTACATCAATTTTTTTGGGGATTAATATTATATTTATTTTGGAAATATTGTAACCTTATTTCAAAACATTTAGATGTTATTCTTTTGGCAGTTTTTAAGGGTAAAAATGTGTTTATTCTTTTTTTTATTTAAATTTGGATGGGGATTTATATATTAATGTTTTACGCAACCCAATGAATATTTATGCATATTTAATAACTTATCTTAACAATTTTTTTATGATGATAATTAGAGATAGAAGGAATGACTTGTCATCAAATTATAGATCTTAGGATCCACTAGTCTCTATGGAATTAATATTTTATCTTCATTTCTAGGAGTATGAAATGAAGTCATAAAAAAATATTGAGATCCTACTTATGAGAAAAATAATTTAAGAACATCTTCTCAAATTATTTGGAAATAAACATTTGTCTTGTTATCATCATTTATGATGTTTTTAATGAACTTTTTTGTACGTAGTTGGTAAATGTTTTGGTCATAATTAACATTATAATGATCATGTTCTCTGTCATTATATATCATATCTTAATAGGTAGAAATCTCTTTGATGTTAATATTTTTATATGCCACTAATTTTATCTTAGTCAGAATCCTTGTTTTATGGTAATAATCAACTTTTTAATTTCCAATTTTTAAGAGGAATTTTTCATGAGACCTTTTCCAATGTGAGTTTACCAAAAATTAAATTATCAAAAATCTATCTTTTATTTTCTTCTGAAATTTAATATTTTCAAGGATTATTTTAATAAAAATGTTGATCTTATAAATATAGTCGCTTATCCATTGGCTATTCTACAAAACATATAACATGTTCATGATGTGTTCTATTTATATCTCTTATGGAAGTAATACCCAATCATTCATGTGTAATAAAATTAGACATCATACCATTGGAGAAAGATTATTCTTTCGAATAACAACTGGTAGAGATTATGGATCATATAGATAATGTTCTATGAATCATGACAACATAACTTGGAAATGTTTTTGTGGAAGAAAAATGAGAAAATGAGGATTTGATGACTCAGAGGTATACTCATATCATTATATCATTGAATCAAAATTTTAAGGTGAAATCCATTTTTTAGTGGTATAATGTAACACATTGATATTTTATAGTATGTTATTTACATAAATTATACCTCTTTGATAGCCTACATTACACAAAACAATAAGATTATATGAAATCAAATATATTATTATTTTAAGGATTGTTATCACCTTTCCATTAAAATGGAATGAATAAATTAGATTAATTAAATTATAAAATTATATTTTACACATGTTTTTAAAATGAATTCCTTGGTTACAAATTAATGATATGTGAAAATAATAACAAATTGAACTTAAAGTCTTTTTACCAAAAAAACTATTTTTATCCCAAAAATGGAATTTTATATTAATAAATCTATTTAATAACAATTTCTGATATAACTAAATGAAATATATATGTTATATATTCATTAATTTTTCTTAAAATTAATGAAATTTGTTTGATATACTTGAGATAATAACAAACCCAATTCTATGCATAAATATCTATATTTTTCTAATATGTAATTTGGTATCCATTTAATGGATAAACTTTTTAAAAGAATATTTATACAATTTTATAACATTTATTTTAAAAAATAGACATTATTATATATATTAAGATATAAAAATTTTAGTAGGATGAATATTTGGTATATTTTTTATAAATTTCATTTTTTTGAACAGTGAAAAATACAAGATTTCTATTAAATAATGATTTTTAGTATAATTTATTTTTAAATTAAAAATATATTTCATATTGGTTTTATATTTAAATTTGTTCAATTATAAATCTATTGACCCAATTTAGGTCATTAGAATAGATTTATCATTGAAATCATATACAAAATAACTTCAATTTCTGAACATTATCACCTAAAAACATAATTTTTCATCCTGTCAACGAGATTAATTTTAAAACAATGATGTAAAATTATATTAATAGAATATGGAAATATTTATTCAGTATTTTTAATTAGAATTTCCAAATTAGTTTGTAATGTAAATTTATTATTTTGGTACAAAATAGTTATTATGGTAAAATTATAATTTAATTTAGTATGCGTGAAATATTTACAGGTATTAAATATAAAATTGAAATCATAACACACTTAAAAATTAAAAAAAATAAGAGTTTGTTTTATTTATTTACTAGAAATAACCACCCTATATATTATTAATTTAAATAAAATTTTATATAAATTAATTCCACCTCAATTTTTTTATTTAAATATAAAACAATAAATATATTAATTATCTTTACTAACCTCTCCTCATCTATATATACTACAAATAACTAACCCATTTATACTCACAAGCCATAAAACTGATAAAGTATCTTACTCAACCTCCAATCCTTACTCTCCTAATGTTAAAGTGTAACAAGCCAATATTTTATCAATATAAAATAAATTATTATAATTATTCCATTTTGAATAAGACACATAAAATCACTTTGAAGAAACTATACAAACTTTTTAGATAAATAATTAATGAAACAAGTTGTATTTCTTGATGTTAGATGACTTTTAATAATGGAAAAATAACATTACCTATGGAATTTTAATGTGACCCTTAGCAATAGTAACCCAACCAATATTATAATAAACTAACCTATTAATGTATTAATATAATATATGTTTCTTATAAATGAAAATACGAAATGTTTATTACATGGAATAAGAAAATATTTGTTTTAAATATAACAACTTAATTGTGTGTAATTTCATAAGTTATAACCATTATAATTAATATAATTTCTTAAAAGAAAATTTATTTTCATTATATATATTAAAAATTACTATTTATGGACATAATATTATAGATTATTTTTATATAGTCCTTATTAATTATTCAATGTGTTATAAAATCAGTTATAATTTTGAAATCGATATTTTCCATATAAATGAATAATTTTCTTATAAATTTCACTTCTCATATTTAGAAAATTATTTTCATAAAATTAATTTTATTTTTATTCTAAAGGTTGAAAAATGGTTAGGGTGAATTTTTTGTATTTTTATAAAATAGTTGAAATTTTGGTGAATAGTGTAATATTGTAATTTAATGTATTTAAGTTATAATCCAAATGTATTAATTAAAAATATAAATTATAATTTAGTCACCTTAATATGTAACTCACATTAATTATATTAATATATTTATTTATAATTATCAAACTCATCATGTTGTTGAGAAAAAATAATAAACAAACGAATATAATAATGAGAAAACACCCCTCTTTTACCTTATAAAGGACATCTATCAACACCTATTATCCTCACACCTATCAACCTGGGAAACATGACTAAATTATTCACAATACTCTTCCCAAGACACTCACCCAAGTACAAGATATTTGTTCTCATCAAAATCCTAAAAACATTCCCCTAATTAGGTACTCAAGGAAAAGGATTCAAGGGGTAAACTCCTCTTTCTTTTCAGTTAATTTATTTTAAAGTTCGTTTATTTTCTTATTATTTCCTCACATGCTCTTATTAAAATTATATTATAACTCCATTAAATTAATTATATATTAATGTTACTATTATAATATAATAATCAATCATCAAACCCCTTATCCTCTTCTGTTTATTCAAATAATCAAATTGTTGTCCGAGAGGTGTTTCTTTTTGGTCTTCTAGGATGATAAGTTTTAATTTTCAATTAAAACATTCAAAGATAGTCTGAAAACCATGATAATAGTTTGATGATATTGTAAAATGTACATTATACCCCTTTTTATATTCAGTCTCTAACCGATATAGATAATTCTAAATGATAAAACATAGTGAATTTTTTGTCATAAAAAACCTCCAAAATTAACATAAATGATTATCATAAACTATATATACAATGATTCATCATCATACCATTAAACAAAAAAATTTATAACTCCAAATGAGACTTTTTAAAATAATTAAAAAAATATAATTTCAATTATGAATATGTATTCCCACATAACATAAATATCCTATCATACATAAAAGTGAACAAATCATGAAAACCATGAAAATTTACACTCCTAAACAATGAAATTAAACTATATTATACATAAAAATGACCATAAGTGACAAAAATAAAAATATAATAGTTTCAATGAATTTTTAAAATGTTATATATTAATTAATTAAAAATTTTCATTTTTTATCCATTATATTAATCTGATTAAATCATTCATACCTAAGGTAAGGGGATTCTCAAAACCACGTCCATTTCCATGGGGTTCCCCTATTCAGTACATTTTCAATATGAATATTCCATTAATTTTTCATATATATAAATCCATTAAAATTAAATAATATTTTTTATATAAATTAATCTGATATAATTTTATTAAAAAATAATAGGTTTTCCCAAATGAACTCTTGTTTTAAAAAAACACATCATTTTATTCCCTTGAAATTGTTTCTTTTTCACTAAAGATTAGTGATTCTTATACCAAGTACAATATTCACTCTATAAAATGGGAACCCAAATGTTAATTCATTAATTTTTTATTTATTAAATTATTTTGATTCCTTCACATTAGTAATTTTATTACCCTGATTGGTATATATTCTATGGGGAATTCATGATAATGTAAATGTTATGATATGAATGGTTCTCTCAAAATTATATAACGCTTCAATGTGTTGGGTAATGTGATGAATATAATGGGATAATATGAAAATTTAATTAAAATGAAGATTTTTTTATACTATGTTGATGTTATGGTGATTCACATGTGTTATATGTGAACATGGTGGTAGCTTTTTCACAACTAGGTGTCGTACTTAACCTCTAAGAAAAAATGTTTCAATTTTTTAATTTTAATATTACATGACATTAATTAATTTTTCCTTCATTATTATCATGGTTCTCATATGATTATTTATTTATAATTATTATTTTCTCACCCATTTATCATTCCCTTATTCATCCTCTTACTGGGAATTTAGCTCCCCGCTTATTTTGATGTATATCCTTATATGAATACTTGTAATAATGAGAAGATGAGGGACAATAAGAATCTAGAGAAAAAGTATTTAAATTATGTTTTATTTTTTATTATTTAAATTTTATGTGTGGCAATAATTTTTAAAAGGAACTATTCCTTTATATCCAGTTAATGTAACACTTTAATGTTGAACTTCTTTAAAATGATTTTGTAGTTATATAATAATGGGTTTGGATGATAGTTGGTATCAGAGATCAATGTAGTTAATTTAGGATTTAGGATTAGGAAATCAAGGTGAAATCCCTTACCATGATACATTGTATATGTGGACACCCTGTAAGATTTGGTTTAGAAAATTCCAAACATTGGAATCCCTCATGATATGGACTTTTAATTTATTAAAAAGAGGAAAAAATTGTATCTTCATGATTTTTTGACTTATATTTTCTATTGGCTCATTATATTTTATAAAATGGTGGGAAATAAGAGAAACTAGGTAATTAACTATTTTGATGGACAATGCATTGATTGTGTTCCACCCCATAATACTAAAATAAGAAAATTAAGTTCGATAGAATGCATTAAACGTGACACTAAGAATGTAAGGGGATATAATCCCATGAAAATTTAAATTATATTTACTATTTTAAATATATTTGATAAATTATATATTTGGTAATTCTATGTACACCGATTTACCTAGTGTTACACACAAGGATGACTATCATCCAAATCATACATTACACGCAAGGCTGAGTTATAACAATACGTTATTAAAATATTATTATTTATTATAATAAGACTTCACCCAAAATTTAAATTATATGTTATGAATATCATTAACTAACTTTTGAAATATAATATTTATAATATTATGAGAATAAAATTATTTGTTAAATGTTAATTATAAATGAATATAGGAACCAATTGAATATAACCGAAATGATTTTATATAAAACCATTTTTTTATCATAAAGATATTTTATCATCATTAATTAATGTTCAAAAATTAATGAATTAGTTTAATGATATATTGATTTTACATATAAAATAAAATATTTTTAATATTAATACCATGTATTTCATAAGCATAAGCTCACAATAAATCCAATTTTCTTTTTAAAATACTATAATTTTAAGGTATTTTTACATCCTTTTATTGGTGATCCCATTTTAAAACATAATTTTTAAAGTTTAATTGATTGAATAATTCAAAATAAACATCATATTTTAATAAAAAAATATAATAATTACATTAGATTGAATAATTTATGTTTTTCTAAAACATTTAATTTTTTTAATGAGTATTTAAAAATAATGCATTATAATTAAGAAATTTTTTTCATTTCAATTATTTTAAATGATAAATTATTTTATATATTGGATTTAAAAGTTAATTATATAATATAAATGTCTATTAATGCAATTTAGGTTATTATAATCAATTACAATTTTAAATTTACTGTAAAAACAGAACAACCTTTTGGACGTTTATAATATAAAAAATTGTGTTGTCGTCCCACTCATGGCATGGATTTTAAATTAATTTCACACAATTATGTTATTGGGATAAAAAATATAAATTAAATATTTCAAATAAATAAAATTTCTAATGTTAAAAAGGTCAAATGAATCTTTCATCAAAATAATTAGTGAATGTAATTAAAATTAATTACAATTATGAATTCAAACTTGAGCTGAATAAAATACTAAATCATTATCTTATGGGCCCAAATGACATAGAAAAATTTCCAAAACCCATTTTGATAAAATATATTGAAAATTAGTATTCCATTAATGATTTTCGTTGGGTTTTAATACTTTTTAGGTATTAACATGTGTACACCTAACTTGTTTACAAAAATTCCAAGTGTATCATTTTCCTTCCCTATAAAATGCCACCATCCCTCCCACATATTGACTCATCTAAACCATATTAGGTTTGTAAATTATCCTCCCAAATAAATTACCCACAACCATTCACTTGACCTTGATTCCTTCATTTTTGTTTAAATACTTCCAATGAATCCTTTTGGAACAAAACAAAAAACGTTTCAGGGTTAAGAGGTAACGTCTTTTCTCAATATTTTTTGTTTTATTTATATTCTCTACTACATATAATATTCATATAATATTCATTTATAACATGAAATATATAATAAATTTAATATAATGATGTTATGATATGGTTTATACCAACACTTACGCACATCTCTATCAAATGGTTAACGACCTTATTGTTCTTGTGTAGGACGAAGTACTGCCTCAAGAAATGATGATTGTTCATATTTTCCGTACCACATATCATGGTGACCAATATTATGGGAAAGAATTTTAGATGTGTTATATAATATAATTATAATATATTTATTATTCTCTAATTTTTATTTATAACATTCCTTCATTCTTTCAATCTTATGATAATACGATAATTTAATTTGGGGAATTGTGGACTACCACCCCCTCAATGTGATCTAACTCATTAATGGCATACATGGATCAAATAATTTATGGATTAAATAAAAATATTCAACATATTTATATTATATTTTAAAATTTAATTATAATATACATATGTATCATTTAATTTTCATGATTTAAAAACAAAAAAGAAATGAAAGTAGCGTTAATGCATACATGTTCCCTTCCATCACCATGAACATGGAACTTCATTTGTATTCTCAAATTATGATGAAATATTATAAATACATATATGATGAATATATATGATAATTAAGTAATGTTTTTAATTATTGAGATGATTAAAAGTTGATAAAATTAAGTATAACAACAAATAATACGTTAAAATTTACTCAAGAAAACGAGGCAGTTAACACCCAGGATAATAAAATTAATGAAATTTGTTAAAAAAAATGTAATAAGATATTATAAGAACATAATATAAGGTATGATAAAAACTATTACTTTTTTTGTATTAGTTACTAAAATATTTGAAACTAATATTCATGAGGCCAAATACCACACAACAAAAAACAAGGATAAGGTAAGTTGTTCTTGTCCCACTTATATTTCTTAGAGGCATAATTTGATGTTGGGAATATAATTTCATATATATGGTGTACATACATCTATATTGACAAATAATATGATTAATTATATTGTATAATGCGTATTAAAATGTTTTTTAACTATTATTTCCATTTAGTTTTCCAATTCATTTATTACCACAATGGTAATGAAATTTCGGCTAAAATTACATTCCATTGAGAATTATTTATATTGAAAGAATTAATTTTTATTTGGTGTATATACTAAATTTTTATTTTTATATCATTAATCCCATTAATCGTATAAAATTATAGGTTTTATTTAATTTCATACTTTTAGGATATTATGATTCAATTTTTTCAAAGTGGTATGGGACACATTGAAATGTGTAATGATTATTATCCTTAAGAATGTTCTAAATGATAATCCATACAATCTCACTTACCTTTTTAATAAATTTAATTAAATAATTTATTTTAGTATCCCTATTATTACTATATGGTTATTATAATTTCCTAAACCGTATATCATTTCAAATACAGTGTTTATATTGAAAATTATTTGATGAACCTGGGAATCATTGATAAATATATATCTTTTATTAAATATAAATGTTGGATAAAGAGTATTTTATATTTAATAAATTTATTATTTGATATTATGAATTCATTATACTTGAAATGATAGGTGGCTAATGGAATTTATATATACCCTTGATGCATCGACAGGTTCTCATGAGATGATTATGTTGTCCAAATTAAACGGGTTTCTAACTATAATTTTGAAATGTCAGAGGATAGATCATGATAGTATAGGTCTTCATGTGCCTTAGACATGATGTCTAATAATTATTAATTTACTTCATAGATATTTCAGTTATTACTCTTCAATGATATTTTTTAGACATTTGTCTGTATACATTTCATTTTTATTCATTGATTTTAGGTCATGCGTACCTGTTTCTAAACATCCATATTGAATTTCACTTATCTAGTTCTTTGAATGGCATGTTTTATCAGTTTTTTAATTCCCATGTTAATTTATTACTTTTGATTCATTATTTATTTCTAATCACTTACCCTTACTGATCATTTGATCTCATCTTTATTATGTTTCATTCCCCAAGTTATAAAGAAGATAACTTTGAATAAGGATTCAAGGATGAAATGTATTTCACTTTATTATATAGCATGTTTGATTTTATTTTACCAATATATTATGGGTAATATATATGTAATATATATTTCAAATAATGATAATCTGGTTTTTCCTTTAGTATTTGATTCCTTATAATCATTTCGATGATATAAAATATTGCATTGGGTTCGGGATTCAGGGGTTGGGGAATTATAATTGGTATCAACGGAAGTTTAACAACAACATTTGAAACTATAATTAAAAAAACATAGATTTGGGAGAAAATTCCAATGATAAAAAATGAGGATAAGTATACAAGAACAACCTAGAATTTTTTGAAGTAGATATTATGTGTTTATTACTAGTAATACATCCATGCATTGATAATATAATGGAAAGCCATCATGGAAAAGATGAACCTATGAGTAGCGAACCTAACAAGGTGTTCTAGGCTTGACTCGGGGTAACATTGTTAACAAAAATAGATCTTACTAATAATATGATTTAACACTCATGAGGTATACTCTGAGGATAGTTCACATTTTATTTACCTGCCATTATGAAGGATTTAAATGTATATATTCCCCCAATGTAACAAAAGTTTTCAATTCTAGGATTTGTGATGCATTAATTTATGTTATGTACAACACTATATTTTGTGATATACAATGTTCACTGCATTACGAGATAATATGGTGTGTACCATTTTTTGAAATTGTTCATAGAAGGAATAATAGTATCAACACTCATGTAAAATGTAAATATATTCTATGCTAATGTAATAAATAAATATGGAATAAGATCTAAGAATGTTATGGATATATTAGTAAATCATTGTCAAGTTTTCAAAAATTACAATTTCTGAATAGAGAAACTTATTCCTTAGTCATAATATCCTATTCTATATCACATTATAAGGTACAATCCCATATAATTTTGTGTGAATACTAATCCAATAGCAGCTTAGAAATGGATATGTCTTTTTAGAAGATATTTTAGGCCCTAGAATGCAGCGAAAAGGAAAGAGTCCACACTAGCGGTCTACTGTCTCCAAGGTGATAATGATAAATAATTGTAATATATATATAATAAAAGGGATGATGAATAAATATAACTCATGTAATAGAGAATTTTAAGGATACATTCATAGATAAATTAGTCCCTCATGATCAATAAATTTATATGCATATGAACATCCTTATCTTGATGTAAAATTATAAAGTGAGTGTTACATATAATAAATATAACTTTATAGGTTTAGTCATGAATGATACATATTATATACACAACACAAAGTCTAAAACATACCTATTATTTGAATGACATATTCCAATTCTTTAAAGGGCGCTAGTGTCTCAATAATTTTTTTGATATGATGAAATAGTTTTTTTGTGATATTAAAACAATGAGATAATTCTCCACAACCTATGGATTTAATGGAATGCCAAGAGATACTTTCATTGGAACACTAGGAAAAAATGAATGACTCAAATAATATGAATAAAACTAATGATTTTAACACATGTGATAAATGTGGAATGATTGACCCTTGGAAATGTATGAACAAATTGGGAGTTTGTTACAAGTGACTTGAAATGGGTCACATTAAAATTAATGCAAAGGGATGAGGGAAACTCTGTTATTTAGGGCTATAATTGTCAACAGATGGGACACTTGGAAAATTAATTTCCCAAATGTCAAGGAAATATACATCTAATGAATATAAGGGGTGAAGGACCAACATATTTTGTCAGCACAATCAAAGTGGAATAACTAATTTACTTATGTATAGTGTTCTATGAAATATGTTGTAGAAATATTTTTTATGATGATATTATCATATGATTTATGAAACATATAAGGATCATACTATAATACGTTTTTATTAAGTATTTAAGATCATATTATGAATGGTACTTAGAAATTTTAATCACTAGAAAGATAAAAGTCACGAAAAAACCCAATTGAGGGAATTAAAACCCTCATTATGTCCCTAATTTCGAGATAATGATAAAGAAATGGTTGATTTGCATATGTTTTGAGTACCTATGAAAAAATTAAGGTGTTTTCAATAAGTGGTTTATGCTATCATTAATAAATATTTCAAAACTATTTATATTTAATGGACATACCCAATGACATGTGAAATTCATAAGGAGTTCATGTTTAAATTATGTTTTTACGGTGATCCGAGTTTTTACAATATTTCAAGAGGAATCGTGATGAAGTTATTCACATGTTTGAAATGTAAAAAATTAGAGATACTTTGTGTTTATTAAAGAATAAAGATTGTTTCAATTTGGAAAATAATTAAATCTCCCTCATAAGTGATTGTATCAGAATCAGTTGGAAAAGTAAACCATTTATTAAATTTTTTTAATATGATCATTGGATGAGATTTTAGAGTTTAATGTATTGCTTCTCCCTATGATGTATCATGTGAGAACAAAATATGTAGAAATAGTTCAAGGGGTAATAAAAGGAAAAGATTATATCTATATAAACATATATTTTCTAATATTTATATAGAGTGAAACAATTATGTTACTATAGAAAATAATGGTTTTGAAAAAAATATGTTGTCATATTATCATCAATTTTGATGATATGAACGAAATTTATTTATACATTTGGTTTAAGTTTTTTTTGGTCAAAAAATCATCTCAACATGTTCTATATCATTCTCCATCAAAACATTATTGCTGGACATTTTCTTCCATATCCATTTTTCAATTTCCCATAAATGTTCTCCTAATAAGGAAACTAGTTACATGAAAATTGTACTTTCCTCTATCTCTTTTTAAGAAGATTTGATATTAACCCTTTTTTAAATGTGAATATTTCAAAAAATATATTATTATAAATCCCTTTATAACCAAAATAATGTTGAAATTGCGAGGACACAATTTAATTATGTTGAGGAGAATATAACACCCTGATATTCTAAAAATAAAACCTTATATTCAACAGCGTGCATGACATGAAACAACAAGAAAATAATGGGATATAATACAGAAATAAATTAAACTATATTTTCTATTTTTAATAGATTTTATGTATTCAATATTTATTAGTCCACTTGAATCTTAATTACCTTGTTTTACACGCTAGATAGACTTTATTAGAAACCTTACATTACAAGCAAGACCGATTTTTAACCATACATTATAAAAACATTATTATTTAATATAATAAGACATGCCCTATATGTTAAATTAAAAGTTATGAATATGTTAACTAAAATATGAAACAGACTATTTATACTAATATAATATGAATTAATAGGATACAAATTAATTTTAATTAATATAGGAATCAATTAAATTTAAACACAATGTTTTTATATAAAAAAATTTTATGCTCACAACGAAATTTTATCCTAAAAAAATAAATTAATTAAAATTATTGATTTATTTTAATGAATCAATTATTTTATATATAAAATAAAATACATTTGATGTTAATCCCAAGGATTTTATAGTCATTAGATCACAATGGACCAAATTTTATGTATAAATACTATATCTTTATTAAGATATTTTAATCTCATTTTAATGTAAAACCCATTTTAAATAATAATTTTAAAAAAATAATTCATTTACTATGTCACAATAAACTTAAATTTTTAAATAGAAACATATGAGTTAGATTTGGGGAAATTTGGGATTTTTTTGAAACATTAATTTTTTTTGAATAGTTAAAAATATTGAATTTTAGTTCAGAAATTATAATTCAACTGATTTATTTATGAGGATAAATTATGTTTTATTATGGTTCTAATGTTCAATTAGATATTTTTCTACAAATTAATCCAATTTACTATATTATAATCAATTTCAATTTTAAAATGACTATAAAAACAAAGAAATCTTATAGACTTTTTTATTTTATATAACTGTGTTGTCTTCCCACTTTCTGTAACACCCTAAGCTTCCACAATATGCTTCTCATTGAATAATACAGTAGTGTGAGTTGTACGCAACACCGAGTTCTAACACACACCTCAACCAATCAAACTAGCCATTATGAATAGTAATACCCACTTTTTTAGATTTTATTAATTTTATCTTTCAAAATGGACTTCATTTTTGGATTCAGAATTTCAAAATTACTTTAGGGTGAATTTTGGGTATTTTTCTGAAAACTTTCAATTTTGGATGAATAGTGACAAACACTAAGTTATAGTATAAAACCGAAATTTTATTTAAATAATTATTTATTTTATTTAAATTTATTTTAGGTCAAAATAGAAACATAATACCTATTTAAGTTCAATGTAATTCATTGGATTCAGTTTATAATAATTTTAGATATATAAAAAATTTATTTAAATTTTCACCATCTTCTACCCACCTCCTAGTAGAATTTAAAAATTCACATAAAATTTAATTTTACTGCTTCACTGAGTAGAATTCAAAAAATTAGGGAGACACAGTTTATATCAATAAGTAAAATGTGGTTCAATAAGATAAAAATATTTTTTTTGGTGAATAGTAACATTTTACATTTATTTACCACGATTAAAATTCAATAGGATAATTAAGGGTAAAAATTATATTATTATTACCCTAACACTTGTCGAAATTATATTGGATAAGTATTATTTGACCAAAAACAACTTTAGGAATAAAATATAAACCTATTAAGTCCACTTGTATTAGATTATGTCATTTATTATTATTTTATTCAAAGAAGAGTTAAAAGAGTTTAAATCAATGTTCAATAAATAAAACATTTTTAATATAGGGTTATACATAAGATAAATTCGATTATAAATATTTAGTATAAATCTAAGAAATTCCCTATGTAATTGTATTTCGTTTTTATTTTTTAGACATTAAATAATTTAATTTATTAATGACACAATTGTGATGCAATAATTACCTTATTAATGAAATATAAAAATAATTGATATTTTAAATTCTCAAATAAATGTAATTTGAGACTATTGATGAATTACACTAATTTTATAGGTTAATATGACATTTTAGGGTTTATTAAATGAATTTTCTTTCTAAGTAATAATGTTTTTATTAATTGAGAAAAAACAAAATACCAAATAGTGTCAAAATTGACATAAAAGTTTTTTTAAAACAAATATTATTTTGTTAATTAATATTCTATTGCTAAAAATATAAGGGTTGGAAACAAGCAATTATATAATGATAGGTGTATCATTAATTAACCACTTGGGGTTCACTTCGAATTATATAGTAATTTTATTAACCTTATAATATAAAAATACAATGTGACAAGGTAAATGTCAAACTATTTATCTAAAAGTTAAATCTAAAATATAAAGTTAATGAAGTGAACTAAACCTATCTAAAACCAATTGTATCAGTTGTTTTAGTCCCATACCCACCTTATCCATTAAATAATACATTTTTGTGCCATTATAAACTGATAATTATTTTATTATAAAATAATATTTCTAGCTTTTCCTATGGTTCCCTTCACCCCTCTTATAAAAGGCCACTCCCCATTCTCTCTAATTCACACCTTCAAAGCCATTTGGATCAGCCAATCTCTGCCTAATATCCTCTAGAATTTCCTCACTTAATCCTAGAGTCATTCCTTTAGTCATAAAGCTTACTTATGGATCCCTTTTGATAAAATCAAAAGGAAGAACCCGAAGAAGAGGTAATAATTTTACCACCCTCTTTCATGTTCTTTTCTTCTTCCACTTCTTCTTTCTTTGTTATTATATTCTAAAACAATAACTCTCATATATTTTATATACCGTGATGTTATTATAAGTATAGTACAACCCTACTCATTATTCTATCCATCCTTCGATTGACATGTCACTATACGTGCGTATGTACGGATTACCATCTCCATGTCGTGGTGTAATTGTTATTCAACACATTATTATTTTGGATGGATATAATAATGATGTTTAATTCATCTAAATAATAAATATAACATGATAATGATTCTTTTTATAGGAAGTAACATCCAATTATATATTATTTTAATATCAGAAGAATGATATTGTCGCTCATGCATATGTATGGATTATCGTCTCCACGAACGCGAAGAGATTAATTCCCCATAGTATCCATTCAAGGATAATTTTAATTAGATGATTAAAAATAATGTTTAAAGACTTAATATCATTTTTAATGTGAATAAGATACATCTTATTCTTATCAAACATTACTTATGTAACAAAGAATATAAAAGAAAACGAATAAATTAACACCCAAAATGGCGATAATACTAAGATATTATTAAGAAAGAAATGTTAAAAGATCATATATGATAACATATTAATGTATATGATTCTTGTATAATTTAATAACAATTATTTCAAGATTATACAATAGGTTAACCTACCCTCGACCAAGGAAAAGTACAAGGTAAGGGTTAATTTCAAAATCTCTTCATTATCCGAGGTTGTTTATATATAATTATCTACTTGGACCCCTTTATCATCCACATCCATGTTTCATAAAAATGTATTACAAAACATTTTGAAGATTTTATATAATCTGGGTTGATGTCATTTATACTTTTTTTTGACTTTTTATAATATTTGTATAAAGGAATCTTTCCGTCATTTTCCAAACAAGGTCCTTTTTATCCTTTTTTGAGATAATTGAGGTAAGAATGCCTTTTTTTAACTAATATGGAAGGTGCGGCTATTTTCACCATTATAAAATCATCTAATATTCCCTTATAAGATTATGAGATCATTTTCAAATTAAATGTTTTATTTTATAATTATGTAACATTTAAATTGTTTTAAAAAACGATATTCCTCTCAAATAGTATTGGTTTCATCTATGTCAACATCTTTTGAGGGATTTTAAGCTTACTTGAAGTTGATTTATTATGATACAAAACTTCCATATTGTGTTGAAGGTTTTTGGATATGTTTGACTATGGATGTGTTATTTTATACTATTAATTGGTTTATGGATATAGTATTTCCATTTCATATTCTATTTTTAATACGAATGTTTATGTTATGTTTAAACTCATTCATATGAGGAATGCATTGGACTTAGTAAGTGATGGGTGGAGCTCGCTATAGCTCCTCCATGCATCATTAGGTCTCATGAGACAAACTGGTGTCTTAGCACAAGGCCTTAAAAAAATATTATTTGTATTCTTGGCACAAGGCCTTGACTATGTGGTTATTAAAGTCTGGCATTATTCATTCCATCTTTATGAAAGAGGTTATTTATATTGCATGTGATTGTTGGACTTTGAGAATATCCATGTGAATAAGTAAATGGAATTATTTAATTTTATTTTTTCCATATTATTCTCAAGTTCAAGTTTAAAAGGATTTTGTTTTATGTATACATTGCCTTAAATGTAATGATTATTTACGAATGTTTCCTCTATATTGTTATCCTTACTGATCATCTTAGCTCCCCACTTTCTATGTTTTATTTTTCCCAGGATGTGAAGATGTATTTTATGACTGACCTGCAAGGATATTCTGGGGGGATATGAGTGAGGACTATAGAGACTATGTTGTTGTAGTTTTTCACTTTATAATGTAATGTAAGACTTATGAATGTATCTAGTCTTTCCAAGGATACTATACTAATCGGTCTTTCAAGACATGATGTTTTGTGATCATGCCAATGATATGTACTAATTCACCGACTCTGGGTAATTGGGGTCAGGGCGTTACAATTGGTATAAGAGGATGTTTAGTACAATCCTTAGAAGTTAGATTTAGATAAACTCTGATTAGGGAACATTACCATATGATAGACTTTGAGGATTAGTACAGAAGAACTTCGTAGAATTTTGGTGTTGTAGATATTTTGTGAGTTTTCCAAGAAATACGTCCCCATCTGGATACGAGCAGGTAGAGGCTGATCTGGAACATATGTACCTAGGGGAAAAAACCGAAAACACCACTTTTATCTAGACTCAAACGAGAACTGGTGCATGACAATGGGCCTTGCTGCACTCTTGGTTACGACACTCTTGTGGGACATGTTTAGGATAATTCTTATTTTATTTAAAAACCATTATGAAGGGTTTATGAGTATATACTTACTCAAAGAAAACATTTTAATGATTATGGATTATATACATAAACTGTTCAATTTATGTTAAGTGTTTTACATGTTTGTATTTATTTATTGTGATTCATAAACTAATCTAGTGTATGCCATTGTTTAGAAATGGAACCTTGTTGAATGAATGGAAACAGTATCAATGAACGCACTGCATTTAGGTATTTCCATCCTAGTCAAGATAATTATAGTGGATCTAGTGATACAACTGGTGCTGATCAACTTATCACCATACTGGTTAAACTCACTCAGCTTATGAAAAATAACCTTACCCATATGGAGAACCCGGATCCGCAGTGTAGAGGATCAATGTTAGATCGCTTCATGAGGCAAAATCCAACAATATTCAATGGGTGTAAATATGCACTAGTAGCTGTGCAATGGATAAATTCCTTAGAAAAAATATTCCACGCCTTGGGTAGTAGAGAAAAGGAAAAAAATTTCATTGTTGTTTACCGCCTCAGTACAGATGTTGGTCAATGGTGGTCATTGATTCAAAACACAAAGGAAGATGAGTAAATATCAAATTTTGAATAGAGGGTGTTTAAAGAAATATTTTTATAAAATAATTTCCTCATGACCATCAAGTGGATATGGAAAGACAATTTCTGAGTGTGAGGAAAAATGATTATGAGAATGTCTCAAAGTATGAAGATAACATTACAATGATAGCGAGGCATGCTACAGATTATATACGTAACCCAAGAAGTAATATTGAATTTATCATTGATGGGTTTGTTATTTATAGTGAAAATTCAAAGAAAGGACATGGTTGTTTACTTATGAACAATGATAGTTAGTTATTTCCTATGCATCATGACATGTAAAAATTCCAGATAAAAACTATCCAACTCATGATCTTGAGTTAGCAGCTGTAATCATTTCTTTGAAGATTTTGAGACACTATCTCTATGATAAAAAAATGTGAGATATATACCAATAACAAGAGTGTGAAGTATATTTTCTCACAGAAAGAAATCAACATGAGGAAAAGTAGATGGCTTGAACTAATCAAGGATTATGATTTCATTATACACTACCACTTGAGGAAGGAAAATAAGGAGGAAGATTCTTTGAGCAGAAAGGATCATTATGTTTTGAACAAGATGATAGTTGAAAAGGATCATATATACATGGATATAGTAAATATGGATATGGGAATAACTAAGGAAGGTGAAACATCAATGATTTTTCAAATGGTTGCCAAACCATCTTTAATATAAATGATAAAGAGTTCTCAGACTAGTGATGAAGATTTTCAAAAGAATATTAAAGCTATGAATGATGGGAGATTGATTGACTTCATATATGAAGATGTGATTTTGAAATTCGGGAAGATACATTGTGTTCCTAATATACCTGATCTAAAAGGAGAATTGTTGGATGATGCACATAGTTACAATTTCTCTATACACCCTGGTAGTACCAAAATGTATAGATATTTGAAGGAACATTTTTTGTGGGATAACATGAAGAGGGAGATTGCCTAATTTGTGTCAAGATGTATGGTTTGTCAACAACTGAAATCTGGAAGGCAATAGCCTGGAGGAGTCATGCAACCTCTTCCCTTACCTGAGTGGAAATGGGATAATATCACGGTGGACTTTGTCATGGGACTACCAAGGACTCCTAGAATGAACGATGCAACATGGGTCATTATTGATCATCTTACCAATTCAGCACATTTTCTTGCTATAAGATAAGATTTACCACTTGAACGGCTACCAATATGTTATATTAATAATGCAATGAGACTTCCTGGAGTATAACTTTCGATTGTTTCTGAACTCGATCCACATTTTACATCGGGATTCCGGAAAAGCCTTCAGAAAGCCCTGGATACTGAACTTTGTTTCACCACTTCCTACCACCATAAACAGATGGAAAATCAGAACAGATTTTTCAAGCCTTAGAAGAAATGTTGAGATCATGCTCACTTGACTTTCATGGTTTGTGGGATAAATATTTACCTCTTTTAGAATTTTCCAATAACAATAACTTCCATTAAAGTATTCAGATTGCACCATATGAAGCATTATACCGAAAAATATGTTTCACACCAACCTGTTGGGATTATGTTGGTGAATGAAAACTCATATGACCCGAACTGGAGGAGGAAATGATGTAAAAGGTGAAGGTAATCCCAAACCACATCAAAGCATATCAAAGTAGGTAGAAGAGCTTTGCTGATAACCGAAGGAAAGATTTGGAATTTTAGGTAAGAGATCATGTTTTCTTGATGGTATTTCCATGGAAGTGTGTTATACATTTCAGTAAGAAGGGAAAATTGAGTCCCATGTACATCGGACCTTTCGAAATTCTAGAACGAATTGGGGCTGTAGCTTATAATTTTGAAATTATGCCAAATCAGACCAAAGATCACGATGTATTACACCTATCACTATTGAGAAAATACCTGCCTAACCAAACACATTTACTCACCCATGAGGAAGTAGAACTAGAACCCGATCTTTCTTATTGTGAAGATCCCATCAGGATTCTTGATACCAGCGAACAAGTGTTGAGAAACTGGACGACTCGTCTGGTTAAAGTTCTACAGAGAAACCATAAGATGGAAGAGGCGGCGTGGGAACCTGAGGAACTTATGATGAAGAACCACCCGAATCTTTTTATGTAGTAATATTCTAGAAATTTCAAGGATGAAATTATTTGAAAGAGGGGAGTATGTAACACCCCAATCATCCATGGTATGCTTATCAATGAAAAATACAGTAGCGTGTGTTGTACACAACTTCGAGTTCTAACACACACCACAACCAATCAAACTACCCGTTTTGAATAGTAATACCAAATTTGTGAAATTGTATAAATTTTATCATTTAAAGTGGACTTCATTTTTGGATTCAGAAAATCTAAATTAGCTTAAGGTGATTTTTTGGTCTTTTTCGGAAAACTTTCAATTTTCGATGAATAGTGAAAAACACTAAGTTATAGTTTAAAACAGAAATTTTATTTATATAATTATTTATTTTATTTAAATTTATTTTAGGTCAAAATAGATACATAATACCTATATAAGTTCAATATAATTCATTGGACTCGGTTTATAATAATTTTAGATATATATAAATTTTATTGAACTTTCAACTGTCTTTTACCCACCTCCTAAGAGAATTTGAAAATTCAAATAAAACATAATTTTACCACTACTATGAGTGTAATTTAAATAATCTTAGAGACACAGTTGATATCAGTAAGTAAAATGTGGTTTAATAAGATAAAAATAAATTTTGGTGAATAGTTTCTTTTTTCTTTTATTTACCACGGTTAAAACAAAATAGGGTATTTAAGGGTAAGAATGATATTATTATTACCCTAAAAGATGTCTTAATTCTATTGGATAAGTATAATTCGACCAAAAATAAGATTAGGAATAAAATATGAACCTCTTTGGTCAACTTAGTTTAGATTAGAACATTTATTATTATTTAATTCAAAGAAGAGTTAGATGAGTTATAATCAATGTTTAATAAATAAAACATTTTTAATACAGGGTTATACATAATATAAATTAGATTATAAATATTCATTAGAAAGATAAATATATTTCCTAAATAATGGTATTTTATTTATAATTTTTAGAAATTAAATAATTTAATTTATATATGACACAATGGTGATTGAGTAATTACCTTATTAATGAAGTATTAAAATAATTGATATTTTAAATAACCAAATAAATGTAATTTGAGACTTTAAATGAATTACACTAATTTTATAGATTAATAGTACATTTTAGGGTTGATTAAATGAATTTTTTTAAGTAATAATGTTGTTATGAATTTAGAAAAAACAAAAAACCAAATAGTGTCAAAATTGACATAAAATTGTTTTTAAAACATATATTATATTATTAATTGATATTATATTACTAAAAATTTAAGGTTCGGACAAAGGACATATATAATGATAGGTGTATCATTAATTAACTACTTGGGGTTCTCTTAAAAGTATATATTATGGTTATAAAACATATAATATAAAAATACAAGGTGACATGGTAAATGTCAAACTAGTTAACTAAGAGTTAAATCTAAAATATAAAGTAAATATAGTGACCCAAACCTTTCTAAAACCTATTGGTTGAGTGGTTTTAGATCCATCCCAACCTTAGACATTAAATAATCTATTTTTGAGCCATTATTAATAGAAAATGATATTATTATAAAATAATAGTTCTATCTTTTCCTAAGGTACCCCTCGCCCCTCTTATAAAAGGGAACTCCCCCTTCTCTCTAATTCACAGCTTCAAATCCATTTGGATAGTCCAAAACCTACCCAAATATCCTCTTAACATCCTTAAATTCATCTTAGAGTAATTCCATTAGTCATAAATCCATCTTCAAGAGCCCTGTTGATCAAATCAAAAGAAAGATCATGAAGAAGAGATAATAATTTCCCCACCCTCTTTCATGTTCTTTTCTTCTTCCACTTCTTCATTATTTGTTATTTGAATTCTAAAATAATAACTCCAGTATCTTATATATACTGTGATGTTATTATAAATATGGTACAACAATATTCATTATTCTATCAATCCTTTTAATGACCTGTCACCATACGAGCATACGTACGGATTACCGTCTCCACGTCGTGGTGTAATTGTTATTCAATACATTATTATTTTCGATGGTAATAATAATGATGTGTTATTAATTTAAATAATAAATATATCATGATAATTATTCTGTATATATGATATACCATCCAATTATATATTATTTTAATATCAAAATAATGATAATCACCCTTGTGTGTACATACGGATTACCGTCTCCACGAACGCGATGAGATTCATTCCCCATCGTATCCATTCAAGACTAATTTTCAATAGCTGATTAAAAATAATGTTTAAAGACATAATATCTTTCTGAATATGAATAAAATAAATCCTAACGATAACAAGAATTACTTACGTAGCAATGAATATAAAGGAAAACGAATCAGTTAACACCTGAAACGACGATAATACTAAGATATTATTAAAAAAGAAATGTTAAAAGATCATATATGATATCATATTAATGTATATTATTCTTTTATAATTTAATAATAATTATTTATCCATTATACAGGAGTTTAACCTACCCTCTACCAAGGAAAAGTACTAGGTAAGGGATAATTTTACAATCTCTTCATTATCCGAGGTTGTTTATATGTAATTATCTAATGGGACCTCTGTATCATCCATATCAATGTTTCTTAAAAATGTATTACAAAAAATTCATACTATTTTATAGACTATGGGTTAAATTCATTTATACCATTGTTTTACTTTTTATAAGATGTTTATAAAGGAATCTTTCCGTCATTTTCCAAACAAGGACCTTTTTTTCCTTTTCGACAGAATTAAGGTAAGAATGTGTTTTTTAACTTATACGGAGGGTGCAGCTATTTTCCAACATTATAAAAACGTCAAAGATTATCTTACAATATTATATGAATATTTTTCATAGTAAATGATTTATTTTATAATTATGTGACTTTAAAATGATTTAAAAAAGAGATATTTCTCTAATTTTTTTTAAATTTTATCTTTGTCAACATCCCTTGATGGATTTTAAGTTTATTTGAAGTTGATTTATTATGATACAATACGTTCATATTGTATTGATGGTTTTGTGATATGTCTAACTATGGGTGTGTTATTTCTATACCTTTCATGGTTTATGGACAAAGTATTGACATTTCTTATGCTAGTTTTAATATGAATGTTTATGTAATGTTTAAACCTATTCATATGCGGAATGCATTGGACTTAGTATGTGACGGGTGGGGCCCGCTATAGCTCCTCGATGCATCAGTAGGTCTCATGGGACAAACTAGTTTCTTGGCACAAGGACTTGACAAACTCTTATTTTTAGTCTTGGAACAAGGCCTTGAATATGTGGTTATGAAAGTCTGGAATTATGAATTCCATCATTACGAAAGAGGTTATTGATATTGTATGTGATTATTCGACTAGTAGAATATCCATGTGAATAAGTAAATGGAATTATTTAATTTTATTTTTTCTATATTATGATGAAGTTCATGTTTAAAAAGATTTTGTTTTAGTTATTCATTGCCTTAAATGTTTATACTTATTTACGAAATTTTCTGCACTATTGTTATCCTTACTGAGCATCTAAGATCACCCCTTTATATGTTTTATTTTTTCCAGGATGTGAAAAAGTATTTTATGACTGACCTATAGAGATAGTCTGAGGGGATATGAGTGTATACTGTTGAGACTATGTTGTTGTACTCTTTCACTTTATGATGTAATGTAAAACTTATGAATGTATCTAGTGTTTCCAAGGCTACTAAACTAATCAGTCTTTCAAGACATGATCTTTTGTGACCATGCCAATGATACGTACTAATGCAATGACTCTAGGTAACTGGGGTCGGGGCATTACATTTGTAGGATTATTTTTAAATTAATTTCTTCCACTTATGTTATTGAAATTTATAAAATTGAATTAAATATTTTATATCAAAATAGTATATGATTTCTAATAAGATCAACATAGCTTTTTCTAATGTTATTAATGATTTTAAATAACATTAGTTATAAATATTAAAGAAAAAATAACCTCACTGATGAACTTAACCATTATCATTGGGGGCCAAATGACATAGTCACCAGTCAAAAACCTATTAAGTGGACATATATCGGGCTTAAAACTTCCATTAAATATTTTCTTTGGGTTTTAATGACCTTTTTAGGTATGAACATGTTTACACCTAACTTGTTTTGAAATATTCCAGGTCAGTCATTTTCCTTACCTATAAAAGGCCACCACTTCTCCCAATTCATCACATCTTTAAATCCACATAGGTTCAAAAAAGATAGTCCCAAATAGCTTTTGAAAATTTCTCCCCTCGATCTTGCAGCCTCCCTTGTAGATTAAATCCTTCTAAGGAATCATTTTGGTTTAAATCAAAACAAGTTTCCTGAATTAGAGGTAATGTATTCTCTCACGATTTTTTGTTTCATTTCAATTTTACACTCTGTATAATATTCTTATCATATTATTGTATAAAATAAAAAATATCCTATATATACTAGGGTTTTTATGATAATTTTTTGACCAACACCTACAGACACCTCCATCTAATTGTTAATAAATATATTGTTTTTGTGTACGACGAACTACTGTCTGACAAGACGATAATTGTTAACGTTTCCATTACCACATATCATGGTGAACATTATTATTTAAACTCTATATATATGTGCTATATATTATATTTATAATTACTGTATGATTATTTAATTCTCATTTATAACATATCTTTATTTTTTCCATATTTTGTAAATATGATAATGTCATTTGAATAACATATGACTACCTCCCCCTCAGTGTGATATGACTCGTAAATTCCATATATATAACATATAAAATATGTTATTAATAAACCTAAATAACTTATAAATATATATATTATATTTTAATTTTACTATAATTTTAAAATATTTAGTTTTCATTCTTTTAATACAATAATGAAATAAATGTACCATTCATGCGTACGTACGACCTACCATCTCCATGAATGGTGCAACTCATTTCTATTCTCCAAACATTATGGACTACTATAAATACATGTATATGGATTATATATGATAATTAAATCATTATTAAATTCAATATATGATTAAACCATGATCTAATTAATGATAACATCAAATAACATTTTAAATGTTACTCGAGAAAATGAGTAACTTACCACCAGAAATAGTAAAATTTATAAATTTTTCAACAAACGAGTAATGAGATACTATAATAAATTTATATATGGTATTATATACATGATTATTTTTAGTATATTATTTGTAACATATTTTAAAATACTATACATGAGGATATAGACACCAAAAAATGGTAGATAAGGTAAGGGGTTATTGTCTCACGTTTCATTTTGTGATACATACATTGTTGTTGTGTAAGGAATTTCATATATATGGTGTAAATACTACCACATTGACATATAATATATCGAACTATATTATATTTATAGTATTTAAATGTTTTATTTAATTATAATTAACTTCTGTTTTCCAATTCATTTGTTGCATCTTTAGTAAGGGAATTTTGTCTCAAATTAAATTCCATTAAGACATATTAATTATTATCCAATTGAATTGTATTTGGTGTAAAACTTCCTTTGAATTTTTATATCATGACTCACCTTATTCCCATGATATTATGTGTTCCATATAATGTAATATACTCTAAATATTCTGATTCAATATTTTCAATGTCGTATTGGACACTTTGGAATGTTTAAAGATTATTCTTCTACTGAATTTTTATAATGAAAATATTTTCATTCTCACTTCATTTTTTAATCAAATTTCATTGTAATTTAATTTTATTATCAATATTATAATACGATGGATATTATTATTTCCAAAACTGTATATCATTTCACATATGTTTTTTATATTTGTAGTTGTTAGATTAACATGGGAATTATTAATATATTTATCTCTTTTATTCAATAATGATATTTGATAAGGAATTTTTTCTATTTATAAAATTTATTATTAAATATGAAGAATTTTTTTGACATGAAATTATCGGTGGATTCTAGACTTTATATATCTCATTGATGCATCCAAAAGTTATCAAGAGACAAATAATTTTTCCAAATTATACATCGTTCTACCTATAGTTTTAAGATACTAGGTAAGGATACTGATAGTATAGGTCCTCATTTTCCAAATAAATGATTTCAAATAATTAATCATTTCATTCATATATATATAATTTATTATTCAATAGTAAAAAATTTCATTAACATGTAATAGGATAGATTTCATTTTTATTAATATATTTAATGGAATGTGTAGCAGTTTCTTACCATGCCATATTTAATTATATTTATCTAGTTGTTTTAAGGCATTAGTTATTAGTTATTTTCCATAACATGTTAATTAATTCATATTCATTCATTATTGATTCTTGGTTACTTTCCTTTATTGAGAATTTGAGCTCACCGTTATTATTTTTCTTTCCATATGTTATGAAGAAGATAAGTTTGAATAAGATTTCAATGATCCTATTTATTTTAGTTTATTGTGTATCCTATTTTATTTTATTTTCCAGGTGTATTGTGGACTTCATGTATGTAATATGGATTTCCATGACTTCTTAAAATGATCTATCCTTTGGGACTTGCTACTTGTAATAATTCCAATGTTATAAAATAATTCACCTACACTGAGCATCTCGTGTTGGGGCAATACGAATTTCAAAAAGGACATCCCCAAGACATTAAGAGGCGGATTTCAATATTTCATAGTGATAATTACCCACATGCCTCAGAATATGAATATTTTGGTACATCTACCATCACCTAAGTGGGAGAAACCATTTATCGAGCCTTATATGAAATAACAACCAATGATGTCTAGTGAATGGAATGATCCACTTGTCACAGAATTTCGGTCAACTTAATAGGGTATATATTTTCTATGCATGGATATTCTATGATATAGAAAGTGACACTACCCATTTATCATCTAGATGGAGTGACCAATAAATGGTGGTATTTAATTAAGAACAATATTAAAATTGACTAGATTTAATATATTGAGTGGGTAGACTTTAATAAAATATTTCATAACAAGTATTCCCCATGAAATCTTCATAACAAAATAAGGAGAGAATTCTATGTGATCAAGAAAAATGATGTTTAATTAGTCATTTCCTGTGAATAAAATATAATGAGTCTTCCATGGTATGATTCAGGTTTGTTTATCTGCAGTGATAGAAAAATTGATAGATTCTTTAGTGTTTTAAAACTATAACATAATAATGATCTAACTATTCAAGACTTTGAGAGTTATGCATAATTTTTTCATTGTTCCCTCGAAGTATAGAATACTTTTGGTGAATGGTCACATTGCTACAATGATAAGTATAGAAATATGTAGTATCATGATTTTTTATCTAAAGAGAAGGGTGGAATGAAATATCAACCACTCACATCTCAAAAATTTGAGATAAATAATCATGGTAATTTCATTGAAGAGATTGGTAAATGCTTCAAGTGTGGGAGAGAAGGACCTCAAGCTCATGAGTATCAAGGAGATATGAGGAAGCAGAATAATTTGGATAATTAATGGAGAGCATCACCCATGATCTAATACTAAAACTATGTGGAGAAATTGAACATTCCAAGGTAGTTCACTAAATTTATACTCCTCGAGGGTAACCATCATTAGAATCCACCAATGATAATAGATTAGTGGAATCACTATGATATCAATTCTATAGAGGTGGAGGCCAAAAATGATGTTGTGATAGGTATGATGGTTATTCATTTAGGAATATGGAACATACTATTTGATTTTGGTTCTTTTCATTCTTTCATATCTTTTATGTTTAGTATAACTACACAATTACTACCTTAAAACAAAGAGGTCAAGTTATCTGTGAGAATAGAAAATGGGGAAATCATTTCATCCAAATTGTATAACTCCTACCTGGATAACGTTTATAGACTGATCCTCCCATCAAATCCAGTCATAATATCTTTATCGGTGTCTGATGATATTTTGTACATGGATTGGTTACCTCTATTCAATGACAACATGAACTATTGTGAAAAAGGGATCACTCTTCATATCATATGTAATCCTCTGATTATGTATATGTGTAAGGAGAAGTATGAATATATTTAATAATTGTCATCTCAATTATTGATATTATTTCCTTATAATTAATAATATATAGTTCATTATATTTAAATAAATGAGAGAATCATGATTAAAGACAACCCATTATGAGGGACTAAACTGATGTGTTCTTTGAAGAGTTTCTAGTATCTATCCTGACATAGAGGATGAATTATAAATTGAACATATTCTTAGATCATTACCTATATTAAATACACCTTATATAATGGCTACCATTCAGTTGGAGTAACTAAAGAAGCAGTTACAAGAGAATCATTACAAGGTTTTAATACACCATAGTTCTTCACCATGGGGTGTGCCAGTCCTCTTCATCAACAAAAAGGATAAATAATGTTCCACTACATTTATTATCCTGATCTCAAAAAATCATGGTAAAGAAAAATTATCCATTTAAATTGATTGATGTGTAGTTCTATCAATAGTATGGTGCCATGTATTTATCTTTGACAGAAATTTGGATGCGATATCACCAATTAATGATGATGAAGAAATATATTACCAGAATGCCTTTAAAAAAAATTACAGATACTATTAGATCATAGTTATTCCCTTAGGACACACTAATTCTATAGAAAAAATCATGGACTGAATGAATATATTATTTAGATATTACATCAACAAAATTGTGGTGGAATTTATAAATGATATTATAATATATGCCAAGGGAAATTAAGAACATGAGGAGCATCTGAATATTGTTCTAAAGACATCATTAAAGGAGAAACATTATTCAATGTATATTACATGTATGTTATGGATGGAATAAGTATCCTTACTGGAGAAATTTAACACATGAAAACGAATTTTTTGTAGACCCTTATAAGATAAAGGAAATTGAAGAGTTTCTCATGACCATATTTGTAATGGAAATCGAGAGTTTCAATTTCCTATCTGGGTATTAGCAATGATTTTTGAATAACTTATAATGAATTTCTAGGAAACTATCAAACATTGATCATAATAGAGAAATTATTTTCTAGAAGTGTGTATGTAAATATTCTTTCCAATAGTAAAAAAAGAGGCTTATCGTTGCATAATTACATTCACTTTTGATAAGTGGGGAACACTTTATGGAATACTTTTATGATTCAAAGATGGTAATAGGTTGTGTAATGATGAAAAATGAAATATGGATCCCATAATCCCCTATAAAGTTAATAATTATGGAGAAAAACTATCATGAACATGATATAGAGTTGGTGGTGGTGATCATCACATTGAAAATTTGGCAGCATTTTCTCTATTGGAGAAGTGTAAAATATATATAGAACATAAAATCCTCATATATATATATTCACATAGAAGGATATTAATATGCACCACCAAAGATCTTTAGATCTCATGAGGAATTGTTATTTAATAATCCATTACAATCCTAGAAAAGTGAATAAGGTGGAAGATTTAATAAATATATTGGATCTTGCATCATTATCAATAATGATAATTAAGAAGGAGCCAATCATCTCAAATTTGTAAAGTATGGACATGAATATCACAAAGGTAGTAACATCATCAATCCTTTACCAAATGAAATATCAACCATACCTAATGGAGAAAATAATGGGTGCTGAATGAAAAGATGTTAGAATTTAGATATATGTGGAAGATATGAGAAATGGGAAATACTCATAGATTAAAATTTATGTAAAATGAGTTGTAGGATTTGGGTCATGACTATGTGTACCATTAAATATAGAGATAAAAAAGGAACTTTTGAATAAGAAAAAAAACTCATCATTTTATATTAATTTGTGGAGTATAAAGATGTACCAAGATCTATAATAGAACTATTGGTGGGAAAATATAAATATATAGATAAAAAAATATTCATCAATGTGATGGGTATATTAGTAAGTGAAATATGAAAGAAAATAGTCTAAATGGGTGATTCAACCATTACCAATACCAAAATGGATGTGGAAAAGTATCACTGTGGAATTTATCACTACAATTACAAATACATCAATAGAAAGCAATGCTACATAGGTTATTTTGGATCATCTCACATAGTCATCTCACTTGATTTCAGTTCAATAGGACTTATCACTTGATCAACTTGCATAGATATACACCAGAGAAGTTGTAAGGCTGCTTAGAGTACCAATATAAATTTTATCTTGTCGAGATCCAAGATTCATTGTAAGTTTCAAAAAAGGTCTCTATCACGCTCTAAACACTTCTATGAACATCATTATGTATTATCATTAACATACTGATGGAAAATATAAGTTGACTATGCATACACTTGAAGAAATAATGTCAGAATGTTCTATAATATTCATAGGGTGATTATACTAAAATATAGCTTTGGATGAGTTATATTATAATTTTAGTTTACATTCAACCTTGAAAATGGTTCTATATTTATCCCTTTATGGTAAATTATATAGAACATCATCATGCTGGGATAAAGTTAGTGAACATAAGATTATAGGGCCTAAAATGTTTAAAAAATGGTGCATAAGCTGAAAACAGTTTATTATATCATCAAGGGATCCAGAAGTCGTTAGATAATATATTTAGAAAATCATAAATGGATCTTGAGCATGACTTTAGAGACATGGTATTACTCCACATATATCCATGGAAGTGGATCATTAGATTTGAGATAAATGGAAATAGAATTAATTGGTATATCTTTCTTTTTGAGATCTGTGATTGTTTTATAGTTGTGTCATATCGGCTAGAACATCCACATTCCATGTGTCAATTATATGATGTATTCTATGTATCCCTCTTCATAATTTACAAAATATATTTGTTGGAAAAATATCCCTGAAGGTAACATTGCAACATTTTTTGTTGGTTGTTTTTTTTGACAATGTAAGTTTCCATGGTGAATTGTTGAGTTCCAAATATGTTATTGAAAATACATGTTGATAATAAACCATGAGAAAGTAATGGAAGATATGGAGTTTTATGAGCCACGTGGAATATGGATTTCTTTAAAGATCTTATCAAAATGTAAAACGGAATTAGTTTCATGAATATGGGATTCTTTATGTGGATTTCACGAAGCCTTGAGGAATGTTGATGAAGTTCTATGCGTTTACAATGGGCATCTGGAACAGCATAGGTGAAGATCATTACAATGTAGGAACGAAATAATTGATGGAATTCTCCGTGATTATGATGAGCTCTGTGATATGAAAATTTCTATGGTGATTTGTGATATATAAAGGATGTTTGGTGGAAATTTCAGTGCTTCATGACTTGATCTAACATGGCTATGACTTCGCACGAAAGGTTAGAGGGTCAATGGAATTGCCTATAAATATACCTTGACCTCGTCGAGAGAAGTAGAGAGTTTTCCAAGAAAAATACGTAGCTCTAAAATAAAGAAGGAGGTTTTGCAGAGGCAGTGTGCTTCGCTAAACAAGAAGCATCACATTGGCTAATCTAGCTCTATGAATGTGGTGTGTTTCACATTGGGTTAGTGAGCTTTGCGAAGGAAGTCTCTTTGAGATGGCTTGAGAACTGAGATGGCCTATGCTCTATGAAGGATTGATCTTTGTGAAGGCCTCAGCTCTGCAAAGCAGTGTTCTCCGCGAAGTATTGAGCTCTATGAAGGTATGTGAATCGCGATGAGGTAGGAACTTTGTGGAGGCTGGATTGAGCTTCATGAAATTGGGAGCGTCGCGAAGTAGGGTTCTTTGAGAATGTATTTCTGAATGGTGATTCCTAGTGATCAGTGGAAACAGTGTATTCATTAGTGGATTAAATATATAAATCAATAGAGAATCTACATAAATTATAGGATTCATTCATTAGTGATAATGAAGAGACCAACATGTCTATAAAATGTGGGTGGATCTTTTGAAGAACCAGGGAGCTCACTTCAGTTGGGAGGGCTATGAGTTCTCAAATTACAAATGGTTATAAACAAGGAGGGATAGTGTCTCCACTTTGGACATGTAAACTTCAATGCTCTTATAGTGGATTTGTTACATTATCACATTGTCGATATATGCTCCTTGGACGTATCATAGTGAGGGTGAACCAATTAAAATTGTAGTGTCCACTGCATGCTTTAAGATTCATTCATACTCTTCCACATGACGAAGAGAGAGAAGAGGGGTTTGTCTAACAACAAAAAAAGATCTAATGGGGTCGTAGTATTAATTTTAAATACCCTAATTCACTCTCCTCTTAGGGTAACTATCCTTGTGGACCTAACAATGACCCTCGATTATACTGATTCTAGATGTGGTACAATTGGAAAATGATCTATCTTACAAGGAGAATCCAATGAACATCTTAGATCCTAGATATAATTTTATATACAAAAATACTACTCACCTTGTCAAAGTACTAGAGTTCAACCATATTTAGAAAGAGACAACATGGGAACCCAAGAAAGTGATGTAGGTGAAGTTACCTATCTTGTTTTCACCGATGTATATAAAAAGAAATTTCTATTAGGTGAATGAAATGACATAAAATTTTTCATTAGAATCTCATCCTTATAATTATTTATTAGAGTATAAACCAAATGGACTCACTTTGTGAAGTAGATGAAAACACTATATATGAATAATTAATTATATAAGAGGTACTTCTAGAAATTAAGGAACCATTACCAATGGAATAGAAACATGACCTACGGAATTTTAATGTGACTCATAATAAGAGTAACTTGTCCAATACATTAGAAACAAAAACTATTAAAGTATAAATAAAACTTTGGCATCGTATGAATGAAAATATAATATATTTTTTCTATTCCATATGTAAATAATTATTTTAGAAATGATAAATTCTATGTTAGTATTTTTTTAAGTCATACATATTTATTTTAAATTTTATAATTAATATAATAATTTAAAATAAAATTTATTCATAAATGAAATTTTATATGATTATAAAATAATTTTATGATAACTTAACTAATTTTTCATGTTGTTGTAAAATAAGTTGTAATTGTAAAATTCTTATTTTCCAAGTAAATGATGATTTTTATTAATTTTTTAATTTCCCAATAATATTTTTTCCCTAAAATGGAGTTATGTTTTGCATTATACTTATCCAAACATGTTCCAAGATAAAATTTTAGATTTTTCTAAAATTGTTTACTTTTTGGTGAATAGTGAAATATAATATTTTATAGTATTTAAATTAGAATCCAAATATATGAATTAAAATCATCATGAATAATAAAATCAAAAAAATATCAAAATTTCCATATTTATTTTAATATTTTATGTTATAATAATAAACTATTCAATGTTTTGACCTAAAATAATAAACTAAATAATATACACCCTTATTATCCCCTATAAATGCCACCCCATCACCTCTTCTCATCAGACCTCTCAAGAATTTATCATTGTCCATGTTTGGCTCAATCCTATCCCCAAGCCCCTACAAAAAATACAAGGGCTATTGGAATCATTGGAATACAAAAACGTTACCCCTAACAAGGCTCTAAAGGAGAAGGATGGTAGAGGTAAAATCCACATTATTTTCATTAAATTTCATTTCATGTTATTTTCCATTCATGTTATCTACTCACCTCCTCTAGTAAAATTTTTTTGATTACTATTTTAAATTAAATATATTGGAATGTTTTTATTCTGATAGAATTTAATTCAAAAAACCCATTATATTATCTCTTTATTCTAAAAATGGAATTTCATTCTGAGAGGTGTTGATTGATCACCTTCGATGATGGGATATTTTCATTTTCATTTACCATGTTAATGGATGATATTAAAATAATTATAAATGTTGAAATAGACTTGAAAAGTAATTTTGTAACCAATTTATTATTCTAGAACCTACATATATACATAATACTTAATAAAAAAAGAAAATGATTTCATTGTGAGAAAAAACAAAAATTAACCTAAATGATTATTCTTTTTCTAATGAATCATCTTCATTAAATATTAAAAAATATTATATAAGAAAAATCTAACCTCTTTATGATTATTGATATCATATTATTTGAATTTTAGTTAATTGTCTACATTTTACATGAACTTCCATTCATGTATACAAGTGAACTGATCATGATAACCAAGAAAATGAACACAGTTGAATGATGAATTAAAACTCTACAACTCATCGAGAAGACAGTAAATGATATTAATAAAACTATGAGGAATCAAATGAATTTAAAAAAGGTCATAGATTTATTAATTAATGAATTTAATTTTATTATATAGTAGTTAAAGTGAAGAATTAATTTGGACATTAGGTATGTGGATTCTCAAACCTAACTCCAATTCCTTGGGGTTTTCAACTTGAACTAAATTATTAGTATGAATGATCCCTTAAAGTTTCTTAAATATCATTTAATTATAATTGGATTATATTTTCTTGGGTTTACATGCTTCCATTTTTTGTTTTATGAAAAACGAATAGTTTTCCCATATGAAATCATCTATAAAAAAACAATTTTTACATATCATGAGGATGTTTCTTCTCCACTCATGATTAGTAATTCTTATACCAAGTATATTATTCACTCGATATTTTGAAAAACCCAAAATGTATTCAAGAATTTCTTCATTATGAAATGAAAATCATTCCATTCCATGAGTTATTTTATGTCTAATATTGATAAATGTTATATGTGGCATTCAGGATTATGTGAATGATAAGATTTTACGGGTGTGTGGGGAATTATATTGTCGTCCAATGCATTGGGTAATGTGATCTATCACATGGGATAATGTTCTACCTGGGTGAAAATAAATTTATCATTATTCAAAATGATTATGATATGATGATGAACATATTATAGGCATGAACATGATGATACCTTTGTACAAAACTATGTGTGGTAGTTGACCACTAAGTCAGGATATTTCATTTCTCTAAATTTCCACATTCCATGCCCTTATCTAATTTTCCCTCACTATTAGGATGTAGATCCTCTGCTTATGTTATGAGGATGATGATTAAGCTCACCCATTATTCATGTATCCCATTCATCCTCCTACATAGATTTTAGCTCACCCCTTCTCAGGCTATATATCCATAGGATAATACTTGTATTAAGAAGAACACAAGGTGAAATAAGATTCTATAGAATAAGTAATTAAATAAATGTTTATGTTTAATTATTTAAATGTTATGTATGGTACAAATTCTTCCAAGACACTAAATATTTGGATTCTGATTATGTAATGATATAATTATTTTTTTAATTAAAATTTTATTGTAGATATGTAATAATGTGTATGGATTATATATAATGTTCTCCTAATATAATAAAAAGGAACAATCTAAGTTCATCAAGGGTCTCTCAAGTGGGTGATATTTATGAGGTACTTTTCTCAAATAACCTCCCTTAACTTATTCTATTATTATATAATTACCATAAAATCCACTAACTATCATTAAATAATAATTATAGAATCATTTACATAAATTAAATGTATGTTTTAAATTGTATATATTATATCCCTACCGCTTACTGGACCGTCTTATTTAAAAATATTATTTTCAAAATTATTCTGGTTAATCACCTATGTGAATAATTTTTTATTTCATTTTCCATTAAATCATTCATGAATGGTAACAAGAAAATTATTATAGTTAACTAAGATTATAATAGGTATATTAAAGCCTATTTAATGTTCTTGAACTAGTATATAGATATAATTTTATATAAAAAACTATTTGGATATGGTCGTACAAATCACAATATTTTACTATACATTTATCATTACCATTTTACCAAATTAATCATTAACATGTATGAAATAAATATTATAAATGGTACCATTTTAAATTATTGAACATAATTTATACCATTTCATTACTTGTGTAGATTTTCATTTATAGTTGACTGAAAACCCCACAATTAAACACAATTTAACTGATCATGAAAATCATGAAACGAACTAACTTGAAAAATGAATGTCAATAATGATTATTAATGAATGGTGGGTAAGATATTATAAACATACAACATATGGTGTGATAAAAACAAAAAATACTTATAAAATGAATTAATATCATCAATTAAACCACTATAAAATTGTTTTATGTATCCAAAATTAAAGTGAACCATGAGTTAAGTGTTTCTCCTGTCAATTTTTTATTCTGTTAGTTATATGACTTATTCAACACATAATTATTGTAGGTGCTATACATATTCTTAAAAATTACATATAATACCATGAAACTAATTAGATTCATTTTATAAAATGGTTAATTTAATAATTATTAGTTTTATGGTTTACACAATTCACCATATTACAATGTGGTATGGGAATTTTTAACCTAATTTCCATTCATTGGGTTAACCATCATCACCACTAATTATGTAATTCTCGGAATATATTAGGGTTTAAATTTTATTATCCTATGTTTTATTTCTAGACTTTTAATGTTTATTTATATTTTATACACATAACTAGTAAAAAATAATTCCCATATAAATGATAAGATATTAATAAGGATATTCTTGTAAAAACCCATCTTTTTTAAGGATTTCCTTAAAAAAAAATTTTACATGTCCATTTTTACTAAATAGTTTCCAAAAATATATTTATTTTTATAATATGATTTTAAATTTCATTTTAACTCATGTTTGAAATTCTTAAAAAAAATTTAATTTATTTATTTGTAATTTTATAAACATGGTTTTTTGTGACTTTTCTTGAATCAACACAAATAGAATGTGTTTTTTTTTCTTAAAAAGAATCAGGGCATTTTCTGCCCATCATGATGACATGATTAATTAATTCTTCATTTATAATATTCTATGGTTATTATTAATGAGATGTTTTTATTTTATAATTTCACATTATTTTAATAATTTTTTTAGTCAAAACAGAATGGATATATTCTTCAAGAATTATTTCATGTGATCTCACATAATAATTTTTCATATAATATAATATAATTTGTTGTTATATATTCATTAATATGTTTTTTATTCAAAGATACTATCCTAATTATATTTATGTTTGTTTTATTTTTTATGATTTCATGGACAGTATGAATCATGGTCCTTTATTATGTGTAATGTTACAATTAAATGAGTATAGAACTCATTTTTTTAAATGTATTATTATACGATGAATGATTTATATTATTTTTTAACTCATTTCTATGGTATTAATTGGGTGACAGATGAGACCAATATCCCATTCCTGCAAATTTTTTAATGATGGGTAAATCATGATTTTAAGTGTTTTGTTTGATCCTTAATACATGTTCACAATGTTATGTGTGAACCAGATTACATGTTCAAAAGATTATGTGTGAACCTCAATACATAATCACAATGTTATGCATGAACATGGTTATATGTTCAAATTTTATTCATGAACATAATTACTTGTTCAAAATGTTATCCATGATCCTTATTACATGTTAACAATGTTATGTGTGAACCCGATTAGTTGTTCAATTTTAATGTGTGAGCCAGATTACATGTTCACAATGTTATTCATGGAATTGGTTGTGTATCCATAAGTTTATGTGAGTGAATGATTTCTGGTAATTAACATAATGAGTGAAACTATTTCTATTTTCAAATGTTCAATATTTTATAAGTGTATGATTTTTCCACCATACCATATTTTGTTCCATAGTTATTATTTAATGATTTAGGTCTCATAAATTTCACGGATTTATTTTATGACTCAATATTATGATCTATGATATTTATGGTATGATTTTCAAATTGTTTTTCGTATTATTATTCACTTATGTTAATTTGATAATTCACATTTCCCTTTCTTTACCTTCTCAATCATCTATGGAAACCTATTTCTTATGTTTATTTTCAAAAGGATACAAAGAAAGATGTTAGGATTGATTTTTCAAAAGGGGGTAATATTATTTAATGAATAAGAATGATATAATGTAGAAAACTTATGAAGTATTTTCCATTGATTTTATGTTTTTTAATACACTAAAATGAAACAAATATTGTATTTCTTTCCTATAATATGAATATTCATCTATTTTTATGTAATATCTATGTATTAAAAGCATGGGTCGCTATGATATCAGACAAGAATCATAAGGGCGTCCCGATGGAATAACTAGTAGTTCAACAATAGTTCTTAATAATTTATGAAAATAAAATCATAAATGATGATAATTTAATATAAAAACAATGTTAATTAAAATGGATTAAATAATTCATAATATATAAAACATAATTTTTTTACTATTAAACGTATTGATCAAAAGTTGAATAAATAATCATAAATTTGAAACATGGTCGATATGATATCATTTTAAGGTTATGGTAACATCATAATCACGTTGGGTTGGAGATAAACCACATATTATCTTGATGAAGAATTACATAGAACATAGATATTATCATTTCATGGTAAATTAAATATTAATTCATTTATGATATTATGAAAAATATATAAGTCCTTGGGAACATTCACCAATGATGTTTTTTTTGTTTATAGTAAATACTTTTCTAGATTACCTTCATTGTGATGTAAGGATCCATGTGTATATTCTCTATATTGTGATCCACAGGATATCCTTCTTCTATGAACAACATCTAATGATTTATGGGTTCTAGAATAAGGAATTAACTAACTTTGATGTTCATCATTGTGGATTATGGTTTGGTATTGATGTATTCTCTCTAAAATTTATCATTCTTAAGACGAGTAGAGGAAGTGGTGATGATTGATAAATGTTTTGTTCCCAATGAATCCCAATTCATGATTAACCATACACAATAGATATTACAATATATTAATAGAACTGTGGTATATATTGTAATATTATTTATTTGTATACAGACCCCTAAAAATTTTTATAGTCCCACAAAATATCCATCCTAACTAATAATAATAATAATATTATTATTTTATGGAGTGAGATACCTCACAGAATAGAAAATATATTTTACTATTTTTGAAATAATTAAGTACCACTATACATGGTATTTGTCTCCTCAATATCCTCTTCATTTATTTAATTCTAAAATAAATATCTATTGATTATTTCATTCATAAATAAATATTTCACCCATAATCAAGAGAATACACATTTATTAAATATTAAATAAATAAATATGAAAATATTTATTCTCATTATAGTGAATAATTATTTATTATAAATTCATGAAATGAAATAAATTGTTTATTAATTAATATATAATTATTCATTATCATTTGATTCTTAGTGATCAATACAACGTAAATAAAATTATTCCTCTTCCATGAGAATAATATTTATTCTAATAATTTAATTAAAATGGTATTTAATTGAGATGAACATAATCAGTTAAGGTGTGATCTTCTAATATTGCCTCTTATTGGAATAAGGATAGATTTACTACATCTAACATTACTGTCTAGTGATGGACCAAGGAGCCTAGGAGATTGATATTAATGTTAGAATGTTGAATACGACATATGAATTCTCACTATATAATATGATCTATTTTGTCACATTATATCATCATGATAGATAAAAATATATTTCATCAACCTATATACATGATACATCTTTGTTTGACTATCTGAATTAAATTTTTATTACACTCTATACATGTAATACAATATTATGGTTGCATTCCAATAAAATGGATGATATATCAACACCCATAAATATGGAAGGCAAAAATACATACTATCATTAACTAGTAATAACATATCATTTGTGACACACCCATTATACTCTACTTTTTATAATAAAATTGTTTCATAGGTTTTTATATAAATCTAAGATCTTGTGTCCTGAAATGACTTAATGATAATCATGATGACTAAGGACGGTTACACACACTCATAGATATTAATATCATATATCAAAAAATCTTAATGAATTTATCTTGTCGTGTTTCTGGTCATAATCACCCATCTTAGAAATTACTAATTGTGAACTTGATGAGATGAAGCCACATCCACTTCGGAGTACTCACTCCAAATAGTTTACATATTTTTTCCCAATAAAAGTATTTTATCCAAATATAGAAGTATATTTAATGATTTCTTCATTAAACATCATGGTTCACATCATAGTGGTGAATTACATGACCTTATCTATGTGATAGATTCATTATTACATTATTACATTATTGTAATGTAGAATAGAGAAAAATAAATAAAATAATATTTTATTTATATAAAAATTTCAAGAATACATGTAATTAATGTATAATTATTTGCTTCTAAGGGACCATCTCCAATACCTTGGACTCAATTCCCCATTTTTTTCAATATCACATAACTCCATTCCACATTGATATATTATTAAATATATGATCCTAAAAATGAAATTATATATGAATTTTTTTATTTCCAGCATATAATTTTTATCAACTCTAAAAATAATTTCTATGTTTATGATTCCCTTTTATACTTTATAGACACTGCTTCATAATTATTGCTCAAAATAGTTTCCCTTATCCAACTTTATCCCTGAATTATAGTGATTTAAACCATTTTCTATAGATATATTCATATAGTTCCTTTGCAATGCTCAAGTGAAAAATATTTTTAGATCATAATTTAGCATGTTGATGAATTTTTTCCAAACACCCATGACAATTAGATGAGATATCCATTAGCATGACATTAAATGTTGTAATTTTCCCCTTAGAGTTCCAATCAGTTTATGGATTATAATATGTGATCACATTTACTTTTGTAAAAATGTAATTATGAAAGAACATCTAAGGAATATAAGTAAATCATGGTTCTTAGTCTGAAAAAAATTATTGAAGTAATCCATGAAGTCTAACTACATTATAAATATGGATTTGATATTGTCTCCCTAGTAGATATCCTCTAATATGGTCATGAAATGGGGGAAAAATTTCAGACTATAAACATTTAAATAAATAATATTATTTTTCATGTATGTATTAGGAATTGTAAGGGCACAGATCTATATCATTTGACTCATTTCATGTTTCATGAAGACCGAGGTGATCATAGGAGGGTCAGAGGATGTTTAAGGGAGTCTAGATGTGAAATAATATATTAAGGAATAATTACAAGTGATGTAAGAATTAAAGGCTATATAAGGCATGTTCATGATGTGTATGTTTTTATGGTCAAATAAATAAATTGTGGTTAATTTTTTTTATCAAAACTGATCCCTAAAGATGAAACAATGTGAAAGAGGACTACCCATTCTCTAAATAATTAATATCCTAAATTTTATTATTTTTTCAGTTGATCGGGTTCATCAAAAAATATAGTTATAACACCCCTCAACTGATTCTAAGCGACCTAGCAACCCTCTATTGGATTTTTTGGGGATCAAGTTCTCAATGATTGAAAAATATATTCTCTCTTTCAATCCTTCTACAATATTAGGTATGTTCTACCACTATTAATTAGGTTTCATTAATCTATTAACTCCACTTCCACATTTCCATTCAGAGTAACATGATCTCTGTGTATTCAATGGATCATTCTTTGTTGTTCGTTAGAGAAGTTGTGGCATACCATCCCCTGGTGGATTCAGTTTCTGAAAGAGTTGTAATCGGGATCTACAACATTTCTCCATTCTTGTGTGAATAAAAATGATGTCCTTTTTAATTAAGGTATTAATTTCTTCTATTTTAAATTACGTGAAATCATAGGGATAAAATTATTTGAACCCATAGATCAAAAATAAAATTAACATAAATAACTACTTGAACAATATTTTACAACTGGTATCGATTCTATGGTGTTGTGTTGTTGGTACCGTGTTAACGGGTTACCTATGGATTTTATAAATACTGTGATATCTATGTTTTTTTTAATGTATCATAGAAAATTGGTAAAGAATTTATATATGGAATTAATTAAAAATTAATTGGCTAAAATTATGAAGATGAATGTTTAATGAAAATGGTTGTTAATATAATTTGATGATGATCAAATTTATGAATGTATGTATGTATAGCATAATTAGTCAATGAATCTAAATCAGGTTAATTTTGTTTTAGAAAATTATTATTGTAATATTGAATTAATTATTTAATTGATTTTTGATATTTTTTGATATCATTATTCATAGGTTGCTCGTAGTTGGAACCTAAAATACAAAATAAGTTAGTTGAAGATAGAATAATAATCATTTGTGTTACAAAATATAATGACATATTGGTTCTATGTTTCCAGATTTATTGCAAAGTCCTTGATCCTTGTGCTTTAGAGCGGTGAGAGCTTGTAGTTTGTAAATTCATGATGCCTTATTTTAGGTCCAAGAGCTCGTTTTATTTTTATGTTTCATGCTAATTTTGATATGATTATTGTTTGGCTCAGCCATAGGATTGTTGTGTTATGTGGGGCGAGGAGGCCTAGATGTGACAAGAGCCTAATATGGCTGGTCCTGTAGGGATTTTGTGGTATGTAGGGCAGGGAGTCACGGTTGGTGTTGAAGTTGTTATCGCTTAGAGTGGTGAATTTAATCACTATGTCTTATCAGTGTCAGGGAGGAAACCAGGGATGTAGGAACAAGTTGATGTAGTGATTACCTAATTATATGAAAGATGGATTCGTGTTTAAAAATATTTTTTGGATGAGATATTTTTTTTGGTTTATCTTATTTACTTTCCCCACTACTTGAGGCACATGGATGTGTTTGGTTTCTTCACTTATTTGGATATTATGATATTTTTTCGAGAATACCTAGTAATATGGAATGTAATAATGATTATACAGGAATAAATATTCAACTCATGGGTTGGATATAGAAACTATATCCCTTTATATATACCATTACATGATTATAATCATAATTATACATCCGAGTACAAGCCATGAATCGCAATGTCTAGTGTGTTGGAAGACTATGTACATAAAACTTAAATCGTGGAAATAAATAAAAAATCTATTTATTTAATATTAAAATTGTGGACCTGACATCAATTGTGCTAAAAAATCTATATAGGGTACCCTAGGGAACACATGAACAAAGGGATGTGATAAATAACCTATTAAAGAAACAAACATAAGAACATAGTAGTAGCACATGGGTTAGAAGGCATGACAAGATGATATAAAAATTAATGAAACATATGGAATCATAACACATAAACCTGGAAGCATATAAACATTTATTCATTGTTGTGTGGCAGTGATATAAAAAATTACTTTAGCACGAGTCCGGGAAAACTGCAAAGACCATTTCACATTGTAAGACACGCTAGGGCTAATCGCCAAGACTGTTTAACATAACGTCTCATGAGACTCAACATTACCCTATTCATTGGATCACTATCTAGGAACACCCCTCTTAACAATCTATGAATATGTTTTCCATAAAATAATAATATATAATCTATCATATATAAACATAATGGTTACCCATGGAAGTAATTGGGTACCATAATCATGTAATAAAGTATAACAAATGGGTGTATCATATATGGGTCCATGAATTAAATGAAATAAAATATACATGGAAAATAATATGGTTAATAGTAATGTATAATGGTAAGTCATATCACATATAATTGACAATGTTTATGAAATTATTTCAGAAATTTTAGCATTAAAACATTTTTTTGCGGTTTTAAGGAAAGTTCTATAGAGCCTTTAAAATAGAAAATAGAAAAACCACTTTATGTAATGCCATAAGGTTACCAAGAAGGGTTTAATAATAAAAATTATTATTGTTTAAAATACAATAGTTCTTTAATAAATAAGGTAGCTTACACTTGAATTTGGGAAAGAATTCGAGAAGATCCCTCAAAACAGGTTTGCATATTAACAAGTATTAATGAAGGCATCACATTAAAAAATGTATATCCCTGAAGGACAAAGATGATAGTGTCTTGATAAATTAATTTTTTAAATTTACAAAACATTTAAAATATGGACATAAAATAGATTAGATAACTTTATTTTGGTAAAAGAAGCATAAGCCAACCCAAAAAATGAAGGAGGTTCGGGAAAAATCCCATACGGATTTTTGACATGGTGTCAGGTGTACATAAGAGGGATTGATGAGAGAGAAAGGGTTTTATCAACAATTACAAATAATTATGTACGTGTGGGGGAGGTGCTAAAGAATACCCCATCATTAGTAATTTTACTTAAAAGGTAATAACTTGTAGAAAATTCTTGAATAAAAGTGAAATATGGAGGATCTCTTACCTTAAGGCATATGCTGATCTTCTCTTGATACTAAATACCTGAATAATAAAATTAGGATCATTAATTAATAATCACATAACTAATTTTACATTTAAATGATTTATTTTAATCTTTTTGAGTTCATTCATATCCTTTTTGATTGGTTATGGTGTTCAATTACATTGTTTAGTTCTGTTTGTTTCCTCAGTTTTAGTGATTAGTTCACTTATATTAATGTTACGATAAACATGTATGACGATACTAGTTATCCAAAATTGAAGTTATATTTTATTATTTAACAACCAGAATGTTACATGGTTGTAAAATTAAATTGGTTATTTAGAGTGAAGGTGAATCATTATATAAAACATTAATGATAAATTCTTGGATTACCTTGGCAATTTCGATCAAAATTAATTAATTTTATATTATTATTATTTTATATATTTAATTTTAAGTATTAAAAAAACATAATTAAGATAAAATACATATATTATGATTTGATTCAACAATTAAAATGTTTTTATGACTAGTCTGTAAGATGGTATTGAAAATTTAAAACATGTCGTCATTGAATGTTATAAATCAATACATCTCGGACAGTGTATTCATTTATAATACAAAAGGGGGAGGAGAGATTATGATAAAATATCAGATAATCATTATATAATTCTAATATATTTAATTTAATTTAGTTATCATAACATTTGGTTGAAGGGAGGTGAGGAAATAATAAAATAAATGAAAAGAACTTAAAATAAAATAGAGAATCAGAAATAAGAATTTACCTCTTTAGTTCACCTCCTTTGAGAACCTCATAATGGGAGAGGATTTGGTCTATTGAGGATACCACGGACTAGTGGACTTTAGGGTGGAGATTTTCAGAGATTTGTGTAGAATTTATGGAACTCACAAGGCTTGATAGGGGTGAAGAGAAGAGGGGAGTGTGGGTGATTTTATAGTGAAGGGGAGGAGGGTTTTTTAATATTTTAATCATTAGCTTATTATTTTTTCATAAGGCATTGAATATTAAGGTTTATTGTGATATAATATAGTAATATGTGCATGTTATTTAGAACCAATGTCCATTTACATCATCCATTACTCAAGCATGATGCATAAATTCATGTTTTATCATTTATTGTGAATTGTCTTAATTTACAATTCATAAAAAATGCATGTATTTTATGAAATCCAAAAAATTCACCCTAACCATTATACAATTTTTAGAATCCATATATGATCTACATTTATAAAAAATAATTTTCTAAATAGTATTAAATTATTTTTCAAATAAAATCCTAATTTACTTGAAAAATATGAATTTGAAAACTATATCTGGATATATAATGCATTGAAAAATTAAAAAGTTATTATAAAATTATCTCCAAACCAGAAGACCTAAAATTATTAATTTATGAACACTTTTTAGAAAAATAAATTATCTTTTAAATTAAATAATTAAATATTTATGACTTATAAAAATTACAATAATTTTTCTATGGTAATTTTATCAATTATAAGATGCTAAAATTTTATTTTTACATCTAATGGTGATGTTAAAATTATTTTGAAGGATTTACTATTTATAATGGTTGTATTTCTATTCATACAGGTATGTTTATATTCAGATAAATTTAATTTTTCCTTATAAGACTCTAAATATCTTATTGATCACAACGGTGTAAGAAACGTTTTCAAAATTCAAATAACAGAAGTGACAATATTATGTTTGAAGATCACGTAGTACTTAGTAGTTTATAGTGTTATGATTTCATGAGGTTATATTATATAATTATATAAAGTGAATTTCCATTGATAAAACATTGGGTCATTAAATTATCCCCCCTTATGAAATTTATCCCTAGATATTTTTATTTTCATTCTATGCCATAAACATGTGAGGGTACTTTTCCTTAATTGCCTCCTCTAGTTCCCATGTTTCCTCTTCGTACTTATGGTTCTTCCATCGTTCATTGACTAGGTGATAAGTCTTGTTACATAGAAATTTATCTCTATTATCCGTAATCTTTACTAGAAACTTCTCATAAGAAAGATCATTCTCCAACTGTACCACTTATAAATTGAGGACATGTTAAAGATCTTCTATATACATCCATAAGAGGGATACATGGAATACATCGTGTACATTCGACCAGGTAGGTGTAAGTGCCAATTAATAGGCCACAATACTGACTCAAACAATGATCTTGAAGGCGCCTATTTACCTAGGACTCAGCTTTCTATTCTTCCCAAATCTCATAACCTTCTTCCTAGCAAAAAAGCATTGAAATACCATGTCTCAAACATTGAACTCAAGGTATCATCAACGATCATTTACATAACTATTTTATTGAAAATGGGATGCCCTGATTTGAAAATGAATTGTTCTCAACTTCTCCGCCATTTATTCGACCATTTTATGTCCTAAAATTTTATGCTCACATACTTTAACCCAATATACTGGTGTTTTTTAAAATTTTCACATTAAGGGCTTCATATAGTGACATTCGGGTGCTCAAGTGAGACTATTAATGTAAAATAATTCAAGTAGTGAAAGATTATGGTCTCATATTTATTTAAGGTTTATGGACGATGATCTCAACATATCTCCTAGTGTCTGAATAGTTCTATAATATTGGCCATTAGTTTTGAGGATGATAGGTCGTACGGATGTTCAGTTTAGTGCTTAGATCATGTAGGATACATTACTAGAACATCTAGAAGAATATCATATCACTATCGAATACAATAAATAGTGTTACTCCAAGAATCCATACCATATCATTGAAATATATCCGTGGAAGTTGATCCAATGAGAATTCCAATTAAATTGAAATAAAGTTTGTTATCTTTGTAAGATGATCCACAAGGACCCATATAGAATTTTTTCTTTTATAAGTCCTTAGAAGCTCATTGAAATAGACCATGGTGATGTTCTCCCACTTCAATGTTCATATGGGTAGTGGTTACATCATCCCCTTAAACGTCTATCTTTCATCCTTCACTTGTAGACATACCTGACACATTGATATATACTCTTCAATCTCCTTCTTCAAATTGTCCCACCAAAAGTCCTTTCAGATATCACGATACATCTTTGTGCTCCCTGGGTGAATAGATAATGATGAGCTATATTTTTCATTCAGAATCTCATTATTCATCTCTAGATTATAGGTTACATATAATCATGACCCAAATCTCCTTTTCATCAAACATAAACTCAAAGGATTCACCATTTCTAATGGAATCCACTATTTTCTGAATTTCTACATCTTTTTAATGAGAATCCTTTATTTTCTCTATGAAGGAAAGTTGAGAAATCATTTCATCATGGATTGTGGATGTTCCTCCCCTAATGATTCTTGTGTCAATCTTATACAAATATATGAAGAATGGACCCTTTTCGACTATCATCATTGATAAAGATGCATGATCCATTCTACTTAGAACATCTATAACATTATTATCCAAACTGGGATAGCGGTGTATTGAGAAGTCATAATCCTTGATGAGTTCTACCAATATTTAATAGAGAATATTAATATCTTTTTATTTGAATATATATTGGAGACTTTTGTGATCAATATATATCTCACACTTCTCCCCATATATTTAATGTCACCGGATTTTTAATGCAAAGGTCATTGCCTCTAGGTATAGATCATTAATAGGATAGTTTTTCACATGGATTGTCAACTGAAATGAGGTATAGGTTATCACTTTATCATTTTGCGTCATTACATAGCCTAAAACATTCATTGAATCATCACCAAACACCATAAAGATTTATCTACCTGACGAGAGTGTGAGTACTCGCACAATGATAAGCCAATTTTTGAGTTCCTTAAAGAATTCCTCACATTCATGATTCGAGAAAAACTATACACCCATCTAGGTCAGCGTGGTCATTAGGTTTGAAAATCTTGACATGTCCTTCACAAATCATCAATAACACTAGGATAGACCCAAAAAGCTACAAATCTCTATTACATATGTCAGCTAGAGCCATACTTCAATTGCCTTTATCGTGGAAGGGTCTACAGATATCCCTTTTATGGTGATAACATTCCCCGTGAATGATACTTCCTCCATCTATAACTCACGTTTACTATACTTCAATATGCATTATCCATTCACAAAATTTTCATAAGAATATTCAAATGCTACTCATGTTCCTCCTTCATGGAGTATATCATAATATCAATGATAAATACTACAAAACATTTGTCGAGGTAATCTGTAAAGACTCAATTAATTAATTCCATTATTATTTATAAAGAATTAGTGAGTCCAAAGGTAATCACTATGAACTCGCAGTGTCTATACCTTGTTCGAAATGATATCTTGGGAATATCATCCTTACTCATCTTTAAATGGTGATATCCTGACTGAAGGTCCACCTTAGACATATAACTGGCCCCATGAAGCTGATTTCACAAATAATATATTTTTGGAATGGGATATATGTTCTTTATTGTGATTTTATTAAGATTATAAAAATCAATGGAGAGGCACATTGATCTATCCTTCTTCTTGATGAAGAGGACTGGCGCACCCAATGGTGAAGCACTCTGGTGTATAAAACCCTTCTCCAGATTCTCCTGTATCTATTCTTCAGCTCTTCTAGCTTTATGATGGCCATTCTATAAGGTGTATTTAATATTAGCATAGGTACAAGAAAAAGATAAATTGAGAACTCAACCTCTCGATCTTGTGGAAGTCCTGAAAACTCTTCAGGGAATACATCAGTGTAATCCCTCATGATGGAAATATATTATAGTGAGATTTTATCGTTTATCTCAATCATCTGAGATAGTCAATCTTTCTCATAAGGAATTAATTTCCACACATGAGAAAATTATTTTAAATGATAATCATCTTCCTTCTAACACTTTTATAGTATTGGAGGATGCTTCGGGATATGAAGAGTGATCTCCCTTTCCTGAAAGTTATTTTAGAATTTTCAAAAAGATAGTCAATACATGCCCATGATAAAATCTAACTCCACTAAAATATGTATGATAATATTTTATAGGAGGTTCATTCTAAATACATTTATTAGGGAGGTATTATAAACATTAGTCAAAATAATTTCCCCATTCACTGTTCTTGAAGGTATCATATCCTCAAAATTTTTAGGTGGTGATTGTATAATTCTACTAAACATGAAAGATGTGATATAATGTGTTGAACCAGAATCAAATTATATGTTCACTATTATAGAATTAATAACTAGCGTACCTATCACCACATAATTTTATGGTTCCACCTCAGTAGTATTGATAGTGTAAGACCTTATTTTTCTCCTTGGAGGTTGTTGCTGATTTCCTCTGACAACCCTCAGCTTAGGGAAATTATTTTCACAATCCCAATTCCCATATTAGTTGTAACACTGCACTATATGATGAGTATTGATCTAAACCATCCATTATTCATCTAAATTATAGGTATTCTTCATATCTTATTGGTATTTTTTAGCAGGATGTCACAACTGTCCACATTTGAATCAGTCCCTAGTTCCTTTAAGATAGTTCCGAGGATGCATCTTCCCACATTGTTTACACATGGGATGATTGAGATTCTTTCCATATTTGAATTTATTTTATGAACCTCCCACATTAGATTCCATTTCCCCTTTTTTATATTTTTCCCATGATACCACTGAGAGTCTATGATCTGTATTTTAACTTTAAGGACATAATGGAAAATTTTCTCTTAGTTGTCGAAGTCTTGAATCACCAACACTTTTCATAGATTTATATTTAGTCTACTAATGTAGGACCCACAATTCTTTTGGTGTTCATGACAAAGCCAGAGGATTACTTTTCATGCCTTTTAAAGATTGTTTCATATGCCCCAATTGACTAGTCTTCTTTATTTAAGAGTCCAAGAATTTCACATTTCATCTTGATACGGAGAGTTTGGGGAAAATATTTATTGAAAAACATTCTCCTAAATTACTCCCAATACATGGAATCAATTTTAATATAGGGCTTCATATTATTGATTTGTGTCCACCACATATCAGATTACCCATCAAAAAAATAGTCCCCCAGTACGACATTCTATTCTTCTATGAACTGAAGCATAGAGAATATCCTTTCAATGGTGTTAATCCACTGTTCTGTGAGGAGGGGATCAAAAGATCCAATAAACATGGGAGGCCTTTTCGGCATGAAGGATTCAACAAAAACATTCTCTTTCCTTGTAGGAGTAGATTTTTACATAGTATTCAAGTTATTGTTCATAACTTAAGCCAGATAAACAAGTACTAGCATGGTGTTTTGAAATCTTGTTCCCCTCAAATCAAGCATTTCGTTAGAGAAATATTCACTTTCCATGTCACATTTATTCTTGTAAAGTGTTCTTTTATTTTTTATCATTAAATATGAAAAATAATGTATAATTAGTGGTCTTGAATACTTATATATTGATAATAAAAAGGAATCATTGATAATAAGAGAATAAAAATGTAAAGAAGAAGTATATCCAAACTTGTGACTCCATTGGGTTTAATCTAGGTTATATTTGATCTATTTCTTCTCATATATTCTTATGGTCCCTTTTTTACATTAATAACGGTTTGTAAAAAGTTCATGAATTTACCAAAAAATATCCCCTGGGAGTATCAAACCAAGAGTACAACAAGGCTCATTGTTGTGCACCATTTCATGTTCCAGTCTATCTTAGAGTATTGTTTTCGGGTTTTACTACTAGATACATATGTGCTAGAGCCACATCTACCTATTTGTACCTAGACAATGATGTATTAGCTTGATAAACCACTAACTCTATACATACCAAAATTTTGGTTTGTTTTGTTATTCATAGTATCATCCATATGGTTCATATTAAAGTGATCTAATCCTAATCTCCAAAAACAACTAGACCAGCCTCCAATACCCACTATAGTGACCCTATACTTTTATATATAACATTACATGATTTTAATCAAAGTTATACATCAAATTATTAGACAAGGATAATAAATTCTAGTTTCATAGAAGATAAGGTAAATAAAACTGAAAACATGGAACTAAATAAAATATTCTTTATTTAATATTAAAATTGATATCCTAACATCCATTGAGTTCAAGTATCTTCACAGGGTATCCTGGGGAACAAATTCTCAAAGGGATGAGCTAAATATCCGAGTAAGGGGATAACCATAAGAAAAAATCATTAGCACATGTGATAGATGGTATCAAATGATGATATAAAAATGCATGTAATATAAGGAATCATAACACATAAACATGGAATCATATAAACATGATGTCAAAGTATTTAGGAAGTAACATAAAACATGAATTTATCATGATTCAATGCTAACTGCCAAAACCGATGAACATGCTATCACAAGGCATGGGTAACCTCCAAGACCGTCACACATAACATCTCATGAGACTCAACTTTACCCAATGCCTTTGATGGCTATCTGAAAGTCCCATATAATCATTAAAATAATATTTTTCAACATAAATAATCATACATAATCAGTCATATATAAACATAAGGGTTACCCCATGGATGGAATTGGGTACAATAATCATGTCATGAAGCATAAAAAATGGGTGTATCATAAATGAGTCCACGGAAAATAGAAACTGAAGTATACATGGAAATTCATAATGGAAAATAGTAATTTATCATGGTATGTGATGTCAAGTATAAGTTACAACATGTTAAAAAAATTATTTATGAAATTTTATCATTAAAACATTCTTGTGTGGTTTTATAGAAAATGTTGTAAATCCTTTAAAATATAAAATGGAACAATACTTTATATAAAACCAGAAGTGAACCAAGAAGGGATTAATAATAAAAATATTTATTTTATAATGTCTATGGTGTCTTAAAATATAAGATATTGTGCATTGTAAATCTGGAATCATTTCGGTAAGTTCTCTCAAAACAAAGTTTCTTATCGGGCTGTATTGAGGAGGGAATCACATAAAAACAGTTGAATACCCAAAAGATAATGATTATGGGGTCATGATATATTAATTTGGTACATGTAAATAGAATTTATAATATTAACAAAAAAATATAATATAATGTCATTTTGGTAAAAGAATGATAAGGCAAACCAAAGGGACAAAGGAGGTTTCAGTGGAATCCCTTATGGATTTTCGGCATGGTATTAGGTGTACTTAATAATGTATAACAAGATATAAAGGGATTTATAATCACTTAAACATCATGAGGGATTTATGGGTAAGGTGAAAAACCAAACCCCATATTTAGGAATTCCTGATTAAATGGAATAACATTGTGGAAATTCTTGAATAAAATTGAAATAGAGGGGATGCCTTAAATTATGTACGATGGTGATCTTCACTTGATATTAATGACCTGAATAATTAAATTATGGTCATTAATTAATATTCCCATAACCTCTTTTACATTTAAATTATTTAGTATAAGCTTTTGGAGTTCATTCATAACCATTTCATTGGTTATGATGTTCAATTTCATTGTTCGGGTCTATTTGTTTCCATGGTTTTAATGATCAGTTCAATTATATTCATGCTCGGATATACATGATGATGAGTGTGGTTTTCTAGAATTGAAATTATATTTTATTATTCCACAACCATAAGTTTACATGGTTATAAAATTAATTTGGTTATTTGTGGTGGAGGTGAACTATTATATAAAACATTCATGATAAATGCTTAGATTAACTTGGTGATTATACTCAAAATTAACTTGTTATGTATTATTATTTAATATCATGAATTTTAAAGGATTAAATAATATTAAATAAGACAGAATAAATTTATTATGATCTTATTCAACTACAAAAACGGTTTCATGACCAGTCTAGAAGATGGTAATTCAAATTGAAACATGTCATCCTTGAATGTGATAACTCAACACATCTCAGACGGTGTTTTCATTTGTAGTATAAATGGAGGGGGAAAAGAGATTATTTATAAATATCCTATTAGCATAATATATTTAAATTACATTTATGTTACTTGATTTATCATACCATTTTGGTGAATAGAAGTGAGGAAAGTAAAATTATAAAAAGGAACTTGAACAAAAATAAAAGAACTGGAAAGAGGAATTTACCATTTTTGTTTATCTTCATTGAGAGCCTCTTAAAGGGAGAGGATTTTGTCTTTTGAAAAAACCGATCACTGATGGATATTGGTGAGGAGAGTGGGGTTGATTGGGGTAGAATTTAAGGAAGGAAAAAAGTCTTGATAGGAGTGAAGAGTATAGGGGAGTGTGGGTTGTTTTTATAGTGGAGGGGAGGAGGGTTTTATAAATATATTAATCATTGGTTTATTATTTTTTTATAAGACAAGAAATAGACATGATTCTTGTTAACAAAAATAGTATATGTACATGTAATTTTGAAATAATGGCCATTTACATCATCCCTGACACAATAATGATGCATAAATTCAGGATTTATCATTTATTGTGAATTATACTATTTTAATATTCATAAAAATTCATGTAATTTAGAAAAATCCCAAAAATGAACCCAAATAATTTTTTATGTGTAGATTCCAAAAATAAAATAAATGTTTCAAAAATAATTTTCCATATTTTATTAATTTAATTTTTTATTAAAATTATAATTTACATGAAAATGTGGATTTTAAAACTATAATTGATTTTATAATGCTTTCAAAAATCAAATAAGGTCTTATAAAAAAATATTTAAACCAGAAGACATAAAATTGTTAATTTATGAACAAAATTTTGGAATAAAAATTTTCATTTAACATAATTAATTAATTAATTATGACTAACAAAAATACCAATACTTTTACTATGGTTATATTGTCACTTATATGATACCTAAATTTTTTTTATACATTTTAGGGTGAGGTTAATATTCATTTTTATGATTTACTATTCATAAGGGTCAAATTACTATTAATAGGGGTAGGTTAATATTCCTATGTATAGGTTACTATTCACAAAAAAAATTATGTTTGTCTTGTCAAACTCCATAAATCTTACTGATCTTAACGGTATATGTCAGATTTTCAAAATTCCAATCACAGAAGTGACAATATTATGTTTAAAGGTCAGATAATACTTATATTTTATTTTGTTTAGATTTAATGTGGTTATATGAAAAAATTATATGATGTTATTTTTTATTTATAAAACAATGTGTCCTTACATGGGAGCTTGCTGGGATGTAATGATGAGGTTTTAATTATGAGAATCCATGAAGTAAGTTTGATTATTCTATGAGGGAATGGAAATTTTTTGATATGTTAATGAAGTGTAATGTGGGAAATGTTAATTTTTAATTAATTTTTAAATAATAAATTAATGTACTGTGAAACTGGTGAAGGGAATAAATTAATTTAACATATCTCTTTTAATGGTTGTTTTCATATAGGATATATGGATATACCTGTGTAGAATTGGAGTCCAAGAGACTTTAGATGATGTTGAGTTAGATACTATGTTATCCAAATAGACAGTTTGTGATGTATATTATATCTTGTACCTTCTATGTTTATATTAGCTACTCCACCCTTTCCATTAATGAAAATAACACCCTATGGATTCTAATCCCTAGGGGTGTTTTCACCAACATCACATTGGGAGTATGGATGGATAACTATACCCTTTATACCCACTCTTTATTCTTGGTATTTACTTCTGCTGGTATGAGCTATAGTTATTTTTAACTATATACATGTGTAAATGGATGTAATGGAATCTGGTTATTTCACACACATGTATTTTGGATATATTATATTTAAGACAACTATATGTATAACCTGTATAGGATGTGATGGATTTTGGATCCATACTTGGTGTATGGGATGGGATGTCTAGCGGTATTATACATGACGTATGTTATATGTTATATGGGGTGTGGTGGCTCCTGAAAACTAGATGGTTATAATTTCTTACAGGGACATGGTGGTCTATTTCCTGAGGTTCATTTTGTGTTTCTTCACCTATGTGTTTTTGGGCTAGCATATTTTTAAATATATTCTCACACACATGACTTTTGGGAAAAGAGGAAACTAATGGGGAAGTGGTAGTGGGGTATCCTATATTTTTTTTGTTATATTATAATCTATTGTAATAGATACATGGGGAGAGAAGAAATTTACTGGTTGGGAACTTAGTATACCTACTTTGGTTACGAGTTAGTTTTACTTGTTGTTCACTATGATTTAGCATGATTATTTTACCTTTTTCATGAGAGGATCTGAGGAGGATCATAGATAGTATACAATTATACTCACCCTAAATTTAAATAGATAGTTTTCAGGTAAGTTGGTTCAGGTTGTAGATCAGGATGGTCTTTACATGTTTGGGGTTTGGTTAGAGTCATTTAAGACTTATGGTCACTATTTTCATTACATCTCTTTTGGTATTTGTATTTTTCCTTTCAGTTAATGTAGTTCTTATATGAAATTAAATATGTGAACATTTTATTTTAATTTATATTTAGTTTTTAGTAGGTTTTGTTTCTTGTCTGTATTATCTCACTCTTGTGGATGTGTTCTTTTTGTGGGTAAGTCCCTCGATCTACGTGGTTCATATACCCTAGACGATAGTCACTATACAAGGGACTAATATAGATAGGAAATATTTGTAACTATCCATATTATCCCATTTCCGGTCCAAGACTGCTAAACATTGTGGGGAGGGGGTAATGACATTGAGGTGTCAAAGCTCTGATTGTGGGATAGGATAGATTTTGGAGTTAGGGACATGTGATGTTGCATGGGATGGTAGAGACATGGCGTCAGATATGTTTAGAAATTGCTAAAAACCCATGAGACTATCTGAGAAAAATGTATTTAGTTAGCCCTATGATTTAGGTCACTAAATATTAGGCTTACATCAGCTAATAATCAAAGTGATATAGGTTTCATGATAGATACATTGGAAAGGATCATCCATCATTTCACTTTTTTCTTATATTTGAATGGGTGGATCTTGGTATAAGTTAACCTAAAAAGAATAAAAGGAAATTATTAATTAATTCCAAGGACTTTCATATTCCATGTTTGTAGAAATAACTATTTTCTCATATATAATAAATGATCCATGTCAACATCCTCATCCGGATTTTGTAGAATATGTTCAACAGGTTGCGCAAGCAGATCACCACATTGTGGAGGTTGATGATGAAATCACATTTAAGAGGAAACTCTAATGTTTAATCATGTGTTTTGAAAAATTATGTAGGTTCTATTTTAGATGAAATCATATAATAATAGTTGGAGGAGGTTGAGATATCCATTTGTTCAATACGGGCTCAAAAAGTGAACTGTGTATCAGTGGTTGTGACGATGCTACATGGGGAAGTGGGGAAATGGTGGTTGTTGACCCACATGGATCATGAGGAGTTGGTAGTCTCATTGTAGGGGTTTCTAGAAATTCATATAGTTGTATTTTTGTCCATGAATATTAATGTTTCCTTTCACAAGGAGCTTCTTACCCGTAGGTTGGGCAGATCCATTGTGAAATAGTTTTTGATCCGTTACAGGAACATTATGCCACATGATTTGGACTTATTTCAAGACGAGGAAGCGATTGAGAGGTATTTTGAGGTGTATTTGTGTCTACATATCCCACATTTGATAATTCCATTATTGCGAAAGACACATCTCAATGTGCTAGTGAGAGTAGAGGTCATCTATACGATGTTTTCAAGAACATGATCCTCACGACAAGGTATTCATTAGGATTCCAAATGAAGCAAGTTTGTTGTATAGGGTTCCAATTTTATATGACAAAAGAGATACCAATCAGTTGAGAGTATGTCCCAACCCTAAATGTATTGTTTCTATGGTGGAAGTGGGTCTAAGACCAATTGACACATGTTTTTTTATTTAAGAGGATGAGGTCCTCAGTGAAAAGATTTCCTACAATTTATGAGAAGTCCTCATAAACCTATTTTTCTTCTTCAGGTTCTTCTGGTAGGGTAGTTCTAGATGGAAATAAGTAGTAGGTTTCTCCAGTTTGGGATCATTAGAGTGTTTTTTGGGCTGGAAGAGGATAACCACATGATGCTTTCATCCTTAGAGAGAAGAGTTCATCCATGGAGGTGGTCCTCAGTAGGGTTAGAGAGTCCATGGAGTAGGTCATGGTCTGATTCATGCCTTAGAAATTATTGTTCCAAGGAAGTAAGATTTGGTTCGAGGTACCCTTATATTATTTTGTAATTGGGTGAATTCTAAGAATGGTCCAGGATAAACACAATCCTTCATATCACCTTACATTGCACATAATTTGGGACATGAGGATTAGAGTCTTCCCGTTCCCATTGCGTTGACTATACTATAAAGAGGCTGATATGAATTGTTTGATGTATGTTGAGATAGTGATTTACTTATGGGTATGTACCTCTCTTGAGGATATTTCCTATTTTTACAGATACAAACATATGAATTCATCCTTGGAAAGGATTTGTTGTCTTCAGTGCATAATATCATGGATTTCTTTAGGGGGTAGGTTGTGTTCATTGTTTTTTTATCAGGATCAAATAGTGTTTGTTAGTGAGAGTGACCCAGATGGATCAGAAGCATTCTTCTTCCATTCCATGCTTGATGGATGATCTGATGTTCAGTTCATCAGAGGTTCAACATTCAGAGTTTCCCTAGGTCATGGGAGAATACCCAGATGGCTTTCTAGAGTATGTTTTAGGATTACCCCATCAATGATAGATCAATTATAGTATTAAACTATATTGATAAGTGTGAATTATCATGATGTCTATGTATAGGAAGGAACCTTATGAGTTGTGAGAGTTTCATAATAGATCTATGGTCTATTGTAGTGCAGTTTTTTTGGACGAGTATGTCACTATGGGGTGAAAAAACATTGTTCGTAAATAATGATGATCTATGTTTACAGTTTTGTATGGATTTTAATCTCTTAAACCAAGTGAAAATTAAAAAAACAATAATATACCATGGAATGATGATATATTGGTCAAATAGAGGTTTTACATTGGTTCTCAAAATTAAATTTATGGTTAGGATATCATCAAATATGATTGAAGGATAAGGATATCCCGAAGTCTGCTTTCAATTATCGTCATTGGAATTATGAGTCGGTTGTGATGCCATTAGGTGTGAGGAATTATCTAGATGTTTTCATTGTGATAATGAAAACATTTTCAAATGATTTCATAGATATGTTATTTTTGGTTTTCATTGATGATATCCTTTGGTACTTCATGCCCGAGGTGGAGCATGTAGATCATTTGTGTTCCATTTTGGGATTTCTTCATTGTGTACAGTTATTTGGGATGTTTCTAATGAGTGGATATTTATATCAATAATTCTATTTCTTGGGGAATTTCATAAAAAATATGGGAGTATATAAGGATATATCGAAGGTAGAGATATTTGTGTCTTAGGTGGACCTAAAGATGTTTGTAGAGGTGCAATATTTTTTGGGTATTGGAGGATATTACATGAGGTTATAATCTATTTTCTTTTAGTTTGTGACTCTTATGAAAGCATTTAATAGAATGTATCAGTCATTATTGTGCACTATTCATGGTTAGACAACTTTTGAGTATCTAAATGAGTAGTTTTTCAGTGCTCCAATTTATTTTATACTCGAAGTAGTGGTTCTGTTTGATCTTTTCTGTGATACATATTGTCTTCGGTTGGTATATGTTATGATGAAGCAGATATAAATTAATTATTATTGATCTTAGTATTTAGGTCCCCATTAGCATAAATTTTCCACCCAAGATATCGATTTGTTGGTGGTAGGGTTTTCCTTTTTTATTGATGAAATTACCTCATCAGTGAGTGCTTTGTGGTCCTTACTAATCACAAGGGTCTAAGGTTTGTTTTCTTCCTAGGTGACATGAACTAGGGTATGAAATTTTATATGGAGTCCTTACAGGATTATGAATTCAAGATATCATATTCAATTGGTGAGTGGAAATTTTTGGCTCATGTTGTAAGATGAAATTTGCATAGTGATGCAATGAATGAATTAGGTGATTCCTAGAGATTAATGGAAGGAGATTCATCATTTATTCTAGATATGGGAGACATCATGGGAAGAGTATTCATTTTTAAGATGATGGTGATTTAATATTGGGTGAAATAAGATGAATATTTTATTTTGGGGATCATGAGGTGGAGATACAGAGATATTGAGTTGTCTGTGGAAAGGCCTTTGATGGTTAGTCTGAGGATGAACAATATTGAGTGTTGTTTCAGGGAAGGATATTCATTCCTTTCGCGATGCATCATATAGTTCATAGAGTGTTCCATAGTCCACCATCGATTTTACAACCTAGAGCTACAAGGATTCACCAATCACTGAGAGGGCATTTTTTGTGGCATGGTTTGAAGCATGCAGTTACAGAGTTTGTGTCCCGATGTTTGGTGTGCCATATGGTGAATGTCAAACACTGTGTTCTCGATTGTTTTCTCCGACCATTAAATGTTCCTCAGTGGAAGTGGGAGTATATATCAATATAATTTGTTACTGGATTACCTCTAGATGATGGAGTTTATGACTATATATGGATTATATTGGAGTGTTTTTTGAAATTAATACACTTTATATAAATCTTTGTGTTGATCTCATTCGAGGTATTCATGAGGTAGTATGTGGAGGATATGGTAAGACACTATAGAGTACAGAGGAAGATCAATTCTGACTGAGATCCTTTCTTATCTTCCAGGTTCTGGGGAGTACTCCAAAAAGCTTTTGGATGTCAACTATTCCTTGGCACTAATATTCATCCACATAAGGGTGGTCAAAGAGGGAGGACCATCTATACTCTATAAGATATGGTGCACTATTGTGTTTGGGATTTTATTGGTTCTTGGATCAGGAACCTTTCATGGGTAGAGTTTTCTTAAAATAATAGGTTTCACTCAACCATCAGTATAGAAACATTTGAAGCCTTTTATGACAGACCATGCCATTCTCATTTATGCGGGACTGGGGTTAGTGAATCTACAATTTTTAGACTAAAACTAGTATAAAATATAATAGAGACAGTTCAGATGATCTGTGAGATGATGAAAGTTGAACATGATCATCATAAATCCTATTTCTATCATATTAAGAGACCTATGGAGTGTGATGTTAGAATTCATGTGTTTCTGATGGACACTCTCCACCATGGGTAATGTATATTTTGTTGTGGGATTAAGATTTATCCCTTGTTTGTTGGGACATTCTAGGAGATAGCTCATGTTGGATCCATGGAGTATTGGCTAGAACATTGTCCATAGATGTATTGGATAGATGAAGTTTTTCACATGTCACATATCCATATTTATCTTCATGATGACTATCAAAGCATATATTGTGGTGAGATTTATATACGTGATGATGGGACATTGGAGGAGTGGTATATAAAGATCCAGGACCAACAAGTGAAGGTGTTTTGTTGGCGTACTATCACATTGGATTGTATCTTGTAGTAACATAGTGGTAAGGAGGAGAGTACGCAATGATGTGAGTGACAGAAAAATGATTATTACTCCGTGATACATGATTTTTTGATCAACCCCTGTAATGCATTTTTTGAGGCTATAGAACTTTTCCATTTTGTTATGTGGATGTTTCTTGTTTCTATTTATGGATTACTCACTCTCCAGGGTAGGGTAACATGTATGGGGTATTCCATGTTCTTTGAATTTTTCCGTTTTTGAATTTGGATTTTTCTACTGTTATTCTATGTCTTGTGAATACTCAAAAATTAGTACATCTACTCACTGTTTGGATCCACTTGTTCTTGTGTGAGGTGATTGAGCTTCATTGGTGATGATATCCTTAAGAGGATTCATGTGGGGTGATTGTTTGGATGAACCATTTTCTGTTTACTCATTAGGTTGGTTTTTGATTCTTATGGATGATAATTTTTTTAGTGGTATCTAATATAAGGGCACTGATCTCCATGGATTGAACCTTTGTGTGTTTTCGAAGATTGAGGTGCTTAAGGGAGGCTGTGAGGAACTCTAGAAGAGTTTGGTTGTGAATTGACTAAAATATGAAGAATTGCACATTTTTTAAGCCAAGTTATGTATGTGTATCTTATCGTGGTTAAATAAATAAAACGGTGACATGTTTTTATATATAATCAAACCCTATGGATTACACTATGTGAAAATGGATTACAGGACATTTAAATCCCCAATCCTCTATGTTTTAGGATGATTTCCTCTACTCTGGTTTGTCGAACCCTATGGTTGAAATTTCTCTCATCAGATTCTCGGAAACCCGACGACTCCCTATTTGACGTTTTGGGGATTCCATTTTCAAGGATTAATCCTTATCTTCCCTAATTCAATCCTTCTTCAATACAAGTTATGTTCAACCTCCTTTAATTCAATTTACTCGATCTATTACATCGTATTCATATTTTCCATGTGGATTTCAATATTCTTTGTGCATCTAATAGAGATTTTTTGGTTTATTGATGGAATATTTGTAGTGTAATATAGTCGGGTGGATGCAGTTTATGAGGAAGAGGTAATTTCGATCTAAAAAATTGGAATGTCATTGTGGGAAGAAATTTAATTATCTTCCGAGGTAGGGGATTAATTTCTTCCTAATTTAATTATATTCAATTTTTGATTTATCGTGATTTGTCCACCTATATTATAATGTAATTTAAATTAAATAAAATCATAATCATGATTAAAGAATTAGTATTGATCTGATTGTGATGTGTTTTTTGTAATGCGATAACCGGTTACCTCCTGATTTTATAAATTGTTTAATATCTATGTTTTTCTCATTTTCCTATAGTAGAATGTGAAATTTGTAAAGAACGTAAAGTATAAATTAGTTGAAAAATAATTGGATAGTAGATTATGGATGAATTTTTAATGAATCTGGATGTCATTGAAATTTTATGATAATCAAATTTATGAAAGAATGCATGTTTAACATAATTTATAATTACTACAAAGAATGTTAATTATTTTTGATAAATTTATTAATGTTATTTGAATATAATTTTTAATTATTCTTTATAGCTTGTGATTGATTTTTTCTTAAGTTTCTCGTATTTTGAACCCATGATATTGAATCAGATAATTCAAAATGAAATAAAAATATGTTCTGATATAAAAGATAATTCCATTTTTTTCTTGAGTTTCCCACTTTATTATAAAGTCCAAGTACTATTTTCTTTTGAAAAATTAGTTATAATTATTTGTAAACACTGTATGAAATATTTTTGGGGAAATATCTCAGCTGCTTTGTTTCCTACATGATGTTGTTACAGCCTCGGGTGGATGATCCTGGAGGGATATAATGGTATGTGGGGGAGACCTAATTTTGATGAGACCCTTGGATGGTTGTTGGGGTATGTGGGGAGGGGAGGCCTGGTTTTTATGGCAGTAGTTGACACATTGGGTGGTGAGATGCATCAAGTAATGAATTTTGAGGAAGGGAGGACATCATGAAAGGGGGAATGGGTTGTAGTTAGGCATACCCATTAATATAAAGGATTGATGATTTTTTGAATATATTTTTTCACAGATTTCAAGTTTATCTTTTTTATTCTATCCTTTCTCTAATACATGTGGCTGAATAACAGGCATGGATTCATTCACTGTTTGGTATATTAGGATGTTTTTACTAGAGTAGCTCATAATTTGGAAAGTAAAAGTGGTAATAAATTAAGAAATATTCGACCCATGGAATTGGATATTTTTAGGATGGAATCCTGAAGTTAAAATTTTAAGAAGCCTTGTATTTTGGTCATTTATTCCTTGAGTTCATGGAACGTTGTTATGATGGTAATAAAATGTAACTTAGTAAATGTTAATGGTTAATTAAAGGTTTAGTTACTAATTAACATATAGTTAATATGATGAATGGAATTTTTTAATTTAATGTCACATATTAAATAGTTGACCACTTATTAAGAATTATGGTCTTAGTAGTGGAAGCTAGGATTTCGGGAGACGTTAACTATATTTTATTCTTAGACAAGGTTGTTTTAATATTTTTGTTGTGAGATATATTATATCATGTAATATATTTGTTTATATAAGCTAATTTAACCTATCATTTAGGGAAACTAACACCCAATGGATTCTAATCCCTGTGGGCATTTTCCCTAATATCCTGGTGGAGGGATGGTTAGCTGACTACCCCATTTTCACGGATATCTTATCTTTGTAGTTACTTTTGATTGTATGCATTCTAGGTATCCCCATATATATTTATAGAGGGTATTAATGACCTGTATTTATTTCGCAAAAAATTATTCTAGATATTGTTTCATAATTACTACTATAGTTATAACATATATAGGTTGTGATGGCTTGAGTATCCTTACTCAGTGCATGGGATACAATGGATTGAGGTATAATACATGATGTATGATACATGTCATACTAGTTTTTCTAGATCTTAGAAACTAACTATTTAATTTTGGTTATGTAGACATGGTTATATGTTTCACCAAGAGTATGTTGTAGTGATTTTCCCAGGTGTCTATGTGATGGAATTTTGGAGAAAGATTATTAGAACATGGGATGTTAGAGAAGAGGGGAAAACTAGTGGGGAATTTGTAGTGGTGTACCCTTCAAATTCGTTATTATATTATAACCTATTATATGTGATACAGTGTGAGAATATTAATGGTGAGGATGGGACCATAGTATAACTTTTTAGGTGATGAGTTATTTTCCCATGTTTTTTACATTGCTTCAGCACACTTTCTTTACTTTTTTCATGATAGTCTCCAAGTATGATACTACTATATATATTTTCCAACTCAACATACATATATATGAACAATTTTTAAATTATGTTGGAGATAGTTGGAGATCTAGCTTGATATTAAGAGCTTGGGGTTTAGCGTGATATTTTTGGGCATCATGGTCACTGCCTTCATTTCATTAATTTTGGTGTTATTAATTTTCCTCTCAGTTATAGTTTCTTAATTCATTACATTAAATATGTGGTCTTTATATTTTCATTTATATAGAGGTTAGAGCAGGAATGAGTTGGTTTCTATATTATTCCATTATTTTTCACATGTTCTCTTAGAGAATAATGACTCCCATCTACATGCTTAATATACTATCTGTGCAGGTCCCCAACTGCCAGCCTACATGATGTGGGAATTGGGAGTCACTATCTCACTTAACAGATTTTCGGCCTAGGAGGGGTACACATTGATTGGAGGGGGACATGACAGGTAGACCTATGAATGTTTCCTTGATGTTTTCTAATTTCCATACAAGTATGGAATTTGTTTTCAATACAAGTTTGTGATTTTCCCTTCACATTATCTTTTTATCACACAAAAACCCATGTAATGTAATAAAAAATATCAATTTTCATATTATCTCATCCAAAATGATCTCAGAGGTACCTATACATTATAATGATTCTAGGGTGTATAATGACTTCATATCTTTTTTCTTCTATAATATTGTTCTTTATATAGGATATAATGGGATCTATACCCTTGTACCAAATTTCAATACACCTTTATAATCATATTTAATTAATGAAACTTCCCATTATTTAAAACATCCATCATCATTTTTATCACATAAATTTCTCATTGATCTTTTTTGATCATATACTGTAATAAAGGTTGAGAAATCATATAGGATAGTATTTATTATTTCCCTTACCATATGATTTCTACCTCTATCCTTACTCAGTGTTTAATCTATGAATATCATTCAATCCATATTATTGAAAAAACACCATGATCTTTCATAAATAATGAAACTATGACATTGTATTCTCTTATGGGATGGTAATGAATTGAGATATCACAGGCATTTAGAATCCATAACCATCTAATTTTCCTCTTGCGTAATTGTTTAATTAATATAGTAATTAATGTTTTGTTGTCTATATATAAATCACACATTTCAACATCATTATAGTGTCTTCTTATATTCTGATAAAATATCATTGAATCTATCACTTTTTTATGAGTAGAAAAATTATAACATTAAGGATTTAACGACCAAGAGGCATAGTTTATAACCTTGTAATTTTGAATTAGGAAAAATCTTTGAAATTTTTTGTATACAAAAATATAGATTGAAATTATTCTTTTGGTAGAGGGAAAATTTAGAAGTTGTATATTAACCAACCTCTTCCTCATTCCTAGGAAACATTCATTAAACTGATTTTTCTTGTAAATTGAACTCTATTTTATGTTAACATGGTTAGTACATTATAAATTAATTATTTTTTGAAAACCCATCAATATTAACTCTCTATACAATGTAAACTGTCAATCAAAATTATCATTGTAGAACATGGATGCTCCTCCATGTACATATTAGTTGATGTATTAATTGAGATTCCTTCACTAGTAATAATGTTCCCTAAAAATTGGACTTATTGAATCGAGAACTCACATTTTATGAATACACCCAAGACATTATTCCTCATCCAATTTAGTAATATGATACATCAATAATCCTCATAATCCTTGATAGTTTTGAAATATATTACAATATTTAATATACAGTGCACCAAATATATATCTATTAAGTTATTAAAGATTCAATTAAATGTATACAAGAATATGATGTGACCATTAATCTTTCTCAAGGGTGGAAAAAAGGATTTTTATTCTAATACCATCTTATGAAGTTAATCATTGGGATATATTATTTATTCACGTTCAATTGATGATATCCTGATCAGAGGTCGACCATAAAGAGGATTTATCCCCTAACTGTTGGTATTATAAATCATAGATCATTAAGATAAGATATTTATTTACATTGCCATTATCTCATTAATATTTATTGTGATATAAATTTGAATCGATCAATTTATATATTAATAATGAGAACAGACTCATCCTAAAGAGACACACTAGGTTTACTAAAAAAATTAGATATGGATTATAGTGGCATTATTAGTTTCATAAAATCAACATATTTCACTTTATAATATTCCATATATAATTTATTGGAATCAGTTATGAGTTTTGTAGATAACTATACCCATCTTTTTGAGGGAAGGCCAGGTAACTCTTCCCGAAATATATCAAATATTTATTATGTAGTGAGGAGATTTTATATACATATTCTTTCATTTTCTTCTCCAACTTTGATAATGATATCCATAAATAATGAGGTAGGATGTACCTATAGAAATATCTAATAAATACTATAACTATAGTGTCCTATATTCAGTGGTTACAGTATTACACTGGTACTAGGTACAAGTGAACCCATCCCAAAATATGTAATAGATAATATTAATGGTAAACTATATAAATACATGAATACAAAATTTAATTATAATAATTGGAAAAATACAAAATTTTATATAGTTCGTCATTATATCCTTTATAATATCCATACATATCAATCGTAAAATATTTCACAACATCAAGGGGAAATGAATCAATAGAATGTGGTGTCCTCAAATACTCAGTACGTTTATCCATATAGTAGAAGTTAAAGAACTCATAAATTGGGAATAAATAATATGAAAAGAATAAATGACTATCAATAAGAAATATAAATAATCACATGAATATGAATTTTTTTGATTTCATAAATAATCATATAAACACATGGATATAAATAAATTATTTTTAATGATGTATTGTATTATATTATACCTATAAAAATTAATGTCGATATCTCATTCTATGAAATCTAAAAATACCATCAAGTCGTCATCCTAAAACAGCAATATAATTCTGTAAGGAATCATCCTAACAAATGATTTAGTTTTTCCCATGATACCTACAATTTAATCTACGGGATATGTAATTCTCATCATCTATCATATATTAATATATCTAATGAATTCATTATATTAATAATCAACAAAACCTATTCAAAATTCCATAATATTCAATAAATGTATGTATTGGAGGAAAAATATAAAAAATATCAAAACACTCCAGAGTAAGACTAAATATAAACCATTCAAAATACATGGTAAATTTTATATTTGGATTATATAGTAAATAAATTATAAAATTTATAAATGGATTTTAACAAAGATAATTAACTATAAAAAGGTCACTGGAAACGTTTATTAGGGAAAATACGCTTTTAACTTTGAAATCACATATTGTAAATATTAATATTTCAAAAAATAGTAAAGAAAAAAATTTATCTATAACTCACCCTATTATAATTTAAATTAATATTACTGTAGTTATTTAGTCTTGATGTATGAAATTTAATTCATTTTGTATAAGTAAAAAAATAAACACTCATTTCTCATTATTTATGAAATTCAAAAAAATACCTCATTCTCACAGCGAAATGAATATTCCATTCAAAAACATTCATAAAAAACATATAATTGTTACAAATTTTCTTTTAAAATAATATAATAGTATTCAAACAAGATTTTAATTTTTTTTATAAAACTTAGATATGGATGGAAAAATATTTTTCAACCAAAGAGATAAAAATAATTAGTTTTCTATAAAAACTTTTTTTCAATATTATGAGTAAATAGAGAGAAGAAAATGAAAGGAGATAATTTTAATTTTAAAAAATAAATAGAGTATAACAAAATATATATTTTTAGGATTGGATGATCAAATAATTTCCCAATACAAAAATAAATAAAAAATATCTAAAATAACTATGTGAAAGTGCAATAAACCGATATCACGGTTCAGACTCCTTTCGTATTTGTTTGGCACTACCATATAATAAATATATATTAATAATATATCTATTTAAAAAATATTATTAAATATATTACAATATCAGTTTTCTTGATTATTATTTATCATCCGTTTATTAAAAATTCTTTACAAAACTCACTATTACATGTGATTTCAACTTCGTTTTTCATGTATGATTTGGTACAGTAGTTTAGGACCTTCTACATTTATAATGGTTTTGTAACATTCATAATGTAAATCAGGGAATAAATATCAAATTTATTTATTATATTTTTATTTATCATAATCTATAAAAGATATATATACAGAAAATATAATTACACTATTCGTGGAGATGGTATGTCGTGTGAATGCATGGACATTGTTTCCATATTACAACTGATGGAATTAAAGAATGTTAAATAACGATTCACCTTTAGAGAATAATTTTTTTCAAAATATAGGACATATTAAAACACTGATCCCATTATAATACCCATCCATAAAATATAGTGAGAAAAAAAATAATTTTATCCCTATGTGAAGATGAAAAGTCATACATACACAAGAGTGATACAAACAATTTCCATTTGATGGATTAATGAGTGGGTCATGGTGGATTCACAATAATAATAATATTTTCGTTTATTTGGGATACTTAATATATAATTTAATGTTAAATTACATATATTTAGGGGAGGTAAAATAAGATATAAAAATAATGAGATCAGTTAACGTGATTACATATTCCTTGACATGACTCTTTTAGACATCATCATAAATACCATAGGGATGGTATTTTGGGATAAATAAAAACCTCTAGAAATAACATATAATAGTGGTTAATATAATTTTTCAGTGGTCACTCAATCTATATTTCTCAATGTAGAGTCATGAAAATAGAGAAGTTATCTTCTTTAATAAGATCATGAGTATTCAGTCAATTTAAAAAATTAACAATTTAATAAAAATTGAATTTCATGGCCAAATGAATCAAAATTGATATAATATGAAAATAATGAATGTATGAGAAAATATCTCCATATCCAATAATATTTTGACTTATTTCGGTTGTTTTTTAAACTTTATCTTTTAGTTGTTATCCATCATTAACCTTTTAGAAAATCATCACAATATTATTGTTTTTGAAACATTAGGGAATAATTAAATTTTTATATATTGTAAAAAGGCCAATAAATTTTCCATGGATGATTTCTTAAATGACATCATAATCTATTGGATGATTATAATAATCTTATGAATTTTAAATATTTTAATAAAATATTTTTTTATATAATATCATTTATACCATTTTGTAGATTATTTATTTAATTTAACATTTTACACATCATGTCAAAGTTGGATTTTAATCTAATACATTAACATATAACTAACATTTTTTATTTTTTAACAAATTTTTTTGAACATAATAATTATATACAATTATAATCATTTTTTTGTTTTTAAAATCATTTATTTTATTTTTCATTTAAATAAAAAATCATGGCATGTGTTTTATGTAATAATTTAATTCAATTAATTCATAAAAAAATTATAAATAAATTAACATGATAAGTATAAATAATTTACCTCCCCAATTACTAATTATAACAGAATATACCATCTTTTTATAGCTATTTAAATATTTATAGATAACTAAATAGAGAAAATAACCACTTTGAATTTATACTAAATATTATATTTTGAAGGTTAATTTCATGGAAAATAGAAAAAAGGCCATAAATTCTATCTATGGTTTACTATTAATTATATATATATTCATCCAATAAAATTTATTCAAGTGTTCTTAACAAAATTTAGTCATAAAAATATTATTTTTAACCTCAATTAATTGATTTAATGTCTACGGTGGTAACAAAAACTAATATGAACACTATTGATAAATATAAAAATTAAAGAGAAATATTTAAAAATTTAATTGTCATTATTTAAATTAATCGATCTATTTTTTCATAATATATTTTAATAAATAATAGAAATTAATTAAAGATCAATGTTCAAAAATCAAATAAAATTGTTTTAATAAAAAAACCCATTTTAGGTAACAAATTTTTTATACTAAATTCATTCAAAAAATTACCTACAAGGAACATAAATATATTATAAATAACAAAGAGAACTTATTTTACTATCAAAATATCCAAAAAAAATTTATTGTCAATTCAAAAAAATTAATTTTCTAATAAAAATCTATATTTTTCACTTTTCAATGGGAAATCATTCTTTTCACGAAAATCCAAAAATTTCTTTATTTGCTGATTCTGATGCATTGATTCCAAAAAATGATTATAAATCGTTAAAATAAATTTTATAAAAGGTCCATAAATTAATAATAATATTTGCACACAAAAATTACTATATATGATTTTTTGAAGAAAACATGTAATAAAATAACATTACAAAAAAAAAATGAATGCTTATTTCCTAATAATAAATAATTTTATTAATGTGTATTACTGTTATATATATTTTATAATATGTTTAATCATATTCATGACCTCTAATTTAATTACTAGGACATATCAATAACATTTTATAATATTTTAATTGGTAAACAATATTCTTCTAAATTCGTTATTATGTGCGAAGAAGGAAATCAATGATATAAAATTCATTTAACAAATAAATATATCATTAACTATATGGCTGTTACATTCTTCACCCCACCCAATAAAAGTAATTATCCCTTGAAATTATATGACATTGATATAAACAACTAAGGAAACTTCTAACTCATCACAGACTAAAGTTCAAATAGATATTCCCCATTTTATAGTTACGCCAAAAAACAATGACATGGTGTGTAGTGTTATTTCATTGAACCATCATTCTATGATCCCAAATATCCAATAGTTTTTATTCATAAGATAGATCCTACTCCAGTGATATGACCTCTAATTTTGGTATATATGAATGATCATATATGTACTAACTCTTGACAGATACATGGAATATATTGTTTATATGAGAGAAATTCGATGGAAGTTCCAAATTTTTAATCTGCCATTATAATACAGACAAGAAACATGAAGGTAAAAATATATCCATGCCTCAACAATATCTTATTTAGAAACACGTTAAACATCATCCAAGGATTTATTCTTATAAATACCTTATCACTATCTTTGAAATATAGATCTCAATGATTATTCTCAATATAACATTTTTATCAACTCATAAAAGCTCATATGAACTTTTTAATGGAAATAAACACCACTACTATTTCCTTAGCTTGATCCATTCCCAATGGTATCCATTATCTATCCTTATCCCAAACATTTGGGTTATACACTTCTTTTTATAGATGGATTCATAAATATCCATCTGAATACTCGAGTGAAATATATAATTTTATGGAATTTCCAAAAACTATTGTTCTGATCCATACCACAATTAAAATCCATAGAGAAATATCTATATATAACTTATAGATATTGAATTGTCCTATCATAATGACCTTATTTATGAGGATGATAAGAAATAAAAAATTGAACTCTATATCTAGAGATCACTAAATTATTTTCTAAAACAATGTGGTAAAACTATAATCCTGACCAGATACAATAAAACATGGTACTCAATGAAATATAAAAACATAAATATTTTTATAACCATGAAATATATTAAAGATTTAAATATTCTTTATTGGTAATAAATTTTGATGAATTTTTAAGGTGATTAATAATGAACCAAATAAAGAATATCTCTTTTCATGTTTTGGTGAGTACAATGAGAAAATAAATAGAGACTTTTTCCCATTTCCATCCTCGTACAAGTAATTATTTAATCATCCCCTTTAAGTTTTATATCCCAAAATTATCATTCAATTAAAACATAAAATTAGATATATAGCCTAAAATATTTATCTTTATGTTGTCCCACTAGAACAATCTTTCATATATCATTATATCTTTTTTACATTTCAGATTAATAGAGAATGAGGATCTATGATATTCAAAAAAAAATTCCTCCTCCATGTATTTTATAGATGGGAAACATTCAAATGTCATGAATAATTTTGTTCCACTAAAACCTTTCAATAATTATATAAAATTTCTCCCATTTTCTACAACTATAAATCTTACTTTGTGTCCCATTTAATAATATCATTGATATATGGTTGATCATTTATTTGATGAAGATAGGTATTTTAAAATTTTACTCACTATTGCAATACCTATCTTTTAAAATGAAATATATATATATAACATCTCTTTCAAATCGTATAATGAAGAAATGAGAAAGGTGTCGCTCGCTCATATAATATTCCACGTTAGTCACCTTCCAAGAGTGGTAATTTATTTAAAAATCATAAATTTTTATCAAATAAAAGATTATTCTCTTAAAAATATTCAACATTTTCTATGTAAAAATATACTTGAATATTTTGTGATGGTTATATATTTCATAATGTTCACTGTATAAATAATTTTCCTTTATAATTAAGAAAAAACTTACTATTATTAACCAAAAATCATGGTTCAGTTAATTGGTCCCCTAATTGTTAATTGGAAAGAGGCATATACTATCCCCATCTCATTCATCATAAAGAAAAACCAAGTTCCTTATTTGATGCAGCAGTGTAGATTAAAAACAGTTCCCCACTATATGGTAGTGAAATAACTGGATTGCTGACTATCCTTCACTAGTATTATTTGAAACTATTTTCACATTAATCTATCCAAGAAAACATAACACACATGTGATTCCACGTTATTAATGGATTATTACTTCATTAGAGTTATCTCACAAAAAATCCTTAGTATCCTGCCAATACAATGAAATTATTGAACTTAGTAATTGAAATTATGGATTATGTTAATAAAATTATAGGCCATATTCATCGTGGAAATTCTAATCCATTGTTAGAGATCATCCATATTTCAAGGATCTAGTGATATTCATTCACCTAATATTATATGATCCCAGAAAGAAACTATTTGAAGCCAATATTGTCACTTGGTGATATTAGAATATAACATCTCCCTACTTAGTGTCTTTTATACAATTATAATGTATTCTTTATACTATTTTTTCTCTTTAAATATATAAGTAAATATTATATATATTGTCAAAAAAATGTCAAGGTAAAATATAAACTCCATATTACCTAAATCTATGAATATATTAATTTCATTGGTAAGTCCAAAAGCTATTATTATAAATTTTAAATGAGGATACCTCGAACAGAATGTTTTTTGGGAATATCCCACATTTTGATCCATATATGATTACATCATAATCAATGATCAATTATGAAAATATTTATATCCTCATAATTATTAAAATAGATTATAAATATAGGGTAGAAGATATATTTTCCCAATAGTTATCATGTAACACTTTTAATAATCAATAAAAATACCCATTGACATGTCTTTCTTATAAGAAAATTATTGGTTCACCCCAAGGTGAAGAAAGATGATGAATGAATTCATTATTTATGTTCTCATGGAGATTTAAATTTAATTCATACAATAAAATTGGTTCCATTATATTTACATTATTTGATATCATAAAATCATTGGGTATGAGTTCTATTGAAAACATAACATCAAAATTTAAGGGAATACTAGTCAAGTCCTTAGAAAAACAATCATAATATTCCAATAGATTAGGATAATTTTCAATGTTGAGTGTCACCCCAACCAATTGAGATATGTAACTCTCATGAATAGGTATTAATACAATATTATAGAAATAATTTCAGTTGTTTTTTCATTTTAAACCTCACACTCATAGAATATTGAAGTTTAATTAATAATATTCCATGTAACTTAACTTACTTGACAATTGATATGGGCTCAATATTGAAAGAGAAGATCCATTATCAAAATTAAATCAATTCCAAGTATATTAAGAGTAAAAATATGTATATAAATCACATTCCCTCTAACCTCTAATAAATAGGATATTTAGACATGGGATGTGGTCATCCAACCACTATGTTATTTCACCACTAACATAACATTTAATCTTTTATGTGATGATTTGATAACCTAATAAAGCTCCTTAGATATTAACTATTAGGTTGAACTATAATAAAATAAATCAATAATATTCTTAGATTATATGTGGAGTTTAACATTCACCACTTTAGTTGGAATATTCATGTTTTTTAAATTATTTTAATAATATTGGATGTATCCCCTAGTTTTATTTTATTCAATGATCCCCTGACATTTGGGGAATTGAATTAAATATTTCCCCATCAGCTTACAGTTAAATCATAATAATATTTCTTATTTGACTTTAATATTTCCTTTATTATCCTGATGACATTTTCCTCAACAGTTTAGGAAAACATCTTTTACTTTAAATCAAGTACCAATATTTTTCTCCCATAATTAAAACATGTTGGAAAATAATTTATTCACTTAAAAAAAACATTTCCATTTTATTCCATGTCTTCTACTTCTAATCATTCATTCTATCTAATCAGCAGACCATAGTGAATTCATTTCTATTTCTGATAGAACATGATATTATATCCACATATGAAGAGAATATTATGGATAATAGTTCCATTTTAATGACTTACCTTAACCCATAAAAATAATATCTCAATAATACTCAATTGATTACATATATAGTTTCTATCCGGCCTTGATAACCTTTTAATGTTATCTTCACACATATTTACATTTTCCTCAAAAATATATTTTATATATAATAATTGTGTCTCCAAATAATTTCATTTTTCAACATGGAAATATCATTCTATGAAATGATCCTAAAAATAGATTCATCCCATGCTTTTTATTTCTTTCATGTGCTTAGTGTTTTGAATTAATGAAATCCATTTATGCCCATCCTAAAAGACATAACATACTTCTATGAAAAAATAATCATCTCACTACATCCTAATGATATAAATTTCTTCTATATAGATCATATACTTTCTTACCTTCAAATGTATTTTATTCCCATGGATTGATGTAACATTCTAATGCATGAAATGGTCTAACATTTTCACATTATGTTGGGGAACGTTATGATACACTATATTGGTGAGGTTATTAGTAATAACCTGATTGAAATACACCAATATAGTTATAATTATTTTATCTATAGCTATAGTTCCCTCTCAACCATCATTTTATAGAATAAGCTGGAAATCACTACATGGATTATGTGTATTTATATATTTTATATTGTTAAACTATGAAACATTTATAGAAAATAAAATACACTATATTATGTTATAACATTATGAAACATATGGTATAATTCTAAAACTAATAAAAAACATAAGAAAAGGATTTATGTATACCTAATCTGAAAATAATATTATTTATTTATTTAGTAATATTCTCAATGTCTGTCATATTTATACATTAACTAATATATGTATTCCAAAATCTAGTTCCCATGGTTTATCCCACACTTTATTTAATCCCAATTCTACATAACCAAACGATAGTAGCACAGTGTTAGTGGTTACATTTTTATAGTGCCTCTAGATACGAGCTATCACATCCCATAGTTCTGAATAGTTTAATAGCATTGGTATTATAGACATATACATGAATAAAAAATTAATTTGAAATAATTAAAAATAACTAGGTATTTTATTATATATCATCATTTTCTCTATCAGAATATCCTTACATATCAATCAGAAAATCCTTACATATCAATCAGAAAAGATTTTATGGAATCCATTGGAATGGAAAAAAGTGGTGAGGTAAGATTCTCAATAATGGTATGAATACAACAGAAGCTAAAAAATGGATAATTATGGAATGAATATTATTAATATAATAAATGATGGTCAACTAAATCTATATAAATAATTACATGAATATGAAAAATAAAAATTTATGTAACAAATACTCAAATAATAACATGGACACTAATAATTGACATTACAAGGATGGGATGAATTATGTAATTCATCTGAAATATACATTCTAGGCATCTTCCAAATATATCTAAAAATACCATATTGAACTCATCCCAACACATTTATAAAAAAGAGAATGTCCTTAGTAAAATACCCATTATAATGTGTCTCATAAGACCTACCTATGCATTGAGGGGATATGCAATTATATGACCCAATGAATAATTAACCAGTATAATGAAATAATTATATGATAATTGAATAAAACATTATCATAATTCCATAAAAATAAACAATAGTATGTATTGGATGAAATATCAAATTAAATATCACTACATTTCAGAGTTTATATGATCATAGGCAATTTATAAAATTATATTGGATGGTATTTATAAAATACATACTTAAGAAATCTTATGGTAAATGAATTTTACTTATATTATAACTATAAATAGATGACATGAAAATATTATTTAAAAAATATATTCGCTTTTAAGTAACATATTTTAAATAAAAATATTTCTTAAATAATAAGGAAAATTAATATTTAGAAGATTCTAATAAAAATTTTAAGCTATCTTAATTTCATTATGTTTTAATGATAGCTGAAAATTCTATTCAAGAAGTATAAAATAAATGGAAACATTCGATTTAAATTTTTGGTAAAAGTAAAAAAGTCCATCGTTCAGAAAAAAACATAAATATTGCATTCAAAACAATTCATAAAAATTAAATAGTGGTTACAATTTACATTAAAAAATTATTTTATAATATTAAAACATTTTAGAAACATTATTAGAAAACATGCATGTGTGAGAAAAATTATTTTCATTCGATGAGATAAATAATGCTTATTTTACATAAAAACACTCTTTTGGTATTTTAAGTACATAAATAGAATAAAATTTAAGTAAAATATTATAATATAATAAAATTAATATAGTATAATAATATATATATATATATATTAATATTAAATGATCAAATAATTCTTCCAATGGATACTTAATAATAAACAATCTCAAATCAATTTTAGATTGTGATTGAAACCCTTACCATAGGTCTGACATTCATTGAATGTGTTCGAACCTCCTGAACAATAATCTAGAATTTGTTTTCAAATTCACTCTATAGAAGTATTAATAAATTTCCTACCATATATTTTTACTCATAATCATTTGTGTCCGGTTTATAGAAAATTATAGAACGAAATCAATATTTTGGTTTATAGCTTCTATGTTTTTCATGTAAGATTATGTTCAGTGATTCCAAACCATGTACACTGATAATGGTTCCATAATATTTAGAGTGATATTAATAACATTAATATCAAATATATTAAGGATATATGTATTTATAGTATTACATAATATATATATATAGTAATATGAAAAACAGAATCCATGGTGATAGTGGGTTGTACGAATGCATGTATGATGTTTCCATTTTTTTACTCATGCAATGAAATTAAGGTAAATGATATATGTATTTTTAAAGAATCATTAGTATATATTTTATATAATATTTGACCATAATTCCCATTATATTACCCGTCAATAATATTTGGTGGTGAAAAATGAATTGTATTGTTATGGGGATATAGTAAGATGTACATACACACAATAGAATATTTCACTATCCATTTGATGAAATATATCAAGGATAATGGGATGTTTCATAATCCAAATAACATTTTTGTATATTGAAGATACTGAAAAATTATTTTATTTTGTTAATATAATATTTATAATAGGGAAAACTGAATTAAAATTCATGTGGTTGGTTAAAGAAATTACCTCTTCGTTGAATAAAACCCATTGGATCCCCTATTAAATACCTCATGTATTGTATTTTGGGATGGAAATATCCTATTGATTTTTTACAAGGGATTTTATAAGAAAAATTGTTAGGGTTTTATTATAACACCACAAGAAGTTGTAAAAAAATATTCTTATATTAATTTTTAATTTATATATTTTTCATTACATGAAACAATAGGTTTTGATTTAGTAACATGAAACACTATTTTTTCTTTGAAATACTTGAAACTATTTTCTTAACCTGAAATACACTAAACACTGATTTTAAATGAAATGTACAATGTTATTAAAATATTAATATGATTATTTTGACATAGCCATTATAATTGTAGTTATGGATAAGATTAAGTAATGTAACGTCCCAGTAAATAAAGAATAATACATTTAAATATTTTTTAATATTTTTTAATTAAATATTAATTTTAATTATTATGGGATTCTATGTTTTATGGTTTACCCGATACCAAACAATTTGTTTATTTCAAATCTTATGTTGCACACAATGCTGAGTCATACTGAAAAAGAATAATAAAAATTTATTTTAAATTGTAGTTAACCCCTAGCCGTTGTAATGGTTGGAATGAGAAGAACTAACTAAAATATGATTATACATGTTTTTCAATGTTTTTAAATTTATTTAATAACTATTAGAGGCTTAAAATGTGATAGAATCTAATTTTAAGCATAAATACTATAATATTCTTTAAAAAGTCGATTTACCACCTTTTAATGGAGAACCCTTTTTAAATATATATTTTGGAACATTTATATGTCTTATTTGAAAAATATAATATTTATTTAGAATCGAGGCATCAAAATACACTTTTGGTAAATATTTGGTATTTTTCAGATAAAATTCATTTTTAATGAATAGTGAAAAAATACTATATTTTAACTCAAAACTACCTTTTAATCTAATTTATTTATATGGTTAGATTATCTTTTTAATATATTTTTAAGTTTAATTAGATTATTTTTTTACCATTTAATCCAATTTTGGTCATTGGATCTAATTTCACATTGAAATTGGACATAAACAAGTGTTAGTCTTTTGATAGTTGTTATTTCTTAAAAATGAGCTCCCTATTTTGATAATAGAAATTAATTTTAAATTAATTAATTAAACATCTATGTTATTAATTTGGTAAAATATTCATAATTTTTTGATTTCTTAATGTAAAATATATCTTAGGCTGAGTTTTTGTTATTTTTCTAAAAACCTTCAATTTTTGATGAATAGTGAAAACACTAAGTAGTAGTTAAAAAACCAAAATTTTAATTTAAATAAAATATTACCACTTCTGTGAATTGAATTTAGAAAATTCAACATACATTTTTTTTATTATTATGTAAATTTTTGTTCGATGAGATAAAAATAATTTTTGATTAATAGTAACTTCTAACTTTTATTTACCAAGGTTACATGTAAATAGAGTAATTCAAGATAAAAATAATATTATAATAATATTAATTTATACTAAAATGTGTCCTAATCCTATTTGTTGATAAATTTTTGACCATGGGAATCATTGGGTCGATTTTGGGACCCCATGGAGCCACTTAAGAGTCATAATGACACTTTATATTAATTAATTTAAAGTAAATACAAAAATGGCATAAACATATATCTTTTAGTACATCAATTTTTACATGGGGTTATATAAGTTATATCCTAGAATATAAATATTCATTATAAATATAACATTATTTCATAAATCATTGTATTTTTTTATAATTTTTAGACATCAAATAATTAATATTATTTATGACACAATAATGATGCAGTGTTTACCTCATTAATGAAAGATTTCAATAAATAAGATTATATATTAAAAAAATATTCAAAAAATGTCCCATTATTTTTTGATGATTTTATTTTGAATACGAGTCATATTATCTTTGAATTTAATGAGTTTTTGAAATTTATAAACCAAATATAATTATATAATAAAATAATATTTTTAAACATTCCTTAAGATCCCCTCCTCCCCATTATAAAAAAGCCCTAACTTCTAACCCATTACTCACACCTCATAAGCCCCTTGGATCCTTAAACCTATATCCAAATAATCTTTCATTATCCCTCTCTTAAACAAAGAATCCTTCCCTTTCGTGGAAGGAAATTCAAGAAATCATTTTTGTTCAAACAAATGGGAGATATCAGATTTAAAGGTAACGTCTTCTCTTAAGTTATTTTGTTTTATTTAACTTCTCCAACCCCTTAAATTTGGTTTATTTCATTCTTTTATGACAACATAAATATCATCAATATACTATGATGTGGTTATGATAAGTATTCTAACTACACTTACACACAAATCCATCTAATTGGGAATGAACATATAGTTTCTATGGACGACAAACTAACGCCTCAAAAAATGATGATTGTTCAATTATATCCTACCACCTCTCATGGTGTCCATTATGATGGAACTATATTTATATGTGATATATATTATATTCATATTTTCTCTATGCTTGTGTATTTTTAATTTGTATTATACCTTTATGGTTTCCGTAATGGGTAAACGTGATAATTTCATTTTAGGAGGTGCGGACTACCGCCGAGTGAAAGTTATATTACTCGTTTGTCCCACATGTGGAACATATAAAGGATGGAGTTACTGAAATTATATATATGATATTATTCTAGATTTATAATATACCTATGTATCATTAACTTTTCATTCCATTTAAATATGAAATAGAAATGAAAGTAGCATTCATGCGTACGTACGACTTACCATCTCCATGAACGGTGCATTTCATTTCTTACCTCCAAATGTTATATACTATTAAAATTACATATATATACTAGATATATATGATATATATGATATCTAAATAATAAATATAATTCAAAATATAATATAATTTTCACCAATTGAACAATTTATAATTATAACAAGTTCATTTTTAACTCAAGTTCTGAACATCGACCAAATCTCCGATATGAACTCAAATAATTAACTAATTGTTATAGAAAGGTAATATAGTTAGAGAAAAGAAATAATAAACTTGAAAAAGGTTATTAATAAAATATAAATTAAATTATTTTTATTATTCACGATATTAAAGAATGAACGGGTCATGTCGAACATGAGGTAAGAGACTTTATCTCAAGCTCCTTTCATTTCGGAATACTTTGATTTATAGACGAAATTATTTTATATAGTGTATAATAAACCCCTTTGACATATAATTTCTTTCAAATGAAATCTTTTTTCTATGAAGCATTTTACTAAAACACAAAATGAATGTTTCTATCTTTTGTGGTGACAATAACCTCTCCGCCACCGTAATAGTTAGTTGGCTTCATCTATAAGACATAATGTTTTTAAAATGAAAAAAACCCTTATTCTATTTTTGGGTGTTTTGGTATTGAAAATGTTTTTTGAAATTGATTTATCTTTTCAATATCATGAAATGATTTATTTAGATTTAAAATTAAATGTTATTAGTGAAATATATATATTTGAAATGTTTTATGTGTTATGATTTTATAATGGTACATGGACATTTTATGGGTGGTTACATGATAAACCAAATGATGGGTGGTGATGGGATAAACTAGGACGGGTGGTTACATTACCTCCAATTCATTGGGTATGGATGTCAGCTTTATTTCTATTACATTTAGTGATATGTGTGGAAGTCGACCTTATAGATATTCTATTTATGTTTGTTCATCTCCCAAGTTACCTTTATATGTTATGTGTTCTTTCTATGGGTTTTAAGGTATTATTTTGGTTATAAAAGTGTAAGAAATAATCTTTTATTCTGTAATGAGTATTTACTCCTTTATAAAGGTTAAAATTGTTACTTATGATAAAGTATTCATGGATTACTTATTGTTTTGTTAAAACTAACAGTTCTCTTTCTTATCGTATCCCTTACTATGATTTTAATGCTCATCCAATGTTTCTTTTTTTGAAATGTTTTTTATAGGACATTATGATGAATATGGTCAAGGATGGGAGTAAGGAAAAGTAATGTTGTGTAAAATATGGAACTATAAATGACACTTTTATTAAGAGTTTTTATTTTGTGAAGAAAATGAAACTTAGTAGAAGTGTCTACATATAGTATTCAAGCTGTTATGTATATGTTATGACCTTGTTCTCTAAAAATCTAAACCAAAAAAGACCCTAAATTTAAATTATCTATTTAATTCAAGATTATTTAATGTTTTAGGGTTGGTTCCATATATTTTGTGTCATATGTCAGTTTAGATAACTTTTGGGGTTAGAATATTGTTAAATTAATGTCCACAACTTAATTTATGCTAATATTGAAGTGATATAGAATTTACAGATTACCATATAACTTCGCATAAGATATTTATGTGTTCACGATGGTTTTTCGTAATGGTAACATGGAATCTCTACTGGGAAGGCATACAGAGGGAAATGATCTTCCAAACCAGCATCCTAAGATTTTTAGAATCTGAATTGAGATGTTTTTTACAGTGATTACTCGGTTGACTCGGGTGATAAATAGTGGTTGTGTTTATAGATGATATTTTGTTTTATTCTAAAATTAATTAGGAACATGAAATTCAGTTAAGGGTTATCTTGTAAACCATAAATGAAAATAAACTGTATGGAAAATTCAGCAAGAGTGAGTTTTGGTTACAAATATTTTCATTCCTTGGTAACATTGTTTCAAAAAATGGCATATCTATTGATCCTATTAAAACAAAAGTTGTTGAATAATGGCCAAGTCCAACAAATATAACCGATATCCATATTTGTGTTGAATTATCATGTTATTACCAGAGGATTGTTGGGAATTTTTCACATTCATCTAGTCTAATGATTAAGTTAACTCGAAAAGGTGTTATGTTCATTTGGAAAAAATAATGTGATGATTGTTTTCCGGAATTGAAAAGAAGATTTGTGAATGATCTAGTATTGGAATTACCTTTCAGAGATAATAAGCTTTTTATCTATAGTGATGCTTCATTGAAAGGACATGGTTGTGTCCTAATCTAAAATGAACTGGTAATTACTTATTATTCACATCAGTTGAAACCTCTTGAGTTAAATTTCCCTATACATGATTTAGAATTTAATGCTATTGTTTTTTATTTAAAAATATTGATGCATCATCTGTATAGAGTAAAATATGAAATATATAATGACCAAAAATGTTTGAAGTATATATTCACCCATAAATAATTAAACATGAGACAAAAGAGATGTTTGAAATTAATGAGGGATTATGATTGTGCGATCCATTACCATTAGGGAAAATCAAATAAAGTGGCTGATGCTTTGAGTTGAAAAAGTAATTCTATATTACCATTGTTATGTTTGGAACAACATCCTCTGATTAAAGACTTGATGAACTTTGGAATAAATGTTTCTGGTGCAGGAAATTCCTCTGTTTTGTTTTAGGTGTCCTTGAAATCATCTCTATCAGACAGAATTAAGAAAGAGAATAAGGAAGATAATGAGTTTTATAAAAATGTAGAGTTGGTTTAAAAGGGTATGTTTCCTGATTTTAACATTGATACTGCTTGTATTTTGAGATTTGGAAAGAGATAACGCATCATTTATGATTAACAATTGTTGAATGAGTTGTTATGTGAAGTTCACAGTTCTCCGTTTTCAGTTCATCCTGGCAGTAATAATATGTACAGAGATATTTGGGAGTATTACTGGTGGGATGTAATAAAAAAGATATTGTTGACTTTACTGTGAAGTGTTTGACTTGGCAAAAAGTTAATGTAGAGCGACAGTTACCAAAATAGAAGATTCAGTCTTTAACGGTGCCAGAGTGGAAATGGGAAAACATATCCATGGACTTTGTTGTGAGATTTCAAAATACATCTTGAGCTAATAATACAGTCTGGTTTATTTTTGATTGATTGACTTAACTAGCTCATTTCATTACTATTTGAGATACTTTGTCTCCTGATCAACTTTCTCATTTGTATGTTGAAGATATAGTCAGGTTGCATTGAGTTCCCCTCTCTATTGTATCTGATCATGATATGAGGTTCACTTCTCTCTTTTTTAAAGGCCTTCAGAAGTCGTTGGGTACTGAATTAAATTTTATTACAACTTTTCATCCTCAATCTAATGGGTAGTCATAACAAAAAATTCAAACCATAGAGGATATGTTACGTGCTTTCTCAATGGATTACTAGGGAATTTGGGACCAAGATATTCTTTTGTTGAGTTTTCTTATAATAATAGTTTTCATTCTAGCATATAGATGGCTCCATTTGAGACATTATATGGGAAGTAGAGTCGAACTCTATCTTTTTGGGATGAATTAAGTGAAAGGATGTTGATGGGACCAGAATTGGTAGAAATATGGAAAAAACGTTTAGTTGATTCAAAAGCACATGATAACAGCTCAGAGCAGGCAGAAAATTTATACAGATTACTGGAGGAAGGATCATTCATTGGAGTTAGGTGATCATGTCATTCTCAATTTTTCTCCATTTATAATGTGTGATGCGTTTTGGTAAGGAAATTTGAATCTGAGATTCATTGGACCTTATGAAATCTTGTAGAAATTTGGATCTGTTGCGTATAGAGTGGGGTTTTCCTACAAGTTTATCCTACGTACACAATTTTTTTTTCTTGTTTCAATGTTGAGAAACTATATGTCAGATTCATCTCATGTTTTGAGCCCAGAGGCAGTTCGGTTGGAAAAGAATCTCTCTTATGAGGAACAACTCATCCAGATTCTTGACCAAAGAGAGTGAGTGTTTCCGAATATGGTAATTAATCAGATAATGGTTTTGTGGAAAACTTATATGATCAGATAGGCAATGTGGGAATCTCAAAAGGCTTTGAGGGATATATACCCCCATTTATTTGATATGTGAATAAAATTGTGAGGACGCAATTCTCAATAGGGGGAAGGATGTAACATCCCAGGTAAATAGAGAATAATACATTATCATATTTATTATTCTTTTGGAATTAAATATTTATATTACATTAAAAGGGTTTCTATGTTTGATGGAGTACCTGATACACAACAACAAGGTTCTTTGAAATCATATGTTTCACACAATGCTGAGTCATACTAAAAAATAATAATATAATATTTTTTAAATGGTAGTTAACACCTAGTCTTTTTAATGGTGGGAATGAACAGAATAATCTCCAATATTACTATACATGTTTGTTAAATGTTTTTACATTTTTTTAATAATATTTATAGGCTTAAAATATGAAGGAATCTAATTTTAAGCATAAATACTCTTATATTCATAAAAGAGTTGATTTATTTCCTTTTATTGGTGAACCCTTTTTAAATAAAGTTTTTGAGATATTTATATGTTCTATTTGAAAAAATAAAATATTTATTTATAAGATGGACATAAATGTTTACTTTGGGTAAATGTTTCGTATTTTTCTGATAAAATTGATTTTTAATGAATAGTAAAAAATACTGTATTTTAATTCAATACTACCTTTTAATATAATTTATTTATATGGTTATATTATCTTTTTAATTGGTTTCAAAGTGTGATTATATTATATTTTTACCATTTAATACAATGTTGGTCATTGGAAGTAATTTCACATAGAAATAGGACATAAACAAGTGTAAATATTTTGATAGTTATTATTTCTTAGAAACACACTTTTTGTTTTGACAATGGGAATTAAAATTTAAATTAATTAAAGAAACTTCTATGTTTTGAATTTTCTAAAATATACATCATATTTGAATTTTTAATATCAAATATATCTTCGGATGAATTTTTTCTATTTTTCTGAAAACATTCAATTTTTTATGAATAGTGAAAACACTGAGTAGTAGTTAAAAACAGAATTTTTCATTGAAATTTAATTTTACCACATATTTTATTTGAATTTAAAAAATCTTACAAACATGGTTATTATTAGTAATTAAAATTTGGTTTAATAAGATGAAAAATAATTTTTGGTGAGTAGTAACTTTTGACTTTTATTTACTGTGGTTAAAGGTAAATAGGGTAATTCAAGACAAAAATATTATTATAATAATATTAATTTACAAAACATGTATCCTAATCCTATTGTTTGATACATTTCCGACCTTCGGTATCATTGAGTCTATTTTGGGACCCCATGGAGCCACTTAAGAGTTATAATGACACCTTATATTAATTAATTTAAAGTAAAGACAAAACTGACATAAACATATATCTTTTAGTAAATCAATTTTTACCTGGGGTTAAATAAGTTATCTCCTCGATTAAAAATATTAATTAGAAAGATAAAAATATTTCCTACATAATGGTTTATTTTTTATAATTTTTAGATATAATATAAATAAAATTATTTATGACACAATAATGATGCAGTGTTAACCTCATTAATGAATGATTTAAATAAATAAGATTATAAAGATTAAAACAGTATCCAAAACCTATCTAATTACTATTGAATGATTTTATTTCCAATATTTGTCATATTAGCTTTTCGTTTAATGAGTTTTGGAGCTTTATAAACTGAATATAATTACATAATAAAATTATATTTTCAAACTTTTTTAAAGATCCCCTCCCCCTCTTTTAAAAAGCCCTCACTTCTAACCCATTACTCACACCTCTCAATCCCCTTTGATCATCCAAAAACTATCCAAATAATATCTTTTAATCCCTATATTTCTCTTATAACCCTTCATTCAGGCATAAGGCACTTCAATAAATCCTTTTGGTTCAAACAAAATTGAGTTACCTGATTTAAAGGTAATGTCTTCTACTAGGTTCTTTAGTTTTATTTTCCCTCTCCAAACCCTTAAATTCTATTAATTCCATTGTTTTATAACAAAAAAGTATATTCAATATACTAGGATGTTGTTATGATATGGATTCTAAATACACTTACACACACCTCCATCTAATGGGTAAAGAACATACTGTTTTTGTGGATGACAAACTAACGCCTCACGGAATGATGATTATTCAATTACCTCCTACCGCCTATCCTGGTGTAAATTAGGATGGAAATATATTTAATGTGAAATATATCATAATTATATTGTGTCTATGCTTCTTTAGTTTTCATTTATATCATAAATTTATGGTTTCTACAACTGGATGACACAATAATTTAATTTGAGGCAGTGAGGACTACAACCCCTCAAGGTGATATGACATATTCATTCCATATGTGGATCGTATAAAGGATATAGTTACAGAAATTTTATATAATATATTAAAATAGAATTACAGTATACCTATGTTTAATTATGTTTTCATTCCACTAAAATTAGAAATAGAAATGAATGTAGCGGTTATGCATATGTACGGCTTACCGTCTCCCTGAACGGTGCATTTCACTTCTTACCTTCAAATGTTTTGTAATATTGTAAATACATATATATACATGATATATATGATAAATATGATATCTAAATCATGAATATCATTCTTGTGATCATGGAATTTTGACCACATGGACAATTCATAATTATAACAAGTTCATTTTTAACTCAACTTCCGAACATCGACAAAATGTCGGATATGAAGTCAAATAATTTACTAATTGTTATAGAAAGGTAACAAGATATATTAAAGGAATAAAAAACATGAAAAAGGTTCTTAAAAATAGAAATTAACATAAGTTCATTATTTATGAATTTAAAGAAAGAACAGGTCAAGTCGGATACGAGATAAGGGATTTCATCTCAATCTCCTTTCATTGAGGCAGGCATTTATTTATATAAGACTTTATTTTATATGGTATATAATAAACCCATTTTAATTTTAATTTCATTAAAGGGGAATATTTTATCTAAAATTTATTTTACTAAATAAAAAAATGAATGTTTTTAACATTTTGGGTGACAATGACATCTCTGCCACCGTAATCATTATTTGGCTTCCTCTATGAACCGTAATGATTTAAAAAATGAAAAAGAAACCCCTTATTATGTTTTTAGGTGATTTGGTATTGAAAATTGTTTTTGAAATCGATTTATCATTTCAATATCTTGAAATGATTTATTTTGATTGAAAATGAAATGTTATTAGTTAAATATTAATATTTGGAATATTTTATGTGTTATTATTTTATAATGGTAATTGGACATTTGATGGGTGGTTATGTGATAAACCAAATGATGGTTGGTGTCGTGATAAAATAGGATGGGAGGTAACGTTATAACCAACCATTCATTGTGTATGGAAGTTAGCTATATGGCTATTCCATTTAGTGATATGTGTGGAAGTCAACAATATAGTTATTCCATTTAAGTATGTTTATGTCCCAATAAACCTTTATTTGTTATGTGTTCTTTATATGGGTTTTTGGTAATCTTTTGGTTAAAAAATGATAAGAAATGTTATTTTATTCATTGAATAGTATTTACTAATTCATAAAGGTAAAAAGTATTACCTATCATAATGTATCCATGGTTTACTTGGTTTTTTAAAAAACTAACAGTTTTCTTTCTTTGAATTACCCTTACTGAGATTTTTAAACTCATCCCAAGTTTCTTTTTTTGGAAATGTTTTTCACAAGACATAATGATGAATAGTTTAAAGGATGGGATCATTGAAATGTAATGTTGTAAAAATTATGGAACTATACATGACTGTTTTTAAGAGTTTATTTTTTGAAAAAAAATGAAAACTAAGTAGAATTGTCTACATGTAATATTAATTTTTTCATGTATATGTTATGACCTAATTATCTAAAACTCTAAACCTGAAAAAATCATTCATTTGAATTATCCATTTAATTCAAGACTATGTAATGTCTTAAGGTCGGGTTCTTATAACTAAATTATCAAAATATGGTTTACACATGTACATAAAAATAATTATTTGGTGACCAACTAATTATATTTTAATATAAAACCATTATGAAAATAAAATAAAATCATTATCTAAAATACTATTTTTATGCACAAAAGTGTGTTTTATATCAATAAATTAACCAAATAAATTATGAATGAATATTTTAATGAACTATATATTTTTTATAATCATTCAACTATTTAACGTTCATATTATGTTCATTATAGAAAGTAAATAAGAATTAAACCAATTTTACACCTAAAAACTATAGTTTTCCAATATTGTAGTGTTTTCACCTTTTTATGAACACATAATAAAAATAATATTTTATAGTTATAGAAAATTTATTTTATATTATTATAATATTTATTTCTATTCTAATGTCATAATGAACATAGGGCGAAATTTTGAGATTTTCATCAAAGATTCATTTTTACGAATATTTTCAAATACTGAATTTTAATTGAAAAATACATTTTTGTTTATAAAATTTATACTATTAAATAATATAATTAAATTTTTCTTAATGTAAAAATACTAAATTTTTATAATAATTGATACAATTTAGTTCAATGGAATCTATTTCATATTTAGTTTTTATATAAAACATTTCAAACATTTGATCTTTTTCTCTTTAAAAACATCCATTTTTGTCATGACTATGTTATTAATTATAATATAGAATTTTCCACTTGAGTGAAATTAATTTGAAAAAAATTATTAAATATTTGGAATCATAATAATTTATAATATCTAATATGTCCATGATCGTTTTTTTACCAAAACTAATAGTGAATGAATTAAAAAGTAATTATTGTGGTTAAGCTAAAAATACTCTTGAATGGTTACATTTAAAATATTAGTTTAACAATAAACTATAAACATTCCTAAATAATATTTTCTAGAAGTATTTGTACCCTTTTACTCTATATCTCAATAATTTCATTATTATTACTCTTTTTATAAAGTAAAAAATTCATTGCATTTATTTTTCTCAAAATAACAAGTATTTTCTCTTCGCCACTTATAAAAGGACACTCATACCCCCATTTCATAAGAACTTGAAAACTCTTTGGATCAGTAAATACCTAACCAAATCAAATCTCAAAATCCCATATATCATAATAGAATAATTATTTTTCATATAAATTTTACCTAGGATTATTTTAATTTAATCATATGATAGATATATGAAGAAGAGGTAATTTTCTTTAACACGGGTCTTTATCTTATTTCCTCCAAACCTCATTAAATTTACATGTAAAATGAGTATATAATAACCTTAGTAAAATAAATATATGGTTATGTTTTTATAATATTTTAGGGACATGAATCCTTATACACTTCCATCAAATGTGTTACACAATTGTCGTCATTGTGTGTATCAGACTACAGTGTCCCGAACTAATGTAATTAATTTTTTCATTACTATTTTAGATGGTTGGAAATAATGATTTCAAAAATTATTATATGTGTTATATATGATATTATTATGATTCTGGAATTATTATATCTTGAATACTTTTATATTGACTATTTTTTGAAATATGATAATATCTCTCACGTGTACATCAAACTATAACCTCCTAAAGCAATGTTATTCATTCATGCTTTTACATTGACTGTGATGAGGGTGATGTTAATGATTATATGTTCCATAGATGAAAAAATTATTTTATTAATAAAATATTAATTATTATTAAAATTAAATATATATCATTTTCCCTTACCATCCCAATCACAGAATGATGATAACACCACTCGTGTTTATGTGGACCACCACCTTCATGAAGCCATGTGACTCTCTTTTCATCACCACAATTCATTTATGATATTAATAACTAAATTTAAAGAAATTTTATGTTTATTATCATATTATAGTAAATAAATTAATATATGACATAACATAACACCTTTTCATAATGATATTTGAAGAACGGAAATGTTACTCATACGTTAGTACAACCTACAATTTAAATGATCGTAACACTGTTCATTTATAAAAACCATATTTCATGAATGATATTTGAATTATATTATATGTATAGTTATGATTGTTATTCATGATTTTGTCAGACCATGATCTATTTATGAGGATAGAAAATAACATATCAATGCATTTATGAAAAAAAAGTGGTTATTAACCGAAACATGACATTAACAATGAATTGTTAATAAATGTGTTATAAAAAAATTAAGTGAATAATATATAGTATGATATGTACAGTTATTTTTTTTCAATAAATTGTTAATATACATACATATGCTATATAGGTTCTTCTAGTTAGCATGAAGAAAGCCAGGAATTAAGTAATGTCATTTCCATATCTCTTTTTACTTTCATAAGACACGTGTCATATTCACCAACAATTTCATTTAAGTGTTGTATATAATTCAAATTAATTTATATTATTATGATTATAATAAAAAAGTATTTGGGTTTTAATATACATTTTTTATCTTTCATTCATGTGTTTTATGGTTCAAAAGTTAAAAAATTGGTAAGGGTTTTGTTTTCTCAATTTACCTTCTTTGGGACACATTTTATTTCATGCACCTATATTATTTGAATAAGAATATATAAAATCATAATTACATGTAATATTTGTTATTTATTGATACTTATAATGTTTTATGCTACATTTAATTAAATTTATATATTGGTTAAAATGATTTAATATTATAGGTTTTATAAGGGTTTTATGTTACACTGACTTTATTTATTAGGATTATTTTTGATTAAATATTAAATATTGACATATATTAATCTAACATTAAGTAATTACCACTATTTATTTTATAATTTGTTTATTCAAGGAGAATAAATATTTCCTTACATTTTCCAGTATTTTTAAAATCACGAGTTTACTAAAAGAATATATTTTTTCTAAATAACCTTTTAGGTCAAAACTCATTTTCCTTCAAAAAAACATTTTCTAAAAAATTCCTAAATAAATTAAAATTTGATTAAAATTATTTACAATAAGAATTTTTTTGTTATGATAAAAATTTAAACATTTTTCATAAAATAAATCTTCTATTAATTTTTATAAACATTTCTTGTTTTTATTATAATGAAAATTTGAAAGATTTATTTGTTTTAAAATGTACGACACGAATGAAACATCCCATCTCCATGAACATTACTTGGTTGTGTGTTTCCTTTATATTTTTTAATGATTATTATAAAATAATATTAATTATTATTTTTTGGTTTTCAAATATATTTTTCAATGAATGGTTATTTTCCAAATGAATTTTTTTTAATTTTTTGGAATCATCATTTATATTTTTTCAATTTTATTCTAATATTTTTTCAAAAATTATTTATGTTTTTTAAGTGAGTTTGGGAGAAATTTTGTTTTCCATGATAAATTATCCAAGTGATCCTTCAAAATCCATTACAATATATGAACATATCCATTAATTTAAATTATTATTTGATATAGACATGAACCAGGGATACACTTTTTATTCATTATCTTAATGGATTATGTTTATGATTACATGATGTTTCCAAAACCAAATTCATCCTCATTGGTTATAAAATAATAAAATTTTTATGAAACCCACTTATTTTTTCCATGTATTTCTATATGATGTAATGATTAAATGATTATTCAAACTGTATATTTTCTAAAGGATATTATATGATGAAAACAATATGAATCCCATTTTCATTACATGATTTTTTATGTGATTAGGTTTTTGTTGTATTATAGAACACTTATGTATTATTTTTTTATGGGATGGCGGTTATGTTATAATTATGGAACTTGGATAATATGATAAATGATAGGTTGGAACTATATATCTCTCAAATTTTTTGGCTTAATAGTTATATATCTTTATATAGAGAGGTATGGAATGGGTTGTGAACATTATTCAGTAACACTAGACTACAACAGGGATGGAACCCGGTTTAGTATAGTAGGGGTGGAATGGGGATTGAACCAATTCCAGTTAGTTTCTTTTGGAATAATGATTTTCTATGGTGTGATCCTTGATGACTTTTATAAGTTTTGGATTGAACCCATTCTAATATGATATCCTTAAATGTGAGCCTTGACTTGTTTGGAATTCATTTTCTATGATTTTTTATATTCCAAAACAATGTGTCTTGTGCAAATGTTATGCTCTCATTGACCATGTATTCTTATTTCCTTATGATTTATGTCTTATATAATGACAATAATTTTTCCATGAATCAATATTGTGAACTTTTATATATAGGGCATGGTTTTCAAATGTTATTCCCATGATCTCATATCCTTATACTCGTGTTATACTTGTTTATATCACATGATTATCCTTACATAGAGTCTTACCCAACCCTTCCTTATTTTAACATTACTAGGTAATTAAGAAAGGATTTCATGTAGTAGTACTACAGGGGAAATGATTTATGGGATACAATAAATATCATTCAGTATTTAAGAAGATTGTGTTCAAAGATTCCAAATTCACAAAGCTATTATGGTCCTCAACTGTGTGCATGTGTAATGTAATTAATATTCATCTAACAAGAACAAATATCCATGTATGAGAATTTTGTTCCTTTATAATTTTTTATCTAGATTTTTCAAAATTTTGTAAATAAAGAAGAGAAGTTTTGTCCTTTTATATGTGAGGGAGGTGAATTATTTCAATTTCAAAAAGTTAAAAATTTATATAATTTATTTCTTATGTTAAAATAGTAGAAAATTTGTATAATTAGAATATATAATGAGGATGAGACAAAACCATCTCATACAATAATATTTTGACATATTTTGGTAATTCTTTTATTATTATAATTTAGTTAACCCAGAAGTTATCCATTTTCATAATTACCACAATATTCATGTTTTATACACTTTGACTATTAATAATCTTACAAAAAAGTAATAATTTAACCATAAATTGACCAAAATTTATTTTAAAAACCATAGTACATAAAATTTTTATAATTCAAGATTTTAATTATTTTTAATTGATTTAACAATATATTATTAATTATTAATTGTATTTAATGTAATTTTTGAATTTATTTTATTAACATGATAATAAATACAACAAGATAAATAAAAAATCAATTTAATACTTTATAAAATATATAAAATGATATATTTATGTAAAAAATAATTTAATAGAAAAATTCATTAAAATTATATTAATTGAAGTTTTTTTATAAATAATATATTTTAGATTACAATTAATTAAATAAATATTATATTGGATTTGAATACTCATTTAAGGTTGTTATATAATATATAAAAATTATAAATAAATTACCATGGTAAAGAAATATAACCTATCTGTAAAATTAATAATTAGAACTAAACATGAATTTTTATAAAAATTTAAATGATAATATGCTATCAAAGTAACAAGAGTGAAATTTTTTTACCTTTATTTACTTAAAATAATATAAAGAATAAAATCAGGTATAATTGGAAAAATAATTCCATATATTTAAATTTTGGATAATTAGAGATCAGATATATTCATTTAATAATATTAATTGAAGATTTAGGTATAATTTTTCTTCCTTATCATATTATTATATACCTTTATTACTAAAATTTCCCTTTAATATTTTAAAAAATAATAATTATTCTTACAACTCATAATCACTAAAAATATTTGGGGAATATTCAAAAAATTTGGAAATACTAATTCCAAATATGTGATATATTTATCGAGATTCAATTTCAATATGTTGAATAAATTAAATTATGAATAAAATAAAAAACATTACAAAAATGGTTGTCTAGGAAAATACTTTATTCGTGTATGAAAATGTATTTATACTAAATTAGAAAATAAAATTTCTTCCAATGATCAAGGTGGTATTATTCAAAATATAATATAAATAATCTACCCATGACACTATTTTAAAAATAGTTTTTTGAAATTTTATGAAAGAAAAATATAGTGTCAAAAACAAAATATATAATTTTACAGTTTTCAATAGAAAATTAAAATTTTCAGAAAAAACTGAAAAATACCAATATAATAGCATTGATATATTGTTTTCAAAATTGGATTTATCTTTTTTAAAATAAATTTTTTATAATTATATGAAATTATTTATAATATTCTAAGAGAGAACCACCAAATATCATTTATGAAGAAAATCATGTTAAATTGTCTTTACTAAAAATATAATTATTATTTACAATAGATACATAATTTTGTTATTGGGAATGACCTTTATATACATAAATATATCATAATCTAGTTTTTCTTATTCGTACCTTAAAATAGAAATGATATGTTAAAATTTTTAGGTTAAATAATAATATAATAGTATACCATGTTTCGTTTATACTGAGTGTTACATGTAATAAAAGATATTGAACAAATATTTTTGATTGAAAAAAAAACGGTATCATAAAAAATTAGGGTGTTTCAAATAATAGAAAAAAATATCTATATTTTCAAACTAATAATATATTTTTTTTATTTTGGACTCATAAAATTATATTTCATCGACAATTTATCTAAGAGTTATATTTTTATTGAGAATACATCCCATGTATCATCTCAAATTACAATATGGGAATGACTAGTAAATTTCTGATAAAATTTCACTTTTTAATTTTAGTACTATACATTCAATACAAAATTATTTCATAGAAAATCTTACTAGGTCTCCTATCTAGTAAATTTACTTCTAGTAGTTTAGGGGTTTATTAAATATTATGCGGGAACAAAGTTGAATATAAGGAATTGAAAGATCTAAAGTCAAACAATACACTTAACATCTTTGAGAGTATATTGAATATACCTTCCACAATATAGTTTAGATCCTCCACATCAACAATAATGATTTATAAATAATAACCACTCTATTTAGACTTCGATCAGGTTGATATTTATTACACTATATAAAAAATTTATTTAGACTTTTATTTTCATTGTGGACAATATATCTAGCAATAAAGAATTGGAATTCATATTTTCTTGATACATATTATATTTTTAATTTTAATTTAGATGTTGAAAATTCACCACACTACGAGAGGAATAATATTTAAGGATATCTATGTATCACTTGTATCACATTTAAAATCTAACAAGCATATTCCATATATAATTATTCCCACAAATCTTATGGGTGGGAAGATTTAGTTTCTTTCATTCTCTCAGGTGATAAAAGTAATCCTCTTGTTTGGCTCCATTAATACCATCTTATAATTTATCATATGTGATGAATACATCTCTTTTACCGTAATTTCAACCATTATAGGACTTCAAACTTTCTCTTCATATCATTCATAGTCTCAATTTTTGATATTCCACTTCATGTGGGGACATAGTCGACAAATAACATATCAACATTTCCCTTAGGGTCCATGAAAATGCTAGTGGTATATCATGAAATTTTTTTAAATATAATTTTATGGATTCCCAAATATTTATTTTAATTATTCTCAAAATCATATAATTATTTCTATGTTTTTTCATATCAAAAGGGGAAATTGTTGTTGAAAAATATTCTCAATAATACTTCTTATTCCATAACATTATTTTCTTATCATGGGTTTATGTTCTAAATTTGTGTCCACCACTGATCTCTTTGTCCTTCTAAGTGGTATAATTCTATTATTATTTTTCATCTCTTAGATAGGATTAAATAAAATATAATTCATATAGAGGTAATCAATTGTTGAAATATTTATAAATCAGTAGATTTATTAAATGAATGTTTTTGTTGACACATAAAGGTAAAACATCGTTGTTGTTCCCATCGAGGTGAATCTATGTTCTCAACATGATTCAAGATATTATTCATAACCTATTATTAATTATTCATCATAATTATAAATTCTTCCATTCTAGCTTCCACCAAGTTTAAATTTTTTTTCAGTGCATCGCCCATTGATCTTATAGTTTAGGATATTCCACTTGTTTCCCACAATGATTCTATAAAGAGAAATAAAACGAGATAAATGTGTTACTTTTAGGGAATATTTTATTTCTAAAATAATTGTATGTCATATATATATATATAATCGACATGATTCATGCATTTTATTCATTAATAAATTATAAAAATAATTACATTTCTCAAATTTCCATCAAAATGTTTTAAAATATTTTTCAGTTATACAAATATTCATACATATGAGATTCAAATTAGTAATATATCAATTCCACCTTTACATACACTAAGTGATATTCGAGATAATGCTGAATCTACACTATATTGTTCCCCCTAGTTAGTGTTGTGATAGAGCCACATCCACAAGTTGATTCCAAATAAGGATTTAACTTCATAGAAACCACTCTCTTTATACATTACAAAGATTTTAGTATGTTTTCCTATGTTTGAACTTATCCATTGTGATCTCAAATTTTGTTTTATAGTCTTAATTTCCACGAATAAAAAATACTTTATTTTAACAATCAATATTGTATATCCTTTTTAAATGATTGTTTATATTAAACACCACTTAATAACACAAAGTGCCTTTTGAGGTGTTTTTTAAATGGAATATGGGAATGTAGTATATAAAAAACATAAAAAATACACAACTAAACTTGTAAATATTTTTTACAGATTTATCAAAGTCTATATTTACTTTGAATTAACCATGGGGAAGCACATAAAAATAACTGGTTGATAATAAATCCCAGTAATGAAATAAATATTACATGTTTTTCAAAAGTTATCATGAGGAATTAAAATAGGGAATTATAATTAGAAAATGATTTATATAATATTATAAATTTCATTAATCACAACATTTAAATGTGGTTAATGTTAAAAAAATAGAAATTTATATGAATATCACCATTGATTATCACCAAGGTGCACGAAAACATAATAACCAAGTTTAATTCATATTTAATCGTAATATATTTCATATATAGAGATAAATTATATACTCAATACATTGAAGAATTATTATTTATAACCCATAAATGTATACACTAATGTTTTTTAAATAGAAAGTGACAGAAAATTATTTAGTTACTTATTGTAAATTATAATGATGGATAATCTAAATGGCATTAAATTCATAAATTCTTAAATAAATGAACATTGTATCATTTTTAATCATAGAAGAATAAACGAGGGTTTAATATATGATGTCCCTAATAAAGGAATCATGGTTACATCTTGGTGATTACCCATAAATAGTGTAACATGTTGTGTATTAAAAACATGAGGATATTTAATGTAAAGGAAATACAATTAATAGAATGATTTGGACTACATAACATGTACCCAAAAAGTGTGTTTGAATAGAATAAATGAGAGTTTACTTAATAATATCATAAATAGGAAATAATTTGGATAATAATCAACTCATACATAATAATTAATTAATTATAAAATAAAACAGCATTATATAAAATAATCAACATGAAAGTGAATGAGATATGTGGGTGAAAATTTTGTTACAATGGTAAGTAACATTGTAAAGCATGGAGAGGGAAACATTAAGACAATAGATACACCTTGAAGTAAATATTTATAGGGTAAGTGTGTCTAATTTAATGCTTATTGTATTTATATGGGGAATTAATGTTAGGAAGAGAGGTAAATTATTATAAAATAGGGAAAATTATTTCATAATTTGTAAATATATTTGTTAGAAATATATCCTTCAAAAAATGAAAACCCATTGAAATAACCATGGGTTTTTCTAATGGTTTTTGAAATTAAAGTCATTTTCAATAATATTTTATTTGATATAACCAAAATAAACATTTTAATATTACTTTTCCTTGGAAACATAAATTTTCCATAGAATAATTTTATTAAAAAAACAAACATTCGATTTTATATTTTGGAATATATTTTATGAGTTTCAAAATTGAGTCAGAATAATTTCCATGAATAATTTTATAAAATTTGTGTATTATGGCCCCTAGATTCAGTTATTCCAATTATTCTATCTTTATTATATTATTATAATGCCAGAAAATAAATCGAAGACACAGAATTGTATTTTTACTATTCAAAGAAAAGTAAAATATATTAATAAATTATTCAAATTTTAACCTAGAGAAATTTTAAGGTCAGGAAATTAAATAAAATATTTATTTTCTAAAAATAATTTCCAAAATAATATAATTATAACTTTTAGAAAAATATTCATTAAAGTAATAGTGTTTATGATAATATCAATATCGAGACACTTATAAATACTCTCATGATTGATAAAAAATTATATCATAATTTATATTTAAATAAAAAAAATTATAAGAATATTGAATGTTTATTTCTATGAAATATATTTATTATAAATATATGTATTTTTAGGAAAACAGTTATTTTTTATTTGTGTCCAAAAACATATTTATCAAATTCATATTTTCTTTATATATATTTTTAAAAAACTGAATACTAATTATCATGAAATTTAATAAATATATATTTCATTTATACAAAATAAATTATATTTTTATGATACTAAGGTATAGATACATGGACACTTTTAAAAATATCATACACCCTAATAGAATAGTGAAATGTAGAGTTACCTTTTCAAGGTGGTTCAACCAACATTGACCCTGTGGTGATGTACAACGATATTAACTTATACCATATATGATTTTTTAAGTCTCACTTTTTGATGCTTTGATTTGAAAAATTATAGTATAAACTATAGTGATGAAACCCCCATCCCATGTTCAGGTAAATTGTAATCAAAAGTATTAATCACACTGGTAGAGTGAATCATTTCTCCTTTTATGTCATTTATCTTTTGTCATCACCCTTTGTGAACACTATTTCTAATGATAACATTTTTCAAAGAATCCTAATACATAATGATCATATTGACCAATGGTCATATTAATCATCTATCATGTAATAGTAGAGTAATAGGCACAAAGTAATGGCCACATTTGAGATTCACAAATATATATATATATATATATATATATATATCAGAAAACATCAACATTAACTACTTCATTCTAAAATGTTTTTAAATTTATTTTGATAATTCCTATTATATTCCAAACATTTTTTAATCGTTTAATATTTTTCATGGATGTTGAAATGTTACTAGAAAATTCTTATCCTTTAGAGTATACGATCACATTTTCATTGTTCTTTTTTTACATCTCTATGATGTTTTAAGATTAAAAAATATATTATTAAAAGACACATTCTTTTATTTGTGTAATACCCTTTTAATGTATTTTCATTTTGTAATATAATAAAATTTCCCTTATGGAAACAAGTTTTAAATTATTAATCGTAGAAAAAATATTCAGTGAATAAAAATTGTTCTAAATAGAATCAAAAAAATAATATTCCAACTCATTCATCTAAAATAACATTTAAAAATTACTAAACACATACAAAAGAAGAAATAAAGAAGTATACAATAGGAAACTAATATATCATGCAATAATTAAAAAAATAAAACATATATATATAAAAACATGCTATTATATATATCAAAAAATCACATACTAGGTAGATCACATATAATTATAAAATAATAGAATCCAAATAAATGTACATGAGGATCCTATTTAGTCATCGAGCTATAACACAAACTCGGTCTCCAACATCTATTGAGATAATCCTATCCAATCCTTATAATCCAGCTGTGTGGAGTCATTCCATCATTAATCCATTTTCATATAGAATATACATTGAGCATAATGTTCTCCACTATAATGAATAAATACGAGTCCATATGTAATGAAAAATTATTATCGAGGTTTTGAGAAAATAATTCACAATAGATCTCCCTAAGAGTGGTTCTAAATATCTAATGTCAAAACATGTTCTTATAATCATTAAAAGGAAAACCAAAATAAATAATAACATGAACAAATTTAACTAACTAGAAGAATAATGAAAAAAACCAAAACCAACATAGTTGTTTTTATATTCCTCCTCTAACTTACAGAAACTACTTTTTCCATAGCTATAATCCTTAGAGTATATGCCTCATCATGCCATATCAATATCATTAACATCCTCTATACCATATCTAATCATCCAAAAAATTTAGATACTAACATTTATAATGTATTACTACAGGTAAATATATATCATTATAAATTAAAATAATAAGAACTATAAGGGTGTTCTAGGACACCAATACCATGAACAAAACTAGTTACTTGAACACTCGGATAACAGTAATGAACCTTCTGAAGTTCTGGTATTAAATATGATTTAGTGTGGGTATATAATTTTACTTGAGAGAAAATAGAAGAATGATATTATGAATTATTCCGGAAGAATTACAATTATATTGAATAAATGGGAGAACATGGGATGGCCTAGAGATGATGGCTCTCCCCCCATGATGATGATGGTCGAAGCATCGGTCCCTCCTCTCCTAATGGGGGAGGGACCATCATCGGATCTTGAGGGAGTTACCCATGATTTCATCCCTTTCTCCAACCCTTAATTCCTCCCGTCATTCCAAAAAAATATCTTAGCTTTAAAGTCCACATGTTTTTCAATAGTGTTCTTTGACTATCGATTTTGATAGCGGAGTTCAACCAAGCATTGGGTATCCTACATCAGACTTCGATCACTTTGTTCATATAGTATTGTCACTTAGTGGATTATTTTTATAGGATAATTTTCAGGTTGTGTGGTTTACAGGATCATTAAACTATGGTTTTGATGGATAAAAAGAATAACATGATTCGATTTGCCTTGGGGGAGGATCTGGTAAGGGCTAGGTCCACCACCCATTGCAGCTATAATGGTTCAAGGTTCTACCTATTCAAGTGGACATACAATTTCCACATGATGTGCGATATTCCGATAGTAGCTCTTTGGGTTAGTTTTTTAATTCTCCCACTACCATTTCAAAATCCTATGATTATGCTATTGCTAGGGAATTTAATAGGTAGATACTTATGTTATGACTGCATAACTCATGTAGATTATTATCTAGTCTCTCCGTATAACAACTTGAGATTTGGAGAATTATTATTTTTTGAATAAATTTAATATTTCAAAAAATTTCATTACACATGAAATTTAAAATAGTTCTTTATATATGTATATATATAGTAAAACACTATGTCAATTATTCCTTTTACATGCAATACCAACTAGTATTGTGCTACAAGCAACACCAACATCACCTACGATGCACAAAACACTGAGTTTATGTGAAAAAAATATATAATTATTTTAAATATTTAAATAGTATAATTATAACATATTTGTTAAAATAATTATAAAATAATTTTTAAATATTTATTCACTATATAAATAAATATATTTATAATGAAAGATGGTATTTTTAGAAAATTCCTTTTATGTTAAATATAATTTTTCATGAATGAATCACGATAAATAATAAATGTGATTTTAGAAAAATTTAAAAATTTAATTGGGTAATATAAAAATCATTTTTTAAATCATAATTTTGAAATTATCATAGTATAAATTTTTTTGGAATTTTTTGAGAAACATCATTTCATTATGAATAGTGAAAAGTCGGTGCTTTTTAGATAAAATATACATTTTTTCCGAATTAATTATTAATGTTCAGTGGTATTATAAATATTTTATGAGGTAAAATTATATTAATATTACATATATTAATACAATTTAATTCAATAGAATAAATTTTACTTTTGAAACTGATTATGAAATCATAACATACTTTCAAACATTTTCAGACTTTTATACCCTGTTATTTCGTCCCGTCTATGGGATTAACATTAATCTTAATTTTTCCGGGTCTATGATTGGTAGTTTAAAAATCATACATAAATCTTTTTATTTAGTGTAAAATTTAGTTTCTATAAAATCCATGTTAGTTTTTTAATAAAATGATTAATAGAAGGGATTAAATTTAATCACAAAGGTTAAGGCCAAAAGAAGCTAAATTAGGGAATAAACCATAAAATGAAGGGCCCAAATGACCTAGAATACTATCAATCACCCATTTTATGTCCATATATCTTCCATAAATCTTCTATTATTGATTATTTTTGGGTTTTTAAGACTTTTTTAGGTAATAATCTAGGCACAAATAATTTGTTTCTAAAACATCCATGTGATTCATTTTCCTTCCATATAAAAGGTCACTCAATATAACCATTAATCACACTTCTAGAGCCAGTTATGTTATTCCATTATCTATGAAATTAGTATCAATAAAATCCTCTCTTTCATTTTAAGCCTCCATTTTTGAAGAATTACTCTCAAGGAAGCCTTTTGGAACAAAACAAAACGAGTTACCATATTAAGAGGTGACATCTTCTCTCAAGCTGCATTCCTTCATTTTCCTAATTTAAACCTTTAAATCTCTTTATGGAATTAATTTGTGACAAAAACAGTATCATAAATATACAGGGATTTTTTTATGAAATTTTTCCGACCTAAAATTATACACACCTCGATTTAATGGATGTTGAATAAACTGACACTTTGTACGACGAACAACTTCCTCACAAAGTAATGATTGTTCATTTCCCCTTTACCACCCATCATGGTGGCCATTATGATGAACAATATATTTATATATGTGATATATTATATTTATTATATCTATAGTAATATTTATTCCTTTTATAGAACACATCGTTTTACCTACCATTTTATCTAAATATGATAATCTCATTTGTGGAAGGGTGGACTACCGACCCCTCAAAACAATTTTATTCATTCACAAAACACATTGAATGTATTAAGGATAAGTTTAATGAAAATATATTATATATTAGTTCAACTATAATAATTATATAATTATATAAATTTATATACGTATTTTATTTACATACATTCATTCAGTGCGACAATAAAAATGGAAAACATCATTTGTGCATACGTATGGCTTACCGTCTCCATGAATGATGTATTCCCTTACGTAAATCATTATTTTATAGATTATTATAATAAAATTATATATATATATATATATATAATATTTATATCATTTTCTAAATCATGGAATCATGATATAATTATAAGTATCAATGATATGACAAATTAATGTACTTTCAAAGAAAAAAGTGAATATTACCTAAAGAGAAAACTTAACATATGATCATTAACAAGGGGGTAATATATGGTTATAATAAAAAAAGAAATGGTAAGATATATAAGACTATTCTTATATAAATATTTTTAATAAAATTTAATTTATTATTCTTGAATATTTCACTAGTACGAAGAGAGTCAAGACAAAAGTTATGGGGATTTCATCTAACATTTAATATATGTCAGATTCAATCTATGTTCGCCACACATTACTTTTGTGTGGGGTATGTAATTTACATGATATTATATTTTGTATCATGTTCTAATATTTTTGGTTATTCACATTTCCATTTAATATTATTTATTCTATGGGTTTTTTCTTTTAAAATTACGAAATCGGTAAAACAGTTTTGTCTCAATTTGACTTATTTGAAATTCATGTCATGTTATGAGCCATAACACTTCATCGAGGTGTATATATTTCCATAGTAAATGTTAAACCATTAATATAATTAGTCTCATGATATATTCAGCATCATTAAATTTATTTTTATACATGGAGAGTATGATCTCGTGTTACCTAGTTATAAGAGTTCATTAAGACCGTCTCATCCCATTTTGAGATTTTATTATTATTTGTTCCTATGATGAAATATAATGGACCATATATCAATAATATTAATTACTTTCCTTATACGATGTTATTTCAGGAAATAATCATATATTATTACCATATTCTACTCTTTGTTACATAATATATAGTAGAGAAATTGTTTTTAGAAAAGCCCAACTTTACCGTTTCTTTGGTCAAAAATATAAGTTTTCTAATAAGCGTTTCCATGAATATTATTAATTTATACTATAATATTTTAAAGAAATTTTTAACCTTTTATTATTTTACTAATCAGTTCAATGGAGGCTTCTAGTCTCTTTCCAAACAAGTCCTTCCTTCCACCATTTATACCATGCAAAATGAATGTTTCATTTTTTACTCTGTACGACATGTACAAATTTACCCATGGCCATTCAATTTGAAGAATCCTTTTCAGTTTTTAATGTTTAATCATTAAGAAAATTTTTAAAAGTTATTTTCTAGGAAAAAAATTTATAAATGGTTTCAATTCTAAGTTATATGTTTTGAAGGTATTTTCGGGGAAAATATTTTTTAAACTATCTTAGGAATTAAATAGCCTTTTTCAAATACAAAATGATATTTTCCTCAACAAATTTTTTTAAAAGATATTTCAAAAATATTTTCCATATAACATGAAATTAATTGATGTTACTCATACCCTTTTTGGAAATACTCTATTGGTCCAATTCATATCCTTTCTATGAATGGGTCACTCTTAATTCCATAATCTGTATGTAACCTATTTCACTTTCATGGGTTATATGTTTATGAAATTAATTTCTATTTTGATGGGTTATTCTTAGATGAAATATTTATCAAACCCATATATTTTCTATATGCTATGACGTGATGAAAGGTTAATGAAACCAATTTTATTTTATGGGTCATGATTTTATGTTTATAAGGCTTATATATTTTTATGTGTTACGATATGGTGAATGTTTTATTATCATGTGAATCAAGTTTTAATGGTTTTACTATGAGATGGGTGTGACCTATATATCCCTATAGTGAATTGGATAATGATATGTTTTATATGATATCAAATGGTTGATGTGTTGTAGCTGAATCAGGAAAATAAAATTTCTATTATGGTTTTAGCCCCTGCACAAAAAGAAAGTGGGTGTACATGTTGTAGCCCAAGCCTAAATGAAATAGGGAAAATGTGTAGTAGCCCCAGCTCGAAAACAAGAAGGTTTATTGGTTTTATCCAATGCCTAAAAGAAATTGTTTACATTGGTTGCTAGAACTATCCAAAAGTAGGTACATGGGTGGTATCCCAACCTTAAAAGATAGTGGTTACAAAGGTTTCTAGCCCAAGCCCCATGTAGTTACAAGGGTCATAGGACAACCCTAACATATTATAAAGATATGAATATGTAGTACTAACATAAAATTTAATATTATTATATTTATTCAACAAACACCAAGTCATCTTCATTAGTGATGATTTCATGTATCATGATTCTTATTTGCATATGTTTCATGTCTTATGAACTACAAATCAGTATCCCATATCTATTTTTTAGTACCTTTGATATGCAGGGTATGATCTCATAATGTTACGATCGCATTATCATATTATTATGTTAATGATTATGCTAACATGTATCCCCTGTTTACCCTTACGGAGAATATGATCTCACCACATTCTTAAGTTTCCTTTTCTATATATTATTAAGAAAGGTTTTCGGTAGAAGTTATAATGGTTTAGAGCATTATGGGTGATGTCAAAGATCTTTCTCCTGGATATAATATTTTTTTCTTGTTTCCAAAGACACAAAATAATTACGATCCATGGGCATGTATTTTTTCAATGTACTAAATATTCATCTATAATGATGTAATATCCATGCATTTTAATCCTGATTCACTATTTTTGGTATGAGGGGAATGTTTTATTCAACAATTGGTTACTAGGATGAGAAAAACCATACTGATATACCTAGGTTTATTTCTAATGATATGCCATGGGATGTATCTAAGGATATGTATGAGGATGGGTTATTCTTTAGGAAAATTTCCTGGAATTTTGGTAAAGGATTGAGTGAGTGGTTTCATTGAAATACATCTATATCTGAATTTTATAGTTAGATGTGGATCTCGAACACATATACCTAGGGGTAACTACTCTGACAAGATGTTCTAGGTTTGACTCAGGTCATCCATTACACAACAACGGGCCTTTCTTCACACCTAGTTTAACACTCCTGGGGGATATTATTTTTTGAATTCATAAACTCTTCATGAACCATCCTAGAGGATTTAGATATATATTAGCTATTAATAGCCTAGAATAAACCTAATTTGTCATTCATTATGGATGTTTTCATGATTTAAGCATCCTATATGTTATTATTTTTTTCACTATATGGTTTTCTGTTATGATAAGTATTACTCAGAATATTATTTTGGATTTCGTTAATGGAAGTACCCAAAAAAACTAGACTAATGTTGAATGTGATGGAGGATTTTCAGATGAGTAGTCAAATGGAATGGTAAGTGAAGAAAAAGATATTACAATTATGCCAAATCAGCTGTAGTGGTATATGATTAAAAATGTTATCTTTAGGGATATTTATAGCTGGCCGAATAATAGAGAGATGCATATTCATGATATGGATCATAGATGAAAGAAGATTCAGTTTCATTCATTTGATGAAAAAGGGATGAATATCCTTGATGAATACCTAAAATGGACGGGAAGAAGTTATTTATGTGGGAAAAAAGGTTCCTAGAGTGATGAGTTGTCATGGAGTTCAACGTCTTAACTGTGGAGGACATGGGAATTACCCAACACAATTCCCCGATCTACAAATTTACCTCTTGTAATGTAATAGCCTGAAAACCCACCTGAACAATGATAAACAAGCTTGTGTTGTTGACCTTAGGTGCACCTCCATGAATGGAAAATGATTCCGACTAGTAGTGATGGTGTATGTAGGTATAGTGGGGATGTTATACACTATGGGTAGGATGAAAAAAATAATGGTACTGGTCCAATCATAAGAATATATCATAGAGCATATATAAAGGACGTAGCATACTTGAACCAGACCCACATAGAAGAAGCACATACAATATCAAAAAACAAATAAACCATCAAAATCAATACATGAACAGGAGATAAAAAATATAAATAGAATATCATTTTGAACATCACGTGTAACTACTAAACAAAGCAATCATGCATCCACAACATGTCATACATGTCAATAAAAAATAGCACCCATTGCTAATCAACAACAACTACTAAATAGTGTAATCATGTTGATATAAGAAAGAAATGAAAAAAGTAAACATAGGCTAGGAATGACCGCATTGTCCATGAAAATTCTACTTGTAATAGCTAATATGATACATCACCTGAATCTAATCTCTTTCTTACACGTAAATCCATAAATTCTACTAGCATCCCGAAGGACCTGTGTAGGTTGTGAGATTAATCTCAATAGGATACCACCCATTGGTGTATACCTAGTATATTTGTTTAAGTAGACACGCATCTATATGGAATGTGATTAGTACGATGCACCATGTTAAAACAACCTCCAATGGTGCTCATCAGCCACTAGGGAGTGTCACCTGCTTCGGCCAATTCATGAATCTCAGCCACGTAACTAGGAACCATGTGCCACCTAACACCACGTGTCTCAAGTACAAACATCTCAAAGGCACACCCAAGAAATAGTTACCCAACTCCATGTTCTTCCTAACACCTCTAGTCTTATGTACTGACATACCTTAGGCACTCCCAAGTAGTATAAACCTAGATCCATGTGCTACCTGACACCTCATGTCTCATGTATCGACGTCCCATAGGAACTCTCAAACAATCTGAAGGCTCCTCACCTTCCACGCGGCTTCCAAAACAAGCATCCACAAACCATATTCACATAACCACAACTATAGGGGCCTCTACCCACACGAGTGGCCAAATCCACCTCATTACGGAGTCATCTATTGTCACACGACCAAAATCACTTGTGAGTGGTAATCACCAAAATATGGAACCCAAGCCACAACCTCTCTGTCACTTCATGTCCCTGCGACCATGTTTCTAAGAATTTGATGTCCTTAACGGCCATGTAACTTAGTTCATTACCATCCTGATAGTCACACTTCCACAATCTGACGTCTATGATGCCCAATCCTTTGGTTAAACCACCCAAATAATCAGGGAAAATCCCAACCTATGCTCAACATTACTCAAGAAAATTTGGTCTAGACCCAAAACAACTCACAGGTTCTAGCATATGAAATATCAAGAATCAAAAACACACACACACACACACACACATATATATATAATCAAAATAATAACATTAAATAGCGAAAAAAATTTAAATAGTTGAATATCACGATCTATGTGATGTCTTATACCAACATTGAGGTCTTGAAAGACTCTATTAATCATAATCATGCTTCAACAGTTTACACATAACAGTTTAATAAAAAAATAAATTATAACCATTTTTGTACCCCCATCAAAAAAGTCCACAAATGAGAATACTCCTCTAACCTAAAATATCTCAAGCATAACATGGTAGGGGAATTGCCAATGTAATCCTATAAAGCACATAATAAATTGAACATAAATAAACATGGGTCTCACTAAATACCAGACATTGTGCAAAAAAACTGTAACCCCCAAGTGACCATGAAAACACAAAACATGGTATGCACCACCTAACATAATCCCGTAGATATAGAAACATGAGATAAAAACCCCCAATTTGATGATGATCTTCGCATATCTACATTTCTATAATATCAAACAAATTCTAGTTGGATGGAAACTATGCTGTGTGAGACAAAGGAAAAAGGATCTGAATATGGTGCATGGGTTTATTCATCCTTATGTGATCCAACATCTATAGACAGAAAGAATAATGGATTTTATATGAAGAATCAAGGAGAAGAAACATTCTTGGCCTCTTAGAGGTTCACATTCCAAAAAATGGTGAAGAAGAAGATGTTTTATTAAACGAGATGTGAAACTCTCCCATATAAACGACTAAAAATAAATGTACACAGTGTTTATTAAGTACTACATGTCGTGTTGTAGCTTGTATGTACTATGACTTACATGGAATGCCAGGTCATCATATGGATTAGATGTTTCACACGGTTCAACTAATGGCTAGGACTCAGCCGGTACGCAGAATTTAAAATACACAACACGTTAAGTAGCCCTACCAACTGTGTAGTAGGATATTTTTACATGGTCACGACATGACTTATACATAGTTAGAAATCGGTCAGTACATGCCAATATACAAACAACATGTACTATAGATTATACAACATGAAACCTAAAAATCTTCTAGAACTTCGCATTTTACATTGTTTTTTCAAAAACTACCTCAGAACAGAAAGAAAAAGAAACTGGTACCATAAAGTAATAATTGAGTTCGTACACATCTAAATTAAGTAATAACCACTTCCATTCCAAATGTTAATGTTAATGGATTAATGTATTTATATATTTGGATTCCAGAATTGTGACTGGTGAATTATTTCTGGATTGATTAGTTTGTATTATTGTTATGGATTTAAAATAATATATTTAACGGTCCCGATGAACTAGAAAAGTTATTTCATGGAATGCTGAAATTTTTAATAAGATAATTTTACCCTTAATATATTTTTTAGGATAATATAATGTTATATGGGTTACGATATGTGGTGTAAGAAAAATTAAATTTAATAGTATTGATTACCTTGGAAATAAGTAAGCAAATGTTTATAGGTGGTTTCTACTCCCACTAATGATGTTTAAAACATTTTTGGATTTAATAATAGATCCATTATACTTTGTAATATGGAAGAATGTTTGTTTTTCAACAGGATTTATGGTAATTCATTTTATTACCATGTTTCAAGAGAATATTTAATGAGGTTATTCACATAATTGGAATGTGAAGATCAAGGGATACTTTGGGTTATATAGGGGAATCAATGTTAAGAAAATATATTGACTCTTGCTAATGATTTGGGTTTAGACCATTTAGATGGGTTATAATGTAAACCATTCATGAAAATTTTATGTTAAACTTGATAGGATGTATTTTTTCAGTGATTTATTATTGTAAACCATGTTCAACAGGCTAATAAGTGATTAAAATTATTTAAAGGATGTCTATATTATAAAATATATTAGAACCATTTTATGATAAGGCCATCATGTAGGTTGGGTGACAACTAATCCTGTTTGGAAAGGTCACAGGTCATGAACCCATAACCGAAGGAAAATAAGGATTTCATGCCTACCACTAGCCTATATGATGTCCTGGATAATATATATTTATTTGTAATGAATAATTATTTATGATGATCTCTTATTGTTAATTTTTCGATAATAATGGATTTTTTTATTTAAGATACAAATAGTTATAATTTTAATTCATAAGATCTATTAAAACAATATTATTGAGGTATTTGTATCAAGGTTAATTTTCAGACATTAATTCCATGAGGTAATTTAAGAATCGTAAAATTTTCAAAGTACAACTCATGAATGAAATTTTTTTTATTGAAATTTATAAATAATTACTCAATGTTCTGAAAGTGATACAAAAATATATTTTCCTAATAACTTAAGTTTTGTTGAACCAATGGATTCTAGAATCATCATGGATTTGTAAATTTGAGGCCCTAAACATTCCTTTTATCATTCACATGATTGTGATGGATTAACTCATTCAATCCATGTAAATATTTATGCTTTGGCACTATATCCAATCATCACTCCCATCATATGTTCTCTTATGTGGAAACTGAGTTATATGTTACCTTGGGTAACCGTTATGGATCCAAATTTACTATTTTATGGGATGTTTTTGTTTCCCTTTTTAAGATGTGGGTTTATATGAATAGAACAATCATGTATTAAATCCTTGATAACACACAAGAACGTTGAGGGTAAAATTTATTTTAATGGGGGTAGAATTGAACATCCCAAGATATTGAGAATTATATTTTTTCGAATTAATTTATCTTTTCAATATTTTTCATTAAACATGACACTATAAATATTTTTTTATACGTATATATATATATAATGAAATACTAAGTCAAACATTCCTTTGACATGCAATACCAAATTGGCTTGTGCTATAAGAAATACCGACTTGGTGTATGATGCATGCAACATTGAGTTTCTTCGAAACTTCTATTTTTATTATTTTAATTATTTAAATAAAATAATTATAACCTTTCCATAATACATTGTAATAAATTCTTTTAAATTATTTATTTTATATTAATAAAACATATTGATAATGAATGATAGAATTTTTTGGTAAATCCCTTTTATGTTACAATTTTTTTATTAAATAGATCACTTTAAATAATAAAATTAATTTTTTTTAAAAAGTAGATATTTAATTAATAAAATTATATATATTTTGTAATTAATAATTTTTGAAATTAGACTCGGGTGAATTTTTGGGATTTTTCTGAGAAAACATTATTTTTTTATTAATAGGGAAAAGTACATCTTTTTAGTTAAACCTCGCCTATTTGTTTAATTAAATATTTATGATAAGTGATATTATAAATATGTTTTAAGTCCACATTAGACTCGTATTATATATGTTAACACAATTTAGTTTATTATAATAAAACTCACTTTGAAACTGAGTATAAAATCATTACAATTCTTTCATCTTTTTTCTAATTTAAAACCTCGTTATTTCATCAATTTTGACAGATGAACACTAATAATAATTTTCCATCTTATATTATTGGAATTTAAAAATAGCAACAGACACCATTCTATTCAGTGAAATTTTTAGAGTCCAATTATTCTATGTTATTTTTTCCAAACTTATTATTAAAAGGTATTAAAATAAGTCACAATAGTTAAGGCCAAATTATTCTAATTAGATACTAATCAATAAAATTAAGGGCCTAAATGACCATTAAACTTGAACAAAACCAATTTTATATCCCTTGTTCAGTTATAAAACATCCTTTATTGATTTAGGTTGGGTTTTCAATAAATTTTATATTGTAAGAACATGTACACACCTATTTTGTTTATAAAAATTCTATGTGAGTCCTTTTCCTTCCCTATAAAAGGCCACCAACAGTACCCATTCCCGACAACTCTCAAACCTTCTACATTCTTCCAATATCTACCCATGTAGCATTCGAAAAAACATTCCTTCAACATTGAATCCACTATTGTGGAAGAAATATTCTAAAAACCTTATTTTTGGCATAAACCAAAAAGAGTTACCCGATTTAGAGGCAACATCTTCTCTCAAACTCCTTTATTTATTTCCCTTATTTGCACCATAAAGTCTCTTTATTCAATTAATTTGTGAAAAAACAGGTATCATTCATACACTAAGATTTTTTTTATTCAATATTTATGACCAAAACTTACACACACCTGCATCTAATGGATTTTGATCATACTGTTTATGTGCACGATGAACTACTTCTTCCCGAAGAGATGATTTTACATTTCTCCTTTACCATAAATAACGGTGGCCATTATGATGGACACTATATTTATATATGTAATATATTATATTTATTATGTCATTAATATTTAATATTCCTTTTAAAACATATATCTTTTTACCTTCCCTTTGGTGTTATATGATAATCTTGTTTGAGGAAGGGTGTACTATCACCCCCTCAAAGAGATGTGATTCGTTCTCACACCACAAATAATGTATTAAGGATGGTTTTAATGAAATTTCTTAATATATACAATATATTGTTGAAAATTTAATAATTATATATATATATACATATATATATATATATACATATGTCATTTAAATCCACTCTTTTAATATGATCGTAAAAACATAAAATAGCGTTCATGCATACATACGACTTACCGTCTCTATGAATGGTGTATTCCATTACATACATACTTATTCTATAGATTTTTATAATATATTATAATAGATATAACTGATATTTATATTGTGTTCTATATTCTAGAATCATGATATATGTATAAGGATCAACGATATAACACATTAAGACGCATGCAAAGAATAATGTGAAAATTACTCGAAGTGAAACCATAATATATGATCATCAACAAGAGGGAAATAAAAGGTTATAATAAAAACATATATTGTAACATATATAATATCATGTTTATATAAATAATTTATAATAATCATATATTTATTATACAAGAATCTAGTACGATTTCAAAATGATTCAAGATAGAAGGTAATGGGATTTCATCCCAGTTTTAATTTCTATTAGATACAAGCTATGTTCACCACTCTTTCCTTTTGTGTGTTGTATATAATATAGGTGATTTTATTATATATATATTTTAGTAAAAAAAATTATCCACCTTCCAATTTTAGGATCCTTCTTTCATGGTGTTTAGCTTTCAAATGTTACAAAATTAATAAAATAGTTTCTTCTTAATTTTCCTACTTTGAGATTCATATCTTGTTATGAACCTTAAATATCATTCGAGTTGTATATACTTCCATTTTAAATGTTATTCAATAAATATAATTATTTTGATGATATATTAATCTTCATTTAATTTTTTTACATGGATCTTATGATCACAAGTTACCGAGTTATAAGAGTTTATTGAGACAATCTCATCACATTCTGAGATTGTTTATATTTTTACTTCCCTTGATGAAATACCATGATATATCTACAATAATATTCATCATTTTCCTTCTCCAATATTATTTCATGATATTGAAATTTATTAGTACCATATGAAACTCATTCTAATAAAACCTTATTTAGAACACATTTTTAGGAAAGCATGACTTTACCCTTTCATATGTCTAAAATATATGTTTTCTAAAAATGGTTTCCAAGAAAATTATACCATTATAATGTAATATTTTAAATAAATATATACCATTTTTCTTCTAAAAAACACCTCAAAGGTAAGCTTAATATCTATTTCTGAATAAGGCATTCCTTCTTACCTTTTTTCCATGAAAATGTATTCTTTCTTTTTTTACACCATACAAAATGTAAGGATTTTCCCATCATAATTAAATTAAAAATTTCATTTCTTTTCTAAAATATTTTTCATTAATAAATTGATTTAAAAGTTATTTTCATGGAAAAATATTTTTAATGTGGTTACATTTCTTATTTATATTATTTAATGTATTTCTATGAAAATTATTTTTATATAGATTTATGTATTAACAAGACTTTTTCTTATAAGAAAGGATATTTTCATCAAGAATAGTTTTTAATGAAATTTAAAAACTATTTTTCATATAAGATGAAATCAATTGATGTTACTCATGCCCATTTCTAAAATGCTCTAATGTTTCCATTAATATCCTTAGTATGAATGGGTAACACTTATTTTCATGGTCTTTTTGAAACATGTTTCACATTCATGGGATATATATTTATAAATTCCATTTCTATATCAGGGTTTATTCTTCAATGAAATAGTTAACAAACCAATCTCTATTACATAGGTTATTATGTTGTGAATTTTTAATGATACAAATTTCATTTTATTGGTCATGATTTAATGTTTATAAAACCTATATCTTTTGAGTGGTAATGATATTATAATTATTTAAATATCTTGTGGCACATGTGTGATTGATTTTACTATGAAATTGGGCATACCAATATCCCCCCATAATGTATTGGGTAATTATATGTTTCTTATGATCTCAATGGGTACAGCAATTGTAGCCCTTTATTGAAAAGAATGTTGGTGTTTGGGTGGTAGCCCAAGCCTAAAAAGAAAGTGGCTATATGAGTTTTATCCAAAGAGAAAATGGAAGAGGGTACACAGGTAGATTCCCATATCCGAAAACAAGAGTTTACATGGGTAGTATCCCAATCCTAAAATAATGTGGGTACAAGTGTTGGAAGCCCATGGCCAAAGTATGTACATATTTTGTATCCCAAGCCTAAAAGAATGTTGGAAAACAAGTTTCTAGCCCAAGACTATAGTAGGTACATGGGTTGTAGCACAAGCCTAACATGTTATAAATTACATGGTATGTATCCCTAAAATAAAATTTTCTATTAATATATGTATACCAAAAATCCTATTCCTTAGGTATGATTCCATGGTTCATGATGTTTATATCCTTATGATTCATATCATATGAACTTTCATACTTTATCCAATAGCTCATGTTTATGACAATTGATATAAAGGGTATGATCTGCTAATGTTACAATCACATTATCGTATTACCATGTTCTTGTTTATGCTTATATATATCCCTTGTTACCCTTACAGAGAATTTGAGTTGACCCCATTATTCTGTTTCCTTTCACTAGGTTATGAATAATGTTATAAATTAGAATTGATAATGGTGTAGATTATCATGTGAGATGTTGAATATCTTTCACCAGGATCAATGATTTTTTCCATGTCTCCAAATAATCCACAATTTTACAGTCCATGGGAATTTATTTTTTCAATGTACTAAATATTCATCTAAAATGATGTAATATCCATGAATGTTAATCTTGGTTCTCTATACAACATGAATTTTTATTTAAGTAGGTGTATAAATATTACCAATAGAATATATTTAGATTTATATGAGGAAATAGTTTCTATGAAAGGAGGATGTGGTTTTTGAGTCATGGATGGGATTCTGATCTCCCTATAAGAAACTCGGATATTCATTAGAAACATATAGGCAGGGGAACAAGGATGCTGATTAGCATGAATTTATGGACTTAGCGGGCAGTGGAAGGGGATTGGAGGCTGGTGTTAGTGAAGGATCGATGGAGAAGTGCCATTTTGGTGTTCCTAATGCTCCAAGGAATGTGAAGGTTGTTTCAGGAACAACAAAATAATGAAATCCCTTAGTGGCTAATTTTTTAGTCGATTAAGGAAGGACCTTAGTGACCATGTGACTTTTGTGCAAGACCCATTAGAAATAGAGGTGATGCTTGAAGCTAGTGCTTTGGTTTCTTCATCCTATAAATTTATCTAGGTCTCTCATGGTTTGGAAGGGATAAGTGGTAGATATATTAACCTTGAATAAGAGAATCAAGTGGATAATAGGGAAGGTTCTAGGGTTACCAATGCAGCATCCTATGTGTTTGTGATTCTATTTGGTGAAAAAACTAGAGGAAGGGGTCCCAAGATCATAGGAATCTATGGGGCCTTAATGTGTCCAATGCAAAAAGGTAAGGTACTCTATCAGGTGGAAGGGTTCTAGTAAAAGAGGGGTACCATGATCTGGTCATTCCCAAATATGGATTATACAGGTATTAATCTTTTTAACCAATTTGATGGATTTTTGTGTGAAATGATGGATCAGGAGGCATCAACTTGGGTATAGAAATCCAATGAATAGGGAGACATTATAGATGAGTTCGGGGGTGATTCCTATATTCAGTAATCATTATAAAGTGCAAAAAAAAATTCAAGGTACTGGGCTTCCTATCCTGAGAAGGTGGAAGGGTAATATAGTCAATACGAATAGTTGGAAAGACTATTCTTACCTACTTCTACTTATGGATACTAGATCCGCTAATGGGTCAAATAAAATGGTAATGGTTGGAGATCCTAGGATTTCTAGTTACTTTGATTAGGAATAGGTTGCAGCTTAGAGGTATATTCCCTATATGGGAATTTAAACTGGAACGGTGTGGTGGAAATTAGAGGTCACTAAACAATTATTAGTGTAGATCATAAATTCGTAATAGACTACAATGTAAGAGGTTCTTGAGATAAATGCTACTAGAAAGGAGGAATAATAAATACTTGGAAGGCTGATTCACATGGTTATTAATTGGGAGATGAGTGCTTGGATTGATAAGAAAGACGTTATACTGATAAGAGTCTTTAATGAATAGATGATTAACAAAGAGGGGTACATGAAATCAAGGGGAAAGTTAGAATATCACTTTGAAGGTCTTATAATGGATGATCCAGAGACTTAGGTTAGCACTCATCCATGAAAATTAGTTATGGAGAATTCTTATAATAGGATTAAGTTATCTTTAAAATATTAAGTTGTTTATTTTAGTGTCTGAACATGGTTCACTTTTCTGTTTCTCACTTTTCCATTAAAAATGTACTGATAATAAAAACTTATTTTTCAGTTAGTCTGTGAAAATAGAATAAATGTTCCGAAATGAATCATTTGAGATCACATATCACTATTTGGAGCACACAATCTTATAAAAATTATAATACGAAACTAAATAGGGTAAACTCATCCATATGATCTAATAGCCCCTATTATCCACTTGAGGAAAAATAAAATATGTTTATTATATAGAAAACCTGAGGTATCATTTCTTAAAACATAATAGTTATTTATCTCTTCTTACCTCTAATTTCCCAAAAAAAACCTATAATATATGTGGAAAAAGAGTTAAAATCATAAGTTGGCCATACACCATAACACATTTTCATTAATAATAAATCATAAACACTCACCATAAAGAGGACCAGTATAGAATGGAGAACCCTCAATTTTCTATTGAATAACATCATAACTATGACTCCATTCAAGGGATCCTCAATCACAACAAACCCTTTGGTTGATCATGTCATATAGATGATCAAATGAAATCTCTTGAACACAACCCATCCTAAATTATCAACTCACCCTCAAATGCATCAAATGAGGTCCCTCATACAATTATCAACCTATATTTAATGATAAAAATATATACCAAATGACCCACTATATAATCACATCCCATAGGCTCCACCCAATACATGCCTTATGTAAATGACCAATAAAAACAAAAAACACAAGTATTCACTTATTGGTCATATCATTTGAAAACCATATAAATAATTATAAACTAATTCCCTTGTAATATACTACGCCATGTAATTGATAATACTAAAAAAGATCACATATGTCTCACACATCGATCAACATAGAGGGACACTAAATTGAAAACATTGTTGGAATCCTCTAATCATACCTCACCCAAAAACCAACCATATCACCAAATGACTCTAATATTTATTAATCCAACACCATTATATCCAATGTGAAAAAATAATCAGAACATGCTACCCATATATCTGATTCCAACTTATAGGTGAAAAATCATTTAATACCCCTTCCAATGGGAGCATATAAGGTTTCAACCCTCAACAATCTATTTACATATCCAAAACCCAAATCTCTCCATGTACATTATACCGACCATATATGTACATTCCATGTACATGAAATCACACTCTCATTCATGAAATGTACTATACACAATAAAACTTACTTGTACCTATGATTTGCACATGTCATGTAACCCAACATGGCACATATTACTATAAACCATGTCCCTAAATTGGGTTCTTGCTATGTACTATTACATTCCATATACACCCACATGAGGATTATATTAGATTACTCATCCACACCAAAAGCCTCAACACACAATATACCCTCATTGACTATAAGTTATGCCATCATCGAATTATCTCTATATTGAAGGAATACACGATGTGTTGTCTTTAATTTCAATTATCATGATCTAGTTTCATAAAAACCACCATATTAATTTCATGAAACACTCATTTCTATAAAAAAAAATATCTTCACAAAGGCCCCTGGGGTATTACCATTAGTCTATATAAAAAATAATAATTAGAAATTATCAAATATAAGATGATTTTTTGTTAAAATTGAAAATAGTACATACCTTATGGTGAAACCTCCAAAGATTCATGGTCGAATATGTTCTTTGTAGTCACTGCAACTTGATTTGGGCCTGGTTAAGCCCCTCCGATAAAGTTAGTGAAACAATATTCACATTCACTATTAGTTAGAGAACATAAACATTGTGAAATCCTCCCCCACGTGCATGTTTTTTAAGGAATATAAAGGGAAGATGAATTTAAAGAATATATAATTAAATATTTCATTAATTAGATGATCCTAGATGTAGAATCCAAATAATGATAATACCAATCCATGAAAAAACTCCATGTTTTAGACACACATATTAAGTTAGAATTTTAATCTGTGACTCCGTTAAAGATATATCACTATTAAAAAATGCAAAAAATCATAAATTTTACCATGAAAATAATAAATATTCCCTGAAAATATTACCAGATTAGAATTCAACCAAACCACATCCCAAGTGAAATCACCCCATACAAAGGCTAATATAATGGTTTTGAAATTATTCTAAGATAACTTTATAATGATGATTACCATTTTCCCCTCATAACCATTCATGAATAATAACTCAAACTACCCCTGATCTCCACATCGTGTAATGATATAATTCATTAAATTCCATAACATAATATAATTAATATTTAGTGATTGAGAAATTAATTTATAGGATTTCACCCTTAATTTTTTATATAACACAACCGATAAAGTATTTATTTGTATTTTGGATAACATTTACATTATAAGGATTTTCAAAAAATTAAAAACTCAATTAAAGATACTAGAGGATCGTTGAAGACCTAATAATATATTATAATCCTTTATCATTATAATTTGACTATTTGGTGAATATTTAATTGGATTTTTCTTGATTTTTATTTCATAAAATAAATATAGATATGTTGGTTTGGTTTTGGATTACTGACATGATTATTTTTTTTCATTTATTAATTATTTGGGATGATATTGAAAAGTGATGAGATATTAAGGATTTATATGTATTTTATTATTGGAAAACATTATGTTCCAAATAGTAATATTTTGATTATTGAATAAATATTCCCCTCTCTATTTAGGAATGTGTTGGAAATTTATTCTGTTATTCAAATGAAATCGATTATGATTTACCATTTTTAGAAAAATTGGATTTCTAAGAACACTATCAAACATTAGTAGATAATATGTGAGAATGAATTTTTTATAGTGAAAATAAATATTATGATAATTTGTAAATCATTGAATTTTAATATATTAGAAAAAATCGTGCATATATTTATTTGGACCCATTGAAATATATTTACCTCAGACTATGTAGATAACATTTTTAATAGAAGAATTTCACTGGGATGTCTCTACATGAACATATCGTGGTATCTAAGATTACAGAAAGATTGAAATTAAACAATATATAATATTATATCAATTGCTGTAAAAATAAATTCTAAATTAATATAAAAAAACATTTATCTTTTTTTTGTGGTTACATATTCATTAACACCATGAAATTCTAATATCTAAATAGTGTATTTGATTGCATGTTTGATAAAAAACACCAAGATCATAAGGGAATATAAAATACCAAAATATTAAAATATATTTAACATTAAAAACAAAATTAATCAATTCTAATGATTTAAATTCCATTGATACAGAATTAGAGAGTGTTGCACAAAATAATGGGTTCCATTAATGTCGTGTGTTACACGCAAGACCGTGTTTTATAGAGAAACATTATTTTCATAAAATATTATTATGTAATATAATAAGATATATCCTATAAAATAAATTTGATAATATGAATAGGATTATCAATGTTATGAAAATACGTGGTGTATTCATAGGAAATCAATTAATTAGAAAACAATAAACAAACCAATTGAATATAAAGAAAATGTTCTTATGCTCAAAATAGTGTTTTATCCTAATAAATTAAATTACTTACTATAATTGAATTATATTAGTGAAATATATATATTCAATAAAAAAATTTCACCTTAATCCAATATATTTTATTATCATGAGAGAAGTGGAACCCCAATATTACACATAAATTTTTTTTATAAATGATAATTAACCACCTTTTAGAGGAATTTTTTTAAATATAATTTTTAACACACAAATAAATTTTATATTCCATAATAGTATTAATATTTTAATAATAAATTTAAAATCTAAGTGTTGATGATTTTTGGGTATTTTCAGATAAGATTGTTTTTTAATGAATAGTGAAAAATAATTAATTTTATTTCAAAATAGAATTTTCAACTACTTTTTTATATTTTTAAAATATATTTTTTGTATTAATTATCAAAGATATCAATTTAATAACTCTTAATCCAATTTTTGAAATTTTAATCAATTTCACATTGGAATTTGTTTGAAATACATCTCAATATTTTGATCATTTTTTACATTAAAAACAAGATTTGTCGTCCTCTCTGCTCATTAAATTTTATTTAAATTTCTACCAAATTTGTGATTAAAATTTATTAAAATGGATTCCAGATTTAGAATAATCAAAATTTATAATATCTGAAAATTTAAACTTGTTTTTTAACTAAAAAAATATTATTGAAATTAAATAAATATATTTACATCAATTATGTGAAAACATTAACTTAGTATAGTACTAAAAATTAATATAATATCCAAAATGACCTATTAACATTCCAAAAATACATTTTCTACTCATATGTAGACCCTATCCTTCCTTTTCTATAATTTTTACCATTATTTAGGCTACATTACATGGGAAAAATAGTAGTGGAATTCCATTATATAAAATTTAGATGAATACCACTTCTCCTCCACTATAAAAAGGAACTCACCAATTACATTTTTTCAAAACAATAAATATTATTAGCTTGCCATAATTTACCCATATAATCTCAAACAATACTTCCCCACATCATATTAGCATCATGTTAGTCATCTGTCTTACCAAGTATATCTTTTGGTATAAACAAAAAGTTTTTACCCAAATAAGAGGTAACAATTTTCAACGATGACATTAGTTCTATTTCTTTCTCCACTCTAGTGTTTTTATTATTTAATATTTATAAAATAAGGAAAGTATCATAAATATACTTTTATTTTTTATGTTATTTTTTCAACCTACACCGACACACATTTCCATCTAATGGGTAATGAATTTACCATTCATGTAAGGAAAACTAATACCTCGTGAAATGATGATTGTTCTAATTTTCCTACACCACCTATAATGGTTAGGAATAAGAATGAAAACACTATATTATATTATATATATGATATTTATAATATATTTATTCATCTATAAATCTCTTATAATAATATTTTTTTCTTTCCATTTTTTAAATTATGATATCATCATTTATGGACGAGCGGACTGTCATCTCCTCAAAGCGATGTGAGTCATTCAAAATATACATGAAATGAATTAAGGACAGTTTTATTAAATCTATGTGGCATAAAATAAATTTATAATATACTTTATTCATAGTATACATATATATAATAATCTTTTTTTAATTTTAATATGAATGAAATCGAAGTAGCATTCATGTGTACATACAATATACCATCTCTATGAACGGTGCATTTCATTTCCTATGTCCAAAAATTATGGATTATTATAACTAAAAATATACTAGAAATATATGATAATTAAATAATGTTTTAAATTTTTCATATGGTGAAATCCTTTTCTACATATGATGGAAAAAATAACAAGTCAGGACAAAATCGATAAACTAGGAAATTAAAATTATAAATACTGAAAACAAAAAAATATTATTAACAATAGATAATTATATGATATAATAAGATAATAAATTATACTATAAATATTATAATTGTTCTATTATAGTTTTTTTCATTGTTAACACCATTATATAGAAGGTTAAATTCCTTCACCCAAAATTAAATTCAAGGTAAGGGATTTTTGTCTCACATTTAATTCCATTAGGCAGACACCATTTTCACCCGTTATTATTTATGGTGGTGTATATACTACCTCAATTCAGTCTAATATCATTAATAATTTATTATTAATGACATAAAAAGACCAAAATTGTTTATATATTACTTCCCCATTACTGTTAATATTTTATGATTTTATAATTAATGAATTTTTTCTACATATTGTTTTATTTTACGTTTTTTTATGTTTCATTAAATTAGAAAAACATTATCTATTTATTAATCTATTATCAAATATAATATGTGATCATTTCATTGGTTTAACTCACAATATCATTTTATTGGAGATTGTATTCACTATAATTTACATTAATGTAATTGTTTTGATAATTATTCAATATTCCATTTAATTTTGTTATAGTAGTGTTATTCATGAAATTTTTCATTTAAAAGAACCATTTTAGACTCTTTATTAATCAGATAATTTTAGAAAATTCTTTTAATAAAACCAAACATAATTTATCTCTTTTGTATAAGAACTTATTTTCCTCTAAAAACACTATTTTATAAAAATATTTTCAAAATTTTATTTAACCTTTTAAAAACGATTAATTGACGTAATGTTGACCATTTACAAAAAAATCCAATTGGGATATGTTCTACTGATACCATCATTTTCCTTCCTCTAGATTGTTAATGATTTATTCAGACAAGGATAGTATTGACATTCACTTCATTGATTATGTTGTTATTCTACAAGAAATATTCAAATTTCAATGATAATTTGACATTGAATGTTACCTATTTATTCATATAATTTTTTGAGGATATGTTTATTTTATAATTCATATATCAATTTTCCATACGGAATTTACATTAAAAATAATTTTATTTTATAGGGAAATATTGACAAGTCAATAATATTTATTTACTTTAGTTACATTATAAGGGAGGATTATTTATTAAATAAATTGATTATTATATTTGAGGAATGATTTTGAAAGGTAGTGACCGGTGGGACAAAGACATTATATATCCCCTAGATGTATCGACATGATCTTTTGAAACAAATTAGTTTCATAAATTTAATAGTTTTATAACTATAGTTTAAAAAAGACTTGGGAATTGTCTTGATGGTATATGTTTTCATATGCATATGAAATAACATACAATAATTATGAATTTCCAACATTTTGATAAAATATTTTTTTCATGATGTTTTCACTATGGAAGAATATTTGGTAAATTTCATTCTTAGTTTATTGATTTAAAAGTATTGTTTTCCATTTGTTTACCCTTCCATATTATTTACTAACTTCTCTCTCAGTTATTGATTATATAAAATGTGTTGTCAATAATTTTTCATTTCCATATTAATTATTCTAATTTAATCATTATTTCTTCCACTATATTTACCCATAATGATGATATGAGATCAACCTTATTTTTTTACTTTTACCATGATTCCATGTAGTGTACTAATAATGATATTCATGAATATACTAGATTTAATAAAGTTAGAATCCAAAAAATAAGTTAATTTTTTTTAATTAATTTGAAATAAAAGACTCGTTTATGCATCTAATTTACTGAGAATACTAAAATTTTCGTTCCATTAGGATAAAATTTTCATTCATCATATACTAATGTAATGGTTCCATGATAATGGCTCCAATATTTCTGGTACTAGGGCACTACAATTAGCATCAGATCTAGGATTGGTGGCAACCGTGGAAACTAGATTTATAAAAACATATAATAGATATGATATACCTATGATTGACATTGAGGATATGTATATAATAAAAATCAAGAATTTTGGTAAGATAGATACTATGTGGGTCCTCCTAGAAATACATCTATTTTTGGATACTAAAATTTTTTCTGGTTCTATCACATATATACCTAGGGGTAATAACTCAAAAATGGTGAGTTAAGCCAGAATCATGCGTAACATGGTACATAAAAATGTGCCCAACTACAATTTTATTTGGACTCTACTGTGGTTTATTCATTAGATAATTTTTATTTTCAATGAAAATAATTATGATGTATTTGAATAGATAAGGAAATTAAGTTTCATTATTTAAATTTGAGGTGTCTTAGATTAAAAAATATTGTTTCAAGATTTAGACATCATAAAAATGATTATATGTTTTTTTATTTGATAATTAATTCTCAGACTACGGTTTTTTGGTTCTAGTAAATGACCCCGTATAAAGGATAAATCCTAGACTAAGAACGGACCTATGTTTATATAAATTGAGTAATTGTTTTTTTATTGAGGTTGTTTTGAAAACCTTTTTAAAAGGTTGTTAAATGATTAAAGTTCAAGGATTCACATCATATTTATTTTAAAAAATATATTAATAATTTTTTATAACAGTAAAACATTTATTTTAGGTGATAAAATATTATATCCAACAAGGTCGCGAGATATGTAACCATGCCCAAATGAAGATAAGTGTTTCACACCTACCATTTCCCTATGTGATGTCTTAGTTAGATTTTCATTGATTATAATAAAACAATTTTAAGAAAAAATAATTACGATGAAAAATTACTATTAATTTTAACGTTTATAGATTAATTATAATAAATATTGAAATATAGTATAGTTATAGAAAAATAGAAAAATATTTCACTCTTTTATGGCCCCTAAAAAAGTTTAAACGTGTATTTAAATGATACAGGAATCAATGTAAATTTTTAGATTTTCTTTTTATAGAGTAAGAGATGAATAATAATTTTATTGAATAAAAAAATAAATGAATTTTTCATATGAAATTATAATGTATCCTGTAAATATATATTACATATATAATTAGGTAGTAAAATAATTACGCAACATTAGAAAAATGATCAAAAATGTATTCCAAATACCTAAATTTATGTTGAACCGATAGTCTAGTAATTCATAATACGTTTTTGAATTTGAAACCCACATTGTTCCATCAATAATTAAAGGATTTTTTATTTATAACCTCAATCACTCCCCATATCTATTTACACTTGTTTTCATGTATCAATGCCCACTTTCCACTAGTGATATCCTAAATATAAAACTATTAATATGTTATACCATATGACCTTCGTGCATCCAAATATCTCTTTCATTGATGATTTTTATAAACCATTATTGTGATATGGGATCCCATCACTTGAAATATAAAATAATTTGTTACAAAAAACAAGGTTAAATAGTGACAACACAATTTTTTAAGGGTGGGGGGAATGTAATGCCCCAAAATTTTAAAGTAATAACATTATATTTTATAGAGTGTATGTAACACCCCGAGATATTATGAGAAATATTATTTTTAATTTTATTTATGTCTTGTGTTGTACGTTACAACAAAGGATTCTTGCACAACATGCAACCCTAACTTGGCTTCATTACACACAATCATGACCTTCCTCGATAGTGTGTGTAGTACGCTGTACCGAGATTCACTAAATGAGATATTATTATAATATTATTATGAACCAGCCGTTATGAATAGTGATACCCAATTTTTGAAATTTTATAAATTTTATCATTCAAAATGGACTTCATTTTTTGGATTCGGAATATCGAAATTAGCTTACGGTGAAATTTAGGTACTTTTCGGATAACTTTCATATTCTGATGAATGGTGAAAATTTCTAAATTTTAATTAAAAACACCTTTTTTAATCGAAATAATTAATAGTGATAAATTATTAATTTCAGTGGTTTTAAGGTATATTTAGAATATATTTTTACAATTTAATACAATGTTGGTCATTGGATGTAATTTCACATTTAAACCAGACATAAACAAGTGTCAACCTTTTGATAATTATTATATCTTTAAAACACGCTATTTGTTTTGACGACGGGAATTGATTTTTAAATTAGTCAATGTAACTAATATGTTTTGAATTTGGTAAAATAGACATCATTTTTGAATTCATAATATCAAATATAGCTCAGGCCTAATATTTGGTATTTTTCTGGAAACTTTCATTTTTTGATGAATAGTGAAACCACTAAGTGGTAGTTAACAAAACTGAAATTTTCATAAAAATTAATTTTACAGCTTCTGTGAGTGGAATTTCGAAAATCCGAGAGACACGGTTAATATCAAGGACTAAAATGTGGTTCCATGTGATGAAAATAATTTTTGGTGAATAGTAACCTTTTACTTTTTTTTACCACGGTTAAAAGTAAATAGGGTAATTAAGGGTAAAAATGATATTATTATTACCCTAAAACATGTCCTAATTCTATTGGACTAGTGTAATTCTACCCAAAACAACCTTAGGAATACATTATGACCATTTATGCCCACTTAAATTAGATTAGGACATTTATTATTAATTTATTTAAAGAAGGGTTAAAATAGTTAAAATCAAAGTTTAATAACTAAATCATTTTTAATATAGGGTTATACATAAGATAAATTCGACTATAAATATTCATTAGAAAGATAAAAATATTTCCTAAATAATGGTATTTTATTTATAATTTTTAGACTTAATATAGTTTAATTTATTTGTGAATCAATTATGATGCAGTAATTATCTTGTTAATGGAATATTGACATAATTGATGTTATAAATACCCAAATAAAAGTAATTTGAGACTTTTTATGAATTAAAATAATTTTCTATGTTAGTATGACATGTTAGTATTTATTTAATCAACCAGTTTCGAACTAATCTTTCTATTATGATTTTAAAAAAAATCAATTACCAAATAGTGTCAAAAGTGACATAAAATAGTTTTTAATACAAATATTATATTAAAAATTGTTATTATATTCCTAAAAATATAAGGTTCGGCCAATATACTTATATCATGATATTTGTATCATTAATGGACCACTTGGGGGTCTCTCAAATGTATATGGTATGTTTATTATCTATATATTATAAAAATACAACGTGACATGGTAAATTTCAATCTAATTAACTAAGAGTTAAAACTAAAGGATCAGGTTAATATAATGACCTAAACTTGTCTAAATTCTATTTGATGAGAGGATTTAGACATATCCCAACCTTATATTATAATTAAATCAATTTGGAGCTATTAATAACCGAATATGAATTTATAATAAAATAATATTTTTAGTTATTCTCAAGGTGCCCCTCTCCTCCATTATAAAAGGGGACCTCCTCCCTCTCTTCCTCAAACCACTTTGAGCCTTCACACTCGACAAAACCCTGCAAAATTCTATTCTAAACTTCCCTAGAAACATCCTAGAGGTCCTGGTCCTCTTCAAAGACCAATTTTAGTGCCCTAAGAGGCGGTCTCAAAGAGGCGCTTCAAAGAAGAGGTAATGTCCGTTACCGATTCTTTCACCTTTATTTCTTCTTCCACTTCTTCTTATTAGGTTGTTTTATTATGAAGTAATAAAATCAGTATCACTCATACACTGATATAATTTTATAATTATGAAACAACCCTATTTCACCATCTATTCATCCTATAGAAAATGAAATCAACACGCGTGCATACGCATGGAATACCGTCTCCACGTCGTGGTGTAATCTATTATCCACCACCACCTTACTTGGATGGGTATAATGGTGTAAATAATAACTATATATGATTATTGTAAATTGATATTGATTCTATAATAGTATACATACACTCCAATAAAATTCCACGATCATGGGAATGACATCATCACTTGTGCGTACGTACGGAATACCCTCTCCACGACGCGATGAGATTCATTCTCAATGATTAACCATTCATAAATGATTATAAATTATATATAATAAGTAATCATGAAATATATGAAATAATAATGATACCGTATTTATGTATATATATATGTATGTCATCCAATTAATTCCATTCAATTCAATGAGGAAACGAAAACTACGTTCATGCGTACGTACGGCCTACCGTCTCCATGAACAGTGTATTTCTTTCCATTTATCGATCTATTATATATATGTATATTCTGAATATATATTATATATAAATCATGTTTTATATTATGTAATTAAGTAATCATGATCTAAGTAATCATATGATTAATTACAAGTCAAAACACGGACGACAAATGAAACGATTTTACCCAAAACGCTCTTTAACATCGAATTTACAAAAGAACGGGTAATATAAAGTCATAAGTTAACCATATATGATATCATAACAATGAATATGATTCTGTAATAAGTCAATGACATTATTTAAATCATTATACATGAGTTTCGGATACGTACAAAGCATATCGGACCTAAGGTAAGGGATAATTTTGCAAATCTCATTTTTATCCTAGATTTCTTATTCGTATGTATTTACTGGGGTTATTTATATTATCCATGTACATGTTTTATAAAAGAGTTTTCATGTTTTTTTAAATTCATTTTTACCCATTTTTTACTTTTACTACATGGTATGTAAGGAATATTTCTTTTTTTTACGTTACGAGGTACTTCTTGACTTTTTCGACAAAAGTACGAGAAGAATGTTTTTTTAACGTATATGGCATGAAATAATTTTTACAGTTTTATAAAGCCATATTTACATGAAGCTTCCTCCAAATTATTTCATGACTATTTTAAACAAAATCTTTTTCTTTTAAAATTTCATGATGTTTTGTGAAAAGAAATTGATTTTGAAAAAAAAAGATATCTTCCTCAAGAATTCATTTCAAGTGTTTTATGAAAACCATTTTCCATGTAAGATGAAATTATTTTATATGTGAATGTTTCAAGTATAAAGTCTCTATGATTTACATGGTTTCAGTTTTCTCATTATGAAATGATATCCATTTCTTTTATATGTATTATTGGGTGATGGGATGATGTTTATGAAACACATTTTATTTGTTGGGTTATTATGAATGATGTATGTTTATTTTGTGGCACAAGTAAAAATGATTTCATTATGAGATGGGTGAGACCTATATCTACCTCCAATTCATTCGGTAAAGATTTATATCTCATGAGATAGACATGGCTGGAATGGTAAGTTAATCCAGTTTAGTGTTATAGGACTGAAACGATGAGTGAACTCGATTCCGAAAGGGACTTTGTCCACTAAGATTGTCTTGGCAGCAATGCCTTGGCTACAATGGAAATCATTACATGTGATTAATGGATGCAACAATTACATGTTTTATTCCCATTCTATGTTATCATTATTTATGTTCCATTATGATATATGCCTTATATACTTCCATGTTATAATTCGTTGCACAAGATTTTGATGTTTAAACATTATGTTCATGTTTTTAGGTTCAAATATGTATGGTATGTTTTATTTTATCCATGATTACCATTACTGATCATTTGAGCTCACCCTTTTTATGTTTTATTTTCCCCTAAGATTAAAAGAAAGGTTTTAAATAAGGAAACAAAACGTGGAAGATCTTTATGAGAGAAGTTGAAGATCTTTCACCACGATTAGAAGATTACGTTCCATGTTTCCAAAGACACTAAACTATTATGGTCCTTGTGTGTCTGTTTGTTTTATGTATTATGTATTCCTCAAAAGTAATGTAATATCTATGTACGTCAAGCTTCGGGTCTCTATAGTGTATTACAAGATAGACCATAAAAAATAAAATATAATATCTCGAATCATTAAAAATATATTTTATAATTTATATAAAATGAACCTATGATTTATCTTGTAATGAATGTGATACTGAGATTGCTTGCATCACGTGAAAAAACTAGTTTTTTAATGAAATTCATTATATGAAACAACATGTTCTACCGAGCAACAATATATTATCAAAATATTATTATTTAAAATAAAAAGATATTACATATCATTTAAACTACCATTTGTGAATAATATTAACTAAGTAATGAAAATTTATGGAGAATTCATAGGTTAAAAATTCATTTAAAATGAATATAAAAAAGCAATTGAATATAAAAATTATGTTTCTTTGCTCGCAAATTTTTTTATCCAAATAAATTAAATTAATTACTATTAGTGAGTGATAATAAAGAAATATATATGTTATATATTCAATAATATTTTTTCATTCATAAAATATATTTTATAGTCGTAATATAACAGATAACATAATATTATATATAAAAGTCAATATTTTTATAACAGAATATTTGTCACAATTTAATGAAAAATCTATTTTAAATCCAATCATTGGAAATTTTATACATTTAATATTTAAAAATGAAATATAAATTTTAAATTGAATCATCTAATTTAGTTTAGGGTAGAATATTGGAATTTTTATGAGAAGTTTCATATTATGATGAATAGTGAAAAATTAACTTTAAATTCAAAACATCTTTCCACATAATTTATTTATAACAAAAAACTAAATTTTTAATTATTTTTAATTTTTAATTAGAACAATTTTACCTGAATTTATCCATCTTAAATATTTTGAATCAGTATAACATTAAAATTGGATATAAAAATATCTCAATGTTTTAAACATTGTTACATTAAAAACAATATGTGTCATCATGTTAGTGGGATTAAATTTAAATTAAGTTCTTCACTTCTATTATTGTAATTTTGAAAAAACTGATACAGGGTTTGTAATCATAACAATTTATAATTTATAATAATATGAACATAATTTTTAATAAATACATTATTGAATGTAATTAAAATTAAATACAATAATTATGTTAAATAATAGGGTAAGAAGGAACTAAATTTTAATTATAATGGAAAAAATTACATAGAAACATGTCCAATGTCCATTTTATGCACAAATTTATACTCAATACTCATGTTAATAAAATATATATATTTATCTAGGTAATATGAAATGGGAAAATGAGGGACTAATTTCCTTTTAAATTTTTAACAAGAATGCCACTTCACCTTAACTATATAAAGTCAGTCTCTCCCCCCACTAATTCAAAAGTCTCATGTACATTGGATAACAACCACTCCACATAAATATTCTCCAATATACCTCCAGTAATCATATAATCCTTACATTGGGAATAAAACCATCCAATGAAGTATTTTGGTATTAACCAAATGGAGTTACCCAAATAAGTAGTAATGTTCATCAATGATCAATTCAGTCTTTTTCCTTTACCCACTCTTTGATTTATAATCATTTTATCCTTTTATAATAACATAACTATCCAAAATATACTGAGTTATTTTTCTTTTATGGATTCAACCAACATGAACACATATTTCCATCTAATGGGTATCAAATTTACCATTCATGTGTGACGAACCACTGTCTCACAAAATGATAATTATTTGTTTTTCCCTTATCACCTCTCATGGTTGATAATTATGAAGGAAGTGTTATTTAAGGCCCCATAATAAAACATTTAATTAATCTTGAGATAAATCAACAACACACATTAATGATCTTTTTAGGATTATATTTTTAGAGAATTAGGACATAACTATGACATCACATCTCATAAAGAAAAAAGTATACACTTCATCTCTATCCCATATTTTTGACAAAAATAAAACTCCTTAAAATCAAACAAGAATTATTTTCATGATAAAAATCTTATTGAATTATTTATTTCTATTACCCTTCCTTAAACCTGATGAAAAACATTTTAAAAAACATGGGATTAACATAAAAATCATAGAAACGGTTATAAAATAAGAAAGGAAAAATTTAATCCATAAATTCATACAAATCATTGAGATCATACTATTCACTCATATATCATATCCTCTATCATATCTCATGAAATAATATGATTTATGAATAACACATTGAAATCATAAATCACAAAGGTAACTTGTGTCATCCATAACATACTTACATTGTAGCTTTCACAGCTACATAGGGAGTTACGTTTGGAATACCCATCACAATATTTTCCCTATATCTCTTTGGAGGAACATTAAAATTTTCTTCCTAATTGTTACTCAATGCATTGATGATATATATCAGGATCACACGCTCTAGGTTTATCACATAACCACCCATATTTTGTTTTTCACATTACCACCCATCAAATTTCCATGTACCATTACATAATCATAAAACCTAAAATATTGAAATTACCTAAATTTCTCTCAATCACAATAAATCAATTCAATATATTGAATTACTAAATCCATTTCAAAAAACATTTAAAAAATTTAATAAAGAGATTTTTTATCAAAATTTCCATATAACTTTGTAACTTGTAAAAGGAATTAACATTTTAAAATATTTATGTCTATATAAAGACATTTATAAAAACAATTTTAAAAAAATGGACATAACATTTAAATATTTAAAAAAATAAATTATCAAAACATTAAAGATGGGATTTTAGTTAAAAAGTCATTACCACTTGAGAAACACTTGACTAAGAATAAGTAATGTTTATATTTTATCAAAATTAAAATATCAAGAGAATAATTTAATTCATGATATAGAATGTCAAAGGGTTGTATTTGCACCATATAATAGTGATTTGGTTCATAACAATAAATAAGACTCAATGGAATGTAAATTGAGACAAAATCCATTAAAAAGTTCGTATCATTATATAAAGTATAAATCAATGACAAAAATATGTGTGAAAAATATAAATACACCCAATATAAGTCGATATTAAGGGTAAAAAATCATATTTTATTCACACATATACTTGGAAAAACAAAAACCAATAGCATGGATATTTAACTCAAGTAATGGATACTGAGTAAATATTTCCCTTTCAAATTTCATATAAATGATTTAAATTTTATCAATAGAGTGATTATGAATTTATAAAGTATATATTCGTAAATGGAATTAGATATTATAACCTAAATAATTAAACAGTGATTCCAGTCATAATATTTTCCTAATATAATCAAATATGTATGTGTAAAACCCAATTAGATAAAATTGTGTTTGCAAATTCCCTTATGAAAATTCGGCAGCCTAATGACATCACATAAAAATTAATAAATGAGTAAATGACAGAGAAAAGGGACTCTTATCACATGGATATAAATTTTAAATCATCAATGATATATAGGAACATATCCCAACATAAGAAAATGTATATTAAAAAACATAACACAAAAGAAGTCTAAGACTAAAAGAAAAGAGTGAATGGTTCTCTTGGCTTGAGTCTGATTCGTCACATATGTTCCTTGATGTTCATTATAAATAAACATATGTTAATTTAATCTTTATTAAGAACATTTTTAAATTTTATTATTCATTTAAATTATTTATTACCATGTTATAAATTTTATATTATTATTTATTTTAATATTGGTCGTATTGATGATATTGGGTACATGAGTTGAAAATTAACTTGTTATAATTACAAATTATATATGTGGTCAAAAGTACATTATTTCCAGAATCCTATTAATAGTTTAAATATCAAATATATGTATTATATATGTATTTATATCTAGAATATATTTATTTATAATATCCTATATCATTTGGTGAAAATAAAGGAAAAACACGTTGCATGGAGAAAGTTAGCTGTACGTACGCATGAACACTACGTTCATTTATTTTTCATATTAATGAAATGAAAAATAAATCATACATGGGTATATTATAATTAATTTATAATATCATATGATATATTTTTTAAATAATTTCATTTACTCTGTCATTTATATGTTCCATGTATGGAATGCAAGAGTCATATCACTTTGAGGGGGCGGTATTCTACACTTACTCAAATGAAATTATAATATTAACACATAATGAAAATCATAATGGTATGTTTTTAAATATAAATTAATATATAATAGAAAAAAATATATAAAAATATATATCATATATAAATGCATTTCCATCATAATGGAAACCCGGGGAAAATCGAACAATCGTCGTTCCGTGAGGCAGAAGTTCGTCGTACATAGAAACAGTATGTTCGTGTCCATTAGATGGAGTATTGTGTAATTTTTTTTCTAATAAATATCATTAAAACATCATATTATATTTAATATACATTTTTTACAATATAATTGAATAAAAAGAGTTTAAGGGATTTTATAAGGAAATTAAATGAAGGAAGCTGTAGAGAAGACATTGCCTCAAATCGGGTACCTCCTTTGGATTTAAGCAAAAAGGCTTTCCTAAAATTTCTTATACAAAAGTTTAGGGTTATTTGGATGAATAGAGGGATTATAGAATATTATTTGGGTGGAGTTTGGACTATACAATGTGATTTAGAGGTTTGAATATGGGTTAGAGATGATGCCCATTTATCGGAGACAAGAGGGGAAATTTAGGAATGTTTTGATGCATTATTTCATTATAAAAATTTTTTCTATTTAAAATGGTTCCAAATTAATATATTTCAAATAAGATATGATTTTTTTAGAAAAATTCCCCAACAATAGGTTTCAAACAATTCTAGGTTACAAATGTAACCTTACATTTTAGCTTTATCTCTTAGTTAACTAATTTAACTCTTATCATGTCTTCATGTATATCCATATAATACGGTTAATATAGTTAATATAAAATGATAATTGAACATAAAGTTGTTTATTAATGACATGATAAACATTTATAAGTCATATTTAATATTCATACATTTTTTAGACTATTATATATTATAATAAAAAAGTATTTGTTTTAAGAACTCTTTTGTGTCAATTTATATACTATTTATATCATGAATTATCAAACAAATAGAAAACAAATTGATTATTCCACAAAACCATCATTAATTAAAATATAACTACTAATAAGAATCTCTAAAATTCGTGTATTGAATAAAAACATTCAAAATAAATTTATTTTAATATTTATAATCTCATTTATTTTAATCATTCATTAATAAGGTTATCACTACTTCATCATTTTGTCATGAATAAATATATTTATATGATGTCTAAAAATTATAAATAAAATAACATCCTGTAGGAAATATTTTTAACTTTATAATAACTATTTATATTCTAATATATCACTTATATAACCCCATATAAAAATTGTTTAAGTCATAGATGCATGGTTATGTTATATTATTCTTTACATAAAATTTATTCTTACAAGATGTTATTTTCAAATCCGATTAGCTTATTGGGGTCCCAAAATCGACCCAAAGAAGAAAATAGTTGGAAATATCTCATAAAATATTATTATGAAATGTGTTACAGTAGTTTAATATAATTATAAAACTATGTTTTACCCATATTTACTAGATTTACACAGTAACCATGGTAATTAAAACAATTACTGAATTTACTATTCATAATGATTAAAAATAAAAGGTAAATATTTACAGATTACGAACATTCTTATTCTATATATGGAATTCATTTTTCAAAATTCAAAACACAGAAGTTGTACTAGTTAATTTTAATTTAATTCCCGTTGTCAAAACCAAAATGCGGGTTTTAAAAAATTAATAACTATCAAAATATTGACATATGTTTATGTCCAATTTCAAAATAAAATTAATTAAAATGACCAAAATTGGATTAAATGATAAAAATATAATCCTATTATACTTTAAAACTAGTTAAAAAAATAATGTAACTATATAAATAAATTAAGTGGAAAGGCAGTTTTGAATTAAAATGCAGTATTTTTCACTATTAATAAAAATGAACTTTATCAAAAAAATACCAAAATATCATCCAAATTAAATTTTTATGTCCTTATTCTAAAAAGGAATTTTATTTTTTCAGATAGATCATATAATATTGAAAAAATTATATTTATAAAGGGTTCACCTTCAAAAGGATGTAAAACGACATCTTAAAAATATTTGAGTAATTCATGCTTCAAATCAGATTCATTATCCTTTAAAGCCTATAAAATTTATTGGACAAGTATAGAGACATTTAATAATCATATTATAGTTATTTATATTCATTCTTGTCAATAGAATATCTTGGCCTTAACTACAATTCAAAATAATAATATTATTATATTAATTTCTCTCGTATAACTCAATGTTGTGTGCAACGTAAGATTTCAAAGAAACTTATTGTTGTGTGTTGAGTATGATATCAAAAAAAGTGTCCTCTTAAATGTAAAATTAATATCTTATTCATAAATATTAATAGTTAATAAAATTTATTATTCTATAAATAGTCGGGTTGCTACATCCTTCCCCCCTTTTGGAAATTGCGTCCTTGCAATTTTAAAAATGGGCGTGGAAACATCATTAAAAGTCAAAAATCGGAAAAAGGGTAAATAAATGTATCACTTTAAAAGAATTAAATAGGAGTAAAATGGTCACCCTAGATAACACATAAAAGAATTCCATTTCAGAAAAATTGATATGGATGATAAAACAAACCATCATGTTCTGATAGATAGTGATATAAAACATGATCAGGAGAAAGTTAACTACCATAAAAACATACACATGTGATGATTTCAATAGTATTTTATTCCCTGGAAGGAAAACTGAATGTAAAAAATTTTTGTGTTAAGTTTTTCGTATTTGAATGCAGGGGCTGAAGCCTCGTTTATTATTTGAACCAAATAATCCCTCTTTTAACTGGGTAGAGGGAGACCCATTACATAGCCCGAAGGCCCAGTGGGCATTTAGCCCATTACATTGCCCATAGGCCCAATTTTGTTGCCTAAGGCCCATTCTGTGAATATTACTACTACAGTACTATGCCTACTATAGTACTGCACAGTATCCACCACAGCTAAAGTGCCCTACCACCGCTATAGTGCATGTTGTTGCAATAGTGTCGTCGCTGCTACAGAATGACTATAAACATAAGGAAATATACTTACCTTTCAAGTAGATTTTCATCCTTTAATAAATTTCTAACACATACCAATATTTTCTCCAAATGATGAGTATAAATGCTGACATGAACACACCGGAAGTGCTAGAATCAACTTTTAAAAAACCACATAATCTAAAAAAGAGGAACTATATATTTCCCATATATTTATAAATTATCAAAAAATAAAATGGTTAATACGTGATTAGATAATCCCTAAAAAGGATAATCCTTTATAAAAATAAATAAAACTTTTAATATTTGAAATTGAACAAACAATAAAAAATGTTCAAAAAACACCATTCAATACAAAATTGTATATAAAATCCTTTAATATAATCTCAAGTAAGATTGAAACACAAAAATTATTAGAATTTCCTATCATAGTCTTCCATAAAAATTATTAACATTTATCCCAAAATAACATTGACCTCTATTAAAGTATCATACTTAAAAGTAATTAACAAAATCACATATTCTCAAAGATCAGTTAGTCATTTACATAACTAAACCAAATCTCTATAAGTCTACAATAATATCGTAGATTCTTTCTAAATAAAATTAATCAATTAATCCTCAAATGAAATCCCATAGTTTTCAATTTTCCAGACGCATATAGTTTCCCAAAAGAGAAAACGTCTTCCCAAATAACATTTATCACTTAATCACCTAATAAATTTCCTATACTAATTGTATCCATTTGATGAAACACAAGTTCCCAAAAAATTATACTTTATCCATAAAATAATTTTACTACAAATAATAAGTCATAAAAATAGGGGAATTCATGTAGGTTATTTGAAGGTGATAAATCTGAGTCCCACTTTAATAGTGCGTTTGATTCCCGTACCATTTTCTGATGTGATAGGTTGTTACACTATTTGTGTGTTGTCCATTATAAAAAATTATAATTATAATAACATATCAAAATGATATGAAATCCATAAAAATATCTATAACATGTTTTAACCTTAATGGTTATTTCATACTTCACATTTTTCATCCAAAGAGCTAATAACCCATAATTTTTGCAACTTCGGTAATCATATAATCCCTAATAGTTATTTGCAACTATATTCAAAAAATAATTGAAAATTCTCACTCAATTAACATTTTTATATAACAATCTTACGAGTTACACATACTAGATGTATTCCAAAGTAACCCCATCATTAATATATTTCAACATTTCAACATCCATATATCCTAAATAATGTTTCAATTCCTTAAATTTAGACATTTTAATCATCAAACATTCTTCATGATCTTTTATCCATGTTTTGTCTTCTTATTCATTTATACTTCATTCCCACTAACAAAATAATGTCCAAATATTTCAGTAATGTAAAAACATGATATAAGAAATAATCCATTACGTTTATAGGTATTTTTTTGTTTCATCGTCTTCAATTAGAATGGAATTATGAATTGGTGAACATATATTTGTACGATCCTACTGATCTCACTCCCAAAACTTATTCATTAAATGTTTATTTGCATAAAGACCATGTACACGAGATTTAAAACATTAAATTCATCCTTAGAAAAGAACTTCTTCCCATTTCCTTGACTCAACAGGATGCTTGCTTTTTCAATGGAAGGATATTACTTTATGACCTTCATTTAAAAATTCAAAACATGTTCCTGTCCCTTTGAATCATTTTACAATGTTCTTATTTCAACATCCTTGACACAAAGGTTTTCAAATATACATACCTTTATGATTATTACCTGAACTTTTATTTGGAATTGTTTCTCTCATATACGATTCCTTAGAATAATCACTTAGGTTCAAGTCGTTAGTCTTAACCCTAGATAGATAGTTAACAATAACCACAAGAGTTCTTATTGCCTCTCTCATTTCATTCAGATGCTTATTCAGAAAACTACCACAATTTCATTCACATCTGTTGCTACTTTGGTGCCTACAAGAGTCAGCCATTTTCTAAATCCAAAATGGTCCATGTGATTATATCATTAAAGTCATTATATACTATATTATGGAGAGGGTAAACAATAATATATACTTATTCATGTTATCTTAAAATCATTCAATTTTTCTAAAATAACTATGACACTTTATAATATTCTAACCATTATGTTTATGTCACATATTCTTAAATAACACCATAACCTCTAAAGATATCTAAAATGTCCTATGATACAAACTGTAAGTCCCAAACAATAAACAGTTACTTAATCCTGAGTTAAATCAATAATTAACATTGAGGGATTTTTCAGGTTTAGATTTTTCAAAAATTTGGCCATAACTATTACATTACATCTCAAAAATTACAGTGTAGACACTTCTTCTCTATCCAATTTTTTTTGAAAAAACTAAAACTCCTTAAAATAAAACATGATTTATTTTCTAGAAATAAATCTTATGGAATTATTTCTTTCTATTACCCTTCCTTATACCTTATTAAAAACATTTCAATAAAATTGGGATTAGTATAAAAAGTTCATTAAGGGTTATAAAAGAAAGAAAGAAAACATTATTCCAACAATTCATTCAAATTAATTAAATAATATTTCTCACTCATATAACATAAGCTCTTTAACTTACCTCATGAAATCATATGATTTATGAATAACACATAGAAATTATAAATCAAAATGGTAAATTTTGGCATCCATAACATGCTTAGTTTTTAGCCTTGAAAGCTACATCGGTTGTTACATTCATAATACCAATCAAAGTATATTCCCTAAATATTGAAATAAAAACATTAATTTTTTCCTCTATCATGTTACCCAATTCATTGGAGAACAATATCAGGCTCACATGTACTAGGTTTATCATAGAACCACCCATATTTGGTTTATCAAGTGACCACTCGTCTAATGTCCAAGTGCTATTACATAATCATAACACATAAAATATTCAAATTATCAACAATTTAGTCAATGAAAAAAAAAATTCATGATATTGAAAATATTCAATCCATCTCGAAAACCATTTAAATCATTTAATAAAGATATTATTATTTCAATGCGTCTCATTCCACTTTGAAAATTTTAAAAGGAATTAATATTTTAAAACATTCATGTCTGTAGAAATAAATTTATAAAAAACATGTCAAAAACCTGGAAACAAAATTTCAATATTTATAAGAATAAATAATCAAATCATTAAAATAGAGGTTTTTAGTTAAAATGTTAATTTACACTTGAGAAACACTTGAATAAGAATCATTAATGTGTAAAATTAAACAAACATCAAATATAATGAGAATTAAGTAATTTATGATATGTCGTGTCAAAGGGATGTATATACACCAAATAATAGTAAATTGGTTCATAATAACTAAGAAGTCACAATACATTGTAAATTGGGATGAAATCCCTTACAAAGGTGTTATCCTTAGATTAAGGATAAATCAAAGACCTATATATGTATAAAATATATAAATACACCCAATATAAGTAGATATTAATTTTAAAACAATAATATGTCATTCACACATATTCTTGGAAAAACAAAACCAATGAAATGGATATTTAACTCAATGAATAGAGACGGAACTAAGATTTTCCTTACAAAGTTCTTATAAATGAAGTAAAAATTTAACAATAGGGAGATGATGTATTGAAAAAGTATATCTACACAATGGGAAGTGTAAATTAAATAATAAATAAATAAATAGTGATTTCACCCATAATCTGAGCATAATATAATCAATAATGTATGCATAAAACCAAATTAGAGGAAATTGAGTTTAGAAATTCCCTTACGAAAATTATGTACCCTAATGACGTCACTTAAAAATTTATAAAATGAGTTCATTAGAGAGAAAATGGTATCTAATCACCTTTAAATATAGTTTATATCAATAAGGATATATAAGAACATGTCCCAACATAAGAAAATTGAAATCACAAGACATAACATAAAATAAGTCGTTGACTAAGAGAGGTGCGTAAATGGACCCCTTACATTGAGTCTGATTCGTCGCGTATGTTCCTTGTTCATCCTGAATAATAAGAAGAAGGTAATTTATACATTCTTAAGAACCATTTTCAAGTGTATTATTCTTTTTATTTCAATATTATCACATTATGGAAGTTACATAATTATTTAAGTTAATATCAGTTTTTTGTCGATATTGGGTACTTGAGTCGAAAATGAACTTGTTGTAATTACAGATCGTCTATGGGGTCAAAATTCCATTATATCCATAATCGTATTCATGATTTAAATATCATATATATCCATAATATAATTATTTATATCCATTATATATGTTTTTATAATAGTCAATAACATTTTTAAATAATAAATTAAATGCACCATTCGGGGAGATGTTAAGTCATATGTACACATGAAAACTAATTTTATTTATTTTTCCTATTATGTAAATGAAAAAAAAATGATAAATAGGTATATTATAATTAAATATAATATAATATGATATATATGTTATATATTTTCATTAACAAAATCCATTATAGGTTCCAATTACGGCATGAATGAGTCATATAAAATTGAGGGGGTGGTAGTCTACGGTTCTTCAAATTAAATTATCGTATTAACACATCATGAAAAGCCTAAAGGTATATTTGGAGATATAAATTACTATATAATAGATTAAATATATAGTTAAAATATATCATATATATATAGTTCCATCATAATGGCCACGAAGAGAGGTGGTAGGGGAAAATTCAACAATCATCATTCTTTGAGGCAGTAGTTCACCGTACATAGAAAGAGTATGTTTATATCCATTTGATGAAGGTGTGTGTGATTTTAGTTCTAATACTTATCAAAAAACATCCTATTATATTTTATATAATGTTTTTTATAAATAAATTCAATAATGAGTGTTTAAGGGTTAGATCAGGAAATTAAATGAAATAAACTTGAGGGAAGACATTGCCTCAAATCGGGTTACTCCTTTGCATTTAAGCTCAAAGGATTCATTAAATTGTCTTTATCTCAAGGTGATGTTTCTATAAGAAAGATAGGGATGTTGGGAGATTATTTAAGAAGATTATGGATGAGCCATTAGGCTTGAAAGGTGAGTGTAAGGGTTAGAGTTGATGCCCTTTTATAAGAGGGAGGAGCAACACTTTAGGAATGTTTGGAAGTATTATCATATTATAAAATTATTTTTGAATTCAAATGGTCCTAATGTAATTTATTTAAAATATAAGATGATTTTGGGTCGATACAATCTCAATAAAAATGTTTTAGACAATTCTAGGCCACAAATTTGACATTATCTTTTAGCTTTAACCCTTAGTTAACTAATTTATCTTTTACCATGTCTTCTTGTATATTCATACTATATGGTTAATATAGTTACCATAAAATTTCAATAGAACTTATAGTGGTTCATTAATAAAAATTTAATCATTATATAAGTCATTTGGCTGAATATATGGTTTTTAGTACTCTTATATCATTTAATAAAATAATATTTGTTTTAAGAACTCATTAATGCCAATTTTTATACTATTCATATCATTATTATTTTAAAAATTAAAAAATAATTAATTATTTTTTTAAAAACATCATTAATTAAAATATAATAGGACATAACAATCCCTAAAATTAGTGGATGGCATAAAATGTTTCAAAATAAATTTATTTTAATATTTGTAATCTCATTTATTTAAATCATTCATTAATAAGGTAATCACTACATCATTATGGTGTCATATATAAATTTATTAATATGATGTCTGAATATTATAAATAAAATAAAATGTTGTAGTAATTATTTTTATATTTATAATTACTATTTATTGTTAAATATATCAATTATATAACCCCATATAGAAAAACAATTATCAAAATATTCATGTTTATTTTATATTATTCTTTACATTACATTAATTATTTTAAAATGTCATCTTCATATCGAAGTGCCTCTATAGGGTTCCAAAATCGACCCAAGTATTACCATAGATGAAAAAATCCCATTAAATAGGAATATTACATGTGTTAAGGTCGTTTAATATTATTATAATACTATTTTTACCCTTTTTTACCATATTTACCCTTTAACCATGGTAAATAAAATAATTACTGAAGTTACTATTCATAATGTCTAAAAATAAGAGGTACATATTTAAAAAATTTTAACCTTATGATTCCAAATATGGAATCAATTTTACCAAATTCAAAATATATAATTTTTAGTGATTAATTTAAAATTAATTCCTCTTGTTAAAACCAAAAGGCGGTTTTTTAAGAAGTAATAGTTATCAAAATATTGACATGTTTTTATGACCAATTTAAAAGTGAAATCACATAAAATGACCAAAATTAAATTAAATGATAAAAATATACTACAATTATACTTTATAACTAATTAAAATAAGAACTAACTATATAAATAAATTATATGAAAAGGCAGATTTGAATTAAAATTTAGTAATTTTCACTATTCATAAAAACTGAACTTTATCGAAAAAATACCAAAATTTCATAAAAAGTAAATTTCGATGTCCTTATTTTAAATTAGAATTTTATTTTGTCAAATAGAACATATAAATGTTAAAAAAGTATATTTAAATGGGTTTTCCTTCAAAAGGCGGTAAAATGACATATTAAAAATATAATTGTACTTCATTCATAAAATAGGATTCATTCACATTTTGAGAATCTAAATTTTATTCAATAGATGTAAATAAATTTAATAATAATATTACAGTTAATTAAGTTCATTCCTAACAATACAATGTATAGGCGTTAACTACCATTTAAACAAATAATTATATTATATTATTTTTTTGTATAACTCTATGTTCTGTGAAATGTAATATTTCAAAGAAACACATTGTTGCGTGTTGAGTAAGATATCGCAAAAAGTGACCTATTTAACATAAAATTAATTTCTTATTCATAAATATTAATAGATATGAACATGAATTATTCTATAAATACCTGGGTTGTTACATGATATTTATATAGGATATAAATTATATTTATAATTTCGTTATTTATCAGAAATTCTCTAAATTATTCTTATCATTATGTGTAATTATGATAACAATATAATTTGATACATAGAATACTGCCCCAACACAACAATATGATTTCTTCACAATATTCATTGGATGTATTAATAATGATTTTGAAATACATATATGAAATATAATACATAAATATTATATTGATATTATAATATGAATATATGTCATTTACCTTTCATTATTTTATTACAAAAATGAAATGGAAGAATTATTCATTTGTACGTACAACATAATGTCTCCGTTTATAGTGAATTTTATTTTCTATCTCCAAATATTATCAATTATTCAAAATAAATATATACTATAAAAATATATGATAAATAAATCAAGGTTAAATTTATTGAACTGACGAAATCATGATCAACATAAGAAGATAAAAATAACAATTCAAAAAAAAAACTGTACAAACATGGAAATTAACACACAAAATCGTGAAATTAATCAATTATTATTAACAAAACGATAATAATATATTATAATAATTTAATATATGATATTATATATATTTTTATTTTTCTGGTATAAGTTTTTAAACTGGTTACAACCTTATATAGAAGGTTTATTGATGGTCACCCAAAAGGAGATGCAAGGTAAGTGATTCTTGTCCAATGTTACATTCTGTGAGGAATACAACATTTTCACCACATATTTATTTTGTGTAGTGTATATACTTACCATATTGTATTTTATTCAATGAATACATAATTATAAATGCTATTTAATGTTTCATTTGATGTTATCTCTATTATGGTGCCTATAATTATTCGTTTACCAAGATTAAAGGGACTATTCTTAATTTCCATTCATTGAATAATACATTATTTTTATGAATTTAGTTTATTATAAATGGATTAAAAACTTTCACTTTGACAATTCATTTTAGGATTCATTAAATCATTAGGATATTATTTTTGTTTCAATATGATTTATTTCATCTAATATGATTCTACTTAAGCGTTTCAAAGTCAAAATTAATTTCATAACATAATATATTTGTTTTGGGAATATTACTTGTTCCTTTTCATTAATATACATATATTATCTATGTAATATATTTTTTACAATCAATTATAATTTTTTTACATTTTATTTGTACTTACATATGGAAAAATATATTCTATATATATTTTTATTATCACATTAATATTATTGTCTTCTGAAGTGTTTACATCACAATATAATTTCATTCAAGATCATTTTCACTTAAAATTCCATTAAATTAAATTAATTGATAACTGTTCAATAAATAATTTAATTTTCATCTAATCTGGTTATTCATTAAAAGATTCATGTAATAGTTTTTTTTCCAATATTCAGTACAAAGAATGTTTTTAGTAAATCATGAATTTATTTCTTTATTTAGTCATAGAAACTGTTTTCATCAAATAATCCTAGTTTCTAAAAAAAATTAAATTTTTAATCTTTTTAAAATGAGTTCTAAAAGTAATTTTAAACATTTACATTTACTATACTTGGGATATTTTGTATTAAAACCAACCTTATTATTCCTTAGGGTTTTTTATCACAAATTTGGACCAGGATAGTATTAGAATTCACTTCCCTGAATTGTTTTTTGTCCCCTTGAAATATTCAATTTCTGATGATAATTAGACATTTAATTTTTTTATATTATTCATATATTTTATCTTGCATATGTTTATTACCTAAACCATATATCATTTTTACGTTCCATTATCACATTAATATATATTTTATTTAATTGTAAAATATTGATAACTATAAATTCTATATTATATAATAATATTTGATAATGTGTATTTGTTATTAAGTAGATCGATTAATCGATATGAGGAATTATATAGAAAAGCAGTGATGGGTTGGGCCTGGAAAATATATATCCCTTGATTCATTGACAAGTTCTCAAGAGACAAAGATGATGTGAAAATAAAATAGGTTTCTTTTTGTACTTTTAATCATTATTATGATAGGTCTTGACAGTAATGGTTTTCATGTTCCTTAAGCATGAAATCTAATAAATTTTAATTTACTTTATTTTGATTCAGTATTTTTATCTAAGATATTTTCACTATGGACAATTCTATGTATCCATTTAAATATCATTCTATTAACTTAAATTGAATGTGATTTCAGTTATTTACCTTTACATATTATTTTATAAATTCTATATCAATTATTTATTACATTTAATCCGTTGTAATTTATAACATTCCATATTGATTATTATCATGAATTCATTTTTACCTCTAATGTATTTTCCCTTACTAGTCATTTCAGATCACACTTATTATGTTTCCTTTACCCATGATTGCATTATGTTTACTAAGAATTTCATGTAAGGATATACTTTGTGGAAGAAATATATGATTGAAAAAAATATGTTTGACTTTTTATATTCATTTGTAATACCATGATTTTTTCTGTATTAAGTTTACCAAGACTATGAAACTATTGTGTTGTTTGTGATTCCATTTACTTGTATCTTATGACAATGTAATGGAAACAGAAACCTTTTTAATGATTTCTCAGGCCATGGAACTAAATATTTGGTTATATTTTTACATGATTAAGACACTAATTGATAGGAATGAATGGGAAGCTGGCATCTCATTTTATCAAACCATTTGAGATTCATGAATATATTGGATTGGTTTTTAAATATTAATAATTTCCTCCAAAATTTAGTTAAATTCATGTTTTTTTCATGTATCACAAATAAGGATATATTATCTAGATCTTTGAAACCCAATTAATTATATATATATATATATATATTTGGAGGAGTGTGTATCATTTATTGGGAAGACAATATATATTTCTAAAAGCATTGTAATGATTTTTTGGGGTATGACTGTTCCACATATATTTGTGTTTTAGTATCATTTCCAAATTCTAGTGCAGATGTGTTAGTGATATGGGGGAACGAGGTATTTGTAATTGTAGTTTTTTTAAATTCGTAATAGCACTTGTCATGGATGATAAATCTTATGGTGAAGTGTTTGTACTATCCCAAATAAACTCTGATGAGGATAATATCTAAATTCTTTATTTTTTTGTTTATAATCTACAAACATTACTTGATAACATCTTTAATGATATAATCATTTTAGTCTCAAACACCACCAAATTATTTTAATATCTATTTTTATAATACCCAACCTATTCAAATTCTACACCCAAAATAATAAACTAATGAATATAAAAGTCAGAATACACACCCCTCATACCGTTTAAACATGACCCGTCAACTCCTCTTCTTATCACACATCTCATGCTTTGATAAATGTCCAATTTATACCCAAAATTCATCCCAATCCCCTCCACTGGATCCAATAGATCTTGGTCACATCAAAAGGCCAAAACATTTCCCCTGTGGAGGTTCTATAGGAGAAGTATTCAAGAGATAAAATACTCTTTCTTTTCATTAAATTTCATTTCATGTTCATTTCATTTTTTTATCCCCTCATATCATATAATGTCACCACCCTAGTTTCCCAGAGTCAGTGCATTATTAAATCACATTCGGATGATTACAAGAAAGTCATATCGTGAATTAATGAATAGTTTAGTATATTTGGAAATCTGGATACATACATAACTTCAACATTACAACATGAAATTAAAAAAACATAAAAGTTCCATTGGGAAAATACACTACTCTGTGATTATCCTGGAAATTCAATCATAATATACATGTTCATGTCCTATGAAAAATGAAACAAAAGAAGTGGTGAGATCATATGCACAGTGAGGTTTAGAAATACAGTATAAGACAACATAAACATAAAAATAGGGCATGGTGAATAATTGAAAATACATAGCTTTAAAAATAATAAACTTGAACAAATTATATCAGGAATATGATGTGAGTAATTATTTCCATAATAAGACATAATAATGGGTATTCTCTTAGTAGAATGACCCCATGAACTATGAAGTTATAGATTCATAATGAGGTAAATGAATTGCTGGAATTTCTAAAACATAATGTCACAACCTTGACTAAGAAATCTAAAAATGATCAATGATTCAGCCAAAACCATATCTAAAATGGACAAAGACTCAGCCTTGTCCATATATATTTGTCTCATGAGACATAAAGATTAATATTGGGGATATAACAGGTCACACTCATCACATAATAAGTCAATTTCATTCTTTATATTAACATGGATAATAATAAACAACATATAAACTCATATTGAAACAAACATATGAATTGTAAATAAATTTCCCAGAATATTAAGTATAAATAATAACCCTTCATAGTAAATTGGTGAATTGTTTTAAGATAGAAAATCCAAATTTAAAATAATAATAAACAACTCAATTAAAAATTATATATTATATCATAAATATTAATCCCAATAATACATAATAATCAACATGTGTGTTGAAACATATGAAGACACTCTTATAAAATCATCGTTTAATTCTTCAGATAAATACCTTTTTACATTGAAAAGAATAGTTATTTTGGAAAATATATTTTATAAAAATATAAATGGAGTAAGATGGTTTTATAATAAAAAAATTATTTATTTTAAAAGGATAATGGTTTCTAAAATTAGATTATAAATTTCCCTTGAAAATTGGTACAAATTCCAGAAATTTAAAGGAGTCGGGCTTGTATTTCGTGAAGAATTTTTGAAAGATCAATTTTAAATGTATAGTTCTCCATAAATGAATATAGGCTTTTTTTTGTAAAAATAAAAAAAATCCCAAATAATTTATTAGGAGTGCATATTAAATAATAATAATTTAATTGATGTAGGTCGACAATAAAAGTTACCCGAATGAAAATGGAGGTTCGGGTGGAAAACTCTTAACTTAATTATGAAGGTCTTACTAAATTGATTTAATGACCTGAATAATAAAATTTATATTTTTAAATTAATAAATTCATAACCTCCCTTATATAATTTATTCATTATAACCTTATTAGGTTCATTATTGGCTTTTTAATGGGTTAAGAGATTCATTTTAATTATTTGGGAGTGTTTTCTTCATTGGTTTTCGTGATCGGTTTACTTATATTGTTTAATAGATAAACAAGTTTAATGATAATAGTTTTCCTAATTATATATTTTTTTATTAGTTAAAAACCATAATATTACATGTTTATAATATTATTTTTCTCATTTTGGAGTGAAGATGAATCATTAAATAAAACATTAATGATAATTGTTTTCCTTAATTGGCAGCTTGGGATGAAAGTGAACTCATTCTCATTTCTAAATTAATATCTTTTGTACAAAAGAATTATAGAACCATAAATATATTATAGTCTTTTTAAATCCTATAATTGATTTTATGGCAAGAATTGATGATGGTAATATAAATTGAAAACCAGTCCTCCTTGAATGTGATAAATTAACACATCTCAGATTGTTTTTTCATTTCTCGTATAATAGAAGCGGTAAAGAGACATGATGATTAATTATTCCTTTACCATAACAAGATTACATTACATTTATTTTATTGTAGTTCTAAAAAAAGTTGGATGAAAGTAAGTGAGGAAGAAAATTGAAAATAAATTAACTTGAAATAAAATAAATTAAAAGATGAATTTACCTTTTGTAGTAATATTTATTTAGAGCATATATAGGGGAGTGGTTTTGGTCATGTTATGAGACCAAGGAATTATAGATGTGTTTTAGGATCATGGGAGGATATTTTAGTATAATTTAGACAAGTAAGTAGGCTTTAGAGAAGTGAAATGATTAGGGAGTGAGGGGGGTTTTATACTGGAGGTGACGAGGGTTTTCCTATTATTTTACACATTATTTTATTATTTTTTCAAAGACTTCTAGTAGTTTTTATTATTGGAAAAAATAGTAATATGTTCATGTGAGTACATACCAATGGTCATTTACATAATCCATGACTCAAGCATGTTGCATAAATTCACTTTTTAGCATATTTTGTAAATTATCGAATTTCACTATTCAAAAAAAATCAAGAAATATCGAAAAATACAAAAAGTTCACCATAACCATTTTTTGTCTTCGGAAATTAAAAAAAGAACTCTATTTAATCAGAATAATAATCTAAATATAATAGATTTATTTTTTAAATAAAATTTTTATTGACATGAAAATTAGATTTTTGTTAAATTTAAAATTAATATTTTAATTTGGCCAGAAATTAACTGAGGTCGCATAAAATTATCCTAAAATCATAGAATAAAATATATTTATTTATGAATAATTTTTATGAAAAATATTTATATTAATTTTTTAATTTAAAATTGTAAATAAAAATTTATTACTCAGAAAAATAGAAATACATAATTATTAATTTCTAAAATACTCTATTTCAATTATAAGGCATCTAAATTTTAGCTGTATATTCATGTGTGTGGTTACTATTTATATGTGAATAATATTATTCATAAGGGTACATTACTATTCATAAAGGTCGAGTTACTATTCATATAAATTGTATGGTGTCCTTATCATACTCCAAACATCTTACTAAACGCAACTGTGTATGTCATTTTTTTTGGAATTCTAAACAAAAGTGGGTAAATTATGTTTACAAACTAGGTTATAAAAAAGTGTTGTTTTGTAGAGACTAAATGTTTCATACATTCTATATTAACTTTAATTTGAAAAATATTTGGGTTTTACATTCTCTCCTTCTTAAAAAACTTTTTCCCTTAAAATTAATAGAATATTACCTCAAAAAAGATTTGGGTAGTTCATAATAACAAGCCAATTAGGCTCCCATGTTGACTCTTAGATTTTATGATTTTTTAAAAGTATCTTTACCAGTTCAGTTGTTTATTTCCTCAACACCTATTCTATAGTATCCAGATTCTCGATAGTCTCTTCACAGTATGAAGGTTCAGGTTCCAATTCTAATCCTTAAGATGTTAGTACATTTATTGGGTCTGGAATGTAATTCCCCAAAAATGGGACATAGAACACATTTTGTATTGTATATAGACTAGTTGGAATAGCCAATTGATATGTAACAGCACCAATTCCCTCTAGGATTTCAAAATGTCCAATGTACCTTGGGTAAGTTTCTCTTTCATCCCAAATCTTATAACACCCTTCCATGGAGATACATTCAAGAAAACATGATATCCCACTTGAAATTCCAAATCCTTCCATTTATTATCAATATATCTCTATTTCTTACATTGAATTGCTTTGATATGGGTTTTAATAGACATTACTTTTTTGTAGTTTCCTCCATAAGCTTAGGGCCCAAAAGCATCATTTCTTGAACTACATCCCAACATGTTGGTGTACGAAATCTCTTTCTATACAATTTTTCATTTGGTTCCATTTGAATACATGAATGGAAACTATTATTGTAGTCAAGATACACTATATCTAAATATTTATCATTCATACCATTAAAATAAAGTGTAAATGATCTCATCATTTCCACTAAGGTTCAGGTCGCCCTCTCTGATTTACCATCAATTTGAGGGTGAGAAGCAGTACTCAATCAAAGCTCGGTATCCAAATCATTCTGATGAATATTCTAGAATATCGATGTAAATCTTGGATCATAATCAATAAAAATTAAGAGTGTTTCTCCATGAAGTCTCACAACCTCATTGATATAAAGTCATTCTAGGCACTCCATTGGAAAATCCTCCCTTATTGCGAGGAAATGTGCAGATTTCATAACTACATCAACAATTACCCATATTGCATCATTATAACCTTGAGTTATTGGTAATCTAGTGAAAAATATCCATGGTGATGTCATCCCATTTCCATGTTTAAATAGATATAGGTTGCATGAATCCTCTAGCATTTTGTCATTCAACCTCAATATTTGGAAGTCTAAACATCTTGAAACATAATCAGAAATTCCCCTTTTCAAGTTATACCAATAGAAATGTTCTTTCAAATATTTATAAAATTAAGTGATACCATGGTGTATAGAGAAATTTAATCTATGATCATCATCCAATAACTCTCTTTTCAGATCGAGTATAGAGAGAACACGTAGCCACTTCCCGAAAATTAAAATTATATCTTCACACATAAATTCATCCAACTTCACATCAATGACAACATTAATTTTCTTCTAATGATTCTCTTGATCAGAAAATGATGAATTAATTATTTCCAATAAATATTTTTGGGAAACCGTTTGAAAATGTAGTGATGTTTCACCTTATTTTACAATTACCACACCAATCCTAAATAGATCCATGTACAAAGGATCCTTGTCTATCCTCATTTTGTTTTGATCTACATGATCCTTCCTTCTCAATTCATCAGCTACCTTATTTTCATTTTCTCAGTGGTAGTATATGGAACAATCATAATACTTGATTACTTTATGATATTTTTTTCCTCATGTTGAGTTATTTATATGAGAAGATATATTTCATGCTATTATGATTCGTATATATATCACATCTTTCACTATAGAGATAACATCTCCATATCTTCAGATAAAAAATTATAGCTACAACTCAAGAAGATGAGTTTGAGAGTTTTTTTCATTAATTTTTAATTGCCATGATGCATAGGAAATAACACTATCATTCGACATAAGGACAAAAAAACGTCCCTTAATTGATGCATCACTACAGATCACAAACTGTAACAGCCCAAGATTTTATGAAAAATATTTTTTAATTTTATTAATGTCTTGTGTTGTACGCTACACCAAAAGGAGCTTTCACAACACGCATCCTTGACTTGCCTTGCATTACACGCAATCGCAACCTTCCTCGATAGTGTGTGTAGTACGTAATAACGAGTTTCACTAAACAACGATATGCTATTAAAACTAGCCGTTATGAATAGTAATAACCACTTTTTGAAATTTTGTAAATTTTATTTTTCAAAATGGATTTCATTTTTGGATTCGGAGTATCGAATTTAGCCTAAGGTGAAATTTTGGTACATTTCGGATAACTTTCATATTCTGATGAATAGTGAAAATTACTAAATTATAATTAAAAACAACTTTTTTAATCGAAATAATTAATAGTGATAAATTATTAATTTGAGTGGTTTTTTTAGAATATATTTTTACAATTTAATACAATTTTGGTCATTGGACGTAATTTCACATTTAAACCAGACATAAACAAGTGTCAATCTTTTGATAGATATTGTTTCGTAAAAACACGCTATTTGTTTTAATAGCGGGATTTAATTATAAAATTAATTAATTCAACTTCTATGTTATGAATTTGGTAAAATAGACTTCATTTTTGAATTCGGAATATGAAATATAGCTTAGGATGAAATTTTGGCATTTTTCTGAAAACTTTCAATTTTTGATGAATAGTGAAACCACTAAGTGGTAGGTTAAAAACTGAATTTTGCATAAAACTTAATTTTACCCCTTCTGTGAATGGAATTTCGAAAATCCGAGAGACACGGTTAATATCAAGGACTAAAATGTGGTTCAATGAGATGAAAATAATTTTTGGTGAATAGTAACTTTTTACTTTTTTTTACCGCGGTTAATAGTAAATAGGGTAACTAAGGGTAAATATGATATTACTATTACCCTAACACATGTCCTAATTCTATTGGACAAGTGTAATTCGACCAAAAACAAACTTAGGAATAAAATATGACCATTTAGGCCCACTTGGATTAGATTAGGACATTTATTATTAATTTATTTAAAGAAGGGTTAAAATAGTTAAAATCAAAGTTTAATAAGTAAATCATTTTTAATATGGGGTTATACATAAGATAAATTCGATTGTAAATATTCATTAGAAAGCTAAAAAGATTTCCTACATGATGGTATTTTATTTTTAATTTTTAGACATCAAATAATTTAATGATTATCTTATTAATGAAATATTGACATAATTGATGTTATAAACACCAAAATAAATGTAATTTGAGATTTTTTATGAATTACACTAATTTTCTAGGTTACTATGATATATTAATGTTGATTTAATAAACTTGGTTCGAACATATAATTCTGTTATGACTTTCACAAAAATCATATATCAAATAGTGTCAAAATTGACACAAAATAGTTTTTAAATCAAATATTATATTATTAATTGTTATTTTATTCCTAAAAATCTAAGGTTCGGCCAAATGACGTATATAAGGATATATATATTAATAATAAACAATTTGGGGTTCGTTTGGCATGTTATAGTAAGTTTATTAACCATATAGTGAAAGAAAACAAAAAGACACGGTAAAAGTTAAATTATTTAACTTAGAGTTAAATCTAATTGATAAGGTTTAAAATAATATCCAAACATGTCTAAATTTAATTGGTTGATGAGATTACAACCCTATCTCATCTAATATTTGAATATGAGTCATTTTTTGAGGTTTTTAAGTGGGGTTAGATTTATTATAAATTAATATTTTTAAGAATTCCTAAGGTGCCCCTCTCCTCCCTTATAAAAGGACACCTCCTCCCCCTCCTCCTCACACCAATTTGAGCACTCAAGCTCGGCCAACCCCTGACAAAATCCCTTCTCCACTTCCCTAGAAACATCCTAGAGGTTCTGGTCTTCCTCAAAGACCAATTCTAGTGCCCTAAGAGGAGGTCTCAAAGAGGCGCTTCAAAGAAGAGGTAATTACCGTTACCAATTCTTTCATCTTTATTTCTTCTTCCACTTCTTATTCTTAGGTTGTTTCATTATGAAGTAATAACATCAGTATCACTCATATACTGATATGTTATTATAAGTATGAAACAACCCTATTTCACCATCTATCCATCCTACGGAAAAAGAAATCACCGCGCGTGCGTACGTACGGAATACCGTCTCCACGCCGTGGTGTAATCTATTTTCCACCACCACCTTACATGGATGGGTATAATGGTGTAAAGAATAACTATACATAGTTATTAAAACATCATATTGATTCTGATATATTGTATAATCCACTCCACTCCAATTCAATATTTATAGAAATGATATCATCGCTCGTGCGTACGTACGGACTACCGTCTCCACGACGCGATGAGATTCATTCTCCATGTTAACCATTTAAGAATGATTATAATGTATATATAAGAAATAATAATGAAATATATGACATTATAAAGATACTGGATTTATGTATATATATACATATGTATGTCATCTACTTACTTCCATTTCAAGACAATAAGGAAAGAAAAACAGCGTTCATGCGTACGTACGGACTACCGTCTCCATGAACGGTGTTTTTCATTTTATTTATCTATCTATTATATATATATATATACTGAATATATATGATATATAAATCATATTTTATATTCTGGAAGTAAGTAAATCATGATATAAGTAATAATTATGTCAAGAACAACAAGTCAAAACACCTACGATAAATGAGACGATTTTACCCAAAACGCTACTTTAACATGAATTTACAAAAGAACGGGTAATATAAAGTCATAAGTGGACCATATATGATATAATAACAATGAATATGATTCTGGAATAAGTCAATAACATGATTTAAATCATTATACAGGAGGTTCGGACACTTACAAAGCAAGTCGGACCTAAGGTAAGGGAAATATCACAATCTCATTTTTATCTGAGATTGTTTATTCGTAAGTATTTACTGGGGTGTATTTTATCATCCACATCCATGTTCCTTCAATATGTAATATTGTTTCCATCCACTTACAATAGTTTAAATCCAATTTTACTCTTCGGTGAGTTTTTAGTAAAGAATATGAAAGGAATCTTTTGTCGCTTTTTCATACGAGGTACTTTTTGACTTTTCCGACAAAAGTACGAAGAATGTTTTTTTTAACTTAAACGGCATGAACGGATTTTTACGGTTTTATAAAGCCTTATTTTCATGAAGCTTCCTCCAAAAGATTTCATGACTATTTTTAATAAAATCTCTTTCTTTTAAAATTGCATGATGTTTTGTGAAAAGAAATTGATTTTGAAGAAGAAAGGATATTTTCCTCAAGAATTCATTTCAAGTGTTTTATCAAAATTATTTTCCATCTAAGATAATAAAGGGTTCTGTTTCTATCCATATTTTTACATTGATTTGACTATGTTGTGATGGAATTATGTTTATGAATTCCTTTATCTTATATGAATGGTTTTATGATGTCATGTTGTTTTAAGAATCCCATTTTTATTACATGGGTTATGAAATGATGTATGATTTATGATTTTGTGGCACACATAAGAATGGTATCATTATGAGATGGGTGGGACCTATATCTCCCTCCAATGCATTGGGTAAAGATTTTATATCTCATGAGATAGACATGGCTGGAATGGTAGGTTATACCGGTTCAGTGAAACAGGACTGAAACGAGGATTACTCGATTCAGAAAGGGACTTTGTCCACTAAGATAGTCTTGGCAATGAGTCTTGACTAACAAGAAATGATTCTCTATGATTATGTGTGTATGCCACAATGAGTAATGTTTTAAGTTATGATTTCATTTTCACTTCTATGATTTATCCCACGTTATGATATTATGAGCTCTTTTGCAGGTTAAGATTTCCAAAAGCTATGTTCTTATGTATATGATGTGATTGATATTTCTTTTGTTTACCCTTATTGAGCATTTGAGCTCACCCTTTTATGTTTTCTTTTCCCCAGGATATAAAGAAAGGTTTTAGGTAAAAAAAGATCTTTATGGGAGATGTTGAAGATCTTTCACCACGTTTAGAAGATTACGTTCCGAGTTTCCAAAGACACTAAACTATTACGATCCTTGTGTGTGTGTTTTTGTTATGTACTAAGTATTCCGCAAAAGTAATGTAAAGTCTATGTACGATAAGCTTCGGGTCTCTACAGTTGGTATCAGAGGAAAGGTTTAGTCAACCTTTGGAAACTAGGATGCGAAAACGTTAGTGAGATCCCTAGAGATATTTCTAAGGTATGTCTAGGGATGTCTCTAAGGTTAAGTATACGTATAGGTTATAGTCCTAGAATTGCGCTAACGATCTTAGAATTTAACCTAAGATGTTAGATATTGAGGGTACTACCCCTTTATTATGTTGTTTTCCCTAGCATTATTTTTGCCTCTCACACTATTCTTTTGGGGTTTTAGACGATGGCTGGAACCCGAAGGAACCGTGTTGATCAATGCAATGGACAATGCAATGATTGTCCCCCTGAGCAACCAAACGATATGGGATCTGGAATGCAAAATCTTGTAGCCATGCTCACACAACTTTCTCAAGCTATGAATCATGCAGGACTTCCAAACGAGCAAAGGAAGGAGCAACATTCCGTTGAATCCTTCATGAGGCAGCGTCCGCCTTCTTTCAGTGGGTCTACTGATCCATTAGTTGCTGAACAATGGATTAGTACTACTGAAAATATATTTTCAGTTCTTCAATGTTCTGAACATGATAAAGTCATCTTAGCAGTATATCGTTTGGAAGGTGAAGATGATCAATGGTGGAATCTTATCAAGAATACGAGGCCAAGAGATGAAATTGAGTCCATGGAATGGGACGAGTTCAAGAACTTGTTTTTCAGTAAGTACTTCCCTCGTATTCTTCGAACGAAGATGGAAAAGGAGTTTCTTGAGCTGAAACAGAAGGATGATGAATCTGTTGGTATATACGAAGCGAATTTTACAAGACTTGCAAGGTATGCATCTGGCATTATCATCCAACCTGAAAGTAAAGTTGATCGATTTTTCAGTGGCTTAAAACCAAGTCTTCGAAGGGCATTAGCTATAAGAGACTTCAGTAGCTATGAAGAAATTGTGCGTTGTGCTATCAAGGTAGAAATGGAAGTTGGTGTTACATATCCATCTCATGGTTTTGACAAGAAACGAAAGATGGAGTTCAAGGAGAAATCTCAGAATAATGGTGAAAAGAAGATGAATGTTTCCTTATGCACAAAGTGTGGAAAGAAGCATGGTGGAGATTGTCTTAAAGGGACTAGAAAATGTTTTAAGTGTGGAAAAGAAGGTCATCGAGTAGCTGAGTGTCGAAGTAATAGAAAAAGGGTTTCTAATGATGTGAATAAAGCAAACACTGTAGAGAACGCACTACCAACACTTCAATGCTTCAAGTGCAAGGAAATGGGGCATTATGCTAATAATTGCCCTAATCCAAGGGTTAGTGATGATCAACATGAGCAACCACTGAAGGCAAAGGACAAAGGGAAATCACATGCGATCACTATTGGCAATGTTGAATATGATAACGATGTGGTGGAATGATTAAGTGTTTATGTAATGGGATTCCAAAATAATGTTGTATCATGGAGTATTGGAATATTTATGTATTGGTTTAATGTGGTATTCAAAGTGATTGAGATATTTTTGGAAATAAGATGATATGCGCATAATGAAGGGAAAATAAGAAAATGAAATGTTTAACAGTATTCATGAGCTCATGATTGATATAAGGACTAAGTGATATCTTGGTTTGAGTATATAGAATTTTGAGGATTTTGGTATGTGGAAAGTGTTAACTTTAAACTGCATTCATGTTTTCACTAAGGTATTCAAGAGAATACATGATTAAGGACTTTGAATGTTTAGAATGTGACCAACAAGACATATCTTATGGGGATCGACGATGGTGTTAAATCTCTGGTAATCGTTTTTACTATGTGATGAGAGTGGACTACAGTATTATGTATAAGCCTAAAGATTAGACTAGATTATGTTGGACGTAAGTTAGTATTGTTTAAGGATAGAAATTATTTTTTCGATATTATTGATGGGATGTTATAGTAATATAGTTTTGGAAAAAGGACAACCTGCAGGACGAGCGACAGCCCATCGCTTCGGAAAAGGCTGTAGGAATCGAACCCACAACCGAAGTGCGACTGGCCTTTATCGCCTACCACTGACCTACAGGAAGTCCCTGTTTAGTAGAAACTAGTGTTATTATATTAAGCAGTATGATATATGAAGTATAAGCCCATTTTAGGAACCATATATGATTAATCTCACTATAGATCGACTTATGTATATAATTTTTGCTAACCTTTTGTTTGAGACAGATGGAATGACCCGTCATTCTATCACATTATCTGCTAACACTTCACGAATAACAAATTCAACTTCATTTATTTAAGAGATGAAGTGGAAATTGTTCAAGGCACGAACAACAGTGAGATTGTACCAAAATAAAGTAAGTATTTATTCTAATTCAAATTTTCAACTTTAGGGAAATGATCTTGAAAACCAAAAATGTTGTCCTAGTGATCTTATACCTGAGGAATCAGATGGTACCTTATATCATCACAAATTTATGGATTTGTGATTTTTGGGTTTTCCATAGCCATGTTCTCTACCACTCTCCATCAGAACATGATGGTTAGATTTTTCTTCCATATCCATATTTTTACCTATGTGGAAACCCAAAAATTAGTTTATTTGGGTAATCGTTACATTTCATACTTTAGTTTTTAAAGCCAAGTTTTGGTATTCCTTTTTACGATGTGGGAAACATTCGAATAGAAAACCATTTATAACCCCGACGAATTTCGAGGGCGAAATTCATTTTAAGGGGGGTAGAATGTAACAGCCCAAGATTTTATGAAAAATATTTTTTAATTTTATTAATGTCTTGTGTTGTACGCTACACCAAAAGGAGCTTGCACAACACGCATCCTTGACTTGCCTTGCATTACACGCAATCGCAACCTTCCTCGATAGTGTGTGTAGTACGTAATAACGAGTTTCACTAAACAACGATATGCTATTAAAACTAGCCGTTATGAATAGTAATAACCACTTTTTGAAATTTTGTAAATTTTATTTTTCAAAATGGATTTCATTTTTGGATTCGGAGTATCGAATTTAGCCTAAGGTGAAATTTTGGAACATTTCGGATAACTTTCATATTCTGATGAATAGTGAAAATTACTAAATTATAATTAAAAACAACTTTTTTAATCGAAATAATTAATAGTGATAAATTATTAATTTGAGTGGTTTTTTTAGAATATATTTTTACAATTTAATACAATTTTGGTCATTGGACGTAATTTCACATTTAAACCAGACATAAACAAGTGTCAATCTTTTGATAGATATTGTTTCGTAAAAACACGCTATTTGTTTTAATAGCGGGATTTAATTATAAAATTAATTAATTCAACTTCTATGTTATGAATTTGGTAAAATAGACTTCATTTTTGAATTCGGAATATGAAATATAGCTTAGGATGAAATTTTGGCATTTTTCTGAAAACTTTCAATTTTTGATGAATAGTGAAACCACTAAGTGGTAGGTTAAAAACTGAATTTTGCATAAAACTTAATTTTACCCCTTCTGTGAATGGAATTTCGAAAATCCGAGAGACACGGTTAATATCAAGGACTAAAATGTGGTTCAATGAGATGAAAATAATTTTTGGTGAATAGTAACTTTTTACTTTTTTTTACCGCGGTTAATAGTAAATAGGGTAACTAAGGGTAAATATGATATTACTATTACCCTAACACATGTCCTAATTCTATTGGACAAGTGTAATTCGACCAAAAACAAACTTAGGAATAAAATATGACCATTTAGGCCCACTTGGATTAGATTAGGACATTTATTATTAATTTATTTAAAGAAGGGTTAAAATAGTTAAAATCAAAGTTTAATAAGTAAATCATTTTTAATATGGGGTTATACATAAGATAAATTCGATTGTAAATATTCATTAGAAAGCTAAAAAGATTTCCTACATGATGGTATTTTATTTTTAATTTTTAGACATCAAATAATTTAATGATTATCTTATTAATGAAATATTGACATAATTGATGTTATAAACACCAAAATAAATGTAATTTGAGATTTTTTATGAATTACACTAATTTTCTAGGTTACTATGATATATTAATGTTGATTTAATAAACTTTGTTCGAACATATAATTCTGTTATGACTTTCACAAAAATCATATATCAAATAGTGTCAAAATTGACACAAAATAGTTTTTAAATCAAATATTATATTATTAATTGTTATTTTATTCCTAAAAATATAAGGTTCGTCCAAATGACGTATATAAGGATATATATATTAATAATAAACAATTTGGGGTTCGTTTGGCATGTTATAGTAAGTTTATTAACCATATAGTGAAAGAAAACAAAAAGACACGGTAAAAGTTAAATTATTTAACTTAGAGTTAAATCTAATTGATAAGGTTTAAAATAATATCCAAACATGTCTAAATTTAATTGGTTGATGAGATTACAACCCTATCTCATCTAATCTTCGAATATGAGTCATTTTTTGAGGTTTTTAAGTGGGGTTAGATTTATTATAAATTAATATTTTTAAGAATTCCTAAGGTGCCCCTCTCCTCCCTTATAAAAGGACACCTCCTCCCCCTCCTCCTCACACCAATTTGAGCACTCAAGCTCGGCCAACCCCTGACAAAATCCCTTCTCCACTTCCCTAGAAACATCCTAGAGGTTCTGGTCTTCCTCAAAGACCAATTCTAGTGCCCTAAGAGGAGGTCTCAAAGAGGCGCTTCAAAGAAGAGGTAATTACCGTTACCAATTCTTTCATCTTTATTTCTTCTTCCACTTCTTCTTCTTAGGTTGTTTCATTATGAAGTAATAACATCAGTATCACTCATATACTGATATGTTATTATAATTATGAAACAACCCTATTTCACCATCTATCCATCCTACGGAAAAAGAAATCACCGCGCGTGCGTACGTACGGAATACCGTCTCCACGCCGTGGTGTAATCTATTTTCCACCACCACCTTACATGGATGGGTATAATGGTGTAAAGAATAACTATACATAGTTATTAAAACATCATATTGATTCTGATATATTGTATAATCCACTCCACTCCAATTCAATATTTATAGAAATGATATCATCGCTCGTGCGTACGTACGGACTACCGTCTCCACGACGCGATGAGATTCATTCTCCATGTTAACCATTTAAGAATGATTATAATGTATATATAAGAAATAATAATGAAATATATGACATTATAAAGCTACTGGATTTATGTATATATATACATATGTATGTCATCTACTTACTTCCATTTCAAGACAATAAGGAAAGAAAAACAGCGTTCATGCGTACGTACGGACTACCGTCTCCATAAACGGTGTTTTTCATTTTATTTATCTATCTATTATATATATATATATACTGAATATATATGATATATAAATCATATTTTATATTCTGGAAGTAAGTAAATCATGATATAAGTAATAATTATGTCAAGAACAACAAGTCAAAACACCTACGATAAATGAGACGATTTTACCCAAAACGCTACTTTAACATGAATTTACAAAAGAACGGGTAATATAAAGTCATAAGTGGACCATATATGATATAATAACAATGAATATGATTCTGGAATAAGTCAATAACATGATTTAAATCATTATACAGGAGGTTCGGACACTTACAAAGCAAGTCGGACCTAAGGTAAGGGAAATATCACAATCTCATTTTTATCCGAGATTGTTTATTCGTAAGTATTTACTGGGGTGTATTTTATCATCCACATCCATGTTCCTTAAATATGTAATATTGTTTCCATCCACTTACAATAGTTTAAATCCAATTTTACTCTTCGGTGAGTTTTTAGTAAAGAATATGAAAGGAATCTTTTGTCGCTTTTTCATACGAGGTACTTTTTGACTTTTCCGACAAAAGTACGAAGAATGTTTTTTTTTAACTTAAACGGCATGAACGGATTTTTACGGTTTTATAAAGCCTTATTTTCATGAAGCTTCCTCCAAAAGATTTCATGACTATTTTTAATAAAATCTCTTTCTTTTAAAATTGCATGATGTTTTGTGAAAAGAAATTGATTTTGAAGAAGAAAGGATATTTTCCTCAAGAATTCATTTCAAGTGTTTTATCAAAATTATTTTCCATCTAAGATAATAAAGGGTTCTGTTTCTATCCATATTTTTACATTGATTTGACTATGTTGTGATGGAATTATGTTTATGAATTCCTTTATCTTATATGAATGGTTTTATGATGTCATGTTGTTTTAAGAATCCCATTTTTATTACATGGGTTATGAAATGATGTATGATTTATGATTTTGTGGCACAAATATGAATGGTATCATTATGAGATGGGTGGGACCTATATCTCCCTCCAATGCATTGGGTAAAGATTTTATATCTCATGAGATAGACATGGCTGGAATGGTAGGTTATACCGGTTCAGTGAAACAGGACTGAAACGAGGATTACTCGATTCAGAAAGGGACTTTGTCCACTAAGATAGTCTTGGCAATGAGTCTTGACTAACAAGAAATGATTCTCTATGATTATGTGTGTATGCCACAATGAGTAATGTTTTAAGTTATGATTTCATTTTCACTTCTATGATTTATCCCACGTTATGATATTATGAGCTCTTTTGCAGGTTAAGATTTCCAAAAGCTATGTTCTTATGTATATGATGTGATTGATATTTCTTTTGTTTACCCTTATTGAGCATTTGAGCTCACCCTTTTATGTTTTCTTTTCCCCAGGATATAAAGAAAGGTTTTAGGTAAAAAAAGATCTTTATGGGAGATGTTGAAGATCTTTCACCACGTTTAGAAGATTACGTTCCGAGTTTCCAAAGACACTAAACTATTACGATCCTTGTGTGTGTGTTTTTGTTATGTACTAAGTATTCCGCAAAAGTAATGTAAAGTCTATGTACGATAAGCTTCGGGTCTCTACACAAACCCATCATTCCCTGATGGTAGAGTAAAGATAAGAGCATTCACTACTCTCCACTTAAATTCCACAAAACAATCCTTATATTTTTTTCATAAAAAACATAACCCATTTACCGATAATATTCTTCATTAGATTGGATAAGTAGGTGATGTTTGGAATGAAATTCCAATAATAACCTGCTAAACCAATCAAACTATGTACCTCAGTTATGTTTTTTGGAGTAGGACATTCATGCATAGCCTTTTTCTTTCAAGGTCATTAGATATTCCATCCTTATAGACAATTTGGTCAAGAAATGAAGCTGAATGAATACAAAAATTCAAACTTTCTAAAATTTCTATATAATTCATTTCTTCTATGAGTATTTAGGATTGTGTAATAGTTATTTTCATGATATCTCTATATTTTGGATTATACCAAGATAACATCAATAAATACCACCACAAAGTCATCAAGATATTCCATTAAAACTCTATACATTATATCCATGAAAAAAGGGTGAATTAGATAGTCCAAAAGGCATTACTGAAAACTCGTAATTCCCATACCTGGATTGAAATGCTATATTTGGAATATTTTATTTTTTCACATGAAATTTATGATATCCAAATTGAAGATCAATCATAGAAATATATTGGTCTACATAAAGATGATCAAATAAATCATCAATTTGATATGGTGGATACTTGTTATTTATTGTTACAACATTGATCACTATATAGTCAAATAAAAACATCATGGATCCATCTTTCTTGTTAACAGAAATAGCAGGGTCTCCCCATAGTGAAACACTAGGGAGAATAAATCCTCTATCAATCAATTCAGATAATTTTTTCTTCAGTTCCACTAATTCAACAGTGGTTGTTCTATATGCTGTATTTTATACGTGCCATGAATAAAGAATTAAGTCAATTGAAATCTTGATTTCCTAATCTAGAGGATGTCTAGGTAAATACACTGTAAACACATTAAAATATTCTCAATCAATAGTTATGTCCTATATTTTAGAAATCCTTTATTCACCCATAGTTATGGAATTCCCTTCCACCATAATAATTTAATTTAGATGGTGATGTTTCATGCTCTAAAGATAAGGGACTCTATATGATGTTTAAAAAAATGTAACCTCCTACTTGAAACATGTTTTCACAACATGTTTCAAAATACAATCCATACAAAGTATCATATCAAATTAAATCATGCTTAAAATAATAAAATCATCAGATAAAGAAATTTTACATGTCATAATGGGGACTTCCTGATACAACTTTTTTGGAATGATACTACCCTTAGGAGTTTTGAATGACAGCTCCCTTATTTAATAAAATTGGAAATAACTAATTTTAATGGACAACTAGAAGGATATGAAGGAATGTGATGGTTTATATTAAAATAAATCATTATCTATTTTTATAAAATTAATATTGTATCTACCATTGTGTCATTAAGAACATCAATATCAACAGTTGTGATTGCATAAACTTATCCCTGCTTCAATGGCCTTTTATGAGACACATTTCCTTGATTCTTTAGATAATACTTAACATAGTGTCCCATCTCCCTACAATTATGGAACTGAATATCCATAGCTTCTTTCTTTCCCTTAAAGTCACCAGTATGGTGGCCTTTATATTGACACTTGTAGCACACCCCTTTTCCTTTTAAGAAGGAACTAGGGTGTTTTATTCTATAATTATTACAAGGTGGAAAGTAAAATCCTCCCTTATTCCCCTTTTTCATATTTCCTTATCCATAGTTTTCATTATCCATGTTCTTTCCCTTGATCTCCCTTTAAGACATAAGACATGGAGAACTTATTTTCTTTTTTAATGACATGTGAGACTATGTCTCCATATAATAAGAATTTTTGTTAGACTAGTGCCCATTAGAGGAACAGATTTAGTTCATAAAAGAATCAATCAATCATGATCCTTGGATTATGCATATGGTTTACATAATTCTTTTCTGTCCTTTTGAATTTATCATCATACTTTATAACATTCTCATCTTCCTTTTGCCTCAAATTTAGAAATGACATTTAAATATCATCTCGCTGTTAACGAGGAAAGTATTTATCTATTAAAAGTTATTTTAATTCAATCCATTCCATGTTTTCTATTTCTTGCACCTCCTTTGGGTTTTGAATTAGTGACCACCACTGATCGGAATCTCCCAAAACACCATAAAATTCCATAACAACCTTCCCCCATTCGTTACGTTCCAGGGTGAGAAATATCATCTCTAAGAACTTAAACATTGTTCTAATATGAATAGGTTTTTAGTCCCATTACAAATTGGAGGTTGTTGTCGCATAAAGATAACTAACATAGATCCTCCATGTTGTGGATCTAGATGCTCCATACAAGTAAGATTATTGTTCATAACCTGAGTATGTTTACCCAGTATAGTTATGTGTTGATCCTCACTAGTCGTAGATCCAGAAACAGAATCATTAACTTGCATAGGAGGGAAATATCTACATGGGGTATGTGCATTGAAGCACTTTCCATTCCTTTCACTATGTGCCATTTCTAAATAACGGAATACACCGGATTCCATTATGAATCCTAATATACTATCTCAACATACAAAAAATACTTCACATAAATTTTAATCTTATTCATTTATAATTCCCATAATCATAAACATGGTTACCTTGGGGTAAAATTTAAATTTCAATACTTCATATTGGACTCTAATGAAAATTTGAATTATCCTAAGCATATCCCCTGAGAGTATCAAACCAGGTGTACAAAAATGACTATTATCATGTACTAGGATACCTTGGGTCATGCCCAAAATTATTTATTAGTTGTTTTAGTACTAGGTATATCTATTCCAGAAACACGTCCACTTGTAGTATCCAAACAAGTATATATTTTATTGAAATATCAACACACACTATTCCTTACTAAAATTCCATGATATTTTTTTATGTTTACCCTCAAATACTATCTTTGTGGTTTTTTTCCTAACGTAAATTTTGTAAATCAGGTATCTATGTTTTCTACTAAGCATCTTCTGATACCAACTGTAAAAACTCATCCCCTATTGACCGGAGTTGGTGCCTTATTACATTAAGTATTCATGATAACAGTAAATTTGTATCCCTAATGAATGGATAGTTTATTATATTTGGAAATATAGATACATTTATAAGTTCAACATTATATATTGAAATGAAAAATATCCTAAATATTCCCTTGGGAATATCCACTACTCTAAGATTATCCCTCACATTCAATCATAATATGCCTCCTCGTGTACTAGGAAAAATGAAACATAATAAGGTGTGAAATCAGATGCTCAGTAAGGTTAAGAAATATAGTGGAAGATATCATAAACATAAATAGAATCCATGATGAATAATTTAAAAAACAAGCAGTTAAAATAAGAAACATGAAGACATTATGGAAAGAATATGAGCTGGGTAAATATTTTAATAATAAAACATAATCCTGGGTGTTCTAATAGTTGAATGGCCATATGAACTATGAATTTATATCTTTATAACAAAGGAAATTTATATATTGGAAATTATAAAACAAAATGTCCTGGCCTTTCCCAAGACCTCTAAAATTGATTCAGGCATCGGCAAAAACCATATAAAAATGGGAAAAGCCTCGGCCAAGTCCATATTTGTTTGCCTAATGAGACCTACCGATGCATTGAAGGATATATAATCTCACACCCATCAAATAATAAGTACAATTCATTCCAAATATGAATGATTATAATCATAAAAAACATATACATTCATATTTATACTAACATAATAAAAGTAAATAACTTTTCCCAAACATTATGTGTAAACACTAACCATTCAGAGTAAATTTGTGAATGGATTTAAGTTAGCCAATCCATATTCAAACAATTAATAAACAATTAAATTAAATATGGTAGATTATATCATAAATAATAATCCATATAATACATAATAATCAACAGGCGTGTTGAAACATATGAATAAAATATTATAAAACCATCGTGTAATTCTTGAGATAAATAATATTTTACTTTGAAATGAAGAGTTCTTCTGGAAAACTATTTATATAAAAAAAGAAATGATTTTTGGTAGTATTTTCATAATAAAATGATTGATTTTATATGTTTAATTTTGGATAAAAATAGATTATAGTGTGACCTTTTAAATAGGTACAAATTTGAGAAATTCCTTTGAGTCGGACGTGTATATCGGGAAGAATTTTCGAAAGATCCTTTTAAAACATATAATTACCAGTAAATTAAGGTAGTATTTAGGTTGGTAAAAATATATATAAAATTAAAACATAATTTATGAGAAGTAAATATTAATTAATACAACTTTAATTGAGGAATGTTGATAATAAAACTAACCCGAATGAAAATGCAGGTTCAGGTGGGAAATCCTTACACTAAGTCAAAAAGGGTTCATCGCTTGATCATAACGACCTGAATAATAAAATTAAGTTCATAATTTTTTATTCCAGATTCTCCTATACATTTAATGTATTTATTATAACTTTATTAGTTTCATTCATGGCCTTTTATGGGTTTAGAGTTCCAATTTCAGTGTTTCTGAGCGTTTTCATCCTTGGTTTTCATGATCGGTTTACATATATTAATGTACTGATAAACATGTAAAATGAGAATGGTTTTCCGGAGTATAAGATTTATTTTATTTTTGGAAAACAATAATATTTCATGGTTATAAATGTTTTTGATTATTGGTATTGGGGATGAATTATTATATAAAACAATAATGACAATTGTTTAGGTTAATTGGAAGTTTTTATCACAACAAACTCAGTTTTAATTTATAAATTAATATCATGTGTAAAAAAGTTTTAATAAACCTTAAATAAGTTATAGTACATATATTATAGTATATTTAATCCATCAGAATGGTTTTATGACAAGAATTATAGATAGTAAAAGAAATTGAAAACCCATCGTCCATGAATGTGATAAATTAACACATCTCGGATGGTGGTTTCATTTTATGTAAAAAAGAAGGGTAAATGAGAGGTTATGATTAATTATTAATTTATCATAACAAAATTACACTATATTTATGCTACTAGACTCATCTTAACATTTGGATGAAATAATGTAAAGTAAAAAAAGAAAATAAAGGAACATGAACTAATTGAAAGGAAAAAAACAATTTTCCTCTTGAAGTAATCTTCCTTGAGAGGCACATTGGGGGAGAGTTTTTTAAATTTTTATGAGAATAAGGGATTCTGTACGTGGTGGAGGATCTTGGTAGGATATTTGGATAGAATTTAGATGGGGCACCAAGCTTGATAGAAGTGAATATAAGAGGGAGTGGGGGTTATAGTTGAGGAGAGGAGGGTTTTCCCATTATTTTACTCATTATTTTTTAGTTCTTCAAATAACACCAATAGTGTTGATTATTGTGACCAAAAACAGTACTAAGTGCATGTGAGTTCTAACCGATGGACATTTGAATCATACATGACACATGCATGATGAAAAAACTCACTTATTTACCATATTTTTTAAATTATCGAATCTCAATATTACACAAAAAATCCAAGTATTTTATAAAATCCCAAATCATTACCATAACCATTTTTCAATGTATAGAATTAAAAAATGAAATCCCATTTTTCTAAATAATTTCCTAAATTAGAGAAATTTTAATTTTACATAAAATCATTATTTACTTGAAAATTACAGATTTTATATTTAAAAGTGATTTTATAATATGCTTAAATATTAATTGAGGTCCTGTAAAATAATCCTAAAATTATTGGAAACAATTATTTCTTTAAGAGTAATTTTTATGATAAATAATTTATAAATTTATTAATATAAAATTATAATTAAATTTTTATCAATCATAAAAAATGTTAATACATAATAATTAATTTATAAAATACTATATTTAATTTATAAGGCATCTAAATTTTATTTATACTTTCATTGGTGTGGTTACTATTAATAATGGTCATATTACTATTCATAATGGTATCTTACAATTCATAAGGGTCATTTTACTATTCATAAGAAAATTTATGTGGATCTTATCATACTATAAATATCTTAGTGAACGCAACTGCGTATGTCAAATTTTTGATATTCAAAACATAGAGGTGGTAAAATTATGGTCATTGGATAGGTTATAACAAAGTGGTTTTTTTTAAGAGACTCAGTGTTTCATGTATTCAATTTGAAATTTATTTTCAACATCTTAGGGTGTTACACTTAATCTCATTAAACATGTATGATAACTCCAGTAAAGTATATATATTGTAATAATATTATGCAGAGGAAATAATCTGTCATCAATCCCCTTCTCCACCCCCAATTTATTCTAAATTTGGAATCATTATCTGATAGGTGTACATTTCTCTCCTATGGGGACAAAAAGTATTCATTTTCTGTTATTTCATTCAAGGATGGTCTTAAAACCATTATAATAGTTGTAACCTATTTTAGAATTTATTTTATAACCCCTTATAAATTTCGGAACTAAATTATATACAAAATACTAAATGATAAAACAAAATCAGTTTATTATGATAAAAAATCACCAAAATTAACCTCAACAAAAATTATTTTTCAAATGGTTCATCCTCATTCCATGTAAAAAAATAATATATAAGATCAATGGAACCAAATTAATATTATTAATAAAATATTATTTCAATTATGGATACTTATCCAAATTTTACATAAACTTCCATTTGTGAATATAAGTGAACCTATCATGAAAACCATGAAAACGAACACTCCTACATTATGAAATAAAAATCTCTAACTCATCAAAAAGCACATAAATGAAATTAATAAAACTAGAAGGAATAAAAATAATTAATAAAAGATTATTGATTTATTAATAAATTAATTTAATTACAAGATCTTGTATAATAAATTTAATAAATAGAATGAACATAAGGTATGTGGATTCTCAAACCCAACTCCAATTCCATGGGTTTTCCACCATTCAGTAAATGTTTTGTATAAATGTTCCTTAAAATATTCTTAAATATAATTTCGTTTTCCTTTCCATAAATTTTCTAGGATATACATTCTTCCAATATGGATTTTTTGAAAAATGAAAATGTTTTCCCCAAAGGAGCCTTTTTTAAGAAGCACAACATTTACTTCTGTTAAAATTGATCCTTCTTCGCTCATGATTAGTGATTCTTATACCAGGTATGTTTCTTCATATTTCTTTTGGGAACCCTAAAATTTATTCATTAATTTATTCTTTATTAAACAATAATCAATCATTTTCATGGGTTATTTTATGTCTAATATTAATATATCCTCAATGTGGCATGCATGAATATTTAAATGTTATGATATGATGGTTGATCCAAAAATTATATAGTACTGCAATTATTTGCATAATGTGAGGTATCTCATGAGATAATATTCCATATATTTGACCGTGAGGATAACTATGTTCAAAATTATAATTTTTTGATGATGAACATATGTTATGAATGAACATGATGCTTCCTTTACTCATAACTATCTATGGTCCTAATTTACAAAGACACTAAACCATTGGATTTTGATTGTGCATTGATTCATTTTTTTTCCTTTAAAATCAATTTGATAGTTATGTAAGAAAATTTAGTACTTCAATATAAATATATTTTAGTCTCATAAAAAGACAAGATCAAAGGTCCTCCAGGGTCACTCAAAAGGCCAATATTTATGTGTTAATTTTCTCAAAGAACCTCTCTTAATTTATTTCATTCTTTTATCATTCCCAAAACCTCCTCTAACCCTGATTACATAATAAATATATAATCTATTACATATAGGAAATAATTTTATCTATTGGTATATATTATATACATCACTTTTATTACCTCCTCTTATTCTAATAAAACTATTGTAAAAATTTTGGCGATTAATTACCTTAGTGAATAGTGATTTTCTATATTTTCCATTACCACCTTCATGAATGGTAAAAGGAATATTATCAATGTTTAATAATATTATAATATTTATATTATGATATATTTATTGTTCTAGAACTTATATATAGTCAACAATTTACATAAAACAATTTTTTTATACGGTCATAAAATTCACCAAATTTATCTATACGTTTATCAGTAACATTTTATCATTTGAGTCATCATCGTGTATTAATGAAAAATTATAAATTTTACCATTTGAAAATATTTATATTAATTAATACTATTTAATTACTCTTCCAATGTTTCATTTACATTTGAATATATATTTCATTATTAATCACAAATGAACTGATCATGAAAATCATTACACGAAGTCACCCAAAACAATAAAAATCATGAAATATTATAAATGAATGGTTAGTAAGATGTAACAAAAATACTATATAAAGATCTAAAAACACTAAATGTCCTTTATAATGAATTCATAAAATTCAATAGACCATTATAAAATAGGTTCACGATTAAAAACTAAAGGGAAGAGTCAGGTATGGGTTTCGTGTCTCAATTTATTCTTCTATTAGATACATGCCTTATCATCCACATAATTATTATGTGTGGTGTATATATTATGAAATTTTACATAACCTATCATGAAAAACATTATACTAATGTTATTAAATGTTTAATTTGATAATTATTAGTTTTATGGGACATACAATTCGATATGTTACATTATGGTAAGTTAATTTTAAAACCAATTTCAATTCATTGGGTCAACCATCATCATTGTTGATTCTGTCAGACTATGATTGTATCAGGGATGATTTTTTATTATGAAATTTTGTATTTCAAATTTTTTTTAATGTGCATTTTTATGGAATACGCATAACCGATTAATCTATTAATGCTCACATCAATGATATGATATTTATAATGGATCTTCATCTTAAAAATTCTCTTTTTAATATTTCCCCTAAAATAAACATTTTATTCCAAATTGATGTTTTATTAAATATTTTAAAATATTTTTTACTATTCTCTCTATGATTTTTTATTTTCATTTTACAAATTTTTGACTTCAAATAAATTTGTGGATTTTTTTATCATTTTATAAATGTGGTTCTTTATGACCTTTCTAAAAAATCATGAAAGGAATATATTTTTAACATATAAATAATAAGAGGCTTTTATATCCATAGTTACGATTTAATTCTTTGAATCATAATGCATAAGATTTTAATATTATTTTTAATTATTTTTTCTAATCTCACATTATTTTAAAATTTTGTTTAAAAAAAGATATTTTCCGTAGAAATTTTTTAAAGTGTCCTCTCCAAATTATTTCCCTTCTAATATAAAATAATTTATAGTTACTTATTCATTACTATGGATATTATTCCAAGATACTATCATCAATATATTTATGGTTTTTTATGTTTATTATTCCATGAATATCGTGAATTAGGTTATTTTTGATTATTTATGTAATGATAAAATGATTATAAAACTCATTTTTTAAATGGTTTCTAACGTGATTGATGATTTATGTTCCTATGGAAATGATTTCTATTTTTTTCATTATGTAATGGGTGGGACCTATATCCCATCCCAAACAAATTTTATAGTGATTGATAACTCGTGAGTAAAACTATTTTGTGTGAACCTTATTACCTGTTTACTATGTTATTTGTGAATATGATTGCATGTTAAAAATTTAGTATATGAATCTCATTGCATGTTCTTAATGTTATCTGTGAACCTTATTACATGTTCAAAATGTTATGCATGAACTAGAATAGATGTTCACAATGTATTACATGAACCGGATTACATGTCCACAATGTAATGTGTGAGCCTATTTTCAAGTTCAAAATTAAATATGTGAACTTGATTACATGTTCACAATGATATTTTCATAACTAGTTGAATGACCATATGTTTATGTTAGGGAATTATTTCAGGTCTTTAACATTATTAGTTAACCCATTTTTATTTACACATGTTCAAAATGTTATAAGTGTAATATTTTTCCACAATCTAATATTTTATGCAGATTAATTATTATATGATTCTTATCTTATTTTTTTTAATTTATTATATGACTCAAGATTAAGATCATTGATATGAAGGGTATTATTTTGAAATATTATGTTCATATTATTATAAAATTATGTTTATTTTATGTTTCATATTTCCCTTTTTTACCCTTCCTGATTATCTACGATCACCCATTTCTTATGATTCATTTCACCAGGATATGAAGAAGGGTATTATGATAGATATGATCAAATGGGTTTTAGTTATAAAGGAATAAGTATGAGATAATGTAGATTCTTTAAAAACTTTTTGTCTTTGTTTCCTTTTTTTGAAGACATTAAAACCATAGGAATCTAGTGTTGTTTTAATATAATATTAATATTTTTTTATTTATATGTAATATCAATGTATGAACACATTTGGTCATTACACTATCATAGCATCATCTTAATAACATCCTAATGGAATCTCTGTTCATTTTTCATTTTTTCTTATTCCTCTAATAAAATTAATTCTTGAATGATGATAATTTAATATAATTAACATGTTAATTAAAATGAATTAAATAACTAACAATTTATGAAATGAAAATTTGACCACTATTACAAATATTGATCAAAAATAAAATAAATATTTATAAATATGAAACATGATCAATATGATACCATTTTATTATCATGGGCACATCAGAAGCATCCCGGGTTGGAGGTAAATGAAAAATTATTTCGATTAAGAATTTCTCATAACATAGAGAGGACCATTTCATGTCAAATTTAATCATAATTTATTTTTGAAAATAATAAAAAAAATATGGTCTTAAGAAACTTCTACCAAGATGTTTTTTTTCCTCACAAAACCCTTTAATAGATTACCTTTAGTGTTCATTAAGGATCCTTGTGTATAATCTCTATAGTGGTGATCCACCTGACCTCTTTTGATCTCTGGACAACAGAAAATGATTTCTAGTTTCTATCAAAATTAATTAATAATATTATGATGCTCATATTTGTTTCTCAAACATTTGGGATTGATGGATAATATTTAACATTATCATTTTTAAAATAGGATAGGAAGTAGGGTCGGGTGACAAATTTTTTCTTCCTAATGACTATCTTTTCATGATTAACTATGCACAATAGAAATAACTATATACTTATAGAAATATTGATTATATTTTAATATTATTTAATTTTATATGATCCCTTGAATAATTTAATAATCCAAAATTAATCCAATCCCATGTAATAATAGTAATATTATTATTTTATGGTGTAAGTTAACTCACAAAATTGAGAAATAATATTTTACAAGATTTAAAATAAGTACTTATCTCCAGACAAGATCTTAGTCATCTAAAACTCCTTTTCATTTATTTAATACATGAATAAATTTTTAAATTATTATTTCATTCATAAATAAATATTTTTTCCCCAACTAAGTGAATGAATATTTATTAAGTATTCAATAAATACAAATAAATTTATTTATTCTCATTCCAGCAAAAAAATATTTATTATGTATTCATGAGACTCAATAAATTATTTATTAAGGATTGAATAATTATTCAATACCTATTAATTATTAGTGATTAAAAAAACATAAATATAATTATTCAAAATACATGAGAATTGTATTAATAGCAATAAGTTTCTTCAAATAGGATTTAATTGAGATTAATAAAAAGACCTATTATGTGACCCAATATAAATACTTTTTATTATAATTAGGAATGATTTATTAAGTGTATTGTTATTATCTAGGTAATGGTGATAGAGACCAAGAGATATAAATCAATGATACAATATTTAAGACCATATATAAGTTGTTAATATGTAATATAATATTTTTTGTCTGAATATATCATTAATATAGATTCACACATGTTTCATCAACCTATGTTCTTAATACCTATTTCATTGAATGTATGAATTAAACACCTTATTACACCCATTTCCTTGCAATAAAATATGATTATTCTATTCCAATAAAAGGTTTGAGATTTCAACATCCAAATTGATGGAAGGGGAAATATTATCTCTAAATTTCTATAAATAAAATTTAATTCATTACACTATTAATATACCCCACTTCATAAAATTATATTATGTCATATTATAGTTATGTAAGTACAAGTTCACAAGTTTGGGAATGAATTAATAATACTCATAATGACTAAGTACCATTATACACAGTCAGAGATACTAATTTATAAATTTACAAAAACATGTTGAATTCATACTATCGGGGTTGATCTCATAGTCATGCATCTTTGTTATTACCAAGTGTGATCATCATGATATTAAGCCGCATGAACTTCTGAGTACTCACTCCAAACAGTCTACACACTAATTCCCCTATGAAAATATGTTATCCAAATGTAGATATCTATTTAATAATTTCATCACGACACTTAATGGATCACATCATTGGGGGGAACTACATGACCTTTTCAATGCCACAAATTACTTAGGAAATTATTATATTAATTTCTTTCATAATAGAGAAATATATATATTAATATATTTTTTTACCTGAAAATGTTCAAATATTAATGTAGTCAAAATACAATTATTTGTTTCTAGGGAACTGACTCAGATACATTGCACTGAATTTCCCATTTTTTAGAAATCAAATTACTACATTAAACATTAATATCTTCTGAGATATACAATCCTAAAATTGAAATTATATATATGTTCCACTGTTTACATTATAAAATTTTAATCAACTCTAAAAATAATTATATTTTTATGAATCACTTTTATTCTTTATATAGTTTCTTTTATAATTATTTCTCTAAATAATTTCAATTCATGAACTTTATTCCTGTATGATGGAGTTTTAAATCATTTTATATTGAGAGATTCAAAAGTATCATTTTGAATACTCAAGTGAAAAATATTGTTATATGAAAAATTAAAATGTAGATTATTTTTTTCATAACTCCCATAAAAATGAGAAGATTAATCCCTTAGAATATATTTCATTATTTTAATCATCCTCTAAAACTACTAATCAGTTTATGGATCATAATATGTCCCCCCTTTACTCATATAACTATATATCAATGTTATCAGTCAGAAAAAATCCATATAAGTACTCTATAGAGTCTCACTACATCATCAATATGGATGTGATCTTGTGTCCCCAGGGATATATCCTCTACCATGGTGATGAAATGGGTATAATGTTTCATCCTTTCTAAAATTTCACACATATCATTGATTCCTATGTATGTATTAGGTTGTGCAAGAGACCAGATCATCACGAATCAACCCTTTTCATGTTTTTGAAGACCGATGTTATCAGAGGAGGGTTGGAAAATGTCAACATGAGTTTTGTTGTTTATTACATTGAATAGGATGAATTACACATTAGGTATGTAAGGTTCACTATGTGTTAGTTTTCAAGGGTTAAATATATAAAATGAAGACACACTTTTTAGTGTAACAAAACCCTGAGGATTACACAAAGTCAAAGGCTATTACAAATCATGTAAATATCTGGTATTTTATGTTTTATAATGTCTTCATTCTCTTAGGTTTGTCAAAACCTATGGTTGTAGTGCCCCTCTACTAATTCCATGAAATATGGTGACCCCCAATTCGATGTTTTTTAGATTACTCCATCAAGGATTGATACCTATATTACCTCCTTCAATCCATAATCAATCCATGGTATGTTCTAACTTTTTTCACGAGGATTCTTCAATCTGTTACTCATTGTTTATCTTTTCCATGTGGTGTCACTTGATCTCTATGTTTCTAATAGAGCATTGTTTTTGTTTTTTGGAGTGGTTATGGATTGATCGGCATTATAAAGATTTTGAGTATCTAAATGTGATATTTTTCAGTTCATTATTTTATTCTCTTCCAGATGAATTGGTATAGTTTGAGGTTTTCTATGATACTTCACGTCTTGGGTTGGGATGTCTTATGATGCAAAAGAGATCTTTCATCTCATATTTATCATGGTAGTTATGTCCCCAAAATCGTAAATATGGCACCCTTGATATCATGTAGCACCCCAAGGTTGTAAAAATAAATTGAAATGTATGAAACTTTGATTCTCTACATGATGACACTTTTATTATGAGATAGTTATTAACTAGAAGTTAAACATTATTTTTATTCTTCTATGATTTGAATTTTTAAAAACAGACATTTACGGTTGTGATCAATAAGTTATTTGGAGCCTGATAGAACCAACTTGTTTTATTTGAGAATATTAACATACCCTTATGAATAGTAATATGACCCTTATGAATAGTAAATTATATTATTAATTTATTATGTTATGGTTATGACATAATGAGATCTTGATTATTTTTTCAAGGTGATATATAATCAATTATAGTTTAAAAATTTATGTTTTTTGGAATAAAATATGATTTTATTTAAAAATTAAATTAATCGCATTTATAAATTTATTTTCAAAAAATGGAGTGCATTATTTAAATCTACACATCAAAAAACACATAGGGTTAATTTTTTTGGATTTTTCTCAAATTCTTGAATTTTTGTTGAATAGTGAGATTCAATAATTTATGAAATATGATAAATAAATGAATTTATGCATCAAGATGACGTCATGTATAATGTAAATGGCCATTGGATATAAATCACATGCGGTTATTACTATTTTGGTTTACCTGAATCAATACTATTTAATGTCTTGAAAAAAAAATGAAACTAATGATAAGAATATTGGAAACCCCTCCCCTCCTCCATAATAAATAACACTCTCGCCCCCCCCCCCCATCTTAAACTCGAACATCTCAATATATGTGGACTGTATAAATTATGAAAATTAACCTTAACTTGGTGCTTCCCCACGTCCTATACCCCCTGGTATCATCAAAAGGACAAAACAAAAGTCCTTAAGGAGGATCTCAAGGAGAAGAGATCTTGTTTTATGAATCCTCCTTTATTTTATTGGGTTTTCTTTTCAATTCATTTTATTTTCATATACTCGCTTCTCCTCCCTTAATCCAATATGCATGAATGATCCATAATCTTATGTATTCTGAATGTTATAATTTTTATGGTAAAAAATCCTCATCATTATTCCCAACATTTTTCTCTTATTCTAAAAATAAAAACATCGTCCATGATGTGCTGATTTTCCAAAATCTTGAAGATGTGTTTTCAATTTAAATTACATCCTTAAAACTAGTTACAAATCCATTTTAAGAGATGGAATATATTTTAATGTTTATGATATAACATCTTTCATGTTTTTGTGTTAACATCTATACATAATATTATGTTATATAATTAAACAACTTCGTGATTATCAAGAACCACTAAAATGAACTAAACAGATATCACTAATGATTTCTCTAGTGATTTATCTAATGATTCATCGTTATACCATATAATCAATATTATTTATTGAATAATTTAATATTATGAAAACATATTAATTCCTTTTCATTCCACTTCTGGATTTTATCTTCCATTCGACAAGGAAATTCTTTATGATCTTACGATGGAAATCATGTAATGAACACACCCAAAACAATACAAAAAACAAAATATTATTAATTAATGGGTGGAATAATGTTATAAATTGATAATATAATGTGTAAAAACAATAATATTTTCAATTAAAATATTAATAACACTCATTTAACCAATATATAAGAGGTTTAGACATTTTTGACGTTATAGAAATCCAAGGTAATAGAATTCTTTAACCAATATCCTTTTTGGGTTAACCTTCGACTTCATTAATTATGGGGTAATATGATTATTTTTTGTAATTAATTTTGTTTATATTATATTATATAATGTTTAATTTCAATTTATACATATATTATTTCTGTTCTATCTAATTCTCATATCAATTTTATGTTATTTTAATGGGACTTTTCTTATAAAATATTATTTTAAACTTCTTGTTTTACAAAAGTTAATGTGAATGTTTTTATGAAAGTATTATTTTTTTACGATTATTTTATGGTTCTTTAGAATTGATCATGATTAATGGGGGGACCTATATCCCCCCAAATTCATTGGGTATGTGTAAGTTTTATGTCGGTCATATGGTTACTCCAAGTGGAACTACAATGGTTACACCATAAAGAATCCATGAGGGTTACATTATACGGTAGTCGTGAGGGTTAATAATCATGAGGTAGCCATGAGGGTTACTAAATTAATTAATTAATTCCCAAATATACCCTTATTATTTAATTTTTTTTTATATTATTATAAAAATATCATGTTTTACAACGTATTTATAATATTCATTATGGGTGAGAAGTATTTGTTTTTTAAATTGATTTCATGTGTTTAGAATTATTCATGAAATAATGGTCTCTTTTATTCTATTTATATCACTGAATTAGATTTTTATGTTCATCCCATGTATTTAAATTCATTTCCATGTTTATAAATTGTGAATGTGAAATAAAGAAGAAAAGATAAATTTTATGACGTTTTATCAAAGAAATCAAGTTGTTGATTTTGGTTTAAAATTTTATGTATTTTTAAGAAATGGATACTTTTTTAATGGAACACACTTTTTATTGTTATGGTTTGATATGTATGGGTTATTTGCTAACATTTTAAAATTTTATACCAAAAAGATCATTGGGAATGTATATAAGTGAAATATGGTTTAAATAACTAGAATATGTAATGTTTAATGTCGAAACATTATATCATGAGTTGGCGGTGGTACTGCCTTCCCTGATGTTGTGGAGACATTACCTCATTGGCATGAATTTTGTGGTCTTTACCGATCACAAGAGTATGTTGTATGTTTTCTACCAATATGAATATATATTGTGATATAATTCATATATATATATTTATTACAGAATTATGACATAATCATCATGTATACACCTGGTAAGAGTAATGATGTGGCTTATTTTATGAAAAGAGTCACATACTGATGGAGTGCATGAATCAGGTGATTGGTGGAGAGTAATAGAGGAATTTTCAATGTTTCTTCCATATATGGGAGACCTTGGGGGTAGTGGATGCATTTTTATATGATGATGCTATCATATTTTGTTCAAGAGGTGGAAGAGTCATAGTTGGGGGATCCTAAGATGGAGGTATGGAGATACCAAGTTGTTTTTGTTGAGGCCCATAATGGTTGGTATAAGGATGAATAACATCGATGATGTTTCAGGAAGTCTTTTCATTCTATTGGAGATGCATGAGATTGTTCGTGGAGTTTTATGTTGTTCATCTTTGGTGGTACATCCTAGTATGAAAATGATGTAATGAGATTTGAGGAATCATTTTGGGTGGCCTTGGATAAAAAATAAAGCTACAGTGTTTGTGCCCTGATGCTTGGCCAGCCCGAAGGTGAAGGTCAAATACTAGGTCCCTGATGGGTTACTCTAGCAATTATTTATTCATTAGTGGGAGTGGGAGGAAACCTCGATGTAATTTTTTACTAGTTCACATTGAAATTATGGATCCTATGATTCTATATGGGTGATATTGGATCATTTTGTGAAATCATCCCACTATATAGTGATAAAAGTGTCTAGATCAATGGAGGATTTGTCGAGATGGTATATGGAGGAGCTGCTTGGACTCCATGGAGTCCTAAGGATGGTATTTTAGGATCGAGATCCTTGTTTTACCTACATGGTTTGGAGAGGTCTCTAACATGATTTTGGTTCTTTTCTATGCCTTATCACTACTTTAAATCTGCATATGGATGGTCAGATAGAACAAACCATCCTGACTCTTGAATATATATTGTGATCTTATGTCCTGGACTTTAAAGGTTCGTGAATGAGGAACCATCCCATGATAGATTTATCATTCAATAATTTTTTTCACTCCACAATTAGTGTCACAAAATTTGAAAACTTATTTGGCCGACCTTATCACTATATGTTGTGCTAAAATATGATCAGAGTATGATAAATTCTTAGGCTATAACTAGTATAGAATATGATAGATATGAATAATGTGATATATGATATGTTGAATGTAGGAAAAGACTGTGATGAATCATATGTTGATTATATGATGAAACCTACAGAGTTTTATGTTAGGGATCATGTGTTTCTAATTGTGGCTCACCATCATGGGATGTAAATGTTATCTCTTTAGAGTATGTTGTTACCCCAGTTTTTTTGGCCTTTCAAGGTGTCAGCTCATGTTGGACTGATGGCGTATCAGATAGAAAATCCTCCAAGGATATTCTGAATACACATTTTTTTCACATGTCATTACTCTATCATTATCTTCATGATGACCCCTCGCTTCATCAATTAGGTTGATATCTATGTTGATGATGATGCGACGTTAAAGGAGTGGCATTTAAATCCAGGACCATGAGGAGAAGGAATTCATTTTTCATTATATCCCCTTGGGTTGTGACTTGTGGTGACACAATGGAATGGATTATAGTATACAATAATGTGAGTCATAGATATGTGTTGTGTAACACAAGATATTTTAGTTTTAAATATTATCTTCTAACAATATTCATTTAGTGGTTATAGACATTTTTTTTGTATGGTGGATTTATCTTATTTCTTGTAGTGGATTACTCTTATTCCATGGGAGGAAAATATGTTTGGGATATGCCACATGCTTTCTATTTTTCTATTTTTTTTATTTTAATAAGTATAATCTTCTTCTAAATGTGGTGAACACTCAATTAGTATTTCATCTACTCATTGTTTTGATCCCAATATGCTTGGGTGAGGTGGTTGTTCTCCTGTTTTGATGAGATCCTTGATATGTATCTCATGGGGTGATTGTTCGTATGACCTATTTTATGTTTCCTCCTTAGGCTGGTTTTGGATTCTTTTGGATGAGAAATTTAACATAGGTATCTATTGTAAGGGCTACAGTCTGCATGGATCGTCTCTTTTTGAGTTTCTAAAGACTGAGGTTCTTGGAGGAGGCTCAGAGGAATTCTAAAAGTGTTTGGTTGTGAATTTTCAGAAATATGATGAATTACAAGTCTTCTAAATCAGGTCCACTACATGTAACTATTTGAGGTTATATAAATAAAATTGTGATGAGTTTTTTTAGTGGAACTGAACCCTTAATATTACATAAAGTGAATGTGGATTAAACATCACTTATATACTTGGTTTGGCATGCTATATGACCTTTTTTGTCCACTCATGTTGGTCAAACCCTATGGATGTAGAACCTCTATCAAGATTAAAGGTGACCCGACGACCCCCTCTTGGTTACCTTGGTGGTTCCTTTTTCAATGATTGATCCCAAGCTTCCCTCCTTGAATATGTCTTCAATACAAGGTATGATGTACCTCTGTTCTTCTATTTTCTTCAATTTGTTACATCCTGATCTTATTTTTCATATTGTGGTGCTTGGTCTCATTGTTTATAATGGATATTTTTTGTTGTTTTTGGGCACAATTGTGGTTAAATTTCCTTGAGTGGTTTCAATTATAGAGGTATATGTGACCAGGACCCACAGTGTTGATAAGTTCTCGAATGAAAAATATTGATGACCTTTTCAGGTGGTAGATTTGGTGCTTCCCTACTTAATTACATGAAATCATAAAGATATAATTATTTATCCCTTTTGATCACACTGATATTTAACCAAAATGATTTCTTTTGTTTGAATAATTAATTGGTGTCAATTGCATGGAGATGTGTTGTTTAAACTTTGATAACATGTTCTCTAATGATTTTCTAGATAGCATGAAAACAACTTTGTGCTTTTTGTACCAAGAGTAGTATGTGAAATTGGTAAATAATTTAAATATATAAATAATTTAATGTTAATTGGATAAAATATTAATGTGTAATCTTTTAATGAATCAAGATTTCATTGTAATTTTTTGATATTAAAATTCATGATAGTGCACATCTTTTATATAATTGGTTAATAAATCTGAATAATGTTTATTCAAATTGATAAAATAATTAATGGTATGAAAAATTAATTGATTAATTATTTTTTTATAGCATGTGATAGATTTTTTCATAGGTTTCATGTATTGGTAAATTATGATAATGACTCAGATATTTCATTATGGAAAAATAACTTATTGTTTGATAAAATTAATTTCCATGTTGGGACTGAGTTTCCTACTTTCTTGTAACGGCCAAGGGATGTGTGGTTTGGATCCATGAGATCTCATTGTGTGTAAAGGATGGATGAATTATTTGATGGCCAAGAGACAAAGTGCTTTGTTTCATACTTCTTGTATGTGAGTGTGGGATGCATGATCCTGGAAGGCTTTTGTGGTATGTGTGATGGGGATGATCATATTTGACATGATCTTTGGATGACTGATGTGTTATGTGGGCTGGGGAGGCCCGGTTCTTGTGGTAGAAGTTCACACATTGAGTGGTGAGATGTATCAGTGTATGCATGTGGGTGTTATGGAGGAAATCAATGGTGGGGTAATGGGTTAAATATGGTCATAACCATTGATATGAATCTTGTATTTAGGTTTGAACATATTTTTTAGATGATGGATAGGTTATTGTTTTACCTACATTCCCTTTTTGACTATTTGAGTTAGATTGATGTGCTTGTTTTATTTCCTTGTTTGGTAGCTTAATATGTTTTTATTAGACAAGATAGTAATATAGAAAGTATTAAAATTAATATATTAATAAATTTTTAACTAATGGGGTTGTATTTTTCTAGGATGTAATGTTGATGATAAAATTTTGAGATTTCATGGACTCAGTTTTCTTATGGTTTGAGGGAATGGAACACTGTTGTCATGGTAATAAAATGTATTTTGGAAACATTAATGGTTTATTAATGACATAATAATTGATTAATGTACAATGAAACTGATTAATGTAATCAATTATATTAATGCATGTATTTTAATGGTGATGTGATAATAGGATATGTGGTCTTAGCTGTGGAAGCCATGAGTTAATGATGTGTTAACTACAGTGGAGTCTGAGACTAGGTTATTCCCATTGTGTAGTTGTGATATATATTATATAATGTATTGTTTTCTATTTCTATATGCTACTACACCTTTTTAGTTTGTGAAACAAACACACTAGGTATTCTAATACCTGGGGGTGTTTTCCAAAATGTCCCTATGGGTTGATGGATTTCCAACTACCCCCTTTTCCCCTCTCTCTTCTCATGGTAGTTACTTATGATGGTATTAAAAACAATTTTTTTCCCCTATATGTGCAAAGAAGGATGTAATGGATTGTGGTTATTTAAGACAAGTTTTTTATTGATATAGTTTCTCTAATGAATACTATTGATATAACATGTATTGTATGTGATCTCTCGAGGATCCTTACAAGGTGTGTGGGTTGTGATGCATTGATGTATAATACCAAATGTATGATACATATTATATACGTTGTGGTATATCTTGGAAGTTACATGGTTACTTTTGGTTACATGGACATGGTGGTATGTTCCATGAGGTGCATGTTGTGGTTCCTTTCCAATGTGTCTATAGGAAATCCTTTTTGGAGACAGATTCAGAGGATGTGCGATGTTGGGGAAGAGTGATAAACAAGTAGTGATGTGGTAGTGGGGTACCCTTGATATTCATTATTATATTATAAGATCTTTTTTGTGATACATGTTTAGAGTACCCATTTTGAGGATGGGAAATAAGTATACAAGTTTATGTGATGACTTTGTATAACTTCTTTCCCATTGGTTTCACATGCTTTCATTACCGTTTATATAGAGGCTCCAAGGAGGTTCATACTAAGTATTTAATTATACTCACCCTATGTATATATAAATTATTTTTTAGGTATGTTAGAGAAGGATGGATATTAGTCTGATTGCTACTAAATTCCCTTAGGGGACTCCCATTAGTCTATATAACAATGAAAAATTGTTAATTATCAAATAGATTAGTATTTTCAGGTAAAAGTAAAAAATATTAACTACTATATGGTAAAAAAACTGAAGGATCATGTATTATTTTTTGTTTCATAGACACTGCATCTTGATTTGGACCTGGTCGAGACCCTCATATAATATCGGAAACACCATATCCTCTTTCTCTCTTACATAGATAACATAAAAACATATAACTCCTCCCCCAAATGCAAGTGTATGAAGGAAGAGAAGGGGGAAAAAGATAACTAATTCCTTGCATAAATGTCTGATTCTAGATCAAAAAAAAAAGAATTAAAATTATATTTTACATGTATAAAATTACATGTTCCTGACATATGCTTTACGTTAGAATTTTGAAATAATCCTTGTTATAGATATATCACTATTAACATATGAAGAATTTTTTTAAAAAAAATATTAAATACACCTTCAATATATTACTGGAATAGAAATCAACCTAACCTCTTCCCATGGGAGATCACCCAATCCCAATATTAAAAGAGTGACCTAGATATTATTCTAAGATAACGTTCTAGTGATAATTTATATTTTTTCCCTCATAAACATTAAAGAATAAAAATTCAAACTTCCTATGATTTTCAAAACATGTAATGTCACGCTTCATTACATTCCATCACTTCATTAGAATAATATTCATGGAGAAAAAAATTATGAAAGGATGGAAGTTATCAAATTTAGTTAGAGTATTTCACTATATATTTTTCATATAATAGTAGAGATAATGTATTTATTAGTATTTCTAATGACATTGACATGAGGTTGATTTACATAACCTTATATACCTAATTACATTTATTATAGGATCATTAAAGGCCTACTAAGATATTTTAATCCATTCACATTCTAGATTGAAAATGTGGTGAGGAAATATTCAAATACGTGTTGATTTTTTTATCACATAAATATAGATATGTGGGTTAGGTTTTGGTTGAGTGACAAAAAAAATTACTCCATTTATTAATAATTTGGGCGATATATATAACAGATGATCTAGGAACATTTTATATTGATTTGATTATTGGAAATCATTGGATGCCTAATTATAAAATTTCATCTAAGAATCAATATAACATTTATATACTGGGATGGGTTTCGACGAGATTTAAATATTTAAATGAAATTGATTATGATATACTATTTACATAAAAATAAGAGTTTTATGATTGCTATCTAACATTAGTGGATAATATGTGAGAATGAATTTTTTATAGAGAAAACAAATTGGAATATCAATTAAAAAAGGAATAATTTTAATTTCATAGAAAACTTCATGCATATATTCATTTGTATCGATTCAATGATATTTATATGAGACAATATATATCTAATTTTTACTAGATGAAGATCAGTTACATGTCTTTATGTGAGCATAAAACGGTATATGTTATTAAAAAAGGCCATTTAATTAAGATGATACATTATTTAGATTATAGTGGAAATAAATCATATTTTAGTAGATGAAAAACATCTATAATTTTGTATAATGGGGTTATATGTTCTATAATGACCCGAAATTCTAAAATAAGAATAGTGAATTCCATATTGTGTATGACAATAAACACCAACCTCATAAGGGAATATAATATATAAACCCTTTAAAATGTATTTAATATTTTAAATAAAATAAATCTAAGTTATAGGTTGTAGTGATGTTGATATAGAGTGTCTATCACACAGAACAACTATTTTCTTAAATGGAATGTGTTACACACAAGACTGAGTTTTACAGAGAAAAAATATATTTTTAAGATATTATTATTTAATATAATAATATATAACCTATCCATTGAATTAGCGGTTATTAATACAATTGAATATTTTATGGTAATATATAGTGGATTCATAGGTTACCAATTTATAATAAATAAATATACAAACCAATTGAATATAAATTAAATGTTTTTATGCTCACAATGGTGTATATTCCTTATAAATTCCATTAATTGAAATTATTGAATTATGTTAATTAAATATATATTTTATATATTAAATAATATTTTTTTACATTCATCAAATATATATTATATTCATAAGACAATAGGAAACCCAATATTAAGCAGAAAAACATATATTTTCATATGGAAAATTTTCCCACCATTTAATAGAGAATCGTTTCTTAATAATTTTTTTATCACATTATTAAATTTTTATGTCAAAATAAACCTCATATTTTTATTATAAATTTCAAAATTATGTATGGCTGAATTTTTGGTATTTTTCTGAGAAGTTACATTTTTTGATGCATATTAAAAAATACTGAATTTTAATTCCAAAATACATTTTCATCTAATTTATTTATAAGATTAATCTATATTTTTAACAAATATTAATGAAAAAATATATAAATATTGTTATATTGATACAATTTAGGTAATTTTATTAAATTTCATATTGGAATTGGATATAAAATCTTCTCATGCTTTGGAAAATATTTACTTTAAACCCCCACTGTGTCATCCCATTAAATGGATTAACATTATTTTAATTTCCACCACTTCTATGACTGGAATTTAGAAAAATGGGTTCAGAATTTTTAATCATCATAATTTATAATTTCACATAGTGTTAATTTATGTTTTTACAAAAAAATAGTTAATGTAATTTAAATGAATTATAACTATTATGTTAAACAAATTAGCTTAACAAGGGACTAAATTTCAAACGTAAAGGCCAAAATTACCTAGTATCTTTTAAAAATTATATTTTTTTAATTATAATTTTACCCTATACTTTTTTTTTCGAATTTGGAACATTATTTCGAACACTTTACATGGGAAACACTGGTGGAATTCCCATTTCAAAAATTTACATGAATTACATCCCTCCTCTACTCTAAAAAGAACCCAATCCTCACACTTATACACACATATAAATCTAATTGTATCGACCAATGTCTACCCATATAATATCTAATAATCGATCCCCTTATCCTCGTAGCCTCATTTTGGAAAAAATCAGACCAAACGTGTCTTTTGGTATAAACCAAAAGGGGTTACCCAAATAAGCGGTAACATTCTTCAATGATCATTGTATTTCTATTTAGATCTCCATTTATTCATTTATAATTATTAAATTTTTATATAATAACATAATTATCCTATATATACTGATGTTATTTTATTTTAAGTTTTCAATCTACACCAACAGACACTTCCATCTGAGGGGTACCGAATTAACCGTTTCTGTACAGAGAACTAGTTCCTCCCGAAGCAATGATTGTTCATTCTTCCATTACCTAATATCATGGATTATAATTATGATAGATACACTGATTATATAAGATATATATGATATTTATATTTAATATATTCTAATATAATTTTCATATAAAACAAAATTTATTATTTCGATTTTTTGGAATTATGAGAACATCATTTATTGATGTCTGGACTACCACCTCCTCAAAGCGACGTGATTCACTCAAATTTTATATATATATATATATTATTAAAGATGGTTTTAATATACATATGTGATATATAAGACAAAAATATGATACATGTGTTATAGTATACATCTATATCATTTACATCTAATTATATAAATATGTAAAGAAAGGAAGTATCACTCATGTGCACTTACGACTTACCATCTCCAAGAGTGGAGAATTTCATTTCATATCTCCAAATATTATGGATTATTATAAATACATATATACTAGATATATATATATATATGATATTTAAATCATGGATTAAATTATGGATATTATGAAATCATTATTGACATAATATGATCAAATATAATAAGTCAAAACATACTTGAAAAGCTAGGCAATTAAATCATGAAATAGTGAAAATATTTAAATATTATTAATAAATGGGTAATAAGATATTATAAGATAATAATATATGATGTTATAAATATTATTATGGTCATAATATAAGTTATTTTCATGGTTAACATCCTTATATATGAGGATAAAATTCATTCACCCAAATGAAAACACAATGTAAGGGATTCTTGTATCACATTTCTTTCCATCTAACAAACACCATTTTCACCACATATTATTTTTTATATTGTGTATACTAACCCCTATTGAATTTTATGTCATTAATAAATAATATTTATTTGTATCTAAAGAACCATTTGATGTTATCTATTTCATGTGGCATATAATTCAATAATAAACATGTAAAAAAGTCACTACATCTTAGTTTCCATTTTTGGAGGCATACATTATCATTTTAAACCTAATTTCTTATATATAGTTTACATACTACAACATTGACATATAATATCCTGATTAATTCATTATTCAGGATATTTTATGTTTTAATTTGAATTATTTCATCTAATATGTTTTGAATTAATTATTACCAAGAGAAAAATAATTTCATAACACAATTTCATTATTTAGGTTATATTACTTCCTCATTATCGTTAATATTATAAGATTATGTGTGTAATAAATTTATTCAATATACTATTTTATTTCATAATTTATATGTATATTTAAATTGGATAAAATTAATAAATTTATCAATTGATTCTCTTATCAATGATATGATCATTACATGGATTTATATCATAACTCTTTTTGTTTGGGATTATTTTCACTTCAATTTCCATTAGAGGAACATTTTTATAATTGTTTAATAAACCATTTAATTTTATTATAATATAGTTATTCATTTTATTTTTTAATTTAATATTAACCTTTCAACTATTTTTTACTCATAATTTGTTATAAAATGTTTTTTGGGATACGCGACTTCATTTATTTCGTCATGAACATTTTTTCTTCTAAAAAACACATTTAAAGAAAGACATTAAAAGTTTTTTTATCCTTTAAAAAATAAATAATTATGTGAATTTTAACGATTTTCAAAAAAAATGGGACATTTTGTATTTATGGCATCATTATTCTTCTTCTTTATGGGATATTATTGATTTTCCATGGATAACATTGACATTCGATTCGTTGTTTTGTTTTTAATCCCAGTGATATATTAAATTTTTTTATGATCATTAGACATTTAATTTAAAATAATTATACATATCATTATTCATGGATTTTTTTTCCTAAACTGTATATCATTTTTATAAAATGTGTTTACATTGATAGTTATTTTATTTTCTATGGGAATAATGATAAATCCATGCTATTTATTTAATACAAATATTTGATATGGTGTATTTTTTACTATACATTAGGTTTTAAACTATAATGTGACATGATTAGGTTTATTATAAAATTCATTAGAAACAATAATAATTTATTTGAATTGACAATGACAATGAATTTTAAATGGTAAACTAGAGGTATCTTAGATAAGAAATAACCTAGCATGATTTAGATATCAAAAAAATGATTATACATTTTCTAAATATGATAATTGTTGCACAAAATATGATATTTGGTTTTAGAGAATAACCCCTTATAAAGTATAAATCATTAAATAATGAATGACCTATCTAGAAATAAATGGATGAAGTATTTATTTATTGAAGTTGTATTGAAAAACGTAGATAAAAGAATATTTATTATTTAAATTTCAAGGATTCTAATAATATTTATTTTTTAAATTATATTAATATTGTTTTATAATGGGTAAAATATATTTTGGGTGATAAACCATCATGTCCTAAAATTCCATGAGACTTGTTTTCATGGCCAAAAAATGATACGGTTTTCACAGCTACTGTTGGAATATGTGATGTCCATGTTAAATTTTCATTGTTCTTAATTAAAAATTTAGATTAATAAATATTAATAATAATATTATATTATTAGTTTTTAGTATAATAGAATATTTTAATAACCATATGGGATTTGGAAAAATTTTAGAGACAAATGAAAAAAACATTTCACTCTTTTATAGGCCTTACAATCCATTAGATGTGAATTTTATCATTTGAGACCCCAAATTCTATTTTTGTATATCCATTTGATGGAGAAAGGGATGAATTAGAATTAATATTACTGCAAAACCAAATGATAAAATTGTTCAAATGAAATTATAATGTATCATCTATGTATATTTATTCATATTTTTAGGTAGTAAATTAATTGTGCAACATTAAGAAAATGATTAGAAAAATATTTTTCTTAATATAAAAATTTTTATTTGAACCGATAGACTTGTAAATAATCAATAATTTATGAAATTCAGACCCTAAAAATCCATTTAAACATCATTAGGTTGTGATTGATGAATTCAATCCATCAATATACATATTAGAACTTTTCCTCCATGTATATATCCCTACTTTCCCCTAGTGTTCTCCAACGAAGAAACCTAGTAATATGTTAGGCCATATAACCATAGTACTATCAATAATTTATTATAGAGGATTTTCTATAAACCCGTATCCAAATAATTTATCCCAACATAATAAATATCAATCAATTTATTACCATGTTCGATTTTCAATTGTGAGGACACCGTTTATTTGGGGGGGTGTAATGCCCAAAATTCTAAAATAAGAACATTGTATTCAATAGAGTGTATGACATGAAAGGCCAATAAAATAAGAAAATATAATATCCATACACATTAAAATATATTTAATAATTTAAATAATATCAATCTACTATATATATTTCAATTATTGTGATAGTGAGTCTGCGTACATTTCACAAAACAATAAGATTCTTCAATGGATTTCATTACATGCAACACCAAGTCTAACATAGAAACCGTATATTATTAAAAAACTATTTTCAAATATAGTAGTATCTAACATATACGTTAAATTATAGGTTTTTAATGTTACTAACTAGTAATTAAAATATATGGTTTATTCATAGGTTACAAATTAATTATAAATGCATATCCAACAGAATTGAATTTAAAAAATGATTATATGCTCACAATTGTGTTTTATCATAATAAATCCAATTAATTACTATTTTTTCATGATATTAAATAAATATATGATTTATATATTAAATAATGTTTTTTACATTCATACAACATATTTCATATTCATTAGATAATAGCAAAACGGTTACCACACCTAAAATCCTTTATTTCTATAAATGTAGTTTTGTCACTATATAATGAAGAACCTATTTCAAATATAATAAATGAATGTTTTGTAATTTTTTTATTGAAAAATATAATTCATATTTGAAATGGAATCATAAAAATTATGTTTTGATGAATTATTGGTATTTTTATGAGAATATTCATTTTTTGATGAATAGTGAAAAAATACTAAATATTAATTCAGAAATTATTTTTCCCTAATTAATTTATAGAAAATCTATATTTTTAATTGTATTAAAATTATATTAGACCAATTTTATATAAACTAAACCAATTTGGATCATTTCAGTCAATTTCACTTTGAAATCTATTATGACAGGATCTCAATGCTTTGAACATTTTTACTTTAAAAACTCGTTGTTTCGTCCAGCCTGTGGGATTATATTTAAATTATTTTCACCTGCATAAATTAATTTAATTTTAAAATACTGATAAAATATTTAGAATAATAGTTATTAATATTTTTAATAATTTTACCACTGTTTTTAAAAATAAATATTAGTGAATAAAATAAAATGTAATTGAAAAATTTTAGAGAAACAGAGATGTACAAGGCATTAAAACATATATTTGAGGGCCAAAATGACATATAAACATGTAAAAATGTCATTTTATGCACATATTTTTACCAAATATTCAATTGAATCTAATTTTTTCATTTATTGAATCAATGTTTCATTGGAAAATTGTGGGAGAAATTCACTATTCTGAAATTTACAAGAATGCCACCCCTCCACCACTATAAAATAACACTCACCCCTCTCAATTATTCACATGTATCATTATATTTGGATTACACATATTTATAAAATATAATCTACAAAAATACCTCCCCTTAATCTATAATCCATATTTTTTTATGAAATCCATTCAATGATGTCTTTTGGTATAAACAAAATAGAGTTACCCAAAAAAAAATTAACGTTCTTCAATGATCACCTTTTCCAATTTCATTATGAACACCTTTATTTATAATTATTAAATAATTTCATAATATCATAATATCCTTAATATACATATATATTTTATGTTATTTTTCGACCAATACCAACACACACTTCTATCTAAAGGGTAATGAATTTAACATTCATGTACGACGAACTACTACCTCGCAAAATTACGAAAATTTTTTTTACCCCATGTCATGGTTGGGAATTATGATGAAATATATATATATATATTAGATATATATAATATTTATAATATCTTTAGGAATCACTAATTTTCTTGTAACACATACTTTATTCTTCTAATTTTTTGTAATTACGATAACATCATTTATTGTTGTGTGAACTACCACCTCATCAAAGCGATGCGATTCATTCATAATATTCATTGAATGTATTTTGAATTTTGTTACATAAATATTTTGATATATAAGACATAAATATAATATTGTTATTATAATATGAACATATATCAGGTAAATTTAATTTTTTTAATATGAAAATGAAATTGATGTATCGTTCATGTGTACGCAGGACCTTCCATCTCCATGCATGGTGAATTTCATTTACTATATCCAAATATTATGGATTATTATACATACAATTTTATGATATATATATGATAAATAAATCATGGTTTAAATAATTTATATGATTAAATCATGATCTATGCAATAAGGACAAAAATAATAATTCCAAACGTACTTGACAATCTCCAAAATTAACACCTCAACTTGTGAAAAAAATAGAATATTATTAACAAATGATTAATAAGATGTTATAATAATTTAATATATGATATTACAAATATTATTATGGTTCTGGTGTAAGTTTTTAATGTGTTTAGTCACTTATACATGAGTTTAATAGTTGTTCACCCAAAATGAAATGCAGGGTAATGGATTCTTGCCTCCCATTTCTCTCTATGAGGCATACACCATTTGAAGCACTAATTTAATATGTGTGGTGTATATACATACCATATTGATTTTTATACCTTGAATAATTCATTATCTCTAGTATTTAATGTTTCATTTGATGTTATATCATTCATGGTTCTTATAATTAAAACTATTGCTAATAAAAAGGGATTATTCTTAATTTCCATTATTTAAGGAATACATTGTTGTAGGACACATATTTTATAATATATAGTGTAAAAATTCCAACTATGACATATTATATTGTGATTAGTTAAATATTCATGATATTATCAGTTTCAATTTGTGTTATTTCATCTAATGAGGTTTAAATTAAGCATTAGCATGGGGAAATTAATTTCATTATAAAATTTATTTATTTTGGTAATATTACTTCATCATTATCATTAATATTAATAGAAAATATGGATAATCACTTTTTTCAATCTATTTATTCATCATTTTTATTTGGATTTACATTTGACACACACAGTCTCTTTATTTAATGATTCTCGTGTTAATTTTATTGTATTATCATGGGTTTACATCACAATATCATTTTATTTGGGATTATATTGACTGTAATTTCTGTTAAAGTAAATTATTTGATAATTTTTCAAAAAAATACATTCCTTATAAACTAATTTATAAATTCATTAAAATTTTCATGTAATAGTAAAAATTTTCATTTCATTAGTACTCAAAATATTTTATAAAATTATTTAAATAAATCACCACCTCATTTCTTTATTTAGTGATATGAATATTTTTTCTTCTATGAACCCTATTTTAGAAAAACCTTTTAATTTTTTGAAACCTTTTATGAATGAATTTTCAAAAAAAATCACCATTTACATTTACTCTACACGGGATATGTTGTATTGGAACCATCCTTATTATTCCTCATAATGGTTTGGGATTTATTTGGCTAAGGATGGTATTAGAATTCACAGCCATGATTTCATCGTTATTCCCCTTGAAATATTGAATTTCCTATAATAAATAGACATTGAATTTACCCTAATTTTCTATATCATATATCATGGAAATTTTTGTTACCTAAATTGAATATCATTTTTATATACTATATTTACATTGAAATTTATTTGAAAATGTATATTGTTTTTTAATTAAATAATTTTTTTGATATGAGGAATTCATTGGGAAAGCTGTTATGGGTGGGGCCCAGACATTATATGGCCCCTCGATGCATCAAAATGTTCACTTAAGGATAAATTAGATTTTCCAATTAATGTGGTGTCTCCCATAGTTTTAAACCTCCTTGTGAAATAACTTGACGTTATTGGTTTTCACGTGAATTATAAAAGTCCTCAAATAATTAGGCATTGACTTCATATTGATTTTGTATATACTATCCATGATATTTTCAATATGGAAAAATATATGGATGCATTTAAATATCAATTTATTGACATAAATTGATCATGATTTTAGTTATTTACCTTACCTTAATTATTTAATAACTTCCCTATCATATATTTATTACCTGAAATGTGTTGTCAGTTATATCGTTCCATTTTTATTATTCTAATTGATTCATTAATTCTACTATTGTATTTTATATTTCCGAGCATTTTAGGTCACCTTATTATGGTTCCTTTCCATAGGATTCCATGACATGTAATATGAATGATATGTAAAGATATAATCAATGGAATAAAGGCTTCCTTAAAAAATTATGTTGTAATTTTTGTATTCATTTTTAATACAAGACTCCTGTATTTATTAAGATTATCAAGACTAATATACATTTTTATCCATTGGTAAGTTATTTACATATATATTTTTTGAATTTAATAGTAGTTTGACATTGGTTCTATTTTTTCTGGGGTCGGGGAGTTACATGTACTTTTAGGTATCTCCTTGATAATGACACAAGTTTATAAGAATGAATGGGAAATTGGTTCCTCAATTTATAGAACCATTTTATATAATTTAATATATTTCATTGGTTTTAAAATGTTTAAAAATTCTTATTTGATTTAGTGAAAGTAATTTTGTGTTTCATTTTTCACAACTAAGGATATATTATATGGACCCTTGAGAAGTGATTCATTATATTCATATATATTTTTAAGAGGATGTATAATTTATTGGGACGGTAATACATATTAAAAAGAATAGTGAGATGATTTTTTTGGTTATAAAAATTCCACATGTATAGGTGCTTTGGAATCATAGTCTAATTCTAGAGAAGTTGTGTTAGTGATAAGTAAGCATGAATTCTTTGTAATTGGAGTTTTTTAACATTAATAAATGCACTTTTCATGGATTCTAACTCATATGGTGAAGAGTTCGTAATGTCTCAGAGAAAAATGGTTGATTTTATGATTTAAATATTTTTTTAAATTCAAATAAATATTTTTAATTTATATTTATTTTATAGGATAAGGGTATTGTAATTTAAAATGTTTCATTAGCATAGTGAATTTAATGTTAACTACATGAAGCCACTAAGAATCAGGTCGGTAAAACATGGGGCACAATGGGTTATGTAGTGATCATAATGCCTTATAATTACAATTGGAGATTTTTTTTAACATCATGACCCATCATGACAATGTTACATATTAAAAATACCACATGGTCTCATGTGGTCCCCATGATCACAAAATGTTGAAAACATAAACCAATGATCTGTTATTATTATTATTATTATTTGTAAAGATATTTACCATCAAATAAATTATCTAATACTATATTATTAAAAATCAAATAAAAATGATAAGAAATAAAATAAAGTTAAATTATCAGTACGTAACTCAGAATGAAAATCAACTAATCCACAGCCCTATGTCTAGCACTTTGAAAACATACATTAACCATATAATCTATTAAAAATGATAATCTGAAACCATATATGTCATTTTGATAAAAATAAAATGTTATCCCAATATTAATGCACTATTAGTTGAACTAATGTACTAGTGTATTAAATATAAATCTTTTCATTAAAAAATATACATTTCATCTATATAATACCCCACACATGAATCCCTTTTATACACTACCCATTCAAAAAAATTCCTAAGGAAATGGAAAAAACAAAAAATGAGTGACTTGAAATTCTCAGTAAGGGGTAAACCATTATATATGATAAAAAAATGGATTATTCAATAGATCATAGAATATTGAGGGATACTATTAGGAGGGAAATTTATTTAGTAAATTAATAAAGTAATTAAATTGTAATAAGTGATGGTCATTAACTTATATCATAAAAAATATAATGAGTGAAGAATATTTCACGGATAATATAAAAATTGAAATAGAAAATCGTGTTGATATAAATAATATACTATATATTGTTTTATATCATAAAATTAATTATCATCACGATAATTTAAATAAATTTCCCAAATACATCATTAAAAAGGTTATAGATACTCCCATTACTATATGAATGTTTTTATAATGTGACCTATAAATGCATTAAAGGGGTCATGATTCCGGTCCCTACCCATTACAAAATTACTCTAATTAAAGACATCATAAACATACTATCATGGCCATGATCCATGTTATTATAAGTTAAGGTTAATTGGACTTCTATTACAACAAGATATCAAATGGTAGATATGAAGTAATAAATTATTAATTAATAAGAACATGTCATATTAATACTCAACGACTGAAGGTAAAAGGTTGGTAAAAGAGGATAACAGAGAATGTATATTGATATATAGAAGATATTTAGTTCAATACAAAAGATTTTGATTCTAGTGATGAACCTATAATAATAAAAGAATTATAAAAGTTGATTCCTATATCTTTTAAAAACCATGTTATTGATTATAATTTTTATTCTAGTTTATTTGACTTGAAATGAACATATTTTGATGATTTACATAATGATTTTGAAAGATAAAAAAGTGATGTAATTTAAATTTATAATATATACAAGGAACATGTATAATTTATTAAAAAAATCATTATAATTAGATTCATTATCATGAAAAAATTTAACATAAAAATAAAAATAAAAAGCCAAACTATTTTGTTCATAAAAACAATAAATATGGTTAAAGTGTGATGAGAAACCATTGTCATGCTTACTTTTAATCATTAAAATACCACATTTTATAGTTTAAATACCCAATTATTAATATTTTATTAATAATATTGTTTATATTTGGAGACATTTATTTTTAATAATAAATGTAAAAAAGGAAAAAAACAACAACAATATAAACAAAAAAAGGAATTGCAAGATGAATGATGTATTTGGAAAACACTATGGGATAAAAATGCAGAAATATGTAATAGAATTTGCTTTGGATATGGTCACATAACATTCCATTGGTGTAAAATTTACTCAATGTTAAAACATTACAATACATAAAGAAAATATATGTCATGTAGTGATGAAAAAATAGTCTTAGTGACAACATCATGTTTCATATCTGGACACATATGGTCTTCTTGTGACACACTGAAAAAATGTCCATATGTGATTTCAATCTATCTAAACATTAACTGATGTGAAAAAAATATAGTTTATGAAACAAATAACTGATGTGAAACGGAGAAGGTGACTCAAAACATGTAGATTTGAGAAAAAATGTGGTTTGTGAGTTATTTTAGGGACCTATGACTACCTGGGAAGACTTGATGACTCGTTATGATAGAATTAAATGCAAAATAATCCCTATTAAAGTATATAAATAGCGCTTTGAGATGTTGTTTCTAGAGTTTATTTCAGAGAGCACAATCTAGGGTTAAGGGTTTCACTACTTGAGGGTCCTATCTATTGTTTTTTCCTTTTTTCATTCCTATTTTATTTAATTTTTTCCTTCCCTATAGGATCTCATCAATATGATTACAGGGTAAAAACTACCTTTTTCTATGTTTATATAGATAACATGGTAAGGTTTCATTGGTTCTATCTCTTATATTTTTTCTTGTATTTATATTTATATTTTATGAATATCAACAACAAATCCCTTCATATATTATTATCATGAACACTGTTATTTGAATCTAAATGATCAAAAATAATTTCACATCTAGTTTCCCAGAATTGAGGCATGACCATTGTCACATTCAAGGAACTCTAGTATAAATATTTCATTAAGAAAAATGTAATTTCATTTTTTCTATATTAACTGACCAATAATAATAGGGAATCCCCACATTGTAGGGTGGACTCCATGACCATTACGACCACCACATCTCTATTATAGAGACAGGGAAGTATTCATAAATTGTATTGCTAAAATATAATTTCACCTGACCCTAAATCTACAATACACTTTACATCCATGAAGTCTAATTTTCAATCAAACAATATAATATTCATTGATTAATTACATTAATTTTATATAACTATAACCCATAAATTTTATATTTCTTCCCATTTATTAAGTTTAATTAATTCAATTATTTGGAAAACCTAAATAAAATAATTTAATTGTCACTGCCTTTTTATACTCGAACATCCCTAATACTCAATTATAATTATTTATGTAGTACATATTGATATTTTATAAATTTTTTATTTTTAATGTATTGATATGTAAATAATGAAGACCTTAGAGGATAAAAAAACGTTAACTATTACTGAGGATGGATTCTAAATATATTTTTTTTATAAATTTAATTATGGAATGTTATTTTATTTTATATGTATAAAATGTTCTATTCTTTCAAAAATTCCATATTTTAAAACATTATATTTATGATTGAAACTCTCAAGAAAAAATCAAAAGAGATCATTGAGTCCAATCCTATCATTGAACAAGCTCTAATAAGAAATGTCACTATAACCATGGTGTGCATAGGAAAACATATAGATTTTTTATGTTTTCTATAGTGAGATCTAGGGATTTTTATTCAAAATTACTAATATTATCCATCAAACACAAGAGTACAAACGAGCATCCTGGAACCTCTAATTTTAGAAATTTTCTTTCATATCATACATGAGATTATATTGATGATTTCAAACAAAATGAAACTAACTACACTAAGACATTATGATCTAAATGCACGTTTGGGATGATTTATAGAGCTTTGAGTTACCATATAATTCCAAAAAGTTTCAAGTGATGTAATAAGACTCCATCAATCTCATTTTTTATGAGATGTAGCTTAGGAGTGGATTGAAATCCTATAAAAATATTCCACCACTACATGTTATGACCAGTCAAGGAACATTCAATCTCACTTATTTCCACATTAAAAATCAATATACATACTTATAAAAATTATAAACGATAGTGTATTTAAATATGAAACCCTAAAAAATTTTGGGGAATTACCCAAATATATGATTCAAAATGACCCCATCATGAAATTTCTAAAACCATGCCCTTCTCTAAAGATGTCTCATGCTCATTTATTGGAAGTTTTTCATTTTATTAATAACATTTTCTTTGCTTTTTTTACCTTGGAGTGTGTTTGGGAGAAAATTTGAGAAAATTTGAAGAAATTTTGAATTTAATAGTGGGTGTAGAGTGTTCCTTAACTGTGTGCCTTGGCCAACAAACTGTGCAACCCTGGGAAGGGGGGTTTTCATGGCAAGCACACTGTCAGTCAAAATGTGCACCCAGAAAGGAGAAGGATTTTTTTCTCCTAAATATATTCACATTTATGGCACAAGATTAGGGTAAATAGTGAACCTTTAATAACAAACATTGTGTATGATATTCTAATCCCCCAAAAACTAGTTTTAAAAATTATCGAGAGCTCATTTTATTTCATATTGTGACCTAACTTGACCCCAAACTCCCTTGCATTATTTCATAGCCTTCTCAACTGAGTCCATGCCATTAGTTCTACCATTAATCACAATTCAAATCCTGTATTTAAGATCTCCCTCCCACCCATTAATAGGATCTCATGACCTAATGTTTCTATTGACATTATCATTCTTCCATCTGCTAGATGATATTTCTTCCCCTTTTTCATTATATCTAGATCTAGAATTATGATATAAATCTTGTTTTTTGGGACCTTATTTGATCAATATTGAATTATATTTTCAAAAGTAGATTGATTTAATCACCACATTCTTGATTGATCAACTTCAAAATGGGGATTTCTTTTGGATAATCTCATGTAATTTAATTGAGGTAGGTGGTCATTAATTAAAATATCAACGTCATGATTTAAATTACTTGTATGGAACTGTAGAATTGATATTTTATTATTATCATTTGATTTCATGATTTAATTTAATAATTTGGTGAATTAATTAATTAACTGAATTTTAAAATTGGAAATTTTATGAAAGTGAATTCGATAATTAATTTTTGAAATAATTATTTTTATTGGGAATGTTGGCTGGAGAAAAATTATTTTATATTTAATTAGGTGATAATTAGTTTATTTATTTTAGAAAATTAATTGTTGAATTAATTGAAGATATATTGTGTTTAGGAATTGAGAATTCTTGATAATTAATTGTCGAGTTAAATATATGAAATTGAATTGTGGATAAAACAATTAATTGATGAATAAATTTTTGGATTTTGAGTTTTTGGATATTGATTAATTAATTGTAAAATTAATTAACGGTATTTATGTGCATTATTAATTTGAGAATTAATTTAGGGGATTCATTTGATGAATTAATAGTCAAATTAGTATTGAGATTGAGATGATTAATTAATTTTTTTAGTTTATTAATGCAATTGATATATTTAATTAATTATCTAATTAATTAATGTGATTTGTATTATTAATTAATTTTTTAGATAATTAACGTGATTGAGATGATTAATTTTTTTTTTGAAATAATTAATAAAATGCTATTGAAATATTTATTAGTAATAATGCCATTCAAGATTGATTTGAACTGATGAATGGTAAAAATGGAATCTATGTGTGATTTGAGACAATGAATTGAAATATTGAAATTATTGAATGAATTGAGACAATTCATGATAAAAATTGAATTCATGTGTTAAATGAATCCATGAATGGTAAAAATGGAATTCTATTGTGAAATGAGACAATGAATTGAAATAATGGAATTCATGTGTAAATTGAGATAATGAATGGTATAAATAAATTTATTATATATGATTTCCCTTGAGGATAATTCAAGATTTTTCAAGGGATGAATAAGGTATTGAGAGTACACATTTCCTCGGGAACCCAACGGTTTATGTGGTAAAATAATGAATAATTGATAATGTGAAAATAATTTAATTATGCATTGTATTTAATTATTTCTAAAATTTTATACATTGTTTTAATAGATATTATTTTATAATTTTTTGGAAGTGGACTAATGATTTGATCTCATAGCATAGTCAGGATGCCTAATCGACAACCAAATATATATAATGATTACAAAAAGTATAAGTAAAAAATGAATTGTTTGTGATATATGAGTTGGGATGGATAATTGATGATGAACCAAGACGTATTTCAGGAAACTCTTGAGAGTTTTTATTTTATTTTATTTTTGGTTTATTTTAAAAAAATGCACATACATTAGAATGAAATATCTAGTGTTATGTTTGACATTTTATTTCCTATTATTTCGTCATATGGTTATTATATTTTTATATTATGACTATATAATTATTTGGTTATTTTTTATCTATTTCTGCTGGCGTATTATACTGATAAAGAGGGAAATGTGTCTCTCGGACTGATATTAGGCACTTTGTACTATTTAGAATCCCCCCGACATATGGGTAGGCATGCTTGAGGTCATGTGGTGGTTTTGGGAAAGGGAGAGTGCTTCAAGAGAGTTTTTCATCACATGTGACTCACATTGAATCATACAGAATCGGGGTAAGAGTGTTTTATTTCATAAATCCTTCCATTTGGGATAGTGAGGCTAGACTTATGAAAGTTAGAGGTACCATTCATATTGATTATATGTTATCTAGATCTTTATTTGATACAATTTTATCTCATTCTTTTTTTCTGTACAATCTTTGAATAGTTTAATCCATGAGGTGGATTTCGTGAGTGGGTATTTGATGATAGAAACTCCTTTAGGTTTATGTTCAGGATATATCTACTTGTTCAAGGGGTGTTTTCTCATGTATGGTGAGTACTGGTTTATATGGGATCCCTATATTCATAACATGTCAATAACTGTCCTAATTATTGGAGTGGACTATTTAGTATCATAATTATTGAACATTTATTGTTACCAAAAGAGATTGATCATTACTTCACCAACATGTGATAATAATATTCGCTGTGGAGAGCTAGATATCATGGTAGGTCATGCCAGGACAGTTCACCAGCAACTGGGTGAGCATACCATTGATGTTTCTAGTTTTTTTCTAGATGAAGGAGGTGTAATTAATAAAATCATTCATCCCACTATGTACATGATTTTTGATTTATACCCTTATTATTTAACAATCACTCCACATGAGATAGATGTAGAGTTTACTATTAAGCTCAGGACTAGCAGTGATCCATTTTCAATTCCACTTTACAAAATGGAAATATTACTTCATCAATAGATCAAGACTCAGGTGGATGATTTGGAGGATAATGGGTTTATACGACCATTTTTATATCGGTGGGGTTCACCAGTATTGTATTCTATAATGTCTGATGGAAGTCTATGATTAGGAGTCAATTACTAGATGTTTAAAAGGACACATATGAAAAACATGTATCCTCTTCTTCATATCTACATTATATGTGATTGGTTAATGGGAGGTTGTTTGTTCTCTATGATCAACTTAATATTTGGTTATAATATATAGATATTTCATCCTTCTCATATATCAATCAATGATTTTAGATGATTTTATATCCTATTGGAGTTCATCATAATTTCATTTTGGTAGGAAAACACACAAGTTGTATTTTTGGAATTTGTGAATAGAAATATCCATCTGTACCTAGATCAGTTTGTTTTAGTGTTTTTTTATTACATCTTAGTTTACTCCCAGAGTCATGACAGTATTGACCAACACATTTAAATTTTCCTTAGAAAACTTAGAGATAACCAGTTGTATACCAATCTACATAAGTATGTGTTCTGGATTGATTAGGTACACTAATTTGGTTGCATCATTTTGAAGGAAGGTGTGTATGTGGAAACAAATAAATTTAATTGTGTGGTTTCTCAGGATAATCCCAAGAATGTTTCAGTTATATTTAGATTTATGGATTCGCTAAATATTTTTGATGGTTTATTCAGGACTATTCATGTTTTTATGTACCTATATAAGGCTTGAAAAAAATGGAATATACCTTGAATGGTTCGGAGCATACGATAATTCATTATAGAAGCTAATGAAGTAGTTTTCATGATAACCAATTTAGATGAAACCTAATCTAGGTGAGGACGATATGGTGTCTTGTGATTCTTATGTGATCAAACATGGAGCATTTTTTGACACAAGGAGACCGATTTGTGGTATACAAGTCTCCAAATTTGATGCCACATTAATGTAAATACCCTACGCACAACATCAAGTTGGAACAAGAAGTTTATACCCTGATTATTTAGAGGAACTATATATTAGATGAAAATCATAATGTGTATAATGATCCCAGGAGGTTTTGGCATATAATTTGACATAAATATATGAATCTCAAGTAGCAGAGGTAGGTATAGTATATGAACTCATTTGATTTTGAGATTGAATATAATATTGGGAAATTAAATAGTTTTTTTGATGATTTGAAAATTAAATCACATACTCTTGTGGTTCAGGAGTGTAGTGCTGAGTGGGATATGATGACATTACTATTTGAGATGAAAATTGTGCTGTAGGAGAGTCAAGAGCAGATACCTCTATTATCAGTTTCATTAGAGTATTCATTTTTAAGATGTATAATTGATATATAGTATTAGTATCTAGAGTGTTTATCCATAATTAAAAATCATTTATGTTTTGGAGTTACATTTTGATTGGACTTTGGATGGGGATGATATCATATAAGCCAAGAATTGGGTTGTTGTGCCTACGAGCATTAAGGACGAGTTGATGTGTGAGTTTCATGACTCAAAGTGAGTTGTACATCTAGGTGGGACTATAATGTACAATGAACTATGATGACAGTTTTGGTGGACGGGCATGAAAAAGTAGATATCACAGAATGTGACTCGATGTTACACATGTTAAGAAGTAAAGAATGTGTATCAACGACCCAGTGGTCTATTGCAGCAATTGACCATTATGGAATAGAAGTGATGCAGTGTGACTATGAAAATAGTGGTGGGTCTACTAAGGATTCCTCCATGGAATGACACAATATGGTCTTTTGTAGACCATTTTACAAAGGAAAAAATTCTATGCCTATATGGGAGACCTTCATAATGGATCATTTGGGAGAACTCTATGTTTGAGAGATAGTATGTTTTCACAGGGTTCCATATACTATTGAATCCGACTATGAATTTCATTTTACTTCACACTTCTAGTAGGTTTCTCAAAAGGCTCTTGGTGCGTAGGTCTTATTGTGTATAAAATTCCACCCATATAGAGGTGGGTAGTTGGAGCATACTATACAGGTTTTTAAGGATATGTTGCGAGGAAATTCATGATAGGACATGAATATCACCACTATGTTAGATGGAGCCAGGTTAGTCTGAGCAGTTGGGACCATGCCTCATGAAAGTGTCATTGGGGTAGAAACTCATTATTTGGAAAACATATATTTTCTTCTCAGAGTACACAAAAGTAATATGATTATAGAATTCAACAACCCTAATAGTTTACAAATAGAAATAATGTATTCCATTAGGTATTGCCTTGGTGGTGTCTCTCCAGGATACAGATACAGGGAAAGATAGAGACCATGGTGGTTAGGATGTCTGAGATTGTTGACAGGATCAAGACGGTGGTGTAATGATTAGATATTTCACTTATATATATATATATATATATATCAATTTTTACATGATTTTTTTCATGTGTAACAAATTTTGATGTATCACCCAGATATTTCCAATGTGATTTATGTGGATAATGATTAATTGATATAGATGTGTCCTTGAATGATAATCTAATATGTGTGCTAGATAACAGAGATAAGGTTCTATAGGGAATGATTGTGTTGATTATTGATGTGTTTGGGAAACGTGTTTAGGTTGAGGAGGAATAGTGGGATATATAAGAGGATATGATTGATATTTAGAAAAAATATTTTGACATGGAATCATAGTGACACTTTGTAGTACAGATCAAGGAAGAGATGTTATATGGTGGGGATATTGTAAAACCTAGGTATTTTATATGGATATCTCATGTTCATTAAAATGTCCTCAATTTTCTTTTTCTCATTACCTCTCATTTTGGATATTCCATAGTGTTTTTTGGGAGAAACGTTTAATAAAATAGAAGAAAGTGGGAATTTCAGGGATGGATCAAGACTTCCATAGCTGCGCACCCTGGACTAGAAAACTATGCAACCCTAGGCAGAGGGGGTTTTCATATCTAGAACATGGTTTCCAAATCATGCACCTTAATAGTAGAAACCTTTATTTCCATAGAAGAGGACCATGGTTAAGGTCCACAGTGAGGGGTAACCATGCACCCCCAACAGAAAACATAATGTATGGGTCTTTAATGCCCAAAATTAGTTTTAAAAAAAAATTTATCCCCCATTTTAAACCACATTAATACCTAACTTGACCCCCAATTACATTTTGAAATATGTTCTTCATCATTCAAAGCTCATATTTAAGAACTATACCTCTTCGGGTAAAAATATATCATCTTTTGTGTTTTCTATTCACTTTTTTATTCATCTCGCATCCTTTGGAATATTTCCCTACCTTGTTTTTTGGTTGGATCATGATCTAGTATTTTGGGATCACGTTTGTTCAATCTTAAATTAGGGTTTCATATTTAGATCATCTTCTTCACCACATTCTTGATTAATCGTCTTCAAATTGGGAATTTTCATTGGGAAATTGCTCATCAACTAATTAAGGTAGGTGGTCTATAATTCAAATCCCAAATTCTTGATTTTAATTAATGATATTTAATTTTATAATTAATATTTAATTAATATAATAAGATTTCATGATTGAATTAATTAATTTAGTGAATTAATTAATTGATGTAATGGTTTAATTGGAAATATTGGGAATTGGAATTAGATAATTAATTGTTTACTTATTTATGAGATATTTGGTATTTTTAAATGACCTAATTTATTTTTAAAATTAATTATCAGAAACATATATTTTGAATTGAGAAATTTTTTTTTAAAATAAATATGATATATTGAGATTGTTGGTTTGAGATAATTATTTGATGAATTAAATGTACATATATTTTGAATATGAACTTGTATTTAGGGATTATTAGTTTTTGAGTTACAAATTGTGAAATAGAATTTTGGATTGAATAATTAATTGCTGAATTAATTATGGGATAATCATTTTGTCCATATTGATTAATTAGGTGGTAAATTAATTTATGGGAAAGTTATTATTAACAAATTGGAAAATTGGTTAAGGGGATTCCTATGATGAACTAATTGATGAATTTGTAATTATATTGAGATGATTAATTAATTTTAGTGTTAACTAATAAGATTGAGATGAAAATTTAATTATTGAATTAATTATTGGGATTGAGATGATTAATAAATTTTTTAGTTAATTAATGAGATCAAATGATTAATTTACTGATGAATTAATTAAGTAAATGATATTTTAATAATTAATTGTAATAATTAAATTCATGCGTGATTTGAAATGGTGAATATTAACAATGACATTCATGTGTGATTCGAGGCAATGAGTTTAACAAATGAATTCATGATTGAAATTTGTCAATGTATAGTAATAGTGTAATTCATGTTTGAAATGACATAATGAATGGTAATAATGGAATTGATGTCTGAAATGAGATAATAAATGGTAACAATTTTATTCATGTGTAAATTGGGATAAACAATGGTAATAATAGAATTCTATTATCTGATATCCCTCAGGGATTGTTTAGTCCTTAACAAGGGCTGCAGCCTGTATTGAGAGTTTAGGAATCCTAAAGAACATATATTTTATGTGGTAAAATAAAAAATAATTGATAACATTATAACTATTAACTAATGAATTTTATTTGTTTCATTATTCGATAGTATACACTGCATGACTTTATATTGTTTTAGATTACTTTATTGCTGGACTACTGATTTGTACTCACACCCAAATCAAGATTCCTGATTAGTACCCAAATATATATCATGACCAGTGGATAGCATAATGGAAAATTCATTGTGTTAGATGAATGAGGTGGGATAGAGCATAGATGAGGGAACCATACATGGTTCCAGACCTGTTTTGGATTTGATTGTGTCTTTACTTCTATGATTAATTTTTACAAATGGTACATACTTTATCATGGAATTTCTATTGTTCAATTTGATATTGTATTTATTATTTTGGTTTTCATGTGTTATTGTTATTGTTTGGTTGTGTTTATATCAATAACTTCTATGGATTTTTACTCCTACTAGTTTATTACTCTGATAAAGAGGGTATTGTATCCCAGTGAGTAATATTAGACCATCGCAACTAGTCAGCAGGATCAGGTGTATGGGGAGGTGCATTAAAATTAATGTGACCAACCGGCCAAGGGAACCGGTGTGTGTCACCCAGTTGAGGAGACTATAGTATTAAACTATGGGTTTTACTCCAAAACATCAATATAACACTTTTTTAGTGGAAACATGTTGAATCTAGACGATTCAACAAGAGGTGAACTGATGAATGAATGATCGAAAGAGCATTACAACCTACTAGATGATATAGTGAGGAATCTATTCTAGTGAAAATGAGAATATATTATATGAATAAGAATACATGTGGTAGAAATAAATAAGTATATGGTGATGCATATGGAATCCCAAATAAAAATTATGAATGAAATTATGGTCCATGAATAACAAGAACATTGTATATATAAAATAGATCTTAAATATGTTGATTTTAATCACGGGGAAATTATTATTTTTATAAGAAAATAAAACTATAGACAACAATGTCAGTGGAGAGAAACAATATTTTAGGAACACTAATAATATTTACTCACAATATAAGTCCAAATTATATAGGTAACCATGGAATCATTCGTAACCTTAATCAATGTAGAAATTAATGTTATAACATCTTATTCAAATGAATATAGTGTGTCAATAAAGTAGTTAAAGGGTATATTAAGAGATCATTGTGTGACACTCCAAAACCATGAATTCAATTTAGGAAATATTATTGTGATACATAGAAATAAACAATTAGGAGTATCACCAAGATTCCTGATGTATACCCCCAATAAATATTTGAAATTGATGACCTGTGATGTTGAAAAAAATCTTGAATAAAGGAAGGGGAAAAAGAAGGAAAAATAATATCATCACTATAAAATAGTGAGGAATAAGAAGAAAAAAGGTTAAATAGGAGCCACCACAATTCAATCCTAGATATCCATTTCTATATAAACAATCTCAAATGAAGATCAAAAGACAAAAAATTAAATTTGTTAACTCCATGTAAAAAATTACATATTAATATTTCATCATTAGTATAAAAATCCATAAATTCTGATTAAAAATTAATTAAATAGATGGTTACTAATAAATGAATATTGAGGAAATGTGCACCATCCCACTCACATGTTAGTGCTTGATTGTGGTAACCATAGATATACTTAATATGAAACTATATCCATGTTGATTTTTATCCAAATCCTTATCAGAGAAAATTTAATTTTCATAAATATTTTTGTGATGAGGTGTGAGTTTAAAAATAATGTTATATTCCACATAAAAGATTCTATTATCGAATATGTCAAAACACTTCACAGTCACACATCAATTGGAAGATTTAACAATCATGTACCCCCGAATCATTATTGAATATATTATAATAAATGTTGAACAATTATTTTCCCATTTAAAATACATGGTGCTAGATATGGAAGGGGAGAAGACTACACTCATCATATGCGGACAATTTCTATCCATTAGGAATGAACTGATTGACTTTAAAGGTATGGAAATTGTTTTTGGAGTTTTTGTGAACAAAGTGGTGTCAATTTATACAAGTCGGTCAAGAACAATAATTTGAAAGAAGAAATTGTGCTTGTAGAATGAAAAATACACATTTTTCACAGAACCACTAAATGTGAAGAGGTACATGAGATTTATATTGATGTGAAAGAGGATTGTTAACCTAAATATAGTAAAAAATAAGAAAGTGAATATTAAGAGCCATGTTGTTGCTACCATAGAGAATACAGATTCCACTATGTTTAAAAAATTCGAATCTTTATGGATGATAAATAACCTTAGATTTAGTTCATTATTATTAAGGTTGTAATGTTTGAATTCTATAATGGAAATAAAGAAATTGCTATAGTGATGAAGATTTTTTCTATTTAGAGATGGAGTACAAGGACTGGGCTATATAGACAAGATATAAATGATTTCGTTTCTTATCCAAAACTAGGTAAAATATTTCCAATAATCTATCACGTGGGCTGAAACTGAAAGTGATAAGGTCAAGTTAATGAAGCTATAAAAATGGTTCTTAGAGGCACCCATGTTTTAGAGTTTTTTTTATTATATGTTTTTAGTGGAACACATGCTCTTTACCCATTGTATTTAAATATTCATTTATAATGGATTTGGCATTAAAATTGTTATTTGTAACCTCTAGGACCATCGAGACCCTATAATAAATTATGTATATAGAAGAACATGAAGATTATGCATATCAATACATGTATTGAACCATATTAAAGACTTGAATCCCTAGGAATAAAATTCATTAAACCCATTCTCTTCCTAAATCAAAAGTATGAAAAACTAGCCCATCTAGATTTGATGAATCACTAAAATGGGTGTATAATTTTCAATTCTGAATCATTCTGATGTATTCCAATATTTAATTTATTTAGAAATATGAACTAAAAATTTCATTCTCACAATGGATTCATCCATTAATCATCCCAAATAAGAAAGATAAACTTCATAGGATAAACACCATTCTGTGAATTTTGATTTCACTTTAATAAAATGTGCATATGAATCATTGGAATGAATTTGTAGGATTATTCATATTGATTATTATTTGTAACATTGTGATTTAGTATAGTTTGTTGGTTATTATAAATGAATTAATTCTTGGATTAGGCCTTGATTTTAATTAATGATATTTCCATCCATTAATTTTATTATTGATGTGAATTTCTATAGACATTTGTCCCAACCATTCATTCCCATTTATGAAACATACCCTAAGATTAATATTTCTAAATTTTCTTCTATAGTATATTTAATACAAAAATAATACTTATTATATTAATAAACATTCTTTTTATTTTTTCAAAGTTATAATTGTAGTAAATTCACCATTAATAAAATTGAGTAACTTGTTTTAGCAATTATACTAACACCCACCATACATAAATCCTTTATGAGCCTATGGGAACAATGAGAAACGTTTTTATCAATGATCAATTACAATAGAATTTATCCATTACTATATTCCTCTAAATTTTTTTCCTGATTTTCAAAAATAATATTGGTGGGAAATGAATTGGTGGAGGGGATATGCATTTTTAATGTATATGTCTATGTGTGGGGGTGAATTCATTAGATTTAGGGAAGAACATTCATGGTATTTATTGCATACCCATTTGATGTTTTGTTCTAGAAATTATTTTATCATGGGAAATTAAAAAAACCATTTATTTTATGGAAAACTTCTTATAACTATTAAAATAGTGTTGTGAGGAGATAATTTTGGGTTGGCTGGGGTCTATGAGATTTTCCCAACCAAAAATTTTAAAAAATAAAAGAATTTTTCTTAAAAAAAAGGGAGTTCATTATTTGATTTCTAATCCTACATTGAGATGATATGGGTATAGGGGATATTCATTGATAAGATTCTAAATGTCCTGAAAAATACCATTAATATAACTTCCTTTTGAGAATTAAATATTTTACATAATTTAAATAACTATCATATGCTTTAGATTCATTTGATCAGAAATAGTGAATACCACCCTATTATTTGTAATTTTTAATCTATGTAATGAATATTGTAGATGCATAACAAAAATATGGTAAGACATGTTTTGATAAAAAAAATATATCTTTAAATATCACCTGATATATAAAACAATAATTAATCCACATATTTAAATATAACATCCAAACAACCACTCAGCTTCCCTTTTCTTCATTATTTTCTCTTTCTAAAAAATATTGCAAAAACTACTTTTGTTTCTTCATATTTATTCAATTAAAATTAATAATTTATTTTTATAAACAAATATTACTAATTTCAAAATATATTTGTGTTTCAACTCTATATTTCGTAGTATAAATTTTAAATTATTCACGTACAACCATTTGAGTTTTTATAAATGAGGTTATTGATTCAAAATTTTATTTTAGTTATTATTAATTGGGAAAAAATTATATTGATTTGTTTTCTAATTACATTAAAATAATTAATAAATAGTTCCTTCCATATTGGTGATTTATAAATGGAACATAAACATAATATTAAATATAATTTAATTAGAATTATTTCTTTCACCAGATAAAAGGAAATAAATGATACAAGGAAAGAGGAAATATTTTGTTTCTAAAAATAATAAAGATGAAGAAATGATGAAAGAAGACATGTGTAATGACTTTGAAATTTATCAAAATAAAAATGAAATTACAAAATATAAATATAATGTTCCAATCTTATTTTATAGTAATTTTTAAAAGGTTTTAAACACTATGATTATATAAGGAATATGAAAAAAAATTAATATCAATACAAAAGTATGTAGATATGAAAAAAATTTACCCCAAATTTTTACAAAATTATTTATATAATATATTTAAGGTTATATAAATAATATAACATGATTTTGGTTTATGTTTTATGGTAATTATGGAAGTGAATACTCATTATGATATCCATATTCATTATGAAAACTAATGGATAAAGTTTGAAATAATTATTTAATAGACATACAATGAATACTAATTGATTATTTATATAGAATGTCTCACTATTGGTTATCAATTAATTTGTATTTTTACAAAATATTTCAATTAAAAATTGTTTCATAAAACCAAATATAATCTTAGAATAATGTATGTTTGAAATAAATATCCACGATTTATTTTTTTATGAATTAATTAGATTAATCTCTTTTATATAATTGTTTGTTGGAATATTATTTGATATTTAGTTACCATTTAGTTCATTGAAAATAATCTTATAATTCATTCAATATGAAAATGATTTTTGGTGGAACCATATAGTATGTTTTTTCTTTTTCTCATTAATTTCTCAATGTTTCAAAACATATGTTTTTTAAATAAATGTTCATTAGTTTTGAAATCAGCTTTTTCAATCCTGATGATGATTTTATTTAAAGAACAATGATATTTTGGTACTAAGGGTCAATTTTAATACATTAATTATATATAACATTACCTTACTCTTTATATTTAATTCATAAATTTGTAATAATTTTTAGAGTACATAATTTATGGGGGACAATGAAATAATCCACTACCATTTTTTAAATATGATTTCAATGTGTTTGTATTATATTTTCTAAAACTATCATAACTTTTTGGTATTAAATTTTAAAATTTCACATTTATATTTTAATTTGGGTATATTTATTTTGATATAAGATTAATTCCATATATCTTGGGGAGTTATTATTTCTATTTCAGGAAAAAACTTACTTGACACATACATAGAATAGTAATGAACCATGTACTTGCACACTCTAAAATGAATCATTCACATTTTATAAGTCACATAAAAAGATTAAATTGACCAATTTTTTATTGTAATGGAATAAAAACTATGCTAAAATATATGACACCTACGAATATGAAAATATAACTCAGAAATAGTTCAAGGGACACATACATAGTCATATTGACTCAAGCATTGACAACTAAAAAGGAATGACTAATGTTTTGGACTAAAATTTATTATAAACATTCCAAATAACTTTTATAAAGTCTAAATGACACTTTCATTGAATAAGAATGCTAAAATTTAATTGACTCATATGATATTTTAAATGACTCAGACAAATATAGGACAGAAATTGTTTTTCATTCATATGATTTTTCCATATTATTCAATTTACTTATATACATATATTTATTTTTTCCATTATAATTATAATGTTTTTTAATGTCATTTTATGGTTTATTGTGATGGTGGATAAAATATCTTGAATGTGAAAGTGAAATTATACTATGGATTAAATAGAGAAATACTCATACAAAAAACATTACGTAAAAAATATAATATTTTTAGAATGTTTTGTACCACACTGAATCAGTTTTATATTTTCAAATTCATGACTACAAGAATTGTAAAATAGAAACAAAAGGAGAAAAATATATGATGTAATTTTGAATTAATAAAATACAATGATACTGTTAGACATTATATTGGTGGAATTCAACCTTCAGATCAATACTGTGATGTGATCAATCCTTCCTCAATATTCATCTACTCACTGTATATATTTGGGTATTATAGCTTTTTATTTTTCACAAATATATTTTTGGATCATTAATGTATGTTGATTATTTTTTATTTCAAAATAACTAAATTATGGATTATATTAATCCTTTATAAAAATAATGTTGGGTATGCATTCAAGGTGAAAAAAATGCAGGATTTGGTTTTCTCCCCTAGGATGGAAAATTTTGGATAATTCGGATGTTATATTATGCTGAAAATACACTGTAATAGGTTTTCACTCTACAATAAAATTAAGTTATTTTAGTTGTTACCCCATTAGAAAAAATAGTTATAATTCTGTCAATTCCCCACATCAGAAGTCATCATTTTGGTTGGTGACTATCGCAATCCATCCTAGGTCGCCCATGGACAGGGAAATTAACCCATCCCATTACATATGTGAGGTGTGATACCGATCAAACAGTGTTACAAAATACTTGTAGGTCATAAAAACATTACCATTTTGTAAATTTCATATACAAAAAGTAAATAAATACATTTAATAATAGAACATAGTAAGAAAAAAATTATAACCCCATAAGAGATGAATGATGAAGAATCAACATCATCAAATAAAAAAATATAAATAGTAATGTGTACCCAGGTATATGAATAACTAAACCAAAAGGGGTCTAGATCTCCAAGGAAGTTACAAATGTACCCCTAAATAAATAAATGGGGAACAAAAGCATAACCACAATTACCAATCTCTAAGTGACCGTCAATCACTCTTTATATCCAAATTCGACCATCAGTGAACAATCCAACACCAGAAATTAAAATGAAAACTTGAGCCAATGTTAATGAAAATTAATATAATAATAATATAAATTTAGTGTTGTATATATAGTTTTACAAACATAGAGGTTAGTAGGATCCCATTAAAGAATTCATGAAACAAAATTCAATGAAATTTCATTTAAATGGTTTTAAATATTATAATTAAATTAGATTTACATATGTAAATGAATATGAGAAAACAGTCCATCAATGTCTATTTTATAAAAATTAATTTTAGTTACATTAAATTAAAATAATCACTTCTGAAATTCATAATAATTGTAGGTCTCTTAAAGAAATAAAACCATTTCTAGTCAACATTAAAGAAACACATTTAAAAAAATCATAACTATGAAAATAAATAATATAATAAAATAACCAAGAGTAATCATATAATATGGAAAGGAACTATGTATCTAATAATATAATACATATAAAGAGATAAAACATAGATTAGTTCTATAGAGGCCAATAGAATAATTAAAATCAGTAAATATAAGTTCAATGTATAAGGAATCAATTATCATGGTAACACAGAATGTTATAAGCTGTGTAATGTCCAACAATTTACCAAATACAAAAGATAAACAAACAGTACACATTTCATCTAAACCCACACTGGATACGAGGATCAAAATCACCTAGAATCATTCATTGAAATCTTAACTAGCTCATTCAGGGGAAAATAGTTGTTTATGACTATCTATAGTACAATGAATCTAGTTATCTCACTCAATTTCAATTGAACCTAGGAAAGAAAAATAGGATGTTACAAATCAATAATGCTAATAATAACAACATATCATGAAAATGTCACATCAACTCTGATAACCTCATAAGAATCAATACCAATTCATAATATTCATTTAATAAAAAATATAATACCTTTACCATAGTCTAAAATCCATATCGAACACAATAATCCATGTGCTTCCACATATTTTCTTAAAAAACTAAAAACCCTATTAAAAATGTCCAAGTGATCTATAAAAAATTCCCCTCTCGGTGTGACTAGACCATTCATGATGATATGATGATCCATTAAACCATTATTCAAAAAACTCATTTTGAAAATTTATTATTCCAAACAAATAAAATCATAAACCCATATTCCCATCATTATAAATAATTTAAATTTTACTTATTATCAAAAAATTTTAAAGAAAAAGTGACTAACCATAAGTTCAAGAACATAAGGAAGTTATCATGCCAATAAAGTAAAAGTGTAGCCTACCAATTTTAGTCTCCCTATATAATTTCCAAGAGATAGTGTTAACTTAAGTGTCAGGTTCCTTTGTAAGGAAATCTTCGAATGGAAAATATAGTGTGCCTCAAGACTGCATATACTCCTCTATGCTGATTTTCTCATTGTCGAATCCTTGTATTAGAATAAGACCTTGTTTATCAACATAGTTGCACTCCTTCTTATTTCCAGGCAAACTTATAACCCTTCCTATCATTCTTTTATCATCTTTAGTAGTAGTATTAATTTTCAGAACAGATTCAGCCACAACCTCTTTCGAGCTAATAAGCAGTTCCAAACGGTGTTCAATCATATCATTAGACATCTGATGCTGGAAATATGACTTCGAGTTGTTGAGGACATTGTCCACATGCTTGTACTTAATCTTCTTCATAGATATAGTGTCTATAGGTAAAGGTAAATATGAGTAGTCTTTTCTTACTTTATGATTACCCTTTTTGTTTTACATCTCTGCAGGCTTAAATTCCTACAGCCTTGAGCCTCATCCTCTGTGTCACCTGCATATGGGCTATAACATTCATCACTGGATGCATTCACATCTTTCTCATCCATGGAGATTCAGACAAGATCTGTAGAAACATGGACAAGCTCATCATTGTACAAAATCCCAAAATGGTTACCCAACATAGGACCTTCCACCTGACTTATACTAAACAAGGTCTCACCCCTTTCAACATGTTCCCTGGCCTTGCAACCTGTAGAGGGATCCTTATGAGTCTCTGCCTGGCCACTATCACTTAGCTCATTCCTTCAGCACGCCACCTCAGTATATGATGGACCTGAGGGGGTTTTATAACCTCCCTCATCCACCTTTACTAGTTACCCATTTGGGTTATGCCCACTAATCCCATGGGAGGCCTCAAGAGGAGGGTCAAAACCACTCTTAGTTATCTCCACCACCGACGTCATTTTCACCAGTGAAGATTGCACAAGAAATTGAGGGTTACCCAAATCCTTTCTCAATAGACTAAAGATATCTACAACCAGTGGATTGCCTTCTCCCAATCCACCTTGCCCAACCATGGTCAAGTTCAAATTAGACTCCATACCGACATGACCCTGACCATAATCTCTATTCATCGTGCTCTTATTTGGATTTCCACTACCACCCATCTTCATGACCTTCAGTTTTTCGATTTTTTTAGAACCATGCCTATAGACATCCATTGACTGACACATTCGCTTACAGGTAGAAAAATATTCAAACAACGATTCATAAATGACTTTCTGTCTACATCATAATTCTTCGCCAAATGTTATCCAAATAGAATAAGTAAGCTGTTTTGAAGCATTAAACTCCACGAAAAAGAAAGTATTAACTGGATGATAGAAGGCTTTAGTTCATCTGTCAAAATAGAGTTATCTTCCCTCTAGTTTTCCAAGCATACTGATAATCAATGTAATTTGAAACGGAAGAGGGAGATTAGGGAAGCTTTCCCAAATCACTTCTGAAGGAGAGTCTCACATCATATAAAAGTCATAGGACCATTTCAACATGTAGAAATTGGATCCATTGATAATAAAATTCAATCAGTAAAAATAAAATAACGAAAAAATTAAAATTAACCGTCAAATATATCTCAAAACCTCATAGGATTCTTTGGAGGAATAGAAAACAAATAATGAAGTGTGTGGATAAAAAGAGTGGAAATAAACTAGAGAGATAAATATAAATACCCTAGATAATCAAATTAAAATAATGTTGGAGAGTTTGGACGATTATTATGAACAACGAATAGAGGTTTCCCATGATACACATCCTCATATAATGAAGTAATGGTTGAATAATAGGGACAACACTATTAAAATTATAAATGATAATTTTTAGAAACTCATAAATAGGAAAATTTGAATCCCACATAACTAAGAAGCATGATTTGAAAACCCATGTAACAACTGTGAAAAACAACATTTCCAAGCTACGCAATACATTACACATAATAGTATAAGAAAATATTTTAACATCATTTTCATATATTTTACTTCATTGTTTGATGAATCATTATTTGAAGTGATGATATAAATATGTTTTTACATCATTCAATGAAATTAATGAAACAAAATTTTTATGATATAATTTTATACTAAAAATATAATTTATAATATATTTAAAATTATTTTATAAATAAAAAAATTCAAATTTAATTTTATTATAACAAATCATGAAAGCAAAGATGAATATTGTTGAATAAAAAAACCATAGTTTTAAATAACGAATGAATTATGCGGAAATTATAAAATTTGAATAATTATAGATTATTAATGATTTATTGATAGTAATATAGAAATAAAAAAATAAATTATATAAATAATCCAAAATACAATAGAAGTAATCATTCCATTATTATTACTTGTATATAAGAAAAATTGATAACACATAATGATCAATCAAATTCCTTCATCATTGCGGAAATATTATCTTCCATTTCCTTTGTACAACCAATGTTATCAATCAATTAAATTGATATCCATTCATGATAATGTTTCTACAATTGATAAAGAGTGGGAGAAATACATGTTTTTGAGGGAATTATATGGGCATGATATATATAATGATGGAGGGTGAAATTGAAGTTTAGGTTGGAAATGTAAAAATGATTCATCAACAAGATATATTTATGTATATATATAGGTACTAATAAATAATATGATTGTGAGATCTAATAAAATGGAAATTTTATAATACGTGGGGTGATTAATTATTTGGTAAATTGATATTGAATTCGAATAATAGTGAAAAGTTAAAATTTCCATGTTAATGTATTATTTTTTTGATGGTTTTTTAAATAAAGAATTTTAAAATTATTTTGGAAAGAATTATTAATATTAATTTTTAAAATAAAAAATGTTAAAAATGCTTTCTAGAATTTTTTTAATGAATTTTATTTAAAAATATTAATCATAAATATACTAATTTTTATATATTTAATGTTTTTTTACAATAACTAATGATAAAAATTACTTTTAACATTAGTGAGTAAATAATATATGTGAAAACATTTAAATTATATTTAATTTTTCTAGTATTAATGGTTTCCACATGGTCTTACCTATTAATGAGACAGTCGTTATGGTTAACCCTGAATGTATAAATATTAACCAAAAACAAAATAAAAAGGGTAATGGACATGATTTATTATTAAACAAAGTACCAAAAAATAAAAACCTCAATAAATTTACAAAATATTCATCCACACTATTTCACTTTACCATGAAAAAACATTGTAGAAACTATGCACATAACTGAAGATCAAAAAAATAAAAAAATGAAAAATGAAATACACTAACATGAAACTTTTAAATTTTTATTATATTATATAATTAATTAATATAATAATAGATACAGTGAAAAATGTTAGGAAAAAATATATCCATTGAATATTATTTCCAAATAATATCCATGGATAATGTTGAAAACAAATCAATGAAAATGATTCAATGAAACCCCATGGAATGTATTCTGTTAAGAAGGGACCAATAAGAATAAAAAATAAATAAAATTATCAAAAATAAATTATCAATATCAAAGAATATATCGTATCTACTGTGTTATTTTTTGTATCTATTAACAATGAAACTACATTCATTTATGCATGTTCTGAAAGTTACCAAGACAAAAAAAATAGTTATCACCATAAATTTAAATTAATATGAAATGGTGAAGAAAAAATAGAACACACCATGAGACAAAAAAGTACCATTAAAATTCTTATCCAATAATTAGTTATAACTCCCAAGAAAACCAAGACCCAAAGGAAACTCATTTCTACATGATGTAATCTATCAACATATAGAAAATTCACCTCAACCATAAAACACATAATGATCAATTCAGTAAAATGGCTCAATAATAAACAACATGGGTTACTTAATAGGGTGACCATACTCATGGGTAAACGTGAACTTTAATCATGTAATAACATACCATGATGATTCCCTAATATTAGAAGCAACACTATCGAGTTCTCAACATCTTGAATGAAATTCTTGTCCCAATTATCCAAGAACCAACCCTATGTAATCCCATGTACAAACAACCAAGTATACATCAAAGAAGAAACTATATCACAGGACACATCACATGTAAAACACCGCCCATTAAATGATTATTTCATAAAAACCAAATTTAAATGTAATTAACAAAATTATGTTGAATAAATTTTCAATACACAACAAATAACACTCCTAAAGAAAATCAAAAAATGGATTCCACATGAGATTCCCATTTTTCATATCTATGTGTAAATAACATCTATATATTTCCTAAATATTAAAATTTATAAAGATCACTCAATCATTTCATGGAGAATGTATTATAATTCTTAGTTCCTCCATTATAAAAGAAAACAATTAATATTATTTTATTCCTTGGGGATTGGAAGTAAACAACTTCCTCATGTATCTTGGGATTGACCATCCTTTTTTCCAACCATATGGAACATCTATAATTCCATAAGCATAAATACTATTAATCGCATTCCTTGAGTGGTCATGAGTATCAACCTCCACATAATACAATGGAATAACCCCACCCCCCCCCCAATTAAATCTCTAATATTTTTTTGATGATTTAATTAATTTGAGTGGTCCTTGAAAGAGTCCAATGAATATAAAGAACTTAGTACCACTATGTGAGAAAGCTTCTATGTCGATTGGGCATGTGGATTATTTTTTAAAAAAAATTAGTGGATTCAGCTTAATGATCAACCCCACAAACATGCCTTCCACATCCAATCAAACACTCTTTTGTAGGCATACACTAAAGGCACATTACTATAGCCTATATTAATATATTCTCTGAAAATAAGTTCACTAAAATCCACCATAAGTGAATGTAAAATTTAAATAACATCTTTATAATGAAAAAATATTTATCTAAATGAAAAACCATTTAAAATATTCAATACATTTAATTTTTTAAAGGATGACTTTTCAAAACCAAGGCATCATAGGCCTTCTAAAAAACAAATCTAATCTGTTTTTAATAATTCACCCTACTTTCAAAAAAATTCACATTTAATTTATATACATAATTCAAAATCAATTATAATTTTAATATGTACTGCAACATTTATCACATTAAACAATAAATTCCCGATCACCATTTATAAAATATACACACCCAAAGGAAACCCATTTACATAAAACAATTAACACAATTTTCACTCGCATAGAATTATAATTTAAACGAAGTCATTGAAAATTGTTTTAAAAGACTATGGCCCATTATTTTCTAATAATTCTAAATAAAATCCACTTAACTCCAAATAAATTATTTTTTCCCATATATTTTTAAATTTTCTTTCTTAAATTAGTTTAATTTGGAATCAACTTCAATAACTTATTTAAATAGTTCCCCAAATTTCAACAACATTTTAAAAAATATATAAAAATTTTCAAAACATACCATCCAATTAAAGTTCATTTTCCATCCTAGAACTCTATTTCAAAAAAAATATACTGATATTTAATTAGTAAAATGTCAATAAGTGTGACATAAATATTATTCAAAACAACACTATAAAAAAACATGACAATAACACTCCCTTAATTAGAATAATAAAATTGGTGGAAACTATCAGGGTCATTTTGGAATTCATGGGAGTTAAAAAAATCCTATATAAAAAATAGTTTTGTTCATGGTTTGGATCAACAAGATATAAAATCATAAAACAACAATTAAATAGTCATTCTAATAACTAAAAATCAATATTTATAATCTTCACATTGGTATCCAAATTGTGAGTACTAACCATGTGTCCCTTTTACATTATCCACTCTATTAAATGAAACAAAAAAATGACCAATGAAATCATCAACATACTGAAGAGGGAAAAATGAGTCAACATAATAGAAAAAATAAATTTATAGAACAAAAAAATAATTTCAAAATAAAAAATTAAATCACAAAAACCATTTGAAACTTGAGGTTTAGTATGATAAAGATAAGACCAAGAACATACAAACACCCCCAATAGAGTCTTAATGACCTTATTAGTCTCCATTCATCTACAAAATAACCAAAATATAAAGAGGGATTGAACTAATACCATTTTTTTTAAGAATCTAGGTATACCCCTAGATCTATCGCCAAAGCAGATTGAAAACATACTTTATGAGTGTTCCCAAAAACCCATAGATAAAAACTAGTTCTACGGTCTCAAAAAATAACAATTGAATACAATTTCTACCTAAATATATATAAAAATTCAATTTGATTTCTCAGTGATAGAAAAACACCGCATGATATGATCAATAATGAATAAGCATCATAAAATATCTAAACAAAACTATATTTTATATACATTAAAGGTTGTATACAATGATTTAGTGATATCGGACTCATTAGGTTATGAACATGAACTTTTTTATTTTTTATTTCATATTACATTCAATTTATTTTATTTCAAAATAAAATGAACAAATATTTATTTCATAGAAAAATAAATTTAACAAATATCTCAATAATGACTATTTTATAAAATTCAATTTCATTATCATTAATGAAAAAACACAATAAAAATGTCAATAGATCTAACCTTCTTTTACCAAAAAAACCTTTCAAAATCAAAATTAAGTAAGAAATATCAAAACTTCATTTTAAGAACAGTATATGAAACAATAAAATGCACAGTAATAGATATGAAAATTTCAAATTCAATGAAACTCTAATCATATAAAACAAATAATGTTACACAGTGGATAATGTTTCCATAGAGAAAAATCAAATAAATGTTATACAATGAAGAGAAATTCCCAATATCTATCATCTAGTATAATATGAATCACACTAGTTCATAAGGTGAGACCATTCCTATAATGTTTCAATAACATGGGATCAACTACTTGAATATGTTGTATCCTAACCCACATAATCCACTTTACTAGTCTCTATCTAGAGTAATTGGGGGAACTCCACTCCAGCTTATATAGGGGGGGAGTAGTAGGATGTGATTATTCATTGTATTATAAATCCATACCTCTCACTCAATAACTAGTCATACCATGAAATAAAATATACAATGTAATTTAAAAACAATACATATATAGTAACATAAAATATAAATCTCATAATCCCTCTAATGCACTCATGATAATTTTTCCCAGTCACATCATTCATGTCTCAAATAATATAAAACATTACACTTGGGAAAAAATCCATATAGAAAAAAACAAGAAAGGGGATTCCATATGCCCTCTAAAAAAACTATAAATCCAAATTAAGGAGTTCAAAATGCGACTAATTAAATACATGCCTTAGTATTGTGTGAATTTTTAAAATGATTCAACAATCCATTCGTCCCATTCATTAAAATTATTGTTTAAATTTTTACATAAAAAATTAAAAACATAAAAAAAATTCCTTCATACAAAAAAATTCATGAAACTGTTATATTGATGTTACATAATTCATGACCCAACAAGATCAAATACTCATGATTTATAAATACCCGTTCAAACAAACATATTTAAACATTTCTTAAAAAGTATTATAGACCCCACTTTAAAAATAAGGAAACCATTTAAACCATTTTTTATGATGGGAATACACTTTGAAAAAATATTAAACTTTTTATAACAATAAAATATTTGGATAAATTAAAAAAAATATTAAATTCATAATGAACATGATGACCTGAAAAATAATTAAAATTCAAAAAATTAAAATGACTCTATTTAATGGAAATTAGGATTGGAGTTATCTTATAGTATCGAGAAAACATAAATAATAATTAAGGGACTCTAATAAATCCAAAAAAACTAAACAAAATTATAAGAAAAATCATATAGGACACTAAATTAGACACATATTGTTGCTCATGTCTAGAAGAGGAAATGAAAACATTGAAAATATGGGTGGATTAATGGAAATTGTGGGGAAAAGAAAGATTATGAGAAACACATTAGAGAATACCATGAAAATGAGTTGTGACGCCCTTTAATTGATGGAGGAATTAAGGAAGGATCATATATGATGTTCCCTAGCTATATTGAGTGTAGAGGAAGATGAAAAAGTTGGATTATGCCATTAATATTAAAAATGGGAAATATTATAAACTATGAATTATTAAATGTTACTACTTCAATGGTTAAGTTGAATTGATTGACTAATAGCATATAAAACATGAAAAACTTGACTATTATATTAGAGAAACCTTCACATGGAATCCACATATGTTTTTATAACCATTCACAATATGACTACCCTTTATTTGTGACACGTTAATTCATGATTCACTACATGTGAACACACATATTACAAAATTTAAGATCAAGAAGTATATTATCTTTTTTGTAATTTGATACCATAAATTACATTTTAAAAACTATAGGTACATCATAATTATTGAAAACATCCTTAAAATTCTCATAATATTCAGTTATTCATAAAAATATGTGGGATGACATGGGGAAATATATAAGAAATGGTTGAGCTAAAAATCCCAGTACGGTGATTAACCTAGAATTACATAAAGAATTTAATATATTTTAGATAATGGTAATTTTAATGTGTAATAAAAGTGTTGAGAGTCATAAAAATGAATAATGAGGATGGATATATCATGATAACATAAAGGAAACATTGGAAATCGACAACAACTTTAAACTTGAAATCATAAGAACATGCCAATGCTAATTACCAAGACCTCATTATAAGGTTTTAAAAGTCACATAATGGATTAGTATCACTCCAAATCCCATATATGATGACTCACTAGTTGAAAACATTACCCAATTCATTAGATCACTATATAATACCAGGAACACATGTCACACTCATATCATGTACATCCATAAGTATTCCACATAGATCGTAAAACCTAATGATTAATTTCATAATTTTAATCCCCATGATCAATTACTATAGTTTAAACTCATATAAGTCACTAATAAATAAAGGATTGATACATGTTGGAAAACACCCATGACTGTAAATGGTAGTGGATATTCACAACACAGATGTTTGATATGAAAAATCATATTAAAATTTCACATCATAATGAAAATAATATAATATTCAAAAAAAATTAATGATCGAAAAGGGTTATGTCATCATTTATAAATCATGTGTAAAATAATAGTTATTTTTAAAACTGTATTCCAACATCTGGAAATGGAAATAAAATTCATTAAATGAAAATGAATCATGAATAAAGTAGAGAATGAAATTACATGTTACATTGAGGTGGGTTATTCTTAAATCATTGTAGGATTTTGATGAAATATTGGGGGAGCCATGGTAGGACTATAGATATGGGATTTCAGAGTATGGATGTGATAAATGTTATTATATTGAAGGCTAAGTGGTGATTGTATGGGTTTATATATGAAAAGAATGGGTAGTTCTTTATTATTTATCAAAGATTGTTTTAAGAAAATATATAATAATGAAATGAAAACCAATATTATTTCCTTTGGTTATGACCATGTTTCTATAAAATATAATTGGGTTACTTTATTTAACATTCACATGGTCCAACTAATTACTAAATTTCCTCTAGTGAGATAGAATTGGGTCGTGTTCCTCATGACACGATTTTAAAACCTTAACATATAATATTTGTTTACGATGAAAGAAAATGGATTTATAAAAATAGTATAATTACATAAAAATAACATTTTTTAAATTTAGGTAAATTAATTTTTCCACGGAAACCATTTATATAATTTATTACATCACTTCTGGGTACCATTAATACACACTGTTTATTTACACTCTATATTAATTTTTACATGAAAATTAAACTCTCTCAGAAAATTATGAAGAATTACCCATTGGATAATTTTTATATGAAGATTTAAAAAATAATATTTACTCAAGAAACTGATTTTCAAAATATTATAATTTTCACTTTTAATATTAGAATCGATATTTATTTAGAAATGATGGGTGTATTGACAATAACAATTTATGAACACTTATAAATAGTATATTTGACAGCATAAAATTATATTATAATTAAAATTTAATAAAAAAATTTTAATTTAATTATTTTATTAAATTAAAATTTAGTTTTTAAATTCATGAATTCATCAAAAAGGAATTTGATGATTGAAATATTAAGTTATAGGAAAATAAAATTTTAGTTTCACTAATTTGAAATGGGAATCATTAACATTGTAACAAAAATAATAAGTTACTATATTAATTTTTCAATAAAATATAAATATTAATATTATTAGGATATGGATATATAGACATTTATTAAACAATCAAATTACCTAAGGATAATATGCAATATGTTGAGATTTTCTAGGGATGATTCAGCTTACATTGTTTGGTCTTTAATCTCGATGATCTTAATCTTCTCCCATAAAATGTGTTTCACAACCGTTAGTTGTTAAAAATAATCATTTTTATGGGTCACTATGAATAACATTGACGCTAATATCATGAAAATATCATATAATTGGACTTTATAGGGTATGAACCTACTGGTCGAGTCCGTCTTCATTTACCTATGGAAATTGGATTTATCAATACCCAATATTTATAAAAATCATACGATCAATTTTGAATGATGATATGTTCAATAGTTATGATGATTAATAGTATTTTAAATCCAGTAATGTATAAGAATAAAATGATGTTCATTTTTTCTATATCTATCATAAATAATACATTATTTAATAAAATCACACTGGGAATTTTATTTATAAAAGATAGGTTTGTTACAAATCGTCCTACCATATGTAATTTATCCCAAATATTGTCATTTCATAAAGTTAATTATATGAAGTTAATTATATTTAATCACCTCATTTGGTTCTGACATCATATCTTCAATCATGTGGTTATTCATAAAACATTGACAAGGTATGTTGTCTTATTTTGTAGAACACTATTTCTATGATCAAAGATCCTCATCATTTACTCCTCATATGAATGATAATTATCCAATGCTACAATATATCGATTCAAAAAATATTATTGATCTAGTTTTAATTCATGAATATTGATACATGTATCAAAACATGAACTTTATATGTCTTAGGTAGGAGTTTTAATCAATAGTCTGTCGCTTATAAACAATCAATGATTTTGAAGGGACCAATGTGTCTTGGACAATTACTTCCCTTATTAAAAAACTAATAAATTTATTCCATATGGGCATGTGGAGGAAACCCTTATCTCAAACCTTAAATAGTTGATTTCATCAAAAAATTTCATCATAATTCTTTTTTCAAATTCGATCTCCCATAATGTGCTACTGAATAGTATTGATTTTTTAGAGCATTTCCTTATCCTTTCTAGAACCATGTATATTTTATTTAATAACATCATCCTTGCATTCATGAGTTATACACCACATCCCATATAGTTCTTCTGTGAGCCCAATGTATATTCAACAGTGGAAACGATTATAGTATGGTAACTCGACCAGAGGATTATGTTTGTGCCATCCACTATTTATATCCATTGTACATGCTCTAATAATTTACTCGAGTGTACGAATAGTCCACTAATTTTTTTCTATAAGGTTTATGGAAATATTCCATGATAAAGTTCAAAATAATATTTAGATAATGCTGGAGAGACTTCTAGAATTTGGCGGTATATCTTGGATCTCAATCAGATAAAAGTGATAGGGGTGTTCCATGAAGTCTCACCACTTTACTTATGTATATCCTTATAAGTTGACCATGTTTTGAGTCCTCTTGAATTGTGATTAAGTGATTAGTCATTATAAGGCTACCCACTAATAATCATATATCATTATTTCATCCCAATGTCTTCAAAAGTCATTTAAAAAAAATTAATGGTTTTGTTTCCTCGTTCCCATGTAGTTGTTAGTAACTACACCCATATAATTTTTTAATTTATGCCTTTAATTTATAATAGACAAGAAACCATGATGCATCTTCCATGATCGCCTTCATTAAATTTCTCCACCACTAGTGCTCTTAGAGATCGTGATACATCATTTTCATCCCCAAATATATGTTGAAGGTAAAACTATGTGCATCATCCCACATCTCCTTCATTAACTCACTATTTAATGGTAAACATAGTTGTGGCCCAAATATTACAACTCCCTCATCCTTAATTATGAAATATTACTATTTACCGATACCTATAGATTCCACCTTCTGCGAAATTTTCACATCACTTCTTTTAGAATAAGTAATCATCTCTAAAATGGATGGTTTTGGAATCATTTTAGAACGTATTTATGATTCTTCTTCCTCTATGATTCCATTTTCCATCCTTTTCATGTCCCTGAATAATGAATCCTTCTAAATTCTCTTCAATGATAAAATTTCAAAATAATTTTTGCATATGATATCTTGGACATTATTTATTTTCACATGATGGTAGTGTATTTGGAATTCACATTACATAATCATTTCTAACCATCTTCACTAGAAAATATGCATCTATTTTGATGTGACTATATATATATGTGTCTTATGATCAGTATATATTTTACACTTATCCCCAAAGAGAAAATATTACAACATATTCATTGTGATGATTACACATGCCAAATCTATATCATGTTTTGGGTAGTTTTTTTTATGAACATTCAATTTTCTTTGAGGCATTGGATCTCACAACTTCATTCTTTATTAGTACATAGCCCAAGATCTTCCTAAAAGTATAATTTTATACTATGAAAATATCCCCACTTATGGGTAGTGTATGTAATGGTTCAGTGATATGTATCTTTTTCAAATCACTTAATTTATCTTCACATTAGTTATTCTAAAAAATATGTATCCTTTTAGAGTTAGTTTGGTGAGCGAGTTTCACAATCATGATAAATTGCTCAAAAATAGATGATAATTCCCATCCAGTCCCATGAAAATTTGGATATTTGTTACAGATGTTGGCCTCGACCTTCCTTGAATTAAATATTTCATCAAAGTTTCTATATATATGCCTTTTATTCTTATAATGTTCCCCTTGAATTATATATCCTTCTACCAGATGACATATTTTCTATTGATTTAATCATTATTCCCCTTTAATAATTTTCATTGCATAGTGATCAGATGATCCTCAGGCTCCTAGATGGTAGAATATTATATTCGAACATCTTCTATAAAGAGGACAAAAAATTTCCGAGGTAATTTATAAAGACATTATTCATTATGTTCATGTAATGACTCAAACATTCATTAATGAAAATTATTCTTGATCTAATTAAATGTCTTATTATGTAAAATGGTTACATAAAATGTTAACATCATTAGTTTTATGTTTTGTTATTTTCAAATACAGATAAGAATTGTGACCGTTTCTAATATAGTCGTTGAATGGTGATCAAATTATTAGTATAAATATTGGGCTTTAACAAATCAAATTCACTCAGACAAAGGAAGTAGTGGCCTACTCTATTGGACTTTACCTATCTAAAGCCCATTTTTCAGTGCTCATAAAGGAGGTGGCACCATTGGTATTCTCTCTTGACCAAGCCCATGCCAATCTTGAATAATTTATACTTGAGCGGAATCGCATACGGGAGAAGTGGAAGTTGATAGAGATTACCACTCGAGTGATGTTATCTGAGCCACCACAAGAGTCTTTCACAATCGCACACCTTACCCTAAGGTCTTATGTGGGTGTTTTAAGGGGTTATGTAACAAGAACCTTTTACTGTGAATATGTACATTATTCGTGTATAGAGAATATACATTCATTTTATTATTGTTACTTTCTAAATAGTTTTTATAGCACAAATATTATTTTTAGTTAATATTCAACTAAGAAATCTATCTTGAATAATTAATGGATTTTGGAAATAAATAATATTTTAATAAAATATTATTATTATTGTTAAACTAACTTTTATAAAATATAAATGATCGTATAATTTTATGAATTCAATTTTTATTTTTATTGAGGTTTGAATGTTATTTTTGTCAAAACCGACGAATTTTCGATAAATGTCAATTTTTTTAAAAGTAAAAATTCACTTATTTTGCGAATTATTTTGATAAAATGAATATTATTTTTTGAATCAGGATGTTCAAATTATCTCATGGTGAATGTTTCATAATTTTCTAAGACAGTCGAATTTTTGGGTAAAAAACAAATATGGTTTAAATATATAATGTGTTTTATGACATCGTAAGGACCCAAGAGTCATGTAATAAAATACTATAAACATTATTTTCGGCCAATATATGTTTTACAATTAAAATAATATGATTTTGGGTTTGTTTGATTTATTTTACAAAGCTTTAGTGTACCCTTCAAGGCTTATAAAACATTTTGTCTTTTTAAATTATTTTCCTTGAGAGTGTGACTCACCTCCACATATGAAACCCTATTATTTGAATATGTTCGGACATTGGCATTATAAAATCTTTTTTTCCACATCCCTTTGAAAAAAACCATGCTTTGGTATGTGGGTTTTATTAGATTAATGTGTGGTGTCCCAAACCAAAATAATAAAGAATTCTCTCTCCTTTCCTTTATAAAACCACCCAATCTCCCGCTTCCTCTTCAATCGAAGATTGTGTAGTTCATCCAACCTCATCCATAATCTATATAAAATCCTTTCAAGTCTCCTTGAGCTCCCAATAAGCCTCTCTCATCCCTCTCCCAAGCGTTTGTGCTCACACTTCCAAGTAAGGGATTCCTACCTTTCCCTTTTTATCCACATTTCTTAAAATTAGTATTCCCTTTTATTTTCAATTTTAAATGTTGTGGTATGATTTCTCACCTCCCCCATACTTCCATATATATTTTTTAATGATGTGAGTCCCCTTTATCCCTCATTAATTCCTTCCATGTACACCCAAAACTATGTCAATATTCTGTAAGTAATTTCTCTCTCCTCATTTACATTCAAGAAATTATTTTATTTTATGCATCTAAATTACATTCCATATGTTAGTATATTATTTCTAATGATCCTATTACATTAAATTTAATTTATAAATAATGATATACCTCATTCACTCTCATCAAACCATTTTAAAAATTTCTATTTAATGTCGTTGTGCTGCTGAAATTACACCAAAATTTCCATGCCAAAATCATCATGTAGTGAATACCATACCCACTCCTCTATCAAGGTTATTAACCTTTATGAAGATGTACCTGTTTATTGAGGATATACATTTATGTATTCCACATCTCTTATTCATGGAATTAATTATGATGTTAATTAATCCATGTGGTATGATCTATGTGGCACATTTATGCATGAAATGAAATGATTATGAAGGGTGTGACGTAATAGTACTCCAATGAATTTGGTAAAGTATAGCATCATGATAAATCATTTGTAATGAGTGTTGAATCATTTTAATTCAAATGAAACTAGGATTTACTCATGCTTCATGTGCAATGATGTTTTACTCATGCTCCATTTTCAATGATCCTTGGCTTATGCTAATTCCATGTTAAGTGTTGTTGCCACGTTTCCATGTTATGATTATCATGATTTATCATGCCTTTTTGTTCATGGTTCTCTTATGTTCCATTGATATGCCTATTTTCTAAAATTTATTGTATTCCCCATGTTATTCCTTGTTTATTCCCTCACTGGGCTTTATAGCTCTCCCTTTTCTTATGCATGTCCTCCGGTTATCCTATGAAATGCTAAGTATGAGGGAATGTAGTGGTCATGTAAAGGAAGTTTTAAATAAGATGTTGTGTTCAATGATTTAAGTTTTTATATAATGTTTCTATGTCCCAATGAAACTAGACCTCTCAATATTCTATGTTTTAACAAGTGATGTTTTTATGTAATAAATCATGTTTAAGTATGTAATAAAGAAAAGGGTTGTTATGGTTGGTATCAGAGGATATTTTTTGTTATTTTTTGGATTAGGATAAGAAAAACCTAGTGGATCCTTATAGGAAAGACTAGTATAATAAAAACACCCCTATATTTTTGTGGGTATTGGATAATTAGTTTATCATGAAAATACATCTCTGTCTGGATACGAGCAGGTAGAGGTGCCTCTGGCACAGATGTACCTAGGGGTGAAAACCCCGACAAGGAGTTTCAGTCTTGACCCAAGTTATCATGGTACATGACTATGGGACTTGATAAACTCTTGCTTATAAAACTCCTAGGAGATATCCATTGGTAAATTCACAAGATTAGTATGAACCATTATTAATGGAATTAAAAAAAATGCCCTAATAATATATGTTAGAAAGTAGATCATGGATAACATATCTTGACGCTTATAGATTCATAAGTTAAGGAAATAAAATTAAGTTATAAGTTATATTTTTTATCCTTGGATTACCCTTTATGTGTTACCCCTAACATTCCTTTTATTCCATCCAATATCCAGCAATAGTAGGACCGGGGCTAACAACAGATTTGAAGATCAATGTGATGACTATGCTAATGATATCCCCAATCCGATGGGAGCGGTAATCATGAACATTATCGTGATTCTATCTCAGTTAAATCAATAGTTGAATAGAAACATGGGTCAAGAGGAATACTCAACCCCCCTAATAAAGAACAAGTCGCTAACGATAGATTAATTAGACAAAGGCCTCCTACTTTTAATAGATCATCTGATCCCTCATTCGCTAAACACTGGATCAAATCCATTGAAAAATTCTTCTCCATCCTTCAAGGTTCTGAAAAAGAGAAGGCCCTCTTGACTTCTTTTCATATGAAGGGTGAAGCTGATAAATGGTAGACATTGATAAAAAATATGAAGCCTGAGGAGGATATCAAGGTGTTGGAATGGAAGGATTTCCATAAGTTGTTTTTTGATAAATATTTTCTCTACGCCATCCGGCTTAAGATGGAAAGGGACTACCTTTCCCTATAGAAAAAAAGATGACGAATCTGTCAGAGCATATGAGAAAACTTCACTAGGCTTGCACGATATGCCTCTGTCATTTTCGTTACCCCTGAATGCAAGGATGACTACTCCTTTGGGGGGATGAAACCTATCCTGCGGAAAGCCCTGGCGATCCGTGACTTCAACAGCTATGAGAAATTTTTTGATGTTCCCTCAAGGTCCAAATGGAGATCGGAAGATCTCATGGGTATCATGGGGGAGAAGAAGCATAAGGTGGACATCAATTCTAGTTGAATGATGGATAAATCCAACGGTTCTAAGAAGATATAGCACCCCACTTTCCAATGTTGTGGAAAAAAGAACCCTGGAAATTTCTTGAAGGGGATGAGGAAATTTTTTATGTGTGGAAAAGAAGGGAACCTAGCTATTAACTGCTGACATGAAAAACCCGCGGCTACGATAGAGGAGAGGAACACTCTGTTCAACTCCCAATGCATTGTTCATTGCTTCCACTGCAATGAACCAGGGCATCTTGCAAATCAGTTCTCTAAGACAAGCGTTTTAGGAGGCAACCAACAACCTCCAAGGCAGCAAGGTAGAGCTTTTTCCATCACTACTGCCGATGTAAACCCCGACAACTAAGTCGTGGTAGGTACACTAGTTATTCATTCAAGAAAAGGTAATGTACTTTTTGATTCAGGTTATAAGCATTCTTTTATATCCTGGATGTTTAGTAGAACAATCCAAACACCACCACAAATCATGGAATTAAATTTGTTAGTGACTATGAAAAATGGGGTAATCATTGCATCCCATTAATATAACTCCTCCCTTGTCTAAATCGGTGGATTAAACATCCCGGTGAACCTCATCATACTCAATATGGTGTAACTTCTTGAAATTCTTGGAATGTATTAGATTTCCTGATATAGAGACAACATAAATTTTCGTGAGAGGGAAATCACTCTCCACTTGGAGAATCGACCCTAGATTATATACAAGTGCAAGGATGAATATGAATCTTCATTAACTCCATCATCTCAACTGTGGATATTACTTCCCTATGAGTATGCATATATAGATTAGATGATTTATTCTAAGGAGTCAACCATCCTCGAAGACATTTCTATTGTGAGGGAATTTGTTTAAGTGTTTCCCGAAGAATTCCATGGTCTTCCTCCTAGATAAGATGTTGAAATCTAAATTGATCTTATACCTGGGGGGTTTCCAATATCCAAGCCTCCATATAGAATGGTTGTTGTGGAACTTGAGGAGCTGAAGAAACAACAACATGAGAATCAGGATAAATGGTTTATTCACCCATGTGCTTCACTATGGGGTGCACTAGTCCTCTTCATCAAGAAGAAGGATTGGTCAATGCGCCTTTGCATCGATTACTGTGAGCTTAACAGAATCATGATAAATAACATGTATCCTCTCCAATGAATTTATGACTTGTTCGATCAGATTTGTGGAGTAAAATACTTCTCCAAGGTATACTAGAGGTTGGGATATTATCAAGTAAGGTTGAAGAAAGAAGATATCCCCAAGACTGCTTTTCATACAAGATGCGGGCACTCTGAATTCATAGTAATGCCTTTAGGACTCACTAATTCTCCATCAATATTAATGGATTTGATGAATATAGTCTATAGATATTACCTAGATAAATTTTTGGTTGTCTTTATAGATGATATTATAATATACTCTAAAACCAAGGAGGATCATGAGGAGCATCTAAGAACTGTACAAGAGACCTTTTGAAATGAGAAGCTCTATGCAATGTACAGCAAGTGTGATTTATGGTTGAATGAGGTCTCATTCTTGGGCCATATCATCACAAGTAATAGGATATATATGGATCCCTCCATGATAGCTACAATATAGGGATGTTTGTGGCCAACATCGGTAATAGATATACATAACTTCTAGGGGTTGGCTAGAAATTATTGACGATTTTTGAGAAATTTATCACGATTGTCCAACCCTCTAACCAATATAACTCGGAAGTGAGTAATGTTTTTTTGGAGTGATGAATGATAAAAAATATTTATGGAGTTGAAAAGGAGTCTTATCACTAAGCCCGTGCTCACATTACCCACAAGTGGTGAACTTTTGGTGGTATTCAGTGATGCTTCGAAAAAGAGCACGAGTTGTGTGTTGATGCCAAATGACAAAGTCATTGACTATGATTCAAGGAAATTAAATGATCATGAGCATAATTATCCAACACATGATCTGGAGTTTCCCGTGGTGATCTTATATTTAAAAAATTGGCATCATTATCTCATTGGAGAGAAGTGTGATATATATATGGACCACAAAATCCTCATGTATATATTCACACAGAAAGAGTTGAACATCTTCCAACGAAGATGGTTATAGTTTTTCAAAGACTATGACTGCTCAATTTATTACCACATTGGGAAAGAAAACAAGGTGGAGGATGCTAAAAGTATAAATTACCAAGCGATTCTATCATTGTTGATAATTGAGAAGGATTGAATCTTCTTTGATTTGATGAAGATGGACATGGGAATCATAAATAAGGGAACATCATAAATCCTTTCACAACTAAACTCTCAACTCTCTCTTTTGGAAAGGTTAAAGGATGCTCAAAAGGATGATGTTGGAATTCAGAAGACAGCGCAAGATATCAAAAAAGGGAAATCCTCGGAGTTCAATGTTAATGAAGAAGGAATTATGATATTTGGGAAAATACTATGTGATCCATCAAGTCTGGAGCTGAAGAAGGATCGTTTGGATGATGCACATAGTTAAAATTTCTATATTCATTATGGAAACACTAAGATGTATCAATATCTTTTAGAGCATTATTGGTGGGATAATATGAAGAAGGAGATAGTTGATTATACATCAAAGTGCCTGGTGTGTCAGCAAGTGAAGGCAGAGAGGCTGAAGTCTAAGGGTATGATGCAACCATTGCCCATACCAGTATGGAAATGGGAGAACAACACCATGGACTTTGTCACCAGAATTCCAAAGACATAAAAAGGAGATAATGCAATCTGTGTTATTGTGTATCGCCTTACAAAGTCTTCACAATTCATTGAAATTAAGGAGAATTTCTCTTTGGATCAACTGGCACGGTTATATATTAGGGAAGTGGTAAGTCTTCAATAATTACCACTATCTATTGTATCTGGTCGAGATCCAAGATTCACCTCTATGTTATGGAAGAGTATTCATCATGTCCTAGATACTGAGCTGAAATTCAGTACGGCCAATCATCCTCAAACTAATGGCCAATCAGAGTGAACTATTAAGACACTAGAAGATATGTCAAGTTCATGTTTAATTGACATTAAAGGAGGATGGTATCAACATCTTCCTCTAGTTGAATTATCATATAATAACAGTTTCCACTCGAGCATCCAAATGGCTCCTTATGAAGCCATATTTGAGAAGAGGTTCAAAACACAAGAATATTGGGATGAAGTCGGTTAGAATAAGCTTCTAGGACCAAAAATGGTTGAAGAAATTGTGGAGAAGGTGAAAACCATTCAGCAGCATATCAAGGTAACCCAGAGTCGAAAAAAGAGTTAGGAATATAACAATCAATGAGACCTTGAGTTTAAAGTTAAAGACATGGTATTTATATGTATATCTATGTGGAACAAGGACATGTGGTTTGGGAAGAAAGGGATGTTAAGTCCTAGGTATATTGTCCCCTTCGAGATTCTTGATCGTGTTGGGGTTGTGGCCTATCGACTAGCACTTCCACCTACAATGGCCAAAGTACATGATGTATTTCATGTATCCCTATTAAGAAAGTACATACCAGACCCTTCAAATTTACTCTCTTCATAGGTAGTACAGATAGAGGATGATATTTCTTATGAGGAGCAACCAGTGAATATCCTAGATCATAGAGAAAAAGTTCTACAAACCACCACAATGCCCCTAGTCAAGGTGTTGTGGTGAAACCACAAGTTTTAATAAGAGACATGGGAATTGTAGAATGTGATGAAGAAAATTTACCCACATATGTTTTTTTATAAATGAAAATTATGAGGGAAAAATTTTTTAAGGGGGGAAGATTGTAACGACCCAAACAATCATTAATGAAAGTTCCTCTTGATCTAATTATATGTATTATTATGTAAAATGGTTATATAAAATGTAAAATTTATTAGAATTATGTTTGTTTTATTTTAAAATACCAATAATAATTGTTACCTTTTATAATATAGTCATTTAACAGTGATCACATGACTGGTATAATCATAGGGCTTTAACAAATCCAATTTACACAAGAAAAGGAAGCGGTTGCCTCATCCAATAGACTTTCCCCGTATGAAGCCCATTATTTGGAGCTCGGAATGGAGGTGGAATCATTTGGATTAGATCTCGACCAAGCCCAAGAAGATCATGAATACGTTAAGCTTGATCGGAACCAGTTATGGGATAAGTGGAAGATGATAGATATTACCACTCGAAAGATGTTATCCGAGCCACCCAAAGAGTCTGTCACCATCATGTGACTTACCCTAAGGTCTTATCCAGGTTTTTTAAGGGGTTATGCACCAATACCATATTACTATGATTATGTACATTATTCTTGTATAAATAATATACATTCTTTTTATTATTTTTACATTTTAAATAGTCATTAATGTATAAATAGTATTTTTAGATAATATTCAAATAAGAAAATATTTTCATGAATTAATGAATTTTTTAATTAGATCATATTTGAAACAAATATTATTATTAATATTATTAAATTACTTTTTATTAACAATAAATAATTCTATAATATTATGAATGCAATTGTAATTTTTATTATGGTTCAAATGATGTTTTTTTCAAAACCCATGAATTTTTTATAAATGTCAGTTTTTATTTTAAAAGTATAAAATTCACTTATTTAGAAAATTATTAAATAAAATGAATATTATTTTTGGAATGAGGATGTCAGTATTATCCAACAGTGAGTTTTTCATAATTTTAGATACAGTCGAATTTTTGGGGTTAAAATTAAATATTGTTTAAATATATAATGGGATTTATGACATCATAGTGACGTAATAGTGATGTAAAAAGATATTATAAAAATTATTTTCGGCCCATATATTATTACCATTAAAATAATTTTATATTGGGATTGTTTTATTTATTTTATAAAGCATTAGTGAATCCATCAAGGATTATAAAACATTTTTGTCTTTTTAAATTCTTTTCCTTTAGAGTGTGACTCACCTCCACAAATGAAACCATATTATTTTAATATGTTAGTCCATTTTACTTATAAAATATTTTCTTCCACTCCCCTTTTTCATAAACCATGGGAAAAATCATGGGATGGTTTTTGGTTTTGATTAGTTTAATGTGTGGTGTCCCAAACCTAAATAATAAATAATTACCTATCTTTCCTATATAAACCCACCCAAGATCCCACTTACTCTTCAATAATAGCCTTTGGAGTTTGTCCAACCTCTTCCCTCCCCTCTCTATAATCCTCCCAAGGTGACCTATGCTCCTTAGAAACCTCTCTAAATCCTCTCAAAAGCCTCTCAGATCACACTTCCAAGTAAGGGATTCCTACCTATCTCTTTTTATCCAAGTTTCTTATTATTTTTATACCCTATTATTTTCAATTATAAATGTTGGGGTATTATTTATCACCTACCCCATACTACTCTCATTATTTTTGAATGATGTGAGACCCCTTTCTCTCTCATTAATTCCTTCCATGTACAGTCGTTACTATAGAGAAATTCTGTAAGGAATTTCTCTCTCCTCATTTACATTCAAGCAATTATTTTATATTATGCATATAAATTCCATTCTATATGTTGGAATATTATCTCCAATGATCCCATTATTGTCCATTTAGTTTATAAATAATTAGAGACCCCTTTCACTCTCATCAATCAATTTTACAAATTTCTATTTTACGTTGTTATGCTGCCGAAATTACACCAAAATTTCCATGCCAAAATAATCATGTAGTGAATTCTATACCAACTCCTCTATCAAGGGTATTCACCTTTACGTACATTTAAATATTTATTTAGGACGTAAATTTATGAATTAAACATATATTATTCGTGGAATTGATTATGATGTTAATGAATCCATGTTGTATGATCAATATGGCATACTTATGCATGAAATGAAATGATTATGAACGGTGTGCCCAAATAGTGCTGTAGTGCATTGGGTAAGTATAGTATCATGATACGTCATATTCCATGAGTGTTGACTCGAGCTAATTCAAATGAAACAAGGGTTTACTCAGGCTTCATGTTCAATGTGGGTATACTCATCCCCATATGCAATGAGCCTTGGCTCATGATAATTCCATGTTAAGTGTTGTTGCCACATTTCTATGTTATGATTATCATGACTTATCCTGCCTTTTTTTTGATGTTTCTCTTATGATCCACTGATATTCATATAATCAAACATTTATTTTATCCCTCATTTTATTTCATGTTTATTCCCTTACTGGGATTTATAGCTCACCCTTTTCTTATGCATGTCCTCAGGTTATCCTATGCAGTGCTATGTATGAGGGAATGTAGTGGTCATATAAAAGAAGTTTTCAATAAGATTTTGTGTTATATGCTTTAAGTATTTATGTAGTGTTCCTAATCCCCAAAGACACTAGACCTCTTGATATTCTATGTTTTATCAAGTGAAGTTTTTATGTAATAAATCATGTTTAAGTATGTAATAAAGAACAGGGTTATTATAGTCCATGAATATTAATTATTCATTACTGAGTCCAAATAGAATTACTATGAAAAATTATTGTCCCTAAATTTTATGGAAATAAGTATTGGGGATTTCCTCCTTATTCACAATTACATGGTAATAACTTGAATGAGGATCCACCTTGGAGATGTATTGGGCTCTATGTAGATGACTGAACAAGCCATCAATCTATGGGACTAGATACTTTATCTTTATCATGTACTTTAGGATATCATTATATTCAATGAAAAGGTACATTGAACAGTCCGTATTCTTAAAGAAGTGGATTGGTTCACCCCACGATGAAGCACATGGTCTAATGAACAATTTATCTTGATTATCATATAGTTTCTTCTTCATATCCTCCTGTAAATAAAAATATATATAGATATTTAGATATGTTCAAATAACCTTGAATTATCTCTATTAAATATTCAACATATCGACTAGGAGGCAGACCACACACTTATTTTGGAAACACATTAGTGAATTCCATCACAATTGGCATGTTGTCAATAATGATATTTTCCAATAACAAGGTCATTTTAGTTATAACTATTAATTAGTGGGGAAATAATATCAATGTTGGATAAAATGATACTAAAAAAGATTCATAATCAATATTAAACATGTATATAATCCAAGGGTGATCCATGATACTGACATTTATATTCTTTTTATGATAATTTATTTGGTCACTATTTAAGGAAATCCAATACATACCAAGAATAGGAAAATAAAATATACTAAAGGGTGTATCAAAAATGTCATTGAGATGTCCCACCTACAAATATTTATAGGGGATATGTTATAAACATAGTAAATAATAATTTCCCCTTTTTACATTTTCACTGATATCTATACCTCCATGATTTGTAAATGTGTTTGAATTGATCAACTAAACATGTGTGATATAATGGGATGATTTTAACCAGAATCAAAAATTATGATCGATATTCTTTGATAAATAACTATCATACCTATGACCACTTCATTATTAGGAACCTCCTAAGAAGTTGTGATGGAATAATCTCATCCTTTAATCCTTAGAGTATTTTGGTTCTAATATTCTCCTTTCACCCTTAGCTTACTACATTGGGTTTCCAAGTTCCCTTTTCCCATATAGTTGAATAATTGAACAGTAGTTTGAGGGCTAACAAAGGAATTAATCTATTTAATTACATTGGTTAATTTCTCCCATATGAAATCAAAATATAGGTTCCATTCATTCAAACACATATTGAATTTTACATTTCCTTGAGGAAGTTTTCAAGTTATTATTCTCCGCACATTTGACTAGTGAGATGTTGGAAATTCATTCCACTGTCATATTTTTCTATTGCCCTTCTAAAATTAAACTCTACATTCCCATTTTTGCACCACAATACCCTTGATATTATATGATCTCTATTTTGACATTGAGGGAACATAAAATAATTGTATCATAGTTATCGAAGTGTTGAATCATTAGAGAATTTCATAGACTAGGATATTTCTAAAAAAAATTGTTAATTATCCATTCACAGGTAATGATAATGATGGATGGGTATCATGAATATCTTTTGAAGTTATCCAAATATTCCATGATGGGTTCCTAATATTCATTCTCTATGGAAAATAAATTCCATTACATTTTATATCTAAGAGTAGAAGGAAATTTATAATCAATTTTGTTTCTTAGAATTTTTTAAAGCATGATGCTTTGATATCTTCCTCAAGATTCATATTTCTTATCAATGTCCAACACTGATAAGATGATCCCTCCATATGATAAAAACTCAGTATGTTATTCCAATGAATAGACCATTTAAGGGTATATATGATCTTATTAGTGTAGTTGATCCATTTACCCATGGGAAAGTGATCAGTTGATTAACTAAATTTATGATTCCTTTGTTACATAATGGTATCAATTTATTCATGTTCATTAATATGGGGTTTTGTGTGTTACTCCTAATTCATGGTGATATTTATAATTGGATTGAACTGAGACACTATAATTATAGTGTTTGTGAGTCCTACCCCCATTGGGTTGGGAATTTCGGTTGGATAGTTATCACATTGGTTATTTACTCAGTTCCTCCTATATTCTTTCATTGGATAGAATATATGTAAAATTAAGGATGACTACATTTCAACTATTTATCATTGAGATAAGATTCAAAAACAATTACAGAAGAAATTTCTAAATGACATGTATTTCATTAACTTATGTATATCTAGAATAAATCTATGTTATCCATGATATATTTACCTGTTGAGATGGTATGTCAGTATGATATACTCTATAATACCAAATGTAGGATCAAAATAAAAGAGATTCTGAGTAAAGTATCTAATAATGCTAACAAATACAAGAGGGGGTGAATTGTATACTTTAAAATATTTTTTTTGGATCTTTTAAAGATGGTTATGTTTAACAAGGATAAACAAGGTAATTCACAAAACCACTAAGTTATACACACTTTCGTGATTCAGGAAATATGATTCCGATAATGAAATTCTGAAAAAGTGATTCTAGAAAAAAAAACATAACAAATGTTTAAAACAACAAAGATTCTACCTTAAAGCATATACAATCTTAATAAACCAGAGTAAAATTATATGTAGGTATAAGATAGTTATAATTTCCTGAAAAATAAAAATACAGCGGAAAACTTGTAACAAAATAAGTAACAAGTAGTAAATCTTTTAACCCAAATAGAAGGGTATCCAACAACATTGGATAAAGGTCTCTTCATTTATACTTTCATGAAAGTCTATCTTACCCACACTAGGGTAAGCCCTCAATACGAATATTATAGTCTATCTTTATATCCCTACAAGCCCTCAACTTCAAGGTAGTCGGCACCTCTCTCTTCCTAAGTAAGAAAGCCCTCAACTTCAAGGTAGTCTGCACCTCTGTCTTCCTATCCCCGGAATCCCTATATTGTACATATCAACAATCAGAATAACACAAAGAAAATATGAACTAGATGTTCAGTATGCACTAGTCAGTGAGAGTCTCTCTCTATAAATCACTTCAACAGCATGTAATCTCTAGAGTCATGAAACAGTGTTGAGCTCTTTCAAATGAACTCCTATTTATATGCATGGCTTCAACGGTCGGCTCCCTCCTCCAATAGTCATATTTTTTATTGAATTTCAGATGGGCCTATACACATGTCACTCAAACAATGGTTAGTGAGTAACTAAATTCATGACATCATTTTATAACAAAACAATTCTAAGAAAAAATATGGTTACATAACTAAAATCCAATATTCCGAAAATAAGGAAATATAAAAGTTCAGAGTCAAAAAAATTGAATTCAGAGTCTATAATACATGGATATTCGGATTCTGTTTTCTAGGAATTTGGAACCAATACTCTATAGAATTTTGAAGTCTATATCTCAATGAATTTTGGAATCGGGATTCACAAGAATTCGGAACCAGAACATACAAAGATCAGAGTCAGAGTTAATGAGAATTATGATTCAGAACTCATAAGAGTTCAAAGTTTTTATTCAATGAACTCGGAGTCAAAAATTAGAAAATTTCATAGCCATAATTCGTATTCGGAATTCGGAGTCAGTGCTTAGGAGAGTTCATATCGAGAATTTGAAATCAGAATTCGAAGTCAGAACTTAGAAAAGTTTGTAACCAGAATTCGTAATCAGAATTTGGAGTCAGAACTAAGAAGAGTTCATATCTGGAATTCGTAATCAGAATTCGGAGTCAGAACATAGAAGAGTTCGTAACTAGAATTCTGAGAATTAGGATCCTAAAACATAATGCTTCATATCTAACTAATTATAGGATTCGGAGGTTTTTATTTCAAATGGAATTTTATGCTTCAAAAAATTATGATATGAACCACAAAACATGGTAAGGATAAATTTCCTTGTGGAAGAAAATTTTTCCTTATAGAAGTAAAACATAGGGTAAAAAAGTTTTCCCTTGAGATAAGGTGTTTGTGATTTTCAAAACAAGAAGGAATGGTAAAGTCATAAGGAATCCTTAATGACTTTACAATCTCCCCTGAGTATGAAGGAATGGAAAAGTCATAAGGAAAACATTATTGACTCAACAATCTCCCCTTTTTTTGCAATGCAAAAACATCCTTATGAATAAGAATATAAAGACTTAGATAGTTTTTTCTAGAAATTGAAATAAAGATTATCTCCCATTTAACATTGGCAAAGATGAATATGACTAACTCCCCCTTAGGCTTTGGGACACTAAGGATTTAATTCTTGATTTCTGGAATGATTTTTTTCATTTATCTTGAATATGTAAATCTTCATAATGAGAACTCCCCCTTTGATAAACTCCCCCTTAATTAGGGATATTTCATCTTCACATAGATTTATTTTTTCATTCTCCCCATTTGTGATTTTCAAAAAGAAATTTAGGGAATGGAAAAGAAATTATGGTAACGGAAATATTATTACAAACATCCAAACAAAAACAAGAAACCACAATTTCATTAAAATTTGAAGAATTTATAAATGGTAAAAAAATACAATAAAATATCAGATTGATCTATTTTCCTTACTTGGGTATCAACTTCCTTACTATGGATTTCAGATTCTTTTTCTCTTTGTTATCTTCCTCTGATCGCTTCTCTAAGGATTTGATCCTATCATCTTAAGCCCTCAGAGTGTCTTCCTAAGCCTTCAACAAGTCCTCTTGTTTTACTAACTTTTCATCACTCATGATCTAGAGATCCCTTTCTGTTTTCCAACTTTGGAAAACATAATTCAACTTCCCATTCAGATCATTGACATCCAGAATCTAATTATTCTTCTCAAGAGTTATCTTTTTCTCAAAGCTATTTATGAGATCCTTGATTTTTCAATCTTGAGTATCAATTTTTTCCTTAACATATCCTTGAATGTTATCAAGATCTCTTAAATCTTCAACTATATTCTTTTACCATATGACCATTTTCCTACATGATTTTTTGTGTGCTTCATAATTGATGAGGAAGTTCTTGTGATCAACTTCAATCTTTACACACCTATCCATCACCATGGATACAGAATCTGATTTTCAATTCATGCTATGTTGGAGCATATGACATCTAGATTCAATGGTTGGAAAGATCGGAATTGTGTAAACAAGCTTCTTCAGAGATTGAATAACAAAATCATGTCCTAAAGCTGATGAATCTGAATCTAAAACTTTTCTTGGGGATGGTTCTTCCTATAGCTCAACCAGCTTCCTCTTAGAATATCATCCAACTTTATTCTTCCTTATAATTTATTTGGTTAGGGTATAAACAACCACTGGTTTCCCCTTGTTGGTTTTTGGAACAGATTCTTCATCTAGAGACTACTTTCAGACAACTGAACAATATTACCTTCATCAATTTTTTCTTTCTCGAATCCTGCCTCAACATCCTCTGGATGAATAAAGTGATGATTGTAGCTTTCTTCCTCAGAAAATTTGTTCAATTCTCTTTTAGCCATCTAATCCATTTTAGGAGTATCAAGTTTCGATTTTCTAGATTGAGATGTCTGGATGGAAAAAATTTCGGAAGTACTTTCCTTCTCATGAAAGTATTATACTTTCTTTATCAGATCAGCTGCATATTCACTGCTTTGTTCTTCTTGAACTTCTTCTACAACTTCCTTTTCAACACTCTTCACTTGGGATTTTTCCAGAGTCATGAACTTCTTCCTTGGAGTCTTGGGTAAGGGTTCAACCAAAAAGGACTTTGGTCCAGGAATGTTGTTGGATGCTACTTCTACAGCCTTCAAAAGAGATTGTACAATTTCGGGCTCAAACATTTTATTCTTATGCTTATTCTCATCAGCTTTCTTCTAAAACTCTTCAGCAGTCGTTTCTTTTAGAGCCTTGTCCTCTGCAGGATCTTGAACAAACTGTGGTTCTTTTTTTTACGATTCTTCTTATCCTCCCTCCACTTTTCTACAACCTCATCCGGATAGGATTTCTTCTTTTTGGGTTTTGGAGGTGCTGATTGAGTTTCTTTGGCCTTAGGCGTTTCACCTTCAACTTCTACTTCCTTCAATTTTCATTTCTTACCAGCCTTCTTCGACAGTTCTGCCACTTCTAAATTTTTCGGAACGGCTTCTGCTTTTTCCCCTGGTAGATCATAAAATGCTCTAGAATCTTTAGAAAAGAAAATATTCATTCTTTTAAAAGTTTTATCACTATCTAACATAACATTTCAATTCCTCAGATTTGAACTACAATGAATCATGAAGGACTCAAGACACTGAACAATCAACTTGGAGGGCTGTACAGGATACATGATTATCAATGCTCTCAAATTCCCATTCTTGATATTATCTATCATAATGTGAATATGCTTCACCACATTGATATTCCTTATATTTACCAAAAAATCTAAGATATACATATCAATTTTCTTAAGAGTGTCATTTCACCCTTTCTCGGTACGATAAAACCCTGAACCCATAACTCAAGGATCTGATTGTTAGTAGACAAGTGGGAAATATTTGGGGTCTTGACATCTGTAAGTCCATGACATTTCATAGACTTATCTTTTAAAAAACTCCCTTGAACATCTGGTTGCTTATGGGAACAAAATTCTGCCTCTCCTTCATAGGATAACCCTACCAAACTAGCTTCCTTGGTGAAAGAAAGTGCATATTTTTTTCCATAACTCTTGAAGGAAAATTTTCCACTACCATCTTTCTTAAAGAAACAAGATGAATCATAAAACTCTATTAGCAAATCTGGATACACTACATCTTGATCTCCTAGCTTTGATATGGATAAACTCTCCCCTCCAATAATCTTGATTAAAAAAATTTCTGATGTACCAACCTCTCCCTGTATATCTTCCTCCCCCCAATCGGCTTGACAGTAGACAAACCAAGAGAACGAACTTCACCAGACATTCAGAATTGAGAAACTTCTGAAAAGTTAAGAATGGGATTTTGAAGAGGGGAAGAGCTTTGACACGCAAAATCTTGAAAACCGATGTGGGACAACCATCTGGGGTCCCCTTTTACAGGTGTTGATGCGATGGTTGAACTTCCCATCTCAATAAAATGGATGAGAATTTTTTTGATTAGATCTAACGGTTGACAAGATAGATTTAAGAAAATTTGGTTGGATCCGATCTTTTGAGGTTTTTAAAAGAAATCATTCGGTTTTAAGAAAACTATAATCCGAAAAATTTTAAAAATAAAAAAAAACTACCAGCAAGTAAAAGGTGAGTACGAAAACTCAAGATAGAATCATAAATTTTGGATTTTCAAGAGAATTATTTGTATTGAGGAAAATTCTCCTTGAAGGACATTAGATTACAAAATAAACATGAGTACAAAAAAACCATACAAAAAGAAGTTGAGAACGAAAGTTTTCATTACAAAAATATTTATTACGAAAATCTTCATTATGAAATTCTTCATTACGAAAATCTTCGTTATGAAAATCTTCATTACAAAAATTATGATTACAAAAAAACATCATTACGAAAAACATGAAAAACATCATTACGAAAAATATGAAAAACTTCATTATGAAAAATATGAAAAATTTCATTATAAAAAATATTAAAAACATCATTATGAAAAATAATGAAGAACGTCATTACAAAAAAATCATGAAAAACTTTATTACGAAAAGTCATGAAAAAAAATCATTACAAAAATTCATGAAAAACTTCATATGAAAAGTCATGAAAAACATCATTACAAAAATTATGAAAAACTAACTACGAGAATTTTCATTATGAAAAGTTTGAAAAACTAAAAGACAAATGTACTACCCCTATGAAAAGTAGTTAATTACTGTAAGGAGATTGGTTCAATATAAAGTTAATGTGGAAGATTACCTTATGGTTATCATTACTAACATCTGTTTAATGTATTCAAATCTATCAGAGGGTAATGATTTTTTGAAAATATCAGCATGTTGATCTTGCGTTCCGATAAATTAGAGAATTATATCTCCTTTTTGTTTGTTATCCCTATGAAAGTGATGCCTAATGTCTATGTGCTTTTCAAGAGATTGATGTGCTGGGTGTTTACTATGGGCAATGGAAACTGTATTATTACACAAAAATTTTGTTTTGGTAAAACTCATACCATAGTATGTGAGTGTGTGTTGCATCCACAACACTTGATCACAACAACTTCCAGCTGCTAAATATTCAGCTTCAGTAGTGGAAAGTTCTATTGAGTTTTTCCTCTTGAATGACCAAAAAACTAATGAGTCTCCAAAGAAATGACAAGTCATGGATGTACTCTTTCTATCCATTCTACATCCCCTAAAGTCAGCATCCGAAAATCTTTTTAAAACAAAATCATTTCCAGAATTATAAAGGAGTCCTAAATCCATGGTTCTCATTAAGTAGGGAAAAATCTTCACTACCTTTAAATGAGATTCCATAGAATTGGATTTATATCTTGCAGATAAGCATACTGAAAACAGTAATTCTGGATGACTAGATTTCAAGTAAAGTATGCATCCTATCATACCTCTAAAAGATGTTTGATCAACTGTTTTCCCAGCTTCATCATGATCAAGTGTGTTTGAGGTACCGATGGGAGTACTTATACTTTTAGTTTTTTCATATCGATACTTTTTAAGAAGTTCTTTAACATACTTATGTTGAGATATATATATTCTTTCTGGTTTTTGAGAGATTTTAAAACCAAGGAAAAAAGTTAACTCACCCATCATACTCATTTCAAACTCAGATTTCATTATATCCGCAAAGTAATCGGTTAAATATTGAGGAGTTGAACCGAATATAATGTCATCAACATAAATTTTAATAATCAAAACATTTTTCTTAACTTTCACTATAAAAAAGTTTGGATCTGAATTTCTCTTAACATAATTATTTTGAAGCAAAAAATCACTTAAGACTATCATACCAAGCTCTAGGATCTTGTTTAAGTCCATATAATGCTTTGGTAAGTATAAAAATATGATCATGATGTATGGTATCTTCAAATCTAGGAGTTTGTTCAACAAAAACATCATGTTGAACATAACCATTAATGAAAGCACATTTCACATCCATTTGAAAAAGTTTGAAATTGAAGAATGTTGCAACAGCAAGTAAAATACCAATAGATTTTGGTCTAGATACTAAAGCATAGGTTTCTTCATAGTTTATTCCTTCTTGATGATTATAGCCTTTCACAACTAATCTATCTTTATTTTTTACAATGATTCCACTTTCATCACACTAATTTTTGAAGACCCATTTTACTCAAATAACAGTATTTTTCTTAGGTCTTTCAACCAAGGTCCAGATTTTATTCCTTTTGAATTCATTTAGTTCATATTGCATAGATTTTATCAAATCATCATCACTTAATGCTTCATCAGTGCATTTTGGTTCTGATTGGGAATGGAATTCTAGATGTGATACTTCATTTCTTAAGGAACAGCTAGTCTTTATAGGTTGATTCACATCACCAATGATGCCATCACCATGATGATTATTTTGAAATGACTGATTTGGGTTTTTTAAAACCTGTTCATCGACATAGGGTAGGAAATATTCTGGGGTAAATGTTTCAGAAGTATCTTCCTCGAAATTTTCCTTATCAGAAGGATCTTCTAACAAAGGGTGATAATTAATTTTTTAAAATACATCTGAAAATGTAGGTTGGGGTTGTTTAAAAACAAAGTGATCAATTTCATCAAATTTTACATGTATTCTTTCTTCAACTGTACAAGTTTTTTTTATTGAAAACTCTATAGGCCTTAAAAGTTGTGTAGTAGCCTATGAAAATTCATTCATCAGATTTTGTTGTGAATTTGTGTAGATTATATTTAGTATTCAGAATGAATACCTTGAAACCAGAAACCTTAAAGTAGGAATGTATAGGTTTTCTACCATTCCATAACTCATAAATAGTTTTATTAAGAAAAGGTCTAATCAAAACTCGATTTATAGTATAACTAGCTGAACTTACAGCTTCAGCCCAAAAATGATTGGCTACAGAATACTCACTCAACATGGGTCTTGTTATCTCTTGAAGAATTCTATTTCTTCTTTCAACAAAACAATTTTGTTGAGGTGTTATGGGTGCTGATAAGTTATGAGTAATGCATTTTCTACTAAAAAATGTTTCAAAATAATAATTTTTAATTTCTCCTTCATTATCACTATGAATAGTTTTCAAAGGGAGGTTTTTCTCATTTTTAACTTGGGCTCTAAAACCTTTGAAATAAGAAAAATCTTCGAACTTCTTTTCTAGAAAATAGACCCAAATTAATCTAGTGTAGTCATTAACTAAACAAATACATAATATTTGCCTCCAATGCTTCCTGTTTGTGTAAAACCAAAGATATCTATATGAACTAACTCTAATGCATCAGTTGTTGAGACGTCACCGACTGATTTAAAACTGGATTTATATTTCTTTCCAAATTGACAAGGGTCACAAACTTTTGAAGAATAAAATATAAGATCTGGTAGATCCTTAACTAATCTTTTTATAGAATGTTTTCATATGTTCCTAAGGTTACAGTGTCCTAACATTCTATTCCACAACAAAGAATGATCTTCTATTTCCCTAAGACAAGGTAGATCTTGGGTCCTAAGGTCTTCTAGGATTATTGTGTATACATTCTCATTCCTTGGGGCAGAAAGAATAAACTCTTCCTTTGAATTGTGTACTAAGAACATGTCATTATTAAACATCACAAGGTAACCTTTACCACATAATTGAATTATGCTAAGGAGGTTGTGCATTAGACCCTTAACAAAGAAAACATTTGAAATCAATGTTTTTCCAAGAAGAATGATGTCACCTATACCAATAATTTCTCCCTGAGCATTATCTCCAAAAGTTACTTTCCCTCATTTCGTCCTGGTAATCTTTCCAAAATAGGTTTTGTTACCATTCATATGCCAGGAACATCTAATATCCATGTACCAAGTATTGACGTTGGTACCTTCTATATTTTACTGAAAATAAGAAAAAGATAGGTTTTGTGGAATCCAAACTTGCTTGAATCCGGAAATCTCAGAAAGAAAATTTTTTGGCACCCACATCTTTGTAGAAAAATAGGCTTTATAAAATTATAAAGACCGGGTTTTATCTAAGGAACAATTTTTTTCCCAGTGTCCACCACACTGATACTTAGTGGAGAATGGATCACATTGAGGAAAAAATAATTGTTACAAAAATCTGTTTAGAAAAAGTATAACCAAAACAAGAACTATTCCTTAGAGGTCGGATTTGAGAATACATTTTAAGAAAATTTTCTTTACCTAAGGTAAAGTTTGACAAACACGTCTTATAAGGACCTGGCCATAAACATTACATAATATTGAATTAAATGAATAATTCACATTGAGGATCTTTTCAGGTTTAGAGTTTTAGAGAAGTACGACATAACTATTACATCTCAAAAGATTACAAGGTAGACATTTCTATACAGTTTCCATTTTTTCATAAAATAAAAACCCTTGAAAAAAAGAGTCATGTCTAGTTCCATGTTTTTGGCATCATGACTTTTCCTTGATCCCATCCTTGAACCTATTCATCTTTAAGTCATGTGAAAACATTTCAAAACATGGGATGAGCATAAAAAGCTCAGTAAGGGTTATAGAACAATGAATGAAAACATTTTTTCCTAAATATATAAAAAACATAAACACTTTTACTTACCTCATGAAATCATAAGATTTATGAAAGACACGTAGAAATCATAAATCATAAAGGTAACTTGCGGCATCCGTACCATACTTACATTGTAGCTATCATAGCTACATAGGGAGTTACTTTGGAATACCCATTACAGTATATTCCCTTGATATATTAGGAGAAACATTCATGTTTACCTCTGTCATGTTACCCAATGCATTGGAGAGCTATCTCAGGCTCACCCACCTTAGGTTTATCACAGAACCACCCATCTACGTAAACAATTCCCAAGGACCATAACATGATCATAACATATAACATAAGCATAAGGAAAAGATAACATTCCCACATTGCAATAGAAAAATATAATTTCAAGATATTGAAATAATAAGTTCATTCTCAAAATCATTTTCAAAACAAAAATACGTAAAAAGAGTATATGGTATATATTTTTCCGTTTTAAAACATTACGCCTTGTTAAGGAAGCCAAAGATCAAATAATACTTGTGGCGGCGGAAAGGTCGTTGTCACCGATTATGTTACAAAACATTTCTTTTTGTCGTTTAGTAAAACTCTTTGTATAAAAAGATTCCTTTTAAATAAAAAGAAAAGCCAAAGGGGTTTATACACCGTATAAAATAAATTCATGTATAAAACTAAAAATGCCTCAATGAAAGGAGATCGAGATGAAGTCCCTTACCTTCTGTCCGACTTGACTCAATCATTCGTTAATATCCTAAATAATAAAATAATGATAATTTATACTTTCATAAGAACCTTTTTCAAGTTTATTATTCCTTTTATATCACTTATTACCATGTTATAAACATTATGCAAACATTTATGTTAATAACGTTCGTTTTGTCAATATATGGCACTTGAGTCAAAAATAAACTTCTTATAATTACATGTTGTAAATGTAGTCAAATATCCATTATCTCCAAAATGATAATAATTATTTAGATATCATATATATCATATATATCCATTATATACCTGTATTTATAATAGTACATAACATTTGGAGGTAAGAAATGAAATGCATCGTTCATGGAGACGGTAAGTCATACGTACGCATGAACGCTACATCCATTTCTATTTATTATTTTAGTGGAATTAAAACATAATGATACATATGTATATTATAATTATATTATAATATCATATATAATATCATTAACTCTATCTTTTATACATCCCATGTAAGGCATTAACGAGTCACATCACTTTGAGGGGGCGGTAGTCCGCACTTCCTCAAATGAGATTATCGTATTTACCCACTATGGAAACCATAAAGGTTAGATATAACTGGGAATTAAAAAGCATAAATAAATAATAAACATAATATATATCATATATAAATATAGTTCCATCATAATGGCCACCATGAGAGGCGGTAAGATGTAATTGATCAATCATCATTTCGTGAGGCGTTAGTTTTCCATCCACAGAAACATGATGTTCATCATCGATTAGATGGAGGTGTGTGTATGTGTATTTAGAATAATTCTCATAGAAACATCCTAGTATATTTATTATACTGGTTTTGTTACACAAGAAAGAAAATAAAAATAGTTTATGTGTTGGAGAAGTAAAATAAAAGAAAACAATTTAATAGAAACTGTTACCTTTAATTTGGGTAACTCTCTTTGGTTTGAACCAAAGGACTTCTTGAAATGAATTATTCCTAAGTTAAGGATTCTAGGAGGAGGATAGGTATGTAGGGGGAAAAATTAGGTAGAGTTTGGATTATCTAAATGGCTTGAGAGGTGTGAGGAATTGGATAGAAATATTCCCCTTTTATAAGGGAGAGGTGGGATCTTTAATAAAGTGTGAAGACTTTATTTTTTTATATAATGATATTCGGTTTATAATGGCCCAAAAATCATTAGGGTCGAAGATAAGATGACTTATATTTGAAATAAAATCATCCAATCGAAATTGGACATGTTTTGGATAATAATGTAATCATTATAATCTTATTTATTTTAATCATTTATTTATGAGGTAAATACTGTATAATTATTGTGTCATAAATAATTTAATTTATTAAATGTCTAAAAATTATAAAAAACTACTATCATGTAGGAAATATTTTTAGATTTACAATGAATATTTATATTCTAAAATATGACTTATATAACACCATATAAAAATTACTTACTAAAATATTTTTGTTAATGTCAATTTTGTCTTTACATTAAATTAATTAATCTAAAGTGTCATTATCTTTCATAAGTGGCTCCATGGGGTCCCAAAATCGGCCCAAGGATTCCCTTGGTCGGCCACTACTCATAAAAAAATTTTAGGACAAGTTTTAAGGTAATTTTAAATTATTATAATATTCTTTTAACCTTTAATTACCCTATTTATCTTTAATTGCGGTAAATAAAAGTCAAAAGTCACTATTAACCAAAAATTATTTTCATCTTATTGAACCAAATTTTACTTCTTGATAACAACCATGTTTGTTAGATTTTTTAAATTCAATTCCCAGAAGTGGTAAAATTTCATTTAAATGAAAAAGTCTGTTTTTTACTACCACTAAGTAGTTTCACTATTCATAAAAAATTGATGTTTTTCGGGAAAATAACAAAAACTAAGCCTAAGCTATATTTGATATTCCGAATTCAATTTTTTTTTCTATTTTTCCAAATTCAAAACATAGAAGTGGAATTGATTAATTTTAAAATTAATTCCCGTTATCAAAACAAAAAGTGTGTTTTTAAGAAACAATAACTATCAAAATATTTATACTTGTTTATGACCAATTTCAAAGTGAAATTAATTCCAATGACCAAAATTGGATTAAATGGTAAAAATATATTTTAATTTCACTTTAAAAACAATTGAAAAGATAATATAACAATATAAATAAATTAGATTAAAAGTCACTTTTTAATTAAAATACAATATATTTCACTATTCATTAAAAAATGAACTTTATCAGAAAAATACCAAAAAATTACCCAAAGTAAAATTTGATGTCCCATTCTAAAAAAAGTATTTTATTTGGTCAATTAGAATGTATTAATGTGACCAAAACTATATTTAAATAGGGTTCCCCATTAAAAGGCGATAAATCGGCCATTTACTGTAAATTATGCTTAAAATTAGATTCATTCACCTTTTAAGCCTCTAAATTTTATTAGATAAATGGAAATATATTTAACAAACATGTATAATCATATTGTAGTTAGTTTTTTTCATTACCACCAATACAATAGCTAGGAGATAACTACCATTTAAAATAATAATATTATATTATTAGTGTGCAACGTAAGATTCCAAAGAAACTCGTTGTTGTGTATCAGGTACGCTATCGAACATAGAAACCCCTTTAAGGTAAAATTAATATTTAATTCAAAAATATTAATAAATATAAAAATCTGGTATTCTTAACTTACCTGGGATGTTACATCCTTCCCTCTTTTGGAAATTGCATCCTTGCAATTTTTATTCACTTATCAAAATAAATGGGGATATTTATCCCTTGTAGAATTTTCAGATTCCCACATTGCCTCTTCAACCATATGGATTTTCCACAAAACCTTTACCTGGTGAGTTACCTTATTCCGCAACACTTTCTCTCTATGGTCAATAATCTGGACTATTTTTTCTTCATAAGAGATATTCCCTTCCAACTGAACTACCTCTAGGCTCAAAACACCAGATGGATCTGGCATATACATTCTCAAAATCGAAACATGAAAAACATTGTGTACCTGGGATAACCATGGAGGTAAAGCCACTCTATCTGTAACTAATCCAACTTTCTCCAGAATTTCATAACATCTAATGAACCTCGAATTCATCTTTCCCTTCTTACAAAAACACATCACACTTTTCCATGGAGAAACGTTGAGAAAGACATGATCACCTACCTCAAAGGAAAGATCCTTCCTCTGGTTATCTGCATAACTTTTCTGTCTACTCTAAGCGGTACTCATGTGCTCTTGAATCAGCTAAACTTTCTCTTCCATATCTTCTACCAATTCTGGTCCCATCAGCTTCCTTTCACCTACTCTATCCCAACAAGATGTAGTTCGACAATGCTTTCTATATAATGCATAATGTGGATCCATCTGTATACTACAATGAAAGCTGTTATTATATGAAAATTCAACCAAAGAAAGGTGTTGGTCTCAAATTCCCTGATAATCCATCGACCAAGCACGTAGCACATCATCCATGTTCTGAATTGTTCATTCAGACTACCCATCTGATTTAGGATGAAAAGTTATAATAAAGTTTAATTCAGTACCCAATGACTTCTGAAGGCCTTTACAAAAGTTAGATGTGAACCTAGGATCATGATCAGATACAATGAAGAGGGTAACTCCATGTAACCTGACTATCTCTTTAACATACAACCGAGCAAGTTGATCTAGAGACAAAATATCTCCAATAGGAACGAAATGAGAAAATTTAGTCAATCGGTCAACTATAACCCATATTTTATTATTACATCGAGATTTATTTGGTAATCCCACAACAAAGTCCATGGATATATTTTCCCATTTACACTCTGGCACTGGTAGGGGCTAATGCATTCTTTTCAGTAATTTTCACTCTGCTTTAACCTGCTGAAAAGTCAAACACTATATAATAAAATCAACAATATCTCTTTTCATTCCATCCCACCAGTAATACTTTCGAAAATTTCTGTACATCTTATTACTGCCAGGATGAACTGAAAATAGAGAACTATGAGCTTCACATAACAGCTCATTCTTCAACTATGAATTACAAGGCACACATAATCTCTTTCCAAATCTCAAAACACAAACATTATCAATGTTAAAATCAGGCAACTTACCCTTCTGAACCAACTCTACCTTTTTATGCAACTAACAATCTTCTTTCTGTGCTTGCTATATTCTGTCTGATAAAGATGATCTCACAGACACCTGAAATAAAACAGAATAATTTCCTGCACCAATGACTTCTATGCCCTAAATCATCAAATCAAAAACCAAATGATCGTGTTCCAAACATATCATGGTTAATGAAGTATTACTTTTTTGACTCAAAGCATCAGCCACTTTATTTTATTTTCCCGGATGGTAAAGGGTTGTACAATCATAATCCATGATTAATTCCAACCTTCTCCTCTGTCTCAGGTTCAATTATTTCTGAGTGAATATATTGTTCAAACTTTTGTGATCAGTGTATATCTCACACTTCACTCCATACAAATAGTGCTTCCAAATTTTTAAAGCAAAAACAACAGCAGCTAACTCCAAATCATGTGTAGGGTAATTTAACTCATGTGGTTTCAACTGACGTGAAGCATAAGAAATTACCTGATTATTCTGCATTAGGACACAACCCAGTACATTCAAGAAAGCATCACTATAGATAAAAAACTCACCATTTCTGGAAGGTAGTTCCAAAACTGGAGCATTCACAAATCTACTTTTCAATTCTTGAAAACAATCATCACATTCTTTTGTCCAGATGAACTTAACACCATTTCAAGTTAACTTAGTCATTGGACTAGATAACCATGCAAAATATTCAACAAACCTCCGGTAATAACCTGCCAAAAAAAGAAAACTATGAATCTCGGTTATATTTTTGGGTCTTGCCCATTCTTCAACAACTTTGGTTTTATCAGGATCAACAGTTATGCCATTTTTTGAAACAATGTAACCAAGGAATGAATTTTTATGTAACCAAAACTCACATTTTCAGAATTTCCCCTAAATTTTATTTTCTTTTAAGGGTATCAAGACAACCAATAGATAAATTTCATGTTCCTCCTTAATTTTGGAATAAACCAAAATATCATCAGTGAACACAACCCCAAACTTATCCAAGAACTCATGGAAAATTGTATTCATAAGATCCATGAATACAGTAGGGGAATTGGTCAACCCAAAAAGAATATCTATAAATTCATAATGGCCATATCTAGTACGAAACTCGGTCTTCAGAACGTTTGTTTCCATTAATTTCAACTAATGGTACCCCGTACTCAAGTCAATCTTCGAAAAATAGTGAGCTTCCGGGAGCTGATCAAAAAAATCATCGATATGAGGCAAAGGATACTTATTCTTAACAGTGATGTTATTCAATGCTCTATAATCAATGCAATGTCTCATAGAACCATATTTATTTTTAACACACAAGAGAGGAGAACCCCATGGTGATGTGCTAGGTCGAATGAAACCTTTATCTAATAACACCAGCAATTGATTCTTTAACTCTAAAAGTTCAATTTGAGCCATTCTATAAGAGGGTTTTGAAATTGGTGTATCATTAGGAACTAAGTCAATAGTAAATTCAACTTCCCAGTCAGGTATAATACCAGGAAACTCGTCAGGAAAAACATCATGGTACTCATTTACCACTGGCACTTCATTAATCTAAACAGTTCCTTTGTTTTCAACAATATGTTTGAGGGAACATTCATTTCCATCATTAACTAGTTTTTCGACTTCTTGAAAAGTTATCAAAATCAAGGGTTCATTCTTGTATGCAAACTGAAAATCATTCCGAAAAGAAACCTCTTTAGCTCTGCAGTCAATATTACCATGATAAAAAAATCCAATCGATTCCCAATATAACATCAATCTCTACTAGAGGCATAATAATAAGGTTTGCAGTTAGAGTCATTCCGCACACAAGGATAGGACTGTTCTTATGTTTTCTTTTTGTCTCCATATTTCGTCCAAGTGTTTTTACCATAATTTCATTATTCTTATCATGAGATGGAATTCCTAATTTACTATAAAACTTCTAAGAAATGAAAGAATGTGTAGACCCTTAATCAAACAACACATTGGAATAATCTGAACAAACAAATACTGTACCTGACACAACATCATTTGATGGCCCAACATCTACTAAATTAGTTGCAAAGGATTTCACCACCACTTTTTGCTTGTAGTCTGGCAGATTTACTTCAGTTGAGTTCTTTTTTGGACACTCATTTGCAAAATGACCCATTTCGTTGGACATAAAACATTTTACTGACTATAAATCAGATTTGGTCTTTCCATTACCCTAATCATTTTCAGTGCAATTATGAGCCTTATGTCCCATTTTACCACATCAGTAACACCTAAAAAATTCAAAAGACATTACATAGTATGATTTTTACCACAATTTTCACAAATTTTAAACTTCTGTTTCTTACCATCAAACTTTTTTGAAGAGTTCTTCCATTTCTCCTTCCACCTCGACCTCTTATTCTGTTGTTTTTCAAAGAATACCTGATCATTATCAAACTCAATTTCCACCTTCTCCGCACAACGAACAAGTTTTTCATAACTTTTTAACTCATGAGAAGTTAAATCCCTTCGATACTTTGGCATTAATCCTGAGTAAAAATGGATGATTTTACTATCAAGATCTTGTATGAAATTTGAAGCATACCTTGCTTGTTGAGAGAATTTTTCTTCATTAGTGGCCACTTAGTCATCCTCCTACCTCAAATATAGAAATTTGTTTTCCATCCTATGATGAACCACATTAGGAAAATATTTCTCAAGAAACATACCTTTAAATTCATCCCAATCGAGAGAATCAATCTCCTCACTATCCTTGATATTTTTCACCAAAGACCACCACTGATCAACTTCAACCTCAAAACTGTAAACTGAAAGACTAACCTTTTGATGTTCTGAACAACCCATGACAACAAAAATCTTCTCTAGTGCTTTAATCCACCCTACAGCTAGCACAAGGTCAGATTATCTTCTAAATGATTGGGGATGTTTCCTCATGAAATGATCCACTACTGACATGTTCCTCTGCAGTTGATACGTCTGATCTCGTACAAGGATTCCACCACCGATTATTTCCTGAGACAACTATTCCATCTATGCAACCAACTATTCAGTTCTGATTCCGACCATCTCCGGTTGCTGATTTGGAAGGATTCCATCCTCCTGATGTCGTCCCAACATAGATACCATGTTTCCTCTGCGGAAAACCATTATGAACAAATAAATGTCTTAGGAGAAGCAACATGGTAATCTGTAAATGCTATATGATTTCAATATTAACATAAATGACTTTATGGACATTTATTTAACAACCCCTAACTCTTAAAGTTATCTAAACCGACCTCTGATACCAACTATAAGGACCCGACGTTAAACATTACATAATATTGAATTAAATGAATAATTCACATTTAGGATCTTTTCAGGTTTAGAGTTTTAGAGAATTAGGACATAACTATTAAATCTCAAAAGATTACAAGGTTGAAATTTCTACACACTTTCCATTTTTTCAAAAAATAAAAACTCTTCAAAAAAATATTCATGTCTAGTTCTATGTTTTATATAGCATGACTTTTCCTTGATCCCATCCTTGACCCTATTCATCTTTAAGTCCTGTGAAAACATTTCAAAACCTGGGATGAGAATAAAAGGCTCAATAAGGGTTATAAAACAATGAATGAAAACATTTGTTCATAAATACATAAAAAACATGAACTCTTTTACTTACCTCATGAAATAATAAGATTTATTATAGACATATAGAAATCATAAATCATAAAGGTAACTTGCGGCATCCATACCATACTTACATTGTAGCTATCACAGCTACATAGGGAGTTACTTTGGAATACCCATCACGGTATATTCCTTAAATATCCTAGGAGAAACATTCACATTTACCTCCATCATGTTACCCAATGCGTTGGAGAGCTATCTCAGTCTCACCCGCCCTAGGTTTACCATGAATCCACCTGTATACGTAAATATTTGCCCATGAACCATAATATGATCATAACACATATCATAATCATAAAGAAAATATAACATTTTCACATTGCAATAACAAAATATAATTTGAAGATATTCAAATAATAAATCTATTCTCAAAATCATTTTCAATACCAAAATAACTAAAAAGAGTATATGGTATTTATTTTTCCATTTAAAAACATTACGACTTGCTAAGGAAGCCAATGATCAAATAATACTCGCGGCGGCGGAATGGTCGTTGTCACCGCTTACGTTAAAAAAACATTAATTTTTGCTGCTTAGTAAAACGCTTTGTATAAAAATATTCCCTTTGAATAAAATTAATATTCAAAGTGTTTTATACACCATATAAAATAAATTTGTGTATAAAACTAAAAATGCCTCAATGAAACGAGATTGAGACAAAGTCCCTTACATCGTGTCCGACTTGACTCGATCGTTCTTTAATAACCTGAATAATAAATTAAAGTTATTTTCTACTTGCTTAAGAACCTTTTTAAAGTTTATTATTCCTTTCATATCACTTATTATCATGTTATAAACATTATGAAAACATTTATGTTAATAACGTTCGTTTTGCCGATATTTGGCACCTGAGTAAAAAATGGACTTCTTATAATTACATGTGGTAAATGTAGTCAAATATCCACTATCTCAATAATTATAATCATGATGTAGATATCATATATATCATATATATCTAGTATATAAATGTATTTATACTAGTACATAACATCTTGAGTTAAGAAATGAAATGCACCGTTCATGGAGGCGATAAGCCGTACGTACGCATGAATGCTACTTTCATTTCTATTTCATATTTTTATGGAATTAAAACATAATGATACATAGTTATATTGTAATTCAAGTATAATATCATATATAATATAATTATCTCTATCCTTTATACATCCCGTATAAAGCATTAATGAGTCGCATCACTTTGAGTGGGCGGTAGTCCGCACTTCCTCAAATGAGATTATCATATTTACCCTCTATGGAAACCATAAAGGATTGATATAATTTGGAAGTAAGGAAGAATAAATAAATAATATACATAATATATATCATATATAAATATAGTTCCATCATAATGGTCCCCATGATAGGCGGTAAGATGTAATTGAACAATCATCGTTTCGTAAGTCATTAGTTTTCCATCCATAGAAGCATTATGTTCTTCATACATTAGATGGAGGTGTGTTTAATTTAGTTAGAATACTTCTCATAACAACATCTTAGTATTTTAGGATACTTTTTTTGTTCCAAAATAAATGAAATGACATGATTTTAGGGGTTGGAGAAGTAAAATAAAAGAAAACAATTTAAGAGAAATCGTTTCCTTTAATCTGGGTAACTCTCTTTGGTTTGAACCAAAGTAATTATTGAAATGCCTTCATCTTTAGTTAAGGCTTCTAGGAGAAGGCGAGGGATGTATGGAGCTTAATTGGGCAGAGTTTGGACTGGAAATATGGCTTGAGGGGTGTGAGGAATTGGATAGAAATGGTCTCCTTTTATAAGGGAGAGGATGGGCTCTTTAAGAAAGTGTGAAAACATTATTTTATTATATAATGATATTTAGTTTCTAATGGTCCAAAAATAATTATTGTTTAAGATAAGATGACTCATATTAGAAATAAAATAATCCAATCATAATTGGACATGTTTTGGATAATATTTTATTCATTATAATCTTATATGTTTTAATCATTTATTAATGAGTTAAATACTACATCATTATTGTGTCATAAATAATTTATTTTATTAGATTATTAAAAATTATAAAATAACTACTATCATGTAGGAAATATTTTTATCTTTCCAATGAATATATATAGTCCAAAATAGGACTTATATAACTCCATATATAAATTAATTACTAAAAGATTTTTGTTAATATCAATTTTGTCTTTACATTAAATAAATTAATCTAAAATGTCATTGTCTTTCATAAGTGGCTCCATAGGGTTCCAAAATCTACCCAAGGATGCCCATGGTCGGCCACTACTCATAAAATAAGTTTAGGCCAAGTGTTAGGGCAATTTTAAATTATTTTAATATTCTTTTAACTTTGAATTACCCTATTTACCTTTAACCGCGGTAAATAAAAGTAAAAAGTTACTATTCACCAAAAATTATTTTTTCATTATTGAACCACATTTTATTTCTTGATAACAACCATGTATGTTTGATTTTTGAAATTCAATTCACAGAAGTGGTAAAATTTCATTTAAATGAAAAAGCCCGTTTTTTTTAACTACCACTAAGTGGTTTCACTATTCATCAAAAATTGATGAATTTCTGGAAAATACAAAAAATTCAGCCTAAGATATATTTGATATTCCAAATTCAAAAATGATGTCTATTTTTTAAAATTCAAAACATAAAAGTGGCATTAATTAATTTCAAAATTAATTCCCGTTATCAAAACAAATAGCGTGTTTTTAAGAAACAATAACTATCAAAATATTGATACTTGTTTATGTCCAATTTCAAAGTGAAATTAATTCCCATGGCCAACATTGGATTAAATGGTAATAATATATTTTAATTTAACTTTAAACCCAATTAAAAAGATAATATAACCATATAATTAAATTATATTAAATGGAGCTTTAGAATTAAAATTCAATAGTTATCACTATTCATTAAAAAATGAACTTTATCAGAAAAATATCAAAAAATTACCCAAAGTTAAATTTGATGTCCCCATTATAAAGAAGGATTTTATTTGGTCAATTGGAATGTACTAAAGTGGCCAAAACTATATTTAAAGATGGTTTTCCATTAAAAGGTGATAAATTGGCCTTTTAATGTAAATTATGCATAAAATTAGATTCATTCACCTTTTAAGCCTCTAAATTTTATTGGATAAATGAAAAATATATTAAACAAACATGTATACTCATATTGTAGATAGTTTTGTACATTACCACCAATACAACAACTAGGAGTTAACTACCATTTAAAATAATAATTTCATATTATTAGTGTGCAACGTAAGATTCAAAGAAACCCGTTGTGGCGTATCAGTTATGCTATTGAAAATAGCAACCCCTTTAAAGTAAATTTAATACTTAATTCACAAATATTAATTAATATGAAAATATCTTATTCTCCATTTACCTGGGATATTACACTTCCTCAAGGAAAATATTTTATATTTCAGTTTGATAACCAAGTTCTTGTCTTCCAAAACATTTTCTATAGAACTAGAGCTTGGCTCGAAAAAATTTTTCTTAGAAATTTAATTTTCTAGATATTTAGAAAGTTTATTCTTCTCAGAATTTAATTCTTTGAGATTTTTTGAAATATTTTTAAAATCAACATTTTCCTTTTCAAGATCTTTAGAAATATCTAATATTTCCTTAGTAATAATAGTATTCCAGGATTTTTCCTTATCATGTTTTTTCATGAGTTTTGAGTTCTCAATCTCAAGGAGGTTGGAAAACCAAGAAACTTTTTCATAGGAAGGTAAAATATTATCTTCATCAGAAGAAGATTCTTCATACGAAATGTTATAATATTTATCATTACTATAATTTTCATTTAAAGAAACATTTTTCAAAGATTCATCATTGTGTACCTTATCCATTAAACAATGATTTTCAATAGGTATTCTGGATCTTAGACCAAGATTCTTCTGTCCAGAAGATTCATAATCTGAAGATTCATCTGAATAGTCTCCACCACTGGCACTCCAGATGTCATTAGCTTTCAGGACTTTCTTAATGTTAACCTTGTAATATTTATTTCTATTTCTCTTTGAATGATTTTCCTTTCTTTCTTTTCTCTTGAACATATAACAATCAGGTCTTATGTGTCCAGCTCTCTTGCATTCATAACATGTAACTTATGAATCATTCTTATCTTTCCATTATTTCTTCTTGTTTTTGTATTGAATGTTCCTCTGTCCAGCTATCTTGTTCATTTTTCGAGCAATATTGGCTAATCCATTCTTTGAAGATTTACTTCCACTAGAGTTGGATTGAATAAAAACCTTCTTATATTTGGATCTAGTAACTCTCTCAAGATTCTTAGCTTTCATATGATTGGATGTTTTAGTGAAAGAAACATTTCCATTTCTATTCACCTTCTTTACATTATCAGCATCTCTCTTCATTATGGTATCATGTTGAAGAAGAGTTCCAAACAATTCATCTAAAGAAATCTGAGTAACCTTTCTGTTCTAACCAATAGAAGTCCTCTTGGATTCCCACTCATTGGGAATAATGTCTATGATCTTATCAACAAGAACTTCATTATCTAATCCTTTCTCGCCCATGGATTGTAAACTATTCACAATGGTCATGAATCTTTGATGCACCTTACATATGGGTTCTCCATAAGAAAAGAAGAAACTATGATATTCAGCTCTGATCATGGTTCTTCTTATTTCAATTACTTTTGAAGTCCCAAAGTGTGTAACTTCATGTTTCTTCCATATACAATTTTCTGCTTCACAATATGAAATTTGGCTGTATATATTTCTTGTTATGGAGAAAAGAAATGTATTGTGTACCTTATAATTTAGTTAATATTCATGATTTTCTTGATTAGTGAAGGTACTAACTTATTTTTCAGGGATTTTATATCTTCTAGTTATCATAACAAAATTATCAACACCAGTATTGATAAAGAATGTCTTCTTTAGATCTCTCCAGTATTCATAATCATTTCCATCAAAGATACGTGGTCTATTTGGATTGAGATTATCTATGGAACCAACATTGATTCCAGTCATATTTAATAAAAATCATTCCACAAAAACTTGTTAGTAATAAATTTTTTATAAATAAGAAAAATATTCTATGCAAGGAAAAAATAGAACAAGAGTATCTCTAATCAAAAATGAATCCGACCATTATGAGTCCAAAAAACGGATTCTGAGAAAAGTATGAGATGAAATCTCTTCTGAATCTAATCGTGAGATTAATTCAGATTGAACCAATCCTCTGATACAAATTGTTGAGATGGTATGTGAGTATGATATACTCTAAAATACCAAATGTAGGATCGAAATAAAAGTGATACAGAGTAATGTATATTATGATGCTTAAAAATACAAGTGGTGGGTGAATTTTATACGTTAAAAAATTCCTTTGGAACTTTTAATGATGGTTTTGTTTAACAAGGTTAAACAAAGTAATTCACAAAACCTCTAAGTTATACACAATTGCTTGATTCAGGAAATATGATTCCAAGAATGCATTTCTGGAAAAGTGAATTCGGAAAAGAAACTTAACAAAAGTTTACAACAACAAAGATTCTACCATAAAGCATATATAATCTAACAAAATAAGAGTACAAATATAAGGAAGAATAACATAGTTATACTTTCCTAAGAAATACAAATACAGTAGAAATATTATAACAAAACATGTAACAAGTAGTAAATATTTTAACCCAAAGAGAAGGGTATCCAACAACCTTGGATAAAGGTCCCTTGATTTATACTTTCAAGAAATTTTTTCTTACCCACACCAGGGTAAGCCATCGATATGAAGATCAGAGTCTGTCTTGCTATCCCCGCATGCCCTCAACTTCAAGGTAGTCGGCACCTCTGTTTTCCTCAACACGAAAGCCCCCAACTTCAAGGTAGTCGACACCTCTATCTTTCTATCCCCAGAAGCCCTCGATTGTACAGAACAACAATTGGAATCACACAATGAAAATCTGAACCAAAAGCTCAGTACAAACTATGCAATGAGAGTCTCTCTCTATAAATCACTTCAACAACATGTAATCACTAGAGTCCTTGAACAGTGTTGAGCTATTTCAAATGAGCTCCTATTTATAGGCACGACTTCAATAGTCGGCTCCCTCCTCCAACGATCATATTTTTCCTTGAATTTCATAGGGACCTATGCATGTTTCAATCAAACAACAGTTAGTGAGTAACTGAATGCATGACATCATTTTATAACAAAACAAGTGTAAGAAAAAATATGGTTACATAACTAAAATCCAATATTCAGAATGTAAGGAAATATAAAAGTTTGGAGTCTAATACCAATTGAATTTGGAGTCTATAATACATTGATATTTGGATTCTGTTTTCTAGGAAATTGGAACCTTTACTGAATAGAATCTCGGAGTGTGAATTTGAAGGAAATTTGGAATCTGGATTCATTAGAATTCGGAACCAGAACATAAAAAGTTTGGAGTCAGAGTTCATGAGAATTGAGAGTCAAAACTCATAAGAGTTCAGAGTTTGTATTCAAATAACTCGGAGTCAGAACTCAGAAAAGTTTGTCACAATAATTAGTATTTGGAATTCGGAGTCAGAACTCCGGAGAGTTCATATCGAGAATTCGTAATGAAAGTTCTGAGTTTGAACTCACAAAAGTTCATTTCTAGAATTTGTAATCAGAATTCGGAGTCAGAACTCAGAAGAGTTCATAACCGTACTTCTAAGAATTACGATCCTAAAACAGAATGCTTCATATCTAGGTAATTATGGGATTCCGATGTTTTGGTTTCAAACCTGATTTCACGCTTAGAAAAATTATGATATGAACAATAAAACATGGTAAGGATAAATTTCCATGGGGAAGGAAATTTTTCCATATAGAAGTAAAACATGGGGTAAAAAGAGATTTTCCTTGAGATAAGTTGTTTGTGATTTTCCAAATAAGAAGGAATGGTAAAGTCATAAGGAATCCTTAATGACTTAACAATATCCCCTAAGTATGAAGGAATGGAAAAGTCATAAGGAAAACCTTATTGACTCAACATTACAAACATTAACTCCTATAATTTTTTTGGTCCCCTTGTTGAGGTTTGTAATGACATACCAATTTTACAAAACAAAATTCAACAGGGCTATCAAAATATGTATGCATTAATGGATGTTATCATTAAATAGTTTCTAATTGAGTCCTACTTAATGTGGAGTGTTTTTGTTACCCATAGGTACATCTATGACAGAGTGACATCTGCATGTAGTTTATATAGATTTATTTATTTCTCTAGAAACAAAATACTCTATACAATAACAAAAATAACGTATTTCGACATATGTTTAGTCTTATCCCTACGAAATTCTGTTTATTTTTCTATTCCTAATCGCAAAAATAAATAATCATTATTATGAAACCAAATATAAAAACTCTAATCATTATTAAACTACAACTAATGATTTGTTACATAAGAACAAACATTTTAAAACCTAGAATGTAACACCCTGAGCTTCCACGATACACTTCTCTTTCAATAATGCAATAGCTTGCATTGTACGCAAGTTCGAGATTCTAACACACAACGACAAATCAAAATAGCCATTATAAATTGTAATACCCTCTTTTTTAAATTATATAAATTTTATATTTCAAAATAGACTTCATTTTTGTATTCGTAATATCGAAATTATCCTAAGTTGAATTTTTTGTAATTTTCTGAGAACTTCCAATTTTTTTATGAATAGTGAAAAATACTTAAAAACTACTTTTTTAATCAAAATAATTTATAGTGATAAATTATAATATTGAGTGGTTTTAAAGTATAATTAGAATATATTTTTACCATTTTATCCAATGGTGGTCATTAGAATTAATTTCACTTTGAAATTGGACATAAGCAACTGTCAATCTTTTGGTATATTTTGTTTTTTAAAAACACGCTATTTGTTGTGACTGCGAGAATTAATTATAAAATTAATTAATCCAAATTATATGTTTGTAATTTTGTAAAATATACATCATTTTTTAATTCAGAATATCAATTATAGATTAGGGTAAAATTTTGGCATTGTTCTGAAAAACATCAATTTTGATGAATAGTGAAACCACTAAGTGGTAGTTAAAAAACTAATTTTTCGTTTAAATGAAACATTACCACTTCTGTGATTTGATTTTCAAAATTCCGACATACATGGTTGTCATTAAGAAGTAAAATTTTGTTCAATGGGATTAAAAAATTTTTTGGTGAATAGTAACTTTTAAGTTTAATTAATCACGATTAAAGGTAATTAGTGAAATTTAAGGTAGAAATGATATTATAAAAATATGAAAATACCTTTACACTTGTCCTACCCTTATTGGATGAGTAATGGCCGACCAAGACAATCCATGGGTCAACTTGGGGATGCCATGGAGCCACTTTGGTAGGAAAATGACATTAATAACTTTTTATTTAATGATAAAATAAAAATGTCACAAACATGAGTTGTTTTACTAAAACAATTTTTAAATGGGGTTATACAAGTTATATTTTTTACTATAAATCTTAATTAGAAAGATAAACAGATTTCCTAAATAATGATAGTTTTTTATAATTTTTAGACATTAAATAAATTAAATTATTTATGACACCATGATGATGCAGTGATTACCTCATTAATTAACGATTTAAATAAAATGAAAAAAAAATGTAAAATATAAGACTTAAACTTGTCAAAAACCTATTGGATGAGTATATTTCGAACCCTTATCACCTTATCCTCAAAATATATAAGTGTGGGGCCTTTAAAATCCAAAACTCATTATATAATAATGTAACATTTCATGACTTTCCAAGAGTGCCCCTCCTCTCCTCTTATAAAATGCCCCCACTACTACCACCTTATTCACATCATCAAAGCCTTTTGGCTCGACCAACCTCTGCCCAAATTCTCTCCCAAATTCCCTCTCTTACTCCTAGAATCCCCACTTTGGGAAGAACTCTTCCCAAGGAATCCTTTGGCTCAAATCAAAATGAGTTACCCAATTTTAAGGAGGTTAAAGAATGATCGAGTCAAGTCGGACATGAGGTAAGGGAACTTCTTAACCAAATTTCCATTCTTTGGGTTAATCTCCTACTTTCAAATTATGTCATGATATTATTATGTCATATCTTGTATTTGTACTTTCTTTATGTGTACTTAATTTGAATACACATACTAGATATATTTTATTTAAAAAAATATTCTTTGTAAGGGACTTCGTCTAAATCTCCTTTCATTGAGGCATATTTAGTTTTTTACACAACTTTACTTTTTACGGTATATAAACCCCTTTGACTTTTACTTTTATTCAAAAGTAATCTTTTTATACGAAGCGTTTTTACTAAACAACAAAAGGAATGTGTTTTCTTACCTATGCGGCGACAACGACTTCTCCGCCGCCGTGACCATTATTTGAGTTTCGTCTTCCTATACAAGGCATAACATTTTTTAAAAGAAAAATAAATACCATGTTTTACTTTTCTTTTATTTTGGTATTGAAAATGGTTTTGATAAAGTTTTTATTATATCAATCTGTTGTATTGATATCTTGTGATGAAGTGTGGAAATCTTATGTTTCCTTTATGCATGTTTTATGTGATACAATTATGTTATGGTTTATTATATGTTTAAACCTATTCATATGAGGAACGCATTGGACTTAATAAGTGATGGGTGGAGCCCACTATAGCTCCTCGATGCATCGGTAGGTCTCATGAGACAAACTAGTGTCTTGGAACGAGGCCTTAACAAAATCTTATTTGTAGTCTTGGCATGAGGCCTTAGATACATGGTTATGATAGTCTGGCATTATGCATTCCATCATTATGAAAGTGGTTATTGATATTGCATGTGATTATTAGACTATTAGAATATCCATGTGAGTAAGTAAATGGAATTATTTAATTTTATTTTTGCATTATTATTCTGAAGTTCAAGTTTAAAAAGGCTTTTGTTTTAGTTATACATTGCCTTAAATGTTAATGTTTATTTATGAAAGCTTCCACAATATTGTTATCCTTACTGGTCATCTGAGCTCACCCCTTTCAATGTTTTAATTTTTTCCAGGAGGTGAAGAAGTATTTTAGGAATGACCTGCAGGGACAGTCTGAAGGGGATATGAGGGTGGAAAATGGAGACTATGTTATTGTAGTTTTTCACTTTATGATGTAATGTAACATTTATGAATGTATCTAATGTTTCCAAGGATACTAAACTAATTGGTCTTTCAAGACGTGATCTTATTTGATCATGCCAATGTTACGCAATAATGCACCGACTCTGGGTAACTAGGGTTGGGGCGTTACAGTTGGTATCAGAGATAGTTTAGTACTAACCTTGGAAGCTAGATTTAGAAAAACTCTAATTAGATAACATAGCCATAAGATAGTCTTTGAGGATTAGTATAGAAGAATTTCTTTGAATTTTGTGGTTTTAGAGATTTTTTGAGTTTTCCGAGCAATACATCCCTGTCTGGAAACGAGCAGGTAGAGGCGGCTCTGGCACAGATGTACCTAGGGGTAAAACCCAAAAACACCTCTTTGAGCTAGACTCGAACGGGAACTGGTGGATGACAACGGGCCTTGCTGCACTCTTGGTTACGACGCTCCCAGGGGATATGCTTAGGATAATTCTTATTTTCTTAACAAACCATTATGAAGGATCTATGAGTATATACTTCCTCAAAGAAAACATTTTTATGATTATGGACTATATCCATAAACCGTTCAATTTATATTAAGTGTTTTACAAGTATGGAATTACGTATTTTTATTCATAAACTAATATAGTTTATGCCATTGTTTAGAAATGGTGCCTAGTGGGAAGAATGGAAACTGTATCGATGCACACACTCCATGTAGGGATTTCCCTACTGCTCAAAATAATTATAGTGGAGCTGGTGATACAACTGGTGATGATCAGCTTATCACCATACTCGGACAACTCACTCAAGTTATTAAAAATAACCTTACTCATATGGACCACCCTGATCTGCAACGTGTAGGATCTATGTTAGACCGCTTCATGAGGAAACAACCGCCAACATTTAATGGGGGTATTAATTCATTAGTAGCTGAGAAAAGGATAAACTCCTTAGAGAAAATATTTCATGCATTGGGGAGTAGTGAAAGGGAGAAAGTGGTCATGGTAGTTTACCGCCTCACTGGAGATGCCGATCAATGGTTGTCACTGATTCAAAACAAAAAGGAAGATGAAGAAGTATCAAGTATACAATGGAGAGAGTTTAAAGACATTTTCTTTGAAAAATACTTTCCTCATAACCATCGAGCAGATATGGAAAGGCAATTTTTATGTCTGAGGTAGAAGGAGGATGAGAATGTTGCAAAGTATAAGGCTAACATGACCAGGTTAGCGAGGCATGCTGCTAAGTATATACGTAACCCAAGAAGTAAGATCGATCGTTTCTATGATGGGTTAAAACAGTTTCTCCATCGAGCATTAGTATCACAATCTTTCTCAACATACAAATTTATAGTCTCGTGTGCTATCAAGACAGAAAAGGAATTCTTTAAATCTTATGACAATAAAGTAAAGCAAGATAAGAAGAGAATGGTGGAACAGGAGACAGATAAAGGGAAAAAGGGAAATAATGAGTTTCCATTATGCGATAATTGTGGGAATAATCACTCGGATACTTGCCTAAATGGAATGAGAGTTTGTTACAAAGGTGGAGAAAAAGGTCACCAAACTCGTGATTGTATGGGAATGAAAGAGGCTATTAATGTTGAATACCACAATTATAGGGAAATGGGGCATTATAAAAATGAATGTCCTAAGCATTAGGGAAACATACCTCAGAAAAGTCCAAGGGATCATGGACAATCTTATGCTGTTACTACAGTTGAAGTGGAATAATTAATGTATTGGTTCTTTCGGACTCAAGGATTATATTTTGGTTATAAGAATAATGTGATATATATAAGGATTGTACTACAGTACTTGTTGTTTTCATTAAGGTTTTAATATGATGAAGGTAATCATATTTTTAGTATGTTAAAATAAGAGAAACATTTCTTTATTTGGGAAATCAAATGTTACAATTGATTTTATAATTTAAGGACCTTTTAGAGAAAGTCTGGACAAAGGCAATTTGGATAACTATAAATGTTGGAATGGATTATGTTTAACGTTGGATAGTATTGTTTCAGGTTAAAACATTTCTAAAGATTACTTTTGTAACATTATAATACTATAGTTTTAGAAAAAGGACAACCTGCAGGTCAGGGGTTAACCTGCCGCATCAGACAGAGCTGTAGTAATCGAACCCACAACCATAGTGCGACAGGCCTTTATTACCTAACACTAGCCTACATGAAGTCCCTGGTTATTACAAAATAGTTTTCCTAATCTAAATGGTATGTGTTAATATTTGGAACCTTATACGATTAGGATAAATATAATATTTTTGAGTTATATTACCTTTTGGAGTGAATGATGGGTTTGTGGTAAAAATTTATTAATTAATGAAAGTCTACATGACAAGTAAGTATATTTCCCTACGTTCTTAGTAAATCTCCTAAATAAATTACTCAACTTTATGAAAGGTAACTTAAAACAAAAACGTTGTCGGTTAACTTTTCCAACTGGGGAATCAATGATCGTTTAACCAATCACAAGTTTGTGATTTTCTTGTAGTTAACTTTCTCATAACCGTGTTTTCTACAACTCTCCATCAGACCTTGATGGTTTTTTTCCTCCATATCCATATTTTCATAAAATACTAGTATGGGCTATCTCGGGTGACCTTTGTACTTCTCTTTCTTTCTTTTAATGTTATATTTTTATTAACCCTATTTCCGATGTGGGTTTTCCACAAAGGTATTTTCTATTTTCAACCTTTTATTTTCAAATTGCGAGGATGCAATTTATTGAAGGAGGGTAGAATGTAACACCCCGAACTTCCACGATACACATCTCTTTCAATAATCCAATAGCTTGCATTGTACGCAAGTTCGATATTCTAACACACCGCGACCAATCAAAATAGCCATTATGAATAGTAACACCAACTTTTTGAAATTATACAAATTTTATATTTCAAAATGGACATCATTTTTGTTTTCGTAATATCGAAATTATCCTAATTTGAATTTTTTGTAATTTTCTGAGAACATCCAATTTTTTTTATGAATAGTGAAAAATACGTAAAAACAACTTTTTTAATAAAAATAATTGATAGTGATAAATTATACTATTTAGTGGTTTTAAAGTATAATTAGAATATATTTTTACGATTTTATCCAATGGTGGTCATTAGAATTAATTTCACTTTGAAATTGGACATAAACAATTGTCCATCATTTGGTATATATTGTTTTTTAAAAACACGCAATTTGTTGTGACAACGGGAATTAATTATAAAATTAATTAATCCAACTTATATGTTTGTAATTTTTTAAAATAGACATCATTTTTTAATTCGGAAGATCAATTATACCTTTGGGTGAAAATTTGGCATTGTTCTGAAAAACATCAATTTTTGATGAATAGTGAAACAACTAAGTGGTAGTTAAAAAAATAATTTTTCGTTTAAATGAAACATTACCACTTCTGTGATTTGATTTTCAAAAATCTGACATACATGGTTGTCATTAGGATGTAAAATGTGGTTCAATGGGATTAAAATAATATTTTGGTGAATAGTAACTTTTATGTTTAATTAATCACGATTAAAGGTGATTAGTGAAATATAAGGTAAAAATGATATTATAAAAATATGAAAATACCTTTACACGTGTCCTACCATTATTGGATGAGTCATGGCCGACCAACACAATCCATGGGTCAACTTTGAGACCCCATGGAGCCACTTTGGTAGGAAAATGACAATAAAAACGTTTTATTTAATGTTAAAATAAAAATGTCACAAACATGAGTTGTTTTACTAAAAAAATTATATGGGGTTATACAAGTCATATTTTTGACTTTAAATATTCATTAGAAATATAAAATTATTTCCTACATCATGATATTTTTTTAATAATTTGTAGACATTAAATAAATAAAATTATTTATGACACCATGATGATGCAGCGATTACCTCATTAATTAACGATTTAAATAAAATGAAAAGATAATGAAACATCTAAGACTTAAACTTGTCAAAAACCTATTGGATGAGTATATTTTGAACCCTTATCAACTTATCCTCGAAATATATAAGTGTGGGACCTTTAAAATCGGAAACTCATTATATAATAAAGTAACATTTCATGACGTTCCATGAGTGCCCCTCCTCTCCTCTTATAAAAGGCCCCCACCACTACGACCTTATTCACACCATCAAAGTCTTTTGTCTCAGCCAACCTCTACCCAAATACTCTCCCAACTTACCTCTCTTACTCCTAGAAGCCTCACTTTGGAAATAACTCTTCTCAAGGAAGCCTTTGTCTCAAATAAAAATGAGTTACCCGATTATAAGGAGGTTAAAGAACGATCGAGTCAAGTCGGACACGAGGTAAGGTAACTTCTTAACTCAATTTCCATTCTTTGGGTTAATCTCTTACTTATAAATTATTTCATTATATTATTATGTCTTATCTTGTATTTGTAATTTCTTTATGTGTACTTATATTGAATACACATCATAGATCTATTTTATTTAAAAAAATATTCTTTGTAAGGGAATTCGTCTCAATCTCCTTTCATTGAGGCATATTTTGTTTTTTACACAAATTTCTTTTATACGGTATATAAACCCCTTTGACTTTTACTTTTATTCAAAAGGAATCTTTTAATACGAAGCATTTTTACTAAATGACAAAAGGAATGTGTTTTCTTACGTATACGGTGACATCGACTTCTCCGCCGCCGTGACCATTATTTGAGTTTCGGCTTCCTCTACAAGCCATAACATTTTTTTAAAAGAAAAATAAATACCATGTTTTACTTCTCTTTTATTTTTGTATTGAAAACGGTTTTACTAATTATTTTATTATATCAATGTGTTGTATTGATATCTTGTGATTGAAGTGTGGAAATCTTATGTTTTCTTTATGCATGTTTTATGTGATACAATTATGTTATGGTTTATGATATGTTTAAACCATTTCATATAAGGAACGCATTGGACTTAATAAGTGACGGCTGGACCCTGCTATAGCTCCTCGATGCATCGGTAGGTCTCATGAGACAAACTAGTGTCTTGGCACGAGACCTTAACAAAATCTTATTTGTAGTCTTGGTATAAGGCCTTGGCTACATGGTTATGATAGTCTGGCATTATGCATTCCATCATTATGAAAGTGATTATTGATATTTCATGAGATTATTGTACTAGTAGAATATTCATATGAGTAAGTAAATGGCATTATTTAATTTTATTTTTTCCATATTATTCTACGGTTGAAGTTTAAAAAGTCCTTTTTTCAGTTATACATTTCCTTAAATGTTATTGTTTATTTATGAAAGCTTCTTCCACCCCTTTCAATATTTTAATATTTTCTTGGATGTGAAGAAGTATTTTAAGAATAACATGCAGGGATAGTCTGAAGGGGATATGAGTGCGGAAAATGGAGACTATGTTATGGTAGTTTTTCACTTTATGATGTAATGTAAAATTTATGAATGTATCTACTGTTTCCAAGGCTAATAAACTAATCGGTCTTTCGAGACATGATCTTTTTTGATCATGCCACTGTTACGCAATAATGCACCGACTCTGGGTAACTAGGGTCGGGGAGTTACAGTTGGTATCAGAGGCAGTTTAGTACAAACCTTGGATGCTAGATTAAGAAAACCTATAATTAGAGCAAATAGCCATAAGATAGACTTTGAGGATTAGTATAGACTAATTTTATAGAATTTTGTTGTTGTAGATATTTTGTGAGTTTTTTGACCAATACATCCCTATCTGGATACGATCAGGTAGTGGCGGCTCTGGCACAGATGTACCTAGGGGGAAAACCAAAAAACACCTCTTTGAGCTTGACTCGAACGGGAACTGGTGCACGACAATAGACCTTGATGCACTCTTGGTTACGACACTCCCAGGGGATATGCTTAGGATAATTCACATTTTCTTAACAAACCATTATGAAGGATCTATGAGTATATAATTTCTCAAAGAAAACATTTTTATGCTTATGAAATATATAGATAAACCGTTCAATTTATGTTAAGTGTCTTTCAAGTATGGAATTGCGTATTTTGATTCATAAACTTATATAGTTTATGCCATTGTTTAGAAATGGCACCTAGTGGGATGAATGGAAACCGTATCAATGCACGCACTCCATGTAGGGATTGCCCTCTTGCTCAAAATAATTATTGTGGAGCTGGTGATACAACTGGTGATGATCACCTTATCAGAATACTGGGACAACTCACTCAGGTTATTAATAATAACCTTACTCATATGGAGCACCCTAATCTGCTACATGGAGGATCTATGTTAGACCACTTTATGAGGAAACAACCACCAAACTTTAATGGGGGTACAAATCCATTAGTAGCTGAGAACTGGATAAACTCCTTAGAGAAAATATTCCACACCTTGGGGAGTAACTAAAGGGAGAAAGTTGTCATGGCAGTTTAACGCCTCACTGGAGATGCCGATTAGTGGTGGTCGCTGATTCAAAACACAAAGGAAGATGAAGAAGTATCAAGTATGGAATTTAGGGAGTTTGAGAAAATTTTCTTAGAAAAATACTTTCCTCATAACCATCGAGCAGATATGGAAAGGCTATTTCTGAGTCCAAGGTACTAGGAGGATGAGAATGTCGCAAAGTATGAGGATAACTTTACAAGGTTAGTGAGGCATGATCCAGATTATATACGTTACCCAAGAAGTAAGATCGATTGTTTCTTTGATGGGTTAAAACCGTTTCTTCTTTGTGTATTAGTATCACAATCTTTCTCAACATACGAAGTTATATTCTCGTGTGCTAACAAGACAAAAAAGGAATTCTCTAAATCTTATGAAAATAAAGTAAAGAAAGAGAAGAAGAGAACGGTGGAACAAGAGAAATATAAAGGGAAAAAAGGAAAGAAGGATTTTCCATTATGCGATAATTGTGGGAAGAATCACCCCGGTACTTTCCTAAAGGGAATGGGAGTTTGTTACAAATGTGGAGAAAAATGTCACCAAAATCGTGATTGTATGGGAAAGAAAGAGGCTATTAATGTTGAATACCACAATTGTAGGTAAATGGGGCATTATGAAAATTAGTGTCCTAAGCATCTGGGAAACATACCTCAGAAAAGGCCAAGGGATCAAGGATAATCTTATGCTGTTACTATAGTTGAAGTGGAATAATTAATGTATTGGTTCTTTTGGACTCAAGGATTATATTCCGGTTATAAGAAAAATGTGATATATATAATGATTGTACAACAGTACTTGTTTTTTTCATCAAGGTTTTAATATGATGAAGGTAATCTTGTTTTTAGTATGTGACAATAAGAGAAACGTTACTTTTTTTGGGGAATCTAATGTTAAAATTTATTTTGGAATTTAAGGACCTTTTAGAGAAAGTCTGGACGGAGGTATTTTGGATAAATATAAAGGTTGGAATGGATTAAGTTGAACCTTGGATTGTATTGTTTAATGTTAAAACATTTCTTAAGATTACTTTTGTAATATTATAATACTATAGTTTTAGAAAAAGGTCGACCTGCAGGTCGGGGGTTAACCTGCCGCGTCGGATAAAGATATAGGAATCGAACCCACAACCATAGTGCGATATGCCTTTATTACTTACCACTAGCCTACAGGAAGTCCCTGGTTATTTCAAAATAGTTTTCCCAATCTAATTGGTATGTGTTAATATTTGGAACCTTATACAAATAGGATAAATAGTATATTTTTGAGTTCTATTACCTTTTAAAGTGAATGATGGGTTTGTGGTAAAAAATTATTAATGAATGAAAGTCTACATGGCAAGTAAGTATATTTATTTACATTCTTAGTAAATCTCCAAAATAAATTCCTCAACTTTATGAAAGGTAACATAAAACAAAAACGTTGTCAGTTAACTTTTCCAGCTTGGGAATCAATAATCGTTTAACCAATCACAAGTTTGTGATTTTCTTGTAGTTAACTTTATCCTAACCTTGTTTTCTATAACCCTCCATCAGACCTTATTGGTTGGTTTTTCCTCCATATCCATATTTTCATAAAAATCGTAGTATGGGCTATCTCGGGTGACCATTGTACTTATCTTTCTTTCTTTTAATGTTATATTTTTATTAACCCTATTTCCAATGTGGGTTTTCCACAAAGGTATTTTCTATTTTCATCCTTTTATTTTCAAATTTCAAGGACACAATTTATTAATGGAGGGTAGAATGTAACACCCCGAGCTTCCACGATATGCTTCTCTTTCAATAATGCAATAGCTTGCATTGTATGCAAGTTCGAGATTCTAACACACCTCGACCAATCAAATTAGCCATTATGAATAGTAACACCCACTTTTTTAAATTATTTAAATTTTATATTTCAAAATGGACTTCATTTTTTCTATTCATAATATCAAAATTATCCTAAGATGAATTTTTTGTAATTTTCTGAGAACTTCCAATTTGTTTTATAAAAACCAAAAAATACTTAAAAACAAATTTTTTAATCAAAATAATTTATACTGATAAATTATACTATTGAGTGGTTTTAAATTATAATTAGAATATATTTTTACCATTTTATCCAATGGTGGTCATTCGAATTAATATCACTTTGAAATTGGACATTAACAATTGTCAATCTTTTGGTATATATTGTTTTTTAAAAACACGCTATTTGTTGTGACATCGGGAATTAATTATAAAATTAATTAACCCAACTTATATGTTTGTAATTTTTTAAAATAAACATCATTTTTGAATTTGGAATATCAATTATAGCTTATGGTGAAATTTTGGCATTGTTCTGAAAAACATCAATTTTTTATGAATAGTGAAACCACTAAGTGGTAGTTAAAAAACTAATTTTTCATTTAAATGAAACATTACCACTTCTTTGATTTGATTTTCAAAAATTCAACATACATGGTTGTAATTAAGAAATAAAATGTGTCTTAATGGGATTAAAATAATTTTTTGGTGAATAGTAACTTTTAAGTTTAATTAATCGCGATTAAAGGTAATTAGTGAAATTTAAGGTAAAAATGATATTATAAAAATATGAAAATACCTTTACAGTTGTCCTACCCTTATTGGATAAGTCATGGCTGACCAATAAAATCCATGGGTCATCTTGTGGACCCCATGGAGCCACTTTGGTAGGAAAATGACATTAAAGACATTTTATTTAATATTAAAATAAAAATGTCACAAACATGAGTTATTTGACTAAAAAAATTTAAATGGGGTTATACAAGTCATATTTTTGACTATAAATATTCATTATAATGATAAAACTATTTCCTACATCATGATATTTTTTTTCTAATTTTTAGACATTAAATAAATTAAATTATTTATCACACCATGATGATGCAGCGATTACCTCATTAATTAACGATTTAAATAAAATGAAAAGATAATGTAAAATCTAAGAATTACACTTGTCAAAAACCTATTGGATTAGTATATTTCTACCCTTATCACCTTATCCTCAAAATATATAAGTGTGGGACCTTTAAAATCCGAAACTCTTTATATAATAAAGTAACATTTCATCACTTTCCAAGAGTGCCCCTCCTCTCCTCTTATAAAAGGCCCCCACCACTGACACCTTATTCACACCATCAAATCCTTTTGGCTCGGCCATCCTCTGACCAAATACTCTCACAACTTCCCTCTCTTACTCCTATAAGCCTCACATTGGGAATAACTCTTCCCAAGGAAGCCTTTGGCTCAAATCAAAAAGAGTTACCCGATTTTAAGGAGGTTAAAGAACGATCGAGTCAAGTCGGACCCGAGGTAAGGGAACTTCTTAACAAAATTTCAATTCTTTGGGTTAATCTCATACTTTCAAATTATGTCATGATATAATTATTTCCTATATTGTATTTTTACTTTCTTTATGTGTACTTATAGTAAATACACATACTAGATCTATTTTATTTAAAAAATATTCTTTGTAAGGGACTTCATCTCAATCTCCTTTTATTGAGGCATATTTGGTTTTTTACACAAATTTCATTTATACGGTATATAAACCCCTTTGACTTTTACTTTTATTCAAAAGGAATCTTTTAATACGAAGCGTTTTTGCTGAACGACAAAAGGAATGTTTTTTCTTACGTATGCGGTGACAACGACTTCTCTGCCGCCGTGACCATTATTTGAGTCTCGGCTTCCTCTATAAGCCATAACTTTTTTTTGATGAAAAATAAATACCATATTTTACTTTTCTTTTATTTTGGTATTGAAAATGGTTTTGATAAAGTTTTTATTATATCAATGTGTGCTATTGATATCTTGTGATTGAAGTGTGGAAATCTTATACTTCCCTTATGCATGTTTTATGTGATATAATTATGTTATGGTTTATGATATGTTTAAACCTGTTCATATGAGGAATGCATTGGACTTAATAAGTGATGGATGGAGCCCGCTATAGCTCCTCGATGCATCGGTAGGTCTCATGAGACAAACTACTATCTTGGCATGAGGCCTTGACAAAATCTTATTTGTAGTCTTGGAACGAGGCCTTGGCTACGTGGTTATGGTAGTCTGGCATTATGCATTCCATCATTATGAAAGTGGTTATCGATATTGCATGTGATTATTCGACTAATAGAATATCCATGTGAGTAAGTAAATGGCATTATTTAATTTTATTTTTTCCATATTATGCTGAAGTTAAAGTTTAAAAAGGCCTTTGTTTTTGTTAAACATTTCCTTAAATGTTAATGTTTATTTATGAAAGCTTCCGCAATATTGTTATCCTTAATGAGCATCTGAGGACACCCCTTTCAATGTTTTAATATTTTCCAGGATGTGAAGAAGTATTTTAGGAATGACCTGCAGGGATAGTCTGAAGGGGATATGAGTGTGGAAAATGAAGACTATGTTATTGTAGTTTTTCACTTTATGATGTAATGTAACATTTATGAATGTATCTAATGTTTCCAAGGCAACTAAACTAATTGGTCTTTCGAGACTTGATATTTTTTGTATCATTCCAATGTTACGCAATAATGCACCGACTCTAGGTAACTGTGATCGGGGCGTTACAGTTGGTATCAGAGGCAGTTTAGTACTAACCTTCGAAGCTAGATTTAGAAAAACTCTGATTAGAGCACATAGTAATAAGATAGACTTTGAGGATTAGTATAGAAGAATTTCCTAGAATTTTGTTGTTGTAGAGATTTTGTGAGTTTTCCAATAAATAGATCCTTTTCTGGATACGAGCAGGTAGAGGCGGCTCTGGCACAAATGTACCTAGGGGTAAAACCCAAAAACACCTCTTTGAGCTAGACTCGAACGGGAACTGGTGCATGACAACGGGCCTTGCTGCACTCTTGGTTACTACACTCCCGGGGGATATGCTTAGGATAATTCTCATTTTCTTAACAAACCATTATGAAGGATCTAAGAGTATATTATTCCTCAAAGAAAACATGTTTATGATTATGAACTATATCCATAAACCGTTCAATTCATGTTAAGTGTTTTACAAGAATGGAATTACGTATTTTGATTCATAAACTAATAAAGTTTATTCCATTATTTAGAAATGGAGCCTAGTGGGAGGAATGGAAACTGTATCAATGAACGCACTCCATATAGGGATTTCCCTCCTGTCAAAATAATTATAGTGGAGCTGGTGATACAACTAGTGATGATCTGCTTATCACCATACTGGGACAACTCACTCAGGTTATTAATAATAACCTTACACATATGGAGCACCGTGATCCGTAACATGGAGGATCTATGTTAGGCCGCTTCATGAGGCAAAAAACACCAACATTTAATGGGGGTACAAATCCATTAGTAGTTGAGCAATGGATAAACTCCTTAGAGAAAATATTCAACGCCTTGGGGAGTAGCGAAAGGGAGAACGTTGTCATGGCAGTTTACCGCCTCACTGGAGATGCCGATCAATAGTGGTCACTGATTCTAAACACAAAGGAAGATGAAGAAGTATCAAGTATGGAATGGAGGGAGTTTAAGGAAATTTTCTTAGAAAAATACTTTCCTCATAACCATCGAGCAGATATAGAAAGGCAATTTCTGAGTCTGAGGTAGAAGGAGGATGAGAATGTCGCAAAGTATGAGGCTAACTTTACAAGGTTATCGAGGCATTCTGCAGATTATATACGTAACCCAAGAAATAAGATCGATGGTTTCTTTGATGGGTTAAAACCGTTTCTCCGTCGAGCATTAGTATCACAATACTTCTCAATATACGAAGTTATAGTCTCGCGTGCTATCAAGACAGAAAGGAATTCTCTAAATCTTATGACAATAAAGTAAAGCAAGAGAAGAAGAGAACGGTGGAACAAGAGGGAGATAAAGGGAAAAAAGGGAAAGAAGGATTTTCCATTATGTGATAATTGTGGGAAGAATCACCCCAGTACTTTCCTAAAGGGAATGAGAGTTTGTTACAAATGTGGAGAAAAAGGTCACCAAACTCATGATTGTATGGGAAATAAAGAGGCTATTAATGTTGAATACCACAATTGTGGGGAAATGGGGCATTATGAAAATGAATGTCCTAAGAATCAGGAAAACATACCTCAGAAAAGGCCAAGGGATCAAGGACAATCTTATGCTGTTACTACAGTTGAAGAGGAATAATTAATGTATTGGTTCTTTTGTACTCAAGGATTATATTCTGGTTATAAGAATAATGTGATATATATAAGGATTGTACTGCAGTACTTGTTGTTTTCATTATGGTTTTAATATGATGAAGGTAATCATATTTTTAGTATGTAACAATAAGATAAACTTTACATTGTTTGGGGAATTTAATGTTACAATTGATTTTGGAATTTAAGGACCTTTTAGAGAATGTCTGCACAGAGGTATTTTGGATAACTATATAGGTCGGAAAGGATTAAGTTGAACCTTGCATAGTATTGTTTAAGGTTAAAACATTTCTGAATATTACTTTTGTAATATTATAATAATATAGTTTTAGAAAAAGGAAAACCTACAGGTCGGGGGTTAACCTGCCGCCTCAGACAAAGATGTAGGAATCGAACCCACAACCATAGTGTGGCAGGCCTTTATTACCTACCACTAGCCTACAGGAATTCCCTAGTTATTACAAAATAGTTTTCCTAATTTTAATGGTATGTGTTAATATTTAGAACCTTATACAATTAGGATAAATAGAATATTTTTGAGTACTATTACCTTTTGGAGTGAATGATGGGTTTGTGGTACAAATTTATTAATGAATGAAAGTCTACATGACACGTTAGTATATTTCCTTATGTTCTTAGTAAATCTCCAAAATAAATTCCTCAACTTTATGAAAGGTAACTTAAAACAAAAAATTTGTCGGTTAACTTTTCCAACTGGGGAATCAATGATCATTTAACCAATCACAAGTTTGTGATTTTCTTGTAGTTAACTTTCTCCGAACCCTGTTTTCTACAACTCTCCATCATTTCTTGTTGGTTTTTTTCCTCCATATCCAAATTTTCATAAAATCCTAGTATGGGCTATCTCCGGTGACCTTTGTACTTCTCTTTCTTTCTTTTAATGTTATATTTTTATTAACCCTATTTACTTTGTGGGTTTTCCACAAAGGTATTTTTTATTTTCAACCATCTATTTTCAAATTTTGAGGACGCAATTTATTGATGGAGGGTATGATGTAACACCCCGAGCTTCCACGATACGCTTCTCTTTCAATAATTCAATATCTTGCATTGTACGCAAGTTCGAGATTTTGACACACCGTAGCCAATCAAAATAGCCATTATGAATAGTAACACCCACTTTTTGAAATTATATAAATTTTATATTTGAAAATGGACTTCATTTTTTATTCGTAATATCGAAATTATCCTAAGTTGAATTTTTTTAATTTTCTGAGAACTTCCAATTTTTTTATGAATAGTGAAAGATACTTAAAAACATCTTTTTTAATCAAAAAAATTTATAGTGATAAATTATACTATTTAGTGGTTTTAAATTATAATTAGAATATATTTTTACCATTTTATCCAGTGGTGGTCATTAGAATTAATTTCACTTTGAAATTGGACATAAACAATTGTCAATCTTTTGGTATATATTGTTTTTTTAAAAACACGCTATTTGTTGTGACAGCGGGAATTAATTATAAAATTAATTAATCCAACTTATATATTTGGAATTTTTAAAATAGACATCATTTTTGAATTCGGAATATCAATTAAAGCTTATGGTGAAATTTTGGCATTGTTCTGAAAAACTTCAATTTTTGATGAATAGTGAAACCACTAAGTGGTAGTTAAAAATCTAATTTTTCGATGAAATGAAACATTACCACTTCTGTGATTTGATTTTCAAAAATCCGACATACATGGTTGTCATTATGAAGTTAAATGTGGTTCAATGGGATTAAAATAATTTTTTGGTGAATAGTAACTTTTAAGTATAATTAATCACGATTAAAGGTAATTAGTAAGATATAAGGTAAAAATGATATTATAAAAATATTAAAATACCTTTACACTTGTCCTACCCTTATTTGATGATTCATGGCCGACAAAGACAATCCATGGGTCAACTTGGGGACCCCATGGAGCCACTTTGGTAGGAAAATGACATTAAAAACATTTTATTTAATGTTAAAATAAAAATGTCACAAACATGAGTTGTTTTACTAAAACAATTTTTAAATGGGGATAAAAAAGTCATATTTTTTACTATAAATATTCATTAGAAAGATAAAGAGATTTTATACATCATGATATTTTTTTTAAATTTTTATACATTAAATAAATTAAATTATTTATGACACCACGATGACACAACGATTACCTCATTAATTAACGATTTAAATAAAATAAAAAGATAATGTAAAATCTAAGACTTACACTGGTCAAAAACCTATTGGATGAGTATATTTAGAACCCTTATCACCTTATCCTAGAAATATATAAGTTTGGGACCTTTAAAATCCGAAACTCATTTTATAATAAAGTAACGTTTCATGACTTTCCAAGAGTGCCCCTCCTCTCCTCTTATAAAAGGCCCCCACCACTACCACCATATTCACACCATAAAAGCATTTTGGCTCGGCCAACCTCTGCCCAAATACTCTCCAAACATCCCTATCTTACTCTTAGAAGCCTCACTTTGGGAATAACTCTTCCCAAGGAAGCCTTTGGATCAAATCAAAAAGAGTTACCCGATTTTAAGGAGGTTAAAGAACGATCGAGTCAAGTCGGACACGAGGTAAGGGAACCTCTTAACCCAATTTCCATTCTTTGGGTTAATATCCTACTTTCAAATTATGTCATGATATTATTATGTCCTATATTGTATTTTTACTTTCTTTATGTGTACTTATAGTGAATACACATAATAGATCTATTTTATTTAAAAAAATATTCTTTGAAACTGACTTCGTCTCAATCTCCTTTCATTGAGGCATATTTGGTTCTTTACACAACGTTCCTTTATAAAGTATATAAACCCCTTTGACTTTTAATTTTATTCAAAAGGAATCTTTTAATACGAAGCATTTTTACTAAATGACAAGTGTAATTTTTTTTCTTACGTATGTGGCGACAATGACTTCTCCACCGCCATGACCATTATTTGAGTTTCTGCTTCCTCTACAAGCCATAACATTTTTTTAAAAGAAAAATAAATACCATGTTTTACTTTTCTTTTATTTTTGTATAGAAAATGGTTTTGATAATGTTTTTATTATATCAATGTGTTGTATTGATATCTTGTGATTGAAGTGTGGAAATATTATTTTTTCCTTTATGCATGTTTTATGTGATACAATTATGTTATGGTTTATAATAAGTTTAAACCTCTTCATATGAGAAATGGATTGGACATAATAAGTGACGGGTGGAGCCTGATATAGCTCCTTGATGCATCGGTAGGTCTCATGAGACAAACTAGTGTCTTGGCATGAGGCCTTGACAAAATATTATTTGTAGTCTTGTCATGAGGCCTTGGCTACGTGGTTATGATAGTCTGGCATTATGCATTCCATCATTATGAAAGTGGTGATTGATATTGCATGTGATTATTCGACTAGTAGAATATCCATGTGAGTATGTAAATGGAATTATTTAATTTTATTTTTGCCATATTATGTTGATGTTCAAATTTAAAAAGGCTTTTGTTTTAGTTATACATTGCCTTAAATGTTAATGTTTATTAATGAAAGCTTCCGCAATATTGTTATCCTTACTGAGCATCTAAGATCACCACTTTCAATGTTTTAATATTTTCCAGGATGTGAAGAAGTATTTTTGGAATGACATGCAGGGATAGTTTGAAGGGGATATGAGTTTGGAAAATGGAGACTATGTTATTGTAGTTTTTCACTATATGATGTAATGTAACATTTATGAATGGATCTACTGTTTCCAAAGCTACTAAACTAATCGGTCTTTCGAGACTTGATCTTTTTTTATCATGCCAATGTTACGCAATAATGCACCGACTCTGGGTAACTGGGGTCGGGGTATTACAGTTGGTATCAGAGGCAGTTTAGTACTAACCTTGGAAGATAGATTTAGAAAAACTCTGATTAGAGCACATAGCCATAAGATAGACTTTGAGGATTAGTATAGAATAATTTCCGAGAATTTTGTTGTTGTAGAGATTTTGTGAGTTTTCCGAGAAATACATCCATGTCTGGATACGAGCAGGTAGAGGCGGCTTTGGCACAGATGTACCTAGGGGTAAAACCCAAAAACACCTCTTTGAGCTAGAATTGAACGGGAACTGGTGCACGACAACGGGCCTTGCTGCACTCTTGGTTACGACACTCCCGGGGGATATGCTTAGGATAATTCCATTTTCATAACAAACCATTATGAAGGATCTATGAGTATATACTTCCTCAAGGAAAACATTTTTATGATTATGGACTATATCCATAAACCGTTCAATTTATGTTAAGTGTTTTACAAGTATGGAATTGCGTATTTTGATTCATAAACTAATATAGTGTATGCCATTTTTTAGAAATGGAGCCTAGTGGGAGGAATGAGAACCATATCAATGCACGCACTCCATGTAGGTATTGCCCTCCTTCTCAAAATAATTATAGTGGAGCTAGTGATACAATTGGTGATGATCAGTTTATCACCATACTGGGACAACTCACTCAGGTTATTAATAATAACCTTACTCATATGAAGCACCCTGGTCCGAAGCATGGAGGACCTATGTTAGACTGCTTCATGAGGCAAAAATCGCCAACATTTAATGGGGGTAAAAATCCATTAGTATCTGAGCAATGGATAAACTCCTTAGATAAAATATTCCACTCCTTGGGGAGTAGCGAAAGGGAGAAAGTTGTCATGGCAGTTTACCACCTCAATGGAGATGCCGATCAATGGTGGTCGCTGATTCAAAACACAAAGGAAGATGAAGAAGTATCAAGTATATAATTGAGGTAGTTTAAGGAAATTTTCTAAGAAAAATACTTTCCTCATAACCATCGAGTAGATATGGAAAGGCAATTTCTGAGTCTTAGGTAGAAGGAGGATGAAAATGTCCCAAAGTATGAGGCTAACTTTACAAAGTTAGTGAGGCATGTTGTAGATTATATACGTAACCCAAGAAGTAAGATCGATTGTTTCTTTGAGTGGTTAAAAGCATTTCTCCATCGAGCATTAGTATCACAACCTTTCTCAACATACGAAGTTATAGTCTCGTTTACTATCAAGACAAAAAATAAATTCCCTAAATCTTATGACAATAAAGTAAAGTAAGAGAAGAATATAATGGTGGAACAAGAGACAGATAAAGGGAAAAATGGAAAGAATTATTTTCCAGTATGTGATAATTGTGGGAAGAATCACCCCAGTACTTGCCTAAAGGGAATGATAGTTTATTACAAATGTGGAGAAAAAGGTCACCCAACTCATGATTGAATGGGAAAGAAAGAGGCAATTAATGTTGAATACCACAATTGTAGGGAAATGGGGAATTATGAAAATTAATGTCCTAAGCATTAGGGAAACTTACCTCAGAGAAGGCCAAGGGATCAAGGACAGTCTTATGCTCTTACTATAGTTGAAGTGGAATAATTAATGCATTGGCTCTTTTGGACTCAAGGATTACATTCTGGTTATAAGAATAATGTGATATATATAACGATTGTACTGCAGTACTTGTTTTTTTCATTAAGGTTTTAATATCATTAAGGTAATCATATTTTTAGTATGTGACAATAAGAGAAACATTAATTTGTTTGGGGAATCTAATGTTACAATTGATTTTGGAATTTAAGGACCTTTTTGAGAAAGTATGGAGGGAGGTATTTTGGATAACTATAAAGGTTGGAATGGATTAAGTTGAACCTTGGATAGTATTGTTTAAGGTTAAAACATTTTTGAAGATTACTTTTGTAATATTATAATACTATAGTTTTAGAAAAAGGACAACCTGCAGGTCGGGGGTTAACCTGCCGCGTCGGACAAACCTGTAGGAATCGAACCCACAACCATAGTGTGACTGGACTTTATTACCTTCCACTAGCTTACAGGAAGTCCCTGGTTATTACATAATAGTTTTCCTAATCTAAATGGTATGTGTTAATATTTGGAACCTTATACAATTAGGATAAATAGAATATTTTTGAGTTATATTATCTTTTGGACTGAATGATGGGTTTGTGGTAAAAATTTATTAATGAATGAAAGTCTACATGACAAGTAAGTATATTTCCTTATGTTCTTAGTAAATCTCCTAAATAAATTCCTCAACTTTATGAAAGGTAACTTAAAACAAAAATGTTGTCGGTTAACTTTTCCAACTGGGGAATCAATGATCGGTTAACCAATCACAAGTTTGTGATTTTCTTGTAGTTAACATTCTCCTAACCCTGTTTTCTACAACTCTCCATCAGACCTTGATGGTTTGTTTTTCCTCCATATCCATATTTTCATAAAATTCTAGTATGGGCTATCTCGGGTGACCTTTGCACTTCTCTTTCTTTCTTTTAATGTTATATTTTATTAACCCTATTTCAGATGTGGGTTTTCCACAAAGGAATTTTCTATTTTCAACCTTTAATTTTCAAATTGTGAGGACAGAATTTATTTAAGGAGGTTAGAATGTAACACCCCAATCTTCCACGATATGCTTCTCTTTCAATAATGCAGTAGCTTTCATTGTACGCAAGTTTGAAATTCTAACACACCGCGACCAATCAAAATAGCCATTATGAATAGTAATACCCAATTTTTGAAATTATATAAATTTTATATTTCAAAATGGACTTCATTTTTGTATTCGTAATATCGAAATTATCCTAAGTTGAATTTTTTGTAATTTTCTGAGAACTTCCAATTTTTTTATGAATAGTGAAAAATACGTAAAAACAACATTTTTAATCAAAATAATTTATAGTGATAAATTATACTATTGAGTAGTTTTAATGTATAATTAGAATATATTTTTACCATTTTATCTAATGGTGGTCATTAGAATTAATTTCCCTTTGAAATTGGACATAAACAATTGTCAATCTTTTGGTATATATTTTTTTTTTAAAAACATGCTATTTGTTGTGACAGCGGGAATTAATAATAAAATTAATTAATCCAACTTATATGTTGGGAATTTTGTAAAATATACATCATTTTTTAATTCGGAATACCAATTATAGCTTAGCGTGAAATTTTGGCATTGTTCTGAAAAACATCAATTTTTGATGAATAGTGAAACCACTAAGTGGTAGTTAAAAAACTAATATTTTGTTTAAATGAAACATTACCACTTCTGTGATTTTATTTCCAAAAATACAACATACATGTTTGTCATTAGGAAGTAAAATGTGGTTCAATGGGATTAAAATAAGTTTTTGGTGAATAGTATCTTTTAAGTTTAATTAATCGCGATTAAAGGTAATTAGTGAAATTTAAGGTAAAAATGATATTATAATAATATGAAAATACCTTTAAACTTGTCCTACCCTTATTGGATGAGTCATGGATGACCAAGAAAATCCATGGGTCAACATGGGGACCCCATGGAGCCACTTTGGTAGGAAAATGACATTAAAACTTTTTATTTAATGTTGAAATAAAAATGTCACAAACATGAGTTATTTTACTAAAACAATTTTTAAATGGGGTTATATGAGTCATATTTTTTACTACAAGTATTCATTAGAATGATAAAACGATTTCCTACATAATTATATTTTTTTATAATTTTTAGACATTAAATTAATTAAATTATTTATGACACCATGATGATGCAGCGATTACCTCATTAATTAACGATTTAAATAAAATGAAAGGATAATGTAAAATATAAGACTTACACTTGTAAAAAACCTATAGGATGAGTATATTTCGAACCCTTATCACCTTATCCTCGAAATATATAAGTGTGGGACCTTTAAAATCCGAAACTCATTATATAATAAAGTAACATTTCATGACTTTCCAAGAGTGCCCCTCCTCTCCTCTTATAAAAGGCCCCCACCACTACCACCTTATTCACACCATCAAAGCCTTTTGGCTCAGAAAACCTCTGCCCAAATACTCTCCCAACTTCCCTCTCTTACTCATTGAAGCCTCACTTTTTGTAGAACTCTTCCCAAGGAATCCTTTGGCTCAAATCAAAAAGAGTTACCCGATTTTAAGGAGGTTAAAGAACGACCGAGTCATGTCGGACACGAGGTAAGGGAACTTCTTAACCCAATTTACATTATTTGGGTTAATCTCCTAATTTAAAATTATGTCATGGTATTATTATGTCCTATCTTGTATTTTTACTTTCATTATGTGTAGTTATACTGAATACACATAATAGATCTATTTTATTTAAAAAAATGTTCTTTGTAAGGGACTTCGTCTCAATCTCCTTTCATTGAGGCATATTTGGTTTTTTACACAACTTTCCATTATATGGAATATAAACCCCTTTGAAATTTACTTTTATTCAAAAGGAATATTTTTATACGAAGTGTTTTTACTAAATGACAAAAGGAATGTTTTTTCTTATGTATGCGGCGATAACGACTTCTCTGCCGCCTTGACCATTATTTGAGTTTCGGCTTCCTCTATAAGCCATAAATTTTTTTTAATAGAAAAATAAATACCATGTTTTAATTTCCTTTTATTTTGGTATTTAAAATGGTTTTGATAAAGTTATTATTATATCAATGTGTTGTGTTGATATCTTGTGATTGAAGTGTGGAAATCTTATGTTTCCTTTATGCATGTTTTATGTGATAAAATTATGTTATGGTTTATAATATGTTTAAACCTTTTCATATGAGGAATTCATTGGACTTAATAAGTGACAGGTGGAGCCCGCTATAGCTCCTCGATGCATCGGTAGGTCTCATGAGACAAACTAGTGTCTTGGCACGAGGCCTTGACAAAATCTTATTTGTTGTCTTGGCACGAGGCCTTGGATATGTGGTTATGATAGTATAGAATTATGCATTCCATCATTATGAAAGTGGTTATTGATATTGCATATGATTATTCGACTAGTATAATATCCATGTGAGTAAGTAAATGGGATTATTTAATTTTATTTTTTCCATATTATGATGATGTTCATGTTTAAAAAGGCTTTTATTTTTATTTATACATTGCCTTAAATGTTAATGCTTATTTATGAAAGCTTTCGCAATATTGTTATCCTTATGAGCATCTGATCTCACCCCTTTCAATGTTTTAATATTTTCCAGGATGTGAAGAGGTATTTTAGGAATGACCTGCAGGGATAGTCTGAAGGGGATATGAGTGTGGAAAATGGAAACTATGTTATTGTAGTTTTTCACTTTATGATGTAATGTAACATTTATGAATGTATCTAGTGTTTCCAAGGCTACTAAACTAATCTGTCTTTCGAGACATGATATTTTTTTATCATTCCAATGTTACGCAATAATGCACCGACTCTAGGTAACTGGGGTCGGGGTGTTACATAGAAGGTCTAAAATTATATTTAAATTTGGTAATTAGTTACATTAAATTAGCAAACAAAAATATTTTTTACGTCGGTATTATTGAATACTTCTTTTACATGATCATTGTATTCCATTGTTTCTAAAACTACATGGTAAATCCCGGGGACATACATAAGAATGACATGTACTATAAAGACATGTAAGTGAATAAACATGGAATAAAATGAAAAATATATTACGTGATATAGATAATGAATATAAAGGGACAAAAGAGGGTGAGAATAAAAAATATGAACAAATAGACATGATATGTAATGATAACATAATGTAGACATGGTAATAAAACAATAACTTTATATATGGAATTATATTCACAGGTCAAGGATAGATACAAAGAAAACACCAAATTTTGAAAATTGTACCATAATTGATATGTTTCACTACCTAATCAAATAAATTTTGTCTTGTTAGAATAAAACATTATCCAATGCATTATATGGCTGTATAATTCTTCTCACACCCAAACCTTTGAAATCATGTTCATGCATAAATGGTCCACATTGATAAAAAAACAATGATGTATTTAATAAATTTAACCCTATGGTAATAGAGTGTGAGTTATATAAATATATTCACTAAATATATTAGCAGGTGGTACATATAGGTGAATACCCAATAGTGGAAATTTGGTTGGATTTTTACAACCCAAATGTTTTTCATGAAAAAATCATGATGAAATTGTGATATCATAATTGTAGAAAATGAAGATTAATAAAATAGTTTAATGAGAGATACGGGGTCTATAATCATTTTTAAATCAAATTGATGATAATTTTTGTGTATAAAAACATATCCCAACATTAGAATTGGAAATAAAATGTATAAAATGAACAAGATGTTTGAATGAATTGGAGAAAGAATGGTTCCTTTTTCTATGAGGGGGTGTGATTTAAAAAGTATGCCAAGAGAATCATGAGGGAATAGGGGAGCCTTGGGAGGAATATATATAAGGGAGTTTAGAATAAGGACATGATACAATTTTTTTAGTGGAGAGGAAGGGTGAAATGGGTATGTCAATATAGGAAAAGAGAGGGTAGTTCTTTATTATTTCTCAAACTAAGTTTCTAGACTCTATCTAATAAAGTTATCATAACCAAAAGAATTAACATGTTTTTCCATGGTATCTACCAAAGTGGGGTGAATTATATTATTTTATTAGTACATCATATTTAATCAATAACATATTACCATTTCTGATATTATATTGAGTCCTGGTCCTAAGGAAATGATTTTAAATCCATAAAATATAAAATAAGTTATGGATTTTTAAAAAATTCTTTATAAATTTAATAAAATTTTTAATATCACAATATTTTAAAGGGTATTAATATATTTGGTCATGTTAACTCTTTATATAATTTATTAAATAACTTCTGGGTTATTATGATTTCATAATACACACAAAATGTTTATACCATTTTAATTTTTAAGTGAAAAATCGACTTTCTCATAAAATTATGAAAATGTAACGATTGGATAGTTATAATGTGGTTACCATAAGTAATATTTTTTTCTGAAAATTATTTTCTATATATGCCAATTTTTACATTTTAACCAATATTCAAAATTTATTGAGAAATGATGGGTCTTTTTACAATAATAGTATCCAAACCGTCTCATAAATTAAAATTCACTTTACAGAAAAAATAACTTATACTTAATACAAATTATTTAGTTGTATTTCATTATTAAAATATAAATAATCTTTAAAATTCATGAATTCAAAAATAATGAATGTCCAAATTGGAATTCAATAATACATAAAAATATCATTTATGATTTTTTTTCAAAAATAGAAATCATTTAGATAATAATGAAAATAAGAAATAAATATATTCATTATAATATATAAAAAACATATTTATTTTAGTAGGGCCTTGATAGGTTTCCCAAAATTAATATAGTGGAATATCTATGGGTAAGGTGTGCGATGGTGAAATTTTTATGAGTTGGTTCTTCATACATGGTTTTGGTAATGATATCGGTGTGATTTTACTTCTCCCATAAATGGTATTACTCGTGATTTAGTTGTTCGATCATAGTGTGGGATTGTTTAGGGGGAAAACCAGTGAAGCTGGATCACATTAAATCTACTAAAAATGGGTTTCTTATGGTATGATACTACTATAAAAGTCCATTACATCATTTTTCTATATCAATTGGATTTATCAAAAAGCTATGTTTATACTATTATTGTGATTATAGTTCTATAGACACATTAGTGATGGTTATGATTTGTAAAATTCATTTAAATCCAATATAAAAAAATTAAACCGAGGAAGTGCATGTGTTTTCTCTAACCATTATACAAATTAGAAAACTTATTTCAATCAAAAAGTGAATTTAATTTAAAAAAGTTTGGGACATTACACGTAAGTTGTAGGATAAGAAACCCCCACGTAATGGAATCCTTGCATGGTATCCCCTAAAAATGTGCTACCCATTAAGGATAAGAGTTCATGTTTAAAAATGGAATAAAAAATTATTAAAAAGGGTGACTTATAATATTTTATACTAAACCTTATTCTATAACACATTATACTTATGATTATTATGAAAGTGTAATCTGATTGGTTTTTAGTAGTCATTTGGTGATCGTATACAGAATATGGATAAAAACACCAAAAATTATAATAATTAAAAAATTCATGATCATAAATCATAAATTTTTTAATTATCTCAATAGTTATTGAAAACATATTAGAAATTGTGACATGATCTATTTCAACAAAATTTTACTCAATGATATAGATAATTGGAGAGTAGTCATATTATCACATTGATGGAAACTAATATAAAAATACATGGTTTTATTAGTTTCTCAACCATAATTAATTTTAACACGATATTGAAGTAAAATTTAAATAATTTTTAAATTCAAAAACCACACGACCATTTATGTTTCATTACATATAGACCCACAATTTTTATCAAATATAGTTCCTTTATTTTATGTAGGTATATATTTTTTTATACTTACATATTTGTGTAGATAACAATTTAGTGGAATGAACTTTTGATATGGAAGGTGAAAATAATAGTTATGAATTTATTCCCTAGAGAAAAAAACTATTTTATAGCCTTGAATATGGATTTTAACATTATACAATAGAGAAAATACTTAACAAACATATCTTTGATCACTAAACTATCAGTTTGAGACAGTACACATTACCCAAGACTGAACCAGAATCCATAAATCATAATACTGATGTTATGTATACACTATATTATAAAATGTTGTATATTTTATTATATGAAACTGATAAAAATGTGTTTATTCATATATATTTATCCAAAACATATCAGGATATATGAATAATTATACATTTTTTAAACAATGTAATAGATAATTTAAAAAAAATAAACATGGAATATTAATATCTAAGTATCATGAATATAATATGGATTAATAAGAAACTATAATTTTCTTTTTCAAATTAATAGTATTTTAAATAAAAATATTCATTAAGAGATGCCTTATATATATAAGTCCTTCTAAAAATGTATATAGTTTGGTACCAAAGAAGATAAATGATAAAGGATTGATAATGATGAATATAATAATATCAAATAATATAATATTGATGAACTTATTGTTTCATTACTAAAACAAAAATTATATCATAAAAATATAACTGATGAAGAAGTTATAAAAAGAAAAGGTGGTGATTTAATAAAAATTCATGTTATTACTTATTCATCTGATTTTGAGATACAAGTAAGTGAAAGAGGTGATGTTGATCAAGTTAAAAAATATTGTAAATATGAGAGATAGGATACTCTAGAATGTATATAAGTTATATGATTCAAATTAATTAAATGGATATAGAAAATTTCATGTAGTTAAAATTTCGTTCAAGATGTAATATATAAAAAATATATTGGGAAATTATATATAAAGACTAAATTCCAAACTATTAATGGAATGATTAAAAGAATAAATAAAAAAGAGAATAGAGAAATTACAAGCCATAGGGGAATGGTTGAGTTGGTTTTTGAAGGTGGTTTTGTGACCCCAGTGATCCATGTTTGAGTCCCTCAAAAGGCCACATGCGCTATATTCTATTATAATATCTCAGGGTCCCCTATACCCCATTGGAAACAAGACGAAGACCATGGTTGGCCACCTTGGTCATCACTAGGGATGTGTGGATTGTTGTTGGTGAGGTCACACCTATACCTCATTACTCGGATATATGATATACCATGGGGCATGGGTGATTTTGTTTCTCGTGGTGGCTTCCTGACTATGAGGTTCCACATTTGAGTCTCTCACAAGGAGACGAACACTATATGCCATTAAAACCTCTCATTGGCCCCTCTAAACTATTAGGACCTAGACTAAGCCCATGGTTGGCCACCTTGGGCCTCACTGGGGAAATTTGGAGCATAGGTGATGAAACCACAGATATACCTTGGTAACTAGATACATGTTTCCCCCATGGGGGCCTGGTGGGGTGGTTATAGCTATGGTGTCTATAACGACCCATACTTTACATACATTGTTAATACTTCAAAATTGAAGCACACTTATTACAACATATGACAAAACCACAAAGGACCGTATAGGTATAGTGTCTTTAGAAACTGGGAAACATAAACAAATGGTTCATAAATCTTCTACAGTGTCTCCCATTTATTTCATCATATATAGGGTCCCTTTTAGCATATTTTACTTAATATCCATATTCCTGACCTGGGGAAAAGAAAACATAAAAGGGTGAGCTCAAATGCTCAGCAAGGGCAAATAAAGGAAATAAAAATCATATCATATCTTTTTGAAAATCAAAACCTGCAAAAGAGATCATAATATCTTATCATGGAATAAATCATAGAAGTGAAAATGAGATCCCCATAATCATAACATAAGAACTGAAACTTTGTGGCATGCACACATAATCATGGAAAATCATTTCTTGTTAGTCATGACTCATTTCCAAGACTATCTTAGTGGACAAAGTCCTTTTCTGAACCGAGTTCACTCCTCGTTTCAGTCCTGTATCACTGAACCGAAATAACCTTCCGTTCCAGCCATGTCTATCTCATGAGATATAAAATCTTTACCCAATGCATTGGAGGTAGATATAGGTCCCACCCATCTTATAATGAATCCTTTCTTATGTGTGCCACATAATCATAAAACATACATCATCGCATAACACATGTAACAAAAATGGGATTATTGAAACATCATGACATCATAAATCAATTCATATAAGATAAAGGAATTCATAAAAATAATTCCATCACAACATGATCAAATCAATGTAATAATAGGGATAAAAACAGAACCCTACATTATCTTAGATGGAAAATAATTTTGATAAAACATTTGAACTCCATTCTTGAGGAAAATATCCTTTCTTCTTCAAAAACATTTTTTCCTTTCATAACATGTCATACAACTTTAAAATAAAATAAGTTGATTAAAAATAAACTTGAAAACTTGTAAAGGAAGCTTCTTGGAAATACTGTTTTAAAAATCCATTCATGCCGTATAAGTTAAAAAAAACATTTTTCGTACTTTTGTCGGAAAAGTCAAAAAGTACCTCGTATGAAAAACGACAAGAGATTCCTTTCATATTCTTTACTAAAAACTCACAGAAGAGTAAAATTGGATTTAAACTATTGTAAGTGGATGGAAACAATATTACATATTGAGGGAACATGGATGTGGATGATAAAATACACCCCAGTAAATACCAAAGTATAAACAATCTCGGATAAAAATGAGATTGTGATATTTTCCCTTACCTTAGGTCCGATTTGCTTTGTTCGTGTCCGAAGCTCCTGTATAATGGTTTAAATAATGTTATTGACTTATTCCAGAATCATACATATTGATATGATATCATATATGGTCATATTATTAGCTTCTTGTTAGTAATATTTCATTGGTACTTGTTACTCGGGTCTTTATAACTTTTTGTTCTTATGCGTGTTTTGTCGAATAAATTCTTGTTCTTATCTTTAGGTTATAGATAATTCATTTCCAGAATGGTATTAGTGTAGTATATACCATATTCATTCATTCAATTCATTTATATAATCATTATGAAATGAAGATCATGTAGAACGAGTTGCATCACATCGTGGAGACGGTATTCCGTACGTACGCACGAGTGATGATATCGTTCCTATGATCGTGGAATTGTATTGGAGTATATATATATTATTTCAGTATCAGTATTACTTCATAATAATCATATGTAGTTACTCATTACACCATTATACCCATCCTTGTAAGGTGATGGTGGAAAATAGATTACACCACGGCGTGGAGACGGTATTCCGTACGTACGCACGCGTGGTGATTTCATTTTTCCGTAGGATGGATAGAAGGTGAATTAGGGTTGTTTAATATTTATAATAACATATCAGTATGTAAGTAATACTGATGTTATTACTTTATCATGAAACAACTAAAGAAGAAGAAGTTGAAGAAGAAAGAAATTGAAAAGATCGGTAATGGATATTACCTCTTCTTTGGAACGCTTCTTTGAATCCTCCACTTAAGAAACTACGATTGGTCTTTGGAGAAGACCAGGACCTCTAGGATTATTCTAGGGAAGTGGAGAGGAGAAAATGGCTGGGGTTGGCCGAGCTTGAGTGCTCAATTTGGTGTGAGGAGGAGGGGGAGGAGGTGCCCTTTTATAAGGGAGGAGAGGGGCACCTTAGGAATATCTCAAAATATTATTTTATATTAAAGTCAAAATCGGTTTATAATGGTTCCAAAGGGTCTTATTTCTAAGATAAAGTGGGTATGGGTCGAAATCCTATCAACCAATAGGATTTAGACAAGTTTAGGGTATTATTTTAACCTTATCAATTAGATTTAACTCTAAGTTAATTATTTTAACTTTTACCGTGTCTTTTTGTTTTCTTTCACTATATGGTTAATACACTTACAATAACATGCCAAACGAACCCCAAATTGTTTATTATTAATATATATATCCTTATCTAAGTCATTTGGCCGAACCGTAGATTTTTAGGAATAAAATAACAATTAATAATATAATATTTGATTTAAAAACTATTTTGTGTCAATTTTGACACTATTTGATATATGATTTGTTTGAAAGTCATAACAGAATTATATGTTCGAACCAAGTTGATTAAAGCAACACTAATATATCATAGTAACCTATAAAATTAGTGGAATTCATAAAAAGTCTTAAATTACATTTATGTTAGTATTTATATTATCAATTATGTCAATATTTCATTAATAAGATAATTACTGCATCATCTTTGTGTTATAGATAAATTATATTATTTAATGTCTAAAAATTACAAATAAAATACCATCATGTAGGAAATCTTTTTAGCTTTCTAATGAATATTTACAATCGAATTTATCTTATGTATAACCCCATATTAAAAATTATTTACTTATTAAACTTTGATTTTAACTATTTTAACCCTTCTTTAATAAATTAATAATAAATGTCCTAATCTAATCCAAGTGGGCCTAAATGGTCATATTTTATTCCTAAGTTTGTTTTTGGTCGAATTACACTTGTCCAATAGAATTAGGACATGTGTTAGGGTAATATTAATATCATATTTACCCTTAGTTACCCGATTTACTATTAACCGCGGTAAAAATCGTAAAAAGTTACTATTCACCAAAAAATTATTTTCATCTCATTGAACCACATTTTAGTCCTTGATATTAACCGTGTCTCTCTGATTTTCGAAATTCCATTCACAGAAGCGGTAAAATTAAGTTTTATGCAAAATTCTGTTTTTTAACCTACCACTTAGTGGTTTCACTATTCATCAAAAATTGAAAGTTTTCAGAAAAATACCAAAATTTCACCCTTGGCTAATTTCGATATTCTGAGTCCAAAAATGAAGTCCATTTTGAAAAATAAAATTTATAAAATTTTAAGAAGTGGTTATTACTATTCATAACGGCTAGTTTTAATAGCATATTGTTGTTTAGTGAAACTCGGTATTGCGTACGACGCAAGCTATCGAGGAAGGTTGTGATTGCGTGTAAAGCAAGTTAAGCAAGTGTTGTGTAGAAAAAGATTCCTTTGATAATTTATATAACATAAAATTCTCGGGTGTTACATTCTACCCCCCTTAAAAAGAATTTCGCCCTCGAAATTCGTCACTTTGTAACAAACAGATGAGGATACTTCTCCCTCATCATATCCTCAAGCTCCCATGTAGCTTCTTCAAGTTGGTGGTTCCTCCATAAAACTTTCACCAAGCGAGTGGTCTTGTTTCGTAGGACTTTTTCGCTACGATCCAGAATCTCTATCGGCTGTTCTTCATAATAAAGATTTTGCTCCAGCGGTACAACTTCTGAGCTGAGTACATGTGAAGGATCTGGTATGTACTTTCTCAGGAGAGATACATGGAACACATCGTGAACTTGAGAGAGATTCGGTGGAAGCGCCAATCGGTAAGCTACCTTCCCAACACGATCCAGTATTTCGAAAGGACCGATATATCTACGGCTCAACTTCCCCTTCTTTCCAAATCTCATAACCCTCTTCCAGGGAGATATTCGTAAGAACACTTTATCACCCACTTCAAACTCTAGGTCTTTTCTTCGGTTGTCGGCATAGCTTTTCTGTCGACTCTGAGCTGCTCTTATGTGTTGTTGAATAGATCTGACCTTTTCTGCCATTTCATCAACGAGATCAGGTCCTAATAGCTTTCTTTCCCCAACTTCATCCCAGCAAGTTGGAGTCCTACATTTCTTTCCATAGATAGCTTCATAAGGAGCCATCTGAATACTGGAGTGAAAGCTATTATTATAAGAAAATTCTACCAAAGGTAGGTGTTGATCCCAACCTCCTTTGAAATCCATAGAGCAAGCTCTCAACATATCTTCTAGGGTTTGAATTGTTCTCTCAGACTGACCGTCTGTCTGGGGATGATAAGCAGTGCTGAAACTCAACTCTGTATCCAGAGTATGCTGAAGACTTCTCCAGAACTTCGAGGTAAATCTCGGATCCCGATCAGATATAATGGAAAGTGGTACTCCATGTAATCTTACCACTTCCTTTACATATATCCTAGCAAGCTGATCTAGAGAGAAATCCTCTCTAATAGGAATGAAGTGTGCAGACTTTGTAAGACGATCAACTATGACCCAAATAGCATTATTGCCTTTGGATGTTTTAGGAAGTCCTGTGACAAAGTCCATAGTGATGTTTTCCCATTTCCATTCGGGTATGGGTAATGGTTATAACATCCCCTTAGACTTCTGTCTCTCAGCTTTAACTTGTTGACAAACCAAGCATCGAGAGACAAATTCAGCAACATCTCTTTTCATGGCATCCCACCAGAAGTACTCTTTCAGGTCCCTATACATCTTCATGCTTCCAGGATGAATAGAGAATGAAGAACTATGAGCCTCATCCAGCAGCTCCTTCTTTAATTCGGGGATGGGAGGAACACAAACCCGATTCCTGAACTTTATTATCCCATCACAATCAAGGTTGAATTCAGGAACATTTCTCACCTTCTTTTGTAACTCGACATCTTCTTTCTGTGCCTCTTTAATCTTCACATGTATAGATGGTTGAACATTCATTTGAGAAAGATAAGATTTTTCCCCTTCCATTATAATTCCAAGATCCATCCTTTGTAAATCCATAAATATTGGATCTTTTGTATCCTCATCATGGATAAACTAGCATGGTCTTGTCGACTTAATGCATCTGCCACCATGTTTGCTTTCCCAGGGTGGTAATGGATTGAGCAGTCATAATCCTTAATCAGCTCCAACCATCTTCTTTGACGCATATTCAACTCCTTTTGTGTGAAAATATAGTTTAAACTTTTATGATCAGTATAAATATCACACCTTTCACCATAAAGGTAATGCCTCCAAATCTTTAATGCAAAGATTACCGCAGCCAACTCCAAATCATGTGTTGGGTAATTTTGCTCATGGATTTTCAACTGTCGTGAGGAATAAGCTATCACCATATCATTTTGCATAAGAACACACCACAATCCCTTCTTGGATGCATCACTGTAGATCACAAACCTTTCTCCACTACAAGGCAGTGTGAGCACAGGTGCACTGGATAACCTTCTTTTCAACTCCTTGAAATTCTCTTCACATTCCTCTGTCCAGACAAACTTAACTCCTTTCCGAGTCAACTTGGTGAGTGGATTAGATAATCATGAAAAATCTTTTACAAAACGTCGATAATATCCAGCCAAACCAAGAAAACTTCGGATCTCAGTTACTGTGGTTGGTCTCGACCATCTTTCGATAACCTCTGTTTTTGCTGGATCCACAGATATCCCCTCTTTTGAGATTATATGACCCAAAAATGCAACTTTTTGCAGCCAAAATTCACACTTGGTAAATTTGGCATAAAGCTTCTCCTTTCTCAGGGTCTTCAATATAATTCTCAAGTGATCTTCATGCTCTTCCTTGCTCTTTGAATAGACAAGAATATCGTCTATAAAGACTACCACAAATTGATCAAGATAGTCTCTAAAGACTCTATTCATTAGATCCATGAAGATAGCAGGGGCATTAGTAAGACCAAATGGCATCACTATAAATTCATAGTGTCCATACCTTGTACGGAAAGCCGTCTTTGGTATATCCTCCCTTTTGACCCTTAATTGATGATACCCTGAATGAAGATCAATCTTGGAAAAGTATTGAGCTCCGCGTAGTTGGTCAAATAAGTCATCAATGCGTGGGAGAGGATATTTGTTCTTGATAGTGATCTTGTTAAGTTCTCGATAATCAATGCAGAGTCTCATTGATCCATCTTTCTTCTTAACAAATAGAACAGGTGCTCCTCAAGGTGACGCACTAGGGCGTATGAATCCCTTATCAAGATTCTCTTGGAGTTGCTTCTTCAATTCCTGCAACTCAATTGGGGCCATTCTATAAGGTGTCTTTGAAATAGGCAAAGCACCCGGTACGAGTTCTATTGAAAACTCAACTTCACGATTTGGTGGAAGACCTGGTAATTCCTATGGAAAGACATCATCAAACTCCCGTACAATGGGCATATTCTTAATAGTGAGTTTCTCACCAACCATTTGAGATAAATAACCTTCATTTAGTGGAATCAATACCCATAAGATGGAAGAAATTTCCCCTGGAAGATTATGTTCATCCTTGCATTGATATACGATCGTAGATTGATCTGGAATATGAAATGTGACTTCCCTTCTTTGGCAATTGATATGAGCTCCATGTAGAGAAATCCAATCCATGCCAAGAATCACATCAAATTCCACTAAAGGAAGGATCACAAGATTTGCAGGAAGCACTTTCCCACAAACTTCGATCGGAGAAGAATTATAAACTTTTGATGCGATTGATGTGCCATTAGGTGTTGTCACGGCTAACTCAACATCTAATTGTTGAGGTAATACGGTGATACCCTTAGAAAAGTCTTCAGAAATAAAAGAGTGGGTGGATCCAGAATCAAATAAAACATTTTCTACTTTAGAGTGGATGGTAAGTGTACCTTTCACCACATCGTTATCGTACTCCACATCGCTGATAGAAATTGCATGTGACGTTCCTTTGTCTTTAGCCTTAAGATTTTATTGACGTCGACCATCATCATCAACCCTTGGATTTGGGCATTGATTGGCATAATGCCCCATCTCCTTGCACTTGAAACATTGAAGTTTAGTAGGTTCATTCTGTGTATCCCTTCCTTTGTTTGCATCATTAGACATCTTCTTCCCATTATCACGGCATTCAAATGCCCGATGACCTTTCTTTCCACATTTAAAACATTTACTTGTCCCTTTAAGACAACTCCCTCCATGTTTCTTTCCACACTTTGAGCATAAGGAAAAGCTCATCTTCTTTTCCATGTGCTCTTTAGATTTTTATTTGAATTCCATCTTCCTCTTCTTATCAAACCCATGTGACTGATGGGTTACTCCAATCTCCATCTCGACTTTGAGAGCACATCGAACGATTTCCTCGTAGCTATTGAAGTCCCTTATGGCTAACGCCCTTCGAAGGCTTGGTTTTAAGCCACTAAAGAATCGATCGATCTTACTCTCAGGCTGGATAATAATACCAGAAGCGTACCTTGCAAGTCTTGTAAAATTTGCTTCATAGGTACCAACAGATTCATAATCCCTTTGCTTCAGTTCAAGAAACTCTTTCTCCATCTTTGTTCGGAGAATACGAGGGAAGTACTTATTGAAAAATAAGTTCTTGAACTCGTCCCATTCCATAGAATCAATTTCATCCCTTTGCCTCGTATTCTTAACAAGATTCCACCATTGATCAGCATCTCCTTCCAAACGGTACACTGCTAGGATGACTTTATCATGCTCAGAACATTGAAGAACTGAAAATATATTTTCAGTAGTACTAATCCATTGTTCAGCAACTAATGGATCAGTAGACCCGCTGAAAGAAGGTGGACACTGCCTCATGAAGGATTCAACAGAATGTTGCTCCCTCCTTTGCTCGTTTGGAAATCCGGCATGATTCATAGCTTGAGAAAGTTGTGTGAGCATGGCTACAAGATTTTGCATTCCAGCTCCCATATCGTTTGGTTGCTCAGGGGGACAATCATTGCATTTCCCATCGCATTCCGCATTAACACGGTTCCTTCGGGTTCCAGCCATTGACTAAAACCAAGAAGAATAGTGTGAGCAACACTAATTATAATAGGAAACCACATAATTCAAGAATAAAATTTTCATTCTTATGGTATTATCCTAGGTTATTCATGGCCATTTCTAAGATTGTGTTCTATGCTTAGACTTATTCTTAGGGTTCTTACTAAGGCTTTCACATCCTAGTTTCCAAAGGTTGACTATACCTTTCCTCTGATACCAACTATAACGACCCATACTTTACATACATTGTTAATACTTCAAAATTGAAGCACACTTATTACAACATATGACAAAACCACAAAGGACCGTATAGGTATAGTGTCTTTAGAAACTGGGAAACATAAACAACTGGTTCATAAATCTTCTACAGTGTCTCCCATTTATTTCATCATATATAGGGTCCCTTTTAGCATATTTTACTTAATATCCATCTTCCTGACCTGGGGAAAAGAAAACATAAAAGGGTGAGCTCAAATGCTCAGTAAGGGAAAATAAAGGAAATAAAAATCATATCATATCTTTTTGAAAATCAAAACCTGCAAAAGAGATCAAAATATCTTATCATGGAATAAATCATAGAAGTGAAAATGAGATCCCCATAATCATAACATAAGAACTGAAACTTTGTGGCATGCACACATAATCATGGAAAATCATTTCTTGTTAGTCATGACTCATTGCCAAGACTATCTTAGTGGACAAAGTCCTTTTCTGAACCGAGTTCACGCCTCGTTTCAGTCCTGTATCACTGAACTGAAATAACCTTCCGTTCCAGCCATGTCTATCTCATGAGATATAAAATCTTTACCCAATGCATTGGAGGGAGATATAGGTCCCACCCATCTTATAATGAATCCTTTCTTATTTGTGCCACATAATCATAAAACATACATCATCGCATAACACATGTAACAAAAATGGGATTCTTGAAACATCATGACATCATAAATCAATTCATATAAGATAAAGGAATTCATAAAAATAATTCCATCACAACATGATCAAATCAATGTAATAATAGGGATAAAAACAGAACCCTACATTATCTTAGATGGAAAATAATTTTGATAAAACATTTGAACTCCATTCTTGAGGAAAATATCCTTTCTTCTTCAAAAACATTTTTCCTTTCATAACATGTCATACAACTTTAAAATAAAATAAGTTGATTAAAAATAAACTTGAAAACTTGTAAAGGAAGCTTCTTGGAAATACTGTTTTAAAAATCCATTCATGCCGTATAAGTTAAAAAAAACATTCTTCGTACTTTTGTCGGAAAAGTCAAAAAGTACCTCGTATGAAAAACGACAAAAGATTCCTTTCATATTCTTTACTAAAAACTCACCGAAGGGTAAAATTGGATTTAAACTATTGTAAGTGGATGGAAACAATATTACATATTGAGGGAACATGGATGTGGATGATAAAATACACCCCAGTAAATACCAAAGTATAAACAATCTCGGATAAAAATGAGATTGTGATATTTTCCCTTACCTTAGGTCCAATTTGCTTTGTTCGTGTCCGAAGCTCCTGTATAATGGTTTAAATAATGTTATTTACTTATTCCAGAATCATACATATTGATATGATATCATATATGGTCATATTATTAGCTTCTTGTTAGTAATATTTCATTGTTACTTGTTACTCGGGTCTTTATAACTTTTTGTTCTTATGCGTGTTTTGTCGAATAAATTCTTATTCTTATCTTTAGGTTATAGATAATTAATTTCCAGAATGGTATTATTGTAGTATATACCATATTCATTCATTCAATTCATTTATATAATCATTATTAAATGAAGATCATGTAGAACGAGTCGCATCACATCGTGGAGACGGTATTCCGTACGTACGCACGAGTGATGATATCGTTCCTATGATCGTGGAATTGTATTGGAGTATATATATATTATTTCAGTATCAATATTACTTCATAATAATCATATGTAGTTACTCATTACACCATTATACCCATCCTTGTAAGGTGATGGTGGAAAATAGATTACACCACGGCGTGGAGACGGTATTCCGTACGTACGCACGCGTGGTGATTTCATTTTTCCGTAGGATGGATAGAAGGTGAATTAGGGTTGTTTCATATTTATAATAACATATCAGTATGTAAGTAATACTGATGTTATTACTTTATCATGAAACAACTAAAGAAGAAGAAGTTGAAGAAGAAAGAAATTGAAAAGATCGGTAATGGATATTACCTCTTCTTTGGAACGCTTCTTTGAATCCTCCACTTAAGGAACTAAGATTGGTCTTTGGAGAAGACCAGGACCTCTAGGATTATTCTAGGGAAGTGTAGAGGAGAAAATGGCAGGGGTTGGCCGAGCTTGAGTGCTCAATTTGGTGTGAGGAGGAGGGGGAGGAGGTGCCCTTTTATAAGGGAGGAGAGGGGCACCTTAGGAATATCTCAAAATATTATTTTATATTAAAGTCAAAATCGGTTTATAATGGTTCCAAAGGGTCTTATTTCGAAGATAAAGTGGGTATGGGTAGAAATCCTATCAACCAATAGGATTTAGACAAGTTTAGGGTATTATTTTAACCTTATCAATTAGATTTAACTCTAAGTTAATTATTTTAACTTTTACCGTGTCTTTTTGTTTTCTTTCACTATATGGTTAATACACTTACTATAACATGCCAAACGAACCCCAAATTGTTTATTATTAATATATATATATCCTTATCTAAGTCATTTGTCCGAACCTAAGATTTTTAGGAATAAAATAACAATTAATAATATAATATTTGATTTAAAAACTATTTTGTGTCAATTTTGACACTATTTGATATATGATTTGTTTGAAAGTCATAACAGAATTATATGTTCGAACCAAGTTGATTAAATCAACACTAGTATATCATAGTAACCTAGAAAATTAGTGTAATTCATAAAAAGTGTTAAATTACATTTATTTTGGTATTTATATTATCAATTATGTCAATATTTCTTTAATAAGATAATTACTGCATCATCTTTGTGTCATAAATAAATTATATTATTTGATGTCTAAAAATTACAAATAAAATACCATCATGTAGGAAATATTTTTAGATTTCTAATGAATATTTACAATCGAATTTATCTTATGTATAACCCCATATTAAAAATGATTTACTTATTAAACTTTGATTTTAACTATTTCAACCCTTCTTTAATAAATTAATAATAAATGTCCTAATCTAATCCAAGTGGGCCTAAATGGTCATATTTTATTCCTAAGTTTGTTTTTGGTCGAATTACACTTGTCCAATAGAATTAGGACATGTGTTAGGGTAATATTAATATCATATTTACCCTTAGTTACCCTATTTACTATTAACCGCGGTAAAAATCGTAAAAAGTTACTATTCAACAAAAAATTATTTTCATCTCATTGAACCACATTTTAGTCCTTGATATTAACCGTGTCTCTCGGATTTTCGAAATTCCATTCACAGAAGCAGTAAAATTAAGTTTTATGCAAAATTCTGTTTTTTAACCTACCACTTAGTGGTTTCACTATTCATCAAAAATTGAAACTTTTCAGAAAAATACCAAAATTTCACCCTTGGCTAATTTCGATATTCTGAGTCCAAAAATGAGGTCCATTTTGAAAAATAAAATTTATAAAATTTTAAGAAGTGGTTATTACTATTCATAACGGCTAGTTTTAATAGCATATTGTTGTTTAGTGAAACTCGGTATTGCGTACGACGCAAGCTATCGAGGAAGGTCGCGATTGCGTGTAAAGCAAGTCAAGCAAGTGTTGTGTAGAAAAATATTCCTTTGATAATTTATATAACATAAAAGTCTCGGGTGTTACAGTGTCGTAACCCCAAGATTCTAGAAATGATTCATCACAATGAAATTTCTAAGATTCTTTTAATATTATCTCTTAGACACTCTACCTAATTAGGAACTAGCCCAAACCCAACGTTTCTCCCCTTAGGCCTCGCTGGGGACGTGTGACACGCATGTGTTGCAAGGACACACCTATAACTTGTTACCTGAATACAAGTTTCTACCCACAGGGCATGGGTGAGTTAGTTAATGGCGGTGGCGTCCTGACCCTAAGGTTCCAAGTTCATGTCCCACACAAGGATACATGCACTATATGAAATTATAACCTCTCATGGTATTGTCTACCATATTGGGAACAATCCTAAGAACATGGCTATCCACCTTGGGCCTCGTTGGGGTTGTTTGATGCATAGGTGGTGAGGCCATGCCTATAACTCATTATGAGGATACACGTTTTCCCATAGAGAATGGGTGTGTTTGTTACTAGCGATGGCATCTTGACCCTGAGATTCTGATTTTGAGTCCCTCACAAGGTGGCATGTACTATATTCAATTATAAACTCTTGTGGGACTCTCTACCCTATTATGAATGGGGCTATGATGATGTTTTTCCACCTTGGTCCTCACTGGGGATGTGTGGAACACTGGTGGTGAGTCCGCACCTATACCACATTACCCAGATACATGTTTCTCACTCACCTTGTCGGCACACTTGGTGTCTCACCAGGTAGGAAGAAGGGCGTAGACCAACAAGGTTATGGATTGTTGTGTCAAGGCATCGTTGATTTGATTTTTCCCCTCATGGTGTTCTTTCATCTTGGTTGGAAAAAACCCTTTCTCGACCGAGGCTTCTCCAGATGATCTCTTCGGGGGGTTTCTGGGTGTGGAGGATCCCAAAAGGACACTCACTCAGATTTCCTTTTTTAAAGAAATAAATAGAGATATTTCAAATGGTAATATTTGTGTATAGGTTTCATATAATGGTGTGTAATCTAGAATAGAAAAATAATCATCAAATTTTGGGTCTCATGGAATCAATAAATCTAAAAATATTTTGTTATGAAAATAGGTTTCCAATGAGAATAGGTTTATTTATAAATAAACAGAAAATATATAACTGACAATGAAATATAAAAATATTTTGCTTCTAAACAAATAGTGATACTAAGAAAAATGAAGTCATATGGATTATATAACAGCTTTAACAATTTTCAATATGAAAATCAATGGAGAAAAAAATAAATGTAATTTATAAATAAATTTCTTTTAAAAAGAATCATAATAGTAAGAGAAATGATAAAAAGATAAATATATAAAAAATAAAAACAAAGACATTACCTGGAAATGAGTAAAAAATACAAAAAAAATTAAATACACTATTTTTAAAATTATGATATTTAAATTATATAATGTATAAATTTCTGTATATATAATGCACATTCATTATAAAATTTAATATTATTTAAGACTTAGATAATCATTAGGAAACATAAGTTCTTTCATATTCAAATTAAGTTCTTTTTGTATTTACTATGATTAATTTCTAAAAATTTATTTAGAATATGTAACACCCTAAGATTTCATAGTAATTTATTTTCTTTAAATTCAATAGCTTACGCTACACTCAATACAAAGTTCGAGCACACCACGACTTACCAAACTACCTGTTCAAAAGTACTTATGAATAGTATTAACTAGATTTTGAATTTTATATACTCCATATAATCTTAACTTATGTATTATGTGTTTCTTAGACATATTATAAGATCAAGTTTAATCTATCATATCAAAAATGTATTTTTCAAAAAAAAATCAATTTTACCACATTTTAATGGTGAATCCTTTTTAAATAAAATATGTGGCCCTTTTACATATTCAATTTGACAGAATAAAATTCTTCTTTAGAATTGGAACATCAAAATTTACTTTGGATGAAATTTTGGTATTATTCTAATAATATTCATTTTTTATGAATGATGAGAAATATTGTATTTTAATTCAAAACTACAGTTTAATTTAATTCATTAATAAGGTTATATTATATTTTAAAATGGTTTTGAAGTTTAATTAGATTATATTTTTACCCTTTTGTAAAATTTTGGTCATTGGAATTAATTTCACTTTGAAATTATACATAAACAAGTGTCAATATTTTGATAGTTAATGTTTCTTAAAAACACGATATCTTTTTGACAACGGGAATTAATTTTAAATTAATTATTCCAAAATCTATGTTTTTAATTTGGTAAAATAGACATCATTTTTTAACATAGAATATCTAATATATCTTAGGCTAAATTTTTGGTAACTTTCTGAAAAACTTCAATTTTTGATGAATAGTGAAACTACTATGTTGTAATTGAAAATCTGAATTTTTCATTTAAATGAAAATTTACCACTTTCGAGAATTGAATTTTGAAAATCTGAGATACATCGTAGTTATTAGTAAGTAAAATTTGGTTCAACAGGTTGAAAATAATTTTTTGTGAATAGTAACTTTTGACTTTAATTTACCGCGGTTAAAGGTAATAGGGTAATTCAAGGTAAAAATAATATTATAATAATACAAAATAACATTAAAAATTTTCCTAACAATATTGGAAGAGTCATGGCCGACCATGGGAATACTTGGATCGATTTGGGGTCCCCATGGAGCCACTTATGAATGATAATGACACTATATTTTAATTAACTTAAAGTGAAGAAAAAAATGGCATTAACAAATAACTATTAGTATATCAATTTTTACATGGGGTTATATAAGTCATCCTTTCGACTATAACAAATAATTGTAAATCTAAAAATATTTCCTACATTATGGTAACTTTTTTATAATTTTTAAAAGTCAAATAAATTAAATTATTTATGACACAATAATGATGGAGTATTTACCTCATTAGTAAATGATTTAAATAAATATGATTATTAATATTAAAATAATATCCAAAACCTGTCCAATTATTATTGGATTATTTTATTTCAACCATGAGTCATCTAATAATTGAATATAATTTATTTTGGAACTTTTATAAACTGAATGTCACTATATAATAAAATAATATTTTCACACTTTCTTAAAGAGACCCTTCTCCACCTTATAAAAGGACACCACTTCTAACCCTTTACAAACACCTCTCAAGCCCCTTGGCTGGTCCAAACCCTGCCAAAATAGTCTCTCAAGACCCCATTATTCCCTTTATAATCCTTACCTTATCCATAAGTCACTTCAATAAGTCCTTTTGGTCTAACCAAAGGAAGTTACCCAAATTAAAGGTAACACTTTCTCTTAAATTCATTTGTTTTATTTTGTTTTATTTTGTTTTATTTTACTTCTAAAACCCCCTAAACAATTGTTGTTACTTTATTTTATAACAACAACAGAATAATAAATATACTAGGATGTTGTTATGAGATGTATTCTACCTACACTTACACACACCTCCATCTAATTGGTGAAGAACAAACGATTTCTGTGGATGGCAAACTAACGGCTCACGAAACGATGATATTTTGATTATCTCCTACCACTTCTCATGGTGGCCATAAATATGGAACATTATTTATATATTATATATTTTATGTTTATTTATTATTTATGATTTTTTATTTTCCATTTATATCATTATTTTATGGTTTCCATTATGGGTAAAACGCGATAATTTCATTTCAGGAAGTGCGGACTACCGCCCCCTCAAAATAATATGACTCGTTAATGCCTTATGTGGGATGTAAAAAGGATGGAATTAATGATATTATATATGATATTATACTTTAATTATAATATACCTATGTATATTTATGTTTTAATTCCATTAAAATACAAAATAGAAATGAATGTAGCGTTCATGCGTACGTACGACTTACCGTCTCCATGAACGGTACATTTAATTTCTTATATCAAAATGTTATGTACTATTATAAATATATACATATACTGGATATAATATATATATATATATATATATATGATATCTAAATAATTTATATCATTATGGAGATAATGGACTTTTGACCACATGGAAAAATTGTAATTATAACAAGTTCATTTTTGACTCAAGTTCCGAACATCGATAAAATATCCAATATAAACTAAAATCATTAACTAATTGTTAGAGTAGGGTAATAAGTGATATAAATGGAATAATAAACTTGAAAATTTTTCATAATCAAATTTAAATTTACTTAAGTTTATTATTCAGGAAGAATAATGAACATACAAGATAAGTCTGACTTGAAGTAAGGGGTTTCTTATCTCACTTTTAATTCTGTGAGATTTCCATTATTCGCCACTTATTTATTGCATGTTGTGTATTGTGTACTTCCATTTGATATGTATTACCATGATTATATTTATATTCATGGTATTGTTTGATTCATTTTGTGGTTATTAACTTTTGGTCATACGACTCGACTCATTACAACGAAGTAAGGGTTTTTCATCTCACTTTTTATTCATGTGAGATTCATGCTATATTGGTCACTATTTCCTTTTGTGTGGCGTATGCACTATGCATTATTGTATTAATTGTGTAATATAATTTAATTTATGGGTATTTAAATCATAATTTAATGACCCTTCTTTCATGGGGTTTATGTTTCGTAAGATTCCAAATCTGTAAGGGAGTTTCAAATATCAATTTCCACTCATTCGAATTTACGCATACTTCATTGATTAATTTACTCCAAGATTATGTGGGGAATAACTATTTATTATTTATGTAGTAATTTATAGTCTCCTTTGTGTTTATATACTTTTGATACACAAAATTACCCCATTGATAATTTCTCATGTCATTGATATGAACATGATAAGAGTAATCTCAACTGAATTTCCATTCATTGAGTTAAACATCATAGCAAATGGTGCTATTTTTACAAGAATAAGTGTGAATGTCCTCAGATTGATTTAAAATTAATATCCAATCATATTTAGTGTATTTATATTTTTCACACATAATTATGTCATTGATTTATCCTTAACCTAAGGGTACAGTCTTAATAAGAGATTTCATCTCAATTTACATTCAATTGAGACTTCTTTGTTGTTATTCACCAATTCACTTTTATATGGTGTATATAATGTACTTTGACATATTATATCTTGAATCCCTTTAATATCTTGTTATTATAATGTTTTTATTAACTCGATTATTTGTATTCAAGTTTCTCTCTTTTGGTTAGTAACTCTAACTAAAATATCATTTTAAATGTTTTAATGATTTATTATTCTAAATCCTTCTAATTAATGTCCATGTTTTAAAAATGGTTTTAAGGATTTATTTATATGGAAATTAATACTTTAAAATTAAAATTATTTTATAAAGTTTCAATTTGTAATGGGACACTATGATTCAAAAATATATTTTTAAACGGCTTCTTGACAAATAGTGCGACTTTTAAATGTTTTCAAGAAATGGGGGATATTTCTCTCAAATAGTTTTGATGATTGTTTTTATCTATGTCAATATCCTTCATTATTCTTGATTGAGTTTAATCTAATACCATAAAATCTTCCATATTATATTGAATGAGTTATGTTTGACTGTGTATGTGCTATTTTTATACCATTCATGGTTTGTGGATAAAGTATTGACATTTCGTATGCTAGTTTTTACACGAATGTTTTTGTTATATTTCAAACGTTTCATATGAGGAATTCATTGGACATAGTAAGTGACGGGTGGAGCCTGCTATAGATACTCAATGAATCAGTAGGTCTCATGAGACAATTATACTTGAATTGTCCAAGGCCTTTCCCAATTTTTTATATATGGTTTTGGTCGAGGCCTTAATCATTTTGAGATGTCTTGGTCGAGGCCTTGAGAAAATGTTTCAAAATGTAAGGACTTATAAATTCCTTCATTATGAGATTAGATATTGATATTTCATGTGGTTATTCGACTGGTAGAATACCCATGAATATGTTTTATTATTGAATTATTTACTCAGCTCATATTCCTACCATAAAGTGTTCATGTTTATTATTTATAAAGTCATGTGTTTCTAATTATTCATTATGCCTATTGTTTATGTTATCTTCTGATGTATTTCTTACTCTTACTGAGAGTTTGAGCTCACCCCATTCTCATGTTTCATTTTCCCAAGATATGAAGAAGTTAGTTATGATTGACTTGTAGGAATAATTTTGGAAGCTTGGATGTTTCTAATAGAATATATTTGTGTTGTTTTTATTTTCAAGTTTAGTGTTGAACATATGTATGTATCTTGTTTCCAGGACTACTAATTTGATCGGTCCTTAGGGACTTGATTCCTTGTAATCATGACAATGTATTGAAATTACGCACTGGCTCCTGGATTCTTGGGTCACGGTCTTATAGTTGGTGTCAGAGGAAGTTTAGTACAAACCTTGGAAGCTATATTTAGATAAACTCTTATTAGAGAACATTACCCTAAAATAGCCTTTTGAGGATTATTATAGAAGAACTTCCTAGAATTTTGGTAATGTAGAGATTTTGTATATTTTACAAGCAATACATCTCTGTCTGGATACGAGAAGGTAGAGGCGGCTCTGGCACCGATGTACCTAGGAGTGAAAACTCTGACAATGAGTTTCAGGGTTTACCCGGGGTATCCTGTTACACGACAATGGGCCTTGCTACACTCTTGGTTACGACAATCCCGGTGGATATACTTAGGATAATTTACATTCTCTTTACAAACTGATTTGAAGGATTTTAATATAATATTAGAATAAATGAATTTGGTTAACCCTAAGGTGTTTTAAATTGAAAATAAGGTGTCATGATATTCTCTAAATGATTTTACGACTATTATTACTCACACAGTGCTTTCTGGTTATAGTCAATGGAAGGATTCCATGGAATTCATAGTAACTTTGAGCATGATGTACAAGGTGTGAATGGTGGTTGAAATGACCAACAAAATGAAATGTTGACAGGCATAAAAGATATCATGTTCATTCCAAAACAGTTTTCAAAAAATATGATCAACAACATATATATTAACCAACTCTCGGACTCAACAAGGAAGAGAAATGTGGAAAATGATAAGAGCTACATCATTGAAGACCATGGAGAAAAGATAGATTATTTTCTATAATACAAGAAATTTTGAAGGAGACACCTAGGAAGGTGTCTTAATAGAACAATGTAATGCTTTATGTGTGGGAAATAAGGACATAAAGTAAAGAATTTCCGAGGAAAAATGAAGAGTACTATGGATGAAAATAAAAATGGTCCTAAGAATCCATTTACAGTCATTTTCCGTAAATGTAGGGGACCTTTCCATTACTCGATTGAATTCCATATTCTCTAGGATATCCACTTGTTCAATGAAGAAGATATGTAGAAATAAATGGATGGAGATATGTTTAAAAAGTATTAGTGCTCTTTATTGATGAGATTACTTTGGAATACTTTTCTCTTATATTTGTAAACCTGCAGTTTGTCATGTGAAAATGATATTTGAGGAATAATTATCTTTTCTCTTGTGGATATAGTAATAAATAACCATTTGGTTTTATATTGTCATTGAGTTTGAAGAAATTACATGTTATTAAAATTTGGGATGAAAATGCGAGGTATGAGATAACATTTATGATGAAATTATTTTACAGTTACTTTGATGAATCTATCTCAGTTTTAGAAATATTATAAAATTATATAGTTTTTTAAAAAGAACAACACGCAGACCGTGTGACAACTCTTCTTGTGAGAAAAAGCTGTGGGAATCAAACCCACATCCATAGTGTTATTGGGATTTATCACCTACCACTGGACAATGTGAAGTCCCTTTTTAGTGTGACTAATTATTTTATGTTAAATGATTTTCTTGATCAATAATAAGTTGATTTGGGATCTTATTTCTTATTAAATGGGTATCCTTTGTATAGAAAAATGATTTTGTGATTAAGTGGTAAATGTTATTTGGAAGATGTTCTCTTTATTGGGAATACTATATGCCTAAGGAAAATAGAATACTATGGGATTTCATTTGAAGAGTAATAGTGTTTTTTTTACCTATGTTTTTATTATGGATTTATAGAAATTTTTGTTATTTATAAAAATTATTAACCTATCATAGAGAATATGTGATTAGGTTCATTAATTTTAAGTATGTGACTTTAAGAGTAATCGATATTATTTGGAGATACAATTTAACATGGAAGACTATATAAGAAAATTATTTTGAGTTTTGGGTTTCAATAATAGTTTTGATTATATTGAATGATTTTATGGACAATTGTTTATTAAATGGTATTTACTGAACTTTGGGTATTGTTGGTTTAATTTTAGAAATTATGATTAGTATTTCTTTCTCAAATGTATTATCCTTTTGGTATCATCTGATCTTTTACTAACCATTTTGGTTTTGGTTAATCTCTAAAGAAACGAGAAATATATAGTTCATCCATGGTGGATTATGTGATTCTCTATAAGTTGATTCTAGATCTTCAATTGTGACCAAGTCATCTTTAATACTCATCATTTGGAGTGAAAGATGAGTTTCTGGTTAGAATTAGATGAAGGATGAAACTTTACTTTTCATGAATATTTTTGTTTTCTTATTCTATGAATAAATTAATTATTGAACATTAGGGAAGGTATCTAAAAACAAAAAATGTGTTATCCAAATGCTTTATGTTTTTTTAAACTGATGACATTTTAAATCATCATAGATTGATGGATTTGAGGCCCTCAATTTTACACTTGTTTGTGATTGATGAACTCAATCACTCCCTATAAATATTTATGTTTTTCCTCCAATTATGTGTATCTAATTTCCACCAATGTTCTCCTAATCAAGATCATAATTTGGTGGTGACTTTTTCATCTCCCTTTCCCCCTTATTAATATTAAATTTTATTAACTCAATTTCTAATGTGGGTTTTCCACAAAGGTATTTTTCTATTTTAAACCTTTTATTTTTGAAAAAAAATTTCAAATTGAGAGGACTTAGTCAATTGATGGAGCGTAGAATGTAACACCCCAATATTTCATAGTAAGTTATTTTCTTTCAAATAAATAGCTTGCGCTACATGAAATACTAAGTTCGAGTGCACCACGACTTACCAAACTTGTCGTTCAAAAGAGGTAATGAATATTATTAACTAGATTGTGAATTTTATATACTCCATGTAATTTTAACATATGTGTTATGTGTTTCTTAGACATATTATAAGAACAAATTCAATTTTTCAGATAAAAAATGTATTCTTCAAAAAAATAAATTTTAGCACAATTTAATGGCGAACGCTTTTTAAATCCCATATTTGACACTTTTACATATTAAATTTGATAAAAGAAATTTCTTTTGAATTGGGACATCAAAATTTACTTTGGTTGAAATTTTTGTATTTTTCTAATAATATTCATTTTTTATGAATAGTGAGAAATATTGTATTTTAATTCAAAACTGCCTTTTAATCTAATTTATTTATAAGGATAAATTATATTTTGAATTTATTTTGATGTGTAATTAAATTTTATTTTTACCCTTTAATCCAATTATTGTCATTGTAATTAATTTCACTTTGAAATTATACATTAACAAGTGTCAGCCTTTTGATAGTTAATGTTTCTTAAAAACACGCTTTTTGTTTTGACAACGACAATTAATTTTAAATTAATTAACCCAACTTCTATGTTTTTTATTTGGTCAAATAGACGTCATTTTCTCATTTAGAATATCAAATATGGCTTAGGCTAAATTTTTGGTAACTTTCTGAAAAACATCAATTTTTGATGAATAGTGAAACCACTAAGTTGTAGTTAAAGATCCAACATTTTCATTTAAATGAAATTTTACTGCTTCTGTGAATTGAATTTCAAAAATCCAAGATACATTTTTGTTATTAGTATGTAAAATGTGGTTCAATATGATGAAAATATTTTTTTGTGAATAGAAACTTTTGACTTTTATTTACCGCGGCTAAAGATAAATAGGGTAATTCATGGTAGAAAGACTATCATAATAACACAAAATTAACTTAACACTTGTCCTACCCTTATTTTTTGAGTTATGTCCAACCATGGGAATCCTTGGGTCGATTTGGGGACCCCATTTAGCCACTTATGAATGATAATGACACTTTATTTTAATTAACTTAAAGTAAATACAAAAATGACATAACAAATATCTTGTAGTATATCAATTTTTACATGGGGTTATATAATTCATCTGTTTTACTATAAATAATCATTGAAAATAAAAAATGATTTCATACATTATAGTATTTTTTATAATTTTTAGACATCAAATAAATTAAATTATTTATGAAACAATAATGATGTAGTATTTACATCATTAATAAATGATTGAAATAAATATTATTATTAATATTAAAAAAATATCCAAAACCTATCCAATTTTTATTGGATGATTTTATTTCGACCATGAGTCAACTAATATTTGACTATAATTATTTTTTGATCTTTATAAACCGAATATCACTATATAATAAAATAATATTTTCACACTTTCCTAAAGAGCCCCTCCTCCCCCTTATAAAAGGACACCACTTCTAACCCATTCCACATTCCTCTAAAGCCCCTTGTCTCCTCCAAACCCTTCCAAACTAATCTATAACGATCTCTCTATTCCTCCTATAATCCTTACCTTAGGCATAATCCACTTCAAGTAGTCCTTTTGGTTCAAACCAATGGAAGTTACCCAAATTAAAGGTAACGCTTTCTCTTAAATTCTTTTGTTTTATTTTGTTTTATTTTGTTTTATTTTACTTCTATAACCCCCTAAACACTTTTTTTACATTATTTTATAACAAAACCAGTATCCTCAATATACTAGGATGTTTTTATTAGAATTATTGTAACTAAAATTACACACACCTCCATCTAATGGGTGAAGAAGATACTATTTCTGTGGATGGAAAACTAACACCTCGTGAAATGATGATTGTTCGATTATCTCCTATCACATCTCATGGTGGCCATTAACATGGAATTTTATTTATATTATATATATATATTGTTTATATTTTATTTATTCTTCTATATTTTCCATTTATATCATTATTTTATGGTTTCCATTATGGGTAAAATGCGATAATTTCATTGGAGGAAGTGCGGACTACCACCTCCTCAAAATGATATGACTCATTAATGCCTTATGTGGGATGTATAAAGGATGGGCATAATGATAATATATGTAATATTATACGGGAATTATAATATACCTATTTATCATTATGTTTTAATTACATTAAAATACAAAATAGAAATGAAATTAACGTTCATGCGTACGTATGTCTTACCATCTCCATGAACGGTACATTTCATTTCTTATATACAAATTTTATGTACTATTTGAAATATATATTTATATATATAATGGATATATAATATATATATTTATATTATATCTAAATCATGTATATCATTCTGGAGATAAAGGACTTTTGACCACACGGAAAAATTGTAATTATAACAAGTTCATTTTTGACTCATGTTCTGAACATCGATAAAATATCCAATATGAACTGAAATAATTAACTAATTGTTATAGTAGGTTAATAAGTGATATAAAAGGAATAATAAACCTGAAAAATGTTCTTAATCAATTAGAAATTAACTTAATTTTATTATTCCAGAATAACATGGAACATACCAGACAAGTCAGACTTGAAGTAAGGGGTTTCTTATCTCACTTTTAATTCTGTGAGATTTCCATTATTCACGACTTATTTATTGCATGTGGTGTATTATGTACTGATATTTGATATATATTATCATAATTATCTATATATTAATGGTATTATATGATTCATTTTGTGGTTATTAACTTTTTTTTATACAATTCGATTGATTACAAAGAAGTAAGGGTTTTTCATATCACTTTTTATTCATTGAGATTCATGCTATATTGGCCACTATTTCCTTATGTGTGCTATATGTACAGTCCATGATTGTATTAATTGTGTAATATAATTTAATATATTGGTATTTACATTATTATTGTATGATCCTTCTTTCATGGGGTGTATTTTTCATAATTTACCAAATCTGTAAGGGAATTTCAAATATCAATTTCTACTCATTCAGATTTACACATACATCGTTGATTATTTTACTCCAAGTTTGTGTGGGGAATCACTATTTATTATTTATGTTTTAATTTCCAGTCCCCTTTTGTGGATATACTTTTGATACACATAATTACTCCATTTATAATTTCTTAAGTCATTGATATGAACTTGATAAGAGTAATATACACTCAATTTCCATTCATTGAGTTAAACATCCAAGTCATTAGTGTTGTTTTTACAAGAATATGTGTGAATGTCCTCTGATTTATTTACACTAAATATCCAATCATATTGATTGTATTTATATTTTTCACTCATAATTATGTCGTTGATTTATCCTTAACCTAAGGATACAGTCTTTATAAGATATTTCATCTCCACTTTCATTCCATTGAGACTTATTCATTTTTATACACCAATTCACTTTTATATGGTGTATATAATGTACTTTGACATAGTATACCATGAATACATTTATTCTCATGTTATTATAATGTTTTTATTACCTCAATTATTTTTATTCAAATATCTCTCTATTGGTTAGGAACTCTAACTAAAATACCATTTTAAATGTAATAAAGATTTATTATTCTAAATCTTTCTCATTGATGTCCATGTATTAAAAATGGTTTTAAGGATTTATTTATATGGACATTAATTTTTTAAAATTAAAATTACTTTTAAAATTTTCAAAGTGAAATGGGACACTTTGATTCAAAAATCTATCTTAAAATGGATTCTTGATAAATAGTGTGACTTTAAAATATTTTCAAGAAAAATGTGGATATTTCTCTCAAATAGATCTGATGATTATTTTCATCTATGTCAATATCCGTCATTATTCTTGATTGAGGTTAATCTGTTACAAAAAAATCTTCTATATTTTATCGAATGAGTTATGTTTGAATGTGGATGTGCTATTTTTATACCATTCATGGTTTGTGGATAAAGTATCGACATTTCGTAAGCTAGTTTTAATTCGAATTTTTATGGTATGTTTCAAAGGTTTCATATGAAAAATTCATTGGAATTAGAAAGTTATGGGTGGATCCTAATGTATCTCCTCGATGAATCAGTAGGTCTCATGAGACAATTAGACTTGGAATTGGATTAGGCCTTTCCCAATTTTTGATATATAGTTTTCGCCAAGGCCTTAATCATTTTTAGATGTCTTGGACAAGGCATTGACAAAATGTTTCAGAATGTCTGGAATTATGAATTCCATAATTATGAGATTAGATATTGATATTTCATGTTGTTATTCGACTAGTAGAATACCCATGACTATGTTTTATTATGGAATTTTTAACTCATCTCATATTCCTACAATAAATTTTTCATGTGTATTATTTATAAAGTCATGTGTTTACAATTATTCACTATGCCTAATGTTTATGTTCTCTTCCGCTGTATTGCTTACTCTTACTGAGAATTTGAGCTCACCCCTTTCTCATGTTTCATTTTCCTAGGATATGAAGAAGTTAGTTATCAGTGAATTGTAGGAATAATCTAGGAATCTTGGATGTTTATATTGTAATAAATTAGCATTGTGTTTCTTTTCAAGTTATAGTGTTGAAATTATCTTTGTATTTTCTTTCCAAGACTATTAAACTGATCGGTCCTTCGGGAGTTGATTCCTTGTAATCATGCCAATGTACTAAAACAATGCACCGACTCCTGGATTCTATGGTCGGGGCATTATAGAATATGTATCCCAGGATGACCAATTAGCTAATAATTTTACTAATACTTCTAGTTTCACTACATTACAGAAAATAATTAATTAACTTGGTAAGATTGATGTTTTAAATGAATTCATATTAATATGTTTCAATTCATAGTAATACAGACAAATCATTTTTATAATATCTTTTTATAAAATATTTCAGTATTATTTATAAAATTTTATCCATTATGAATTATTTAACAATTAAGTGAACATCTATATAAGTTTTAATGGATCATTATAGTTCTTATGTACTTTTTTTGAGGAGTTTTCACTGTGTCATACATGTATTTCTTGAAATCTATAAACATCATCTTTTAAATCATATTACATAGTTTTTAAAATTATTTTATGAAAATGAATATAGGAATGAGGATATTATATATATATATAAGTAAAATGATTTTATTTAATTATTGTTTTGTATCTATTTATATAATTTATTAATTTACCAGTGAAATTAAGTCCTCCAGTATTGATTCTAAACTATATTTTTTATATATTTTATTATTTTAGATCTCAAACCACTACAAAAATTTTAAAATGAAATTTTAAAATTTAATACTTATATTAAAATGTCATATTAATGATTTGACCCATATATTAATATTTTTTAACATAGATGGTGCTATATTTGATATATTTGGAGCCTAAACTACATTTATTATTTTAAAGGAGTAACATTATTTTTTATCTCATTATTAAATATTGAATTTTATTTTAAAATGGAAGACTATTTTGGAAATTATTTATTCAAAACATTCTAATTGTCCAAAAAATGTGGGAGTAGTTTTCATTGTATTATGGGTTTTTTAATCACCAATATGTGGGTGATTTTTTAGTGACTTCTTTCAATGATCTATTTTTTTATAATAAAAAAACATCTCATTTTATTTATTCCATTTGATTTTTGATTGTATGGACATTATCTGATGGTATTCTTTATGTATGCACCACTTCTATCCCCATTGACAATAGTTTTTCATTTACATTCCATTCAACAAAATCATTGATTTTTAGGGAGTTTAGTTTGAAAAGAAAACATGGATCTTTCTAATATAATTAATAAAATTATGAGAGATGAAAATAATTATATTAAAGTGGCATTGAATATATATTAATAGATTGATTGTTTATCACATTTTTTCAGTTTTTTATAATTCAATTTTGGAATAATATCAATATTTTTATTTGTTAAATATCAACTCATAGGATGAATGAAATAAATTAAAATATTATTAGTTTCAAATGACACATACAAATATTTTTTTACACATTGTATTAGTCAAATGACTCATTCACGGTTTATAAAAGACTAAATTTTAATAAATCATCCATAAAATATTAAATAATATTGTGTTTTATTAAATAATTTACTTTCTTTAACATTGAGGATCCTTTCAAGTTTACATTTAGAGAGAATTAAGACTCAAATCATACACTATAAAGCCACATAATACAATTTTTATGGTTCCAATTAGCATCAATTTTTCTATAATATATTAATTTTAATGTAAATAATTATGTCACTCATTTAAAATCTTAATGAATTTCAACATGTTTCCATCCATTCACTTACCCATCCATTACCCATACTTAAATCTTGTGAAAAAACATTTATAAATGTGGGATGAGAAAAAAAATCATTAAGGGATACACAATGAGGGAAAATAAATAGTTCAATAAAAAAAGAAAACCCATGAAAACATTATCCTAAAGTAATAATTTTCACCCTTCCTAATTAATAGATACATTCTATTGAAAAAAGGATAATTTCTTACCCTTTTTGGAATCACAAGTTTAGTATAAGCCCCATATAAATCACAGATAACCCATTAATTTATATTGTGACTTCATTATAATTTCATTCTTATAAATAGAATAACAATGAATTCTAATTCCAATAATTTCACTCTTATAAAATAATTACCATTCTATCAACATTTATGGCCAATTCACTAACAGGGTGTTAGAGACCCACCAATTATTTGATTATCATGGAACCACACATCATTGGTTTAGAACATAATAACTCATCGTTGTTTTATAATATAACCTCCCATAAAATTCCCAATTACCATTATATAATTATAACACAATAAATCATTAATTTTTTAACACGTCACCCATAAAATATTATTTTCACTCATAAGAAAAACAATGAATTTATTGAAATAATCAATCCACTATCAAAACTCATTTACAATAATAACACACACAAAAATAGAATGGAGTGTTTATTTTTCATTTATAGACATGAATTCATATAGAGGACTCCAAATAACAAATAATGGACTTGGTGGGGGGATATTATTAAACCATATACATTAAAAAGAAAATTCATATTGTGGTTTGTATGGAAAGTCCAAATCATCATTAAGAAAATGTAAAATTACTATTTTTTGAAAACCTTTGAATAAAATTGATAATAAAAACAAAATCTAACTTATAATACTATTTATATCCATATTAATAAACATATAATATAATATCAATATTATCGACACGGTTGAAAAGATTATGAAATTAAATCCTTAAATATTAAATAGAAATTTGTAACTTAATGTGTCCAATAACACATTGGATCATTAAATTCATAAGTTCCCTAAAGAAATAAAAATTAAAAAAATTATTAATTTTGAGGATAAATAAAGTCATGATATGATAATTCAAAGTAAATTTATATGCACCTCTTAAAAATTTAGGTGTATAACCTCAAAATTTTCCTCAAAGAATGTATATTGTGATGGAGTAATGTACATTGAGTTTGAATTTTCATGTGGATCTTCATCTTATTGAACAATAATCTTATGTCAATAATTTACTTATTCATAATAGTTTTAAGTCTATGATAAATTTTATTTCATTTATTATAATTTTTTACACATCAACTTAATCAATTATTTTTACATCGGGTGTTGTGACCATATTCAGTTGATTGTCAAAAACGATGTTGGTAGGTAAAATGAGGTCAAAGAGATAATTATTCAAAATATATATAGAATAATAATTATAAATTAACATATATATATATATATATATTATTGATGTGGTGAAGAATAAAATAAGAATCACATCACTTTGATGAGGTGAGAATCCACACGTCCACAAATGACGTTATCCCATTTTCATTTTTTTAAAAGGATGGAACAAAAGTGATACTATATATATATAGTTATGAAAATAATATCATATATATATTGTAGGGAAAATTTATATCAAGGTATTATTGAATCATTTTTGAGGTGATTGTGTTTTTTGACAAAGTGGACATCTGAGTGGTGATTGTTGAAAAAGAAAAACAATGACATACAAATTTGTTGACAAAGACGATTTCATGATGGAATGTCGAGTTCAAGAGTTGAGGTCAACGATCCATGTTTGATTCAAGAACTTCGACAAAAGGAATGGATGATCTGGAGGTGGTACAAAAGAACAGATACAAGGTGGCGCTCTTTTCCAATGTTTGCCAAATTCTTGGTCCTGAAAATCGCCAAATGAAGAAAAGTGGTTTTTGGCAAAGGGAATTGTGGGTCATGTACTTGAAATCATGAGAACTTGCGCACCTTTGGTTTTTCAAGATCATAAGATCAAAATATGGCAAAGGAAAAAGGTTCGCTTGGGTTTTGAATTAGGTCGTGCAAGTGACTTGCAGGAGAAGAGACCTGCGCGCTGAGACTTGCGTGTTGAGGAGAGACTTGCATGCCGTCACGCAGGGGTGACCATATGCCTATAAATACTGGACCACCTCTCTCCATTATTCACCGGAGTTAAACACTTTGAAGATTCATAGATCCCGCCGCGTAGGTGTGGTGGTCTCGCAAGTGGTGTTGTGTCGCGCAAATGGGACTTGCGCGCCAGTGTTGGAAGTTGTGTGCCAATTGTTAGTTGTGCACCTAAGGTTGTTTGGGAAGAAAGGAAGTGTGTCGTGCAAGTTTGGAGAAGCATAAGCTTGAGTCGCACAAGTGTTAAGAAATACATGGGCGGCCATGTTTACTTGCGCGTTGAGACATGCACGCCACCTTAGAGAAGGGCGCCATGTAAGGTGGATTTCCAGCAGTGATTCTGGGCTGCGTGGAAGCTGGGGGATTGCCCGATACCTTCGGTGCAATGATAAATTCATCTACAGGTGAAAGTTTAACTTCAACAGAGCATCTATATAATGAAGAAGATGCATTATTTCATGAAAATGCAGAGACCTACAGGTCTATAAACTGTGAGTTGATCCTTTCCAGAGGAGTGAGCGAAGGAAGAGGAAGAAGGTGATCCTCTCTACCGGCAGTGAGCCAAAGAGAGAGAAACCGGGAGTGACCCTTGGGAAATAAGTGAGCTAACCCTAAACCTTGTAAAGGTAGTGAGCCTGGGATAGAGTGACTGTGCCTGTACCTGGTAATCCACATCTAGTGAAGAATAGTGGAATTTGGTACGAACGGAAACTTGTCGGCATATACTCCTTGTACATAGCCCTTAGTGGTGAACCGAGTAAAAATTGATGTGTCATGTGCATTATTTACCTTCTTTATATATTGTGCAATAGGAAAGTGAGTGAAGAGTGTTTGTCTTAACAGCGAAACAAGATCAGAACACGCTTTAATTTTGAATTAGTCATACCCTGATTCACCCCCCCTCTCATGGTACTCAGCCTAGTGGACCTAAAATATCTATATATATATATATATATGTAATTTATAGCACATATTTATTTAATCCCATCATTAATTCATCCCATGTAAAGCGTGAACTAATAACATCAATTTGAGGAGGTGGCAGGCAACATGTCCACAGACAATGTTATCGTATTCTATCAAAATTAAAAGAATGAAGGTGTGAATTATATAATTAAATTAAAACATTAAATAAATCATAAATATAAGATATATTATATAAAAATAGTATTTAAATCATTATTCCCAACCTTGCGATGTGGTAATGGATGAATTAAAGATATTTGTCCATGAGGCGATAGTCCGTCGTAAAAAAGAATGATGATTGCCTATCTGAATTTATAGAAATGTGTGATGTCATGGGATTTAAAATTATAATAAAAATATATATTTATATTTTGGATACTTATATTATTATATAATAATTATATAAAAAACTATTGTTGTAAAATGAAGCAAAATAAATGTTCTCATCAAAAAACGGTACCTCTTCTTCAGGTAACTCTTTTTTGTTTTCACCAACGAAATTAATTGGTCTATATTTTGAGAAATGTGAGACTATTATGTTTATATGACTGATTTTCAGAGTATATTTTATCAATTTATTGATGAGAAAATATTTATTAAGATGGGGTTACAGTAGGAGGATAGTGAATGAATTTTTAGTGGCGGAGGAGTGAAATTTTTTAAAACAAAAAGGTTAACATTATTTGGTGGTATCCCATACATCATATGTATTTAATAATGAAATATTTTTTACAAATATTTTGTACATGGTATAAATATTTTCATAAAATGGGTGTTTTACAAGATTCAAGTTCCTTTCCCGACTCTATGTTAATGTTTAACTACTAAGTAAACTCAATTTGTCATTAATCTTAGAAATTATTATTAATATCATCCACTAGCCATTTTGGTAATAAAATTTAACAATAAAATAATTTATAAATTATTCTTATTACAAATATGGAATCCATTTTTCCAATTTTAAATCATATAATTTGAAGCATTCTATTTAAAAATAATCCCACATAAGGGTTAATACAACGTGTTTTTAAAGTAAAAAATTTCTATTTTTTGAAATGTTTTTTTATTAAATTTCAATATGATATTGATTCCAATGACCAATAATGGAATTATTTATATATAATTAGACTAATTTAATTAAATTAAATAAATTTTAACTATATATAAAAATTAAATGAAAATTTGGTTTTCAATTACAATTTTATGTTTTTCACAATTTATCAAAATATAAATATGCATAGAAAAATACCAAAAATTAAGATAAGTTATGTTTTTTTATTTCTCTTTTAAAAAAGATTTTTATTTTTTCAAAAAAATTTAAATTTTAAAAAACCTTCTTTTAAAAAAAGTGATCCATTAAATGGTGTTAAACTGTATTTTATAAAATCCATGTTTTAAGTGTAATATTTAATTTATTAATATCTTATGCCTATAAAATCTATTGGATGAATGAAAAAAATTCTGAAATTGTTTAAAATTATAATTTTCATTCATATTCATAACCAAAAATATAACATATATGTTATAAATAACATATTAATTAATAATATTAAAGGTATATTATTGTTCGTTATAACTCAGTCTTGTGTGGAACATAAGATTTCTAAAAAATACTTGTTTCACATCTTATAATATACGAAACATATAATTCCATTCTGTTGTAAATATCTATATAATTCATAAATAAATAAATAAATATTATCCTATCATTATCATTGGTTTTTCATTCTTTTACCTTTTGGAAATTACATTCTCAAAATATTATTCATTTATTAAACAAGTGGTTGTATCATTCCCTCATATAATTTTAATATTCCCTTATCTCCTCTTCAACAATATGTTTTTCCCTAAAATCCTTAACATGAAAAATTGGCTTCTTCCACAATACATGATATTTATGGTCAAGATTCTGAACTAGATATTCCTTATAAGAGAGGTTATCTTCTAGCTAAAATATTTCAATTCTCAAAATATGAGATGAATATGGTACATAATTCCATAACGATGAAACATGAAATCTGTTATTTACCAAGCATAAACTCATAGGAAAATATACTGGGTAGAAAACGAATCCATCTTTCTTTATAGTTTTATATTGTCTAATGAACCCAAAACCTATCATTACATTCTTACCAAAATATATTACAATTTCTAATGGATAGTCATTAAGAAATTAATGATCACCTACCAATAAAGTAATACCATTTCTATAGTTATCAGTATAAATTTTCTCCCTACTGTGAGCTTCCCTCATGTTACTTTGAATAAACTAAACATTCTCTATTATTTCCCCTAGAATATTTGGTACCATCAACTTCATTTCACCATTATCATCCCAAAAATCAGATATTCCACACCAATTTCCATATAATGCATTGAATGGTTCAATATTAATGCTTGAATGAATACTTTTATTAAAAGAAAACTCAACTATAGAGAGTGAATGATCCCAAATTCTATAGTTATCCACTAATAATGAATGAATCATATCTTCTATGTTATAATTAATCTTCTCAGATTTCCTATCAGAATGAAGATGAAATGATGTTCTCAAAGTAGATTCTTTACCCAATGAATTCTATAGTATATTCCAAAAATTGGCTTTGAACATGAGATCACAATCTGATACAATGGAGAGATTAACTCCATGAATCCTGAAAATATCATATATATATATATATATATATATCTTGTCATGAATGATGGTATGAATATATTTTATCTCAAATTTGAAGGGAATGTGTATATATAAAAAATATATCAACAATAGCCTAAATAAAAATATTATATGCATTATTAATTGGGATTCCTAAACAGAACAAACTGATATATTCTATAATATCCACTCTGGAACTAAAAAATAGAGAATCATCCCCATTAGTAAATATTGTTCTTCTTTAACCAATTGAAAATTCAAACACTTCATGGTAAAGATAGAAATATCTATTTTAATTCCATCCCACCAGTAATAGCCTCGATAGTCTATGAACATCATAGCTATATCCATATGAATGGATAATGGGGATCTATGAGCTTTAGTTAACAACTCATTCCTTAACTTGTAATTTTGAAGTACACATAATATTTTTCCAAATAATAAAAACCTACTACATAAATATTAAAATAATGATACTTAACATTATTAGCTAAATATACCTTTTCGATTAATGATTCATCCTCATTCTAAGCATTCCTAATTATTTGGTTCAAATTCCACTACCCTGAAACCTGAAAAAAAACAGATTTCCATACATCCATAACCTCCGGTCCCAACTTTTTATAATCATTAATGATATATTGATATTGCAAATAAAACATGGAGATAATTATTGTTTCATCTCAAAACAGCAGACACATTTTTTTAAAGATGATATTGAATCATGTAAATATAACGTTTACATGTTCCATATATGTTCTATGTCTCACGTTCAAATCAATTAGTGTAAAAATATACTTCAAACATTTATGATCAGTGTATATTTCTCAATTCAATCCATACAAATGAAGCATCCAGATTTTAAAATCTAAAAAATCTACTGCTAATTCCAAATAATTCTTATGATAATTTTACTCATGAGTTTTCAATTGAAGTTAATCATAGGTGAATACCTTTTCATTATTCATCAGGACATATCCAAATCCATTTAATTAAGATTCAATGTAGATGAAAATATCACCTCTGTTGAAGGAAGGTCCAAAACCGGAGCATTGAACAATCTACTTTTCACGTACTAAAAATAAACATTACAGTTTTATGTTCACTTGAACCTAAGTCTATTTCATGTTAACATACTTATTAGGATATATAACAAAGAAGTTTTTTTCTAGAAACGACCATTAATAGCCCAAAATACATGAAAATTATGAATCTATTTAACATTGGTTTGTCCTGGAAACTATTTAACAACATTGGTTTTAGAATGGTCAATAGTAAGGAGTAATTTAGAAACAATGTATCCATGGAATGATTTTTTTGCAAAACAATATATCTCTTACTAAAAAATCCATATAATTTTATGTATTTTAAGGTTTCTAAAACAATTCTTAATTTTATTTCATGTTCATCCTATATTTTATAATATATGAAAATTTAGTCAATAAATACATCAATAAAATAATATAAAAACTGGTGTAAATCTATATTAATATGATTCATAAATATAGAAGGTATATTATATAACCCAAAGTCCATAACTATAAACTTATAATACCCATTTCTCATTGGAAACACTGTATTTGGATTTTTATCCTACATCACCTTCAACTGATGGTAAGCAAACCTCAGATCAATCTTTTCAAAATAATAGTCCCCTAGAACAATCACCACATCATTTTTTGTAACATAATTAAACCAGGTATTAGGAAATGATTTTTCCACACCCTTTTCAATTCTATCTTGTTGGTTTACATGCTGGGTAATAAAAACCGGACACGAATTAGGATAATGCACTAACTCATTGTAACCTAATCAACATACCAATGAATTTAATTTTATTCATGTTTAGATCCCTTGCATTATTGAGTTATATGACCAATCATAACTAATATTAATCAATTCCTAGAATATGAAAGGTATTTTTCATGATTTTTAACCACTATTCTTACAATATTGGAATTTGGTTTTCCTACATCCAAACCTCACCAATGAATTATTTCCCATTGTTTCATAACTATACCTACTCATTTAGATGTTTTCATGGGGAACATGATCATTGGAAAACTCCATTTATAATATAATAAAAATTTAAAATGTTTCACATTTCATTTGAAGACATGAAGATTTAAATTCCCTTCAACATCTGAGATTAATTCTGGAGTAATTCCAATTTATCATAATTCCAACACCCCATATAAATATTTGGACATATCTTGGAAATATTGTAATGATTTCATCATATGAATCCATCAAATATTTCTCATTTTGAAAAAATTCAATGATTTGTGATTCCATCCTTTGTCTTATAGCATTAAGAAAATTATTTCACAAGGAAAATATTCTTAAATTCAACCCATTATAAGGAATAAATATCTTATATTTATTTTATATTCTTATCCATTTTTTTACCACAAGATGGAATCACTTTCAAAATGATAAATTTCAAGAGTTTCTTTTTGGTTATTATAATAACTAATGACATCGAATATAATTTCAACTACATTAATCAATCCTTTAGAAAGCACATGATTAGATGAGACTCTAAATGATGGGTGATTTAGTCTAAAAACAACTCAACTAACATCATGTACTTCTATGGTAAATACGGTATCTCTCATGTATGGACATCACCCCAATTTGTAGCCTATTTTGTCTGATCTATTACTGAAAATAACTAATCAGATCCAATTACATCTATATAATGTCATTTGATTAGAAGGATATTTTCCTCTTAACTCCATCCCACTATATATTCCTTGTTTCCACTATATAAACCCACTCTAAAAGCCTTCTTTAGTGGTAGAGACATGATAATATTAAAATAATATACAAATTAAAATTAATGATAATGTGAAATAATTCAATAATATGCTTACAATGATATCATAGACCCTAAAATTATCTAAATAATTACTTTATCTTTAGTTTTAGTCAATAATTGAAATTTAATCACTTTTAGGATTTTTTTAATTTTTATACTATTATGGTTTTAGGTTATAAATAATACATGCCCAAACCATATAATACAAAGTGGAAACATCTGATAATTATCCATTATTTCATTAAATTTCTCTTTTAATGTAAATCTTGATTTAATCCATTGAAAATATTATCAACATTCATCTTGAATCCATCCTTTTTATTAGCCATCCTAACATCCTGTTAAAAACTTTTAAAAATGTTGGTTGAAAATAAAATTCCATGCAATGGATGGAAAAATTAGGAAAACCATTAGTCTTATGATTACATGAATTTACATTTAGAAATTATCATAAAGTAATACTTTTCATCATTATGATATAGTAAATACATTCTTTGAAAATATGTTAATTTCATACACATACAGTGATCACAAGATTACCATAAAACCCACAACAAGCATAGATAATACATAAAGTTATATTGGTACTACATTTTACATGTTATTATCATAAATTGGATACCTACTTAGTCGACATATATACATGTCAATCTTCAAAAATCGATTACCATATGGTCAAATTCTGCACCCAATGCATCGGAGGTATATCATGGACCCACCCATAGTAGGTTTATCATAGAAACACCCATCATAGGTTTATAACATAACCTCACCTCATTAGTTTAAAACCTAACCAACTATAAAATTTTCAAGTACCTTTTTATTACAAAAAAATAAAAATAATTCAATTTTAAATATATCACTCATCAAATCAATTGTTAACACATAATAAATCATTTCATGTTATTGAAATAATAATCTATTCTCAAAATTCATTTTCATTAACAGAATACCTAGAAAATTGAAAGTGGGGATTCTAATGATATTATAAAAATGAGGCATTATAGGGGAATCCAAAATACCAAATAATGGTCATGGAGATAGAGATGTTTATTTTATTGTACACATTTATATGATAATTCCATTTATTGTTTGTATATAGAGTAAAATTTTTCATACCGTAAAAATAAAAATATTCCACTTTTATTCCCATTGGATGAAATTATAAATTGGAATAATATTTACTTTAGAATATTTTTTATAAAAATATTAAAAAAATATGTCATGAACTATCTCATGGTGGGGCTTGAGCTACAACTATGTAAAGCCAACCTCTATAAGTAATGGTTCGAAACAAGAACCAAATGAATAACTAACTCGGGTAGGGGGTATTTTCCATAGAACCTGTAGACAAAAAAATATTCATCTCATTGTGAATTTTAAGAGGGAAAGAGGAAAAGATGAAACACTATTATATAGTAAAGGAATCATGCATGAATATATAGACAGATGAAATGAACATCAGTGTATAGGGACAGTTAAGGACATAAATACATTCCCAATCAGAATTGTTCTGCAAACTGAAAGAAAACATGAATGTATGTTGGTGAGAGACCTAGATATGGAATTCTAAGCTACATACACAATTCACTGTTCAAGAAACATTTATCCATAAGTTCATCTGTGTTGCAGTCAACCTATTCGTCTTTTGCATAATATACAATGTGTGTGGGAAAATCACATGAAGGGCTGAGAATAAGAAAACCAAGTAGGACACCCTAATAGTTGAAGGGGAGTAGTAAGAGATCCAATAGAAGATAAAATTATTAGATATAATAAGGTATAGAGAAAAATTAAAGCTAAACCCACACCAATATTGCATAAAATTGCTTCAAAACAAAAGGGGTTAAACACAGTGAGTAGGTAAACTACCTGTCATGTTTTCTCCACCAATAGCTAGACAGTATACTTCTCAAACAACAAGAAGCTTAATAGAGAAATTATATAGCCTACCCTACATGTCTTTTCCTCTCCTAGTAGAATAGTGTATAGATCCTATGAAGTCGAAAAAGCAGAAGGATATATATACATATTATCCGTCAAAAGAATCCCAAATGAGAAAGAAAGAGGATCTCCTTCTCATAGATTATCCTAATGAGATAAGTATCCAAAATTTATAAAATTCATTCATGATGCCTAAAACCCCATAGATCTTCCCAGAATTTAAATATCTAATTAAATCAATCACCACACAATGATATTATCCTCTTTGGCTGGAACTCACTAACCCACACAGTTTTAGGTCACAACAAAAGTACACTTCACTATGGGGAAAGTATCACTCATACTTGTGAGTCTAAATATATGTTAAAAAACATCTTATAATTGTGATTAATAGTATTTGGATATCAAATTTTAGGTAAGGATATCATGCCTTTATGTAATAGTATATTATTTCTATCCTAGTCATGGAGGAACTCCACTAACCAGCACCTCAAGTGAGTAACACTCAGGAATTTCATCGGCGAACTCCACTACCCATCCCTTCTGGATGGTAATACATGAAAAGTTCCTTATGGAAATCCGCTGTGAAGACCTACTAGATGGTAATTCATGGAATAATTATTTGAGGAACTCCATTTCCTAGATCTACTAGAGGGTAACACCTAGTTTAAGCAGTCGATTACCTCCACTGCCCAACCCAACGGATGTGAAAAACCTGTTAGAAGTCATCAAGGAACACCACTATCCATCCTTAGTAAAGGGTAATTCATATAGAGAATTACATTATATATATATATATATATAAAGATGAATCCAAGGAACCATCATTTTATACTCTTAAAACACAAATGATGGGATACTTGTGGGCCAAATTCTGAGTTCAAATGAAGGAGATATGGTTGTTCAATGTTCTCTCAGAAGATCTCAAATGGTACATGTTGTGTGACAGAACCCACAAAAAGTGGGGCCCCAACTTAAAATCCTAGATGTGTATCTGGTCAACACATGGGACCATATCCATGTAGAAGTATGTGTCGTATAGGTTGACTACATGGTGTGTCTAGGCTAACCAAGAAAAGGTTTGTGTCTCTGGGAAGTTTCTGTTTACCGAACCTCATGTCTGTGTACTCTTACATGGAGTCTGAGCCCGTGTGACCCTAAAATAGGAAATAAAACTATGGTAAGGATATATGGGGGGTGTGAGAGGAATATGAATTTTTTCATCCTTATCATTTCTGAAATCCTACCATGGTTGCTGAGTGTGGTTGCACACCATGCATTCATCATAGAACACAGAGTGTAGTTTGTGTTTCACCAGTTTTCTGGATCTGAAGATCGTGACTTCAATAATTCCACACCACCATTGATTCCACCATAAATAATCCTAAAACTACCATATATGGATGTGAAATTTTGGATCTCAGCCGTTATTTCCTACGAATTGGATCCTATCATAGATGAGGGTTTCATCAGATGTTATACACACCCCTAATGACACAATACTTTAAGATCAGGCCTCAAATACTCAAATATAAAATCCCTATAACATAATTATCTCATATCAGAACTTGAAACAACATTTCATTCATGTTTCATTGATTCCTCGTGGATACGGGGGGGGGGGGGCGATTAAGCTCGATGCCACCCGAAAATTGTCGAACCAGGACCATCGGGATCCAACAGGTGAAGAATGTAAAAAATCATTAGATAAAATAACAAAAATAAAGGTAAATTGATTGATTCTAGGATTTTGTTTCCACTGAATAAATAATTTTCTATTTAGAAAATAAAATGACTATGATACAAATTCATTTCTGTATGCAGGCACATGTTGAAACTGCAATTGGCGCTGCTCCATAGAAGAATATAAATCAACTCAAACTTATAATAAAAATGGGAATAAATACACTAATTGATCAGTCCTACATATATTTTTGTTAAATATTTGGTCAATAAGGTGTCTTTGAAATGATTTTTTGGAGATGTTGGGTTCTTTTCATTATGATTTGTCTTGATCTAGAGATTTCTTTGTCATTCGGAAAAGGGTGGAGTGTGGAGCTTTCATTGGCGGATCAATGAAAAAATTTTCCAACTGTGGAAATATTAACTAGGGCAGTATACATATAATGGTATCCGATTTTCTAAAATATCAACTGATTAATTAATTCATTAATTTATTCATTAATTAAATGCTCCGCTGATGAGAAAGGTTTCTGAACATCCTACGCTGACAAATTTTATATTGTGCCTATGGTAAGCATCACATTCCAAACCCAAATGTATTCTAATATTTCTAACCCGACCGACAATTTGAGAGTTATCATGTAATCTTTAAGGCGTTTTGTACATTAAATTTAAAATATATTTAATATTCTTATAAAAATTTAATCTAGGCACACTAGGCCTCGGAATCACATGGTGTTTCTTCTCCTAACTCAATAAATATATGTAGATATATGTCAACATCTTAAAAACAAAAACATTGTCTCTACATTATTTCACCCTTCAAGACTTTATTCCCCAAAAAAACTCGGATAATAACTCAGCATATGAATGCCTCACATGGATCTCGATCTCCCATGAACTCTCTTAAAATTTTCATGCTTCCATAATATGTGAACCAAATGGACGACCCATCCATGCAAGGTCCTCTCCTTCTAGTCCTCGATCCCCATTATGTTCTCTGAAAAGTTGCATCTACCCTTGATTTATAGTTCTCACTAGTAGATGACATGTGTAGGATCGTAAAATTATATCCTCATCTACAAAATAGGAAATACATCATGCAATCGATCTAGCTGTGGGTAGGGAAAAGCATTACATAAACATTACAACCCTCTAAATGATCTCTAACATCCAAATGATCCTCAGGGATAAATTTCATACCCGACCAATCCACCGCAATAATCATCATGGAGAGAATCTCAAGAAAAAATGGCCTCCATGTTCTAACTCCAGGGGACTACGATGACAATCTACATTGGATTTATACCTTCTCATGGCCATCTTTATCCACTCATCAATTACATGCACTTTCTCTGTTGTCACTTTCACTAACTATGGTCCCATAAGAAATGAATCATTAATCTCTATCCATCATAATTGTGACCATAATGATCTCCTGAATAAAGAATAAAAAGGATACTTGTCGATGATAGGGTTGTAGATATTCATGTAAACAAACTCTACCAGGGGATGGTGATCCTATAACCCTTGACCTATGCCTGAGACACAAGATATCATCATGTATTCCAACACTAGGATTGTTCACTCAGTTTGTCCATTGTTTTTGGGGTGAAATATTGTACTCATCCCTAATTGGGACAAGAAATCCTTCTATATGACACACTAAAATCATGACATAAACTGAAAATCATGATTGGAAACAATCATCAAGGGTACCCTATGAAGTAGAATGATATCCCATATGTATAGCTACCCCAAACACTTCACTAAACTCTGCTCCCTAATGAATGTTTTTCTTCTAACTTCGTTTTTCAGCAAACTTTCACCTAGATGGTTTCATGGATCATAAAATTTCATAGAATCCCTCTGAAACAGTCCATGGATATTTCATAACATTTAAACTCCATGATCTCAAGGTGCTGAAACGAATTTTCTGGAACATAGATCTCTTTCATTCACCTGTTGACAAGTGAGGCACCAAGAGATGAACTCAGCTATTCTTATTTTGATACCATACCAGCAAAACTACAACTAATTACCTCTTTATATCTTCCCTACACTAAAATTTATATCCATGGGAGAATTTTGTAACTCTCATATCACCTTCTCTCTAAACATGATTGAAACCACTGTTTACCCCAATAACAATATAGATTGAATCCTCAATTATAAAATACTTCTTGTGTATCTCTTCTGGATACCTAATCATATTGGACCCATAAGTCTATGTATCATAGCAAGGACTATCTCAAAAACCTGAGAATAAAAATATTCAACATAATCGATAAAAGAAAATTCGTACCATCCTGCACCACCACATTCAGTTACAGGGATTCTAACTTCATTCTAGATTCCAATATTATGCGAGCATCTGACATCCTAATACGGTAATATGATACAATGATTCCCTTACCTAGAGTATAGACTATATCGATTTCATATTCTAACATGAACTACAAACAATGTCGATGTATTAGGTTTAGGTCCCTCTGGGTGAAGACGTAGCTGAGGCACTGGTTGTATGAGTAAACAACAAAGTGCTCTCCCCAAAGATAATCCATACAAATCATCTGAGAAAATCTTGCTACTACTTTCTTGAGTTAATTATTCGCATAATTCTTCTCAGGGGATCTCAATTGCCTCATAACATTTTCGATGAATTCTAGAAGTTTCATCAACACCCTACCAAAGCTAACTCTTGGGTTGTTAAAATACACTATGGACTCAACAACTTCCTCTAGTAGTCTCACCACTATAGATCTCTTATGCCTATGCCTGAACTCCTCAAAGTCCCTCTCACACTTCTTAGACCAGGTAAAATTCTTCCCTTTCTACATCATGGAGGTCAATAGAGCCACTATCATGGAGATGTATTCAAAAAACCCCTTATAGTACCTTACCAATAAAAAAAAACCTATAAACCTATGACACATTCTTGGGTGGCTCCCAAATATGCGCTGCCAATATCATTTCACGATCCATGATTAAAACGTTTTTCATAAATGAGATGCATAGGGAAGTGAACCTCAATAGTCTATAACTATAACTTTGAGGGATTTTTTAAAGATAGAAATTTGATGAATGTATAAGAACATCCCCAAGTTCCTTGCTTGCTCCCCCATGGTTCCATAGTAGACGAGTATGTCATCAAGGAAAATAAAACCCAACTAGTCCAAATTTTGTTATAAGACCAAGTATATCATAGAAATAACCATGTAATGACCATTAATCACGCAAAACGAAGTCAATATGAACTCATAAAATCCCAAGGGGAATTGGAATGACAACTTCTAAATATGAGCCTCATGAAGCCACAATTGGTGGTAGCCAAATATGAGATCTATCATGGATAACCATATAAACACACAAATTGGGTAAAATAGGTCATCAATTTTTAGAAAATGGTACTTTTTTTTATAGTGGCCTAGTTTATGTGACGATAATCCATGAAAATCCATGATCTCTCGTCCACTTTTTCACAAACAAAACCAAAGCTATCCTAGAGGGAAAAATGGGTCTGATGAAACCCTTTTAACAAAGTTCATCAAAATGTAACGGTAGATCATGGGGCCTAGTAGGTTAGATCAGATATATTGTATAGGATATCAGGGATTCCCTAGTTTTTAAGTATATGAAAAACTCGTCTCTCGCCTCATAGGTAGTCCTTGAACATCTCATGGAATATGTCCGTGTAATTATTCCGAATTGAAGGAAACTAGATTCCTGATGAACCTGCTACACCAAGGGATACACAACCCAACATATTGGTGATATGATACAATATCCTGCTCACAGAACCCAACTATTCTTCAATGAAAACTTATATGCCAGTAAAGAATGATCTCATCCCATCTTCATGTAGGTGCCTAACTTTTCTGTGGTGACATTAAATATATTATTGGACCATGTATAGCCAATCCATACCCATGATAACCTCTTAGGGTTCCCTTGTGATGATGAACTTGTCCCATGAGAATCTCTATCCTCCAATACATATCTCTCACTAGAGGTAGATGAATGATACTGAATACATGTTCGTAATAAGTATCTCAAGATACAGTTGTGGTGCTAGTAACTCTACTGGTACCTCTAATTATTGCACCGTGTGTCAATAGATAAAGGAATGACTAACACCAGTGTCAACTAATACTGAGGAAATATTACCATTAACATAGATCATACCTCCAATCATATTTTATGCTGCTCGATCATAAAAATCCAAAGAATCCAGCTGACTGCGACCCCATCCCCAAGCTCCAAAAGCCTGATGTGGTCCACTTGGTGGTGTTGGTGGAAAGATATCACAGAATTTTCCTCCACCTATAGACCCTCTTAGTCTTCTTTCATATATTCCTCCATGGGGGTAACCTTTTCCATGAATGGGAGATATATGATCACGACTCTTCCTTTTCCATGGTGGTATTTCAGCTATCTGCATGTGATGCATGGAATTCTTGGTTGGGATGTCTCGTGCAATGTGACCTCACCCATAGTAGGTTAAAAAATACCCTTATTTAGATTTCCCTGACCCTCTACGCTGCCTCTACCCCATACAATTATGTGACTGAGCCTGATCGTGAATGGGTCTCCCAATCCGTTATCTCATCCACTGGATCCTGCTACGTTCTGCTGATGAAATAGCTTTGTTTCACCCACTAATATCTCTAGGTATCAAAAATCCCTCTGAAAAATCTCTATGTCTTTATTTGACACTACAACACCCTAGAATCGTTATGGATGCACAAGGGAATTACGCTGGATTGAATCTCTCTGTAGAGACCCTTCTCAAACTCCCATTCCCAAAAGTATCCATCGCAGATCATGTGAAGGGAGTGACACATAATGTTTGTGAACCTCTCTAGGTAAATAAAAACTATCATAACTTGCATAATGATGGACTAGGAGCAACTAGATCTCGACATTGTGATATAATTAGGGGTAGTACTCATCGTATGAGAGTTTTTGAAAGTCATCCCACAAGTTTATGGACTCATAGTGAATCTGCATAACCAAGATCCACCATAACCCAAACAATATGTGAAAAATGATGGGTTCTATTTCCTCCATTTAATTATTTAGGGTCTGAATAATCCTAATAATGCATAGCACCGAATCTAGAAAACCCTATATTTCTTGAGGATCGGGTTCTCCACAGAACCTCATTGGTATATCATGCTAAAACTCTCAGAGTGCGCTTAGCATGCAAACATCCTCAACTTTATTAGTTGGGAATATCTTTTTCATGATAATGGGAGGTGGTTATACAATCCCATATGGAGTATGGGGTTCATGGGAAGGACCCTAAACTAATTCCCCATCGATCATACGGTCATTATCCTTAACTACAACCAGTATCATTTCTGGTTTTCATCACTGAGGCATCTGAAATGTTTATGAAGGAATACCATTTTCAAATTGGAATATATATATATATATATATATATATCAACAAAAGTGGGGAGATGACTCAAAAAGAATAATCAAAGGCTCAATCTGATAGGATGAATGTACCATTTCTCCCTATAACAATTGTATTGGGATTCCAAGATTACTTTTATGTTATCATGGTATGGGTGAATTTCTACATCGATCTTCACATCACCACTGGATTCCTTGTCTTGAGAACCTCACTCGATGCACTTTGATACTTTTTACATATAGTCGATAAATCCACTTATGGGGGAACGTCCAGACATCAAACCATATCATTAAAATGTTATGATACCAATCTATCAGGACCCGACCAATACTGGTACTGGAGGTGAATGTACCCATGCCCACCTCCATAGGATTGGGGTGGAAACATGATCCAAATGAATTAATAACATGAGGATATTTGAAAAAAAATAGATCACACAAACACACATAAATCCAACTCAATCAAAAAGTATATGTGAAAATTGTAAAATATGAAAAATTTATATAAAGTAAATAGATCATGCACGAACCTCTAGAAATAATAAACTCTGGTTGTGTATACTAAATGGAAATGGAAAAAATGCATGCCAAACACAAATTGTGTCCCATCCTACCAAGAAAATGGAATGTACTCAGGTAAGGGGGCCTAACTATTGAATCCAAAGCTATGACCACATTAAATATTCCACATACCAAGTACCCATAAGCTCTTTGGACTCACGGTATACCATTCAGTCATCTGCATAATACACAACATGTGGTGGAAAATGGTATTTGTGGGTGAGTTTATGAATACCCAGTAGGACGCCTCAAAATATGATAGAGGATCAGTAATATATACAATAGAAGAAGAAATTAGTAGATAGAACAAGGTATATAAAAAATTATATAAAACACAAATCCAAGGGTGAACATAATATCCTCAAAAAAGTGACTAAACATGGTGAGTAGGTGACATAACCATTGATTTCTCACCACCTATAGCCAGAGATTAGACCTATCCAACTAGAGATGATAAACACAGAAAGCATGTCTCATACCCCATGCTGGTTCACATCTCTTATAAGGAGAGTGACTAGATACATGAAGTGGATATAGAAGAAGTATATATATATATATATATATATATATATATATATATGATCGGTTAAAATAACCCCAAATGAGAGCGAGTATGGGGATCTCTATATCACAACTCACCCTAATAAGATGAGAAGACAATAGTTACAAAATTATATCATGATGCTCAGTGTCCCATGCATCTTCTCAAAAGAAACAATTTTATAGAACACAATCATTGCACCTTGATACTATACTTTTGGGTGGCACTAACCCACATGATCAATTTTAGATCCCATCATAATGATGCATCTCAGTGGGGGAAATGATCCTCTTTCTTATGAGTATAATGATACGTCAAACCACATTTCATCACTATGTTTCAAAATAAAGGGTTCTCAAACTTCATGTATGGATCACATGACATGATACAACTCAAGGGTCTTACCCTACTTGTCACTGATGAAGTCCACTTCCCACCACTTCTGGAGGGCAACAATTGAGAATTTAATCAAGGAACACCACTGCAGATCCCTTCTTGAAGGAAAACCCTATAATGGTCATTAGGGAACTCTACTACCTGACCCTACTAGATAGTAATGCCTAGAACAAGTTTTCGAGGATATCCACTGCCCATACCTACTATAGTATACTTCTTGTTAGAAGCTATCAAAGAACTCTACTGTCCAACCCTACTGGAGGGTAACACCCAATATAATACATCAGGGAACACCACTACCTTTCCCCATTGGATGGAAACACCTAACAAATTCCACACCATATCTCCAAATATTTCTATAGGGGGTCAATCACATTATACATGGATGAACTCCTTATAGGATACACATTGGAATTTTTTTTTGTTCAAATGAAAGAGATGTGGTCGTTAAAAGTTTGATAATTAGAGCTCAAGGAGTACAATATTTGTGAGGAGAACCACGTAGTTTGTGTCCCCACATCATATCAGGGTAATATCTTTGGTCATAACGCAGGTTCTTATCTATATAGCAGTACACTCCACCTAGGTATACTACACCGCCTATCCTGACTAATTTGGGCCAGCCCTATGGATGTTGGCCATGATTGTGTTCCAAAACTTGTGTCCATGTAATCTTACATGGAGTCCCCACCCATGTGACCCATAAAATGGGGGTGTCTAAGTGTGTAAGGAATACACAACATGTGGGGGAGGACTACTTGAAGTGTCATCCTTAATAGTTCCCATAACTAATCATTGGTGTGGAGGGATGCAACATGTGGTGTGTTCATTCGGGAATATGGTGTGTTGTTGGGTTTTATCAATTTTCCATATCTATTTATCACTACTTGAATCTGTCCATTCAACATTTTATTCCTCCTTGAATTACTACTTAACTCCTAGATATCTCCATGAATTTCAGTTCTCAGCAATTACATGATGCGAATAAGCTCTGATAATCGATGAAGGTTTCATCACACATTCTACATGCACACAAAGCATAAAACAATAAATATACAACCTCACATCTTGGAATATCTGATCCATGTATAGAATAAACCCCGTCATTATGATAAAAAAATATTCTTTTCACATTTTGTTGATTCTTCATGAATTTGTTAGCCCGATCGAGATTAGCATCACTCGAAAATTGTCAAACCGATATGACCTAGATAGAAAAAGTGAAAAACATGAAGAATCATGAGAAAAAATCATAGGAAATAATGGAAATTGATAACGAAGAAGTGTTCATGGAAAATATATGAAGAACTGGATGTTAAAATTAGAAAAAAAAACTACAGTCAAAATTTATTTCTATATGTCAAAACATGAAGAGGCTGCAATTGGAACTGATCCAAGAATGAACATGGATATGCTCCCAGTTTATCATAAGGTCTTAAAAATAGACATTAATGGCTCTTAACTATATTTTGGATCAATAGTTGGTGAATAAATAATCTTTTAAATGATTGTAAGTATGTTCTACATTCGTTGCATACTGATCAGCTCGCCTGAGAGATTCATCATCATTCGTCAAAGGGATGAGGAAGGATCTCTCATTAGGAAATCCAAAGAATTATTATCCAACCATATAAAGTATCACCAAGATGATATACATATAGTGTTATCTATTTCTATGAAATACCAACTTACTCATTGATTCGTTTTTTCATTCATTGAACACAATTGTGACGTGCAAGGGGTCCGAACGTCCTACACTTACTTAATTTATATCGTGCCTTGGGTAAACACAATGTTCCAAGCCAACTGCAGTCTAATATTGATAATCCAACTTACCATTTAAAATTTATCATATTTATTTATGAATCTAGGTTTGTGAAATATATAGTATATTTTTTTTTATAAAAATCAATTCTGGGCACATCGGTCCTCAGAATCACACAACATCTCTGCACCTAGATCATGAAATGTATATTGAAATATTTAAATATTATAATGATAAAATCGGGACACTAAAATAAATATAAAATAATATAAATAATAATTAAATAGATTAAAATATTTTGATATTAAATATTCAATCATTTAAAAATAAATTTTTATATAAAAGTGTCAAACAAGACATTGAAAAATTTGATTCATAATACCATGATGGGAAAAAATAAAAAAAATTATCAAATAACTTGGGAATAAAAATTTACTGATATTTTATTCAAAAGATCCATTATACACACCTGGGAAAAGATGGAGGGTGTTTAACCCCAAAATATTCCGCAATGAAATGATATTAAGATTAATTCCCTTACCATGAGTCCAACATGACACGTTTTTCTTTGTCATCCGTAATAATATACGTATACTATTTATTTCAATGACTGAGAAAAATTTTAATGTTTATTAAAAAATTTATTTAACAAATTAATATGTTGTATACAACTACTTAATGAATTATTTTTATACCATTTTTCTTGATCATATTCGGTTTAGGTATCAAAAAATGACATTGGTAGGTTTACTATTCTCTAAGGGGTCATTATATAATACATATACATAATAATAATCATGAAACAATTATCTTATTAAGTTTTTATGATATTGATATATATCATTTTTTTATGTAGTTACGAAAAAAATAATCGCATCATTTTATAGAGGTAGTTATCCAAACATCCACAAATGATGTTATCACTTTTTCAGTGTGTAATAAAGATAAGAATGAATGTGATATAAAATATATAGATAAAGATAATTATTTCATTAATTTCATTAATTTCATATTTATTTCATTTATATAACATATTAATATTAAAAAACCAATAATACATCTCATGTATATTATTAACAAATCACATTTCTTTGAGGAAGCTGTAGTCCACATGTCTATAAACGTTGTTTTAATATTCCCACAATAATTGAAATAATGCTGGTATGTATTATATAATACAGAAAATTGAATAAATAAATCATAAATATCACAAATATAATATAAAAACAGTTTTCCATCATTATTCCAAATAGTCATAGGGGTAATGGATAAAATAATAAAATTGGTTTGAGAAGAGGTAGTGTGTTATACACATAGACAATGATTGTGTCTCCAATTTCATAAAAGCATATGAAGTTATAGGTCTTAATATTGACATAAAAATATCTATAAATTATTAATATATAGTTTATTATATAAAAATTATGTAAAAATAATTTTCTCCTTAGAAAAAGAAATATAAAAAAATTTCTCATCGAAGAATGTTTCCTCTTCATCAGGTAATTCCTATTTTTTGCACCAATAAACATTATTGATTTTTATTATTTATAAAGAAAGGATTATATACTTTAATTATGGATGTATTTAATTTATTATGTAATGGTTTGTTAAATCCAAAATTCTTTGTAGTTGTGATGTGATTGGGGTAGTTAATGTTCATTTATTGTGGAGGAGGAGTGAAATTCTTGTAAATACAAAATGTTAAACAAAATTCAGAGGTCTTCCTTACACAAATTTCGACCAATAAAATAAATATTTGATAAAATAGTTAATAAGTATGAAACAATTCTATAAAATTGGTTTTTATAGTTTCTTATGTCTTTGGTACCCTTACAATTAATGTTTAACAACTAAGTAAACTTGTTTTTACGCTAATTACAGTAATTAAAATTAAATCCTTTCAAAAAAGATTTTGTTGGAAAACTGAGATGAACATACTAAATATTATAATTAATGATAATTATAAATTTGGAATACATTTTGAAAAAATAAAGTCATAGAAGTGGAAAATGTAACTTAATATTAATCCCTCATTCGGGACAAAACAATAGGTATTTAAATGAAAAATTATGAAAACATTGAAATGTTTTTATATAAAATTTTAATGTGAAATCGATTCTGAAGAATTAATTTGGAATAAATAATTTATAATTGATCTAATTAATCTTAAAAAACAAAAAATAGAATTTAAAAATATTAATAAATTAGAAGAAAGTGTAGTTTCTATTAATATTTATTGTTTTTCAACATTTGTCCAAAACTGAATCCTCTTAAAAACTACCAGAAATTCACCGAAGGTAAACATTTATATTATGGTGAAAAAAATGAATATTATTTTTTCAAATATAATTTTTAAAATCCTAAAAATTTACTATCAAAATATGTGTTCCATAAAAATCTTTTAAAACTATGTTTTAGAAAAATACAACTCCTAACTGTAAAGCTAGATTTATTATTATCTGTTTCTTAAAAATTCTATTAGATTAATGTAAAAACATTTTATATATGTGTGTAAACCTGATATAGTTAGTAAAATTTATTCCAACCAATATAATTTTTAGGCAAAAAAATCCATATTAAATAATAATATTTATAGTATATTCTTGTGTGGTATAACTCATTATTGCATGAAATAAATAATTTCAAAGAAATTATTTTTGCATGTCATATAAAATGTAAAAAATATAATAAATTTTAATTTGAAATTTAATTCCAATTCAAAAATATCAATAAATATGGAAAACAATTATTTTATCATTAACTAGGTTGTTACAAATATGAATCATGTAAACTCCAAATTAATCTTACAATATAATCACACACACACAAAACCATATGAAAAATAAAAATACTATAATAAAACTAATATATAGTACAAATAAATTATTCATAAGAAAATTGAATCATATTTTTACAACAATTGAATAACCATACATAGGAAAAAAATTACTTGGACATATTCCAGTTGAGTCGTACATAGTCAAAATAAATTATAAGAATAATAAGAAAAATGGGTCCTACCAAAATTACCCATGTTCTTGAATAAATTAATGTTCAATAAATATGTCTTCAAAACATTTTTGATACCATAATATTTATATATTTTTCAATATATTTATTAACTATATTCATTTTATTTATGATGTGTTTTTCCCATGATTTTTCATTATTTATAGTGACATATGATACAATTATATGGAGGGAAATGAGATTCTTATATTACTAAAATTTAGAAACACTAATAATAATTAACGAACATATTACTATAATTTTTTTGAAAAACTCTAATATAGTTCATTATTTTACATTCACAACTACAAGTGTTGAATAGGGGAACAACACTGGGAAAAATCTTTATGGCTATTCAACATGTTGAAACTATGTAAAGATATTTTAATAGAAAATTGTGTATTGTGTGGAGATTCTTTAACTATATAACGTGATAAACATAAGACTTTTGATAAATTGATTAGAAATATTTTTTAGTCGTGATACTACTTGACATTTATGTGGTATAATTGAATGCATAGATCTTTAATAAAATGTGATCAAAGCATCCATCACATTCATAATTTCACTATATGTATTGTGGCTCTAGGTTGATGTATTATTACTATATATTTTCTGTGTGTTATAAATTCAGTTTATACTTTTGAATTTCAAAATAATATTTGGTTGGTTTATACTACAACTTCAAATTGTATCATGGATTTTGCCTCCAACTTCTTATAAGTAAGGTCTTGGGTTGTTCCTCCAGGTCAAAAATGTCTTGTTAATTAGTTTTCTATTCCAAGTTAAAAAATTCATATGATAACATTGATATTAACTATTATAAAAATAATTATGTTCATATTTTTATTATTCAACATCTAAATATTTTTAACACTAATATGACCATAAAATTATAATATTTTTAAATTCATCCCCTTTTAACCATTCAACTAGCACACTGTATAGTCAAATAATACCATCAAGGCACATAGTTACAAATTCTTACATAAAATTATATGTATATAGACACATAAATATTTTTTTAGGAAATGAAAAAAAACAAAATATTAAAGGGATTTATAATTTCATGAACCGTCCATCAAAGAATAAGTTCAATTCATTCAGAATATGAATGTAATGGTCAAAAAATATGAAACAAAGTGTTCACTAAATAACCTCTTAATTAATCATGTCTATTTAATCAATAATTATCTATATATAATTAAACAAAAACTAATCAAAATAAGGATGTATTTTCTATGTAGAGGATATCTGATGTTACAATAACATACCACAAAGGATTATTGACCCCCACTTACCAAAAATGACACATTAAAAAATAATTACTCAATGAGTCTTCATATAGGGATACAAAAATTGATATGATTTTAATTTTTATATTGAATTGTGTATATGGAAATGCATTGGACCTAATTTTATCTATTATATAATGGATTAAAATAAAATTAATTTGAGGCGTCTTATTGATCCTATCATGTATATTTCATTTCCATAAGATTATGGGGTATAGATAATTATTAATGGAATAGTAGAAACATTATACAATGGTAGAACAATAGGGAATTAACAATATATCATTTATAATTGATTAATGCAATGAAAAAAACTATATAAATATAATAGTTTTTGTGAACTATATAGAGGTCTTAATTTTTTATAATAAATTAATAAAAACATGAAATGAAGAGGGAATAATTAAACACCCTTATGTTGGAAGAATTGAGGTTTATAAATAGTTTATAATGTGATGAAATGATTATTATGAAATTCATAGTGGATCAAAGGCTTAATAAAAATAATTTAATATAACCAATGATCTTAATGAAATTGGTCATTAAAATATGTTATATAATATGAATGAATAATACGAAATGAAGTTGGTGATATAAGATTCTCATACATTAGAAAAAGTAATCATATATGAAAAGGTAATGAAGAGGGTGAATTATTAATCTATGATTTATAATAATTAAAATTGATTAATAAGTCAAAATCTAAGAATGATAGTGAATGGAAATAATGCTTTAAAACATATTATAAAAAATATTTACAAATATGAAAACAAAGGTAGAGGATTATGAGTCATTACATTACTTTATCTCTAGCATTAGGCCTTCATTTGTCCGTAATAAAATCCATTAATTCCAAGATTGAAAATAAATAGAGATATTAGAAAAATATAACTAGGATAATGATAGATATTTATGAGAGTAAAAGTTTGAAGAATGGGTAATTTATAAGTCAAATTGTTTTATATCTCTTCAGAAACAAGGTGTAGGTTAGGGGTAATATTGGAATCACATGGATGTTATATGGATATGATAATATTGGTTATTTTTCTAAGGAAATGATGGTTGTAATAGTAAAATTTACACCTAGGTATAAAACGATCTTCAAAAATATTTACATTATATTTCACATACTCAAAATTCATTCCATGTCATTTTACCCATTCCAATCCCAGTTTACATTTTTTAATTTGTTACCTATATACTTACTCTTTCTAAAAAATAAAATATATAGTTTATTACCTTATTAAAACTTGATTATTCAAAATTTTGAATCAATTTTAGAAGAATATAAATTTAAATATGACATTTATCAATTTTTTAGAAACATATAATACAGATAAAAATATATTTATTTTAAAAAAAGTATTTTTTATTTTATTGTTATTTATATTTATATTTATATTAATTAATAAATTATTTTTTGAATAATAATTAAATATATATAAATATGGAATATTATTACAAATATATATATGAAACCATTTACATTATATATATATTTATTACTTAAACAAATATGTGCAATGAAAATAAATATATTAAAATTATTGTATTATAATGATCAAATTCGATGGTTACATCATATAGTAATCACATAATTAGTCAAATAAATAATTTTACACACACAAAGACATTGATATATATATATATATATATGAGAAAGAGTCTTTTAATAATAATATAAAACTTATACATTCACATCCCATTCATTTTTACATTAAAATTATGATTCTTAAGGAACATGATTTTTACATTATTCATTATATTTTTCACTTAATATAGGTTTTATGTCCATTCCATGAATTTAATTATTATAATTATTTTAAATTACTATAATATAAAAAATTTGATTATATTTACCTTTTTCATACATACAAATACATGTTATTTAATTACGATTTTATACCCTTTAAAACAATTTTAGTTAATGTTATAAATTTCTTCATTCTTCTAGAAAATTTATTGTAAAAATTTATTCCTAATAATTATAATAGTTATAATAATTTTATTTAATTTTAATTATTGAATAAATATATAGGTTATTATGTTTTATTATATAATAAATATTCATTCATCTGAATGAAATGAATAAATAAAAACTAATATGGATGTAATTATTTATGATACTCATAATCATGTTCATGAATTATAAAAAACTATGAACAACATATATATGTAACCCATTAAGTTGAAAAGGAACAGAGTTATAAATTATTTATGACATGTAGTTGTGAGAGATGGAAAGTTATAAGATACTTAATTTCCATTTTAATTAAACCACATCATTAAAATTTTAATTATTAATAACCATTATAAATTAAGTGTGGGTATAACTAAAATAGGCATGAATCCATATAAATATCATTTTGAGTATATAATAATAGTATCTAGGATATAAACATAAAAATCATCATTTCATATAAAATGACTCTATGTTGAGGTTTTATATTGTCTAAAATATTAATTCCTTGTATAATTCATTAGTAGGATAAAATAATCATACTCATTAATGATATTTTAAGGTCATACCTTTCACCATATCATTATTATAAATAATTTAATTTAAAACCCACAATTTCCTTCTTTGAATAAGAGTGATATCTAAAAAACCATAGTAAAGCATCAAATTATTATGAAAATTTAATCCATTTTTTCTATTGAGATTATTGGTGAAACTTGTTACACTATTATATAAACCAATCATTAATTATGTTTTGCCATATCTTTATTATTGCCATAATCCCTAAAATTAAATAAACCCTACTTTAATACCAACTCAAGGGATCCATACTCATAATTATGGATATGGTGCTCTAAATAAATACTTTAACTGATTATTTGATACCAACAAAGATAAAACAACTCAACATACATTATTTAAGAATATTTAATTATCATGTGAAAATTAAAACAAAACCCCATAAAAAGAATGTTTCTAGTCCATAAATATGAGATATTAATTCATATTATTTGAATAAAACATATATTTCTTATAAAATATTTTACATAATTTATTTCTATAAATAACCTCATACAAAATATTCCTATAGAAATGAATAAAAATGTGAGATCTTTGATATCAAATAATCTATAAGGGGTAATATATATTTAACGAGACTGAGTCGATACATTAATATTTTATAAACAAGTAATAGATAAGTTTATTCCCCAAATGGAATGAATAATGGAATGTGATAATGAAATTATAATAAGTTATTATTGTAACAAAAAAATAATTTTTGAATTATTTGATTTAAATGAAATTAAATTACTTCGATATCATGCATTACATACATAACCATGTTTAAACAAAGCATTATATTCTACTAAGAAATTATTATTAAATTTAGCAACTATGAGATATCCATTAGATCGGTGTAAATAAATAATACCGAAAATATTATCAAAATTATAGGGTTTATAATAGAATAAAATAAAATCATTATCATTTAATTTATTATAATTTAAAATAATAATTATATAATGGTAAAGGAAATATATTTCTAGAGAAAAGTTTTCATCGACAGAATTTTTTTATATTTAATTAATCTATATTTTTTATTTATTTTATTTATATTTATATATTATCTATTAAATAATTTTATTATTATTCAAATGATACTTCCTCTTAGCCTAAGAAAATAATAATTATATTTTATTTATTATTTGAATTATTTTCCTAAATATATGTTCTATCTCATTTTCAACAATTAATATAAATTAATTTCTAAAAATTTTAGAAAATTTATCTGAAAAATAAATTTATGATATAGTACAAAATTTTTTTATTTTTTCTAATTGAATTTTTATTAATTTTTTTGTAAAGTGTAATTTTAAATGATTGTTGACAAATAATGTTTTTATTATTAAAAGTATTTTTGTTTGATGTGTTTAAGAATAAATAATTTGTTTTAAAAAAACTAAAAGTTAAATTAGTAAAATTATAATATTTCTAATAGAATTTAGGTCATTTCATTTGATTTTATGTCGAATTCTAATATAAAACATTTTAATATAGAAATACAATTTTCCTTTAGAAAATATCATTTTCAGCATGAATGTGGGATTATTTTTTATATAAATTCTTCCCATTATGTAAACTGTATTTAATGATGTATATACCAAATTTCAAATCATCATACATGAAAATAAGTAAAAAATTAAACATTTATTATTGTCGTAATGAAAAGAAAAAACATTAACAATATATTACTCCAATTAAGGTTTAAACAATGTTACATGGTGATAAGGTAAAATGATAAGTGTTAAAATGACCAATATACAATTATATTTACTCTTTTATAGATCTATTTCAGCCTTATAGAATAAAATTATCATTAATGGTCCACTTTTTACACATGTTTTCTAAAAATTGACATAAAAGTATTGAATACAATGAAAAAATTCAATTGGGCCAATCACATCAATTATAAAAGGTAACTTAATATCCTCCGTAATTCAGATTTAAAGAGAATTTTGGTGCATCCAATCTTTTAAAAACACAAATAATCTCATTTCTCACCATTACATAGTGTCCCTATATTGTTTATAAAACCGTCTTAGGTAGCATTTCAGTATAAACATAAAGTGGTTTATATTAGGAAGGATCTTGGTATAAATATAAAGTTGTTGTCTAAAGAAGAGGTATCACAGTTAACCAAGTGTTTATGTTTTATTTATTATATCGCCTAAATAAAATAAAATTATAACATTCTGAAAAAATAATTTCAAAATCTACCCTATACATATATATTTTTATGTCAATTTCATTACTTACATCAATCTCCTCTTCCAAAAAAAATGTAAAATAAGATTGTCGACCGTGTGTAGGATGGACTAACATCTCAAGAACCGTTGTATTTTTTCCCATCAAATCCACTTATGACATGATATAATTAAATATTTAAATAATATATATGATTATTATTAAATAAATATATTTTTTTAATTATAATATCATTTATACCTTCATAACTTCTCATATGTTGGAGAATTATCAGGTTGCTCATGCACATATGTGGATTACTACCTCCATATATCGATGTGAAAAATTTATCATATTATTATATATTGAATAGTAATAAGGTCATATTTAATTATTATATAAGATATACATGATATAATTATTATACTAGAAGGTGAGTTACATATTAACTTTGTTTCCTTCCCTCAAACAAAAAATGAAAACATCGTTCAGCTGTATGTAAGTCCGGCCATCTCCATGACAATAAAAATTCACTATTCTATAATAAACATATATGGATAACCCTAAATATGATTATAAAGAATAAAATTTTATTGTTATAATTTTTTCATTTTGGAGGGAATTTACCCATGAATAATGTAAAAGGACAAAAACTATCAAACCTAAATGTAGCTAAAAAATAAGGAGTTTTCACCTAGAAGAGTGATTTTAATTAAAAATTTTATATAAACATATAGTAAAAGAATATAAGTAAAGAATTTATGGTATGATATATAAGTATGGTATAGTAATATATGTTTAAAATATATATATATATATATATATATATTATAATTTACATTTAAACATGAATGACTGAAATCATACCTAATGTAATATATTTTGTTCATCTCAGTTTTATTACATTTGGACACATTCCAAATTCAACACCCCTTTCATTATTGTGTTTTATATAATTCCCATGAATATTTTTTTATTATAACTAAAATAATGTGTATTTACATATATAACTATGTTTCTATCTTTCATTTGGAGTAAATTTATAATTTAACAAAGTGGTAAGGGTGATATATTGTAATATCATTGTTTATCGGGATTGTTTTTTATTGTTCCTAAGATGAAAAATATTATTGATCTAGATATAAATAATCACATAATTTGCTTCTTATATATTTATTTGTGGGAAATAAATGTTTCCCTTTCATTTTCACCTTTCTTTACTCATTATACAAAATTATTTTTTTATGGAAAACCACCATTATTTCGATCTTCAGTTGAAAATACATTTTCTTTAATATCGATATATTTGGAAAATGGTTTCAAAAAATGTTTTTATAAATAGAAAAAAAAAATCTTAATTAAATTATTACACTTGTTTTACTTTAAGAATAATTGTCTAAAGTTATTCTTCTTGTCTGTTTTTGAACAAGATATATATTGACAATTTACCTAAAATGTGAAAGAAAATTTTTCTTTAAACATATACTACATGAAAAAAAAATTATTGCATCATAACAACTCAATGATTTGAGTAATAATATATATAATTCTGAATTTATTTTAAATATAAAATAACTTCATTAATATATGTTACGTTTTAAAATGGTAATTTTCATAGTTTAATGTGTTTTTTCGTCAAGATTTTTTAATGATAAATTAATGGTATTTATTTTCATCAATGAAAAAACCCCTTGAATAATCATACTCCATATTGGGGAGATTATCCATGTATACCATAAATATTATTTAACTCGATATATTATTATTATAATATGATTTTTTTGAAACACATTTCTTTTCCGAAAGTTAAATTATTATTAAATGTTTTTTAAACCAGTTTATATTCAGTTGGTTGTGGTATAAAGAAATGCTCATGAAACCTATTTCATATTCCTGGTTTATGATATGATATATATGTTATGATTTTTTTGCAAACATGTGAATGATATTATTTATTTAATTGGGGGTTTCATTAAACAAATTTATATGTGGATCTGTTATAAACAGAGGATGGGTGAGCACATTATAGTTATCCAACACATTGGGTAAATATTGAAAACTCATAAGACAATTCGGGAATGAATTGAGGGTGAACCGAGTTTAGTAAGGGACTATGTAAACTAACATATTCATTACAGTGAACCTTGATTATAATTATGTTTTTGGGAATTAACCAACTCCCCTAGGAGTGTCTTATAGATAAACTTGAATAATACAAAAATTATTTTTGATGCCTATGTGTATGATAATAATCTATATCTTATTCCCATGTTATTATCTCAGGGAATATTTTCGTTGATTCCTTTATGATTCATGTCAAATGGACTACAAAACATTATTCCATTATTCAATGCTATGATCTAGGATATTTAAGGTATTCTTTTTAAATATAATAGTCATATTTTCTTACCCAAATATAAGTATTATTTTTATTTCATCATTAACATCTCTACTTTTTTAGATTTACTATGAATTTGATCTCCAAGTTTCTTATGTTTACATGCCCCATTTTTTGAGAAAATATATTTATTATGATAATTATTTGAATGGTGATAGTTTAGAATAAAAAAAGAGAGAATATTCTGGTCACTTATGATCCAGTAGATTACATAACCATGATTATAATCAAGATATACCAATAATATTTTGACATTGATTGCTGTTTTATTATATTAAATATTCATTTGATTGATGTGATATCAAAATTTTATGTTTATGGGTCACTATAATTGGTATCAGAGAATGGTCTAGTTAAGCATTGGAAAATTTAACTAGGGAACTCAAGTTAATAATTCTTTTGATAATATTAAGTACGTGAGGAAATCCTATATTATTATAAGGAAGAGATTACGTGATTTAGTTAAAATAACATCCAAGTAAAAATACTACTTGTGTAATTGGTTTTTTATTAGATTCCTATGGATATAAAATGTGAAATTTTTTTTGATTATTTATCATCCATTATTTTGGATCATGGTTCGTGTTCCATTACCGTGCACAAGATTTTAAACAACCTTGGTTTATGCTTCAGATAATCCAAAATTTCATTATAAACCATTATAAAGGATTTTAATATATTATAATAATGAATGACCAATGTTTATCCTATTTTTGTATTTTTAAATGATGTTTTCATTCTTTAGAATCCATATAAATGATTTCTGATGATTAGGTGATTATCTATTATGATAAATGTTAATAAAACTATATTTTCTGGTTTTTAGTCAATGGATGGAACCTATTGGTACCATGTTAGTGTTAAATGTGATGGAAAATATGGTGATTATGATCACAAAAATGGAATAATGAACAGAGTGAATGTTATTTTTATTTTTTCATAATTATTAATAAATAAATATGATGAACAAAATGTACTATAAAAAATTCTTAGACTCACCCACAATGTGAATAATGGAGTTCAATGATTGTCTAAGTGGAAAAGAACATGGAGGAAAGACAGATCAAATTTTTCATGTCAGAAATGATGAAATATAAAACCATGGGAAAGTCTCAATTGAATGATAAAATGTTATATATGTGAAGAATAATGTAGTAACAGAACAAATTATTTAATAAAAATTATGATATTAAAAAAAGGAAATAATTTTCATTATGGGAATTTGTTTCTAGTTTGTTTTCATAAATGTGAAGATCCTTGGAATTATCCATGTCTATTCCCTCTGATAATGTCTACCACCTAGAATAATTATGTTTCTTGACCATATAATTGTTTATAAGAATTATCCTTATGAAATTATTATTAATGTTTAATATGGTGTTTTTGTGAGAATGAAATGGATTTTATTATATAAATCATATATCAGTTTCCAAATAAGGGTAGTCATGTTTGATATTCTGGAATAAAATTGATTGTTTATTTGTGTGATGAAAAATATGAACATCCAATTAAATTTATATCTATTATACAGGCCATTATTTTTATTAAATTTTTTTTAACTCAGATAGTTAGATGGGAAAATGGGATCGTATATATGCGTATTTTCATGGAATTTTTTCTGGTCTTTTAGGTAGGGAATCCTAGTTATCCTCCATATTTTGAAGTATAGATATAAATATAACTCATATATAGTGGAATCGCTTTTTAAAAGACTCAATATATAATGGTTGTGATTGTGTTCAATGAATTGAAGAGTAAGCTATTGGATAATCGTGATAAGGGATTTATTTAGTCATGTTCATCCCTTTTGGGTGGCTAGTCCTTGTTGCTAAGAATAATGTTAGATTAATGAAACTCTTCTTTGAGAATTGAGAACATAAAAAATCACAATAATGAACATGTATATTCTATGCTATATTGATGACTTGTTTGATCAACTTTTTCAATCACAACACATTTCCAATAATTTCCATAATTCCAAATATAATTAATTGTGCTTCATGAATATGGATAAATCCAATAATGTATTTTATAAATGGTATAGAAACTATGAATATGTTCTGATGAAATTTGGTATTACTAATATCCATGATATATTCAATTATTTAATTAATAGAGTCTGGAGATTACTTTGATTAGTTTTGGGTAGCCTTTTATGCTGATATTCTAATATATTCCAAGTGAAAAAAATTATGAAGATTACATGAGGATTTTACTCATACCCTAAGGATGTATAAGATATATAATTTAATAGATTATATTTTTTCTAAAAAAGATTCATTTTTTGGTTTATATAATCTCAAGATTGGTTATATATGTTCATCCATCAAAAATTTTTATTGTATGTTATTTCATACCATCAACTATGATTAAGTTCTCCGTTTTATCTATATGGAAAGATATAATCAAAAAATATTAAAGAATATTTCTTATCTATACAATCCACTAACCAAGTTAAAATGGATGGGAGCCATGTTCTTTTTGATAAGTGATTATGTTGAAAATTTACATGACCATAATATTAATATAGTCAATACAATTATTTATAAACTACCCTATAGTGGAGAAGGATTTTTGAAGAGTGTTGATTCATAGAAGAAGGGAACAAAATGCATTCTCTTGAATAATTATATAGATATTTTTTTTATTTTAGATAATTTAATTCTCATAAGATACACTACTTGACTCATGATTTGATGTTATTTGTGGTAATTATTTAATTAGGGATATGGATTCAGAAAAATTATGGAAAAATATGTGACATTTATAATGATCATAAAAGTTTAAAGTATATATTTTTAAATAAAGAGTTGAATATTCTCTATATAATATAGTTGGATTTCATTAATGTTTTTGATTGATCAACATAATGACAAAGTGGGAAAGAGAACATGATGGAATATGTTATGAGTAAGACAGATAATTCTTGATTATTAAGATGAGGATAATGAAGGTTCCTATATTGATCGATTTTCAAAGGATCGATCATGAAATCTCGATGGACTGGTGTAAATATTTTTTGTCTTAATTTATTTTTCAACCATAAATCAAGGTAAAGATTAAATTGTCGTACATGTAAGATATATTGTTATAAAATATGGTAAAAAAAGTTCTTGGGATTAACCTAGATTATTATTGAGTGATAAAGTTCTAGAATCATGTATATCTTACATTCATATTGTATTTTAAGGAGATATTGTATGAGGATCATAATTTATCATTCTCTATTTTTTCAAAAAATACAATGATTTATTTTTATTTTAATTCATATTTATGGAGAATGATTTGATAAGTTATATTTCAATGAATTAATATCTATACATGGTATATCACCAAGTCAAAAATGTGAGATATAATTGAATGTGTATGCAACAACTATTACTTATCCCGTGATGGAAATGGTAAGATATTACAATGTATTTTTACATTGGACTCCACAAAAAATCAAATGAACATAATTCTATTTGTAATTTTATTGATCCCCACCATAATTCATCACACATTATTTACATTATCTAATATTAATAACATGACTAAATTAAAATGTTATTAATTAAAGAGGTTTAATGATTCTTAGTATAACCACTCTCAATAATATCATATCAGGATCTGAAGATTAACTCAATAATATGGAAAATTATTCATGAATATCTAGATATAGAGTACAATTTCAGAACAGTTATTCATCCTTATAAATAGTGTTAGTCTAAGGGGGTATTAAAATTAAAGAGGATATGTTGTTATATTGTTATGTAAATTTAAATGGTGGATCTTATCAAAACCATCATCATGTTGAGTTATTTAATAATAAAATATTTCCCTTGAAAATTATGATACCTTGTTATGAAGCACTATATGTAATGTGTCATATATATACACAAATGAAGGGACTAAGTTGGAAAAAGAAAGAAATTGTGTCTTGATCTAGGTGAGGAAACAGAAGAAAATGTTAGATCCATTCAATAAATATAAATTCATCTAAGATTTGATAGAAATGTTTTGTAGAAAATAAATTTCATGGCCAAGAATATGAAGTGGGTTAGAAAATGTTTTCTACAAATTTATCCTTATAATATTTCTATGAGTTTTTCAAAAAATTTAAATCTTATGCATCAAAATATTAACCCCATCTAGATTCTTGATCGAGTAGGGATAGCATTGTATCGCTAGTTTCTTCCACCAAAAAATCTCAATTCATGATGTGTTCCATGTTACTATCATGAGGATTTATGTACCTAACCTTTCTATGTTACTAAGCCTAAAGGAAATTATAATATATCTAGCTATCTCATATATGTAAAAAATGATAAACATTATGGTCATAGAGGGAAGTTTTGACAAAACAAGACCCCTTATTTGGTCAATGTATTGTTAGAAACTATAAATTCGATAAAGATGCAAGGGAAATAATTTATTTGTTAGGGAAAATGCATCATCATTTTATATTTTAGAGTAACATAATTTCAAGGGATAAATTAAAATTATGGGGGTAGGTGAATTTAACACCACAATATTATTATTTTTCCAAGAAATCTAATTTTTTTTCACTTTCGTTACACACAAATCCATGTTTAAATGAACCATGATATGATATTAAAATATTATTTTTTATTTTGATAGTTATCACATTGCCATTAGATTGAAGTGTATGAATTTTAATAACTCTATCATGAAATTTATATGTTTACAAAATGAATAATATATATACATTGGTTATTAATTGATTGGAATTGAAAAAAAAGTCAATTGGATATAATTGTCATTTATTTCTCTAAAACATTGTTTATGTGGGAAATGGGTTTTTATAAAAAATTAATAAATATTTATGAATTATTTTAAATAAATATATATATTAAAAATATACAATTATTTTTTTATCATTCATTTATTAAATTTTATATGCATGATATAATAATAAACCATTTTTATTGGCTAAAATAATAGTTTTATATAAATTAGTTTCATCAGATATTGTGCATTTAATTAAAAAAAAAATTTGGAAAAAATAAACTTATTTAAAAAATAATAATTACTGTTTTTAAATCAAAATTTCAAAATAATATTTGAGTTATTTTTTTAAAAAGATATTATTTTTTGATGAATAGTTATATTACTAATTTTTATTAGGGATTTTTTCTTTTAAATATTTTAAAATGTTATTTTTTTATAAAAAGAGTTTTGAAACTAATTTTAGATATATAGTATTATTATAAACCCAATTTAGGAATTTTTAATCTATTTTTTGATGAGTTTTTATGAATAAATATTTTATATATAAGGAAAACATTTTTTGGGAAACCCAGTTTTTTCATCACAATTATAGGTTAAATTTTAACCTCATGTTTAACAAATATATGAATTAAATTTGATAAAATATATTATATATTCATAATCAGAATACTTAATTTTTTCACGAACCATCCTCGGGGCCCGTGCCGTGACTACCCCAAGCCCGCCTTCTAAAGGATAGGGGCTGGTGACTAGCACCAAAGGCATAAATCCCAATAAAAGGGAAAGAATTTCCATTATAATAGTAAACAACACAACACAGTATGCAATATATGAAAGAAAAAACAGATACTGAATAAAAAATTAAGTGATGAAAGGAAAATGGGCCAGAATAATAGGCTAACGAAAAGTATAGTACAACTACAAAACTAGTTTAACTGTAGTAAAGTTAAACTGCAACCATCGATTCATCCTCCAGGAATCCCACCTGAAGGGTAGGTACAGATAGTCTCCCCAGCACCACGGGTCCGTCTGTCTGCTCCATGTACATCTCACCATGTGGTCCACCTCTGGGTACCATCCAGATCTACAAGCCTCTACCACGATCAGTGTTGTCCATCGTCTGCATCCAACACAACGTAGTGAGGTCATTTCCCTCGCAGGGGTGACTATAACGATACTCAGAAGGCAGCCCGAGACCCCTGAAGGTCTCCCAAAATTTACAAAGGATAAACCACAATGAAAAGGTAGAATTACAAAGTATCAACCATCTCTACTTAGTTATATGCTCATACATATACCTAATTCATCAATCCATGTTCGGCTCGAACTCTTGATCTGAAGTACAACCCAGTCCACACAAGAAAGAAGTCAATCACATCGATGATAATGATTGAAAATCAATACTCAACTCACACAGGTATACATCTTTTGTAAAGTGATAAAAATAATTAGATGTAGTCACTGATTCATCTATTCTGTCAGACACACGTAAGATACATGTACAGAAGGCATCACTGTCGAACCCACGAAGGATTCAAGAACGGTTGTCATCGCTGCTTAACCCACGGATGATTCCAGTACAGTTGTCGTCGCTGCTGAACCCGCGGAGGATTCCAGTACAGTTTTCCTTGCTGCCGAACCCACGGAGGAATACAGTACAGTTGTTGTCTCTGTCAAACCCACAATGGATTCCAGTACAGTTGTCATCGCTGCCGATCCCACGGAGGATTCCAGTATATTTGTCGTCGCTACCAAACCCACGGAGGATTCTAGTACAGTTGTCGTCGTTGTCGAACACACGGAGGATTGCAGTACCGTTGTCGTCGCGGTCGTACCCACTGAGGATTCCTGTACAGTTGTCGTCGCTGCCAAACCTACAGAGGATTCCAGTACAGTTGTCGTTGTTGCAGAACCCACTAAGGATTCCAGTACAGTTGGCGTCACTGCCGAACCCACGGAGGATTCCAGTATAGCTGTCGTCCCTACCGAACCCACGGAGGATTCCAGTACAGTTTTCGTCATTGCCTACGCCACAGAAGATTCCAGTACAGTTGTCGTTGCAGTCGCAGCCAGCTCTAGGGTTCCTTCACACATCACTCTTGATTCTGGGAGGATCCGCTCCTCAAGCAAAGGGTGAGATACATCAACTGTCACAGATTCCATAGTTGATGTGTCCCAAAGTTCTGTCTCGTCAAAAGGAACCCAACGTGACAGACGGCGCATCAATCGGGTTCCCGGTCTGAGAGTTATTAGTATATTTGCTCCAGGGGCCCTATTGGAAATATTCTCATTCCAAACTCGGTATTTTTCCAATGTTTCCCAAAACTCACATAGAGTATCGTAAAAGGACCGCCTCATCATAAGGGTCCTAGTGCTGCAGAAGGCGAGTCGTTCAGATGTGTGGTCTAAAAGTTATTCACATTTAAGTGAAAACAGGCCCGACCCATTAAGCCCAGTGGGCCGACGGGTCGGGTCAACCCAGTTTTGGCGGGCCCGACCCGGCAGAGGGTCTGACCATCCCGATGAATCATGTGGCCCGGCCCGGGACAAGGGGCGCAGCCCGACCAGAGGGGGGCGTGACCAGGCCCGGCGGGGCGCGGCCCGGCCCGGCATGGCATGGCCCAGCCCGGCGCTGTGTGGCCCAGCCCAGAACGGGTGGCCCGGTTGGCCTAGTCTCGGCCGTTTGGTCGAGTGGCTCGGCCTGGAGGGCCGAGCGGTATAAGGGGGGGGGGGGGGGGGGGGGGTCGCGGGCCCCCGCTTTCCTGAACCGTAAATGCCGAGCTGCGCCACCCTCCCAACCGGTCAGCCTTATTAGCTTAAGTGGCCCACTCGGGCGGGCCTCGGTCCTGTTGTGCAGCACCTTTGGGTGTTGCGGCTCTCTCACTTGACCGACCGAGAAGCCGGCCGGTTTGCAGCCGAAGCGGCCCTCGGAATGCGATCCCTGCCGCACTGTATCGTGGCGCCCCTTGTGGCGCCGTGGTCTTCCTTTGGCCCAGTCGGCTATAGCCGGCCGGTTCTCCTTCAGCTGAGCGGCTCGTGGTTACGGGCCGCAGTTTCTCTTCACATGGATGGCGCGTGGTTGGCACCTTCAATCATCGCAGCATCCCATTGCAAATTAAAAATCAAGAACAACGGAGGGTCTTCGGTCCGTGTTTGTTTGGCGTGTTCCCTCTGTGTTTGGCGGTAATATATGGCCAAGGTTATTCCAAAAATACAAACAAAGAACGGGGTACATATTATTCACTTAAAACTGTACAAACCCCTACCTCAAAATTGACGTCGCACGTCCTCTAGCCATAGAAGACTATCCTCGCGGTAGTCGGGTATCGCGGAAAGATGGTGACTTCCCGCCAACGTTGGAGGAGGAGGAGGTAGGATAAGTCATGGAGCATTCTTGGACGAAGGTGTTCTTCATCGAGAGAAGAACACTTTTCTTTTCTAATCCTCCAGAGCTTCCACCCCAAAATATTTGTCAAGAAAAAATTATATTAAGGCTCCCCCTATTTTAATAAATGTTCCACACATTTTAAAAATGATTTAAATCCTCCCAAATTAATTAATTAATTTGTAGAGTTTAAAATAATTAATTCAAGGTGTTGTCATATTAATGACCAAGTGGAAGGTGGAGAGTTTAACAATTAAAGAGGGGAGTTTTCAAGAATTAAACAAGGGGGTTTAAGGGAGTTAGGGGGAGTTATGGGTAGATGAAAAGGTTAGTCTCATGTGGGCCCCACCTCACCAATATCATCTCATGGGAGGTTATGTGGGTGTGGTCCCCACCTCTAACACTCCTTGAGAGGAATTAACCAACTTGCATTAATAAAATTGTGTTCAACAAATTTTATTTATTTTATTTTAAATTCCCAAATATTAACTCTCAACCCACAGAAAACACAACTGTGGTAAAGGTCCCCTTAAGCAAATAACGGCACTGCGAGATCATCGGTGTCCTCATATTTCAATTCCGATCACCGGTTCAAAAGATAGAAAAACTCACACATACGTTTACTAAACGTACCTGAAAAAAATTTAAAAATCGATTACGGGCACACCGGACCTTGGAATCAAGTGCCGTCAAAAACCGCGGACTCATAAAATTCCAAAGTATTTAAGAAAAAAATTTCCTTGAAATTTACTGGTCTTTACATTAGTCCAACCTATGGGCTTTACGTCCCCATAAAGCTACAACACACACTAGGGAAACAAATGGGGGTACTGAGCTCACATATGATCGTCTCGCTCCCAAGTTCTCTTTTAGAGGTTCCTGTGTTGCCCGCGAATGCGCATCAAAGGTATCGAACATCCACATAGGACTCGCTGCTGTCGATCCTTTATATCCACCAGGACCTCTGTGAATTTCGCCCCGTCATCGATGTCCAGCTCCCCGTGATTGATGATCTGGGTCAGGTCCTACACATATCTCCTCAGCTGAGATACGTGGAAGACGTCATGCACCCGGTGCAACTGAGGTGGAAGGGTCAGCTGGTAAACCACCCCACCAACTCTGCTAAGGAACCAGAAAGGTCCGATGAAACGTGGAGAAAACTTGCCACCCCATCCAAATCTCCATAGACCTCATTGAGGTGAGACCCGTAGGAAAACGTGGTCACCATCCTCGAACTCTAGTGGTCTCCATCTCCTATCAGCATAGGACTTTTTTCTGGTCTGTGCAGTCATCATTTGCTCCTGAAGATATGCACCTTCTCTGTCGTAGCCTGAACCATCTCGGGTTCAAAAAGTGTTGTCTCCCCAGGGACAGTCCAGCACATAGGTGATCTACAATTTCGGTCATACAATGCCTCGTAAGGTTCCATCCCGATGGTGGAGTGATACCTGTTGTTGTACACAAACTCCACCAAGGGTAGGTGATCTTCCCAGCTGTGACCAAAGTCAAGGACACATGCCCGGAGCATGTCCTTGAGAGTCTAAATGGTCCTCTTAGTCTGGACGTCCATCTGAGGATGGAAGGCGTTGCTCAAATGTAGTTGTGTCCCAAAAGCCTCATGTAACCCCTTCCATAGTCAGGAAGTGAAACGAGCATCTCGATCGGAAACGATAGATGGTTGAACTCCATGAAGTCATACGATCTCCCGAACGTAGAGGCGTCCCAAGCTCTCTACTGAGCCCTACCCATTGACCACTAGGAAAGTGGGCTGACATGGTGAGTCAGTCTACGAACACCGAGATAGATTCATGTCCTCTGTATGTACGTGGAAACCCTATCACGATATCTATGGATATCCCATCCCACTTCCACTCCGGGGCCTCTAACGGTTGTACCAAGCCTGCTCGTACCTGGTGCTCCACGTTCACTTGCTGACAATTGAGGCATCGTGAAATGAACTCTTCTATAACCTTCTTCATACACGGCCACTAGTACTGTCGTCTGAGGTCCAGGTACATATTCTCCGATCCTGGATGTACTGCTAGAGTGGAAGTGTGGAACTCCCTCAGCAGTTCCTTCTGTAGTGCAACTAGTACCATAGTACGTCCCCTGAAAAAGATGATGTGCTCCCCTCCTTCAAAAAATCCATCAGTCACCAGACTTGTGGAAACCTGAGCATGTCGCATCTCACTGTCAATGTCCCCACGTTGTGCCTCCCTGAATCACTGAAGGAGTGGAGGAGTGACTGTGAGAGACTGTGGAAAGGATTCTCCATCTCTATCCACAAAGGGTATCTGCAACGCGGCTAGCTGCTCTATCGCCTCTCCTAGTAGTTGAATGCTCGATATGCTTCTGAGAGTATCAGCTACAACGTTCCCCTTCTCAGGAGTATAGTCTATCTCAATGTAATAGTCCTGGAGGAACTCGATCCAATGTCACCATCTCAGATCCAGGTTCTTCTACGAGAAGACACACCGGAATCTTTTGAGATTGGAGTAAACTGTAAACCATTATCTTAATGAACTATGGGTGTGACTAGCCATTTGTAAAGAACTCAACTACACCCTTTTTCACTTACATTTTACAAGAGATGAAAATATTTCTCTCTTGCTGAAAAGAGAAATCTGGTCTCATCCCCTAGATGAACCACGTTCTTTTCCTAATGCAGTCAATCCTGACATGAACGGTACTATTTCATGCCATGGGCGACGTCGTAAGGCCTCGACGCTACTACCAAGAGATCCAACTGTTACTCTCTCCTCCAAGGGTCGAGTCACACTAGCTGCAGCAGTGTCTGGTCACTGAGTCTCCCCCAGTAGGAATCTCGAATGTGAGGGTCAAGTCAACGGTTATAACCAGAACCTCTCTGTATTAACCACATAAAAAGGACAGGGAAGAAAAAATCACAAGAACAAGTGTCTTTTATTCCTTCATCTCAAAGTAGAAAGACACAAATCATCCACAAACAATGACATCACGAAGCTAGAAGTATCATAAACAAAGGCCTCCAAGTCTAGAGCTAGTCCCGCTACTATCAACTTGTTTCTCTACTAGCTCCTCTGCCACATCCTCCTGCTTCTACCAGACCTCCATGGTCAAACCTATGCCTCTACATGGAAGGTCCATCTATTTCCTGCTGCTTATCTACAGGATGGGTCGGGTAGTATCGAGCCAAGTGACTCTGCTCGCCGCATGCATAGCACTGCCTACTCCTCGTATGGATGGCTCTAATTTGTGTGCCCTTCTCAAACATACTTGTATCCTAGGGTCACCCACATGTTGGTCTAGTACTCTGGGACTTCTGTGTCATCTATCTACTCCCGGCTATAGAAGACTCTGCTACGGTTGGAAATACCTGCAGATAGGGCAGTAGCTACTGAGCTCGCACAGCGTGTATAGTCACTGGTACCAGTTACACCCTTAAAAGACCCTTGAAGTCTCCCCAGGTGAGAGTCGTCTCATTGTAAAATTGGAGCATCAGACTCCACCACCTCTCAACTGCTCCCTGAAAGAGACTAACAGATAGGTACACCATCATGTCGGAGGGTGTCCCAACTATGTTGAGAACTCATGCTACAACATCCAGCCATCACCCGGCTATCTGAAAATCTACCTCGTCGTGAAACATCGATGGCCTTTGTCGCTAGAACTCATGCAACGCACTCAGGTAGCATGCACTCTTTGCTGCTAGAGTTGGTGGTATCGATGGTCCAGTGGGTATAGGTGTCGCCGATACCTCCACTATGATGGGGCCCTGCACCAAGGCCTCGTCACTCGGTGAGCTACCATCTCGTGCATAACTCGGAACCCTAGCTAGCTGCCTTCGTGGGGCTATCCTTAAAAGAACCAAGTGCAATATAGTCAAACATTATACCTGGTGAGCTGACTCAAAGTAATCACAAGGAAAACTTTTGAAACACACATGCAATCATTGTTTTCATGCATTGAGTCAGAAATCAGAGGTCATGGTCCTGGTGTAAGGATACGTCGGCTGCCGCACCAACACTGGACTCCCTAGACTGAAAACAACACTCATTACTCTTAACACAATTGCTTCACAGTAAGATAGATTAAAGTCCTATGTTCTTCGGTTCAACCAAATCCTCTGATGCCAATTTTTCACGACCTATCCTTGGGGCCTGTTCCTTGACTACCCCAAGTCCGCCTTCCATTGGCCAGGGGCTGGAGACTAGCACCAAAGGCGTAAATCCCAATAAAAGGGATGGAATTGTCTTTATAATAGTAAACAACACATCAGAGTATGAAACAGATGAAAGCACAAAGTGATAATGAATACAAAAGTAAGTGCTGAAAGGTAAATGAGGTAGAATTAAAACCCAAATGAAAGTAAAATACCACTGGAAAACTAGTACAACTGCAGTAAAGTAAAACAGCAACCACTGAGTCATCCTCCAAGATTCCCACTTGAAGGGTGGGTACAAATAGTCTCCCGAGCACCACGGGTTCGTCCGTCTGCTCCGTGTATGTCTCCCCATGTTGTCCACCTCTGGGTACCGTCTAGCTCTACAAGCCTCTACCACGATCAACAATGTCTGTCGTCTGCATCCAAAACAACATAGTGAGGACATTGTCCGTGCAGGGGTGTGTATAACAATACTCAGTAGGGACCCCGAGACCCCCCGAAGGTCTCCAAAAATCCATGAAGGATAAACCAAAAAATGATACAATCACGAATTATCAACCATATCTACTTAGGTATATGCCCATGCATATAGCTATGTCATCAATCCCAGTTCAGCTCCAACTCTCGAGCCCAAGTACAACCTAGTCTACACAAGAAAGAAGTCAATCACATCGATGATAATGATTGAAAATCAAGACTCAGCTCACCTAGATATAAATCTTTCATAAAGTGATAAATATGATCAGATCTAGTCACCGATTCAACTAAGCTATCGGACCCATGTAGGATACTAGTACAGAAGTCATCGTTGTCGAACCGACGGAGGATTCCAGTACAGTTGTCGTCAATTCCAAACCCACAGACGATTCCAGTACAGTTGTCGTCGCTGCTAAACCCACGGAGTATTCTTGTACATTTGTCATCGTTGCCGAACCCACAGAGGATTCTAGTACAGTTGTTGTCGCTGTCAAACCCACAGAGTATTCCAGTATATTTGTCGTTGCTGCCAAAACCAAATAGGATTCCAATATAGTTGTCATCACTGTCGAACTCACGGAGGACTCTAGTACTGTTGTCGTTGCTTCCAAAGCCATGAAGGATTCCAGTATTGTTGTCATCGCAGTCGCAGCGAGCTCTAGGGCACCCGCACACAGCATGATCGATTCAGAGAGGGTCTGCTCCTTGAGAAAAGGGGGAGATACAACAAATTTCACTAAGTCCTAAGTTGATGTATCCCGAAGTTATGTCTCGTCAAAAGGAACCCAACGTGACAGACAATGCGTCAATCAGACTCCTGGTCTGAGAGTTATTAGCATTTTCTCTTTGGGGGACCAGTTAGAAATACGCTCGTTCCAAACACGGCCTTTTCCATATATTCCCAATACTCAATTAGAGTTTTTCAAAATGACAGTCTCGCCTTAAGGGTCCCAGGGCCGCAGACGGCGCGTCGATCAGACGCGCGGTCTAAAAGTAATTCACGTTTAAGTGAAAACGGGACCGACCCGTTAAGCCCAGTGGGCCGACGGGTCGGGTCAACCCAATTTTGGCATGTCCGACCCGACAGAGGGTCGGACCGGCCCGATGAATCATGAAGCCCAGGCCGGGGGGTGTGGCCCGACTCGAGTGGCGTGGCTCGGACTTGCACGGTGCGGCCCGGCTCGGACCGACACGGCGTGGCCCGGGGCAGCATGGCCCGGCACGGCGCGGCCCGACTGGCCAAGCGGTGCGGCCAGGCTGGCCAAGCGGCTAGGCCCAGAGGGTTGAGCTGTCCATGGGGGGGTGTGAGACCACCCTCTTTCCCGAACTGGCGGCGCCTAGCGGTGCCTCCCTCCCAGCCGGACACCCTTCCCGACGCAAGTGTCCTGCTCGGGCGGGCCGCGGTCCTGCTGCGCGACACCATGGGGTGTCACGGCTCTTTCACCCAGCCGACCGACGAGCCGACAGGTTTGCCACAGAAGTAGGCCACGGAATGCGGGCTGCTTTCCACCGCAGTGTGGCGGCCCTTATGGAAATGTGGTCATCCTTCGGCCCGGCCAGCTTTAGATATCCATTTCTCCTTTGGCTGAGCGGCCCGAGGATGTGTGTCGTGGTTCCTCCGCACGCGGCCGGCATGCGGTTGGTGCCTTCGATCATCACTTCTTCCCATTATGAATTACAAATCAAGAACAATGTAGGGTCGTCGGGCCATGTTCCTTCGGCCCGCGCCCTCCGCGTTAGGCTGTAACATATGGCCAAGGTTATTCCATGGAAACCAACAAAGAACGAGGTACATATTATTAACATAAAATTGCATAAACCCCTACCTAGAAATTGACTTCGCACGTCGTCTAGCTGAAAAAGATGAGTGTCGCGGTAGTCGGGCGTCACAGAATAATGGTGTCGTCCCGCCAACGTTGGAGGAGTAGGAGGTAGGAGAAGTTGTGGAGCATTCTTCGATGGAGGTGTTCTTCTTCAGGAGAAGAACACTTTTCTTTTCTAATCCTCCAGAGGTTCCACCCCAAAATATTTGTCAAGAAATAATTATATTAAGGTTCCCCCTATTTTAATAAACTTTCCATGCATTTTCAAAATGATTCAAATCCTCCCAAAGTAATTAATTAATTTGTGGAGTTCAAAATAATTAATTCAAGGTGTTGTCATATTAATGACCAAGTGGAAGGTGGAGAGTTCAACAATTAAAGAGGGGAGTTGTCAAGAATTAAACAAGGGGGTTTATGGGAGTTTAGGGGGAGATTAGGGGGAGTTAAGGGGAGATGAAAAGGTTAGGCTCGTGTGGGCCCCACCTCACAAATATCCTCTCATGAGAGGTTAGGTGGGTGTGGGCCCCACCTCTAACTCCCCTTGAGAGGAATTAACCAACTTCCATAAATAAAAGTGTGTTCCACAATTTTTTTTTATATTCTAAATTTCCAAATATTAACTCTCAACCCACATAAAACGCAACTGCGGTAAAGGTCCTCTTAAGAGAATATCGGCGCTGCGAGATTATCGGTGTCCTTGGATTTCAATTTCGATCACCGGTTCAAAAGATAGAAAAACCTGCACATACGTTTACTAAACGTACCCGAACAAATATTCTGATATTGATTCCGGGCACACTAGGCCTCTGAACCATGTGTTCTCAAAAACCGCAGACTCGTAAAATTCCAATGAATTTAAGAAAATATTTTCCTTGAAATTTCCGGGTCTTTACAAAAATTTTTAATGAAGTAAAATTAAATATTTTTCCCTTAATGAATAAAAAAATAAAAATATATATATATTATTAAATTATTGTTTTAACTTGTTTACCTGTGTGTTAAAATGAAATTATAAGGGTTAAAATGAAATAAATACATTTCTAATTACAATTTTATAGATTTATATCAATAATATATCATAGTATATTAATTATTGGTCCATTTATGTTACTTGTGTCAAATAAAATTACCTTTAAATATATAATAATATTAAAAAACTCTTTGTGTACCACTCACATCTATTGTAAAAGGGCACCACCTATCCTCTCCTCTTTGAAATTAATGACACTTTTTTCTCCAAGAGAAACATATATAAATTCTATATATCCCACCACATTTTCTATATCCATTTTATTGGTCATTAACCCATCATATGATGGCATTAGGTAAAAATCTATTGAGGTCATCTGATGTTGAGTTGTCATCCTTAACCTAGAAATTTTTCTATTTTATTCATCCACATGAATAAAATATAATTTACATTTATATATATAATAAAATAATTATCTTACATATACATATATTTTCTTATGTTAATTTAATATCATATATCCATCCACTCCTCCATCAATTGGGAAACAAAACTATCTATCATGTGTCCAGTGGATTACTGCCTTGAAAACTGATGTAATTAGTTTTCCATCAACACCGCATACAATTGGATATAACATTGTATTTAAAGTACATATTTTATAATTATAACATAATTATACATTATATATTATAATGTCTCATATACCTTCTTACCTTCCAATCCATTTGAAAATTATAATGTCACTCACGTGTACATGTGGACTACCACCATGCTGAAGTGATGTGATACAGTTTCTATTTATTTTAGACATGTATGGTCATAGGAATAAATTAAATTAATGTATATATATATATATGATATATATGAGATAATAAATATTGATTAATTTTGAATAACTATTTAACAATTTTTTCTCCTAAGTCAAAAAATGAAAAGATTGTGCATGAATATGTATGGCATACCGTCTCCATGAATAGTGTAATTCTTTTTCATATAACTAATTCTTATGGATGAAAATATATATTTATATAAAAATTATATATTATATTTATATCATTTTTAATAATTTTTAGTTGATAGGTCCAAAAAAATTTCACAAGTAACAAAACTACTAAACAAAAACATAAATGAAAAATGAAGCGATCATCACCCTGAAGAGTTATTTAATTAATGAACTATTAATTAATGCGACATAAATGGTTATAATTGAATCATATATAGTATGAAATATATTATTAATTTAATATTATATATAAAATAAATATATTTTTATTATATTAGAGTTTCAAAAACATATAAATGGATTCAGACTTGAGGTAAGGGATTTTTTAATATCAATTCTATTTCTAGGGGATACATTCCTTATTCACCGCTTAATTATTTTTTGTTATGAATATACATACAAGGAATTTATTTTACTATTATTATCATGGATACAATGGGGATTTAGATATCCATAAAAATTTTCACTTTTATGAGGTGTTTATTTAGAATTTAGCAAAGTGGTAAGGGATGTGATTTTGACTGTGAAAATAATAATATACAGAAGATTGTATTAGTGATCTATTAATAGTTTTTGCATCAATGAATAAAAAACTCTAATAAAATTATTACCTATTTGGGACATGATCAATGGAAAATATCATTATTAATTCAATAGATATTTTAGTATTATGAAAATATGTTTACAAAACCAGTTAAAGTTCTCTGTGTTATGCACTAATGAAATGTTTATAAAAGCCATTTATTTTTCAGTATTTATTCAAACATTCATTTTCATGTGTTATGAGATAATTGATATTTTATGAACATTTAGAAAAAAAATTGGTTTTTCATTATGTTATGGGTAATTCCATTATAGTCTATTTATGAAAGGTTCTATTATAAACCAAAGACTAGTGATCCCCAAACATATCCTTAATGTAGTGTCTAATGATTGATATCTCATAATATAAATTTGGATGGAAAAGGTAGTAAACTCAAATCATTAATGGACTCTATTGAACATGATATTCTTAAGAGTGAACTGTTACTATCATGATGGTTTATGGATTGATATCAATACACTATGATAGCTTCTAAAATGAGCCTTCCGTACTACATAAATCATTTTATATTCCTATAACTATGAAAATAAATCAATTTATTATTCCAATTGTATAATTTAAAATATTATTTTCATGTTTTCCTACCATTATTCTCATATTATTTCTACGTGATCGAGGGAAACTACCCTAGTTTCACTTAATGAGCATTATATCTCTCCCATTATTTGGTTTCCTTTGGAATATTATGGAAAAAGAGTTTTGTATGATATGTATAAGAAGGGTGATAGTTAAAAAGAACAAAATGGGAGATGATATAGTTAACTTATGATGCCATTTTTTATTTAACCTTATTTCCGAATGTATTGGACCAATTTTATTATTGAATATATCATTATGTCAATGTAATTAATATTATTATCTAGAATTTCATATCTATGTATAAAAATTATGGTTCTCTATAATAATTTTAAATAATTACATTGATATGATTACGTCGGTATAAAATATTTATGAATGGTTTAAAATATAGATAAATGATCACATGAATAATAATTTTAATTGATCTCTTAATGATTGAATGTTTAATGCTAAGGTTCAAAATCGTACCAATAAGGCTTTATTCCAAATAATCATTCCTAATTTTTAAGGATTGTCTCATTAACGTTTGTTTTTTATCGCATTAGAAAAAAATTATTCATATCAATACAATAAAATTATTTTCCCCACCCATTACATTATACTTATATAATTGAAAATAATAACTATACAATTGTGGTCTTCTACAACAATTTCATCAATAAAATGTAAAGATGCTCCCATTACACTATTTCCACTTTGTCTCATGAGGCATAAATATAAATTGAGGGGATCAATAATTATGTTCCCCACCCATCACAGAATATGTCCACTTATGGAAAGTATAACATACATTACAGGATTAATTAAAAAATATATTATATAAAATGTATTACATATACTAAATACCTTAGATAGTAATTATTTGAGTCCTAATAATTCATAAAAGGGGAATGTAAAATAAATCCTTACCCATCACATAATTTCTTATTTGGAATCTTAATATCAAAATAATAGCTGAAAAATACAACACATAATGTTCTCAAGGTAATATATTATATAAGAAATGGTACATTTTCAATAATTATCCATGTTTATGTTAACACATATCAATCTATGTAATTAGGTGTAGGGTATTAACACCATAAAAAGTAATAGGAAATATAGTTATGTCAAGAAATTTCAAATGAATCATTTTTTTGACTATCTATGTTAACACACTACAATTACAATAATAATAAATAGGTTATTCAAACATAAGAAATAATGTTCATGTGGCCCGATTAATAGTTTTCCAAATTCAAAAAATTATCATTCAATAGGTGATTATTCTTCAAAAGAAGTATTATAGGGTACTCATTAGTTGGAGTGATGGTAATCTTTATTGTAATATAATGGTCACAAAAAATGATTAATAATATAAATATTGAATGTGTCTCTTTAGAAGAGAATTAAAATAGTCATGTCCAATTGATTATATGATTGACAACAAATAGAATTTGGGATCTTACTATATCATTCCATGTAGGATGATTAACCCTGAATTTCATTTCTTGATTATTTTATTTTGGATATCCTCAACATCCATATATAAGGAGACACCTGGATAGAGATAAAAGAACATTGTTCTGATAAATAAATTATATGAATGGGTATTAATAGGGAATTAATATTAGTTTTTAATTTATGATAAATAATTAAAATGGATATTTTTGATCAATATTATCAAAGGATTTTCATATCCATAACACAGTAATATCATAGTGTATTTACAAATGAATAAAAATAGATTTAAAATAAAAAATTGATATCTTATATATAATACTTTAATGATAATGGATATAGGGAATCAAAAAACTATGTAACAAATAAAGTATGGATAAATATATATGTGTTTAAATATGATTTTAATAAAATGATCACAAATAAGAAGCAACAAGGGTAGATTAGGACACTCTTAAATTGATATAATAAAAGATTATGAATAAGAAATAATGATAGAAAATGAGTAATATATCAATTATAATATGACTAAGGAATAATATATATATATATATAGTCTTGGGATAAAATTAAATTAATTTTAAAAGAGTTTATACACAAATAAATAATAAAAAACAAAGAGGGTTCAATTGTATACTCATATATTGGAATAAAAATGAAAAATGAAATATTTATGGAGATAATGGATGAGTTGTCTAACATTAATAATAATTAATGGGATAAAAACTGAATATAATCATGGAATAAAATTAAATAAAGGTTCACATGATGATATAAAAAATAAGTACATCTCAAAGGAATTAACTATGACATTTAACAGTTTCATTTATTTCAAAAATGTGTCAAAACAAACCCATTTAAAATTCTAAATTCAATCCAATTTATATAGATAAATTAGGGAGAGTAAAATTGAGATATTTAGTATATGGAATCAAGATTTTTTTGATGATAATGGGATGGATATATGTATATTTTTATGTGAAATTGTGGGAAAACATTTTTAAAACTTGAAAAATATATGGGAAAATATTGGAAACACATTAGAGAATGTTTGGATTCGTTTGACAGAATATAAAATGTTTATTTTTATGTAATAATTTAATTACGCACCTATAAAATATTTTCTAGAATTTATAAATAACATTTTAGTTATTTAAAAATATTTTGATATCATTTTACCCCTTTCTATCTCAGTTCAAAATAATTTATTATTTACCATGGTAATTATTTTTAACCACAAATAAAATATATTATATAATATATAATATAATTGTTTTGATTCTAAAATTATAATAAATATCATCAAATTCAAACTCTAATTTGTGAAATTTCACTCTTAAATACAAAATAAAATACATAAATTTATAATGTATTTAGAATAAAGATTGCTGGACTCTTCATCTATTAATCATGTTTTAATGATCACAAATCATATTACTGTTAATTAATCTCAATATTAATTGAACATCTTGCTAAAGATCTCACATCTCAATAATAACTACACGTCATGTTTTAATGATAACAAATATTATTGATGTTAATTACTCTCTTTTTTATTTACAAGTCTTATGCATGATCACAAATCTCACTTATATTATCAAGCCTTTATATTGATGTTTTAACTTCTCTTACTCTCTAATAATTAAGCTTAGACCATATTCTGTATATTACTGTTTAAATCTAAATACATATATTTTTCTAAGTGTGGACACACCGTGACCCAGACACCGTGAAGGACACACCGTGACCCATACACCGTGAAGGACATAATGTGACTCAGACCCCGTGAAGGACACACCGTGACCCAGACACCATGAAGGACACACCGTGAACCAGACACTGTGAAGGACACACCATGACCCAGACACCGTGAAGTACACACCGTGACCCAAACACCGTGAAGGATACATCGTGACCCAGACACCATGAAGGACACACCGTGACCTAGCCACCATGATGGACACACCATGACCCAGAAACCGTGAAGGACACACCGTGACCCAGACACCGTGAGGTAGACACTGTTACATGGAGACACCGTGAACCACATACCGTGAAGACCATACCGTGAATAAGACACCGTTTACATAATCACCGTGACACCATTTCTTAACTTTTTTCAATATTAATTAAATAATGCTAACGATCATATTTGATGTTTTTAATGCAATTAATGTTATTTAATGATAGTTGTTGGCATGTCAGGAAACCGTACCTCATACTTATGGAAAGTGATTCATTCCTATTTCCCAGGCTCATGAAATAAAAAATAATTCTCAGCTGTAGTAAAAAAAGAAGTCGCCTCGACATACATTCTACAACACACGCGAAGTGATCTGTACTGAGCCAAAGAACAATCCTGAGCACAAATTTGAAGAAGACATAGAACGATCCTCAAAAAAGTTCCAACACATACAATCATATTCTACTCGAGGAACTGAAGTCAAGAGAACATCTTCACTCCTATAGAACACAAGCTAGACTACAGAACTTTGTTTTTTAATAGAAATACCAGAGAAGGAATCAGAAACATTTCTGTTTAATCCAACGAGTCAAGAGCTACATTCCTAATCACTAGATCTTTATAAAATCTTATCTGTTCTCTCTAAGTGATTTTTGTATTTACTTTCGAATAGTGTGGTGTACTCTGTTTATCTTACACGCACACACTATCTCCTGCACTATACTGGAGGATATCAAAATCCTCACTCCAAAACTCTTAACTCTTGTTTACCCACGACAACTGTGGAAGAGGTCCTTGTGTGGCCTGGTCTTTGTTTTGTTTCCCACGAAGAACTATGGTAGAGGTTTATGTGTGGCCTGGAAAGTTTTGTAAACTTTTGTTAACCCCAATCCAGGGTGTGGATCAAATTTATATAAATTTGAGAGGACTAAGTCTCGGCTTGAGAGTGAACCTCTTGTTATATCTGATCTACATCTTTAGATTAAGTTTAAAGTGTCTAAATATATCTTTTATATTCCGCTGCTGTTACTTTGAAATACAAAAGCATTTCAAAGTTAATTTGATAGTTAAATTTGAATGTGTTTACACTTATTGTAAATGAGTATGTTATTTTCAAAAGTTAGTTTAATTTTGTGGTTAAAATAACTGAGACCTAACCAATCTTTGAGAAGCTAAGTGAACATTTACAATCTATATAAATTCACTACATTTTAACTTTCTTTATAAATTGGGGAATTTTAATAGATAATATTTTTAATAGAAATTTTAATTGGAACTCAATTCACCCCCCTGAGTATCCACTCCGACCAACATTTGGTATCATAGGTTGTTTTTGTTAAGGGATTTTTGAAATACTCTGTTTTTTTCAACTGTGATTTTAGTTGCATCATTAATGATCTTAAATTCCTATTAGTTCTAAATTATAACTCTTTAAAAATATTTTCTAAAATCAAGCTATGGATAATTGACTAGAGGGTGATGCTACCAACAGACCACCTTTCATAAATGGTACAAACTATGCCCAGTGGAAGCTTAAAATGAAAATTCATTTAGAGAGTATGGGTTTTGATATCTAGACTGTCGTAGAATCACATTATAAATTTCTAGAAACCAAAGGAACAACATGGGATGAACTTATAAAGACTGCTTACAACAATAACTGTAAAGCTATGAAGGAATTGTATTGTGAATTAGGAGATGAGGAATTTAATAGAATATCTTCTAGCAAAATTGCTAATGAAATTTGGGATACTTTAGGTGTTTCTCATGAGGGAACAACCAATGTTAGAGAAATTATATTGAATACATATACTATTAAATATAAATTTTTTAAAATGAAGACTGATGAACCTATTTCTGATATGTATCTCAGGTTCAATGAGATATTCAATACAATGAGTTCACTCGAAAAGGTTATTCCAGCAAAGGAACAAATTATGACAATATTGAGGTGTCTACTAGACTGATGGAGAGGCGCATCTGTTTCAATCAGAGAGTCATGTGACATTGGAGCTCTTCCTGTCAAAGAGATGATTGGTAAGATTATGATGTATGAGGAAGAACTCAAGGTGAATATAGAGGAAGGTGATGAACCAAAAGGGAAATTAGTGGCTTTTAAGACTACTGCTTCCAAGAACAAGGACAAAGAAAAAGCTCAAATACAAACTGACAGTTCAACAATTGAAAGTTCAGACTCTAATAGTGATGCTGAAATGCCTCAAATAGCCAGAAGTTTTAAGAAATTTTTTAGGAAGAATAAATTCTTCAGAAAATCAAATTACAAGGGAAAGTATTACAATAAGGTACATTGGAAGAAGGACTGGAAAAAGGCAAATAAAAGTGATGAAGTTGTTTGCTACAAGTGCAAAAGAAAAGGACACATTAAAGCAGACTGCCCAAAGCTAAAATTCAAGAAGAAATATGATTACAAGGACAGTAATTACGAGAAAGCTATGAAGGCTACCTAGACTGCTTCTCAAGACAGTACAAGTGAATCTGAAATGTCTGATTCTGAAATGAATCGTGCCAACATGTGTTTCATGACAAACACATATGAGGTAACCTTAAATACTCCTTCTTTAAATTCCTATTATTATGGAACCGAATCTGATTCGGATTCTAACAACATGACTAGTGAGCAATTATTTGAATATTGTAATATGCTGGAAGAGACATGCAATGAACTTAAGGATAAATACAAATCATTGAAGAAACAGCATTCTCTCACTACAACTATTAAAACTGAACTTACTATTGAAAAGGTGAAAAATGCTCAACTGTTAAAGGAAAAAACTGAACTGAAAATGTCAAATGAACAACATTGAAAGGACTTAGAGAAGTTCACAAATTGAAAGAACACTCTAACTCAAATTCTAGGAAAACAAGTTGCACCTAAATACACTACTGAAATAGGCTACAAACCTGGACAGAGATAGATTACTAAGAATACATTTATTTATAAATCTGGAAAGAATACTGCTAGATATAGTTCTAGACATTCATATGCTTCAACTAGTTATTCGCATATTTATAAATCAAATAGAGTTTATCTCTCAAAATAATTTCATTCTATAAATTATATGATACCCATAAGACAAATTTGGGTACCAAAATAATTGATTGCTAACCTGTCTGGACCCAAGAAGATCTGGGTACCAAAATCATATTCTGTCTAAAACTATTTTGTAGGAAACTTGCTTGAAGAGTTCCCACATGAAGACATGGTATTTGGAAAGTGGATGTTAAAGACATATGTCTGGGGATTACTCATTCCATAAGAGTTTAATAAAGGTTGATAGAGGTTGTGTCACCTTTGGTAATAATTCTAAAGGAAAGATCATCGGCCTAGGCCAAATTGGTAACACTGAATCCGTTTTAATTTCTAAAGTTTTATTTTTTGATGGAATTAAATATAATCTGTTAAGTATTTCCCAATTGTGTGATGATGGTTTTAATGTCACGTTTGAAAATGATTCTTATAATGTTTTTAATTATAAAAATGTTTTAGTATTTTCTTCTTTGAGAAATGAGAATATTTATGATGTTGATCTAAATTCTTTAGCTAAACAAAATATTACTTGTTTAAATGCTTTTCATATTACTTGTTTAAATGCTTTTCATAAAGAGTCTTGTCTATGGCATAGAAGATTAGGACACTGCAATGTACACTCACATAGAAAACTGACTAGGAAGAACTTACTTAGAGACTCACCCAGACTTGAGTTTCCAAATTACAAAGTGTGTAATCCCTATCAAAAGGGAAGGCAACACAAATTCTCTTTCAAATAAAAGAAAGAAGTCTCAACTTCTCAACCTCTCGAGTTGGTTCACATGGATTTGTTTGGACCATATAGAGTTTATAGCTTAAATGAGATGCACTATGTCTATGTCTTAGTAGATGACTTTTCTAGATATACTTGGGTATACTTCTTAGCTCACAAAAGTGAAGCTTGTTCTTATTTTGTTAAATACTACAAATTTTTTGAAAACCATATTAGACTAAAGATTAAAACTCTATGAAGTGATCATGGTTGTGAGTTTGAAAATCAAGACTTTGAATCTTATTTCTCACACAATGGCTATAGTCATAAATTTGCTGATCCTAGGACACATCAGAAGAATGGTGTTGTAGAAAGAAGAAATAGAACCCTGTAAGAAATTGCTAGAACTATTCTTAATGAATATGACCTGCCTATTTACTTTTGGGCTGAAGTTGTGAATACTGGTTTTAATATCTTAAATAGAGTCTTAGTCAGACCTGTACTCAAAAATACCCCTTATGAACATTGGAACAATAGAAAACCTAAAGTTAGTTACTTTAGAGTCTTTGGCTGTAATGTATTTATTCTCAATACAAAGGAAAATCTGGACATGTTTTCTTCTAAGAGTGATGAAGGAATCTTTTTAAGATATTCAATAACCAGCAAAGCCTATAGAGTTTTCAATAAGAAAACCAAGTGTGTGGAAGAATCTGTTCACATCAAGTTCGATGAAACTGATCCACATGAGCCTAAAACCTCTCTAAAAAATCTTGAATAAGATTTCAGTGTTCTGGACCTTAATGAAAAATGTAAAGAACCTGCTATAAAGACAACATGTTCTGATAATATTTCATAATCTGTGCATAATGAACCCGAACCTATAGATGAACATGAAATTTCTAGTCCTACCATTACAAGATCAACTATAATTCTAAAGAATCATACTTTAGATGTTGTTGTCGGAAATCTGGATAGAGGGACAAAAACTAGATCTTCTCTTATAAATCAGGTTGAACATCAAGTGTTCTTGTCACAGCTTGAACCCAAAAACATTGACGATGCTATTAATGATGAATTTTGGGTAATTTCTATGTAAGAAGAAATCAATTAGTTTGAATGAAATAATGTTTGGAAACTAATAGAATGACCTAAGGACACTTTTACCATAGGAACTAAATGGTGTTTAGAAATAAGGTAGATGAATCTGAAAATATAGTTTGAAACAGGGCTAGATTAGTTGCACAAGGCTATAGTCAAGAGGAAGGAATTGACTATGAGGAGACTTTTGCTCCTGTAGCCAGATTTGAATCCATTAGGATTTTACTTGCTTATGCAGCACATCTAAATTTCAAATTATATCAAATGGATGTCAAGAGTGCATTCTTAAATGGATATACTGTTGAGGATGTTTTTGTTGAACAACCACCTGGATTTTCAAACCCTCATTTTCCAATTCATATTTTCAAATTTTCAAAAGCTTTATAAGGTTTAAAATATTCTCCAAGAGCTTGGTATGACAAATTAAGTACTTTTCTAATTTACAATGGTTTTAAAAATGGAATAGTTGAGCCTAATCTTTTAATAAAAATAATTTCTGAAGATGTTTTAGTTGTATAAATTTATATAGATGATATTATCTTTGGATCTTCAAGAAATTCCCTATATACAAATTTTTCTAAAATGATGCGAAATGAATTTGAGATGAGTTTAATGGGTGAACTAAAATTCTTTCTTGGATTTCAAATCTTTCAAAATGATGATGGAATTATTTTAACTCAATGTAAATATACTAGAGATATTTTATAAAGTTTTTGATTGGATAGCACAAAAAGTAGTGACACTCCCATGAGTACCACCTGTAAGTTGGATCTTGATGAAGATAGTAAATCTGTTGATCAAACCACTTATAGAGGAATGATTAAAAGCCTACTCTACTTGACTGATAGTCATCCTGATATTTTGTTTAATGTATGTATGTGTGCTCGTTTTCAAGCAAACCCTATGGAGTCACATTTAAATTCTGTAAAAATAATTTTCAAATACCTCAATCATACTTTCAATTTAGGATTGTTATATCCAAAAGGGCAATCATTTGAACTAGTTAGTTATTATGATGGTGATTTTGTTGGATGGAAGTTAGATAGAAAAAGAACCTCTGGAACATGTCACATTTTAGGCAAGTCACTAGTATCATGGTGTAGTACGAAACAAAATTCCGTTGCATTATCTACTGCAGAAACTGAATACATAGCTGCTGGAAGTAGTTGCGCACAAATTTTATGGATGAAACACACATTACTAGACTATGGATATCAATTCAGACATGTCCCAATAAATTGTGATAACACAAGTGCTATCAACATTTCTAAGAATCCTGTTTCACATTCTAGGACAAAAAATATTGATGTAAGACATCACTTTTCAAGGGATCATTATCAAAAAGAAGATATCACTTTGGAATTCATTGGTACTGAATATCAACTTGCTGATATATTCAGTAAACCATTAAATTCTGAAAGATTAGACTACGTCAAACATGATCTTGGTATGATTAATCTAAATAGATATCTTACTAATCTTATTGTTTAATACATTACTATATTTTACTTTATGCTTTCATGATCACTGTTTCTAAGTTACTGCTTCATGGTCAAGGTATGTCACTTAACTGTCTCACCGTGACTGCACAGAGTGGTCACTGTCTCACCGTGATTCCACAGAATGGTCACTGTCTCACCATGGCGACCACCAATTGTCTCACCGTGATGATTATTTTTACTCTTTTTTTAACCCATATTGCGGTAATTTTTATTTCACCCCTATTTGATTTCCCACGTTTTTGTTTTTATGACGTTTGACATTCCAAAATGATAAAACATAAATTTTCCACTAGATCTCTCACCCGAACTCTCTCCTGCTTTCTCTCTCGAACCCTCTTTACCTTGAAAACCTTCTCCTCTCTCGCATGAACCTTCATTGGATGCCTAGGATGATGCGTCCATCTTCATCCTCGTCTGAGAAGCACCGCTCTAAGAAACAGAATATGATACCGAGGATAGCACCTGATGGACCCCTGAACCCAAAAATTTTTAATCGTACCGTAGTTCTTGAAAAATAGGTTTTCCCTGAGTGGCTGCTGTCTAGTAAGTCTTTAATCATGAAAATCGTAAGAAAACAAGGAAGGTTTGAATGATTATCTAGAAAAGATAGACCGATTTACCCGATATTGGTATCTCAATTCTACCAATATGTGAATTTTTCCTTTGATTTTGGAGAAATATTTATGGCAACCTGCTGGATCAATGGTCAGAAGTGTTCATTATCTTCGAGGTTGTGGGCTGCATGCCTAAGGATTCCACATGAAGGAGTTTGTGAGGATTACCAGAGAGACCCTCCTCCAACAACCGACATATTTGACTTGGAGAATTCTTTGGAAATCCTGACTGGAAATGGCACCAAGCGAAGGGCCATAGCTGCTGAATTAGATGGGGAGACAAGACTACTGTTCAAGTTTGTTCAAAACTTGATTAGCCCGAGAAAAGGATATTTTTCTATGATGAAGTATTAGGATGTGTTCCTGATTCACCTATTGAAAAATGGCCATAAGATCAACCCGTGCAAGTATGTTATTTACCATATATGTGAGCTGATTAAATTCACTTCCAAATCCACCTCCTCATTTTATTCAAGGATGATTCCAGCCATGCTAGTTGCCAAAGGAATGGTTGGACCGAATGAAGAAAGCCTAGAGGACTTTGATTTCTGCTAATCCAATCCTATCATCAGAAGGATGAATATTAGTTGGAACCCCTGGAAGAAGCAGTGGGTTGAGGATAATGATCAATTGTATATGAAGTCCAATCCTGTTGATTATCCCAGAAGACCTAAGAACCTAGGTGGCCCTGGTTTGGAACCAGATGAAGTGGCTGAGTATTCGGAAGAAGAAGAAGAAGAAGAGAATGTGGCAGCTAAAGTACCACCTAGAGAAGAGGCTGAAATACCTCAAGAGGAAGCAGCTCCTGTTGAGAAAGAAAGGATTGTTGTCCCTGCTGATGATCCTATTGAAATTCATTCAAGAGAGGATGTTGTTGTTGTTTTTAGAGAATAAGAAGCACGTGATTCTAGTGAGGATGTTAATCCAAAAACACATCCTACGACTGCAAGAAAATTGGTTTTTCCTGATTTAAAGCTGCAAGCAATGGTGGAGACAGATCCTGTTGAAGAGGATCTCTCTGTTGAAAAATAAGAATGTCTGGAAGCACCACCAGTGGAACAACTGGTTCCTGAGTACATACCCTATGCTGAAGAGAGGATGGAAGTTGTCTTTCAGCTGGCAAGGAAAGAGTTTTTTGAAGAGATTAGATATGACCCTGTGGATCATGACAAAATTCTTGAGCCTCAAGAATCTGAAATGGAAGCACATTTTGAGGGGGAGGAACCTCAAAACCTTGAGATTATACAAGCTGGATATGCTGAAGCTTCTCAACCTATTGTCACATATTCTGTGTACACTCGGTATGAATTTCCAAGTTTTTATGATGTGAGTGTGTCATATCAAGTGACTGCAACTGGTATAGATCTTTCTTCTATGTTTGAATTGAAGTCTGTAGCTCATCCAGAACTAGAACTAGAACCAGAGCCTCAATCTGAATCAGAATCTAAGTCTGAAGATGACTTTGAACCGCAACCAGAACATGCTTCAGTACCTTTACCTGAACTCTTACCCGAGCAACACTCTTTTATTACTAAGGATGATTTGAAAGTCTTTGGAGAGACTATCTTGGCTGGTGTTGAGAAGATTTTATCCACTCAACCTCGTCCTGTGACTCAATTAAGTGAAGAAGATGCCTCAATTATACTAGAAAACATTATTTTGAACATTAAACTGAGGATGATCTGTGAGATTCAAGAAGTCAGAGTTGAAAATATGTTTCTTAGTGCGGATGTTGCAAATTTGGAAGGTTTGGTGGAAAACCTGCAATGAGAACTGTCTTTACGACCAGAGCATGTGCCTACTTCTGTTTCTACCTATGCACGAGTTGCAACTTCTCCTGAACCAATTGATTCCAACCTTTCTAAAGAGATTGTGTCTCAAGTGCATCCATATCTATTGACTTTTGATGAGAATATTAGAACAAGACACACAAAAATGCTGGAACACATGAGGGAGCTTGTGGAAAATCTGAATAATCTCACAGATGAGTACACTGGGTTCCTGCAAAATGTTTTGAAACAGCTCAAAGTTCTATCCATAGATTTAAAGGTTTCTCCTGCTTTTGGTCAACCATCTGCTCCTACATTGGATGATTCCCTACAGAGATCCATAATCAAAGAAGAACTTCAGAATTCCCTTAGTGGCTTGGATCTGTCTTCTTTGTCAGAAGTGGTTAAGAATAGTGATCGAGCATTGGACTCAGTCAGAATTCATTCTAAGATAGCTAATTATTATCAACAGGAGATCACCAAGAAGATTGATGTCTATCTCAACTGGATTTTTTCAAAAAGTGACATGACAAATCACTTTATGTATCTTGTGGAAAACCTGAAAATCCCTCCTTTAACTCAAGATTTTAAAGCTCATGTTCAGAAGCTTACAGAGTTCACCAGATTGTTGGACAAATTCATGGAGAATACGAACGATTTTGAAAAGGCTATGCAATATGGTGGAGAAATCATTACTGATTTCATCAATCGTTTGAAGCCATATCTTCATGTGTAGAGTACTTCTATTCTTGCTCCAGCTGATGCACCCCTTAGACCTGGTCTACCTACCATAGCCTCAACTGCCACGTCAGTCATTCAAGATCTTTCTCAGATCCGGCCAGTCATTCTTGACCAACCACAGCCTAGATCATCTACTGCTCCTACTTTGGCTCCATCAGTTTTTGAAGGTCTACCTTACCCTCTTTGTCTACCACATCTATGCATTCTTCTACATAAGCCCCTGCTCCTGCTACTGATAATGGCAAGGAAAAGGTCGATCCTTGAAGACTCCAGGGACTTTTTCTTTTTGATGGGATGTCTTTTTTTGTTTAATATTTGTATTTCTCCTGTATGTTTTATTCTGAACCTTTTTTAATGAAAAATGCAATGCTTAACTTCACTTTATCTACTTTTTGATAATCCCAAAAGGGGGAGAAACAGTCCAAGTAAAATTACAAGTATTAGTACTATAATGGGATATGTTATTATCGAATATATTATTCTCTAATTTTGTTATTAAAATATGCTAGTTTCTTCAATGATGCATTTCATTTATTTTCTGACTATACATGGTTTGTGATTATCAAAAAGGTGGATATTGTTGAACTCATCGTGTATTAATCATGTTTTAATGATCAAAAATCCTATTACTCTTAATTAATCTCAATCTTAATTGAACATCTTACTAATGATCTCACATATCAATAATAACTACACATCATGTTTTAATGATAGAAAATGTTATTGATGTTAATAACTCACTTTATTATTTACAAGTCTTATTCATGATCACAAATCTCACATATATTATCAAGCCTTTATATTGATGTTTTAACTTCTCTTAATCTCTAATAATTAAGCTTAATCCATATTCTGCATATTATTTTTTTAGTCTAAATATAGATATTTGTCTAAGTGTGGACACACCGTGACCTAGACACTGTGAAGGACACACCGTGACCCAGACACCGTGAAGGACACACCGTGACCCAGACACCGTGAAGGACACACCGTGACCCAGACACCGTAAAGGACACACCATGACCGAGACACCGTGAGCTAGACACCATGACATAGAGACAATGTGAATCACATACCGTGAAGACCATGCCTCGAAGAAGACACCGTTTACATAATCACTGTGACACCATTTCTTAACTTTTTTTCAATATTAATTAAATAATGCTAACGGTCATATTTGATGTTTCTAATGAAATTAATGTTATTTAATGATAGTTGTTGGCATGTAAGGAAACTGTATCACATACTTATGGAAAGGGATTCATTCCTTTTTCCCGGGCTCATGAAATAAAAAAAAGTCTCAGCTGCAGTAAAAAAAATAGTTTGCCTCGACATAGATTCTACAACACACACGAAGTGCTCTGTACTGAACCAAAGAACAATCCTATGCACAACTATGAAGAAGACATTGAACGATCCTTAAAGAAGTTCCAACACATGAAATCCTACTGTACTAGGGGAACTAAAGTCAAGATAACATATTCACTCCTTTATAACACAAGAAAGACTACGACACTCTGTTTTTCTACAGAAAAACTAGAGAGGGACTCAGAATCATTTCTGCTGAATCCAATGACTCTAGAGCTGCATTGCTAATCACTAAAGATTTCTAAAATCTTATCTGTTCTCTCTGAGTGATTTTTTTTTACTTTCTAACAGTGTGGTGTACTCTGTATATCTTACACACACACACTGTCTCCCGCACTGAATTGGAGGATATACAAATCCTCACTCCAAAACTCTTAACTCTTGATTACCCACGATAACTAGGGAAGAGGTCCTTGTGTGTCCTGGTCTTTGTTTTGTTTCCCACGAAGAACTGTGGTAGAGGTCCCTGCGTGGCCTGGACAGTTTTGTAAACAATTGTTATCCCCGATCCAGGGTGTGGATCAAATTTATATAAATTTGAGAGGGCTGAGTCTTGGTTTGAGTCTGAACCTCTTGTTATATCTGTTGTGAATCTGTAGATTATGTTTATAGTATACTACATATATCTTTTATATTCCACTGTTGTTACTTTGAAATACAAAACCATTTTAATGTTTCTTTGATAGTTAAATTATCATGTATTTACACTTATTGTAAATCGGTAAGTTATTTTCAAAAGTTAGTTTAATTTTGTGGTTAAACTAACTGAGACCGAATCAATTGTTGAGAAGCTAAGTGAACATTTACAATCTGTATAAATTCACTATAGTTTAACTTGCTTTATAAATTGAGGAATTTTAATGGACAATATTTTTAACAGAAATTTTAATTGGAACTCAATTCACCCCCCCCCCTTTAGTATCCACTCCGACCAACAAAGATTATTTCATGGGTTTTGGGAGGTTATATTTTTATTTATTATATTTTACTTGTTATTCTATGAGGGATAATAATTTTTTTTAAATTTAAATAATAATATTTCCAAAAAATATTTTATATTTTAATGTATATCTATTTATTACTTAAAGGATATATGTAATACAAAAAAATTGTAGTCACTGTATTTTGAAGAGCACCATTAATGATTTTTTTATATTACAATAACATAACTAATAATATCTTATAAAGATGACATATTATTAAATATTTAATGGATTTTTAAATTAATCGTATAAAATAAAACAAAATAATTTTTTTCTTGATTTTCAGACCATATCTCCCACTAGTTACCATATTTAATCTGTATTACTCATTGTAGTGGTGATACAATTTTAACAAATTTAATATTTATTATGAGTAAAAATATAATTAATAATTTTATAAAATATTAATCTATTTATTAAGAATATGAAATCCATAAGCTAAATTTTATTTTTGAGTGTTCATATATATATATATATATATATATATAGATTAGTATAATTACTCAAAACATAGTGGTAAATAGTTCTTATAAAAAAGAATTTTAAAGCATAAACAAGTTGTTTTAACAAATCATATAGAACACGGTTTCATAAAAATTTAATTATATTAGGTTTTTTTAATAGAATTTTATAATAATTTTAATCAATATATAAAATATAATGAGGCATTTAAATAAAATTATTTATCAAGAATAAATTATAATTTTTCAAAAAATCTAGATTTTTTAATATTTAAGTAAAAATATTTTTTTTAAAAAAAATCAATGATAGCATCTGAATACTCTAATGAAACAATTATTAATCAATGGTATTATATTTGTAAAATAATATATATAAATGTTTCAAAAATTTATTATATTATCCAAAAAAGTAATAAAAACTATCGATGAAATAAAAATAAAAATTATTCTCATTACATGTATAGTGACCAAAATTTAATTATTGATAATTAGGTGAACTAGTAATATATATAGTAATTATTTCATTAAAATCAACTATCAATAGGGCTTAATTTTATCTAATAATATGAAAACATGTTTCATAGAATATAACTATTTTGTAAAAAATATCTATGTTAATGATAAATTATTTTATGGTCATTTCCGAAAAAACTAATAATCAATGTCCGAATACTTATTTATTTAATTAAAGAAAAAAAATTCTAAATATATTTCAAAATATGATTATTCCGGTTTATACACGACATGAACAGTTATGGTGATGTTTTATTATGGTTAAGTACAATATTAATCTTCCTATTACTTAATAAGGAGAAGAGATTCATGTTTATTTAACCATTCTTTTTTCCAACTTCTTCTTCAGGGATCATCATTTAATATTATAGATTTGATGGCCACAATAAATTTCTTCTACATTAACTCTTTCTTGGGTTGGGAGTCTTATGACCACTAGTGATGATGGTGTGGGATCCTTCAGAAGAAAAATATGTTGGTATTTAATACCTTCCGTCAATTTTTACCTCCATGAAGATTGATTCCATGTATGAATCTCCAATATAATAAAATAATTTTTCGAAAACCACATTCCAGAATCCATCTTTACGAGGTCTACAATTAATTACAACACAATATACCTCATCCTAGTGGTCACCATAAGTTGGTGAGAATGAAACTTTTAGACACTCATGGGTGCATCAAGTGTTTGAAAATATCATCCTCATGACAAAGAATGAGGGAATAATAAGTTTACCATATAGGTAATAATTGTTTTTCCAAACATGTAATCTTCTTCTAATCACATACATAATATTATTCTTGTAACATAAGACATCATATTGTTTTTACATAATGAAATATTAGTTAATCACCTAGGGATTCCCATGTACATCATTTATGTAGACATAGGCTCATAACCTATGGAATTTGTATGTCTCTAATAGATAAATAATTTGTCTTTTATAGAAGGATTATTATCTTGGTCAAATAGTGAATGGAAGAATATTAGGCTAATAAAAAATGAAATGAATGAATAGATATTATGATTATCATGTAGGGTTCTTATTATTATCAAATAATGAATCACATTCTCAATACATGAGTATTTATAAGTTCCTAAAAGTGTAAAAAATATTCGTCTCATCAGTTAAATTATGGGAAGAGATATAATCTTCTTATTATGTAGGAATTAAATGCACCTCAAATAAGGAATACATGAATATTCATCTAATGAAACCAAAATTCATTACCTTATTATATACTTTTGAGGTATCAATGTGGGATTTACTATCCTCACCGTGAAGGAAACCAGATCGTCATTACAATAGAATTCATTTCACTTAGGCTCATCACCTACCATAGAGAACAAGTTAATATCTATTAGTGTTAGATCGATATAATCTCTTCATATAATGAAAGGAACATGTTATAATATAATGGGGATTTCCATTCACATTTATTACCATATAGACATAGTAATAGATAATTTTCTAATGGGAAGACATTAAAATTTAAAGATATATGGATACATTGGGTGGTTTTGTGATAAGATGAGTATACTCTAGGAAAATGAGTATGCATAAAAGACAATATATCATTGTAAGAAGATGTAGTGGTGATAATTTTTGGATTTAACCTCAAATAGGGTTACAATGTATCTAGATAGAATGATAACTCAAAAAACACATAGTTTTAGGTTTATAGTTTAAGTTCCTAAGATATTAAGTATCCATTTACTTTTGCATGATTCATTAAGGATTATTAAATTAAAAATGATAATCATTAAGGGAAGGAGTGAGTATTACATAATTATGGACCACTGGAGTTTGTCGATCAGTAATTGGATGACGGTTTTGACTGTCAATGGAAACATGTCTTGATCTTGTATTTTGGAGTACTAAATAAATTCATGGGAGTTTGATAGAGATGTGTAGTGTCATTGGAATTTTTTTGATAATTTTCATTTATATGGGTGAATTATTCTTTACTGTATCATTTTCATGATTTGTGAAAAGAAAATTGGGGTGTATGTACTGTTAAATGTATTTTATAGAAATTATGATATTAAGAAACCATATAGAATATATATTGATTACACATATTTTCAATATTCAGAAAATATGATTTCATAAGTGTATTTTATTGATTGTATTTATAAGGCATAAGTTTCCTCTAAAATTAGTGTTTTTTAGAATCATAATTTATGAGAATTTTTTTAAAATGATTTAATCATGCACTTGGTTAGAGGAATTGTGGGAGAACATCTTAAGGAGAAACCGATGCATCTGGAACATCCCAAATTCAGGTGCCACTCAACTGGTGCTCCATACCAAGTTGGACCCACGACCTCAAGAACATTTCCCCAAATGTATGAGGTTTCAAAATAGTAGCAAGGGACTAGGGTGTGATAGTGGGCAATCTATACCTTATTTAATAGAGGTTACCATAGTGGAATAATAATATAAAATATATGATGTAGTAAAAAAATACAAAACTGAAATAAACAGCATAATATTGATAAGATAAATAACAAAGAATCATTCCATACAAAAGAGGATGTGGCGAGTCACATGTTCTTGGAAAAAAACCAAACAAATTACACTACAGTAATACAAATTATATGTCTCAAAATCACAAAAGAAAAAAAAAGATGAGGAATAATCGTGAGCCTTAGATCGATCCCATGCTCTCTAACTACTAAGTAGCACATCATGTACATGTAGTAGCATTCTTTTCTTGATCAATACCTGCAATAATATAATCTATTTGGGATCAAAAAAAAATTACCTAAATTTGTTCTTTGGTATGGAGATGCATCATTTTTATTATTTTTCATTTTTCAATTCCACTGGATTTTATAAAAATCTTGATGTTTGGACTAGGCAAGATGACCCCTCGTATAATAGTAGCTTTCAAATAATTATCTAATAATCATTTAAGTCATTTTCCAATAAAGACTATCCTAAGTATCCCTCAATGGATCCTAGTTTTTCTCGACATTTTAAAACAAGAATCAATGAGCTCGACTACTCTATCAGTGCCTCACTCATGGCCTTTACATAATTGTCTTCTTTATCCTATGCATTATCTTTTAACTAATACAATGGTTTACCCATGGTATATAAGACACAATTATAAAATTGATCCTAACCTTGTTTTTTACCGAGTCTGTGGCTCTCCCACTACTAATTACCTCTGTTTATCATTTAATTCAATTTCACATTCAATGTCAGAAGAAACACATGTAAATTAAATTATCACATGGATTTAACATGAACAAATCATGTGGTAGAAGATTAAATAATAACTGACACATATAATTTAAACTATTACAAATCCAAACAAGGATAAATCACTTGGAAAAAACACATAAAAATCCAATTATGCAATTTAAATAATTAAAAATACTTAACACAACAAGTATATAATGTGGTATATTCATTTAATGAGAAATACATTTTTAACAACCCATGAATGGAAATTTTTGTTAAGCCTCATAGGAATTCTTGGGAACACTATCATCCATGGGAAACAAACCCTGGGGTGGCCCTAACCCAAGGATCGCAACCATAAAAATGCATTAAAATTTTCTAAAAATTACCTAATCATCATTAGGCAATAATAAGGATCAGTATTCATTCAAGAGACACCCTAAAAGTGGGATTGTGGAACTCTAGAATATATAACTGTTAAAATGATTTTCTAGAGTCACAAAACCACCTACCACATTATAGTATGACTATCCTTGGACAGAGTTGGGCTTTGATTCAACCTAGAATAGAGTAGATCAATAAAACACTTAAAAAAATTTGAGCTTAAATAACTTTTTCATGAGAATAAATCAAGAAGAATGACTCAAGAGGGATTGAGAGTTCACTAAGGGGATTCCAACATATCTAATGGTTTTAGAATCATATATCAGATGATGAATCAGTATTCAAACCCTCTTTCAGATTTTCGGGGCATTCTTTACGTCGAAAGTGAGTCGTTTCTATCCATCTGAAAAATGATATACTTATTGAATTATTATTCAATTAAAAAAATTATATGATGTGTACATGATATTACTATCCATGTCTGTATAGTTTTATGGCCTAACCATTATGTGGTCATCTATTGGGATTAGATGGTATGTAGCCTTACATACACCACATGTACATATAAGTACACGACATGTAGTTCCCAATCACTACATGTGGGAGGTCTGAAACAAGGCCCTAGACCTTTTCCGCCATTATGTTAAGTAAAAAATGATAAGGAAAGATCTATACCTCAAAGGAGGAATTGGGTTCTTACAGCATCGAAAGTCTTTCATTAGGTAATTAACATTAAATTATCACCTAAAAAATTCCATGAGGCTTTAAGATAATGAGAGTGCATGTAATTTCATGTTTCACAAACTAGGAGCTTCACCATTGGAATCCCAAAGGCTGGATTCTTCAAATGATAATTTTAGTGGATATTTATTGGCCTCCATATTATGGTAGGTGGAAGATCATTGAAGTAATTCATGATCATGCAATTTATGACTGACATGGCACTTTAAATTTCGGTTCTTATACCTTATTTGGAGCATGTGAAATGTGGAGTTTCACATCACCTTTTGTTAAAGTCTCATTGAACTCTTAGTTGAGTGTTCAATTGTCCTTCACACTAGATGATTCATTTCTATTCATACCATCACCCGATTTATTTGATGGTTCATTTTTCAGAGCCAATAGATTTTTTTGACATTTTTTATTCTATTTATGTGTTCTACTTGTGATCATTAATATTAATGTTATAACATTATTATTGGTCTCACCTTGATAGAGAGGGTGAAACCATGGACCACCCAGAGTTAGAGGGTATTGGTTTAAGATGAGTTATTGGACCTCTCTGATAGTAAGTGGGTGTTTCTCTGAGATACAAAATGTAAAAAGTATGGACCTCATGAATAGTTAGTGGGTGGTGGTGTGAGTTTTTTTATGATATGGGATTTGATATTGAGATATAACGTAGGTAACCACCTTGATTATATAATTAGTCATTAAGATATGTCATGGAATTATACAATTATTTACATAGTTTTGTTTTTTGGAATGATCCCTAAGGTGATTTCTTATCTAGCATTGGTTGAGCTTGGTGTATTTGGGTGTCATAGTATCTTGGTTAGAAAATTAAGAAATTTTGTCTATAAGATTATTTAATGTATTATATTAATTTATTTTCATCATTTATATATATAAACTTAATGGTGTATTTTACGATATCATGGTGAGACCTTGATGAGGCGTATTTCTCACCGAAAATATGGGAACCCTAGTGTATATACAAATAATATGTTTAGAATTTAGGTAATAATAAGTAAATATATCAATATAGAGAATATAAATAGTGTTGGGAGATATGGATAATCTGATGCTTTGGTTATTAGTGGATATTCAATGTACTTTTATTTCTTCACTATTATGGGATTGAAATAGCTAGAAATCAGTTTGCATTAATGATTCTATTACTATCTACTCATTGTTTATAACATGGTTGTAACATAGTAATCTATACTGAAATAATATACTAGATATTTATATAGGTTATTTATTTGGGATTAATTTTCATACTATTGAGATTACAATATCCAACCATTTATCATAGACTCTCACCAATATTTGGTAGAATACGTCAAATATGGAGGCATTCCAATGATTATTTGTCATTTCAAAAAAGATACCAATGGTTTATTCAATCCAGGTCATTACATTCTCTTATTAAAACTAATTTTTACTTTCTTTTTATTTTGGGACTCATAGAAGGAGAGAGGAATGTTTCATATCATATGATGGATCTCAGGACAATGGTTCATGAATACCTATTCGTTGGTAATTCTAGGTTACTACCATTATGGGATTTGTTTGGGTTCTCATTGTAATATTTAATATAATTAATCAATTATAATGTATCTATTTTTAAATATATTTTAATTTCTTTATATTTTTTATAGAACATAGTGTATTTTTTAAATGAATCATATATGGAATATACGATTCTGAGGAAATGTTATTCTTATGAGTCAATGATTTTGTAAAGATTATAGACTCATGTTTTATAATGTTCCAAGAAACATATATAGTGTTTTTAAATTTTGATTATTTTTTGAATTTAATTCATAAAAATTATGGATTATTTTAATGATAGATCATTTTTATATTATTATAAGATGTTATCTATTGATGGAAAATAAATCCCTGGTTGAATAGAATTTCATGTATCCCTTAGTGGGAATTTTTAGTCCTTTGATGACTTGAGAAATAATTTTATGCCAGAATTTTATTAAAAGAGATGTTTTTTTGTGGGAATTTGTTTCCTTATTATTTTTTATACCCATTACTGGGTTAAGAGAAAAAACTGTTGGATACGAAAGTCAGTTTTGATGAGAATCGTGTTGTATTCCTTTGGTAATGTGATTATGTGGGTAGGTGAGATCTATTGGACTCATGGTGTCATTGGTTTCAATTTTTATATTTTATTTTTTCAGTATTGATCTAAATGGGAATCTATATGGGGGATTTATCATGGTGACATTATTTGTTTTTTGAATATAATTTGTGGGGTGATAGATCATGTGGTAAGATTTGGCATGACTGAAAATTCAGTCGTTTTTTTAAAGAAAACTCCATTAATGATTCTATAAGGGTGAGTTAAAGAGAAATTGGTTAATTACAAGTTAATTTGGAGCATGACACTATGAGGTATGAGAAGATACACATGATAACATGATTCTACTCACATAATTAGGTGAAAAATAAGGGTATACGTTCTTCTATCCAGATGAGATAGAGATAAATTATGGAAGAGAACCAATGAGAGGTTTAATAGAGGATCACTCTACCTTGGGAGGATGGGAGGTAGTGTTACTATTTATTTTTTGGAAATTAATTAGTTATGAAGGAATATGTATATTTTTTATCTTGGTTCATATTATTTTATTATGTGTCATAATGGATAATATATGAATTCATTTATAATTGTCTCTATTATAGGGTAACATGAGTGGTTTAATAGTGATGATATTATATACTAAGTCCACCTTAGATTGACTATAAGTTGAGCCATGGTAATTCATTGGGTTTTAATTTCATAACCCATGGGGTGTGAAATATTATGGGATTTGGTTAATAGACATCAGTTATGCATTATGAACTAATGGAATTAGTGGAACACTTATGGGAATGGTGGCCTGAGGTTTTGATGTGGAAGTGGAGTGACTTTTTTTTGGTAATTTGAGTCATTAATGATGAATTAAAGTATAAAAAGTTTTCTTTTTGACCATGGTAATTAATATAGGTTTTCTAGAAAGGGATGTGATTTTTAATTATGTGGACACACATTAGTGATTTCTTTTGTTTGTCATTTGTAGTTTGTGATTTTTTAGTCAACATCAAGGGTCAAATCCCAATAATAATGGGATGGGTTTTGATTGATTATTTTTATTATAACTCGAGTGTGAAATAGTTTTTTTCTCTATCCATTACATTTTCCTCCTTATAGAGTGAGTTCTGGTTTAAAAAATGAGTATAAGAAATATTCTATGGTATAGACCATCTTATTAGTCATTGGTTTATGAACATTTTGTCAAATTAGACATGGGTGTGGACAAAGCAGATGGTAAATGGTCATTATAGAATGTAGGTATTGGTGTGTTGATATATTTATTTTTATACATAAGGAATAATAATTTTAGTGTTCAGATATAGTCTCTGATTGGGTATGTATATCGATAGCGGAGTCAAGATAGAAATTGGTGGGATCCTAGAGTGATTCATATCAAGGGTTTGTTAGTACTCATTGCTAGATTATGATAAGGAATTTTAGTGTTCAAATATTGTGTTGGGTGTGGATTTAAATATGTGAATTTGAGTTATTTTGGTTTTCCTTTACTGCTAAACATTTTATGATTCTGCGATGTGAGAGTGTGTTGACCTGTGTGGCCAAATTTTTTAGAGGAAATTCAGTTATGAGAAGAACACTAACTGTGATTATTTATGCTTTTATTTGGATAAGTATAATCCATATCATGTTATTTTTTTATATAGATTACATGTTTCTTGGATTTGACATTCACATTTAAGAAAAGATGGTATATTACTATTTAGTATATAGATAGTGAAATTGGATTTTATTCTTTTTAGAATTTTTAATATTAAAGGGTATTAGACTAAAAATAATGTATTATAATATTATATTTTTTCTATTTTCTTCTTAGGATAGATAGGCCTTATGGAGGGTAGTTTATAATGACCCATGTTTTATTAGGTTATTAAATTCAATGTGAATTTTAATTTTTCTATCATGATGAATTAGAGGTCTGATAACTGGGAGTCCAATTTAGAGTTGTTGAGTTTTAAGATCTCTATGAACTATTTTTTGATGATATTAGATTATTTGATGGTGTCTTGAGAGGTTGAGAGTGTTTTAGAATGTGAAAGTCTAGCCAAGAAATATATTATTTTTCTAAAGTTAATATATCACGTCACAAATATGTAGAATTGTGTGGATGTGTGTGTTTCATGAAATTAAATTTATATAGGGTTGGATAGATTTGGGAAATTAAATAATGAGATAAATCCACAAATTTATTGTGTATTATTAGAATTATGGAGTCATATTGGACCACTCCATAACTTGGGGTGATGTACCATAAGGGTTTCACAAGGGTGGAGTGTCACACAACATCCCAATGGATTCATCAATAATATTATTGTGGTTAAAATTTTAAAAGACATCTTATAATGATGGATACACATCTAATAGAGATTCATGTGTAGGGATGCACTTTAATGAGTCTCTCATGCATATTTTGTGCAGTAATACATCAAAATATATGGTAGTTCATGGACACATTTCTAATGGATTTATTTTTGGGTTAAGGGTTTAATTGTGCACTATTATGTGATGTTTTAGTGTACCACAGTATTTGGTTCTTAAAAATATAAAATAATTGGTCGCATATTAATATCCCCCATATATATTTTTTCAGTAGGGGTAGATCTTACCACTCCTCAACATAAAATCTCATGAATTAGAATGTAATGGTGGATCGGGGAGGTCCATATGAATGGATCCTCAGAAAAAAATTTCTACCCTATTTCCCTTTATTGGGATGGTTATTTATTGATGTTTATAGTGATTTTTTATATTAAAATTGATTAAATCCCATTAAGGTAGCATCAAACTTATTAGTGGTGATTTTTTTATTGTGGATAATGGGATTACCTTGATGATGAACACATTCCATATATCTTTATTGGGATAGAGTGGTGATACATATACATTATGAACCTCACACATTCCATTGGTCATTTTTGTGGAATTTCATGGTTTCCCAAGGTTTAAAAATTAATGGGTTTACCTCATGATTTGATGAGGATTAGTTGGAGATAACATTTAAGTGGTAAATATATAATTATGTTAGATAGTTCCTAAAATACATAATCATATTTTTGTTTATTCATGCTTATTCTTGATTTCTTATGAGTTTGAGTTCAGGTAAAATTCTTATGGACTAATTCACCCAATCTGAATAAATTATGAGTTTTTTACATAAAAAAACTTAATATCAATTATTCAGCTAAGTCTTGATGAATTGGAATTTATCAGTGGCCCGACCCTTGTAGTTATGGATGCTAATTGTGTTCATATATCTAAAACAATATTCCATGGTCATGGGATGATTATTGAGTTTCCTATGTTGGATTTCCTAGGTCATGTATTGTATTCAAGAGGTACTTACTCTTACGGATGATGGGTGAGATGGTCTTACATCTCACATATGAATGAGAATACCCTCTTAAGGGGGTATTAGATTAATAATGTGTTCTATGAGTGGGTTAATTCCTCTAATGTTATATTACATGTATCCATGAGGGTTTCCTTGAAGGTATGGTTTTGAGAGTCCTCGCATTAGGGTTTTTGGGTAAGATTTAAGTATCAGTTGTTCACATTGTCCATTCAATTGGGTAATTTTCATGACCCCGCCCACCAAAGATCCCCCTCATGATATGTAAATGGAGAGAGAGAGATCATGACCCCCCGAGTCCCTCATCTGTTAGGCCCCACAGTGTTGACTGACACTAGGTGTATACAAATATCACAAAATGGTAGGCATTACCATTTCATTGTAAATAAGATTGAGAGATAAGATGTATGATAATCATAAAACTCCAAGGAATATATATAAATGAAAGAAAAAATCCATCCCATATGTATTTCTAAAATAAAACATTATCAAAAACAATTAATACTCTAATATAAATACCAAAAGTAAGACTAGGCAATTGAAAAACAACTTTCCCATTGTCTGATATAGTAATTCCCAACACAATCTATGTATTCCTTCAAAAAACCTTAATGATGTTTCATATACGTAGAGTGAGTATATAATTAAACTCGTAGGAAATACCAAATTCACTCATTCACTAGTGGAGGGAGCATACTAATTCCCCAATGTGGAAGAATCTGAAGCCAACAACACCTGACAATGTATACTATCCCCCCCAACATCAATAAGGAACGCTCACCAAATAATACAATTCAAGTAATATTGTATAATGATCATTGATAGTAAGGTTCCCCACCCAACGTTCCCAATGATTAGCCACCCACACACTCTAACAGAAAATTTCCTTGTGCTCCAAAATATTCCAAACAAATCAAACCACACCCAACCCACACACACCTAGGTCTCACAACCACAACATATCCCACATGAAAACACTACGGCCACATACCACATTACATCCTTCTATAAAACACCTAGTCTATATACCACATCACATCCCACCTGTAAATAGTTGGTCCAAAAACCACAGCTTATCCCAAAGACACGTAGGAAAGAACAACACATCTCATCCCAAAGTCCCCAACGAATCCCAACTTTACCACACACATTTGGGCCTTAGAAACCACAAACTACCAAAAGAATATTGGGATATCACCACCTGGGAGAGGGAGGAGTGAATAAAGGGTATTCATCCATCTATCCTCCCATCAAGATGTTTGGTAATGACACCCTCCCTCATGATGATGCAGTTGTTTTGTAATTACATCAAAACTAGGGTGATGTCTATATTGAAATGTAAAGTTAATAAAACTAGTTATATATATAGAGACCAAACACTCATCCTAACCTACAGGTTCTCATCCAACATCCATCCCACAATACTACCAACAATTCTGCAAACTAAAAATGTGCAACCACACAAAAAGTCAAAACTCAAATCATACCCCCAAGAAATTAATTTAACCAATTCTCATTCTTTATTAAATAGATCATTTATTCCATTTCTATCTGGGAAACTACCAAGCACAAAAAATAACAATTCACATAGAAAAATTAACACATAAGGAGGAGAACTATGGTAAATTAACCCACTTCATATTTCTAATCCATTTAATTCTCATCCATGTTATATAGAAATGGAACTTGATATGTGGAGTGAATCTTTGGGAATGATAATCATGGAGAAACTCTGGGAGAATTACCAGTACTAACCATTTAAATAATTATTCTTTAAATTAAAGTTTCCAAATCGAATGTCTCAATAGGGAAACCACCAAATCATAGCCACACCCAACAAAAAATCTCATAACAACTACATCACATCCATCACAACCAGATACACAACATAGCACAACTTGACTGTAGAACTTTTTTACAACACTGTCCACCCATTCTTTAATGAATCAATCCTTCAACATAAGATTTTATTATGCCTTCTGAATCAACCCGCAAAAGGTGATGGTGATCACAACCATTCCACCACAAATAACAAATGAAATGTATTCATATTTAACAAGTAATCTATTCTTTAATTCCACTGGTTATCTTCTTGGGTTATCATTGAAATAGTTTTATCCTGTGGACTCCATTCATTAGCCGAGTGTGAATGGTTAACAAATTTCATATACATACTGTCATTAAAAATAAGACCAACAATAATCATTAACAAGCTATCACATGTGTGCATGAAATGACCACCAACAAATATGAATTTTAGAAGGAATACATCCCATACAATTCAAAACATCAATAGATAATAAAGCAGAACATAATTCACTTTTTGTGGCACTACATGTTGATATCTAACCCATTAAAATATCTTTATTTATTTGGTATTATTATATATTCACAATTGAGACATTCATATTTCCACACCACATGATACAAAAATAATAGAGAGACGAATGGGTCCCTACATGGAAGAGAATATAATAAACACTTACTTGTTTCATCGAATAAGGGGGAACACATGATGCGAGAAAATCGTCAATAGAAAAAAAATGATCCAAAAGGTGCAGCGCAATGCAGATCTTATCAAGTAAGAAAGATTATGGGGGATTTCTGGTATCAAGTATAATGTGAAATGAATAAGGAATAAAGGGTCTTATATTTATTATGGATAGATACTCTGTTAATGGGAGGAACTATTTTTAAATTCCATTGAAGGTTCATCTTGACCAAGACCATACGGTTTGGATGTCGAAGAAATATTGAGGTTTTTTGAAGACAGATATCATTATAGATGGCTCTAAAACCAATAAATATCGTACTAAACTCATTTTACCTCAAATTAATCATTAAGGGGGGGAAAATTGAAAATTATAGAGGAATTTAAAATTTTGAAAAAGTGTTGGAAATGACACACAGTTAAGTGAGTCAATGTAGGGAGTCACGGGTGTGATTCACTGGTGTGACTCACAATTGGAAGATCTACTAGTGGATGAGTCACCATTGGGTAACTCACCATTGGAGGAGTCACCATTAGGTGACACACAATTGGGAATGTCACAAGTCGATGAGTCACATTTTGGATCAGGTTATACCAAATACGCACAAGAGGGGGTGAATTGTGTCTTTTACAAATTCTTCACGAAACGTAATGATGGCTGAGTATGTTATTTTATATTTATAAAATTATTTATGCAAAGGAAAATAAATAGTTAAAGGATGCAAGGATATATAGTGGTTCATGGAACAGAAGTCCCAAAATCCACTCCACCAATGCTCTACTTCTACATGCTTGGTGATTTTCACAATCTGGTCCCCTTATCAACAGACCATCCACAAATGAGTGCAGGAAATAGATACCTTTACAAGTTATGTCTAAAAACAAAGACTTTTGGTTCATACACTAAACAGGATACACATCTTAGTACAAGAATCTGGTTAATCAAAATAAAAAGATTATTTGTATTGAAATACTTTCCAGTTGTCCTTCATAGTTGTAGAAATACAAAAATTATCGTTGATGGATCGTCACATTAAGAAAAGATATTCATCAGATAAGGGTAGTTCTAAGTTTATTCATTTTCAATAGATATAAAAATAAATTCAGAAACTCCAACAACAATGGATTCATGAAAAATATTCGATGTAGAAATGGTTAATCTTCAACATGTTTCTTCTTCTTCAGAAAATAGATTTTGATTGTACATTGTAAAAGCAGATCAGTAAATCTCGAATGTCTCTGTAAACTATAGTAGTGAAAAAATTACTAGAGAGATTGTCCTTCTAATATTTTTCGCAATGATCCATTTTTTTAATTAAAAATAACATGGATATATATAGAATAACAATGAATTTTTCTCTTAAAAATTTAGATCCAAAAATGACACCTATAGAATCGTGATATTCAAATCATTCAATAACAGTGCAGTCGTAACTCTCCAGAATATTCTGCATGAAAGATACTCTTAAATTGGTCCTTTGAATCAAAAATAAATGTCTTTGAATTATTTAAGGACGTGCTTTAATATCGGGTTTTTAATCTGTCTTGAAATTAGCCTGATAATCAGTATAAAGACTGTTACTCGATAAAGTTGTATTTGAATCTCAAACACCAAACGTAGAGTTGAACTGCATAGCATTCTTTCACTGAACGTAACGTTCACAACGTACCATTAAAAACATAAGGTTCACAACATAAGGTGGATCAACCGTACTTTTCTTTTCAACTCTCAAATGTATGGTATAATATCTATACTTTTCATTTTATCAAAACGTAAGATACATGATCAGTAACGATCATTATAAAAGTAAGGATGATGATCCATACTTTTATCAGCTTCTAAATGTGAGGTACATGATTCATACTTTTTGATAAAACATAATTTTGTTTTCAAAAGTAAGGTTGATGAACCATACATTTTAGAAACAAACATAACATTCCATATTAATGTAGGGTTCTTCTTCTATACTTTTCGGAAATCCCAAACGTAAGGTTCCTTCCAAATGTAGGGTTCATCTTCCATACTTTTTTCTATAATGCATGGTTTCTTAACTAGAATTTTCTGATATGTCATAAAGTAAACAATGGATTCCATCCTTACGCTACGCACCTCAACGTAGGGTATGAACAGTGTTTTCAGAACATGTTAAAGTTATTTCCAAACACGTAGAGCATAAAAAGTGTTTCCAAAACATAGTAATATGCTAAAATTATTTATGAAAACTTTTCCAAATATTCCACATCGATTAAATTCTTTATTATTATTTGAAAATAGATAAACAAAGAATATTAATTTCCTGAAATATACTTAATGTAAAATCTTTATAATAACAAATAAAGGTATTTGTGAACATCAAAATCATCGTAAAGATATAGAGTGTTGTTCTCAACAATATTCCCTTAATAAAATAGATTGTTTTTGAAAAAAAACACTTTCCCAACAATCTCCCCCATTATGATGATCAGAAAACCCATGAAATAACCAATGAAATTATCATACAAAATTAATTGCATATAGTTTAGAATTTTGAAAAGATAAAAAAAATTTAATTTTAACAAAATTATTTCTTTATTTTTACATTTTCACCCCCTTTATAAAGTAATATAATATCTCCTCCTTTATAAAAAAAATAAAATTTTGTGTTTATACTCAAATTTGTTCTTAAAAAACCTTTTAGAAATTTCTCCACTTAAAATAAAAAATCCTCTTTTCTCCCTCTGAGTAAAATATTTATATAAAAACATATGTTATGTTTATCCATATTTCTCCCACTTTTTGTGTTACAAAAAAGAATGATAGAATAAGAAAGATAACACATTTTAATATAGAAATGAACTTATTTAAATGCTATAATAAACTATTTATCAATATTTGAAACTGGATTACAGGAATTTTAACATAGATAATACAGAAAAATAAATCAAAACATATGAAAATGAGATGAAAGTATATTTTATGAAAAATATTTATATTAGTACAGTAATGATAATGAGAATCAAGGTTTGGATAAAAAGGTTTTGGAAACCATTTTCAACACCTCTGAATGACTTCCTTGAGCTCTAACAACTATAGTCTCAACATTTTCATCAGTCCATCACCTAACTGGACTGTTATATCCCTTCCTTCCTGAGTCATATGGATATCTTCAATCAAATTATCTCTGGAAAAATTATGTATCCTCTCTTCCTTCTATATAAACTGATTTAGCTTCTCTGTGAATCTGTTCAACAAAACTCTGTACCTTGGTTCATCTAATGTAAGTTGGTCAACAAGATACATTTGATTATCCAGAATAGTAGATAATGGAACACTATTACACTATATGTCCTGAAATTATCATTCATATTTCTTATTGCTGATGTAAGGTCCTGAAATTATCTTATCATATTTGGCGAAGTACCTGAGGTACCTGCTTGACTATCCCTGACAGTGGCAAACTGTTACTCCATGAAAATTTTGAATTATGGTAAATCTTATTTCAGTACAATTTGAGATTTCAGTTTTCCAACATCATCTAAAATTTCCTTCTTAAATACTTCCACTTTCATTTTTTATACTGAACTATCATTCATGTTCTGATACTTCTATCTCTCCTTTTTTAATTCTCTTCTCAAAGAAGCATTTTCGAGTTGAACTTTATTAAATTTTCATATTAACTCCTCCACATGATCAATCTCAGATTCAGAGGAACCCTATGTCTAATTCTTAACATTATTTATTAATTATAATGGAAAAAAAGGAGCACCAGATCTATGATATTTAGCCTTTTCCACTGGTTGTTCAACAAATTTTTCCTCATAGTCACGAATTGACTCATCCACAAAAAAAATTGATTAAGAACTTTAGTATGAATCTCAAAAGTATTATCTTCTATATTAACATCAATAAGATGACTCTCTATATGAGCATCTTCTTCATTGAGTTCCTACAAGAATGGATCCTCTAATACAGGTTCTTCTTGAACTAATTCTTCTTGAACAATCTCAATAGGTTGTATAGTTTGAGGAGATTCAGGTCTAGCCACGTCAGCTGTCACGACCCGTCCCTCAGGGCCCATGCCATGACTACCCAAGCCCACCTTCCATAGGCCAGGGGCTGGCGACTAACACCAAAGGCATATTCCCTAAAACTAGGAAGACATTGCCTTTATAACATGTAACATAGACAAAAAATCACACAACAAGATACAAACTCAAGTAAACAGAATAGTAAATAGAGTGAGTACAGTAAGTAAAAGGGGATAGAATACAAGACCAACTAGAATGTTCAAGGAAAACTGGAAAGTAAAAGATGGCTGATAGGTGAAAAGAATATCCTGGATCGTCCACCACGAATCCTACCTAAAGGGTAGGTACAGCTCACGAACAACCATCTCTATGGTTCACCTTGTCTAATGTCCACCTGCGAGCCACCTCCAGTCTTGGTACTCTCATCCTCAGTCAGCGATTTCTGTCATTTGTAATAAACACAATAGGGTGCAGGCATAGACCGTGCAGGGTTGAGTATAACGATACTCATTAGGGACCCCAAGACCCTCAAGGTATCACAAAATCCACCAAGGATAAACCACACAGCAAGAAGTCAACTAGAAACCCTAATTAGTTATATGTCCATACATATACCTTAGTTATCAAGTATACCCATCTCAATCATGAGGAAACATAGAGTCCAACTCAGAAGCCCAAGGCTCAACTATTCCACAGTGGATGGGGTACCATGATGGTAAGTACCACTCAGGTATGCCACACAGAAGTATACCACCAAGGTATTACCACAAAGGAAAGTACCGCTTAGGTACAGACTCAGCTCACACCAGGTATAACTTATGTACAGTAGTAGAGATGATTAAATGTAAATACTGAATCACCTTACTCTGTTAAGAGGCAGACCCATGAAGGATCTCTAATCATCAGCAGACCATCATAGGATCTCTGGGTGCTGACCCAGACAGGATCGCTCGATGCTGACCCACACAGAATCAATTAGTGCTGACCCACGTAGGATCACTCGGTGCTTAACCACATAGGATCTCTATGTGCTAACCCACACAGGATTGCTAGGTGATGACCCACATATGATCACTTGGGTATTCGCACATGGAATCCAAGAGCGGTTCCATGTGGGACCCTCAATCACAGACCCATGAGGGATCTCTTTCTCAAGTCACAGCCAGCTCCTGGGTTCCCGCACTAGGCCTGCACGTCTCTCGAAGGGTCTTCCCCTCAAGCCACTGGTCGATACTCAAATGGCTATGAAGTCACACAAAAACGTATCTAACAGGACCGTCATTTCATAGGGGGTCTCAACGCAATAAACGGCGCGTCAATCGGATTCATGTTCTGTAAGTTATTAGCCTTTTAGTCCCGAGGGCCCGATTGGATTCGTGATCGATCCAACCTGACCATATTTCATTATTATCTAAATCTCATGTGGGATACACAAAAGGGACCGTCTTTCTCCAAGATTTACAATTCCATTGACGGTTTGTCAAACAGACGCCTGGTGCCAAAGTTATGGTTGAAAGAGAATAAATGAGTTGAAGTGGGTCCGGGTCCGTTCCAACCCGGTCAGACCGACCCGTCCCGACCCGCTAGGTCTGGCCCAGCCCGTGATGGGTCCATATCGGCCCACACTCAATGGTTCTACCTAGTGGGTCTGGCTGGGCGGTGCGGGGTGGCGTGGAGGCTGCATGGGCCGCGAAGGCTGCGGGTGGCTACAGGGGTCGTCGGACTTCGGAGGTCGTGGAGCAGCGTGAGTCTGCTGGTTCCACAGGGCGGCGCAAGGACATGCGCATCGCGGGGCGGTGGAGGTCATGGGTGTTGTGGTGCGACAGAGGCCTCGGGTTCCACGGGGTGGTGCGAGGGCATGGGTACCATGGGGTGGCGGAGGCCATGGGTGCCGCGAGGTGGCGGCAGAGGTCGCTGGTGATGCGGGGCGGTGGAGGCCACAGGGTGGCGGAGCGTCGTGCCTTCACCAGGGGCCGGTTTGAATGGCCTCCCTTCGTTCATCGCCTTCATTACGGTTATCTAGTTCCACCGGTGCCGACCACTCGCACCATTCTCTTCACCATCGGGAAGATCACACAAATGATCGACAAGATATATAGAGGGGTTCAGCCATGTTTGTTTGTCCCATACCCTTTGCATTAGGGTAGTAGTATACGGCTCAAGGAAGATGATTCAATGTGAGTGGGAATTTAACATTGATTAAATTAAAACACACCCCTACCTCATTTGATTGTTGAGGACTATTAGAGAAGTGGAAGTTGTTGACGTTCGTCGTGCCCGCCACACACCTCCGATCCTCGGCTCGTTCTTCGGATAAACACTCTTCGATGGAGGTTTTTCTTTTATGATGAAGATTTCCACCATTGTAGAATGTCTCGAGGAAGAAGTCGAAGTCGCACATTGGTTTTATTTGTTGGCGGAGCTCTTCTTTGGAGGATGTGTTCTTCCAAGTTCTCCTGTTGCCAACCCTTTCCTCTCAATTACACCCAAATGAAAAGTAGCCCACCTAATTGAACAAGTTTTTTGTTATATTTGTTGGGATAATTTCGAAGTAGCTTAATTAATTTATTTATGAGTTGGTATAATTAATTAATGGGGTTGCACAAATAAATTGCGGGAGTTCTAGAGGTTTTTATCCCATAAAGAGGGGAGTTCAAGAGGTTTGTCTCCCATAAAGAGGGGAGTTAAAGGGGGGTTTTGCCTCAGGTGGTCCCCACCACCATAACCCACATGGGAGGTTAATCCTTCTGATCTTCACCTCCATAACCTCACATGGGAGTTTTAATTCTGGTGGTCCCCACCTTTCAAAATCCACATGGGAGTTCAAAATAAAATAAAATGTTACACAATTTTATTTTATTTTTATTCTTTCATGAAAAATCCAAATACTATCTTCCACCCTCGACCTACTGCAGTCAAGGTGAAGGTCCCATTAGGTGAATAATGATGTTGTGAGTTCAACGGTGCCCTCAGATTTCAATTCCGAGAACTTGTTCAAAAGTTACAAAAACCCGCTCATAAGTTTATTGAACATACCCAAAAAAATAAAAAATTCATTCTAGGCACACCGGGACTCGGATTCATGTGCCGTCAATTTTCGCGAACTCGTAAAATTCCCATATAGTTAAAAATAATTTCCTGGAAATTCCAGGTATTTACATTATCCCCATCTTAGGCCTTTGCATCCCCGTAAGCCACAACTCAAACTAAGGGAACAAGTGGGGGTACTAATCACGAATATGAGCCTCCCACTACCATGTTCTCTCCTAGATGTTCCCGTACTTCCAACAAACACGCACCAGAGATATCAACCACCCAATAAAGACCCACACTTTTCGATCCTCAATCTCTACTAGAACCTCCATAGAAGTCTCCCCATCGTCGACATCCAGATCACCGTGGTCGAATACATGGGAAGGGTCATGCACGTATCGCCTCAGCTAGCATATGTTGAAGACATCGTGCACCCGGGGCAACTATGGTGGAAGATCTAAGTGGTAAGACACCTCTCCAACTCTGATGAGGACCTTAAAGGGTCTAATGAACCTCATAGATTACTTTATGCCTCTGCCAAATCTCCACAAACCTTGTCGGGGTTAGACCTGTAGAAAGACATAGTCACCATCCTCGAATTCTAGAGGTCTTTGTATCCTGTCAACATAAGACATCTTCCTGCTTTGTGCTATCTTCATCTACTACTGGATGATCTGTTCCATCTCTGTGGTAGCATGTACCATCTCTGGTCCCACTAGTGCTGACTCTCTTATGTCATTCCATCACAAAGGTGATCTTCAAGGTCGCTCATACAATGCCTCAAAAGGTGACATCCCAATGGTGGAGTGAAAGATATTGTTTTATGCAAACTACACCAAAGAAAAGTGATCCTCCCAGATGCGACCGAAGTCGAGGACACAAGTACACAGCATGTCCTTGAGGGTATGAATGGTCTGCTCAGTCTGGCCATCTGTCTGAGTATGGGAGGCGGTGCTCAAATGAAGTTGCATGCTGAAAGCCTCCTGCAACACCTTCCATATCCAGGAAGTAAAACATGCATCATGATCGGAGACAATCATTGGGGGTACTCCATGTACCCTCATAATCTCCTGCACGTAGAGTCATTCAAAACTCTCTACTGAATCCTACTCTCTAATCAGTAAGAAGTGATCTGACTTGGTGAGTTGGTCGATGATCACCCAAATCGAGTCATGTCCCCTGGATGAATGTGGACGTACTGTCACGATGTCCAAGGATATCCCATCCCACTTCCACTCTAGGACCTCTAAAGGATGAACCAAGCCTATTGGCACCTGATGCTTCGCCTTCACTTGGTGACAAGTGAGGCACCAAGAGACAAACTCTATTACTGCTTTCTTTATTCCTGCCGACTAGTGCTATCGTCAGAGGTCCTGGTACATCTTCACCACTCCTGGATGTACCGCTAGAGGGTATGTGTGGAACTCCCTCATCACATCCCCTTGAAGCGACACTAGTACCATGGTACGTCGTCTGAAGAGGATGATGTGCTCCCCACCTACAGAAACTGTATTAGGTGCTTGCCCTGAGGATATCTGAGCACATGGAGCTTCGAAGTCAGCATCCCCACATTGCGCCTTCTTGACTCGTTGAAGAAGTGTGGGAGTGACTATAAGAGACTGAAGGAAATCTGCTTTATATCGATCCACAAAAGATATCTACAAAGAAGACAAATGATCTGTCGCCTCACCTAGAAGCTGTATACCAGATATCCGGTTGAGTGCATTTGTTACAACCCTCCCTTTCCAAGGATTATAGACTATCATGAGGTCATAGTCCTGGGGGAACTCAATCCAACATCACTATCTCATGTTCAGGTCTATTTGAGAGAAGATATACATGAGACTCTTGTGATCAGAGTACACTGTAAAACACTTTCCCATCAATTAATGTCGTCAAATCTTTAAGGAGAAGACCGTTGCTACTAACTCTAGGTCATGGGTAGCTTAGTTCTGCTCATGTTTTCTCTATTGTCGAGAACCATATGCAATCACTACTCTCTCCTGCATCACGACACATCCATGTTCGGTCCCTGATACGTCGTAGTAGACTACATAACCTATTCCCTATTCTGGAAGCCTCAAGATGGGGGCACTAGTCAGCCAATACCTCAACTCTTGAAAACTCTAATGGCATCTCTCCAACCACACGAAGGGTTTCCCTTTCTTTGTCAGCACTGATAATGGTGCTGAAACTCTGGAGATATCTAGCAAAAATATCTGGTAGTATATGGTCAGACCCAGGAAACTCTGTATCTCTGTCACACTCTTGGGTGGCTCCCAAGGAAGTACCGCCTCAATATTCGCTGGATCAACAGCAACTCCTGCCTCTGATATGACATGTCCCAAAAAGTGCACCACTCGGATCCAGAACTAGAACTTCGAGAGCTTACCATATAGCTGGTGCTCTCGGAGTGTGTCCAGTACTATCAATAAATGATAGACATTCTCCTCCTCAGTAGCCGAGTAGATCAGAATGTTATCGATGAAGACTACTACAAATCGATCAAGGAATGGTTGAAAGATCGTGTTCATGAGTCTCATGAACACTACTGGAGAATTGGTCACGCCGAATGGTATAACCAAGAACTCATAGTGGCCGTACCGACATCTGAAATTCATCTTCTACTCATCCTTGTCTCGTACTCTGAGCTGGTGATAGCCTGATCTGAGGCCTATCTTCGAGAACCACTATGCACCCTTCAGCTGATCAAAGAGGTCGTCAAACCTCAGAAGTGGGTAATTGTTCTTCAAGACCACATATTTCAGGTGACGATAGACAAAAAAAGCCTCAAGATCCCATCCACCTTCTTGGAGAACAAAATAGGGGTTTCCCAAGGTGAAACACTGGGCCGAATGAACCCTTTCCTCTATAAGTCCCCCAGTTGTACCAGCAGCTCACGAAGCTCTGCAGGAGCCATCCGATATGCTGGTGTAGATATCGGTTCCTTCTCTAGGTACAAGTCAATGTAAATGTCCACCTCTCTATGAGGAGGTAGACCCGGAAAATCCTCAGGGAAGACATCTGCGTACTGGTCAACCACTACAGGACAACTCGGACTTTCCATGTCAACTGCTCTGAGGGTAAGGCTAGACAACTGATGAGTGATCGGCTGCACTCTCCTCTGGGTAAGTCCATCCTATGATGAAAAGGCTCCCTTCTCACTAGTGAAGGTAAACCTGGTCCCATACATGCAGACACACCGCACTTTTCACCTAATATTGTCAATATAAGCATGGACTGTAGATGACCAGTCCATACCCAAGATGACATCGTAAGGCCTCGATGCTGTTACTAGGAGATCCTAGTTGAAGCTCTCAACTCCTAGAGTACTATCAGACTGTCGGAACCAGTTCGTAACCATAAAATCCTCTCCCTTAGGAGTCTCCAGCCGTTATGATCGAGCCAATGGCTCCGTCAGAATCTCTGAGCTCCGAACGAGGGAAGTGGCAATAAAAGAATGACTGGAACTTGTGTCTATAAGTATTGCAGCTAAGGTGGAGTAGAAAAATATTGTACCTCATATCATCTCCGGAGTACCGTGATCTTATGCCTCAGCTGGATGGAGCTGGGATCTCCCTATCCACCTGCTCACTATGGTGGGGTTGGTCCTCCTAGTGGTGGTGGCGGTAACATCTTGAATCGTCGCCCACCGCCAGTTGCACATCCAGATCCTCTGCCACGTCCATCTGCACCCTGCGGACCACCTCGGTTGAATCTCTATCTCTTATTGTGAGGTCCTTCGACAGTTTTTAGATCATCTATATGGAAAGTTGGATAATCACGAGCCATATGACTCTTCCCGCCACATGTGTAACACTGCCTGCTACTGGCATGACTGGATCTGCCTCGGGTGCCTCACACAACCATCCATGAATTCTGTGATCATCCACCTATATGTCTAGTCCTCTGGGACCTCTCTGACATATATCTACTACCAGTTGCAGAATACTCTACTATGTGATGACTGGTAGTGGGTCTCACTACTGGTAACTGCTCATCAAGGAAACTCTGCACTAAAATTGCTCGCTCTAACACCCTCGTCGGCGTCGGGATGCTAAGTGAGATCATCGACGCCCTGATCTCTTGCCTCAGTCCCTACTAAAAGGTTTGTGACCTGAAGAATGGGTCATGCACCATCTATGTGGTGTGGCGTGAGAGGTTAGTGAACTCGCTGAGTACTTATCCACAATCATTCTGCCCTGTTGCAAATGAAGTGGCTCCTGAATTCGCACTACGCAAAGAGTCTTTGGGACAAACTCTGCCCGAAACAGGCTCTTGAAGTCTTCCAAGAGATGTGTCACCTCTTCGTGAGCTTGGAACATCAAGATCCAACATCTTCATGCAGCATCCTATAGATGTAAGGCGTTAAGGATCACCATGAGATCAATTGGTGTCCCTACTAGTCGAAAGACTCTCACCATAGTCTCCAACAAATCCTCAGCCCACTGTGGGTCCATCTCTCCACTAAACCTGAGTGGCCTCTAGTGATGGAACTCATGAAGCATGCTCAAGTGGCATGCACACTCTACTGCTAGGGCTAGTGGCATCAATGGCCCAATGGGTAATGGTACCGTTGGTGCCTCTGATGGTGCCTCTACTGGAAAAAGGCCCAACACCGAGGCCTCGTCGCTTGGAGGGCTATCGGTGCGTACTATATTAGGAACCCTAGCTGGTTGTCTTTGTTAAGGAATATTGAAAATTAATTGTTGTGACACAGTCAATAATTTATACCTATTGATATGACTCAAAGGATCACAAAGAAAACTCTTGAAAACTCACACGCAATAAGTGTTTTCAGCACTGAGTCAGAAATAAGAAGCTAGGGTCCTTCTGTATGGATACATTGGCCACTACACCAACACTGGATTCCCTAAACTAATAACCACACTCACTAAACATAACACTTTTTCCGTTAAAAAGACCGGAGTCCAATTTTCTATAGTAGAATTGACTCCTCTAACACCAATTTTTCTCGACCTATCCCCCAGGGCTCATGTGGTGACTACACCAAGCCCGCCATCCATAGGCCAGGGGTTGGCCACTAGCACAGAAGGCGTATTCCCTAAAACTGGGGTGACATTTCATTTATATAATGTAACACAAAAAACAAAACACATAACAAGATAAAAACTCAAGTAAACTGAATAGTAAACAGAGCGAGTACAGTAAGAAAAGGGAGCCAGAATACAAGCCCAACTAGAAAGTAAAATGAAAACTGGAAAGTACAAGATGACTGATAGTTGAAAATTAGCTCCTAGACTGTCCACCACGAATCCTACCGGAGGGTAGGTACAAATCATGAACGGTTGTCTCTATGGTACACCTTGTCTAACGTCCACCTCCGAGCCACCACCAGTCCTCATACTCTCATCCTCAATCAGTGTTGTCTGTTGTCTGCACCAAACACAACAGGGTGCGGGCATAACCCATGCAGGGGTGAGTATAAAAATACTCAGTAGGGACACCAAGACCCTCAAGGTCTCCCAATATCAACCATGGATAAACCACACATCAAGAAATCAACTGACAACCCTACTTAGGTTTATGCCCATACATATACCTAAGCTATCAAGTATACCCATATCAATCATGGGGAAACATAGAGTCCAACTCAAAATACTAAGGCTCAACTATTCCACAAAGGATGGAGTACCATGATGGTGAGTACCAATCAGGTATGCCACACAGAAGAATACCACCGAGGTATGACCACAAACGAAATTACCGCTCAGGTACAGACTCAGCTCATTCCTGGTATAACTTATTTACAATAGTAATGATGATTAAATTTAACTACTGAATCGTCTTACTCTGTTAATAGGTAGACCCATGAATTATTAGTAATCATAATTAGACCAATATAGGATCTCTAGGTGCTAACCCACACAGGATCACTCGGTGCTGACCCACACATGATCGCTCAGTGCTGACCCACACATGATCGCTCGGTGCTGACCCACACATGATTGCTAGGTGATGACCCACACAGGATCTCTAGGTGTTGAACCACACAGGATCACTCGGGTAGTACCGCATGGAATCCTAGAGCAGTTCCATGTGGGACCCTCAATCATAGACCCACAAAGGATCTCTTTCTCAAGTCACATCCAACTACTGGGTTCCCGCACTAGGCTTACTCGTCTCCGAGAGGGTTCGATTCTCAAGACACTATTTGATACTTAAACTTCTATGAAATCCCATGAAGAACTATCCCAATTGAATGCCACGTCATTGGGGTCTCAACACAATAGTAAACGCATTAATCGAACATCTGGTATGTAAGTTATTAGCCTTTTAGTCCTGATGGCCTTGTTGGATTCGTGCTTGATCCAACCCAAACATATCGCAACCTTATCCAAATCTCATGTGGGGTATACCAAAGGTAATTTATTCCTCCAAAATTTACAGTGACATTGAGGGTTTATCAAACGGATGCATGATGCCAATGTTATGGCTGAAAGAGCATAAATGATTCGAATTGGGTTAGGGTCTGGTCCGACCCGGTCAGACCGACCCAACCCGACTTGGCCTGGCCTGACCCGATTTGGGTCGACTCCGCCCGACCCGCTGGGTTCATCCTAGGCCGCACTCGGTCAGGCCCAGCCCGCGTTGGGCATCCCAGCCCGCACTGGGCAGTCCATCCAGCGATGGGCTGTCTAGCCTGAGCTGGGTGGTCCGGCCAGCGCTGGGCGGCCAGGCCTGGAGGCCCTGCCTGGGAAGAACAGGGCGGCACGGAGGCTGCGTGGGCTTTGAAGGCTGTGGGTGACAGCGGGTTCCGTGTGGCAGCAGAGACCGCAAGGATGGCGTGATTCCATGGGTGTCGCGGGGCGGTGTGAGGTTGTGGGTGCCGAGGGACGGTTGAGGTCGTGGGTCCCGCAGGGCGGCGAAGGTCGCGGGTTCCGCGGGGACGACACGAGGTCATGGGTTCCGTAGGGTGGTAGAAGTCGTAGGTGCCACAGGGTGGCGGAGGCTGTGGGTGCCACGGGACGCGTGATTCCATGGGTGTCGCGGGGTGGCGGAAGCCGTGGGTGCTGTGCGATAGTGCGAGGCCCTGGGTGGTGTAGGGAGGCGAATGCCGCAGGTGCCACGGGGCGGCGCGAGGTCATGGGTACCATGGGGCGGTGGATGCTGCGAGGTTCGCGGGGTGGCGAAGGCCACAGAGCAGTAGAGGCCACGTGTGGGGGAGCGCCGCAGGGCGCGGAGTCCCTGGTGCGGTGGAGGGCACGGGGCTAGAGCGGCCCTGGGCGTAGAGGTCGCGGTGCGGCGGAGGCGGCGGTGGCAGAGCAGCATGTGGCGGTGGAGCCCTGTGCCTTCACTAGAGGTCGGATTGACTGGCTGCCCTTCGTTCATCGCCTTCATCACGGTTCTTTAGTTCAACTGGTTCCAACTGCTAGCACCATTCACCATCACCATTGTGAAGATCACACATAAGATCCACAAGATTTGTAGAGGTGTCAGACCTTGTTTGTTTGGCCTATACCCTTCACGTTAGGGTGGTGGCATACGGATCAAGGAAGATAATTCAATGTGAGTGGGAATTTAACATCGATCTAGTTAAAAAACACCCCTACCTTGTTTGATTGTTCATGTCGATGAGAGAAGTCAATGTTGTCGACGTTCGTCTTGCCCGCCACATGCCTCCATTCCCAAGCTCGTTTGTTGGATAAAATCTCTTTGATTGAGGTGGTTCTTCATTGTTGAAGATGTACACCATTGGAGGACGTCTCGAGGGATAAGTCGAAGTCATGTGTCGGAGTTCATCGTTGGAGGAGCTCTTTGTTACGGGATGTGTTCTTCCAAGTTCTCTGTTTGCCAACTCTTTCCTATCAATTCCCCCAAAATGAAAAGTAGCCCACATAATATATCAAGTTATCTATTATGTTTGATTGAATAATTTTAAATTATCTTAATTAATTAATTGATGAGTTGGTATAATTAATTAAGGGGGTGGGACAAATAAAGTGAGGGAGTTCAAGAGGTTTTTCTCTCATAAAGAGGGGAGTTCAAGTGGGTTTTCTCCCATAAAGAGGTGATTTCAAGGGGGTTTTAGCCTCGAGTGGTACCCACCACCATAACCCACATGGGAGGTTAATCCTGGTGGTCCCCGCCACTATAACCTCACCTGGGAGGTTTAATTCTGGTGGTCCCCACCTCTCAACATCTACATGGGAGTTCCAAATAAAATAAAATGTTCCATAATTTTATTTTATATTATTCTTTCACGAAAAACCCAAATTCTATCTTTCACCCTCGACCTACTGTTGTCGAGTTGAAGGTCCGCTTATGCGAATACTGGCGCTGCGAGTTTAATGGTGCCATCAGATTTCAATTCCGAACACCGATTAAAAAGATACAAAAACCCACTCGTACTTTTACTGAACGTACCTAAAAAAAAGGTCATAAATTCATTCTGGGCACATCGGGCCACGGAATCACACGCCGTCAATTTTTGCAGACTCGTAAAATTTCATATAATTATAAAATATTACATGGAAATTCTGGGTCATTATATCAACTTCTCTAGGATTTTCAATAGTTTGAGGCACAATTTATTTTTCCACTTTAAGAGTCACCTAAATCTGAGAAACTACTGGTTGTTCAGTTTGATGTGCTCCAGATTCTCTAATAAATCTATACCTCAGAAGAGGTTCATTTGCATCAGTATTTTCTTAAGTAGGCTCCCCACCAGCTTGAGCCGTTCTATGCATTTTTCTCTAATGTCCTTCTTGACATTCCTCATCAGTAGGTGGATCAACTACTTCAAATCTTAGTCTTCTTGATGATTTTGAAACTTCACTTACTCTTGATTCATTCATTCATTCCTAATATTTATTAGGTTTCTACCCCTAATCTGAGTCCTGGTCTTCCTCTACTCCAAAATACATAAGCTTTCCATTCACAGTACTTCAGAAGAAGCAAATATTTCTTAGAGTTCCAGCATTGAAAATATTGTTGTGATGGCGTCTTACTCTGTAATCTTTTAATCTTACCATATCATACTTAAATAATAATTTTGAAATGAACCTTCCATAAGGATAAAAGTTCATTCTATCCTTTTGTTGATAGCATTATTTGAGATATATTACCATATATCTCAAAAAATTCAACTTTATTTCACTCATAAGAAAAAACATTATGTACATGTCATGAAACAAAATCTTCTCCATCTATGACATCCTAGGTGCAATCCCTGATTGCAAAAACTTAACAAGAATCTTCTGATCAGGTTACAAATCCATCACTAACGTTTTTCTTATATTGTTAGAACCAAAAAAATGACATAATGTCCAATGACTTATGTTAATTATTTTTAATATGCTTTAAGTCGAATTGATAAACTCTCTCATGCGGGAAGTTTAATATTCATGTCCTTTCAACAAATTAAATTGAAAAATCTTGATCATTAATTTTTTCAAATATGGTGTCCTCTGTTTCTCCAAGACTTATCTAAATGGATTTGAAAAAGTGACGAAGCTCTACCTCATAAGAAAACTCTATATTAACTCCACTGAAAGTTTTCTTGAGATTCTAAAATGTGAGGGCTTACTGCATAATGAGATCCATTTGATACAACCATTCCAGGTCGATTACTTTTCCTTGTAGAATCTTTCATCCAGTTGTGAACTGATTCTTGGAATTACAATATTCTCCTTCATCAATTATCTATGTCTTGCCATTTCTATTTCAATGTTATGAAGGCTCGAAGGTTTAGGATTTAGAAGGTTTATTCAAAGGTAGATGAAGGCGGTACGGGTTTTTTGGTGTTTTGAAAGGTTTTGAGAAAATGAATGGGTTTGGAATATGAAACGATTTCGGGCATCCTTGATTAAAATATATTTTACTTACATAATAATAATTGCATTATTTAAATAAAATAAAACATATGAGAAAAAAATATTACAATTGAAATTGTAAATTATTTTAAAAATAAATAATTCAATTATTTAAAATAGTAAAGAAGAAAAAAATATAAATGTATAAAAATTAAAATTAAAATTTCATTTAAAATTAAATAAACCTATCTCCCCATTAATAAAATAAAAACGTGGAGTGGGAAGTGGTTTAATAAAAATATCAGCTAATTGAATTTCAGTACTTACAAATTCTAAGAATATATCCTTTTTAAGAACCTGATCTCTTAGAAAATGATGTATGATATCAATATTCTTTGTTTTAGAATGATTAATAGGTTTTTTTGAAATATTTATTTCACTTATATTTTCACATAACATAGGTGTGTGGTTAAAATTTTGTCCAAATTCGATAAGAGTTTTTTTATACACAAAACATGTGGACAACAACTGCTTACGGATACATATTCTACCTCAACTATTGACAGGAAAACTGAGTGTTGTTTCTTACTAGACCATGACACTGAAGACATTCCTAAAAAGTGAAGAGTCCCTAAGGTTATTTTTCTATAAAATATTCAACTTATAAATTTTTCATCTAAATAAAAGATTAAATAAAAAACAGAAGTTTTTTGATAGATAAGATATTGAAAAACAGTTCCTTTTAAAAATCTAAAAATTATTTTATAGCACTTAAGAGAGATTATTTAGGATCAGATTGAAATCTAGCACAAATACATACTGAATACATTATATATGTCTTGCTAGTAGTAATATATAATAAACTACAAATTATACCTCTATATAACTTGTTGTCAACTATTTTTCCAGTTTCATCCAAATAAACTTTTATATTAGTACACATAGGAGTTTTATATGTCTGGCTATTTTCAAGTCCATATTTTATTAGTAAAATAGTATTGTATTTCATTGATTTAAAACATTTCTAAAATATTTTTGATAAATTTTAAGTCCTAAAAATAAATTTAATTCTCCCTTCATACCCATTTAAAATTAATTTTGCATTAAATTTGAAAACTCATGACAAAGTTGTTTGTTTTTTAAACCAAAAATTACATCATCAACATAAATTTGAAAAACTAAAATATTAGAGTTAACAGTTTTCTTAAAAAATGTTGGATCTTCCATCCCAACAGTAAAATCATTTTTTAAAAGAAAAGAACTTAATATTTTATACCAAGCTCTAGGTTCTTGTTTAAGGCTATAAAGAGATTTAGTATGTTTAGAAACAAAATCTGGTTTTTGTGAATTTTCAGAACCAGGAAGTTGTTCAACGAAAACTTCCTCCAACAAGTAAGCATTTAAAAAGGTAGACATCACATCCATCTGAAATAATTTAAAGTCCATATGAGATACAAATGCTAAAAGGGTCCAACTAGCTTCTAATCTAGCAACGAGTGAAAAGGTCACATCATAATCTATACCTTCTTCCTGATTATAACCTTTGGCTATTAGTATTTATTTATTTCTTGTTATTTTTCCTTGATCATATTGTTTATTTCTAAAGAACCATTTAGTTCCTATAACTAGATTGTTTTGAGGTCTTTCAACTAAATTCTTAACTTTATTTCTCTTGAACTGGTTTAGTTCTTCTTGCATTTCTATCATCCAAATTTCAACAACTAAGGCTTCTTCTAATGTCTTAGGTTTTAATTGGGATAAAATGGTAGATAATTCAACAATATTTCCGACATTTTTTATAGCTTTAATTCTAGTGTCTAGGTCTCTTATAATAGTTTCTAATGGGTGATTCATTAGGGTTATAGTTTGTCTAGGTAATACACTGTTAGTTTCTTCAATTTCATGTTCTTCTGAACAGGACTGAATTTCATTTTAATCTATTTCAAAATCATCTATTATGATCTCAAGTATCATGTTATCATTATAGTCAGAATCATCAATTTAGTTATTCCTTTTCTCAAAGGGATCAAATTAATCAAATTTTACATGAACAGTTTCTTCAATAATCCTTGACTTTTATTAAAAACTCTATAAGCTTTGGAAGTTGTAGAATATCCTATTAAAATTCCTTCATTAGATTTTTGATCAAACTTACCAATATTTTCCTTGGTGTTTAAGGTGTAAACATTATATCCAAATACTTTACACTAATTTACTTTAGGTTTTCTGTTATTCAAGAGTTCAAAGGGTGTCTTTTTAAAAATTGGTATAATTAAAAATCTATTCATTATATAGCAGGTTGTACATATAGCTTCTACCTAGAAATAGGTAGGAAGACTATATTCAATTAGCATAGTCGTAGACATTTCTTGAATAGTTCAATTTCTTCTTTCCAAAAATCCATTTTGTTGAGGTGTTCTTGGTGCATAAAAAGTGTGTTTAATACCCATATTTATGAAAAATGAATTAAATTACAGATTCTCAAATTCTCCACCATGATCACTTTTTAATGAAATTATTTTAAAACCTTTTTCAGTTTGGAAATATTTTCAAAAACATTAAAATATAGTAAACGCTTAATTTTTATATTTTAGAAAATAATTCCATGTAAATGTACAATAGTCATCAAATAAAACATATACATACAATTTTTCAGCCAAGCATTCTATTCATGAAGGTACAAACAAATCCATATGATTAAGTTCTAGATTTTTAGATGTAGTAATTTTTTTAACAGATTTGAAGGACGATTTGTGCTGCTTTCTAAGTTTACATGCATCACAAAAACTATCACTTTCAAATTTGAGACTAGGAAACTCAAAAAATAATTTTTTTTCTTTGTTAACTTATGTAAAGAATATATATTGAAATTTCCAAGTCTTTTATGCTAGATGAAAGATTAATTTATCTTAGCATTTATTCATTTTACTTTTGGTTTACAAAAGGAATTTAAGTCCAAGGTATAAACATTATCAGTTCTGCATGCTCTAAATTTAAGCTATTTACCATTAAAAATAGAACAATAGTTGATAGAAAAATAAACAAAATAACCATCATCACAGAGTTGAGATATACATATCAGGTTGTGTTTTAATCCTTTTATATAGAGTACATTATTAATAGAGACATCTTATGGATCTCCAACACTTCCAATGATAATAATTTTACCTTTTGCATTGTCACTAAATGGGACTAATCCTACATCCTTTTGAGTTAATGTTTTAAAATTCTATGAAGTACCTCACAAGCGATAGGAGAATCCACTGTCCATATATCGTATTTCAGTTCGGATTCTATGACCTGTATCTTGAAATGGAATTTAAACAGAGGTTTGTTTTAGTACCCATATTTATTTGGGTCCAGTTGTGTTAACATGCAAAGACCTGGGAATCCATACATCCTTTTTTCTATAATCAATAGAATCATATAAACTGCTTGCAACAAAGGCTTTCTTAATCTCAGTTATTTTCAATTTCCTTATATAATAGTTTTTAGATAGATGACGTTTTTTTCCACATTAGTTATAAATTTTACCTTTTGTACTTGGAAAAAAATAGTTCTTATACAGTTTGGTTTTCTCATCTTTACTGCCTATTCCATATCTTTCCTTTTTAATCACATTAATTCCAAGGATTTCACTTAGTGTATTTTCTCCTTTTGTAAAAACAGGATCTGCACTTTTATATGTTTCTACTTCTATTTGAAGTGTTTTTATTTTAGTTTCATTATATGTATAGTTTGTGTTTGATGAGTTATATTTTTCTATTAACTCTTCATGTTGTTTTAGCAGATTGTCTCTATCTCCTAAAATAGCAGTGTGGATATTTTTTTAGTAATTTATGTTTCTCAAATAAGGAATCGTATTTCCCTTCCATCATATTACAATAGGCTGCAAGGTTATTATTTGGACAACAAAAAATTGAATAAGAATCATATGTGTAATAATATTGTACCTCATCAGCTTATTCCATAAATAACATATTTGCTTTTAGATTTGATTTTTATTCTCCTGAGTCATACTTTGATGAGCTTCTTCAGTATTCAGAAACACTCAAGTATATTTCACTTATCTTTTTTCTTTCTTCTCATAATCATTGTTTTTGAAAAAATTTATTTTTGTTTTCTCCTTTTAATTGAGGGAAATCAAGTCTAATGTGACCCATATTATTTCATTCATATCATCTGACATCCCTTGGTTATTTTTCATCCTTTTTGAAAGATTTTATGAATCCCTTATTCTTTCTGTAGAATTTACTAAACGTTTTGGCTAGCTAAGCCACTTCAACATCTGAATTAGATGAATTAAAACTCTCTGAATTCATTTTGATTTCATTCTTCATCTTTCTGCTCTTCTTTTGGGATGTTACTTTCAAAGAAGTATTTTCTCTCCTGATCAAGAATTTATGCTCATTTTCTTCATGTTGCATCTCAACTTCATATATCATAAGTGTTCCAATTATCTCCCTCATTATAAGAACATTGATTAGTGATGATTTTTTAATAAAAGTCGAAATTCCATTCCACATAGGTTGTAATACTCTTAGAACGTTCAAGGCCTGATCTTGTAGTTTGATTAGATCTCCTAAGGTAGAGATATTGTTTACAATATTTGTTAGTCTTCCATTCATCTTGGTGATTCTTTCTCCTTCAAACATTCTGAATGGATTGAATTTTGATTTAGCAGTGACATATCTCATCTGTCAGACATTTTCAGTTCCTTCGTAGCCAACTACAATCGTCTACCACATTTAATAAGTCGTCAAGCACTGATATACTCTATTGAATTAATTTGGTATAAGACCACAGATGATAGAATTCATAGCTTTTGAGTTTATGTCATACTCTTCTTCTGTATCAGCAATCCATGATTCAGGTTTCTCTGGAATCACACAGGGAGTTATAATTTTTGAGCAGACTCTGTATCTAAGGTTCATAATGAAAATGATCATTCTTGATTTCCATCATCCATAATTTTCACTATTGAAGTAGGGATCAAGAACCATTGACATACCCTCTCATGTATCAGCCATTGTGCTCGGTATAATCCAAAAACATTCATCTTGTTATAGATTTGAAAAAATCATCCCCTCTAATACTAATTGCTGGATCGGGTTGTACCAAATACCCACAAGAGGGGGGTGAATTTTGTCTTTTATGAATTCTTAACGAATCGTGATTATGGTTGAGTCTATCCTTTTATCATTATCATATTTTTTATGCAGCGGAAAATAAAAAATTAAAGGACGCAATGGTGTATAGTGGTTCAGGGATGAGAAGGCCCTTAATCCACTCCACCAATGCTCTAATTCCTCGAGCTTGGTGATTTTCACTATCTGTTATTCTTATCAATTGATTTTCCACAACTGAGTGCAGGGAGTTGACACCATTTCAAGATAAGGACAAAAATAAATCCTTTTGGTTCATACATAGAACTGAATACAAAGGTTATTACGTGAATCCAGTTACTAAAACTAACAGGAGTATTTGTCTTGAAATACTTTCCATTTGTTCATTACAGTTACAGCAGCACACAACTGACATTTGATGGATCATCGTCTTCAAAAAATATGTTCTTCAGATAAGGGAAGTTCTGAGTCGATCCAGCAGTAATAAATATAGAAATAAATTCAGAATCCCCAACAATAATGGATTCATGAAAGGTATTTGATGTATAAATGATGAATCTTTAACATGTTTCTTCTTATTCTTTAGAAAACAAAGTTTGATCAGGCCTTGTAACAACAGATCTATAAATCTTGAATGCCTCTGTAAACTATATTTATGAAAAAAAACTTGAGAGCTTCTTCTTCTAATATTTTTCACAATGATCCATTTTTTTAATTCAAAATAACATAGATATATATAATAATGCCTTGAATTTGCCTTAAAAATTTAGATCCACAAATGTTGCCTTTAGAATTGCGATATTCAAATGTTTGAATAATAGAGCGGTCATAACTCCACTGAATACTCAGCATGAAAAGATTCTTTTAAATCTATACTTTGAATCACTAATAAATATCTTTGAATCAGTCAAGGACGTGCTTTAAAATCGGGTTTTTAATCTGGATTGAAATCAGTCTGATAATCCGTATAAAAACCATTACTTGATAAAGTCGTATTAGAATCTATGACGCCCAACATATAGTTGAAGTGCATAGAATTTGTTCTCTGAACGTAAGGTTCACAACGTAAGGTTCACAATGTAAGTTTTATCAACCATACTTTTCACTACTTCTCTCAAACGTAAGGTATAATATCCCTACATTCCTTTTTATTAAAACATAAGATATATGATCTGTAAGGTTCATTATAAAAGTAAGGTTTATGGTCCATACTTTTATCATCATCTAAATTTAAGGTACATGATCCATACTTTTTGATAAAATGTAAGGTTTTTTTCAAATGTAAGGTTGATGAACCATATTTTTGAGAAACAAACATAATGTTTCATACAAAAGTAGGGTTCTTCTTCTATACTTTTCTAATATCTTGAATGTAAGGTTCCTTCCAAATGTAGGGTTATTCTTCCATACTTTTTCCTATAAAGTATGGTTTCTTAACCATACTTTTCTGATAGGTCGTAAATTAAATGACAGATTTTATCCTTATGCTACACTCATCAACGTAGGGTATGAACAATGTTTCTAGAACACGCGAAATTGATTTCTGATCACATAGAGCACAAAGAGTGTTTCTAGAACACGCTAATACACTAAAAATTTTCCATACACTTTGTCAAATATTCCACATAGATTTAATGCTTTAATATTATTCCAAAATAGAGAAATAAAGAATATTAATTTCTTGAAATATTCTCAAATTAAAATCATTAGAATAAAAAAATAAGGGTATTTGTGGACATCAAAATCATCATAAAGAGATAGAGTATTGTTCTCAACAATATCCCCTTAATAAAATAGAGTGTTGTTGGAAACAACTCCTACTCAACATCACAATTGGGCGACTCGTTGTTGGATGAGTCACCATCGGATTACTCACCACTAGAAACATATTGCCGCGACCCACCATTTTTGAATACCATTAGCTACTCACCATTGTGAGTCACCAGTGCGACTCACAGTTCTGACACACCGGTCCTTACTCATTGTTGGGAAAACTGTAACTTTGACAAACTCTTGAAATGAGTCACCATGACCCCCATAACCTCTAAAAAAATTTATTTTCATAATTTAATGAATCAGAGTGGTTTAGGCCATTGAATCAAATACCTCTCAAACTGTTATCATCCTCAAGAATCTAGGAGCATGCCTAGATGAATGATGTGTCCAAACAACCACTTTGTGAGATACCTCTTAAGGACACCGCTACTCTTCAAACATTACTACTAGCTAAACACATCAATTTTCAAATGATAAACGGCCAAATGTTGTTCAAAACATAGAGTAAAACCTCAAAACCCAAGAACAACTCCTCCAAAATCTGCTTACCCAACCAACCATAGGACACAAAACACATATACAACAACCACAATATCTAGACAAACAAATCTGGAAGTTCCATCCCCAGTGTCTAAATATTATCTGCTCTGGGTGGAACTGACTCTCCTACATGGGTTTAATCACATCACAATTAAATAGTCACTATTAAGAATTTGGTACTCCCCTCTTCACATGTCTGGAAATTATCACATATTAGAGAATATGGAATCCACTCTACTCATAACAAACAATGTTAAAATATAACATTTCAAAGAAAAACATAACACATAAGAACTCAAAACTACTCTCTATACTAGGATCACATTTGTGCTTCTGGCTCAAAAGTACTCTCTTCCAGGCCACCATGCATCCTTCATATGTAAACAATGAAATGGTCATCCCATGTACCACTTTATCTCGATCATCTTGGATCTCTATTGGGCACTCGATGAACATCACATCATCTTCGATTTCCAACTCTCCCTAGTTAATTACATGGTTGTAGTCATGAAGAAAATGATGGAGTTGTGAGATGTGAAAGGTGACATGTATCCTCTCCAACATCAGTGGAATTATTAACTAGTATTATAGTTTTCCAATTCACTATAACCCCATGAAGGTTCCCATGAACCTAGGAGAATGCTTACTCCATCTACCAAACCTATAATGCCCACATTGGGTGAAACCTTCAAGAACTCATGGTCCTCATCCTCAAACTCCAAGGACCTCCTCTTGGGATTGGAATATAACTTATTCTAGTCTTGCGCTGCATTCATCCTCTCAAAAATAAGGTGAACCTTCTCTATTGTGATCAACACTACCTAGAGACCAAGAATAATTGTCTCCCCAACCTCTATCCAGAAAAAAAGTGAACAAAATCCCCTTCCATACAAGACATTGAATAATCCATTCCAATGGATTATTGATTTATATTATTTTAAGAAAACTCTATCAAGGGAAAGGGTTGTACCCATGATCCTCCATAGACCAAGGCACATCCACACAACATATCCTCCAATGTTTGGATACTCTGCTCCTTCTTCCCATCCATCTAATGGTCGAATGTAGTGTTGATGTTTAAATGAGAACCAAAAGCATGTCGAAATACCCTCCATACTCACGAGGTAAAATGTGTATCCCGATCTAAAGCATTGTATGTAACTCTATACATCTGCACCACCCCATCCACATACCTCTTGAACATGACATCCACTATGCCCGATTCGATGATCGCTAAGAAGTGATTCGATTTTTTCAACTTATCCACTACTACCTAGATAGCATCATAGAATCCTGGAACCATGGGAAAACCTATGAAAATATACATCAATTTATCATCCAATTTACAATCATGTAAATCTAAGTGGTGAAATAAATCCCCAGTAACATGGTGCTCAACCATAACTTGTTGGCACACTATGCCCCTTTCCCACAAACTCCACCATTTCTAGTTTCATCCCAATCCACCAAAACTGCATCCTCAATCCATGATACATCATAGAAATCCTTGGATGTGCTGTCGAGGTTATTATATGGATCTCTTGAACGACATCCTCATGCATTACTACTAGGAAAATAAACATTCCCTGAAACAACATATGGTTTTGAAAATCCTCCAACCATCCCTACAGAGGATCAACATGGTCAAAATGATCATGAATTTATTTTTCCTATGAGTCTCCCTACATAGACTCCGCCACCATATGGATTAGAGAAGACTACGCTTTCATCTAGAAAAAACAACCTCTGTCATCATACCTCCTTCTATCTATGTGCAATGCTACTAACTCCTCCATCACATTCCAAGCACCCATAGATTCCCAAAAAAGCTTCTTCTATGACTTCCTATTGAAGGCATCTCCCAAATAATTTCCCTCTAACTAGGTGTAGGAGATCTAAAAATCAAAGTCCTAAAGAAACTACATCCACCTCCATTGTTGAAATATTAGATATCACTAAGAAAGACATACCTCTATCTTTGGTGATCAATGAAGAACACAAAGTGCTCCCAAATGAGGTAATGTCTCCACAAATCCAGTGAAAAAATGACTCCTAATAGATATAGATAATGAATTGCATAGTTACATTCCTTGGGAAGAAACATCCTAGACCAATAAGATCAAATTGCTTGTTGTTTCATCAAGATGTGTACCAGTCCAAGATGGGAAGCACTGCAAAACACCTTGAAAATCACACCCTCCTCTAGAAACTGGATCTCTATAACACTGAGAAACATAACTTTCAGATAAACAAACTCTTCCTGGAATAGCTCCCTCACCACAAAATCCTATTTCTTTCTGGTAAATTCTTTCAATGGAGATTAAACTCAAGAGAATTCAGGTATAAATCTCCATTAATATCCCACCAAATTGAGAAAAATTCAAACCTATAAAAATTTCTTGGGTGCTACCCAAGAAATAACTACCTCTAAATTTGATAGATCCACTACCACAACCTATTTTTACACCACATGTTCAGGGAAATTCACCTCTCATGACTAGAACATGCACTTGTACAACATTCCATGGAGTTGGTGGTGTTGAAGGAACTTCATGGTAGTCCGGTGATGCTCTTTATGCTCCTCCTCTGACTTCAAGTTGATTAGGATTTTAGAAATGAATAAAACGATGAATTGGTCCTATAACTCATTTAATATAATGTTATGTATCCCCATAAACAAGTATGGTTCATTCGTATCACCGAACAACATGACAACACACTCGAAGTGCCCATACCTGCATCTGAATGAAGTGTTCGGAACAAAGTATTCCTTCAACGGCAACTAGTGATATCAACACTGTAGATCGATCATTGAAATCCAACTCATCCCTCTCATCTATTTGAAAAGATTGTATATACTCAAAAGAGGGTATGGTTTCATGATCGTCATCTTATTTATGATCATGCAGTCTATGAACATCATTAGACAACTATCTTCCTTTTGGAAAACAACACTAAATCATCCCACGACGACGCACTAGCCCAAGTAAATCCCTTCTTCACCAAGTAATCCATCTGGATCCTTAACAATCGCCACTCAAAAGGTTACATTCAATAAGGATCAATTATAAACATATAAGTACTAGGTTGTTATTATATCTTGAACTCAACATAAAATTAATGGATTATATTTAAAACCTCCTCAGGGAAAACATCTTCGAATTTCCGCCAAAAACTCTAGGAACCTCCACCATCTCAACGTCCACCAATTCCACTGATAGCTCAGCCAACTGTGAAATAAGAAGTTCAATATTAAGACTGCCCACCTGATATCTCTTATCACTAATCAAAGCCACACACTAGAAATCCATGTCTGAAAACAAAACTCTTCTCTGAAATAATTCAATAATGGGATTCACAAAATAGAACAAGTTTATGCTGAGAATGACAGCATATGGTTTTATATCTTATAAGAAGAGATCCTTTTCGTTATCATGATATATCGTCATTATTATACATCAGTGTAACTTAACCGACATGTTATTCATACATATGATTAGTGTTCTCAAAACTAGGGGCATGTGAAACATGTCTATTTCTAGTAACAGATAATGGGATAGACTGGGTGCAAAAAAAAATTGAGGCCCCCAAATCAAACAAAGCACATGAAATAGTACTGAACATATTGATTGTACATCTAATGATATTGGGTCATACTAGATCTTCTACCTATGCTACCTTCAACTAACCATGACCATCCCATATGCCCCTATTTTAACGACTACCTCCTCAACCATGCAATGTTCATGGTCCCTAAGGAACACCCTGAGGTCAACCTATACCTCATATATCTCCCCCCAATAGAGTCAGATCATGCTATCCCTTCTGCTGAAATGTCCTAACTATAAACTTCTATTGGGGATGGCACTGAACCTTAACAGTTTCACCATACTGAGATCGATCCAATATCGGGTACTGGTTCATTATATTCCTACAGACTACATAGAGTAAACAAATAATCACCAATTCAATGGGAAATACATGATGACCATAAGGTCAAAATAGAAACTACTGAGGTTGAATTCCCACCAGTTGGAGCTTCGACAGACCTAGAGCCTGGGATCTGCTGCTAGTAAACCTACCTCTCTAAAAACCCTACCGGATCCCCTCTCACAGTATACCTCATCACAAGTGCATCTGCATGATTACCTATGCCTTCATCTATACCTTCATATACATTAGAAGAAAAAAGGGTGTAACTGCATATTGAATAGAAGGACGAAGTGCCTCTTCTAGGAACCTCACACAAGACTCGTCATCTAGAAATAAATCCAGAAAAAATGAAGCAGATCCTTGAACAAGATCCCTAACTCCTATACCAACATACTTCCCTACTAGAGGGAGAGTAACTACTAACTCTTATCATCCATCATTGTCTATGAAAGGAATTATGACCACAACTCTATCTATAAATTGAACCACAAAACATAACACTCCTTCCTATCCCCCAGGTACATCATCAACCACTATTGTGAACCTCTCCAAATCAGGCTCACTTCTAAGGGAACTTATTACTATGTCATTTCCTAGAGTAAAACTAAATATGATTTCAAGATCCTCAATCCATATCTCTATCACTTAGTCTGAAACAATACCCATGTACTTTCCCAAGACCTTTCAGAAAGAAAGTATGTACAATTCTCTATTGCTAGTCTTCCTCTACCACTGGTTCAACCCTCTCTCCATCAACTAAATCTTCTTACATAGCCACCACTTATTGATCCACACATAGACAATGACTGGGTTCCATTGCTAAAAAATTAAAAAATGAATTTTTAAGGCCAATTATTGTGTAATTGTATTTATGGTTACTTTTAACTCATTTAACTAATTCCACTATCCATGTTAAATTCCACAAAACAGCCCAATTATGAAAATAAAACAAGTAAATATGATGCATGTAACTTTCCTGGGGTTTCTAATTTTCAAACAGTGTAGACTCAATTGGTCGTTCAGTGGGTTTAGAGTCCTTTTATCAAATCACAGGGGCCCTAAGATCCCATGTACTAGTTAGTCTTCCATCATCTATGTCACATACCAAGATCACCTAACATTATTTCCCAACCAACTCATACAGTCCTCATTGTTCCAAACTCCAAACTCTATCCTATCTCTGAACCATCATCACTGATACAATTATTTCAAAACTCCCTCCCTCTATTGATTCTCCTCCCAAGATGGTAATAGATAATAGGAGATAATGACACCCCAAGTTCCACCTCCGATAGACCCTAGGGTGGTGACCAACACCAAGGGTTTAAAAAGCTTATAAAATGAAAGGAATTTCAATTGTATAGTAATAAAGATTGGGAGATAATATGTATCAAAATAAAGAAAAAAATCCATGACATATATAGAAAAGAAATCTAAAATCCATCCCATGTGAATTATTAAAATAAAACTATTACAAATAGAATAAAAACTCCACGGTAAATACTGAAAGTAAGGCTATGCAGCAACACAACAACTATCCCAATGTCCATGATTTTAATGCTCAGTACGGTCAACATAGTCTTTCATGAAAACTAAAAGAATTTTTATATACATTGAGTGATAATTCAAGTATACATAGTATGAAATACCAAATTCTCTCATGCACAAGTGGATGGAACAAAGTAATACCCACATGAGGAAACAATCACGCCCAAAAACAACTGAAAATTTATACTAGCCACCCCAACCACTACAAGGAATTGTCACTAAATAGCACAAGTTGGGTAATATAGTACACTACACATAGATAGAAGGGTACCCACACCACTTTCATACTAATTGTCTTCTCTATGACCGTAATGGAAAATATCTTGGTGCTCCCTCTTAATCCATACAAATCAAACCAAATCCTATCTGCAGACACATGGGACTCGCAACCACAAAACATCTCAACCTAAGACACCTAAGACACATACCACATCACATCTCACCCAAAAACAACAAAAACACATTCCACATCAGAGGACAGTTGCAAATACCTAGGCCACAAACTACACCTCATCTCAAAGACACCGAAGAAAGAACAACACATCTCATCATGGAGAAACCATGGAAGCACAAATTTCTCACACACACTTGGGCCTCACAAACCAAAACCCTCCCAAAGAAACTTAGGATATACCTACCTTAAATAGGGAGCATGAATGATCAAGTATCAATCCATCCTTCCTCCCACTATGGTGTTTCATAAAGACACTCACCCCCATCATGATGGGTGTGTTCAACACCTAGTGATAAAATAGGGTTGTTGCATACAAAATTCATAATTAAACAATATAAATAATATGTATAGATACCAATCACTCAACCCAACCTATGGTTTTGTAAAAAAAAATCCACCCACAACACTTCTAGCATTATTGTAACCTCTAAATGAACAAGCACACAACATGTCACAACTCAAACCATACCCCTATCCATTTCATATTAACCAATTATAATTCTTTATTAAACAAATCATTTACTCCATTACGATCCAGGAAACTACCAACCACAACACATAATAAGACACATAGAAGACGTGACATGAAGGAAGGATAACTACGGTAAATTATCTCACATAATATTTTCACTTTATTAAACACCGTTTCATGGCATAAAAAACTGTTCATGGGACATGGAGTGAATCTTTGTGCATGATACTCCTGGAGAACAACCCGATCACAACCCTGTTTCGGAACACGTCCCTTCCATTTGAAAATCAATTAATCTCTCAACCTGATATTCCATTACACATTTCGAACCTCCCCACAACACATGAATGTTCTCGCAACCCTACCACCAGACAAACCAAATGAAATGTATTCAGATTTGACAAGTCATCTATACCTTAATTCCACTTTTTAACTTCCTCTGTTTTCATTGAAATAGTTTTCTCCTTGGGAATAAATTCATTATTCAAGTGTACATGGTTAATCCATTATATATAAATATAGTCGTTTAATATAATACCAACAATAATCAATCATAATCTATCATATGTGTGCAAACAATAACCACAAATTACCATGATTTTATGTAGGCATATAGCCCAAACAATTTACAACATTAGAAAATAAAAAAGTGGAACAGAAGTCGCTATTCTTAGCCTCGTATGTTTTTCTAAAACTAATTCAATTATCATTATTTATTTGGTATTCCAATATCTTCAAAAATGATACATTGATACACCCACACATCATTATATACAAATAAAATAGACACAAAGGGATCCCCACTTGGATGAGATGACAATCATCGCTTCTTGGTTGCACTGAAAAAGAGGGCGTGCATGCATCAGGAAAAGCCTCCAGGGAAAAATTAAATCCAAAAATGTGAAGCACAATGCATGGATCCTCGAGGAAGAATTGTTATAGGGGACATACGGTATCAATGGTAAAATGAAGCTTAAATGGGATAAAAGGTCCCTGATTTATAGAGGATAGATCCCATATCAACGAGATAAATAGTTTTCAAAATCCATTAAAGGGGGATTTTGACCACGACCATGTGGATTGGAAGTAAAGGGAAGATTAATTTTTTTTATGAATAATATCATTCAAAATGGCTCCAAAAACTATTAAATATGGTATTAATATCATTTAACTTCCAATATAATGTTAAAGGGAAAAAATTTGAGAAAATGGAGAAATATGGAATTTTGAGGAACTATTGGAAATGAGTCGCCATTAGGTGAGTCACCACTAGAAGTCACCAGTGCGACTCATCGCTGGATAGGATATCAGTGGATGAGCCATCTTTGGGTGAATCATCATTAGACGAGTCACTAGTAGATAATTCACTATAAGAAAATTACCTAGTGGATGATGCACCATTGGGTGACTCACCTTGGGACTTGCCACGATCGGACGACCCATCACTAGAGAATCACTATCACGACCCCCCCCCCCCATCATGACATACCTTAAACAACTCACCTTTAAGGTTCACTGATGAACGTCACCATTTTGACTCACTGGTCCGGACTCACCATTGGAAAAACAATAATTTTGTAAAACTCTTGAAATGAGTCTATGTGACCTCCCTAGTCACCTCAAATATTGGATTTTCACAATGTAATTGAACAGAGTGGTACGATCCATTACAGTAGTGAGTGGAAAATTTTCTATGAGGCCATGATCTTGAAATTATACAAGTAGATCAATCTATAATCTTTATTTGGGTATTGCATGTTAATGTAGATCATTCCACTTTATAACATTTCTATATTAGTATTAATGCTCATGGTATGACTATGGGGTGATGAGTACATGTCAGTACTAATGGGTAAAGGTCTAGATAATACAAATGGTCCTTAAATATTAACTCAAAAGTGAGTCAATAATTCCAATTGTATGAATGTGTTGTGATTTGAAACACAAGAATTTTTTGTGATTGTTCTGTGTGTTCATAAGTACATACAAATATGTTTTAGGTTGTGTAGCGTACGCCATGAAGGGGTACATCATAGATTAATGTGGTAGTGCATATAAGGAATATAAAATATTAACATGATCATTTATATGAGAATGTGTCAACTTTAATATATTTTATTAAGTATAAAACTTGATTCTTGGCCTCACTATGAGTGACAGGGTTCTGGAATGGACCACCTTGAGTGACGTGTATTAGTTAATGATATTTTAAGGGACCTCACACTGAGTGAGAGTGTTTTGGTTCTATTTTAGTAATAATATGTGATATAAAATTTTATCATAGTGAAGGACACACCATGAGTGATATTGTGGATGTCGAGATAAGGCATGAAACCTTTCCCTCAACAACACGTTTTTTGTTTGGGTTTGTCGCATGAGGTTACTTCATCTTTGGAACTATATGATCAATGTTTAGTTATGTGTTAATGTGGAATGGATTACACATAATGACTTGAAAAGAACGATTTTGATTCATTTTTTAGTTTTATTTACTTTAATCATTCATACACATGAATATGATGGTGTATATCAGTGGAACATTATGAGGCCTTACTAAGATATATTTCCCACACCCATCTTTGGAACTTTGAGGAATGTTTAACATCATGTTTATATTTTAGGTAACTATTTCTAAAATGGATCATGAAATATAAGTTCAATGTTACTGGGAGATATGGTTGGGATGAGTCTTGTGGTTATAGTGAATACTTTTTGTAATTTTTTATATGTTTATTCTATTTGTGGGCTGAAACCAGTATGAAATTAATTGGGATGTAAGAATATATGACTATATACTCATGTGTATTAGTAGGGATTTATGTTATTTATTTGTTTTATATATTTCTTATATTTTTTTGATATAATTTTTTATTATTGAATTAATATCACGATTATAAAATACCCATGTTTATCATAGATTCTCTTCAACAATCGAAAGCTTCTATAATTTCAAGAGGAACACTAGTGGTCATTTGTGAAAAAGATTATGACAATGCTATGTGATTTTCGTAATGGTGTTACAATAAACATAGAAATAAAACAATTATAAAAATTTATAAATGAAAAAAATCCCTAAAAGTGAAAAAATAAAATGAATCATACAAAAAACAAATGGTTCATTGATAAAACACATGAGGAAAAAATATCATAGAGGACTGGAATCTGATCACACTTCAATGAATATAGATTTCAAGATTCAATGAAAATCATGTGTTGGGTTATTGTCTCTATATCCATAATAATATTTTGTATATATCATACTAGTATATAAAGATAATGTTTATAAAAATTAATATAATTTTATTTCATAATTCAAAACAATAAAAAATAAACATGACATGATTATCAACTATGTTGTAGATTGAGTTTTTTTCTCAACATCTCCCTTAATATTGTATCAATCCACATGATGATAATTAATCATATAAATATAAAAATTTTAAAATAATATATATAATAGTAATGATTATTATGGATGTTCATTGTTAGCCTCTTTTTTTAAATGAATATATGATTTTAAATATTTCCATGATAGATGGAATAATTAAATTATTGATAGTTATAGAAAAATAATTATCAAAACCCAGTGGCCATATTTTTTAGTTTATAGTTTCCAACTGTATATTAAGGATAAAAGACAAATCATATAATATATATACTTAGATAGATTGTAGGCCAATCATGGAACATTGAATGCTAGAATCATGGATATGTGAAAACATCATGTATTACAACCCTTCCATTTCAACATCCTCTTAATATAATTTAATGATAATGATTTTTTATATAGGAAGTTATTTCTTTATACTTACCTCCACCATCCCGTATTTTTATATGTTATGTTCACTTGAAAAAAAAATTATTAACCTATTTATTGTATTCACTATATACACACTATGATCATTATATCAATAGAGTATTTGGTATTGAAAATTTCTAGTTTTTTACCTCTTATAGTATATTTTCTATGGATAGAAATCCATAAATTCATATCCAATATCAATTATTTCATATATATATGATCTTTTTTTCACATCAGAAAGAGGTCACTAATTTTAGTCATTGTTATCTATATCTATCTATTTGATCCACATATCAATTTTGGTTATAAACATTGAACCGTACAAGGATTATAACATGTTCTTAAAATATTATAGGGGAGGTAGTTATTTATTATCCTAAACCACATTATCATTCAATATTCCATTCCTATAAATATGTTCAATTTATTTATATTTACTAAAATACATTAGAATGTATCCAAATTTACATTAAATTTTTTATTGAGTGTGAATAATCATGGAATGTTTGAATGAAATAGGCATTACTCATGATCATAATTTTTATTAAATATAAAAATTCTCTATATACATATTAAATTTCATAAGATACTTCTATAATGGATCACAGATAATTATAATGAGTATATTCAATAATCCACAATTTCAATTATGGAACCCATGTTTTTCTTTCAATTCCTATAAATATAATATCAATGAGATGTTACATAATGATTTTATTTTTATAATTATTAAACCAAATTCGCCCTAATTCATTAATTATATATTTTATAGTTTAAGAATGTTGTTTTTAGTTGTAGTTCATAAATTCACATCCTCTAAAATTGGTCTACATGAGTATATTTTCTTTTCATTCCGTGAAATAGTATAATAATCATAAAATATATTGATTTTTGTTTTATTAATAATATAAAACTAATCATATTTGACTCGATACATAAATTATTCATTAATATAGATAGTTTATTGTAGATAATACACATTGAAAATAAAAATTATCATATTAATTTTTTTTAACATTTTACATAACCTTAAATGAATAGTACGATTATACATAATATTAAACTGAATTAAATTATCATTAATAATATTAATAATATCATTATTAAATAAAGAAACCATTTCTATTAATATCATTATTATCATCTTTAATAATACGAAAATCTTATTTAAGTTATACATTCTTATTTTTCACAAACATTCAATATTTATATAAATTTTAAATTCAATTCCATTATTTATCAGTAGAACTTATCAAAATTGTGAAATATTTAAAAAATCTAAATTATCTACAAATTAGAATGAATATATTCTACTTTACATTATTCTAAAAAAATATTAGAATCCTAACAATAATAAAAAGTAATATTATATTTTTATTTAATTAAATTTCTAGAAAATTTAAGTAGTCAACTACCTTATTGTAATTAATGAATCCACCCCAAATAAGAGGTAAAAATTATTCCCCAACCCATAAAAATTCTACATCTCATCAATATATAAGAGATATAATTGATGAAAATTTTACAACACTTAAAACATAAAAAAATCAATGAAAAAAATATAAAACTCATGAAGATCATTCCCAATGAATCACAAAGTTTTCATAGATTTTGGATCCATTTGGAATTGAAGAACAAATAGCCTCTTGAAGTAAAATAGATAAAGTAAGTTATTTTTGGGAGAGAAATAACATGTGGGATTATTCATTCAAATAATGGATTTTCTTTAAATATCATGTGAAAAATGTCATTATAATTATATTAAAAATTAATTTGAAAATGTAATGATGTGGTTTTTAAAACTATATTTTGGTTTCGTTAAATTTCAAAATGAAACTGATAATATAATTTTAGACATATAGTTTTCAATTTCATCCAACATCTTGAATAACATGGTATAAATACACTAAATTTTGGTTTCTAGAATACCATGTTGTAGTTTTTAAAGTATTGAGTCTAAAAGATGACTTCCTTATAACTATTTATCCCCTCAAAATTTCCTCCTTGAACCATTTCAAATATAAATCAGCATAAAACATTGAGTAAAATAATAAAATTAAATAATAATTTTTATTCCACATATATATATATATTTTTTTTTGAAAAAATAAATAGGAAACGAGGGGCTTCCACCTTGGGGTTTTCCCTTATGAATATTTTGTCTCATATAGTATGGAATTGTTTTCTTGGTAGTTAATAATAAATCCTCTATATATTATAAAAATTTCAATAAGACAAAATCTTTTAAAAAATATTATTTCCCCAATTTTCAATGATGTATCTATTATAATGGAAAATCATGATATGGTTTCCTAAAAAAGTTCTATATTTTTCCATTAGAATCAAATTTCAATGATTTCATCTGAAATTATAATCCAATAATCACCAGATTTCTAACATACAAAAAATATAATTTCATATTTCAATTATAATATTAATTAAACCATAACTCATAGAAGAATACCAATATCTTTTAAAATATTTCCTCAATATTTTTATCATCCTTAAGAATTATTAAAGGGAATATCTAATGAATGTCTAACTAATGATAAATAATATTTACATTATTTTCTTATATATATTCTTTTACAAAAATAGGATAAGATAAAACATGAAAAAGTGGAAAATTACTCTTCATTGATTCTTCTCACTCTCATAAAAAATTACATTATAAAAAATGTTTCTATTTCCAATTTCACATCGTTATAATAAAATACATGGAGAATCCAAATTTTTTAACTGAATATATAAAAATGAAATATATCTTTCATCATACAATATTTAAATAAAAAGTTTAATAATAATTAACCAAATCATATTTTTAAGGATCTTAAATGGAAAAATAAATTAAGGAGCCAACATCCCTTTTACATTTAATGATTAATAACCCATGTGAGGTGAGATATAAAATAAAGATACTCTACAAAAATAAAGTAAATAGGTCAGTATATTTTATTATTTTGATAGTTTTTTATTTTTCAAAAGACCATTGTCATGATTTTAGGCATAATACCCTTGAAACCTATCAATTAAATTCATAACCATCTTGTAGATAAATACCACTATACCATAAATATTTGAAACTTATCAGAAAAAATGAAATTAGTCCTCTCACCTAAAGTAATTAAAAATGTGATATTGGAAATGGGTGAGAAAACTTCCATAATCGCATAAAAATTTAAAATATCAACATTAATATTTCCTAAAGAAGGATATGACTCGTTATATAAATGGAACATTATTGGAAAATAATTATTAGATCCACTCTTATTCTTCTTAATGTTCACACTGTCAATATTTCTGAAAAACATTTAGAATCAAATCTACATTACACTTATCATATGAATAAATTAATGAATGAGATAAAAAAATATCAAATTGTATGATAAGTAATATATAAATGATGAGTATTATACGTTTGGTAGTAAATACAAACACAACAAGATCATTTGGTTCTTGGTTAACAAAAAATTACTATTTGGTAGAAGTTTAATAAACCTAGCCTTAAGTTTACTGACGACTTTAATACACATATACTTTCTGAGTAGCATGATGTAAATATATTCCACCTCCACAAACATAACTCCGATGGGAAATAAAACTAGAACACTAGTGAGGTTTACTATTCCATGTATTATATGTTTTAGTAGTGGTTGAACATTAAATTCCACACTTTTTAGTACCCTTAAAAATGAATATATCACATTTTTAGAAGAAAAATTCTTATTTTTAGTATTCAGATATAAAAATTGACAATTACCTTTATAGATAAAATAAAAACACAATGGTATTATAAATTCATATAAAATGATGACAACCAGTTCACTCATTGCATCATAAGGCTGAATAAAAACTAAATAAATCTATTAGGTATTATATAAATTCAATAATATAAAAATAAAAATATACCAGTTCCATAAATAATTTTCCTTATCCTTCTTCAATATCATAGTATAAAACTATTTAATAATATAATCATTAATTCCTGTTATTAAATACTATTTTTATTATTAACTTAGAAAATGATGTACCACCTACATCATTATAGAAAATTAAGCTTGAAAGAAACATGAATCAACATTTTTAATTTATGTGCATCAATAAAAATTAAAATATAACTAATAAACTCCAAATATTCTCATGCACCTTATAATCTATAATCCCTAACAATTATGATAGGATTCTAGTTTTAGAAATCATACACTACATTTTCCATCACCTTATCCTCTTGATATGGTCATGAATCCTTTATTTGAGGATCTTAAAAAACATTATGTATATTTTTCACTCATTTAGGAGGATCAAGTCATGTATCTAATTTTATATAATGAAATTTAGATAATTTATCTCTACATATTTCTATGGGGTTCATCTATACTATCTAAGGGTATCATAATTTCTCTAAAATTAATCACTTATTTATAATCAATATTATAAATTCACATTGAATTATGTACAAGTAATCATTTAATTCATATTCAAAATAATAAATTAGTTAAATTTTATAGATCAAATCATATCATTTGATTCACCTCATCGGTTTTAGTGAACCAATCTATTAAGAATAACATCTCTAAGAAATCAAAAATTAGTTTATTAATTTTTTCATTATATGGAAAAAATAAATTTCAGGAATAAATCTAATAAAATATCACATTTACATATTCACATACAAATTTCATGTACCTATATTCTGAAATTACTTTTTGAAAACCCAATTATTTAACATCAATCTAAGAGAATTGTATAACCTAAAATATAATGTTAAATCTAATCAAATAAAATTTCATATTTCCATTTTAATTTTAATTTATATTGTTTTTTTCTATCTGGTACAATGAAAACCATATAATTGAAACCTTACTCAAAATTCTTTTCTAACCTATCACCCAAAAAATTAGTTTCCATAAGGAGAAATGATACATGACCTCAACTATATAGTCTGATTTCAAGTTTATCGAAATAACAACCTGGGTTTTATGTCTATCGATTAGGGATTAATTTACAACCCAACGAAACAACATATGATAAATGAAAAATAATCAATTAAAATAATAGTAAGTAATATAATAAATTAATATCATTAATAGTAAAACTAAAATCTGTACCACAATAAATCCTAATGATTTCATGAATCAAAATGAATTTAATCAAATACCAAATCTTAATGGAAGAATTATTTTCATGAATATATTAAAATGGAAATATATAAATAGTCGTATATTAATATTCTAAAACCATTATAAAATCTAGGTCCTAAATTTCACTGACATTAGTTCTCATTTTAGAGGTCCCTTGTATTTTAAAAAATCACCACAATTAGAATATATATATATATATACATATATATATAAATATTTGAACATACAAGATGCAAGAAGGGATATCTATAGAATCCATTGTGACCTAAAGAATCACACAATGTTTAATAAATATTTAATTTTATTTTTTAATAAAACTAAATGATTTTAAAATAAATAAATTAACATAATTTAATATATTGGGTACTATCCAAGACACATAGATGTTATTAATACATTCTTCTACCAATGTTGTTGTATGTTTTGGTGGTCGGTCATAAAGTGTCGTTTCAAAACACATGGTTCAGTATTTCACTTTATAAATTAATTTCAATCATTTTATCATTTTGAAACTAATGGGGAATTTTTTATCAAATGGAAAAACTTGAAAATGTAATCTTATTAGAAAACCAATCTAAAATTATTGAACAAAATTCAATCCTATAACTTCTCTATATACTAGTTATACTCAAAATTCAACTATCTCAATGATTAAAATATCACAATAATATTAAATACAAATATACATCATATGTTAAATATAAAAACCTATATTTACGCTTTTACAACTATTAAAATCAATCATATTATTTTAAGTAATATTAATGTTAGATAAATTAACCATGGACAAAACACTACAACATTATTATTAACTAATTTAGTAAATTAGAATAACAAAACATCATGATTATCTTCATTAATAATTAATGGAATTTAAAATAAGTTATTATAATTTATATTCTAATAGTATTTAGTATATATCTAATATTTTAATCCAATTTTATTTATATTAGGTAGAAAATTTGTTAAATGAATTAGTTATAATTTTACTATATAAGATCTCACGTAGATTAATTAATTTTACTCAAAAATTGCTACTGATAATTTACAAATCAAAATAAAAAGTAAAAATGTATACAATAATATTTAAACAAATATCATAAAAATGGTTGTGGTCACATTCCTCAATCCTCTAAATCAAATCATACATATAAGGGAATTGAAATTAAACACAAGTTACTATAATATCACCATATCACACAAAAATATTTTTAGAGTTGATTTGATTATTTATATCCTCATTACCAAAAATATATATGAAATTAAATGAAATTAAAATTATATTACCTTAAGGATCTAAATATAAATCATATATTTAAAATATGTTGAGAATATCATAATAAATCTCCAGTCAATGATATGAATTTAAATAGAGAGTTCAGAGGGAGAATCCATACATTATTATGTTCATCAATATTATTGGTTTTATTAAAAATACTAAAATGAATGAACTCACTTCCCCTATTAATAAATGTAATATACTGACCTGACTGACTATGAAACTAGTAACAAGACTGGTCACCACATGTCATCAATCGTGCCTCCCTATATTCTAGAGGTTGATGACTTGTAGTGAGGGCCTAATTTTGGCAGAGAGGGAAGACTATACAATGGTTATCAGAGTATCATAATAATATAAGAGATAAATATAAAATCAACAAAATTACAATGAATTATTTAAATTAAATACAATGTAGTGAATGTATAATATTAATATAAGTTAATAATAATAAATTTCAAACTCCAAATTTCCTATGATTCATGTATGTCCATGTTAAGATAAAAATACAAATAAAGAAACATTCAATAGTAATTAAAATTAAATACAGAGATAAATAATTAAAAAATTCATTATGGTAATATCCAAGAGAATCTTGATTTCTAGCTCATTCATGTACTCATAATCTCCCATGTATAATTCACAAACATGAAATTATCCATGTACTAGTGAAAAGATTTCTTCTTAGGTACCCCATTGCAATGATGACCTGAGTAGGGTGTGAGATATACATAGTAGGCCACCACCAATGGTTTCAAAGGAAAATATGATCTGTGAATATAATATTAATTTCATTGTAGTGATTATATATATTTAAAGGATAAATAAATGAATAATGCAACAAGTTGAGCTTATGTTTCTCAATGACACCTATCCAACCATACCTTTTTCTGCCTAAACCATAATACCACTAAGTATAATTACATTTATAAAAATTCATATTTATATTTTTTTTATACATATGTATTCATTATTCATATGAAATTTATATATATATATATATGTGGATACGTAGTATTATCCTGAACCCAAGGCATAACTCAGCCATCCATGAGTATTACGAATAATAATTATAATTATTATTTTATAATAAATAAGTGATGTCATGATCGATGTTCAGGATAAATATAGGACACCATGCTGAGTATCATATCCAATATAGGCCTCTATAACAATTATCATAAATACGATAATTATGTTCATACAAAAATCCTAATAATGGGGATATAGAACATCATGCCTAGAAAACCATGTAATGTGAACTCCAGGCCAATATCCTCGACCAAGGGGGTATGACGTGCCCTGGGCAATGAGACAACTCTAGGTCCGTTTTATCATTGAGTAGTATAGGATAATATATTCTCCCTTTGTTCCCTTAACCTACCGTTCCATAAAGAGGCAACCAACATCACTCAAGTTTGGTTAGATCCCTTTAATACAATACGTTCAACATTTAGAAATGGTCCATATGATCAACCATTCCCCTAATAAAATCCATTTAATCATAATTAATAAGTATATCCCATTCCATAATCAAACAAAATCAGATATCATTACAAAATAATTAAAAATTCAACAACATAAATGATCCATTATTATAACCATTTTTAATGAAAGTAGATATTGTGAAAATAATTCCACAAAGTCTAGAATAGTGAAAAACATTAAACAGGTCTTTTAAGGGTTATAATGAAGAACTCCTATATGATTCGATTAATTATAATACATGACATTTTATTTAACCAATTCATTTTACACAATTTAAACATCACAATCATGATGAATAATTTAACACGCCAATTGGTGATTCAAACACAGGGAAATAATTCTATTCAAAATGTTAAATTTAGTACACATAATGTTTGGTAAAATAATATCATAGATGAGGTAATTATCTATGAGTTACTATGTGAACACACACAAATGGGGTTGTTCGGGTAGAGGTCACAACATCCAACCAAATAAATAGAGGTATAAACCGATTAAAATGAAGTATTAAGGTTTATTTTATGGGGGTTCACAATTTAGAAGTGAAACTCCGAATTTCTTGCACATGTAACAATGGATAATTTCAAAAAACATTATGACCCATTAAGGGAAAATGTATAGATCACATAACCTATTCCACGTAAGTTCAAATAATCTATTATTGATTATTTATTTGGTCTGCTTCCATAGAAATTGTTGAAATGTAAAACACCTTAAAATATGGTGATTTAGCTCACCCAAAAATAACAAAAGAGAAGATAAGATAAATTATTAATGGTATTATAATGAGTCTCAAACACACTGATGGGTATGTGACATAGCTTATAGCTATAGATGTTTCCAAAAAAAATGTTGATTTATAATGTGCACTATTGTTGTGCTTTCTAATATTTCCATGTGATTCCTAATAAATGTGATATTTAATTATCAGAACATAATTCTTCTATTTGAGTAACAATGTATACAAAATTATCATCTTTAATGTCATAGTCCTCAGGATGTAACCACCAATTATGTTTGCGTATAATGACAACCTTTAAATAAAATATTATTTTTTAATAAGGCCACTCATTAAGGTGTCTTGTCTTACAAAATTTAGGAAGATTGATTAATTATAGTGTGATAGGATTTGATAGTAGATTATAATTTTTCCCTTGTGAACAAACCAATTCCTAAGGGATTGGAACCGTCACATATTAAGTGAAAATTATAAATTATATGTGTAATGATTTTTATAAAGACTCTATTATTCTCTAAATTGTATTAATAAAAGGGATTGACCTTATTAAAGTGTTCATCAAATGTGATATGGCCTTCTTATATGCATATCCCACCTTCTTATTTCTGATTTAGGATAAATCAAATTCAAATGACATGGACATAGATTATTTAAAATCAAATGATTAATTTCATGTTATAGCCATGGAAACTTTTCATGTTTGTATGATGTTGTTTATTAATGGAATCGATGGATAGATGAATAATCACTATATGATAGAAAATTGTATTGAAATAATCAAATGTGCCTTGAACTATAAAAGTATCCATTTTATGGAATGTCAAGAAAAGTTATCATAGGGAAATTAGATCACTCTATGCTAATTAATGATAAATTGGTCCGCAATTAGGGTAGTTGTACAAGATATTTCACACCCATTTGGTCAAGGATGATGGGATAATGTCTATATAACATGGGGTAATTGGAATGACATTACGAACACCCTTGAGTAAGATTTTGTGATTGACCCGCATCTTTGAATGTATGATAGAAGACATGGTGGCCAATATTGATTCAAATCCACAGGTACAATGACCCTTCATTACTATAATGATTTATTACTTATATTATTATTATTTATATTTTTATTATTTATATTATTATTATTATTATTATTATTATTATTACTATGGACAGACAGATGAGTTTTTCCCCAGATCGTGGCTAATAGTATGTATCCTTATATACAAATATAAACATCACGACATCTATAGTTCATATATATGTATAAAAATATATATACATATACCTCTTAATATTGCATTTAGAGGAATTAAATCTTATGTCGAAGAATGTATGGTCATTCTAGTATCCATTATGAACCTATGTCCAACATGTTATGTTTCTTTATTTATTTATCATGTGATTATTTATTATACATATAGAATACTATAAATTATATACTCAGACTTGTTTATTCATTATACAAGGTTGGTGGTGGCTAACTAGCTATATATCATTCCATACACAGCCAACCATTGCACTAGTGTACACGAGCCGACATCATGTTCACATGTTCTTGGATAAATTCTAATGATATGAATTGTAAATGATATATTCTTCGGATAGGACTAAGATGAGTATTAGGATTCTCATAATGTATCCATAGTGGTTTTTGTTCCTTTTTATTATTAATTCATACTATTATGTATTTTCTATTGAATTTTCAATGCATATCATATGTGTCATCATATAGACATGCATTAATAGTTTTATGTATTTGTAATTGGACTTTTTTACATAGTGAATATATATATATATATATTCTGTTAATTTTTCAACTATTTATTCTTTCTCTGCAATTGATTCATAAATTAATTTTTATATCAATGTTCTACTCTAATAATGAGGATATAATCTCCAAAGTATATCATCATTAGATACTGACTGATATTCAAAATCTTATGGTGTATGGGGAGGTTCACTCTGTGGCCCAATAAAGACCATTCTAGCAATTTCATTCATATTTAGTCCGGTCAGGAAAACACAAAAATATCGTTCAATAAAAAATAACTCATACAAAATATTATTGTTCAACAAAATTATTGAATTACGCATGATAATATACAAATTTTCTCATAGTTTTCGTTTCTTATACATTCATGAAAAAAATGGTAAGTATCCTTGTTTTGGTTTCTTTGAATCCTTATCATTCTCTCCCAATTACCAAGAACACAAGGTAGAATAATTTTCTCTATTTTCCCTCATATTATTTTCCTCCACCCATTTTAAACAATAGTCAACACAAAACCATAAAAAAAACATTAAACCAAAACTTTTGTTATTTTCTATATGTTGTATAGTTATTCTAAAAAATAAATAAGACTTTATCCAATATTACCACAATATCATTTCCCTCATAGGTATTAAAAAAATCTTTGTCTCTTATAAATAATCCCCTTAGTTTTAAAAAAATTAAATCCTTTTTTGAACCATATTGTAAATTATAATCATTCTATAAATGAAATTAATGAGTTTATTTGACCAAAAACCTTCGTTGTTTTCTTTCAAACTAAAATTATAATATATAATTCAAAAATAATCTACAAATCACCATTTACTACTTCCAAAAATTCAAAAAACTCCATACATAAATTTACCCAAAAATATAACCACAATCATATCTAAATTCCTTAAGATAATAAGCAGTGATGGTCCCCTGGGACTTGCGAACCTATCAGAAACTTGGTGGTTTCCACTAGGATCCCATTAGTGTTACTAGACACAATTTTGTTGAGTAATATTAAATCATTTTCATATCAAAAAATATATTTTGATTTTGGACATTATTATTTGGAAGAAAGGAAACCCATTATAAGATCTCAAAAATCCATTTCTATAATCTCTAAATTATATTAATGATTTCTCTATTATATATAAATAATTTACAATTATTTTTTGATGTAAAAAATATAAATGTGATTAAATTAAAGGAACTATGTTTTATTGAAATGAAAAAATGTTCCTCTAACTGCTTTCCATTATTTCAAATAAATCTTTTTTTATGGAAATTTTTGTCTTAAATTATTGATAAATTATATCCATGCTATCATTATTAGGATTAAAAAATTTCTTTTAAAGGGATCTCAACATTATTTTGAATTTTAATTGATTGTTTCATGTGTATATAGATAATATGTTGATTTAAGTTTACTACACTATGGTTCTATGGTATGAGAATGAAGGATAATTTAATAAATAATTAATTAAATGGAATAATTTAATTTAGCTAAAATTATTACATGAGAATTATTTTTTGAATCTTGAATTAATAATGAATTAATTCATATTCAACATATTAAAAAAGTAATCATGTTTTATTAATCATGATTGAAAGACAATACATACATATGAATTTCTTTTCTGAAATAACTACTTTAAATTATGTATAATAATGATTATATTTCATTTTGTGGTGATAAATAATAAATATCTATTTATAATAACATGTATGAAATTTTAAATAATTTATGTGGTTTTTAAATTATTTATAAATGATAATATAGTATTGTGTGTCTGTAAATTTTTTAATATAAAAATTAATTTTAAATTAAAGAATTTTTTTTTCATAATTTCTATATATAGTGTGAAATTTTGAAAACATTAATTAGGTATATAAAAGATATTGATTTTATAATATGAAACGCAAATATGGTTATATATTTTATTTTAATTAAATTTGTAATTTATTTTTTAAATAAATGGATAAGAGTATGTGTAGAGGGAAAATGATTAATTATTATAGATGGGGAAAATAGCTTATATGTAATTATTAAATATTTGTATTATAATTTTGTGATGTATTGAAAAGTATTGTTGTTGTTAGGTAATATTGGTAAATTATTATATTTTTTTAGACAAAATATTTTGTTTTTTTCATAGAAAAAATTGTAATAATATTTCTTATTTTGAGCCATGTATTTGGATAATATTTATATTAGGTTATGATAATATATTTTGGGTTTTTTATCTATTTATTTGGGTAAGAGATACTCTATATTTTTAATAAATTTATAAAGTAAAATAAAATATTAATAATGAAATTGAAATCTGTTTAGCTCACCTTATTAATGTGGGGAGAAATATTATTAATTTAAACTGATTAAGGAGTTATGAACATTTTTCAGTATCTAAATCATCTAAAAAGAATATTTATTTTAGTCATTTTTCTAGAAGGTCAAAGTTAGTAGGAAATTCCATTCAAAAAATGATAAAATAAGAATATTTTTGAAATAAAAATAAGTACACTTAAAAATAATTTAGGAAATCATATATGAATAGATAAGGGGATCCAAATTAAAATAGAGTGAATAAACATTCAACCCAAGAATAAAGAGAGTATAATAAAATAAAAGTCTTTTATATATAATGGATATATAATTTCCATATTTGAATTCTAGAAATAGACAACATCAGCGTCAAAGTGTGATTGGTTAATAAACTCTCACATTTACTCCAGAAATACACCAAAGTAATTAACCTATTCTATAATAAAAATAAAAATGTTAATTATACATTTAATAGATTTATTCATATCTTTTAAATTATATAGTATTATATTAAAATCATTCATTTCACATATATTTCTTATATGTTGTTCATTTTTCATAATCTGTTGTAATTGATTTTGATTATTTCATACATGTTTCATAATGGCGATGTTTTTCCTCATTCAATAATTAAAATTTCATTATTCTTATATTTACCAATTTACTAGAATAATCATTTTCTAGTAATTTAATTGTTCCCATTTTTGTATTGAATATATGGGTATGGTTCATGATTGTCGAATCTATGGTGAGCATGTTTTTTGAAATTTACAAATAAAAACGTGTTACTTAATATTAATCATTAATTTTTATGAAATTATTATATATCCGTATTCATGGAATTAATTATGAATTATTTTCATATATATTCATTAATAACATCTTGATACCTATTAATGATGGATATTATGATGGTGGAATAACATCTTTTATGTGGGTGGTTTAACGGACCTAATCAAGAACATGATATTCTATTGAATAATTAATATTTTAGAGACATTTAATTGTAGTATAATTTCATTAGAAGCATAATAATGTTAATGAAAATAATTATTGAATAGTATGATATTTATAAATAGTGTATTTGGGAAGGTAACTAAAAAACTTTGGCGATGAACTATGTACTTTCATTGATGAATTCATACCTTCTCAACAAAGGTTTATTCAGAATGAATGAATTTATCTTCCATTGTGGACATAGAATGTACAAATCGTCTATAAATACATTGGGAGTTGGTAAATGGGTTGATATTAAAGATATGATCAATTAAAAATAGTGGTTTTAGATGGGTTGATGTGTTTTACTTTAATAGGTGAGTTTAAATTGGGATTTCTCTAAAAACTCATTCTCTAAGGTTTAAGGTTATCATTATAAACTTCAAGTGGACAAAAAGTTGAGATATAATGGAGATAATTTGTAAAATATTATTAAGAAATATTTTGTGATAATGATTCAATATATTTTATGTCTTTACAACTCATTTTATCCATTTTTATGATATATACCCTTTAATATGGTAAGTTAATTTTATTTACATAAATAACATATATGTTTGACTAAAAAAGGAATTATTATTCTAAATAATTTTTCATATGATGATTAATATTTTTTAATATATTTAATATAATTAAATATCCAAATATCAAAATTTTATCATATAATTTAAAAAATAACATGTAAATAATAAATTTCTTACAGAAAAATGACTTTAAGATCATTATGTGTTCTTCATCCTATTTTTTATGAGATAAAAATTAAAATAATGATAATATAATTATTTATCAATTGAAACATTTTTCTAGAAAAATACTTAAAATCTAGTCAATTTATTTTATTTTTATAAAAACTCAAAACTCTAAAAATATATTTAAAAATATCACATTTATTGCAAAATAATTCTAGTCACATCCACATTGGAATAATTATTTAACTTTTATACATTCATACATATCAGAAAAATTATGAAAATATATGTATTTTATTTTATCGACCTATCATACAATTCCTTTTTATAAGAATATTGATATCTTGTAATGAATAATAATCAAATATTATATTTTTTTTATTCCAAAGTTATTCATTATTATGTTATTTAACATAACACAACATACAAATATTATATTCCTAATGACCTTATATATCGAAAAAAATTAACAACCATATTTCTAATGTATATATATATATAATAGTAATATGACATTCTAGTATATATATTTAAAAACATTCATAGAATTATTAAATATATTAATTTACTTCGTTATAAAAATTTATATTTTATTTAGATTCCATTCCATAATATTTATAGTTATAATAATAGGTATGGTATTCAATCCAAACTGTAATGATAAATATTTTATATTTTTTGTCATTTTATTTACTTGTGGTTTAATTCCCTCTACTATTTTCTTGTTGATGTTTCATATTTCATTATTATAATATATTAATATTTATCTTTAATTATAATATTTAATATAAAAAAATTATTTTTAGGTTTTTTTAGTTAAGTCTTGATTGTAAAACATTTTATTATACACATTATTTAATTAAAGGTGAATAGATACTAAAATAATTTATTGTTACACCCAGAGTGATGCTCAATACTATGATAACTCTTCCATGGATTCTATGTTGAATACCTGGGATAATGTTTTAATTGCAATGAAAACATTCTTCGAAATTTCAATATCATGAATTCCATATATTTCTATTATTATTTATTGATAATCCCATTTTTAATTGGGTAGTGAGTGAACCCTTTTATTGATCAAAATACTAATGGAACAATGCCTATAATTTTTAGTAGGTTAGTGTCATAGCGGTCTAGTGAATTACTCATAACCCCAATTCCTAAGACCACACAATAAAAACATCTTCTTTGACTCTTGAATCTCCCACTCTTTCTTGTATTAATGACTTCAATTTCATGGTTATCCATCCATGCCTCCCCTAAATGGTTTTTTTGAATAGGTTCATTCTAGATTCTCCATAAATGATTCTATATTTCCAGTTGACCTTATGTCTCTCTATTCCATCATAATCTCTCCACTAGTCAAGTAAAGTCCAATTATAAAGTCCTTAGATCTGATACATAGTCTATGGTAATGTTGGTTTAAATTTCCATATATTTGTATGAAGTTAATTTAGAATGGAAACCAAATTGGAATAATATTTCCTTCATTATTTTTAATAGAAGGACAAATTGAGTGGAAAACGACCATACAAAAATAGTAAAATAAAATTATTTTTGAAATAAAATTTCACTACATTTATATATAAATTAGGAAATATTATATTTTCCATAATGTAATAAATATAACAATATAGTGAATTTCCACATAAAGGAGAATGAATCATGAAAAAATGTAAGATAAGGTTGGTTCCACTTACAAATATCCTTTCTATTGATGGTTGAAAGAACATGAGATGAAACTAATTAAAGAAACAAAAAACCAATTTATAATCAGAGGATAATTAAATAAATTTAATTTATATATAATTAATATAAAATTTCCTTATTTTAATTTATAACTAAAAAATCTCAATGTCAAAATGTGATTGTTAAATAAACCCTTACCATTACTCCAGACATCCACCAAACCACTTCAAACTATTCTATAATAATACATAATATATTTATTACTTATTTAATATCCCTATCCATATCTATTATATTATATAATCTTCTATTATAATAATTTATTTCACAAATATTTATTATTTTTTGTTCATTTTTCATCATCAGTTGTTTGTTATTTTGGATGTTTCATTCAAGTTTCATAATAGTGATGTTGATACTAATTAATTAATACCAATTGCATTATTAATATATTAAATATTGTATCATAATAATAAGTTTCCAATTATTTATTTGGTCCCATTTTTTTTATTAAATGTATGTGTATGGTTTATGCGTGTCAAATCCATGATTAGAATTTTCTCTGAGATTTACCAATGACATCATGTTAATTTATATTAATTGATAATTTATAATGAAATTACTCTAGAATAATACTCATGGAATTAATTATGAATTATTATCATATATATCCATTATTAACATCATCATATTTACTAACACTGGATATTATGATGATGAAATAACATCATTTTTTTGGAATGTTGAACAAACCCATTCAATAACATGTTATTATATGGAATGAGTAATATATTAAAGTGATATAATTTTAGATTTATTTTATTATATTCATAATTATGTTAATATAAATCATTTATGTATAATATTATATTTCTAAATAGTGGATTTTATATGGTAATTAGAAAATTAAGTGAAGAATGAGGTACTAGAATTGAAGAATTCATACCTTAATGTCAATGATTTTGTTAGAATGAATGATTTAAGATTACAAAGTGGATGTTGAAGGTACAATTAATCTATGAATACATTGGTACATGGAAAATGGGTTGATATTCATGATCAAACCAATTTAAAATAGTGAATTTAGAGGGGTAGTGGAGTGGTACTTTTATAAGTGATTTTTTTGTGTCATTTCCATAAATACTCTTTTTCTAAGGAGTAAGGTTAACATTTTAAAATTCACATGGATAAAAGGTATAGCTATAATAAAGGTAAGTCATTAATAAAATATTATAAAATGTTTAGTGATAATGTTTCAAGATATTTTATATATTTTCATCTTATTATAATGGTTTTTACATTATTTTCCCTTTATTGTGGTATCTCAATTTATCTACCTCCATAGGATATTTATAGGAATAAAATGGAAATAATATTATAACATAATTTTCATAGGATGATTAAATATTTTTATCTATTTATTCTAATTAAATTTCCAAACTGGAAAAAATTATCATATAAATTAAAACATAACATGTAATAATAATATTTTTAAAATAAAAATGAAATTAAAATAATTAATTATTCTTCATCCTAATTCTTATGTGTTATAAATTTAAATAATTATTATATAATTTTGTATATATTTAGGCATTTTATTAGAATACTTATTTTGATATAGTCAATTTATTTTATCAAGATAAAAACCAAAATCTGTAAAAAAATATTTTAAAAAATGTCACCTTTAATGTTAATTGATTATCATCACATCCCCAATAAAAAAATTATTTATCTTCTATAAATTCATAATCAATTTAAAATTTTTTATTAAAATATATCTATTTTCTTTTATAAATCCATTATACCATTCTTTTTTCATAATAATAATGATATCTTGTAATAAATAATAATCAAATATTTTATTTTTATTACATTTGATAATTATTTATTATTTTCTTATTTAATATAACAAAATAATCCAATTTTATATTCCTAATGACCATATATCCGAAAATTGTATTTTTAATGAACATATTAAAATCGATATATATAATAGTAATATTACATTCCAATATATAGAATTAAACCTATTCATATAATTATTAATCATATTCATTTACTTCATTATAGAAATTTATATTTTATTTCGAATCTATTCCCTAATAATCAAGGTTATAAAAATTTACATGGTATTCAATTAAAACTATATGTAAAAATATTTTTTGTTTACATTTTTTATTTATGTGTGGTTCAATTTTCCTACAAATTTCTTATTGTTATTTTATATTTAATTACTATAATGTATTATTAATTACCATTCTTTATAATATTCAATCTCACAAAAAAATATTCATGTTTTTTAGTTATGTGTTTCGTGAAATAAAATTTATTGAACACGTTATTTATTTCAATGTGAATATAAAATAATATCATTAGGTGTTACACCCAAGGTGGAGATCTATACTATGATTACACTTCAAAGGATTCTATGAAAAATTCCTGGGGAAATTTCCTAATTCCAATGAAAAAAATTCTTCAAAATCACAATATCACGAATTCCAAGTATTTTTAATTTTATATTTTGATAATCCCATTTTTATCTAGGAAGAGAGTGAACCATTATATTGAACAGAATCCTAGTGGAAGAAGGACATTAATATCCAGTAGTTTAGTGTCATAGTGGTATATTGGATTACTCATAACCCCAATTCTTAATCCCACATAATAAAAAATAACTTCTTTAACACTTGAATCATCTACTATATCTTGTAGTAATGACTGCATGGTCATGGTTAGCCATTAGTGCCTCCCCTACACTAGGTTTAGAATATGTGTGTTATAGTTGCTCCATGAATGAACCTATATGTCCAATTGTCATTATGTTCCAGTATTCCATCGTCCCCTCCTCACCGATCAAGTAAAGATATATTCCAATGTCCATGGATCTAATACATCGACTGTGGGCCTTCTAGCCTGATGTATTATGGTTTCTAGAAGGCCATGTGTCCTAAATTTCTTTTTTTATCCTAAAATACCATTTGTACAGAGTAGTAATTATTCTATATAAATTTTATACAGTACCATCACTACTATGGTGTGATTTTACTTCTATATTACTGAATCTATTACTTCTATAGTATTAGTGGATATTGAATCCCATCCATATCTGATCCTGGTAATGATGAATGTTTTTATGGAGTCCTTGAAACTCGGTTAACCACATTTCTACCAAACAACACCTCAAACACGAATGCACTTTACGAATTTCCTACATAGAACTCAATGTTTTCAAACTCTATATTATGATATTTTAGATTCCTTAATAATGAAACCTCAATGTGTATTAAAGAATCCTCAAGATTCACAATGTGTTTATTTTTATTTTCTAATAAAATATTAGAGGTCCCCGGGACACTACATCCTTTGTCCAATGCAATATAAATTACTAGTGCATAAGAAGATTGATTTAAAAATATAGCATCGAACTAATGACTTCAAGTAATTTAATCCTCCATGGTTTATGACGGTTGATTATGGAATGGATAATTTTCATTTCTTGTGGGGGTAGAGATTATTCGGATGTACCAAATGATAAACAAATTTTGGAATGTGTCTAATGAATAAGAGAAGTGGAGAGCAACAACTTAAAGAAGTATAAAGAGATCAATGTAATTGGTTCCCACCTATCAATGGATACTCATTAATAATTTCACAATCTATGTGGAATAATACTTTTGAAAATTATATGTCCATAGGGCTGTGATCCTAGCTTGCAAATAATCTAAGTGTGCATATAAAATTGCAAATTAATGCTAGAGAATATGGGTTCCTATTATAGTTACCATTTTTTTGGAGTAGTGCAATATTAGCATTCTTATTTTTTATTCAATTCATGATATTAATCCCTTTATTTTTCACATTCGTACCTATGTTAGGATAAAAATAAATGTTTTTTCAAAGTGAGATAATGACTATAGATCATGATTTTTTCAAAAATTAATTTCATGATTTTTTCTTATTGTTATCACTCAATAAATTAATTTATAGTATAATGTATTACGGTGGGTGAAGGAAACTAGTTTATTATATTTTTTTATAAATACATTTATCTATAATATAGAACCTTTAACTGATAATATATTGTAAGAGATAGAAAATATTATTGAAGAGTGAATGGTCTGAGATAAGGAACATGTGATCTTGAGTGAGCATTATTCTATCACTACTCAAAAAATATCATGAGAGAGGATTTGAAAAATTATGTTAATTTTTTTATACACACCCAAGTGGTGTGAACTAAATATACTTGGAATAATATAATTTTTGAAATATTAGTGAAAAACATTAATCTCTTAAAAATAATTTCCATATTTTTAAAGTTATAGAGGGATAATAAACAGTTTAAGAGTAGTATTAAAATGTTAAATAAATATTATTAAAGGAATATATAAATTCTCAACAGAGTAATATCATAACATTTTAACAGTTTCATATATTAATATATTTATATATATACATTTTCCATTTTTTCAGTCTATATTCCACAAACCACCCTTCTTTTTATTTTTTCATTCATTTAAAAAAAAATATATACCTAAAAACCCAAAGATCAAGGTGTTATTTGGATCCCCTTAGGGAGACAACTATGGGGTAACCTAATATATTACAATATTAGGAATTTTAAAATTCTAATCTATTTCTGTATCCTTAATAAGAGTGTGTCACTAACTTTTGAAACATCAATCATTTTTGGGGTTAATTTCAATATTTTTTGTTCACATAAGGTATCAGTTTCCATGTTGTATTTTTTTAATAAAATTTTAGATATTTTTTAATGATGACTAATTAAATGGAATTACTCTCCCCACGAAAAACACTAGACCCTCAATGTTAGTCAAAACATTTGTTAACTTGATTGTAAAATTCTTTAAATAATGTGTTCTTCCTCGATGACTCATTCTTGCTGGAAATATAGAATTATTGAATAATTATAATCAAAAAATATATCATATCATTATTCCATCCACATAATTTATTTATATTTGTTAAATTTTAAATCATCCTATATCAAAATAATCACATCATGATATACATTAATTAATAAAACATTTTATCACTTTTTTTATTTCAAAACACTTATTACAATATTGAAACAACGTAATATTAATTTAGAAATTTATACCATACATTATGAAGTGATAACCATTTTTCAAATAAAATTATTTTTATAATTTAAAAAATCATATCAACTTTTTTTCTTACTTTCATATAGTGGGAATAATATTATATAGTTCCATGTTGTGTGGGTCATATATTTAAATAAATATGAATTATAATCTCTCATTGTATTTTTTTAATCATTATATCATTCAAAAATAGTAAAAAATTATATTAGTGATATTACATGGTAGTCAGATGCAAATATGAACCACGTAAAATAATAGTGTTATTTGTTTTCATTATTTCACAAGTATTTTTTGTATTGGGTTATTTTAGGGTGTTTGTGCATATGAGAAGGTAAAATTTGTAGGCTGTATAAAATTTCATATCGTCGGGTACATAAATTTCAACGTGTAAAATCTAATTGATGGTGGAAACCAATGATTTACTACCAATGGCCAATATGATTTGGTGGTGAAATGAGATATATTGATATATAGTTTCTACATCATAAATTTGTATCAAATACTAATACAGGGACCATTAGTTCACCCCTAGAAGTATACTCCATAAAAATTTATTTTCTTGACATTATCCTAATTTAGTGCATGTTATTCATCAAATGATATACCATCATAAGGTGACAACTTCATCAGTAATAAATTTTATGTTAATTATTCGGTATTTTAGAAAATGAATATGTTTAATTGTCTTCTTCAAAATATCTTTAATGTTTTATTCAACAGAATCATGGAATTAAAAATGTTTAGGGAAGAATGGGAGAGTAAACATAGAAAGCCACATTTTCTCATATGAATATCAATAGTATTGAATGTGTAATGTATTATCAAGGATGCAAATAATTTAAATAATTGATTAATAATATAGTTGAAATATGTGAAAATCCAATTATGTTAATATTTTTATGCATGATATTCCTAGAATATAAATATATGGAAATTTTTTTGAATGATTTATCATGATTAAATATCATCTATAATATGTTACCATCATGTCCATTGATGATATGTGGGAACTAAAATTTTCAATGTGACATTAAATAAATTGTGTTGTGATCGTAACTAACTTAAGAAAATCATAATGGAAGTTTGACTTGGTGTTCTAGGAAAATGGACAGATTATCATGAATGGAGAAAATTGATATTTAGAAGTCCATGAATAGTTATTATGTTCAATCATTATAGTTAGATGAGTGTTCTCACCTACTGAAATAAGTTTTGAGATAATTCATAGGAGATAATATAACGTACATTAACTTGATATGAAAACCATGCTGGTACTATAATATGTTATGTCATATCATGAAATACTATAGAAAAAAGGTTTAATTCATAGTGATTAGTATTGATTATTATTTTTTATATTTATTATATGATTTCTGAAGGAATGAGATGTTAACATATATGTTTTAATGTTCCCATTGAATCATGTATAAATTGTTATATATTCTTCTTCCACTCCATGGAATAAAAGTAATAAATATCCAAGAATTCTGATAGAAAGTCAAAAAATGTTCCACTAATTGATTTTGAATCTTGATCAATCCTTTAGGCGGTAGATGTAATGATTGAAATGAAGAAAAAAATAAATCGTGATCATATTTTAGTTAATCATATAACCAGAATGTGGTAACTTTTTTGTGGGAAAGATGGATAAGGTATGGTTTATAAAAAGATTTAGAAACAATCTGTGGATGATAACTCAGGAATCCATAGTAATGGATAGAGTGATGATTTATAGAACACTATATTTGACTTGAAAGTGATATCAATGAAATATATAGAATATATAAAATTAGAAAGAGTTTTGTTATGGAATTTTCATCTTTCAAACATCAAGAATTAGAATGTGAAGATTATAATAGGAAAAGTCATGTTTAATTGAAAATTTATAGGACTAAGATGTTGTGAAAAATGAAAACTCATAAAATATAAGAAGGTTTCATTAATAGAATGTGGAATGAAATGATAGAGTGAACCAAAATCATATTCACATATATGTTTAAATACCCACCCTTATTGAATATCAAAGTGGGTCACAATATATTCTAAAACATATTATTGAATCCATTATTTATTTATTTTATTACTTTATGAAAAAAATATTTTAAGTGTTGTTTTAGTGGAATAGAATGATGAAGAAAATGACCAAATGCAAGAAAAATGGTAATGGATAAATAATTTTGGTGTTTATATTAGAAGTTTCTTCTATAACATTTACAATCATATTTGGATAAGACTTAGAATGACTATACAAATCGCCCTTATATAGAATAGTTTTTTTAAAAGAATGAATTAGATATTAACATAGAATGTGAAAAGCATGATGTTTCACTTAGGAATGTCCATAAAAATCTTGGTGAAATAAGACAACTATTCCCTGAAAGTAGTTTACAAAATTATATTGGCACTGATGGGACAATAAATTTAAAACTATTATAGTACATTAATATAGATGAAAATAAAATCCCCAATATATTATATAGTCTTTATTAAGTACACATACATTATATGGATCAGTATAATAATGAAGAAAAAAATGAATGGGATGGTTTTTGATAAGATATAGAGATAAGAAAATTTAATTTCTACATATGGGATGATAAAAATTATCTTCTCATTAGAAGATTGAATGTGATATTTAATAGGTATTTAAAATTACCATACAAACAAATTCTATAGAAATAATTTAATGGAAATTATTCAACTGAGAAAATATAATTTTATTAGAATGTATTCTCTAGAAGATAATAAGATAATGAGAGTTCATATATAAGAATACAAAATATATTACATAGGAATTCATAAGATGCACTAGTGTTCTCTAAGAATATATAGGCTTGATTTAGGGTACGAATTTATTCTACTACCAAAATTATTGTATCAAACAATTATTTATCCACATGTAACATTATAGTGATTAACCATAGTTTTTCAATTGATTTAATGATATAGAACTAGATTAATGATCATGAATCTAATTGATAAAGGGGACCTATATATCTTGAAGAGTCAACAAGACTTAGGGATTATAGATAGGGGATTTTTTCTATGGTGGATTATATGGATTTGATTCATCCGAAAAATCTATTGATAAAATAAATATACCAAAGAGAATAAAAAGACGTGATAAAAACTGGTACATTTGTATAGAAAATAATATGATTGAATGATGAGGTATAATTATGTATTATTTATGAATGTTTTTCAACTATTTAAATCATTTGATATTTCTAAAAAAATCACTACTAGGGAAATATATTACTAACTTAGGAGTGTTGAGCTTGTCTATATTTGAATTTTTTTATTTAAATAAAATGGATTTAAATGTTACATTTCTTATGGATATTATGAAGGGGAAGTATACATGAATCAAAAAATGGATTTCATTGGTCAATGGAATTATAAATTGGTGTATAGGCTATAGAGAAGTATCTATTTCTTGAAACAAAAACTGATATAGTGGATCTGAAAATTTGTAGCATTTTTGGATGATATGTGTTAAATGTAGAGTAATGTGGACTATTTGTTCTACCAGAATTTTTAGAGAATGCACATTTTTTACTACTCTTCTATATGGATGATAATCTAATATATGGTTGGAAAATTTCTATGATACCAGATTTGAGGAAAAAATTAATTTCTAGAAGGATGTGAATAAAATTCTTAATGAGTTTAGAAAATTTATATGGATAATGATTGATAGAGAAAATAATTATTGAATCTTGGTGATGTCTCAGAGTTATTAGGTCAACAATATTATTGATAGATAATATATGATAATAGGTAGTAAGGTCTTAGATATATTATCTATGCACATCATGATATTCAAGGAGAGATCATTAAAAATTGAATGCGAAGAAAAACAAATGGTTAAGGTACTATTTGAATTAGTGATAAAATGGCTTGATATATTCCATGGTGTACTGTCAAGTAATCATTTCTATTTAATTTGGGGTAATTACCCATATCATATCCAAACAAAGAAATGAAACTATGAGAGTATGAAATAAATCATTCAAAATCTATAAGTACTGAATAATAAACCATTATATGTTTGGAGGGATCATTAATTTCAATGGTATATATATACGGACTATGGGGAGATTCAGATTTTGGGAAGATTACTACCATTTTTTTGTTCATATAAAGAGAAATTATTGTGTGATGAATTTCTCAATGACAACTAGTAGGATGTTTTCACACTATGGAAGGATAATTTATTGTATAAAAATTGTAAGGAAAATAATTTTTATGATTTAGTTTCTTTTTAGAGGTTGTTAGAAGGATCTTCAAGGTTGAATTTATCAAATATGATAGTCATAGTGGAATACAACTTAAAAAAAGATATTTTACAATTCATTAACAAAACACATCAACTATAAATATAACTTCATTTAGTTATTTTTGTAGGAAAAGGATCTCAATATTTGAAATAAAATTGGGAGGAATAATCTAGTAGATATGTTCACAATGTTGTTAGCCCAAGAATGTTCAAGGATAAATTTTACATCTATGGGGAATTGGTTAATTGAAAGAGGATAATATAGAGATCTAACAATCAATAAAATGGAAGAGGAATATTATTATAAACTATTAGACATTGGTCTTGGATTCCATGATGTCTTCTGAGTGTGGAATATTTTTGGGGATTTTAATTCAATTTGATGTTATAATTTAATTTCACAAATTGTTTGAAATGAAATATAGCTCATCCATAGGGTGATAGTGGTGATAATGAAATCTAGAAATGAATATTTTGTCAAACAATTACATCACTTGATTTTAATAGTGTATTATTCAGTGGTCTATATGATGTTGAATAAATTTAATGATTTTTTTTTATTTTAGATTTTCAATAATTCATCAAAAATTAGTTGAAATGTGGAAATTTAAATCAGACATTGGTAAAAACATTGTATTTTTTTGGTCATCAGTAAATATCAGATGGAAGTGTAATTTTATTACTAAATGGGAAACATAATATAGGTTTGTTTGGGGAAAATTTCTATTGTATATTTTATTCTCAAAGAAATATTAAACTGATAACATTTTTATTTCAATTTTAGTTTTTTAATACATTTATTTTCCACTAATAATTATAAATTAATTCAATGTTCTCTCACAGAAATATGACAAAAAAACATTCCATTAAAAATATGAGGTGTTTTTCATTTCATTACCTATTTTTTATATTTTCGGTTGAGTTTTGTTTTTCTGTTTGTGTATGGATAACTTGGTGTGGAATGTAATGCTTGTTCCACATCCTATTATCTAGAATAACATGACAATGGGGTGGAATCTGATCACTAGAGGCATATAGAATGTTAGTTTCCACTATGTATATGTCATTCAGGGGACCATTTGAGGAATCTGTGAAGTCATTCAACCCAATAACATATATTTCCAATATGAATATAAAATACAAAATATCTCCTCTACTTGACTAGGAGAAAATAAATAATCAGTAGTCAAAACATTTCCCACCTTTAATATTTTCATAAAATTTATATCACAAAACACCCTTGTAACTTGATCTCCCGCTTTAATTGTATTTGATAAACACATTTATAGATTATTTTTCAACTTATAATAACATTGTTACCATTAAAAAAATATCATAAAATAAATAAAGAAAAACACAATCTTTTATAACATTGTTTAATATATCCAAAAAATATCCATATCATAATTTCCTAAGGCCTGATGTGAGCATCCCTATATTATGGTCCCTGATGAGTAGAGGAGAGGGTTTAATCCAACATTAGAGACTTTATATCCTAAAAAAACTAAGGAAGGTTGGAAATAAATAATGAATAAAAAATTTAATATATAACGACATTTTCATATTGAATTACAATATTAAAATGACTTTAGAATAATGATTATTATGATCATAAACCACCTAAAAAGGGATTTTATTTTTACTATTGTATCAAAAAAACTTGTTATATACATCTCATGGAAGAATACCAGAATACAGAATATATGTATACAAAAATAGAATATAAACCAATACATTATTGATATTGAACTCATATCCACATATACCACCAAAACAATAAATTTCTCTAGCCCTCATTAATACCAATATAATAAAGTCAACCTATTTGTGACTTATATATCATATCTGAAGTGAAAATGTAGATATTTATTTTTTATCTAGGTCATATTTCACAATAATCCTCTAACCCTAATGAATTATATTATTTTATATTTGAAACATATAGTGAAAATCTATCTTAAACACCTAATGAACCAAGATGATATAATTTCACCATGTGAATAAAATGTAATTCAATAATATAATTTAAAAAATTAATTCCTTGTTTTTATTGATCCATATGTTCTTTTAAGGTATTCTTGGATAAAAAAACATTTGAGTTGTATGATTACTAAATAGTTACAAGATATTTAAGGATATCATCTATATTCCATAATGATCCATAATCACCTTAGAATGTCATTTTTTAGACCAACCGCATGTTCTTGGAAATATACATAATGGGATGAAAAATAAAAAATGAAATCCTTTTCAATTTCATGAAGAACAACATGAATTTTTTAAAACTATACCATTACATCAATAATTCACCCTATTAACTACTATCAATAAGTACACTATCAATCATTTATACCTTGTAATAACTTTCACATGAATGATATTTCATAAGGAGTGTCACTTGAATTCAGTTCTCATACCATGGTAGAAATAAATTATATAACATGATAGTTTATCCAAAATAATTTTATAGAAAAAACCCAATGATCACATTGTCCTTTTAAATAAAAAATTAATAAATCCTAAATTTAGTTTTCATACCATTTAATAATTGAATATTTATCCTCATTGTATAATCCCCTATGAGTTAAAATATGAAAATTGATTCAATGACCTAATAGTAGTCTCCCTTTATCTAATATGTCTCCTTCAGAGGTCATGACTAATATTATATTCCATTAAATAATTGTTTATTATAAATTAATTATTTATTATCCTATAGCATCCCAAGATAATGAAAAATTATATTCCCTTAAAAAATAAATTTAGTAAATGAAATATTAAACAACCATATATAATGTATTTAAAAAACAACAATAAAAAAAGTCATATGACCCCAATAAAATTCAATAATGTAACCCAAAGGATATTTTTTCCTTTTACCAACTTATAATAGGAATATTTAACATCAATAAAACCCATTTTAATAGCTTATTATTTTGTCTCCTTACACAGATAATCTACACACACAATATAATAATTTGATACATAAATCAGTTTTGAATTATGGTAACATATCTAAGAAATAATTTATTAATAAAAAATTGACACACATTAAATATAGTGAAGGGCCATGGTCAATAAACAATAATTCTTAGGTGGTTCATTAAAAATCCATTAGGCCTTTGGTAATTATCCAAATATTTAATGTTTAACATAGTTAAATTGTTATTATATAAATTTATATTATCATATATCATTTAAAATATCTTTTAGACAGTAAAAAAATTAGATAATACTCATTCTTTATGGAAATAAATAATTAAATTAAATTACGGAAGAGTAAAATTATTTAATATAATAAATGATTTAGTAATATCCCCTTGATTAAGTTATACAATAATTTTATTTTTTAAATTTAAAAAATTCCAATAAAAAATTAACCCACCATAAAAAAAATATGTTCTCATATTATTGTATAGTAATCGAGAAGATTTATAATTTTATAGACACTATATTGTTTCCTATGGGTATTCTTTACTAGGTATCCCCTAAGAAACATGTACATTCCTTCCAATCTAATAACATAAACCTAATGAATTTTAAAGTGTACCCACCATGAATTTTCTATATTCACATATTATAATATAACTCAATTAATGAATATGGTTGGATATATTTAATGAAATGAGATATAATTCATAGAAAATTAGATTTAATGTGCAACTCTTAAAAAAATGAAATAAACAAGTATAATATTGGTGCTTGTCGTATCCTTGATACTCAATGTTTTATGTCATATATGTTTAATTATTGAAAAATTATCATAAAATAATTAATAAATATTTATGAGTGTGGCTGAAATCTAATTGGAATGGGGCTCTTTGATTGTAAAAATAAATTATATTAAGGGGGAGGTGGGGTAACCAAAATGAAACCCAAAAATATTTCAAAAAATTATATTAATTATGTTTTCTACGAATAAACAAACAAGTACCCAATTGCATACTATTCTCCATAATATATGACATTTGGGACCTAGAAGATAACCATCAGGAACCCAATATCTATGGTAATTGAAAGATAACTCTACATAGTTCATCGTTTACTTGTTGATATCTCACTCAGTACTTAGAAAAACTATAAAAAATAATTCCACTTCCATTAATTTTTAATTCAAGTAGAATCTATCATCATACTTTCCAAAAACATGTATTGGAAAAAATCATGAAAAATTATTAACCAAAATCCAAATCACCAATTTTCAGTTGGAATAAAATGATCCCATAAATGAGGTTTATTCGTCGATATGACATTGAAATTTATGACACAATGTTGCATATGATTAATATAATCAATAAATAAGTTTTATGAAGTTAATTAGGGGATGAAAAGAGATTTATTTATTAGTTTCACATATAGTTAATTATTTTAATTCATTAAAAATTAATTTTTATATTATTCTAATTTGTAATAAATATTTTTAATTTTCTATGATTTGAACATAATTTAAAGAAATAAAATTATTATTTATTTCATAAATCTATTATTGTAACAGTTTTTGAATCTAAATATTCAATAATGAATTATTTTACACTATTTATACTAATTTATAACATTTAAATAAATGAAACTAATAATTATATCCAATTCATAGTGTATAATAAAAAATATATAAATAATATAGACAAGTTGAATACTATTGGGGTTTTATATATGGCACACAAAATTTTGTAACTATATAAAACAATGAAGATATATAGATATATACAGTAATAATAAGTTGTTAATGTTTGTTGAGTCCAATTATAAACGTTTGGAGAGGAAGATGAAGAATAATAAGATGAGGGGTTGTATTGTGAATGATGATAAAAACCTAAAGAATAATATGAAGATGTTGAATTGAGGTCATATTAAGAAAAATTTTAAAAAGAAAAATAAAATATATAATGAGGAATTATTTTTTAAATTTCATTTAACATATTAAATAGATTTTCATTTAAATAAGATGTTATTTGAAGAAGATATATTAATTTCAAAAAAATAGAGATTTATTTTCATAATGTAGAGATATGATGGCAGAATAACGTTAATTTTACATATGATATATGTTTTTATTCAATAAATGATTAATACCAACTTATATTGAACCTAAATTTAAATTATTATATAAGTGGGATTTAATATATAAAACTAAGAAAGATTCATTGTACTGTGTTTGAATATAACCCATATTGTCTTATATTTATTGGAATACACTACCTAATATTTTGACTATAAATCAGTATATTTCATGCATATTAAATAATAATTCATTTGGAATAGATAATTGTAACACCCCGAGCTTCCACATTATGCTTCTCTTTGAATAATACAATAGTGTGTGTTGTACGCAACATCGAGTTCTAACACACCACAACCAATCAAACTTGTCGTTATGAATACTAATACCCAGTTTTTAAATTTTTTTAAATTTTATCTTTTAAAATGGAATTAATTTTTGGATTCGGAGTATCAAAATTAGATTAGGGTAAGTTTTTGGTATTTTTCTGAAAACGTTCAATTTTTTATGAATAGCGAAAAATACTAAATTTTAATTAAAAAACCTTTTTAAATCAAAATAATTTATAGTGATAAATTATAATATTGAGTGGTTTTTAAGTATAATTATATTATATTTTTACCATTTAATCCAATTTTTGTCATTTTACGTAATTTCACATTTAAACTGGACATAAGAAAGTGTCAATCTTTTGAATGTTATTATTTCTTAACAACACGCATTTTCTTTTGAAAATAGAAATTAATTTTAAATTAATTTCGGCCACTTATGTGTTTTGAATTTAGAAAAATGGATTACATATTTAGTATCATGATGTCCAAATTTTTTAAAGAGGTATCTTTAAATTTTATACATTTTTAATAATTACTTCGGTAAATATTTTATTTACCATGGTTAAAAGGTAAATCTGGTAAATAAGGGTAAAAAAATAATATTATAATAATAATAAATTACACTAAAATGTGTCCTAAACCTATTGGATGATACATTTTTGACCATGTAAATCCTTGGGTCAATTTTGGTACCCCATGGATCCACTTGAAAGTGATAATGACACATTATATTATTTAAGTTAAAGTAAATACAAAAATGACATAAGAATATATCTTTTCGTAAAACAATTTTTACTTAGGGTTATAAATGTAATCATTTCGACTATAAATATTCATTATAAGGAAAAAAAATATTTCATACATAATTTCATTTTAGTTATAATTTTTATACATTTAATAATTAAATTTATTTATGACACAATAATGATGTACTATTTTTCTTTTTAATGAAAGAATCAAATAAATGGTATTATAAATGTTACAATAAATATAATTTGAATGTTTTGATGACATCCAAGAACTTTATAGGATAATATGACATGTTAGTATTGATTAAATTGATTTATTTCGAATTAATAAATTTTTTGGGACTTTAACATAAATCAATTATTAAATAGTGTCAAAATTGGCATAAAAGAATTTTTTAAAACAATATTATATTATTAATTTATTTAATATTCATAAAAATATGAGGTTCGGTAAAATTACTTAAATAATGATATTTTTATAATTAATTTACTAATTGGGGTTCTCTTGGAAGTTTATAGTAACTTTATTAGCCATAAAATATAAAAATACAAATAGACATGGTAAATGTCAAACTATTTAACTAAGAGTTAAATCTAAAATATAAAGTTAATATGGTGACCCAAACCTATATAAAACCTATTGTTTGATCGGTTTTCAAACTATACCCACCTTATCATTTAAATAATTAATTTTTGAGCCATTAGAAACCAAAAATAATGATATTATAAAATAATATTTCTTGCTTTTCCTAAGGTGCCCCTCACCCCTCTTATAAAAGGGAACTCTCCCTTCCCTCAAATCCACACCATCAATGCATTTTGGATCAGCCAAACCCCTACCACATACCTTATTAATTGTCCTTCCTTAATCCTAGAGGCCTACCATTAGTCATAAATCCAACATAATAATCCCTTTCGATCAAATCTAAAGGAAGAACCTGAAGAAGAGGTAAATATTTAATCACCTCTTTCAAGTACTTTTCATCTTCCACATCCTATTTCTTTGTAGTTTACATTCTAAAATAATAACTCCATTATATTATATATAATTTTATGTTATTATAAATATGGTACAACCATATTCATTACTCTATCCATATTTTTAATGACATGTCACCATACGTGCGTACGTATGGCTTACGGTCTACACATCGTGGTGTAATTGTTATTCAATAAATTATTATTTAGATAGATATAAATATTATGTTTAATTGATGTAAATAATAAATATAACATGATAATTATTCTGTATATATGATATACCATCCAATTATATATTATTTTAATATCAAAAGAATTATATTGTCACTCGTGCGAACATACAGATTACCGTCTCCACGAACGTGATGAGATTCATTCCCCATCCTATCCATTCTAGACTAATTTTTATTAGATGATTAAAAATAATATTTAAAGACTTAATATCATTATGAATATGAATAGTATACATCCTATCCATAACAAACATTACTTACGTAACAAAGCATATAAAGTAAAACGAATCTGTTAACATCCAAAACAGTGATAATACAAAGATATTATTAACAATGCAATATTAAAAGATCATATATGATATCATATTAATGTATATGATTCTTGTATTATTTAATAAAAATTATTTCGCCATTATAAATGAGGTTAACCTACCCTCAACCAATGAAAAGTACAAGGTAATGTTTAATTTTACAATCTCAACATTATTCGAGGTTGTTTGTATGTAATTATCTACTAGGACTTCTTTATCATCCACATCAATGTTTCTTAAAAATGTATTCCAAAACATTTTTACTATTTACTAGACTATGTTTTAAAGTAATTTATACCCTTGTTTGAATTTTTATAAAATGATTTGAAAGGAATATTTTTTTCTTTTTCCAAACAAGGTACTTTATGACCTTTTCGACAAAATTAAGGTAAGAATTTTTTTTAACTTATACGGCGGGTGTGGCTATTTTTTGCCGTTAAAACATCGTCAAAGCATCCCTTACAAGATTATAAGAATATTTTCAAAATAAATGTTTCATTTATAATTTTGTGACTCTTGAATGATTTCAAAATAGAAAGTTATATTTCTCTAAAAAACGTTTTTATTTAATATATTTCAACATCCTTTGATGAATTTTAAGATTACTTGAAGATGATTTATTATGATGAAAAACATCCATACCGTATTGAAGGTTTTGTGATATGTTTGATTGTGGATGTGTTATTTTTACACCATTTATGGTTCATGGATAAAGTATTTACATTTCGTATTCTAGTATTAATATGAATGTTTATGTTGTGTTTAAACCTTTTCATATGAGGAATGTATTGGACTTAGTAAGTGATGGGTGGAGCACGCTATAGATCTTCGATGCATCGGTAGGTCTCCTGAGACAAACTAGTGTCTTGGTACGAGGCCTTGACAAAATCTTATTTGTAGTCTTTGCAAAAGGCCTCGACTATATGGTTATGAAAGTCTGGCATTATGCATTCCATCATTATGAAAGTGGCTATTTATATTTCATGTGATTATTCGACTAGTAGAATATCTGTAACGCCCCAACCCCAGCTACCCAGAGTCGGTGCATTACTTCGTAACATTGGCATGATCACAAGAAAGATCAAATCTCGAAAGACCGATTGGTTTAGTAGCCTTGGAAACACTAGATATATTCATAAGTTTTACATTACATAATTAAACGAAAAACTACTAAAACAACATATTGTCTCCATAATCCACACTCATATCCCCACATAATATCCCTGCAGGTCATTCATAACTTACTTCTTCACTTCCTGGGAAAAAATAAAACATAGAAAAGGGGTGAGCTGAAATGCCCAGTAAGGATAACAATATAGCGGAAACTTTCATAAATAAGAATAAACTTTTAAGGCAATGTATAACTAAAAAAAAATCCTTTCAAACATGAACTTTCAACATGGTATGGCATAAATAGAATGAAATAATGCCATTTACTTACTCACATGGATATTCTACTAATCGAATAATCACATGCAAAATCAATAACCACTTTCATAATGTTGGAATGCATAATGCCAAACGTTAATTTCATTGTCTAGGCCTCATCCCAAGACCTAGGGGTTACTTCTAACCGGAACCCAACCCGGAGTGCCTCTAATAACCGGACACCAACCCGGAGTGCCTCTAATAACCGGACACCAACCCGGAGTGCCTCTAATAACCGGACACCAACCCGGAGGGCATGCTTTTACCAGTCCCTAACCTGGAGGGCTTACTTTAACCAGTCCCCAACCTGGAGGGCTTACTTTTACCGGTCCCCAACCCGGAACATACTTGTTTAGCACATTCATCTGAAGAAAAGTTTGAAATATAACATAAACATTCGGATTAAAACTAGCATACGAAATGTCAATAGTTTCACCATAAACTATGAATGGTATAAAATAGCACATCCACAGTCAAACATATCACAAAACCTTCAATACAATATAGAAGTTTTGTATTATAATAAATCAACTTCAAATAAGCGTAAAATCCATTAAAGGATGTTGACATAGATGAAATCAAAATTCTTTTTAAAGAAATATCTCCTTTTATTTTGAAATCATTTAAGATCCATATAAAATAAAACATTTTCTTTGAAAATATTCTTATAAGCTTCTAAGTAAAGCTTTGAAGATTTTATAACGGCGTAAAATAACCGCGCCCGCCGTATAAGTTAAACAAAACATTCTTACCTTAATTCTGTCGAAAAGGTTAAAAAGGACCTTGTTTTGAAAACGACGGAAAGATTCCTTTATAAACCTCTTATAAAAAAGTCAAACAAGGGTATAAATGACATTAACCCATATTCTTTTAAATAGTAAAAATGTTTTGAAATACATTTCGAAGAAACATGGATGTGGATGATAAAGAGATCCCAGTAGATTATTACGTATAAACAACCTCGGATAATGAAGAGATTGTGAAATAACCCTTACCTTGTACTTTTCCTTTGTTGGGGTAGGTTAACCTCCTTTAATTTAGGTAACACACTTTGGTTGGAACCAAAGGACTTCTTGAAATGCTTTCTGCCTAAGGGGAAGCTTCAAGGAGTAGGAGAGGGATGTGGGGAGCTTAGTTGGGCAGAGTTTGGACGAGTCAAGTGGCTTGAGAGGTGTGAATAAATGAGAAGTAGGAGTGCCCTTTTATAAGAGGGGTGAGGGGCACCTTTGGAAAAGCTAGAAATATTAATTTATAATAAATTCATATTCGGTTTCTAATGGCTCCAAAGTTGACTATTCAAAGGTTAAGGTGGGGATAGGTCGAAAACCACTCAACCAATAGAATTTAGACAGGTTTGGGTACTTATATTAACCTTATCTTTAAGTATTAACTCTAAGTTAATTAGTTTCACTTTTACAATGTCTCTTTGTATTTTTATATAATATGGTTAATAAACTTACTATATACATCCAAGCGACCCCCAAGTGGTCCATTAATGAGGAACCTATCATAATATAAGTCTCTTGGCCGAACCTTAGATTTTTAGGAATTTAATATCAATTAATAATATAATATTTGTTTTAAGAACTCTTTTATGTCAATTTTGACACTATTCAATAGTTGATTTTTGTGAAACTCCTAACAGATTGATTACTTCGAACAAAGTCAATTAAATCAATCCTAATATATCATAGTATCATAGAAAATTAGTTTAATTCATTAAAAGTTTCATATTATAATTATTTGGGTATTTATAAGGTCAATTATTTTAATTTTTCACTATTTTAGTAATTACTGCATCATCATTGTGTCATAAATCAAATATATTATTTAATGTCTAAAAATTATAAATAAACTATCATTATGTAGGAAATCTTTTTAGCTTTCTAATGAATATTTATAATCGAAAATCCAACATGTATAACCCTATGTAAAAATTGTTCTTCTAAAAGATGTAAGCTTATGCCATTTTTATTTTTATTTTAACTTTATTAATATAATGTGTCCCTACCACATACAAGTGGCTCCAAGGGGTCCCCAAATTGACCCAAGGATGCTCATGGTCGGGTATGTGTCCACCAATAAGGTTAGGACACGTTTTAGGGTAATTTTGTATTATTATAATATTATTTTTTAACCCTTATTTACCGGATTTACCCTTTAACCATGGTAAATAAAATATTTACCGCAGTAATTATTCAAAATGTCTAAAAATAAAAGTTACCTATTTACACAATTTGAACATCCTGATTCCAAATATGGAATCCATTTTCCTAAATTCAAAACACAGAAGTGGCAGAAATTAATTTAAAATTAATTCCCGCTGTCAAAACAAAAAGCGTGTTTTTAAGAGATAATAACTATCAAAAGATTGACACTTGTTTATGTTCGGTTTAATTGTAAAATTATGTCCAATGACCAACATTATATTAAATGGTAAAAATATATTACAAATATACTTTAAAACCACTCAAATTCATAATTTATCACTATTAATTATTTTGATTAAAAAAGTTGTTTTTAATTAAAATTTAGTAATTTTCACTATTCATCAAAATATAAAAGTTATCCGAAAAGTACCAAAATTTCACCCTAGGATAATTTCGATATTCCGAATCCAAAAATGAAGTCCATTTTGAAATATAAAATATATATGATTTCAAAAAGTAGGTATTACTATTCATAACAGCTAGTTTGATTGGTTACGGTGTGTTAGAACTCGAAGTTGCGTACAACACACGCTACTGTTTTATTCAAAGGAAAGCATACCGCGGAAGCTTGGGATGTTTCATTTTAAATTTTTTGATGTCTCCATTTAGTCAAAAAGTTTAAAATATTGTATTTAAAAAGGTTTCACTATCAAAAGTTGATAAAAGTGCAATACTGAAAATGAATATGTTCTTGCATTATGACTAAGAAACTCATAATATGGATTCTAAAATTATAAGGATTATATAAAGTTTAAAATTTAGTTAATACTATTCATGACCTCTTTTAATGGCTTTTTTTTGGTAAGTCATGGTGCAATTGAACTCAGTGTTGCGTGTAGTGCAAGTTATTGAATTATTTTGAGGAAATAACACACTATGAAATCTTGGGGTGTTACATTCTCCCCTCCTTCAATAAATTGCGTCCTCGCAATTTGAAATTGTTCTTCAAAAATAAAAGGTTGAAAGTAGAAAATATATTTGTGGGAAAACCCACATCAAAAATTGGGTTACTAAAATTTAGTCTTAATATGAGGAAAAGAGAAATCAAAGGGTCACCACCAAATTATGATCTCGATTAGGAGAACATTGGTGGAAATTGGAGACATATAATCGGAGGAAAAACGTAAATATTTATAGGTAGTGATTGAGGTCATCAATCACAAACAAGTATAAAATTGAGTTCCTTAAATTCATCAATCTATGATGAATTGAAATACCATCGGTTCAACAAAACATAGGGTATTAGGATAACACATTTTTGACGTTTCAAAATATCCTAGTTGAAATCCCACATCGAAAAATGAATTAATGAGGCCTCTATTTAAAATAAAGAGTCGAAAGTATGAAGATTACCGAAAATAACACATACTAGGGTTCCATGTAGGAAAATATGGATATGGAAGAAAAATCTAACCATCAATTATCTGATGGAGAGTGGTAGAGAACATGGCTATAAAAAGGCCAACAATCCCAAAGCCATAAATTAGTGATGATTTAAGGTACCATCTAGGAAAACATTTTTGTTCAAAGTTGCTTTTCTTAATATTGAGGAATTTATTTATGAGATTGGCGAAGATCATAAGGAGATATACTTACTTTATAATTAGAGTTTTATCCATTAAAAAATTCTTACCACAAACTCATCTTTCACTCTAAAAGATAATAGAATGTAAAAAAAATTCTATTTACACTATTCGTATAGGGTTCCAAAATAAACGAATTTATAATTCATCTACATGATCTTTTAATAAAAACTACATTATTTAATCCAGGAAATATCATGGTCCAGTGGTAGGTGATACACCCTTGTCGCCCTTCGGTTGCAGGTTCAAGTCTCGCAGCCTTGCCGGACGCGACGGGTTACCGCCCGACCTCCGGGTTGTCCTTTTATGGCAATCCAAAATAATCCAAACTAGAACTATCCAAAATACTTCTGTCCAAACTCACAGTCCAACATTTATAAGGAAGGTAAAAATAATGTAGATCCTTTTTACCACGTAATAGCATATGAATACCTTCATCATGTATTCTTTTAATACACTGAAACATCCTGAATTACCATATTCCTTATTGATTACATTCATGATCCCTTATTCCATATAGAATGCTGGATATACCTCATCAATCCAAAAATGTTTTAAACCCCAACAATAATGGAATATACAGATCATTAATCAGTTCCAAGGTAGTCAAGAATATCCAATATAATTTATCCAAAACAATCATGTATTATTCCAAAATCACTAACTCGGTATCAGAACTATATTATGGTTTATCATTCTCTCAACCATATATTTCCCAAAAATTTATCCTGCTATTGAGTCACTTTTCTTTGTTCCACACAATCTCAAGTCCTTAATGAAATAGTACTGCAGTACAATCCTTATATACTCCATAATTATTATAACAAGTACATTGTTGATACAACACTCAATTGACATAATCAACATAAGAACTCTAATCATTCCTCTTCATATGTGGTAGTATCATAACTTGATTATTATCCAATAGCATCATTTGCGGCATAGTCTGATGGCTGGGGCATAGGTTCGCGTAGTGTCCAAACTCCTTGCAAATGAAGCATTGTACATTTGAAACCATTTTATCACCCTTGCAGTCACGTACTTTGTGCCCTTTTCCTCCACACTTATAACAAACTCCCATTCCTTTCAGGCAAGTTCCAGGGTGTTTCTTCCCACAGTTACCACATATGGGAAAATTCTTCTTTTCCCTCTTCCCTTTATCCATTTTCTCTCTTCCATCCTTTTCTTCTCTTGCTTCCCTTCAAAGCCATAGGACTCAGTAAACTCTTTACTTATCTTATCAACACATGATATTATTTCTTCATATGATGATAATACATGGGAGACTATTTCTCTTATAAATTCTAGCTTAAGACCATGAAAGATATGATCCTTCCTTCTCTTTGGATCATGTGCATTGTTAGAGTTCTCATTCCTTCCACTGGGCGCCATTTCTAAACAATGGCATACACTAGATCAGTTTATGAATCAAAATACATAATCCCATACTTATAAAACACTTAACATAAATTGAACTATTTAGGGATATAATCCATAATCATAAAAATGCCTCCTTTGAGGAAGTATATACTCATAAACCCTTCATAATGATTTGTAAAGAAAATGAGAGTTATCCTAAGCATATCCCCCGGGAGTGTCGTAACCAAGAGTGCAGCAAGGCCCGTTGTCGTGCACCAGTTCCCGTTCGAGTCTAGCTCAAAGCGGTGTTTTCGGGTTTTACCCCTAGGTACATCTGTGCCAGAGCCGCCTCTACCTGCTCGTATCCAGACAGGGATGTATTGCTCGGAAAACTCACAAAATCTCTACAATACCAAAATTCTAGGAAGTTCTTCTATACTAATCCTCAAAGTTCATCTTAGGTCTACGTGCTCTAATCAGAGTTTATCTAAATCTAGCTTCCAAGGTTTGTACTAAACTTCCTCTGATACCAACTGTAACGCCCCAACCCCAGCTACCCAGAGTCGGTGCATTACTTCGTAACATTGGCATGATCACAAGAAAGATCAAATCTCGAAAGACCGATTGGTTTAGTAGCCTTGGAAACACTAGATATATTCATAAGTTTTACATTACATCATTAAACAAAAAACTACTAAAACAACATATTGTCTCCATAATCCACACTCATATCCCCACATAATATCCCTGCAGGTCATTCATAACTTACTTCTTCACTTCCTGGGAAAAAATAAAACATAGAAAAGGGGTGAGCTCAAATGCCCAGTAAGGATAACAATATAGCGGAAACTTTCATAAATAAGAATAAACTTTTAAGTCAATGTATAACTAAAACAAAAGCCTTTCAAACATGAACTTTCAACATGGTATGGCATAAATAGAATGAAATAATGCCATTTACTTACTCACATGGATATTCTACTAATTGAATAATCACATGCAAAATCAATAACCACTTTCATAATGTTGGAATGCATAATGCCAAACGTTAATTTCATTGTCTAGGCCTCATCCCAAGACCTAGGGGTTACTTCTAACCGGAACCCAACCCGGAGTGCCTCTAATAACCGGACACCAACCCGGAGTGCCTCTAATAACCGGACACCAACCCGGAGTGCCTCTAATAACCGGACACCAACCCGGAGGGCATACTTTTACCAGTCCCTAACCTGGAGGGATTACTTTAACCAGTCCCCAACCTGGAGGGCTTACTTTTACCGGTCCCCAACCCGGAACATACTTGTTTAGCACATTCATCTGAAGAAAAGTTTGAAATATAACATAAACATTCGGATTAAAACTAGCATACGAAATGTCAATAGTTTCACCATAAACTATGAATGGTATAAAATAGCACATCCACAGTCAAACATATCACAAAACCTTCAATACAATATAGAAGTTTTGTATTATAATAAATCAACTTCAAATAAGCGTAAAATCCATTAAAGGATGTTGACATAGATGAAATCAAAATTCTTTTTAAAGAAATATCTCCTTTTATTTTGAAATCATTTAAGATCCATATAAAATAAAACATTTTCTTTGAAAATATTCTTATAAGCTTCTAAGTAAAGCTTTGAAGATTTTATAACGGCGTAAAATAACCGCGCCCGCCGTATAAGTTAAAAAAAACATTCTTACCTTAATTCTGTCGAAAAGGTTAAAAAGGACCTTGTTTTGAAAACGACGGAAAGATTCCTTTATAAACCTCTTATAAAAAAGTCAAACAAGGGTATAAATGACATTAACCCATATTCTTGTAAATAGTAAAAATGTTTTGAAATACATTTCGAAGAAACATGGATGTGGATGATAAAGAGATCCCAGTAGATTATTACGTATAAACAACCTCGGATAATGAAGAGATTGTGAAATAACCCTTACCTTGTACTTTTCCTTTGTTGGGGTAGGTTAACCTCCTTTAATTTAGGTAACTCACTTTGGTTGGAACCAAAGGACTTCTTGAAATGCTTTCTGCCTAAGGGGAAGCTTCAAGGAGTAGGAGAGGGATGTGGGGAGCTTAGTTGGGCAGAGTTTGGACGAGTCAAGTGGCTTGAGAGGTGTGAATAAATGAGAAGTAGGAGTGCCCTTTTATAAGAGGGGTGAGGGGCACCTTTGGAAAAGCTAGAAATATTAATTTATAATAAATTCATATTCGGTTTCTAATGGCTCCAAAGTTGACTATTCAAAGTTTAAGGTGGGGATAGGTCGAAAACCACTCAACCAATAGAATTTAGACAGGTTTGGGTACTTATATTAACCTTATCTTTAAGTATTAACTCTAAGTTAATTAGTTTCACTTTTACAATGTCTCTTTGTATTTTTATATAATATGGTTAATAAACTTACTATATACATCCAAGCGACCCCCAAGTGGTCCATTAATGAGGAACCTATCATAATATAAGTCTCTTGGCCGAACCTTAGATTTTTAGGAATTTAATATCAATTAATAATATAATATTTGTTTTAAGAACTCTTTTATGTCAATTTTGACACTATTCAATAGTTGATTTTTGTGAAACTCCTAACAGATTGATTACTTCGAACAAAGTCAATTAAATCAATCCTAATATATCATAGTATCATAGAAAATTAGTTTAATTCATTAAAAGTTTCATATTATAATTATTTGGGTATTTATAAGGTCAATTATTTTAATTTTTCACTATTTTAGTAATTACTGCATCATCATTGTGTCATAAATCAAATATATTATTTAATGTCTAAAAATTATAAATAAAATATAATTATGTAGGAAATCATTTTATCTTTCTAATGAATATTTATAATCGAAAATCCAACATGTATAACCCTATGTAAAAATTGTTCTTCTAAAAGATGTAAGCTTATGCCATTTTTATTTTTATTTTAACTTTATTAATATAATGTGTCCCTACCACATACAAGTGGCTCCAAGGGGTCCCCAAATTGACCCAAGGATGCTCATGGTCGGGTATGTGTCCACCAATAAGGTTAGGACACGTTTTAGGGTAATTTTGTATTATTATAATATTATTTTTTAACCCTTATTTACCGGATTTACCCTTTAACCATGGTAAATAAAATATTTACCGCAGTAATTATTCAAAATGTCTAAAAATAAAAGTTACCTATTTACACAATTTGAACATCCTGATTCCAAATATGGAATCCATTTTCCTAAATTCAAAACACAGAAGTGGCAGAAATTAATTTAAAATTAATTCCCGCTGTCAAAACAAAAAGCGTGTTTTTAAGAGATAATAACTATCAAAAGATTGACACTTGTTTATGTTCGGTTTAATTGTAAAATTATGTCCAATGACCAACATTATATTAAATGGTAAAAATATATTACAAATATACTTTAAAACCACTCAAATTCATAATTTATCACTATTAATTATTTTGATTAAAAAAGTTGTTTTTAATTAAAATTTAGTAATTTTCACTATTCATCAAAATATAAAAGTTATCCGAAAAGTACCAAAATTTCACCCTAGGATAATTTCGATATTCCGAATCCAAAAATGAAGTCCATTTTGAAATATAAAATATATATGATTTCAAAAAGTAGGTATTACTATTCATAACAGCTAGTTTGATTGGTTACGGTGTGTTAGAACTCGAAGTTGCGTACAACACACGCTACTATTTTATTCAAAGGAAAGCGTACCGCGGAAGCTTGGGATGTTTCATTTTAAATTTTTTGATGTCTCCATTTAGTCAAAAAGTTTAAAATATTGTATTTAAAAAGGTTTCACTATCAAAAGTTGATAAAAGTGCAATACTGAAAATGAATATGTTCTTGCATTATGACTAAGAAACTCATAATATGGATTCTAAAATTATAAGGATTATATAAAGTTTAAAATTTAGTTAATACTATTCATGACCTCTTTTAATGGCTTTTTTTTGGTAAGTCATGGTGCAATTGAACTCAGTGTTGCGTGTAGTGCAAGTTATTGAATTATTTTGAGGAAATAACACACTATGAAATCTTGGGGTGTTACAATATCTACGTGAATAATTAAATGGAATTATTTGATTTTATCTTTTCCATATAATGCTGAAGTTCAATATTAAAAGGCTTTTGTTTTAGTCTTATACATTACCTTAAATGGTTATGATTATTTATAAAATTGTTCGCTATATTGTTATCCTTACTGAGCATCTGAGCTCACCCCTTTCTATGTTTTATTTTTCCCAAGATGCGATGAAGTATATTATGACTGACCTAGAGGGATAGTCTATGGAATCTCAGTGTTGTCCATGGAAATAGTGTTGTTGTAGTTTTCTATTTTATGATGTAATGTAAACCTAATAATTATATCTATTATTTCCAAGGCTACTAAACTGATCGGTCTTTTAGGACATGATATTTTGTGATCATGCCAATGATATGTAATAATGCACCAACTCTGGGTAACTGGGGTCAGAGAATCACAAGAACCTTATATATTCATGTTTCTATATAACATGTTTATATTTTATCACTATTTGGTGAATGAATACTTAAACAACAATACTCAATATTTTTATTAAATAAATGATGATTAAATTGAGGTGTTAATAAATTTAACAAGATAAAAATGGTCACACTAATTTAACCCATCTCAGTGTGTTGGTATCTCAACCATGATCTCCAAAATTAGTTTAAAATTAATTCTGATGTTCTTACATTATGGTTTATTTTTATTGAGTTTTTAATTAATTATTTATGAATATAATGTATTAAGAGTTTCTTGGTTGATGAAAATTTGTCATTATTATAGAAGAAATAAATTTATAAAATATCAAGGAAGTCTACAAATTTGATGGAGAAAAATTGTATACAAAAAATACCCCATTTTTTCATATTTTTTCCTCTTATGTTTGGGTGTCCTCTAAAATGATAATTTCGGTTATTTATCAACGAATGAAGGTACAATTAGGAAAACATTGACCAAAAAATAATATATTTATTTATTTTTTTCATGAATTTAAACTATATCATTAAACTCATTTAATGATTTTACTAAGTTAATATTATTATATAACAATATTTTCAATTAGAAGATGATAAAAAAATCTATATAGGCATGAATATTAATTAGTTAATTTGTTCCTTATAAGGTTAAATAAAATTAAAAATACTATTAGGTCCTCTAGAGATGTATTATATTTGTCAAGAGTTATCATAAGGATACTAGAAATTATTCTTGAATCAGTTGTTAATATTTATCAATTTTAGAATATCATTGCTATAGAGTAATGAATTTTTATTAAAAAATAATTTGATCATTTCCATGTGAGATTAAATAAAAGTAATTCAATACACAATCAAAACACTTATTATCATAGGGAAATTATGCTCATTTAGTCGTTTAACATAATAATAAATGAAAATATTTTAATATTTTATCATGTACCTTGTAAAATAACTCATGTCATCCTTATTACATGTATTCAGAAGATTATATTCATACAAAAATGGGGAGAGCTAAAATCCTATTTTCATGATAAATAACCTGGATTGAATAAAAGACAAGATTCAAAATTTCATGGGTGATAATAATCATAACCATCATCATATAATAATTTTAATATCAACATCATACTGATGAGCGAATAATTTAAAAAAGTAATGGAATGGAGAATATCAAAAAAATGAAGATTCATATCATAATGGTAAAATAGAATAGATATTAGGTGAACAAATATAGCTTCATGTGCAAGCATAACATATGGTCATAAATCATATAATTATAATTCATATAAAATATATAATTATATACATGACTATTATACATAACATCCAAATATATATAACATTTCCAAATTTAATTGTGGGAAAAATAATCATGATGTCACCTATCATTGTCAGGTGACATTCCATTGACATGTGAGAACTATCATGCGACAACCTATAGACAAACCAAGATGTTTTTGCAGAAACATATTGGATAAGTCATTACAATCAGGTGAATATGTTATATAAAATCTAGGTTGGTAATTCCAAGGTATCACAAATAGATTAATAGATTATATGAAAAACCATGTACATTTAATCAATAAAAATATGAAGAAATCCTAGAATAGTCACATTTATCACGAGAATATATCATAAACAAGTCAATTTGATAATGTGAATACATCCAAGACAAGTATATTTTATCAAGAGATATAATCATCGGAAAGTAACTTAGATCGGTACAATACATCCTAATAATATCAATTCTATCATGTGAGGGGAAATAGGTATGTAAGCATGGATTTTGTGAATACCTATAGAAATTCCAGCTACAATCATGCAAAGTACCTTGGACATGTCAAGGTGACAACCTTGGATGTTTCATCCATTTTTTATCAACACCTGAAAAATGTAAGGAAGATAACTAAGACATGTTGGGAAGAATATTAGGAAATTTCCATTATAAACCCCAATCATTTTTGGAATACTATCAAGACATGTCAGGCAGAGACATATCAAGTAGACATATCAACACTATCTGATTGACACACTTCGACATAAACCTTTTAAACTTACATCCATGAATCATCATCCATATACCCTTTTATAAGGTTAGTTTACATAATGGTGTAGGGTTACACAGCAATGTGACATTTTTAGCATCATGGTCTTGGACAGTCACACATTATTAATGAAAAAATATTCAATCGACCATTCTACTAGAGGGTGGAAAATGAATATATATCATTGGAATCCATTCTCATATAAGTCAACAACTCTCTTAAATCATTGGGATGATAATAATTTCTCCAAGTGAGTTTACTTTTCCCAAGCCGTAAGAAGGTTGTGGATGTATTTTAATTATTAAAACTCTTATTCTTACCCTATTAAAGATACATAGGAGGACATCTTAATCTCAGACCTCTAATTGGATTTAACCATATTGTATGTCCCTCTATAAAATCACTATTATTCAATCATGTTACTAAATCCTATAATGATTATACTTTCTCTCTTCCTCTTTCATTGGATGGGATATGGTCTTATATATGGTAATCCTTCTATTTGATTCTCTATCAAGGACCACAAGTTTCTCAAACCCTTCCTTGGGTCAACAAAAGATTAAAGTATGGGGATTATCAATCATGTTATCAATAGGATATGTAAGACATACTCCATTGTCCTGACATTCAAAGATAAATATTTATTATATAAATAATCATACCTCTCTATATGAACCATCAATGTGTATGCCTCATAAAAATATATCCCACATGAAATATGACTGATCTTCCACTATCTCTTGTTTCTCACACCGAGCATGACTCACATGGGCTCAAAGACTGGACATGATTTCACTAGTATAATTACGATAATTCCAATAGTTACGAACCATATTTGGGATTTATTCCCGATTACATCTCATCTTAAATCCTTTTTCACTCTCCCGGTGTGGCAATATAAGGAATCCTTTTATGCAGAAGTCCCACACGAGGAATTTGTAGTCCCATATTTTGATGATGTGGAAGACAATATTTCAAACTACATATACTATAATTATTATCACAAATAGATATATAGGATTCCTCCTCAAGGTATTATCCCTCTATTTTTGTATGTATCATATGATGTTAAACTGAAGTCATGGTCTTGTCATAAGACCGTAAACTATTACATGTTAGATAGAAGGTTTTTTATTCATGTTCTCACATGATATGTATGATGGGACATATAGGTTCAATCACATCTCTAATATAAAAACCAAATCTATGGTGTCCATAAACTCTACAAAACCTTGACATGGTTTTAAATTAAAGAATATAAATAAAGTGGTGAATAATGGATAACCTTTGACACACACATTTTTTCCTATCAATACATGGTATTAAACAACTAATTAGAACATCTGTCACTAGTCACATATTGAGTGTTGGGAAGGATTTCATGAACATATCCTTAAAATATAACTTATAATAAAAATATGCAATAATTACCCCAAGAATAATGTGATAAATCTAACATCCAATTTTCTCGACAACTGTGAGTTCCTACATATCATTGGGTATGATACCAAAATTGAACACATACCTTTAGAATGAAGTTTCATTCCTTTTCATGGATGTGGGAAATTTTGGGAGTTTCAGTAAGATTCATATAATGTAATCCCAACACAAATTATTTTGAAAAAAACCTCAGTCACCCACAAAAAAAAGTTTTGGGAGAATCAATTCCTATTTTTTCTATATACAAAATGGTGAACCTGGTGTGAAATTATTTTAAAGTTTAATCACATAAATTTTTTAAAAAGGACACAATACATAGTTCCCATTAATCCATTTTATTTTGTATTACTAACGTTAAAACCGGTGAACCTGATATGAATTATTTTAAATGTAATGATTCATTCATAGTAGATGGGACTTCCTGTTCATCCTTTAAATATGAATGTACTTAATCAACCATGTAATCTTATATTTGATGGTGTAATAATATGGTGTCTTGTTTCCTCTCCACGACTTCTCATATTCCTTATGATACTAATGGAATCATAAAATATTCCAAATGATTCTAAGACTATTGCAATGATTTTAACTCATATATAACACCTTAATATGCTTTGAATAACTAGTTTTCACCCTAATCATATGAATCAACCTCCAATGAAGATTTGGCCCTAAGACCCAATTGAATGATATATGAAATGAAAGACATATTGTGCGGGTTTTTGAAAATCTTGGTATTAGAGTTACACAACAATGGCTCTATCCTGAATTTTTAATTAGCTCATAAAATACTATGTACCATGAATTCCCTACGCATACCTAATGGCCATCTATTTTTCAAATGGAAATATGGAAAATAAAACCCTCTCATCCAACTATTCCTGGTAGTATGAAATTAAACTGTATTGCATCCATGGTACTAATAATTTGATGGAAAAATACTAGATTATTTTTTCATACCACACATTGCTTAACAGCATTCAAATAAACCTATCTCACAACCCTAAAAGCCATGATCTATATCCTCCTCTATAAAATACATTAAACAATATAAAAACATCTTCAAAAAAGGACCTTAAAATTTGGTCTTAAACTTTATTCCAGGAATATGATGCATTTTTAAACTAGCTTAGTAATACTTAGGTACCAAGTACAATATTCATTTAATGATATGATTTCATAAATATATAGATAATATTAATTTGTATTAAGGACTTCTTTTTCACATTAGATAACATTATTCATTATTTCACTACAATAAAAATCATAGTTGATATCCCACTAATTCACCATTGAAATTATCCTAGAAAAATATATGTTATTGATTCCCATTCCAATGAGATATGTAGACATTCATGGATCATGTGTCTTGGATTGGAAACAACATTATTTAAATTACCTTTTCCTTTATTTTAATCTCCATTATATGGTGAAATAGAACATTATCATTCCTTTTTTATCACACAAATAATAGATCACATAGTCTTAGGAGTTTTGTTAACTGATTCCTTGCATGATCAATAAATATCAATTTATATTAGGGTTACCATGGTCCAAAATTAATGACATTAAAAGGAAAATGAAATCAAATGTTCTACATTACATTAAACTACACAGTTAACATCTATGTGTGATGTAAAAATGTACATTACTATGGACCTCGCATGTGAGGACCACAATCCTTACTGTTGTTCTCCCACACTACCTCCATAAAATTTATACATTCTTCTTGATTCCATCCATCATAGGATACATTATCAAGCCTATATATCTAATCCTAGAAACAAATATAACAACAAAAGAAAAAAATGACACCCTATACACATGGGTCAAGCCTACGTAGAGATATTTCAATTTAGAAACTAGATGGGGCTTAATTATTCCCACCAAAAGGTACATAGTGTCACCGTAATCTGTAATCCTTTTTCCAACCGAAACATGCTCAAAACAGTTCCCCCTCTATATATGGGACAATCCTATGTGGAGGGTTTTCTGTTCAACAACTGTGTTTTGATTGATTTCTACAATCACAAAATACATTGTGACACCCATATCTCTAATCATGGGTCTATGTGAAATATAAAGTCTTCCCTATCATTATGCGTGGTCTTGTTATCTATGTGGATACTTGAGGGAAGAACTATATATGGCTTGATTCCAATTAATAGAGGATATGTTTTGAAACCCATAATTCAAATCCTGGTTCTTTCCTCAATATATATAATAATTAAAATGTACTCCTTCATATGGCTTTCACCCATATAGAAAACTATTTGAGAACTATTTATGGGTCGCTTCAAAGAATTATTGGATGAATAGTCACACATAGATCCTCCATATTGGGACTAGCCACTGTTTTCAGTCACCCATAATCATATACCTTCACAAGAGTGACATCCGTGTAGAGGTCATAGTAAAAAATAAATTGGTAACAAATACACATTATCCCTATAATTTACCTTCATGTGGATTAATCGACTTCCTAATTATCTCTTTTTTAACATGTTGATCTTGAATATTGTGAGCTTAGGGAATCTGGTCATCCACTCTGGTTGGTGAAAATGATATTTGTCTTCATTAGGGAACTATGTCCTATTTACATGCCATTAAACATCATGGGAAGCTACTAGTTTAAATTAAACTTCCTAATGTATCATCCCTCCTAAAAGAAATAAAATTCCATGGAGTGGCCCACCATATTCATGAATCTATTTTAGGAGTTAATTAATCACCTCCATACAGAAAAAGATTTATGTAAATTATTTATCCCTATATAAAAGAAAAATATTCTTAGAGGAAACCTTAGCTAACATTAATGTTGGGACTCAGTAATAGTAGAATATGAAATGATAGTTTCCCCATCAGATGAGTATGATCTATTCATATGTATCTCATTAAAACAGATGATTATGTCATGATTACTTCCCTTACAATATGAATTAATTATCCTATAGAATCCCATCCATAAAAAATGAATATACCTTAGTTTATATAGGGATGATTCATATAGACATTCTCTTCCTACAAACATGTCAGATCTATAAATGGATTGCTTACACATGAGATAAATCTTTTCAATTAGATATCCAGTATATGGGTACCCATCAATAATCATGCGCCTGTGTTAATGGTTTTTCTCGCATCTAAATGACCCTGACTAATGAAAACTATATCTAAAGATTTATTTCACAACATCACATTAGATCATAATCCCATAACCTATGACATTAAATTTTCAGGTAAAATTTCATTACCAAATGATATTAAAATTTAATTAAATGGTACTTGTCATGTTACATTAGTTTGGACTACAGATATATCCCCACTACATTACATTGATGTTTTTACACCATTATCCATCATCATTCCTTATCAATGTAAAATAAGATTTTGATCATGGTCAACCAGAGTATGCGGTTCATTCATAACATTTTAGCACCTCAACATATGAACCACACATAATTCCATTATCACATCGGGTTTCCACAAACCATTCACAACACTTGGAAAGGAGACTAAATTTATATTGATGATCATGCTAGTGGTTGATCTATGTAAGGTCATTCAACCATAACCCTGATACAGCGTGGCCTTGAAGGAAGGGATTTTTTATACTTCTGAGACCTAACATCTTAGTGGAGGAACTCAACACATGAGGTTTTTTTGGGTCATCCTCGTTAGGATTTTCCCATACCATTACTCAAGAAAGGGGAATATTATTCCAAGATATAAAACATCGTTGCTTAATAGAATGATAGTGTAATCTTGTCCCTGGGTATCATAATTAGGTTATTGTGTAACATTCCACTCATACAAATTCTATGTGAATCATGACATAAATCTTCATGCATATTGTTCAAAGTTTTATGACTATTTACATTAGCCTCTGATGTTGTGAATCGTATGACCATAAAACTTCTAGTGAAATTTACATGAATATTATCAAGATGAAAACCAGATATGGGAGGCCTAAGAAAAGAACAAGTAAATTATCAATAAACTATATATATATATAGTATTTCCAAAAATACTAGACCCTAAATTGACGAGGCATAAATATCATACATCCCACTATGAGGCTCATGTAAAATCAGATTCATGCTTTTAAAAAACCTTGGTCGAATAAAAAGTTAGAGTATTAATTTTTCATATCTATTCTCTGTGATAATGTGTTAAGAAGTTGGGAAAACATATTTTAGGGTTCTAAAACCATTCTTGAATATTAATCTTTTCATAAACCACCTTTATGTCTTAAATTTATAAGGTAACAATACAAGTTCCTTATGTTTTTTTCCGACTCATGAAATCCTTTGGACCTCTAGCTCCCTTGCACATAGTTCTTCCCTATATCAAATAGGAAATAAGGACTGGATAATCCAAATAAAATCCTTGGTCCCAAAAGGTCCACACTTAAAACTAGACTACTATTTTATCCCTTTATGAAAATTGTAATATGAACTACCTAATCAAAACAAACCCTTTGGTCCTAGAAAACCCCCACACCCTTAAATAAAGGATTAAATTCCAATACAAGTTGAATTTGGGATTACTCAATTAACAATTTTTTACCTATAACCATCAGTTTTCACTATATATTAACTCATATATTTCTAGACTGTGATTAAAAATCCCCATAACAAATCTATTCAATAGAATTTGAAATCCACCACATTGTGTCTCTCTGTTGTATACCCATTCTAAAAATAAGAATGTGACTCCCCATTCCCAAACCTTGGTATGTCCATCACAATGTGACTTGAAATCATGTCACATGGGTCCCAAGACTCTAAACTAAACTATAAATATCTTATGTGTGCCATAACCATACTTGGATTTCCATCATCATGCATCTATCTTCATTGAAAAAACATTTGATTCTTCAATAAAATCATAGTCTTTGGAAAAGAGCAGGGAAACCTCTACTTGATCAAGAATGTAATCCCTATGGGAACATGAATATGGGATTTTTACCTACCTCCTAGAGGAATATGAATTGATTAATAAGGGAAATATGTTTCTCATGATCCCTAGTAACACCACAAATGAACTCATAAACATAGGGTGTTTAGAAACATCTGTAGTATGTATTCCATATTCAAATCATGATACCCAACAACACCATAGCATAATTGATAACCTTGGTGTGTTTTGGGTCATCCCAAGTATGTCTTCCCCCTACAACTCATTCCTGGTAAAACAATGGATGAACTCATCACCTTAGGTTGTTTTTTTTCATCCTTAGTATGACTTCACCCTTCAATCTAAATTGGTTCAAAATCATTTACATATAATTTATAGGGCCCATATTCCTAGTAACCATGTGGGCTCAACATTATTCTCATACTGCCACATCTTGGAATAAAATTATTGAATTTCATATCATTTTGTAACCTTATTTCATGACATTAATCTACATAGAATACGTATGTAAATCATGATATTCAACTACATTGAACAAGTCCTTAAGAAAAGACGTTAAACTGCATTGGTACATCCTAACTACCTGATGTTAAAATTCATGTAATATATCCATAATACACATTTTTAAACTATATAGTTTGTATTATGTCACATATGGGTCACTACACATTATCAAGATGGTTTAAATTGTAGGAAAATAAATCATAAAACATCAAAAGTGTAGTTTAAAATACTGTAAAAAAAATTAATGGGTCATAATGCTCACCAGTTTGAAAACCCAAAAAAGGGAACCATGTGAAAAGGTATTGTATCCACTATCTAGAAATAAACATTCTGAGATCCAGGAAATTTTAGGCTCTTCTTCAATGTAAAAGGCCCAAAACTTGTCACGTCGATAACCTAAATAATGGTATTCATAGAGAAATATTCATTATACTCCCTCTATGGGTTACCCTTATAAATCATATAAATAATTTTGTGAAAAAATGAATAATATCCAAATATTTTAGGGACCATTTTCTATCCATGTAAAAAATAAATCTATGCTCACTAGGTCCACTGATCTATACCAAAATAAGATTGAAAATCGATTTCCCATCACCTTCCAGAGGGTACATGGTCATATCATGACTTAAACCTATATGATACTTGTTCAATCCTATTGGACATTAATATTCTCAAATTTTCCTACATTGTGTGTTCAGGAATGTTGCATAAGATCCAGATCCCCGAAATACCTCCACCAAATAAAGGGTCCCTACTCATGATTTCATCACTATAAAGTGACATTCCCTATATTATGTATGATCTATATATATGTAATAAAAATCATCATATATATATATATATATTCATCCATGAACCAAATATACCTATTCATGATCATGATCTACATTTTATCCTTTCATCCAATAATTATGTATGGTTTTATTCACATTTACTTGTGATACGCAGCGATTCCCAAACCTCAAATCTTGGACCCATCCACAAAAACATTATCATACTAATCCTTTTCTATCCTGGAATGTGTATGTAATCTCTACTTTAGATTATAAAATCCTATATTTGAATTTATTTATATGGGTAACCTCAATGCCTTGTAAACATCACCCATATTGAAAATCCAATAGATATCAATTCCATCAGCTCAGTATCCTTGAATCGAGAATCTCTTATTGGTGGTTCTCAAAGTCCCATCATATGTTTACGTACATGGAAAAGTGATTGGAATTTACCTAATATTTGAATTCATTTCATTTTTACTGAATCCAATTATAACGGTATTTTTTGACACCCATAATTGTGTATGAGAAAAATTGATGACACTTAATTAAGAATTATGAATAACATACAAAATATTGATGTATTGTTTCTAATGGAAATGGATGTGTCTTGTATTGGGATTCATTTATAAGTGTTTTTATTCTATCCACTATTATATGAATTATAAAGTTATGATTATATGATGTATTTTATAGGTATTCCCATTAGTAAAAAAATTAGCTGAAAAATCTAACCAACCAGCTAGCTCAAACAGGAGCCCATATGGGAGTCGCCTCAACCATAAAATGGGAAAAAATCATCTATCCAACTACCCGATGTAAGAATTAGATGAACATATAACTTGAAACATCCATGAATTGTCTGTGAAATTGTTTCCTATGCAAGAAGCATAATGGGATGGAAGAAATGGAGGTTGAGTGGGGGAGTGGGTGCATTTTTAGCTGGTGTTGAACCTATTTTTGGCATTTTTTTGTGAATGAATTAGAATTATTAATTAGATCCAGTGAAGTGATGTAATTGAAGTGGGATACAGACGGAGCATGACAGAATTCCTATAAAAATAATATTCTAACATAACTGCTGCGGATATATCAAAGCACTACATGTAATATGATCTCTATAAGAAATCATCTTAAAACATGTCCTTTCCCACTTCACTATAGAAGCCACTAGTTCAAGCGTGAGACATCGAAAATCTGCTCTTCCCCCAGTAACCTTCATGGAATCCATTCTTAATGATGGAGCCATGAAACTGACATGTACTTGACCATCTGAATCCATATATGAGACCATACATGAAGTGACCTATTTGATAATAGGCCCATCCATCACATTATGTTATTCAATCACATGAACAATCATGCATCACATTATTTAATATCCACTGATCCAATGTTCATGTAATCTATGTCTTCCATCCATGGTTTTAATTTCAAAAACATGACCCACTATACAAGGATAATTTGTGTGTAGCCCTCTCTTGATGTGTAAATGATCATTCAAGTCACATAACATTGAGGATTATTATGAATGATCAATGGATCATGAAAAAAAATTAGATCTTTCAAATTTCACTAAAATCATGATGTTCACATAAAAAATCATATTCAATATATCTATTAATTATGTCTTTGATATATTTTCTCTTATTAACCCACCATTGGTGTTCCGGTGTTCATCCATGGACATGACACCAGATCATGTATAGCCACTTAGGCAATCACATTAAGACATATTTTACATTATTATAATCTATCTTTTGAAGTATAGGTAATTAATTTCCATTAATTCATTGAATAAATGTGATGTTCAAAAATAGAGTCAACACAAGGTATCCAACCATGCGATTTCATGAATCCCCTATAAGAGTATCAGTACATTATGCAATCAAGGGACAACACTGTGAGAATCTATTTGTATGTCACTAGGAATTCTCATAAAAAATAAAAAAACTCCCTTCAATGAGATCCTTCCATCATTTTTTATGTACAGACACCCATTTCCAAAAACTAGTGCACATGACGTATTCTATATGGAAATACATATCAACCTTGGCTAACCTATTCCAATATAAACCCTTTATCCCTTTACTAAAACACATGTATGAGGGGGATATGGAGTAGAGAATATGCAGAGTGAATAGATTAAGTGAAAATTTTGGGGAATTGGGATACTACCATTGGATGAGGATCCAAGGTAACTGAAAGACTCTTGTTCTGAGAACCCATCATGGGATTCTATTGTGAGAAGCTATCACGAGATCCATTGCCATCATTATTTCACATGATAAAAATTAATATCATGAAAAACCAATGTTACATGAATTTTTCTCATGTACTTTATACCATAAATTATTCCACCCCTAGATATAGTGACCTAGACATTTAATCCTCAATGAATTCCTTATGTTGTTAAAATTCCTCCATACAGTCTCAAACATGATATCTCATGATCCTTTAGAATATTGATTATTTTATACTGTTGTCGATGTTATTGTCATTGATTTTGGACAATTCAAAAAAACCCCACGGTTTCACAATAGACTCATAGGTACTGAGCAGCCTTGGCCATGCACGGTCAGTCAACTGGTCTTCAGAATATAACTTTATCAGTTTACATCCCGTGAAATGATACCTAGGTATGCATGAAAAAATGTATACATATATTCATATTTCTATGAATAAAAAATGATAATGGTCATTCCATCATCCAATAATAAATGCCATAATCCAGTCATCCTTAAGCATGATACCCATGGACATGTTTCTTTATCACTTAGGCCTGTACTATTTGTCGAGCATGAGATTGTGAACATGTTTGTGGGACCTCGTCAATTTAATCCCTTAAGATCACATGGTCAAATGATTCACTTATTGGACAATTCCCCCATGTGACCTTAAAAATTCCATCTTTGTAATCTGATAGTAAATTCACTTGTCTTTATTTTCATGCGACATTCAATGGAAATTTTACATTGATAATGAAAAACATCTCCAAAAAGTAAATTTAGTCATGAGAAGATGCCCCATACCAGTCATACTGATAATGAAAAAACAACCCATACATGTTTTGTTCATTATGAGAATGTACATGTACATGTCCTCTTTGATCATGAAATGAAATATGAGATTAGTCGATTCTATCATTCAAATACATCATTGAAAATTCAAATTGACAGTGAAGTAACATCCCAAACTAGTCACATTGATCATGGAAGGGAAACATGGACATGTCAATTTGAACACAAAAATACATCTTGTACATGCCTCTTCAATCATGGAATGATTCTTCAGCATGTCCGGTTCAATTATGAAAATCTCCATGTACACTCCAACTTATATCTGTTGAAGAAACTTAAACATGATAGGTAGAAAACCATAAAAATGTATTCAATGTTATACCAACACTGGAAACATGTAAGGAATATAATTTATAAATGTCATATAGAAAATTAGAATAATACATTACATAATCCAAGGGAAAACAATTATGACATGTGGAGAAAATAATTAATACATGTCAGGAAGACATTTTATCCTTTTCCAAAAAACAAATTCGAACCTAAAACATGTAAACTCTCATCCATGAGTCTTCATCTATGTTACCAATTTAAAATGATTCATTCTATAATGGGTTAGGGTTACCACTTGTGGGACCCAATATTTATCAAGGTCTTATATTGTCCTGCATTGTCAAACCAAACTTATTTAAAAGGCTATTCGTGGTCATCATCCCTATTTAGTTTTCAAAGTGCAGATAATGAATTTGTCACATGGGCTTCCATTATGGTATATAGACCCATCATTCCTAATCCATGTGGATGAAAATAATTCATTCATTTGAAATAGTTTATGCCATCCAATCAGATAGTTATGGATGTATTTAAACTCCAAGGACTCTGATTATAGCCATAAGAAGAATATATAGGATGCCTTCCTAAGTCTCAACCTCAAATGGAAATCCATGCTTCTTTGCCTCCCTCCATATCCCAGATATTCATGAATCCTGGGATTGAAACCTCCCATACGTCTAATTTTCATCCACTTCTCTTAGTGTGTGTTATGTTGTCCTGTATTCTGGATACTTTTAAGTCTAATCCCTAACCATTCATCAAGTAGCACAAACCCATCCTAATGTTAGTGATGAATTAATATATGAAGTCACTAATTAATATTATAAAAATTATACATAATAATACCTTCTAAGTACTAATATTTGTACAAAATACTTGATGAAAATAGTAATCAAAATTCTCTAAGGTAAGCTTTCATGTGTAATCCCCATTCAAATTATATATCATGTGATGTGTCCACTCTTATGTTGTTTCTTGTTTCAAACATCAAGCCTGAATCATGTGTACTTAGAAAATGGAGATGAATCTACCAACAACATGATGTGGATTCTTCTTTGTCAAACCTTCATTAGGATTTAATCTTGATTACTTATGATCATCACTCAAATGGTCATACTCCCAATGAGAAAATGTAGCGAATACTTATATAGAGATATCCCAGTCAATGCATTAATTCCCATATTTTTTCAATAACAGACTATCGTAATATAAACTGTACAGAATATATTCCTATATTATAAGATACATAGGATGAATCATCAAGGACCAATCCTAATATATATATCATTACCTTATGATGTTAAACTAGATGGTATGGTCCTGTCATACGACCTTATACTATATCCCCCAATCATTATGGGGTTTTATTACTATTATTATAGATTATGTTTTCTAACATTTCAAGGTCTAATAATTTCTCCATGATACCAAATACCTCCATATATGGTAATAAAATCCATATAAACTGAACAAGTCTATAATCTAAAGCATCATTAATGAATAGGGGAATAATGAAAAACATGTGACACACATAGCTGTTCCCATAAAAACATGGTATAGATCATTTAATTTTCATATTGGGAGCTAGTATCATATTGACTCATCAGAATAATTTCCTGAAAATTTTGTGAATCAATATGACTGTCTTCGAATATTCAATAATCCCCCCCCCCCGCTGGCCAAAGAGTTGTGATGAGCTCTATCTCTCATCATCTCAACCAATGTGAAATCCTAAGTTTCATTGTGTATAAAAACCCAGTTGAAACCCTTCATTTGGATAAAAGTTTTGTACATTTTCTTGGATGTGGGAACCATTCACAGTGTCCATTAGAGACAAATATAGTTATCCATAGGGTAATAATTGTCCAACCACCCTCAATCCTTAAAAATAGCGCATCAAGTAAAAATTATCTGAACATTTCAGGAAACATACAATAATAAAAGAAAATATAAAACAATACAAATATATTTATATGTAAATTTATATAACATAATTAATTTATTATAACAATTTATAATATCATTTCTAATTAGAGAATTGGAAATTTCCTCATTTCCAGATAACAGTCCATTAATGAGTCATTTCTTAAAGATGAGGTGAGCGATTTATAACATATAAATATGTCGTTAATTTATTATTTATACTAGGATTATGTAACAACCTTATCTCTAAAATCTGAAATCCCATATTTTTTATACAATATTTTTTAATTGTAAAAGAGTTCCTAAAGGTACCAACAACAAACTATTCTTATAAGACTATATAATTATATTAATTTTACATTACAGTTGAGAACATAATATAAAATATAAGAACATCACATAAAAAAATTCACATTCAATTAGATACATAGAAATTACACATAATTCTATTATAGGATTCCTATGAATGGAAAAAATATAAGGTTGAGTGTAGATGCTTAGTAAGTGGAAGCATATAATGAAATCAATCAAAACCTAAACATGGAATAAAGACTGTGGAATGAAATGAAATAAATAACCAAAACCATACCATTATGAAATGAAACTAATTGAATACTATATCCTTGATAATATATAAAAAAAGGAATAAAAATTATATATCTCATAACAGTGGAATGGATAGTTCCAAACATCATAAACATATTTTAATTTTCTTGTTCCAGGACATCATTTATAAATTGGTTAGGAATATCTTACTAACCGAGCTAGTTTGTCTCAAGTGAAATAAAAATGTATCAAGTCTATAGCTATAACTATTCCCCACCCATTTCTAATAAATATAAATATAGACCTAATATTAACAAATATATTAATAGTATATAATTAATATTTCCAATAATAATACATATTAGAACTACAACATACGGGATGAAAATTATTTTTACTATACTGACAAAAATGCATACACGATCATCACTCATTCATAGAAGTAAGGTTTTTCATGAACCAACTCAAGTTAACCCTAAACTGGTCACCTGAGTTGATTCACAACAATGACCGAGATGAATTCTTCATCCTCCCAGGCCAAAAACTAGTGTCGAGCGTCAACAGAGTATCCATGGGAATGATTTCTCCCAAAAAAATAAATAAAATTGGAATAATAACTAAATTGACCATCCAAATATAATATAAATATGAAAAATAAGCATCATCGATACATTAGTTGAATATATAAAAAACTAAACTACCAAAAAAACATACTATATCATATTATAACAATGTCGCCATGTGACCATGAGGGTTACTCTATGATACCAAAATCAACCATAACCCACATCGATCAAAACCAATTCAAATCCAACACCAAAATATATAAAAAATAAAATAACTATAGGCATGAGTATTAAAACATATTCAGTGTGCCCAAACAAATATATTCCCAATGCACTTGCATTAAATAAAAGAAACAACATTTTAGGTTTGAGATAAAATATATGAAAGTAATACTTTCCAAAATATTCCACATTAGAAAAACACGGTTCAATTCACTTTTTAACATAAATCAACATTTTTTCTAAGAATGAAAGATTAACATTTTCTAGGGGAGAGATGATTCTTTTATTTCAATATAGAAACAAAATAGTATAAAATATTTCCAAGAGATTTTTTTTACAAATCCTTCACATTAAACCCATCACTATCCAAACAAATACACCACACAAAAGAGATAAACACTAATAACATAATAATGGAAATGGAAATAATAACAAAAGTGTAACTAAACAACAATACATCTCATTAATCTTCCATAAATAACTAAGTTCCATGATACATGGGAAATCTTATGAGCTATTGAAGTAATCCAGAATAAACTATACATATCATCTCATCATGGAATGAATGCTTAACTCAATGAAATCGTTATCATAGACACACTTGATCACACCCTACCTTGTCTAAATAAGGGGTATTATCCCATATAAATAATGACAATACACAATATCCAATTCCCTTCTATAGGACACTAGCCAGAGCAAAACCTTATTATAGTGCAGTAATATTTCTCTAAAATTTATTTTATTATGATAGGTTCCCATGTCAAGGTTCAAGTAAAGTGGTAGTGAGACAACAATTCCAATTTATAATTTAATAACATTCACATTAATAATGTATAAATAAACCAAAAAACAAATCTTCCATGATCCACTCTTATGATCAATTATTTTCCTTAAAACCATTAGATATTAAATGAGTCCACATCGTGGATCTCCTAGTATACAAAATGTAAATGGGTCATGTGAATTCCACAGAGAGGATGTTTCATCCATTCAGAATAAATGGATCACAATGATTCAATGGTGATGAATTCCCATCCATTCAATATAAACAATGAAGTATGAATATTCAATAAGTACTTTCACAATTATCATTTTTACCTATTTATAAAAGTTCCAAACATGTCTTAAGTGTTCTTAAAAATACAATCATTTATCAACGACCCCAATTGACCATTCCATAATGGATCAAACACAAAATTTGACATATTTTAACCACTTTAGAAAATTCCATTATAGAAGTCACACCACATTTGAAAATCAGATCCACATTCATTAAAATTAAAAATAGGACACACACCATCATCACATGCCAAACCATTTCCAAAACCATGAAACCTCCATTTCTTTCAAGTCCAAACCATTTTAACACCCCATTTAAGACACACAAACCATATTTTCAAATGAAAATATTTTATATATAGTACAAACCATACTTGAAAATTACCAATCAATTTCAATGGAAAACAAAACATTTTTCAAATACATGGTGTGTAACATTTAACATTAAAATTCCATTTATCATGAAATAAGGAATGGATCACAACATCCCATTGAAAAAACATATTCAAATTTTCATGCATCAATATTTAGAATATGAGGAATCTTATAATAGAATGAAAAAAATGGTTATTAAATTAAAATTTATTTGAAATGTAAAACCTTCCACAAATCACATTCAATTAAACAATTCAAATTTGTTATAGCTTCATTATGGTTCTAAGAGCCATGGATAGGAAAGAGAAAACCACAGAACCCAAAAACCCAAACATAAACCAGAGGAAAAATGAAACCAATACCCATATGAAAAAGGGATAATTGGAACTAAAGATAAAATGGATAGAGGAGGAAGATGAAGAATATACGAGAAGATTACTATGAATATCTAGCTCCAAACCATGATGAAACCCCAAATCCAAACCATGGGAGAGGATGAGTGGCTTGGGGGATATGGAAGAGGCTACCATTATAAAGGAATAATGAGTGTTCGGGTGTTAATATACTTAGTGGATTGAAAAGGAATTTTACATTTTTTATGATATGGGAACTGAACCCAGTTGGGACGGATATTTTACCAAATGATGTTCCAACTATCCGCCCTGTATAGGAAACATAGGGCACCCACATGGTTTGGCAGCAAGTTTTTGTAAATCATGCACAAATTTAGAAAGATGGTTCTTCCAAGAGATGGAGCCTCCCCACATGGTTTGAAAAAACATACACAAGTTGTGCACCAAGCCACAAACACCAACCCCAAAGCTCCACTATTTCCAAGGATGGGTTGCATGGTTTCCCCAAACCATGTTATAGTCATGTGTCGACTGATGTGATGCCGAAAACCACCAATTTTAATTAAAAAAAATTGTTAGAACCATGAAATACATGCAGAACACCAGATGATAAACCAAGGATCACCTTAGAATTTAAAACTGTCACACCTAGATCTAAAGAAAAAACTAAAATCTAAATGTTTAATAGAGTCTATGGATGAATGAAAAAATAGTGGTGTTAAAATTATCACCACAATTCACACTTTATTCACCCATAAATCCAAAACATTTTATAGTAGATCAATCAAAGAAAAATGAATCCCACGATTGAATAATCTGAAATCTCAAACAAATAACACCTCATGTACCCCCAAATGAAGATCATTCCTCGTATATGAATCCAACCAATGAACCCAATCCACTTATTGAGAATAAAATAGAAAACTCAAGCCCTAAATACTAAAACCTTTCTTCAAACAATACCATTGGGCATACCCCCAAAATACCAACATCTATAAAAAAAACTCAGAACCAAAAAAAACTAAATAAAACCACATGGAGGTAGTCTAGCATTTTAAGCTAAACTAAATCATCAATTGTGGCGGAAATAATAGGGTCCCCTCCATTTAGAACCAACTAACACATATTTATTCCATGGGAATCCTAAAAATAAGCCATTTTTGGACTCCACACTATATAGGAACTGAACAACATAAACTAACCAGCATATATTGACATTGGAAACCTTAATTGACCAACCTGGAACCCTCCACACACGATAACCAACCACCACCATAGTGGGGGAAATCTGTAAAGAAACTCAAACCCATGAAACTAGTTAAAAAATTGTTAAAGGGGATACCTTAAAAAGGGCATCAAATTTAGATTATTTCATCTAAAATGGCACACCACTGGAAAGGGGACCTTCCATGACTAAGTAGCTAAAATTGAAAAGTTTAAACTCCCCTCATACGAGAACTAGAGTCATAATCTAGACCAAGGTCCTTGACTCCACTGGAATTTAGGAAAACGCACAATTTTCACTCTAAGGACTATTGTTGGATCCATGATGTCTGAAGCATCAAATTCCTCCCAGTTAGTATATAATAATTCTCTATTAGAACTCCTTCTAATTAAAATTTTACTAACTTTCTTCCATTGAAACAAAAGATATCATTGGGTTTACAACATCCACTTATAAAATTTAAAAGGAATACAACACCTCAAAACACCACTAGACACAAAAATAACACAAAATGAAACACATAGAGAAAGGTATTTAAAACTGAGCCTAGAAAAATACCCAACTCATATGAACTAGAACCAGGTGACATCATGGAAATACACTGATAGAACCATTTCAAGTGAACTCTGGATCCACAGACCTGACCGGTTCATGAATAATATTGAAAAGATGGCTTATTATAGTAAATGTTTCCTCACTAATGAAAAACCATGATCCTTATCTTTTATTAAGATGAAAGATAGTCTATATGCCTTTTAATTCCTCTAGTAGAACCACTCTCTTAGAGATATTTTCAATATACTTACTATAATTCCCTTTTCCTTTTATAAATACTGTAAAAATGTTATTGTACTCATACACTCATACTAACACAACCTCAACATGAATAACATTCCTCAACACATTGAAAAAAATAGGATAAACCAAACTTTTTCAACATAAACTAATGATCAAGACAAATACAACTCTCAAAACATTGATATATCAAGTAACTGTTAGTATCCAACACTAGATAATAAAGAACAAGGCCCATAAAATTACAAAATAACTCCAATACAGATTAATCTCCTTGTGGTTGATAGCGCATCTCCATTCCATTTCTCAACATCACAAACTAAGAAAAATATTTATAGATAAACAAATCCTTTAAGAGTTCATAGGAAATATAATTCCATGTATTAGTTCTAGGGACTGATTTCCACCAATTCCAGGTTGTAACTTCAAGCATAAGGGTAGAAAAAATTACCTTCAACAAATAAGAAAACTAAAGAGTACTGAAACTTATTTCAACTTTCTGAATCCACTCTTATACTTCTAGAGGATCCACTTGACCATAAAATATTGAAGGATTAATAATTTTAAAGTGAATACATATGTCCTTATGTTGATCAACTAGAAGTTCCACTATCTATAAAAAAGTTGTTTCCACACCATGAATATATATGAAATATATATATGGAGATACACTACGAAATAAAAATATAAATATATCAATAAAATAGCTCTCATCAACAAGATTTATCCAACACAAAACACTACATTAAAAAACATTAAAATCACAAAAAGGTGAACCATACAACCAATTATTATTAATGCGTCAAAAAAATTCCTCTTAAAAAACACTTTTGAATGAAAAAAAACTCAGTGGGTTTCAATCATACTAATGTTATTCAATGGGTCCTTACACATTCATATTTTCGTATCACCCTTGGCACTCATCGGCTTATGACAATCTGGGAATGCAACTACCCATTCCATCATCCATCCTCATTCCCACACAATTATGTTCACGAGATCACATATGGAATCACCAAAGGTTAAAAAAACATTTTTATTTTAAAAAAGAATACATACTACTAATTTTTTCACTTTTTCAATCCAGTTCCCATTTTGAAATTTAAATAAAATCAGTGGATCACAAGCCACCATGTCAAAAACCCATTTTCAAACCCGACACAAGAATTATTTCATTTCATTAAAAATAAAAATCTCATGAATTTCATCCAAACCTCCAGTTTATATAATTTAAATTTTTTTACAGATTTATAATTATCATCCCATTAAAAAATATTTAATTAAAAAATTTATTCTTATTTAAAACAAATTTTCTAAACCCTATTTAAAATAATATTTTTGTTATTCAAAACAAGAAATTTCAATAAACCAATGTTTTGATTATAAAAATCTATTCTTAACAAACTTCTCATCCCCCTTATAACAAAATCAAATTATCCTATAAATATCCAATTCCTAAAAAATAATTCAAAATAAATCTGAAAAAATAGTTTCTATCATCAAAAAATCCAACCATTACCACTTAATATATTATTTTCACTATTCCAAAATATTAGTTTTCAAAAAAAAATTCATAATCCAGTAATACTAAGAGAAGTGACATGGGAAAACTAGTGGTGATGGGTTTCTTCGTCATATATATTTGGCAGCCATATTGAAATCACCAACCATCAAAAATAGTCTTTTAGGACCATGTCCCCAACTATGCATGGATTTTAAGTCCCATTAAGCTCACTAATACCTTTATCCCTACTTCTTTTAATTAGCCCAAACACAAAACAACCATCAAGGAAAAGTTACACAAACAAAAACTAAAATCCCAAGGAATCTGAAGGTTTGACATCAAAAGTGTTCTCAAGACACTCCATCATGCCAACACCTCATGTTTATATAGCCTACTCAATCTACCTCAACATACCAAATAGAAAAGGGAGCTCTAAAATAAAATTTATCTAATGAAATAGCATGCTCTCATGTGATATTTTGATGACCAACCTGGGTCGACCCCGAACTGGTCACCTGAGCTCATTCACAATAAGGCCCAATAGGCATTCGTGATTGTCCTTGGATGGAGACTAGTGAAAAGAATCAACATAGTATCGATGGGAATGATATATCCCACTAAAAATAAATAAACCTAACCATGAAAATGAACATACGAGCCCAATATAAAATAAATATAAAAACGGGGCATCATTTATACATTAGGGGAATATATATCAAACTAAAAAATAAAAAACCCAAACTAAACTAGAATTGAAAAACATATTCATGTGACCCTGAGGGTCACTCTCCAATACTAATACCAACCATCACACATAGGGATCGAATCAAACCTAAAAGATGCACCAAAAGCTAATTACAATAAAGAACTATGGGCCTTAGTATTTAAACTCATTAGTTTTTCCCAAGAAAATATATTCCCATTGAATTTCATTTAATTAAAAGAAACATCAACATAATGTTTGAGATAAAATATATAGCATTTATATTTTCTACACTTTTCAACATTAAAGAAAACATTGTCAATTGAACTTTTTAACTTAAATCCACATTCTTTTTGAAAAAAAGAGACATTAATGTTTTAGGGGGAAAGATGATTATTTTATTTCAAAATAGGAAAAAGATATTATAAAACATTTAAAAAAAATTCCATAAACCTTTGAAAACAAAATAATCACATTCTAACAAAATAAACCCACATGAGATGACCACAATAATAGTATAATAAGTGTAGTGGAAATAATCACACAAGAGTAACAAACCAATAATACCCCTAAATTGTACAATATAGAAAACAAAGTGATTAGAGGCATGGAAAATCCTAGGAGGACATGAAATAATGTAGAACATGCTATATATCTTGACTAATCCCAGAAATAATGATTCACTCATTTACATCATTGTTGCTCACACACTCAATTTCACCCTACCAGGTATGCGCAAGAGGAAAATTCCCATTGTGAAAATAAAAAAACTAAATATCTAATTCCCTGATTTAGGCCTCTAGATAGAGATAAATCCTACTTTAGTACAACAATAATTCTCAGAAAATTTTTTAGTTATGTCAAGTTACCATGTCGAGAGTAAATTAATGTTGGGTGATCCAAAAATTACAACCAATCATCCAATATCATAAACATGTATCATATTTAAAAAACTCACACACCAAATCACCCATGGGCCACTCCATGGAACAATACACTTCCTTAAAACCAATAGATCTCAAAGGATTCCACATCAAGGATCTCTAATTCCTATCAAATTAAATAGGTCATGAAGAGTCCACTATGAGTATATCCCACCCATTCATTATAAATGTATCACGATGATTCCAAAGTGATAAAATCCCATCAATTTCATATAAATAAGGATAGAGTGTTTTTTAGAATATTTTTAACAATTATCATTTTCCAATTTTAAAAATGTTCCATTCATTATTCATTCATGCTATAGAAAGCCATCATTTCTCATAGAACCAAATCCACATTTCCAAAAACGAGATAACACAATATTTTTCATTTCTTAAACATTTTAGGAAATTCCATTATTTAATTCTCGCCATATTTTAAATCAAAAGATACGTCATTAAAATTCCAAATGGGACACACACCATCATCACATTCCAATCCATTTTCCAAACCATGAAATATCCATCACTTTCAAAGCGAACCCAGTTAGAAAAACCATTTATGAAACCCACACCAAATTTTAAAATTTTGAATAATTCATTTATAATCCAAATCATGCATTAAATATCAAAAATCAATCAAAAAGACCAATTGAACATTTTTCGTATACATTGTAAGAAACATTTAACAAAAAAACAATTTATCACAAAAAATGATGAAGTCACAAAATTTCACACCCAAATTTTATTTCAAGGATCATGCTTCACTATTTGACATATAAGGAAGGTGAAAAAATAAAGAAAGATAATAATTCTTTAAAAAACTAAAATGAAAAGGGAAACCTACCTAAAATTACATGTGCGTCAATAATGATAACCCATAAAAACTCCACAAAGATTCCAAGATCCCAGAACGACCAAGAAAAACCCTAATAAGATAAAAATATCTACATAACAAAATTAAACATGAAACCTAGATCAACAAGGAAAAGGGAGTATATATACTCAATTGAAATTGAAATGTGGAAGAGGGATAATAGAGGATAATATTCCATTGAAGATGTATCCCCAAACCATGATGAAACCCTAGAATCAAACCATGGGAGAGTAAAAGAGGGTTGGATTAGAAGGGAGAGGCTCTGTTTGGGATGAAAGAACCATGATAAGGGTATAATGGGATTTTTGGGTTAATAATCCCTTGAGGTTATAATATGGATCTTACAGTTTTTTAGTTATGGGAACTACACACGGTTATGCCACACAGTTTACCAAACCATGCGCTAATACTGTGCCACATACTGGACTCATATGGGACTCCCATGTTTTGGATTCATGGTTTGGTAAACCATGTTATAACCATGATAAATGGTTTAAAAAAGATTCATAGCCTCCCCACAAGCTTACCACAAGGATTAAAAAACTATTTGGAAGCTATATATGAAGCCTTAGACAGAAACCCTAAAGCAACATGATTTCATTGGATGAGCCACATGGTTTATCCTTACCGTTACCAGGTATTAACTACCTTTTTTCAATAAAAAAATCCCCAAATTTCACCAAAAATCCAAGAGGAACCAAAAAACAAATGCATAAACATAATGTAAATACACTATCACCTAATAATTTAGAATCATCACACCAACATCTTAAGAGATAATGAAAATTCAAATGTGGAACCAATACTATGTAAGAAAGAAAAAAATCATGGTGTGACACAGTGGATGTTTAAATATTACATAACCACCTTCCATGGGTATTCAATAAAAACATATGTATCGAAATAAAAAAAATATAGATTTTAAATAGATCAGTGATCAATATGTGGGATATATTTCTATGTGAGGATCCCAAATTAACATCATTTAGAGAAAAGGTAATACCGTTAAGTCGGTACTATTCATAATCAATCGAAATTCGAAATATATTTGAAAAAAAATCAATGACATAGAAAACATGTTATTTTAAAAGATAATGTATTAGAAGAAAACATTATAACTCTTCATAGGGTATGGTTTAGAAAGAAATAGGTAGTGATAGACCATATCATTAATTTAAGAGAAATTTACAAAAGAAGTCCATAAAAATTTTATGGTTAAAAAACATATTCATCATATATTTATGTGGTATTATCAATCTAAAAATAATTACACATATCAAAGAAATAATGAGAACGTAGTGGGTATGGGTGCATGTGATAACTCTGAGCGGTATCCCTGAATCTATTACCATAAACAAATATATTAAATAATCAAAATTAGAACTAATGTAAAATTATATAGAAGATCATCCTTAATTATATAATAAAAAAAATATTATTGAATTTATAAAATATTTGTGACATTTTCAAGTATAGAGATTTAGATAATTAAGATAAAATCAAAAAACAATCCCAGTCTCTTTGATCAAAATTGATATTTTTCATTATAATGAAACTAGTTAATTAATATTTATTCATAAATATCATCTAGAAATTATCAACAAAATTTATCCTATTAAGCATATCATCTATAAAAAGTTTCTTCATAACCCAGGGAAATAGAAACATAATAACTAGTTATCATAAAAAAAATTAATTGAAAGTATACAACTATGTCAATTAATGCATAAATACTATGGTAAAAATAACTAAACAAAATGAACCAATAATTAACATAAAAAGGGATCATGTAATATCAATGGAAATAAATTAGAATGTGAATATGAAATTTTTCAATCCCATACTATTTGAATTCATAATTTAAAATATAAAAAAATCTCTCATGGAATTATATTAAGACAATAACCTATTATACAGAGGGGTATACACAAAAATACAACTTATTTGGTCTCATATGATATATCTATGCATCAATGTGTTATAAAATTTTGGGCCCAACCATATACAAGTTTATTACTATTGAGTTCACCAAAATATTAATACTAATTTTCAAAAAATTCCCTATGGAATATATTATTGAATGAAATGTGGGTATTAGTATCATGAATGATACTAAATGTCAATTAAAATTCATTCTATTTTTTTGATAAATAATTTTCATGAATATGAATACTATTCTTCAGGTCAAAAAATGGATTTCATAGTCATATTCTATCAATATAAATAATACGGATGGTCAAATAATATAGAATTAAATTTCAAATAATCAAATTCATTGAAAAAAATAAAAAAATACCATTGAATTTACTCATATCATTAAAATATGATCCTCTATATAAAACATTATCCAATCAAAATTATATAAAAATAGGATGTTCAAACTATATTGAGATATTATTATATAGAAATATCAATTATATAATAACATGGTCATAATATATCTAGAGAAGGATGGCGGATGGTTTAACAATTACCAAATCCTAGTGTATTAAATAAAACATAGATGGTTATTGACATAGATGAAAAACATCCTTCTGAAAAAGAATACGTAAAAATCCAATTTCAGTGGTTATGAAGATAATTATTTGATATTATGGGTCTAATCACAAAAAATATAATATATATATATATTAGAGGACAAATCATTAAATTTAATCACCATTATGGTAAATCCTTTTGAAAATTATATGGGAAATTTCTTATAAAATTTAAGTCATATATAAGAAAATTTATCTAAAATTTAAATAAATTAAAATTTTACAAGTTGTATTCAAATGTAAATTTTTGAAAAGTTGACATGAAATATTTTAAAATACTTTACATTTAAAAACCAACTCTAATAATAGATCCTCAAAATGAAATATATTTTATATTGTAGGATTTATTATAAAAAGACCAAACAAATTTATGTTAAAGGAAAAACATTTTCATTATTTTTAAAATAACTTTCATTAAAAAAATTATATAATATTAAAAAACATTAAATGGTAGTGAAACATCATTTTCCCATTCTGTATATAATATACCATATAATTTAATATTAGGATGGTAGAACCAAAAAATGGAATATAAAATATTAATTTAAAAATTTATAACTCAATGAAATGAGATATGATTTATCAATTTACATTATATGTATCCAAATCCATAGTCCTAAAATAACTAAAATGGGGATTATGTGGTAATATTGTAAACAATGATAGAATACCACATAATATAATAAAAGGATCCAATGTACACAACTTATTTTGAATTACGTTTTGTGGAATTATTGTAACTCAATGAATGAAATTTAGTGAATAATGGCTCCTATGACTGGGGTCACAATTGATATAAAAGGTATTTGAAGACAATAACTTGAATTTGTGTAGTTTATACACTGAATAACAAGAAAATAAAGTATAAATCATTTTTAGAATATTAAATTATAAAAAACCCATAAAAACATGGTGCATAAAATATACATTGTCCTGAATAATTAGAGTGGAGAAAAAGAAAAACCCATTCAACATTAGTAACACAATAATCCAAACCCAAGAAAGGGCAGACTTTTAAACGAACATCATGTACCATTATTAAATGACATTTCATGATATGTGTTTATTATTATTTTCTTCATTGTACTCATTATTTAATTAGATAATAAGATATGAATCATGTAATGTTAATATGAATTCATGTAATCTATAAAAACATTGACGTTCATTGGTGTTCCCAACAATGTTTGCTAAAATATTGAAGTGACATTTCTTGATAAACTAAGTTTGTTTGTAGAATGTTATATATCATTAGTGGTACTAAAAATGAGCATTCTCATAAGATATATCGACAATTGGATATTAAATATATTGATGAAGTGTTTGTATATGAAGAAGATCTATCTAATGAAGACCAATTGTTATATGTAATATATAAGGATTAAGTGGATTTTAGATATGATTATTTAATGGAAGTCCACCAATCCAATCAAGATTTTTACCTAGTTTGAGATGCGACCTTCAATTCTCTATCTATTCTACATTATCGAGGTTACAATTTTCATTTTCTATTTATTTATTTTTTCATCATTTATTGTTTTAAAATTATAAAAATAAAAGAAATCAATTATAGTTAAAAATGAATATAAACATTAAATTATAAATGGATAATTATATTGTTTTTATTGTTCTTTTTTGTCAATGAAAATTATACTATTAATTATTATTTGATAATTGTTCACAATTATCAAATATAATTTCAAAATATTATAATTATAATTGAACAGAATTATTACATGATAATTTTAAAAACATATTAGAATGATAAATCTTGGAATTATTAAGGCATTAATCGATGATCATCAAAAGATAATTCATAGATATTATAAATGGATATTTTTTTAGAGATTATCGAATTGTAATAATGATTCTTTATTAAAGGATAATTATTCTAACTTATCAAAAATAATTTTAGGAAACATTCAAATATATGATTACTTGAATTATAAATTCAATGTCATGTTATATCAGAATTAACTATCAAAAAATAATTGAATTTATTTTTGTTAAAAATTATAAAACAATTAATTATTTGGATTCTAAAAATATAATGAATTATTAAATGATATATATATATATTGATAAACATACATGTGATAATTTATTAAAATTATCTAATGTTATTTTTTTATTGTTAAAAGAATGATATATATATAGTTAGATATCTATTTTTGATAATTACTTTAGATGTTAACAATAATTTTAGAAAATATAAAATTATCATTTTCTAATTTTATGTACTATTGAAGGATAATTTCAAACACATGTGTTGGAATATTACAATAATCATGATATTATTTAATATAGATAAAATATTGTCACATATTATTTTAATCGATAATTTTAAAATTATATAGGAGAGAGAACGTATCATCGTATGTCAAAAAATTTTATTTTTGAAATAAAATAATTTTTTTTTGTTCTAGGAATCCTTGAAAATGTTTACCATTGGTGGATGACGCATTTGATAATATTCCTGTTAGGAGGTCTATTGAACCACACGGGGTGGTTTGTCTCTGCTTCCAATTTTGATAACCTTGAGGTAGGAGGTTCCATCCTGATTAGCCAAAATGATTAACCTTGTATTACATGATTTATTTCAATTTTTTATTTAAATTCAATATCCTAAATATTCTTTCAATTGATTTGATAAAACCAAATTCAAGTGAATTGGGATATTTTAAATGGTTTTTTCATGAGAATTTGGAAAACCACCAATTCCTTAAAATTGAGGAGCGTTGTGGAAAATGGTATATTTATATTTTTTAATTTGATTGAAGATGCTTCAATTAAAATTTTGAATTTAATTTTGGAAATAGATTGTGAAATTGATGGAACTGATTATGAATGGATATGAAAATTGTGAAAATGTCTTAAAATGATTTGATAAAAAAACATTGGTTTTATCTTGGTAAAGTTGAATGTTTTTAATTAAAACCTGTTATTGTTTTAAAATGGAAAATTTTAATTTAAATGGAAGAATGGGACTTAATTGTAAATTAATAAGTCATAAAATAAATTTCCCACCATTTATTATATAAGAGAACATGCAAGCCTTAGGTAGTTGGTTAGTTATCTAGAATCACTCTACATTATAACAATGTTCTCAAATGTACAAGCATCGTGTAACATACATTGGGAAATAGTGATGAGTCCTCTTTGACCAGTTTCCTGAGGATGTATATGTACACATTTTTCTAAGATCACTTAGAGAGTGAAGAGTCCTATAGATAGAAACACTATATTACCTATTTGAGAGATGACCATATTGATCGCTTATTATTTACATTTTTTATAAAAATGTATACCATTTATTTTAAACTGATTTACATGTTAGTTGATTTTTATATAAACTATTTTATGTAACTATTTTATTTATTTCATTATTTTAGAAATATTATATCATTTATAATGTCTTTTCTTAATGTATTTTTTTCAACATTTGAAATGTAATACATGATTTGCTTAATTAATTTCGTTAAAATTCCAAACTTTTATTATTAAAATAAATAATTATTTTGGTTAATAAAATCTTGGAATCTATTATGGAATAAACAGTGAGACCATACTAGAATTTTTATCTCACACTCTATTTGTGTCATTGGGTGTTTGTATATTATCTTCTTCCAGGTTTGAGTAAAAGGAAAGGATCACTTTTGGGTGGGTCCATCTATGGAACCAAGTTATTGGTGGGTTGTGTCTCTCAGTACATTGTCATATTCTCTCTAATGTGGTACTTGGGTAATAGTACTTTATTCTTGTCGTGCATTTTGATATTCTGGAACATTACTCCCAGTGGAGTTTTCTTATGTTATGTATACTCTCTTATCTCATTTATTTCTATTTTTCAGTGGAAAAAGTAGTTCCCACTGTCATTTGGTATGATGGTTGGTTCTAGTCTCCAAACCTTGGGGATCAATAATTCCCATTGTTCTATGTTGGGGAAGGATCATTTGTCAGGTTACTAGGGTACCTGGGATTGTTCGTGACATTATTAGTATTTGGACCCTTATGTTTATGTTTAAAAACTAAGTAAACTCATTTTAACTTTAATTGCAATAATTAATATTAATTGTATTCGTTAATATTTATTTAGTCAAAAAATATTTAACTTACTAGAAAGTTCATATTATTCTGATATCAAATATGGAAGCCATTTTTCTAATATATAATCAAATATTTTGGTTAAGTTAATTTAAAATTAATATCATATATGGGATGATACAAAGGGTTTTTAAAGTGAAAATGTCAAAAATATTGAAGTATATTTCACCAAAATCATTGTTAAATTGACTATGATGACCTAAATTGGATTAATATATGCATAATTGATCAAAAAACTTTAAAACCATTCAATAAAAAATAAATTAGATGAAAATTTAACTTTCAATTAAAATTTAGTATTTTTCACTATACATCATATAATGAATCTCCTCATAAAAATACCAAATATTCATCCAAGTTAATTTTGATTTCAATATTTCATAAAGTGAATCATTATATTAAATAATACTTATAAAAGTGTCAAAAATTATACATAATAGTGGTCCTTGATTAAAAGGCTTTAAAATTACCTTTTAAATACCTGATATACTGCTAAGATATTCAGGTAATTGAATAGATCTTCATGATAATATATTTATCATTTTTGTTTTGGTGGATACTTTTTTATAAATACATACCAATTGAGGATGAGAAGAGTTTATGAAAAATGATATAGGTCAATAAAAAATTGAGAGCCCTAATTTTTTCAATGTAAACATATTTTCATGAAGATTCCTCCCATGAACAATACATGTGATGTAAGGAGATCCTAAGTACCTCCTCTATTACATGAAAATGAAATTGGAATCCCATAGAGATCATGATGGAAAAAAATAGACCCCATGAAGGACCAACTAATTTCAAAATTTAAAGGAACTTGTTGACTTATATAGGTACATGAATGAGGAGGAGGGGACAAATTTTTGTTGTGTTCCTATGGAGGAAAAGAAGAATTCTCAATCCACGCCTTTTTTTGAAAAGGTAGTGAGGTCATCAAAATAATGGTATCACGTGGTGAATCATTCAAAAAGTAATAAATAAATAATTCATACATATACCAATCATGTGGAGACAATTCACTTGGTGAGTATAAATATTGTCTTCATTTTTAGATTAAGGAAAGAATATAGTAAATGAATAAATTTAGGATTTTAGGGGACACACATGAATGGTTTGAGAAATAGCACATATAATAATAAATAATGAAATATTATATTTTCTAAGGTTTTCATGAGATTCCATTCATGTAATATATGACATGATTTCATGAATAATGAATATAAATATGACTTTTCAATGTAATATGTAATTTGTTTTAATTATGGAAGACATAGAAAAGATAGTCAAATCTGCTTATAACTGTTTATCATTAATTTGGAATAGGTGAATATAGATAATACCAGTCTAAAATAATACACATTATTAAAATTAAATAATATGAAAAATGAAAAGAGGAATCCTACTTGATTTCAAAATATATGAAACATCCCATTGATTGTTGTGTTTGAGGAATCCCTTTTGGACTTCATCAGTTTGATGAATTTGATCAAATTAGTACTAGTCCATAATAAAAGATACATTATGCATTTTTATCACTTTATAATGGCATGATTACATCCTTAATAGTTTCCATTAATTACAAATATTTCATTATACTTAGTTGATCTTGGTGAATGGTTCCAGGGAAATCCTCTTTACCATTTTTTCTTCGATAATAAAAAGGGATCTCTTATTTAGTTGGATAATAATTAATGTATAATGAAGAGTATACATAAAAAATAGAGGAGGAACTTATAAAAAGTCTGGTTTTTTGTGATTTTATAATCTATAGGCATACTGGATAATTACATGTGAAGATTATAAGATATTTATTTACTAGATATGTAATGGAGGTTGAGAAATGGATAATTATATAAGATAAAAAAATTAATACCACACAGATTCCCCCATCTCATCATGGTTATAGAAAAGTGATCCTAAAAATATTATATATCAAATAATTATAATATACACTACATAAATAAAATTAGGCACACAATACCACTCATGTCTCAAAAGGGGGAATTACAGTTGGAACCCCTTACCTCAAACCTAATTCATTTTGAGCATGCACCAATCATTATGAATAATTTAATTAGGATTATTAAATTCATATCAAATAACCTTATTCAAAATAATCACCATTTATACTTGTCATTTAAAATCATTGTTTGCATATAAATATTTCCTTGTATTCTCAAATTTTCAACACTAAGTGAATGTCATATTTACACATTAACTAGTTTATTAAAATTGAATTTTTATTCGTTCTAATTAAAAAGATAATCACACAATGATAATTTAAGGTACTATAAATGATGTCCTATTATTGTTATACATGGTATAATTTCATTTCCTATTAGTTTTGGCTATAATCTTAGAAGACAAAATCAACAATGATCATGTTTGTGTGATTCTTAGTGAACAAATGGTGATTTTATAATCATCGAGTTAAATGTTGTTGTAAAATTTCCATAACCAAAAAAATCATTATTTACATATTTATTTTATATTATACAATAAAATAACCACTTTTATTAATCGCTTATATGAATTCATAGAATATTTCACATATACGGCTAAACTGACCCAAACATAAAACTACCATGATTAATAGATTATTATGATGTGGTTTATTTGTAATATCATTATACCAAAAATGAATTGATAGTATATAATATTGATTACATGGAAATAATAAATTTTTAAATAATTATAATCAGAATGTAATTAATATGATGTCATTACAATGACATACGATATCATTTACCTCATAGATTTCTCAATTTAAATGATTGAATAAACGATAATCGTTTTTTGATAATGTCATTAATATGATATTGTATTCATTATAGAATTATTATTATAATATTATTAGAATCATTTATCTCCTTGAATCCCATCCCCATGACCATCCATGTAAGAATGTGATTAAAACAAAAACAAAAATCAATTGTTCCATAGTGGTGGTAGTCCACATGTTTGTATAGTTGATGATTTCGTTTTCCATAGATTGTGTGGAAAGAGTAAAATGGTATATTATTTATTAAATATAAACATGAAATAAGTATAACAAATAATTATTAAAATATATTTTTATAATATCATTTTATGATGTTTAGTGAAAACAAAACATGTTGCGTCATTGAGGTGGTATTCCACAAATGCTTGAATTACGTTAACATTATTCAAAATAGAAAAGTAAAAAAAACTATCAATGATTACTCCCATATAATAGTAAAATTAAAAATAAAAAAATACATATTTCATTTCATAGTTTTTTTTAATTATAATTGTAAATGAAAACTATAAAATAAATAAGTTAACTTAAAATGAGTACTCAGGTTGATCACTTTGAAATTTCCTTTTATAATCCCTCAAACTGAAAGGAATATGATAATCTATTATGTCCATAAAATAAATTTACTCCACTAGTATATTATGGGAGCATTAAAGGGTAATATTTTCGGAGGAATATTAATTTTTATTATTTTAATGAATATTTGGTGAAATGCCCCTTACAAAAGTGGTGAGAATTAAAATTTTTTTGTTAATATTTCAACTAAGTATAAAAGAATCACATGTTTATCATGTCATATAAGGACATATCCTTAAATATTACATAATATTTAGTTTTAATTATATAATTAATTATGCTATTTTTAAGGATATTTTCAGGTTTATAGTCATTTAACATTAGCTAATAACTCATATATAATAAAACTATATAATAAGAAGTGGTCACTTCTGAATATTATACATTTTCAAACCATATAAAATTTGTACAACAAAATATTATTAATTTAAATGAACAAATCATGAATTTTGACTTCACCTCTTATATTCCCTTAACCATTCAAAAATACTTTGAATTTTTTAATATTGGGGAATGATCATGAAAATCATATTAAGTGACATAAAAATTAAGAAAAATTGGTTGTCGATTGAAAAATAGGAAAACCCAAGAAAACCAATTTTCTATAAAAAAATAAATATTAACCATAAATAAAAATACCATAATTTTAAAAGGACAATTTATATTACTATATTAAAGTAATAAATTTTAAGGAAAAATAATTCATAAGAATAGAAGAGTTGTGTAGTTTCAATGAGGCATCATCCCAAAGAGGTCTTATAGAACCTTTACAAATTGTAATAACCGTTCAAAAATCATCTAATATAAACTTTCAAAGAGCATAATCATTACCCAATGTTTTGAACTATTATCTCGGTGAACCCATCATTTATTATTATATGTATCACCTATTTCTATCTAGGTCCAACCATCGTAAAAAATGGCTAAAAATCGAATAATTAATAAATAATTTTAGTTAGGAAATTTATTTTTATAAATCCATTGAAAATAGTATGTAATTATAAAAATAATTTCTGATTTAAAAATAAAATTTTCTTATAAAAACCATTTTTCAAAACATAAATTATCTAAAATATGAAATTATGATTATTTTAATAAAATATGAAATCTTTCAACAGAATCCAATCTTCAAATAATGGTTATGACAATGGGATATTTGTTGTGGTCGTATACATTAAGATATAAATTTTTGTAATTTGAAAATAATGTAAACAATTACATAATGTTATTAGTTATTCCAAATTAATTGGATGATAGAAAACAATTTCCATTTTAAAACACTCATGTACATAATAAATTAATTTATAAAAAATTTACATGGAAGAAAAATATTGTTATAAAGAAAACATTAAATGATATATTTTTTAAGAAAAGTCTTTTATTACTTTAAAAATAATTGAATCATAACCCCAATGAAAAAATAAAATTAAAAACATATTAAATACTATTACTATAGATAAATTCTTGATATAACATTTTAAATGGTTTTCATATACACCTCGTAAAAAATTTAAGTTAATTGCATCAAAATATGCCTCAATAATAGGAAAATGAGACAGAGTCCCTTAACTCAGGTTTAATTCATCACATATATTTTTTATATTCATTAATATGAAAGTTATTTTAATTATGTACATTCATAATAAAAATATTCAATATTATTATCCTATTTTTTAAAATTATTACCATTTTATATATGGTTACATAATTAATTAGATTTACGTCCAATGATTTTACCATATTCTACTTATGTGTCAATATTGATTTTTCTACTTAAACTATGGTAAAAGAGGTTCATATTAAAAAATATTATAAATAAATAAATTAAATAACTATAAAATTATAAATCAATTATACTTTTACAATGAATCATAAAATATATTAACAAAAAATGATCTACATTACGGTTATGGAGATAGTAGGTCATATGTACACAAGATTAACATTCCCATTTTCCAATAATCATTATGGAAATGAGGTAAGTTATATTTTATAATTAAATAATAATAATAATAATATGATATATAAAATACTATTTCTTTAAATACACATATATGTATCATCCATGTGTTGTGGTTTTGAAAAACGAGTCACATCACTTCGTGAAGACATTAGTCCACACATATAGGAACAACATCAGCAATTTTTAGTGAGTGAAGAGGTAAGAAATAATGTTTTAAATTATATTTTCATAGTGATAAATATATCTTTAATATAATAAATTTTTTATTTTTAGAAATTATTTTAAAAGATAGTTTTCTTATTACCTTCCATGTAAAGCGTTAGTGGAAAACGATTCACATCGCATCGTGAGGTTGTAGTCTACTATACACATCTTCGATGTTATCATATCCTCAATGGAATGGAAAAAATTATATATTATATAACAAAACAATATGTATAACTATCTTAATATTATCATATATATATATAAGCTGTATTATCTTTTCACCCTGTGAGAGAAGTTGATGGAAAACAGGCCACATTGGTTCGCGATGCAGTAGATCGCTATACACGTGAGCGATGTTATCATTAATCATTTGAGGGAAGAGAATATTAAAATAGGTAAAAGAAAAAAAAATAAAAACAAAATCTCTGTATATGGAAGATATTTTAGTTATTATATAAACATAACAGACTAATATTTTATGGATGTGTAAGAATAAATAAAACAAAAACAAATTATTAGGTATTTTACCTCTTCTAAGACCACTTATTTAGGGTAATACCTAATGTAATACGAGAATGTATTTATGACCAGAAACTGGCTTCTAAGATAATGATATGGATTTTGGGTGGTGATTTTTCAAGTTATTATCCAAATCATAAAGGTTTCAATGTTTGGGGAAGATATTATATGCAGTAGCCTTCTATAAGTGAGTTGAGTGGGACACATGAAATATTTGAAATTAAAATGGTGTGAAAATGTTTTTCACATCCCATAAAGGAAAAAATAGAGTATTATCTATGATTAAATATGATAGGGTAGAATTTTGGATAGAATATATATTTTAGACATGAATTTATTTAATTTTTTATCTTATATTATTGTTTAACAACCTCCATCCCCATTTTTAACATGATGGTTGTAATTAATTTTTACTAGTTTCATTATTAATTTTCAAGAATTTTATTTTTCTATAAAAATATTATTTTATATTAACTATATGATTAATAATAACAAAATTCTGAATACAAATAAATTTTTATTTTTTATGATATAAAAATTAAATTTAAATAATTACTCATCATGGATGATTTTTGTAATATCCCAAGTAAATAAAGAATAATACGCTTTCATATTTACTAATATTTTTGAATTAAATATTAATTTTACTTTAAATATGATTCTAGGTTAGATGGCATACCTGATATGAAACAACGAGTTTCTTTGAAATCTTACGCTGCACACAACGTTGGGTCATACTGAAAAATATTAATATAATATTATTTTAAATGGTAGTCAATGCCTAGATGTTGTATAAGAGGGAATGAATATAACTAACTAAAATATGATTATACTTGTTTGTTAAATGTTTTTACATTAATCCAAATAATTTTAGAGGCTTAAAATGTGAATGAATCCAATTTTAAGCATAAATACTCTAATATTCTTTAAAAGGTCAATTTACTTCCTTTTGATGGATAACACTAATTAAATATAGTTTTGGTCACTTTTATAAGTTCTATTTGAAAATAGAAAATTCTTCTTTAGAATCCGGACAACAAAATTTTCTTTGGGTAAATTTTTGGAATTTTTCTGATAAAATTCATTTTTTAATGAATTGTGAAAAATATTGTATTTTAATTCAAAACATCCATGTAATATAAATTATTTTTATGGTTAGATTGCCTTTTTAATTGTTTTAAATGTGTAACTAGATTATATTTTTTCCATTTAATCCAATTTTGGACATTGTAAGTAATTTCACTTTGAAAATGGACATAATCATATGTCAATCTTTTCATAGTGATTATTTCGTAAAAACACATTTTTTTTGACAATGGGAATTAATTTTAAATTAATTAATTCAACTTCTATGTTTTTAATTTGGTAACATAGATATAATTTTATTAATTCAGAATATCTAATATAAATTAGGCTGAATTTTTGGTATTTTTCTGAAAACCTTCAATTTTTAATAAATAGTGAGAGAACACTAAGTAGTAGTTCAAAAACCGACTTCTTCATTTAAATGAAATTTTACCACTTCTGTGAATTGAATTTAAAAAATATGACATGAATGTTTGTTATTAGTAAGTAAAATGTGGTTTAATAAGATGAAAGTTATTTTTTATTTGAATTGTAACTTTTGAATTTTTTTACCATGGTTAAAGGTAAATATGGTAATTCAAGGTACAAAAATGTTTCAATAATATAAAATTATCTTAACACTTGTCCTCACCTTTTTGGATGAGTCATGTATGACCATTAAAATCCTTGGTTTATAATTTTGTCCTATGAAATCCATTTGGGTAAGATAATGACTTTAATAATTTTTTATTTAAAGTAAAAAATAAAAACATCATAAACAAGTATTGTTTTGCTAATAAAATTACTTTGGGGTTATATAATTTATAAACATGACTATAAATATTAATCAGAAATATAAAAATATTTCCTACATCATGGTATTTTATTTATAATTTTTAGACACCAAATAAATAAAATTATTTATGACCCAATAATGATGTAGTGTTTACATCATTAATGAATGATTTCAATAAATAAGATTATAAAAATTAAAAAAAATATTTAAAATCTATCCAATTTCTATTGGATGATGTTATTTTGAGAAATAATCATTATATAATAGACTTTAAAAAGTTTTGGAACTTTAGAAATCAGAGATCATTATATAATAAAATAATATTTTCAAACTTTCTTAAAGAGCCCATCCTCCCCCTTATAAAAATCCATCACCTCTAACCCATTACTAACACCTCTCAAGCCCATTGACGCATCCAACCTATCACAAAATAATCTCTCAGGATCCCTCTCTTCCACCTATAAGCCTTATTTTAGGAATAAGGTACTTCAAGAAATCATTTTGGTTCAAACCAAAGAAAGTTACCCAATTTTATTGTAACGTCTTCTCTGAAGTTATTTTATTTTATTTTAATTCTACAACCCCATAAACTATTTTTATTCATTCCTTTTATAACAAAAACAGTATCCTAAATATTATAGGTTGTTTCTATGATAATTATTCTAACTACACTTACGCAAACATCCATCTAATGGGTAAAGAACATACTGTTTCTGTGGATGATTAATAACTGGCTCACGAAACGATGATTGTTAAATCTTCTCCTACCACCTCTTATGGGGGACACTAAGATAGAACTTTATTTACATGTGATATATATTAAATTTATATTTCCTCTATAATTCTGTATTTTTAATTTATATCATACCTTTATGGTTTCCATAATGGGTAAATACAATATTTTCATTTGAGGAAATGCGGACTACCGCCCCCTGAAAGTGATATGACTTGTTCATACCATGCGTGGAATGTTTAAAGGAAGGATTTAATTTAATTAAATAACATATATATTATACTATAATTATAATATACCTATTTATTATTAAGATTTAATTACTTTAAATATAAAATATAAATAAAAATAGTGTTCATGCGTACGAACAGCTTATCGTCTCTATGAACGGTGCATTTCATTTATTAACGAAAAATGATATGGAATATTATAAATGCATATACAATTGACATATGTTATATATATGATATCTAAATCATGAATATTATTCTGGAGATAATGGAATTCTGACCACATGGACAATTTGTAATTAAAACAAGTTTCTTTTTGACTAAAGTTATGAACATCGACAAAATGTCGGATATGAAGTCAAATAATTAACTAATTGTTATATAAAGGTAATAAGTGATACAAAAGGAATAATAAACATGAAAAGATTATTAAGGAAGTTTAAATTAACTTAATTTTATTATTCAGGAAGAACGCATAACATACAAGTCGAGTGAGATGCGAGGTAGGGTGTTTTTACCTCAATTTTAATTTCGTGAGATTTTCCTTGTTCACCACATGTTTATTTCATGTGGGGTATTGTGTACTGACATTTGATATATATATTATCATGATTATATTTATATTCATGGTATTATTTGATTCATTTGGGGGGTATTATCTTTTTGTCTTACGACTCTATTGATTACAATGTGGTAAAGGGTTTTCATCTCACTTTTTATTCCCGTGAGATTCATGCTATATTTTACACTATTTCATTTTGAGTGGTGTATGTACTAACCATGATTGTATTCATTGTGTAATATAATTTTATTTATTGGTATTTACATCTTCATTGTTTGATCCTTCTTTCATGTGGTGTATGTTTCATATGTTACTAAATCGGTAAGGGAACCTTTCACCCTCATCTTCTAGTCAAATACTTCTTTTTTGTTATGTCTTCAAATTTTCAAATGTTGGGATAGGTTCTTCTATATAATTATTGTTGTAAATTTTATTTCCGTGTGATGAGAAACCATTTTCTCTTTTATCAACTCATTTTATGAATTTTTAAGTGATGTCGTTATGCTGTCGAATTTCTGTAAGGGAACTTCTTAAGCCAATATAAATTCTTTGGGTTAAACATATACTTCTTGATTATGAAGTGATATGAATATGTGTGAATGGATAATGTTTTTTTACACTTAATATCCACTTATATTGATTTTATTTATATTTTTCACACATAATTATGTCATAGATTTATCCTTAATCTAAGGATACGATCATTGAAAGGGTCTTTGTGTCAATTTACATTCCATTGAGACGTATTTGTTGTTATACATCAATTCACATTCATATGGTGTATATACTTCCCTTTGCCATATTATATCATTAATCTCCATATTTTCATGATATCATAATCTTTGTTTAATGTTATTCTATAATTATTTTTATTCATGTATCTTCTCAAGTGGTAAGTGACTCTTTAACTAAAACATTGTTTTAAATGTTTTAAAGATTTATAATTATAAATATTTCTCATTAATGTCCATGTTTTCCAAATGGTTTTAAGGATTTATTTTTTAAAAAATACATGTTTTAAAATGTTAATTCCTTTAAAAATATCAATGTGGTATGGTACACTAAGATTAAAAAAATATCTTAATTAAATGTTTTAAATGGTTTTGAAAATGGTTTGATAAAACATTGATTATGTAAATATATCTAAATGATATATTGTGATTAAAATGTAGAAATTTTGTATTTCCTTCATGTTTATTTTATGTGTTATGAATATATTATGGTTCTTGGGAACTGTTTATGTATATGGGAGGTTCCAGGAAAAACCTAGGGTGGGTGAGCCTGAGATAGCTCTCCAATGTATTGGGTAACGTGACAGAGGTAAACGTTAAGAATTCTCCTTAGAGATTTAGGGAATATACTATGATGGGTATTCCAAGTGTAACTCCCTATGTATCTATGAAAACTACAATGTAGGTATGATGTGTATTCTATAAGTTACCTTTATGATTTATGATTTAAATTTGTAATTCATAAATCTTATGATTTCATGAGGTATGTTAAAGAGATTAGGTTTTGTATGAATTCATGAACTAATGTTTTCTTTCATTATTTTATAACCTTTAATAATATTTTTATGCTCATCCCATGTCTTTGAAATGTTTTTCATAAGGTATAAGGTAGGGTAAGATAAAGGAAGAACTCAAGAATATTTATATCAAAAAAAATATTGTTTTTTAAGAATTTTTATTTTAGGAAAAAATGGAAACTGAGTAAGATTATCTACTTTGTAATTTTTTAGATGTAATTTAATATTTATGGCCTAATTATCTAAAAATATAAATGTAAAAAAGATCCCCAGTGTGAATTATTAACTTAATTCAAGATTATGTAATGTTTAAGGTTGGGGCCTTATAGTTGGTATCAAAGCTCTGTTTAGACAACTTCAGGAATTATGAGTTTTTGTTAGACACATGGTTAGTCTTTATTTATGCTCTTTAAGTTGAATCCTTAAATTCTAACTTTTTTAGATCAAGAAAAGTATGTTACAAATGGAAGGAGGAGGATCTCAAACGACATTCTTATCTCTTCCTGATGACTTGCTTGCAATAATTATTGCAAACTCCTTCCAAGATAATCCTAAAACATTTTCTAACATACAAATCACTTGCAAGAAATTTTTTGAGATATCAAACACCTCTGTTATACATCGATGCCATCGTGGATCATGGGTTGTATTTAATCAAATACTATTTTCTCAATATTTTCATATTTTCAAGAAAGGTAAATATTGTCAATGCATTTTCCAATATTTTACCTTATAACAATATTTTGAAGTATATTATGATTTTGAAAAAGTTTCTAAAAAGGATACCCTTGTGCAACCTATTTATATTATCTTTTAAATTACAGTATTTCAGCACATACTTAAGGTAGTTTAAAAGGACTGTTGATTGAATGTTTCAACTCAGACTGAGTCCGACTGTTTTATAAAAGTCAATTTTTATCATATGTTTTGAAATTATATATTATTCAAGATTATTTTCTGAAACTATTTTTGTACGAACACCCATATGACCCATGTTGTACAAGGTGTATTGGGATGAAGTAAGAAAATGATTTTTATGTATCTCTAAATCATTTTAGCAGTGTATAGACCTTCTACCTATGTAAAAAATATTATTATGAAACCATGTGGACACCATGATCAAGGTATGATGTTCTTTATTTCAGGAATGTTTTTATTTTATCGTATGGAGGTGAAATAAAAAAATTGAAACATATATAAGTCTTCATTAATACATTGACATCTTAATGAGTTGGGATGAAAATGATAGGTATAATACAATCTTTGAGGTTAAAATATGTTAGGGTTATTTTTTATGTTTTTTAAAATGACAACCCATAAGATGGGTGACAACCTGTCACGTCCGGCAAGGCCATGGAAATAGAACCCACAACCGAAGGGAGACAAGGTTTCATCACCTACCACTAGCCTAATTGAATTCCCTGGTTAGTATGAGTTATTAATTTAGTTAAATAATTTTATGTATCAAGAATAAGTTGATTTTGGGAAGTTATGTTTTATCAAATGGATATCCTTTGTATAGGAAAATGATTTGGTGATTAAGTGATAAAGGATATTTTGGAAGATGTTCTCTCTTTTTGGGAAACACTATATGCCTAAGGAAAATAGAATACTATGGGATTTCATTTTTGGAATAATGGTTAGAATTTTATTTTGAATTAATCTATGTTTTATGGATATTTGGTTTATTTATGGAAAGGATTAACATATTATAGAGAATATGTGATTAGATTAATTGAACTTTAAAATGAGACTTTAAGAGTAGTAGATGTTATTTGGAGATAAATATTTTGATTTACTATGGAAGACTGTGTGATTAAATCCTTATGAGTTTTGGGTTTCAATATTACTTTTTGTTTACTTTGAAGAATTTTATGGACAGTTGTTTATTGAATGGTCTTTGTTGAAAATTGGGTATTGTATGTTGAATTTTAGATATTAGGCATACTATTTCTTTTTTAGAGGATTATCCTTTTTTGGAATTATCTGATCATGTACAAACCATTTTGGTTTTGGATAATGTCTAAAGATAGGGGAAATATATAGTTCATCTTTTTTGGATTATGTTATTCTTTAGAAGTTGATTCTAGCACATCCGATGTGAACACATGATCTTGAAAACTCATCATTTGGAGAAAATTTGAGTTTTGGTACAAACTTATTAAAGGATGAAACACTACATGAAAAGTAAGTATATTTTATTATGTCATTAGTCAATATCATAAATAAATTATCCAACATTGTGAAAAAAATAAAAACAAAAAAATGTTATCTGCTTAATTTTCTTACCGGGAAACTGAATACTGTTTTACCTAACATAAGTTTGTGATTTTCTGGTAATTTACTTTATACTAATCCTGTTTCCAATCGCACTCCATCAGAACATGACACTTATTTTCTCTTCCATATTCATGTTTTCCTACATGGAATCCTAGTATGGATTATCTCAGGTGACCTTTGTACTTCTCTTTCTTTCTTTTAATGTAATAGTTTTATTGACTCTTTTTCCGATGAGGGACTTTTAATGAAGTTTCCAAGCCCAATTTTAAAATTACGAGGATGAAATTTATAAAATGGGGGAAGGATGTAACATCCCTTATAAATAAAGACTAATAAATTTTCATATTTATTAGTATTTACGAATTAAATATTAATTTTACTTTAAAGGTGATTCTATGTTTGATGGCGTACCCGATATGTAACAATGGGTTTCTTTGAAATCTTATGTTTCACACAACGTTGGGTCATACTAAAAAAAATAATATAATGTTATTTTAAATAGTAGTTAATTTCTAGCCATTGTATTGGAAGGAATGAATAGAACTTACTACGATATGATTATACATGTTTTATAAATGTTTTTACATTTTCAAATAAATTTGAGAGGCTTAAAATGTGGATGAATCCAATTTTAAGCATAAATACACTAATATTATTTAAAAGGTTGGTTTACCACCTTTTGATGTTGAACTCTATTTAAATATAGTTTCATTCACTTTTATATTTTCTATTTGAAAAAATAAAATTCTTCTTTAGAATCAAGATGTCAAAATTTACTTGGGATAAATTTCTGTTATTTTTCTGATAAAATTCATTTTTAATGAATAGTGAAAAATACTGTATTTCAATTAAAAAATACCTTTCAATCAAATTTATTTATTTTGATATATTTTTTTAAATGGTTTTAAAGTATAATTAGATTATATATTTACCATTTAATCCAATTCTGGTCATTGGAAGTAATTTCACTTTGAAATTGGACATAAACAAGTGTCAATCTTTTGATAGTTATTATTTCTAAAAAACACTCTTTTTGTTTTGACTGCGTGAATTAATTTTAAATTAATTAATTCAAATTATATGTTTTTAATTTGGAATAATAGATATCATTTTTAAATTCAGAATATCAAATATAGATTTGGCTGAATTTTTGGTATTTTTCTGAAAACATTCAATTTTAGATGAATAGTGAAAACACAGAGTAGTAGTTAAAAAACCGACTTCTCCATTTAAATGATATTTTACCCCTTCTATGAATTGAATTTAAAAAATCCAATATACATGGTTGTTATAAGTATGTAAAATTTGGTTCAATAAGATGAAAATAATTTTTATGAATAGTAACTTTTGAATTTTATTTATCATAGTTAAATGTAAATAGGGTAATTCAAGGTTAAAATAATATTATAATAATATAAATTTATCATAACACATATACTAAACTTATTGGATAATCCGTGGATGACCAATACAATCCTTCGGTTAGACTTTTTTCCTTTAAAATCCATTTGTGTAAGATAATGACATTAATAAATTTCTATTTAAAGTAAAAAACATCATAAACATGTATTATTTTGATAAAACAATTTTAATGTGGGGTTATATAATTCATATATTTGACTATAAGTATTCATTAGAAATATAAACATGTTTCCTGCATCATAGTATTTTAATTATAATTTTTATACATCATATAAATAAAATTATTTATGACACAAAAATGATGCAGTGTTTACCTCATTAATAAATGATTTAAATAAATAAGATTATAAAAATTAAAAATGTATACAAAACCTATCCAATTCTTGTTAGATGATGTTATTCCAAACACGAATCATCTTATAGTATACTTTAATAAGTTTTGGACCTTTAAAAACCGGAAATCATTATATAATAAAATAATATTTTCAAACTTTCTTAAAGAGCCCCTCCTCCCTCTTATAAAAATCTATCCCCTATAACCCATTACACACACCTCTCAAGCCACATGGATCATCAAAACTCTACCCAAATATGCTCTCAATATCCCTCTCTTCGACCTAGAATCTTTACATTATGCAGAAAAGACTACAAGAAATCATTTTGGTTCAAACCAAAGGGAGTTAACCGATTTAAAGGTTGCATCTTCTCATAAGTTATTTTATTTTATTTTACTTCTACAACCCCCTAAACTCTTTTAATTACTTTATTTTACAATAGAACCAATATACTCAATATACTAGGCTATTGTTATGTGATTTATTATAACTACACTTACACACCTTCGTCTAATGGGTAAAGAACATATTGTTTCTGTGGACGTAGAACCACTACCTCACAAAACAATGATTGTTCAATATTTTCCTACCACCTCTTATGATGGCCATTAAGATGGAACTGTATTTACGTGTGATTTATATTATATTTATATAGTATCTATAATTATTAATTTTTCATTTATATCATACCCTTATGGTTTCTATAATAGGTAAATACGATAATTTCATTTGAGGAAGTGCGGATTACCGCCCCCTCAAAGTGATATGACTCGTTCATGCCATACATGGAATGTATAAAGGATGGAGTTAATTAAATTAAATAACCTATATATTATACTGGAATTATAATATACCTATTTATTTTTCATTTTTAATTTATTTAAATATAAAATAGAAATGAAAGTAGCATTCATGCGTGCGTACAGCTTACCGTCTCCATGAATGGTGCATTTTATTTCTTAACTACAAATGATATGGAATATTATAAATACATATACACTGGATATATTTGATATATATGATATCTAAATCATTAATATAATTCTATAGATAATGTAATTTTGACCACATGGGAAATTTGTAATTATAAAAAGTTCATTTTTACTAAAGTTCCAAACATCGAAAAAATGTACGATATGTATTCAAATAATTAACTAATAGTTATAAAAAGGTAATAAGTAGTATAAATGGAATTATAAACTTGAAAAATGTTCTTAAAGAAGTATAAATTAACTTAATTTTATTATTCATGAAGAACAAATAACATACGAGTCATGTCGGACACAAGGTAAAGGGTTTCTTATCTCACTTTTAATTTTGTGAGATTTCCATTGTTCACCACTTATTTATTTCATGTGGTTTATTATGTACTAACATTTGATATATATTATCATTATTATATTTATATTAATGGTATTATGTGATTCATTTGTTGTTTATTAACTTATGGTCTTATGACTCAGTTGATTACAACATGGTAAGGTGTTTTCATCCAACTTTTTATTCTCGTGAGATTCATGCTATTTTTCCACTATTTACTTTTGTGTGGTGTAAGTAATGCCCATGATTTTATTCATTATGTAATATAATTTAATTTATTTTTATTTACATCTTCATTATATGATCATTATTTCAGGTGGTGTATGTTTCGTAAGTTACCAAATCGGTAAGGGAACCTTTCACCCTCCTCTTCTAGTCAATGACTTCTTTTATGTTATATATTTAAATTAAAATTTTCAAATGTTTTGATTGGTTATTATATATACATATTGATATAAATTTTATTTCCATGGGATGAGAAACCCTTTTATCTTTCATCAACTCATTTTATGAATTTTTATATGATGTTGTTAGGCTACTGAAATTATGTAAGGGAACTTCTTAACCCAATTTCAATTCTTTAGGTTAAACTTATACTTTTTGATTATGTTGTTCTATAAGTATGTGTGAATTAAATCTAATTTTATTACACTTAATATCCACTTATATTGGGTGTATTTATATTTTTCACACATAATTGTGACATTGATTTGTCCTTAATCTAAGAATACACTCTTTGTAAGGGAATTTTTCTCAATTTACATTCCATTAAGACTTATTTATTTTTATGCACCAATTCACTTTCATATTTGTTATATACTTCCCTTTGACAAATAATATCATGAATCTGAATAATATCATTATATCATAATATTTTTTTTAATGTTATTCTAAAATTATTTTTATTTTAGTATTTTCTAAAGTAGTGAGGGACTCTTTAACTAAAACATTGGGTTAAATGTTTTAAATATTTATTCTTCTAAATTTTTCACCTTAATTTCCATGTTTTCAAAATGGTTTTCAGGATTTATTTTATGGAAATTAATGTTTAAAAATGTTTATTACATTAAAATTTTCAAAGTGGTATAGTACACTTTGATTCAAAAATCTATTTATTAAAAGTTTAAAATGGTTTTGAAAATTGTTTGATAAAGCATTGATTATGTTAATATCATTAAATGATATATTGTGATTGAAATGTGGAAATGTTATTTTTCTTTTATGTTTGTTTTGTGTGTTATGAATATGTTATGGTTCTTGGAAATTGTTTACGTATACGGTGGTTCCATGATAAACCATGGGTGGGGGGGCCTGAGATATCTCTCCAATGCATTGGGTAATGAGACGGTGGTAAATGTTAATGTTTCTCCGAAGAGAATTGGGGAATATACAGTGATGGGTATTCCAAGTGTAACTTCTATGTAGTTGTGAAATCTACAATGTAAGTATGATATGGATTCCATAAGTTACCTTTAAGATTTAAGATTTCTATGTGTTATTCATAAATATAATAATTTCATTAGGTATGTTAAAAGTCTTATGTTTTGTATGAATTGATAAACTAATGTTTTATTTCTTTATTTTCTAACCTTTACTGAGATTTTTATGCTTATCCCATGTTTTTTAAAAAACTTTCATAGGGTATAAGGAAGGGTAAGAGAAAGGAAGAACTCGAGAAGATTTATATTAATAAAATAATTATTGGTTTCTTTTAAGAATTTTTATTTTATGAAAAAATGGATACTGGGTAGAAGTGTCTGCTTTGTAATTTTTGAGATGTAATGTAATAGTTATGGCCCAATTCTCTAAAAATCTGAACCTAAAAAGACCATCAATGTGAATTATTAACTTACTTAAAGATTATGTAATGTTTTAAGGCACTGGCCTTATAATTTTAATTAATAAAAATGGAGGTAGATTATGAATTTCAAGATACTATCTTGAAATTTTTTGTTTTAAATAAAAAAACATATAATAAAAAAATTAAAAAGATGATTTAAAATAAATTATGTTTATTAAATAAAACTAAATAAAAATTATATAAATATAAATAATATTAAAAACATTTTGGTACTTTAAAAATAATTAAATTATTGAAAATAATTTTTTTATTATAAAAATCCATATTTTTTCACAATTCATAGGAAAATCAATATTTTACCACAAATCCAGAAACGCCCCCTATATAAATCATTATCTAGTAATTTAAAAAATTAATATCATTTTTTATAATTATAATTCAAAAAATCCAAACTTAACATTTTAGATAAAAATTATATTAAAAGTCTTCATTTAAATATCTTCGCATTTATTTGAAATTTATTTAATATTTTTATTATTAATATAACAATATTAATTAAAATGAAAGTGATTTATTATCTCAGTAAAAGGATTGTTACATTATTCCATCACTTTTAAATTTTTTCTTCACAGTTTTACTCACTTCTTAAAAAAGTTGGGATATCTTTTCCTCATACCATTTTCATATTCTCATGTTTCCTATTCACCCATATAGGTTTTCCATAAAACATTGATATGATGAATCACATTATTCCAAAACAATTATTCCATAAGGTCAAGAATATAATTTTTGTGTCCATTATAAGAAGTACTCTATTCCAACTGAACTATATTAAGTATCAAAACATGAGATGAAATCAGAATATATTTTCTTTATATCAAAATGTGAAATACATTTTATACCAAAGATAAATATGGAGGAAATAACTTGATAGGAAACTGATACAAATTTTTCTATGATTTTATATGTTTTTATAAACCAGGGACATAACATTACATTTTTACTAAAACACATTACACTTTTCAAGGGATATACTTTGAGAAAGTCATGATCTCATAACTCAAAAGAAATATCATTCTTTTATTCATCTAAATAACTATTTTGCCTTATTTAATTCATCCCCATATATTGTTGAATAAAATAAACCTTCTCATTAATTTCCTCTACTAACTCCTATACCATCAACTTATTTTCTCCTAGAACATCCCAAAACCTAGCTTTCGACAGCACTTCCCAAATAAAACCTCAATTGAGTCCATCTGTATACTGAAATGAAAACTAAAATGGTAAGAAAAGTCAACCAAATGAATATGTTGTTCCAAACATCCCTAGTAACCCAGTGAATTAGAATGTATGATATATTCCATATTATTAATCATTCATTCATATTGGACATCTAATTGATGATGAAAATTATTTTAAAATTAAATTCAGTACCTAATGACTTCTAAAGTCCTTTATAAAAATTATATTTGAACCTAAGATTTGAGAATAATATAATGGAGATAATAATTCCATATAACCTATCAATATCCAATATACATAGTTGATAAATATTATTGAAATACATAGTGTCTTGAATGTGTAAAAAATGTGTAGATTTATTTAATCGATCAATAGTAACAAAAATGTAATTGTTACCTCATGGAGTCATTGGAAATCCCACAAAAAAATCAATTTATATATTCTCCCATTCCTACTCCTTCATTAGAAAATGTTTTAAAATTTCCTATAGTAATAGTGATACTTCATTAAGATGTATTAAACAGAAACACAATTTTCTAATGTCAGTAATATAAATTTTCATAAAATCTCACCAATGATACGTCAGATGGCCACTATAAATCTTCGTTCTTCCAGTATAAATCAAATATAGTGAGTTATTATTTTATCTAAATAACTCTTTCTTCAATGGGGAATCATAAGGCATGCATAATGGTCTAAAAAATTATTAATCATCTTCCTCATAAATAATAAAATATAGGAACTTAACCCTCTTAATTTATTCCACCATTTCATATAGAGCATGATCACCCTACTTATCTTGATTAACTCATTCTAACAAATTTCATAGTTGTAAACCTAAAAAATAGAGTATTTCACTTCATAAAAAAATTCTAGGATAACATTTACTGAATAATTAACCAAGAGGTTACATTCTAAACATATCATGTGTATGGTTTCAGTTTTTTCACACTAATCATCATCCACTGTTTCTCATTTTATGGATTGTAATCAATCATGAAATCACAATCCTTGAACAATTCTCATTGTCTCTTCAATCCTATTTTCAATTCATTTTGAGGGAATATACATCAAAATTTTGATATGAGTATATATTCTAAGCTTTACTCTATAAAAATTATCCATCAAAATTTTTAATGAAAACCAAAAATGACAATACAAGATCATATGTAGGGTAATTTAACTTATGAGGATTTTACTACTATGAAACATAATTAATTACAAGACCAATAAAAATATGAAAAAAAAATCATTTCAATGAGTAATTATTATAGATGATGAATAATATATTTTTATAATATAGGTCCATATAAGGATCATTCACCAATATTCTATTTATATCCTAAAAAAACTAGCACATTATTTTTTCCAGATAAGCATAACCTCTTTTTGAGTTAATATAGTCATTGGGATATAAAATAAGGAAAATATTTTACCAAAAAATTGGAAGTAACCCACTAATACAAAAAAATATAGATCTCTATGAATTTTTTTCATCATGGACATTCATTACCAACATTTATTTTTCTAGATTCAATCGTTAAACTGTATTTGTAATTAATATTTACAAGGAATGAAAATTGATGAATCTAAAATAAATGCTTACAAAATTTTACATATGGTTTAATTTCAAATATGGTTTTAAAAATAATCCTTAGTTGTATTTAATGTTCTTCCTGACATTTAGAATACAAAAAATGAAATCAATAGAAATAAGCATAATGATTTTTATGAACTCACAAAAAATATATTCATATGGTCTGTAAATACATCATGTTCATTGGATTTACCAATGGGAATAAATACAAACTCATAGTTTCGATATCTAGTATGAATTATTGTCTTATGAATATTATCATATTTTAATTTCAATTGATGGTTCCTAGACCGGTTTTCACCATTAAAAAAATATTATTCTCCCTGAAGCTCATCAAATAAATCATCGACATGAGGGAAAAGAGACTTGTTCTCAATAGTTATGTTTTTCATTGATCTATAATCTATATAAATTATTATTGAACCATATTTATTTTTAATGAAAAAAATAATAGGACCATATTTTGTTTTCATAGAGAACATGAACACATTTTCATATAACTCATATGATTTTTTTTAATTATAATGGTTAAACGTGATCTATTTGATAAGTGGGTTTAGAAATAGGCTTATCATCAGGAAAAAAATCAATATTAAAATTGATAACACGATCAAGAATAACATAAGGAAAATCATCCAAAAGAATTTACATTTAATCATTCACTACTAGGACATCACTAATTGAAACAATTACTTTATATGAAAATATATGTTCCCGGTAGCATTAACTACACTCAATAATAAATTTCTCAGCTTCATGGTATTTAATATAAGGCATCAAATAGTTGAATAAAAATTTCTTAAAGTTTCATGTTTTTTAACATGATAATGATAAATCCAATACATACCCAAAAATAAAGAAAACACTAAATGAACAGTTTGAAAAACATTCCTAAATGAACATACCACTAATAATAAAATTAATATTCCTATAAATAATTTTTTATTAATTCCACCTATAGTTTACCTATAAAGTTATATCTTGCTTTAATAAGGTGATATTCTCGATTTAATTATGATGTCTTTAGGAATGAAATAATTAAAAGATCCAAATTGGAATATGAAATTAGGATAATTATAATACACCTGTGACATATCTATCACCACTATATTTGAGAGTCCATCATTGACCATAGTAATAGTGAAATTTTTTACCACACACTTATTCATCTAATCATAATGATTTACACCTTGAGTTGATTATTGTGATAAAATGTTAGTATAATGAGCCAACCCATTATAACTAAAAAACCTCTCCATTGGGTGAATATCGGTTACCCCATTGTTTATTTCTTCATGATTTATTTCCACCAAATCACATGATATATAAGAAAACATTCCACATATGTAACTCTTCCCTAATTTCATAATAATTTGTACAAGATTATTTTTACTACACATACCATCACATGGGAACATAATTTTTATACCTTTAGATTTAATTTTTGTATGCTTCAACATCACATGTCATCCTTAAAACTTCTTTATTTAATCACCATGATTAACATAATATCCATAAAACAACATTTTGATTTTTTGTCACAAAGAACACATTTCTCATAGGTTTTAAAAACTCATGACTCTAAACATCTTCGTTGACCTGGTTTCGATCCGGTGTAAAAATGATTAATATTTCAATCCTAATTAAAAATAAATCTTGGGATATACAATGCAATAAAGTGAAGTATGCATTATATACACCCACAAAATCCTTCCCCTTTTATCTCAATCATTTTAATTCTTTATCCATACAGATTCAAACCAAATAAGGGAAATATTTTTCAAGGAATATATACTCAAATATTAACCATTCCATGGAATCATGTTCATATTTTTCATTGGATTTCTTAACCAATAACCATTATTGATCGGATACACTATTAAGTTGTTAAATGGTAATAGTTAAATTTTGTTGGTCCGAATATCCCATGCCTTAAAATATATTCTCACGATCATTGAACCACCTTTCGGCTACAGACAAGTACGATGATCAACTAAATACGGGGGGTATTTTCAATTGATATGATCCACCATAGACATGTTCCTTCATGGAAGTTTGGGTTTGTCTCTTGATGGGATGCCAATGTAATTTATAGTTTTTGTAAACTAATTCATCACTGAAAAGAAACTATTTTTTCCATTTACAACCATTGGGAGATGATAATGCTAAATTATATTTTTCTCTTAGTTTTTTCCAACTAAATCTTACTCATTTACACAATTGGAAACCATTATAAATAAAAATTGTTTAAATTAATTCATATGGTAATTTTAAATGATATTTCAATTTTAATTAAACATAAATGAAAATATTTCAAGGTTAGGTTATTAAAATCATCCTAACCTCTAAATTGGTCTAAACCATATTTAAATACCATCTATAAGGACCCAATGTTATATATTTCATAAATTTTTTTATGAAAATATTTTATTCTCTTACACATTAATATCTTTTTAGGTTTATAATTCTAGTTAATTATGACATAACTCAAGCATAAAAAATAATTTATAACAAAGTGGGCACTTCTAAATAGGATCCATTTTTTCCACCATATAAAACCTTTCAAACATTACATGATTTAATTTCATGAAATTTCATCATTAATTTCAAATTTACTTATTCCTTTCTCGTAATAAAACAAAAATCATGTGATTATCATTTAAAAAAATTATAATGTTCACAAAAAGCACAGTAAGATACATAAAAAATATAATTAGTAGACTAGTGAAATAAATGAAAATACATGAAATTTAATTTCATAAAACATATATTTCTACCATGAATGCGAATTACCATACTTTTAAAATTTTTATTTATATTCACTTTGAAAAAACATAATACCTTGAATACTCCTTTGTAATAATAGAAATTACATTTAGGTTACTTTGTACTTAAACACATAGAATCGATACAAATCCCTTACAAAATGGAGTAAACATACATTGAACATCCAAAATAATTCTTGAAGAAAATAATAAATACTTAATGCATTAGATAGATATCTAGACAAACACATTATATAAGATATAATAGTCTCAACCATCACTATCTCAGTACACAAATCATAAAAATTTCAAGGAACATATCACGAATAAAAAAATTATGATTTCTTTTTTTATTATAAATCCCTTGAAAACACTTTTATTCCAATCTAGAAAACACTTTCAGATAAAAATATTTGTTTTTATTTTAAAATGAAATTTTCAAAAAATAAATTACCCAAACTTAGTAAAAGTTGGATATTTATTAATGAAAACATAAAATAAATTAAGGGATGGACATTTTAAAAAAATAGTTATGGTGGTGGTAAAATTATTTTTCGCCATATACATTAAAATGGAAAAAATATTTTTCATTTGTAAAGAATCAAAAAAAATATGTACACAAATTCATTTTTTCAAAAACATTGACACAAAGATCAAATTTCTTTTTTTTAACTTTCCTTTCAATAAAAATAATTTCAAAAAATAGAAATAGAAGAAAAATAAATTTATATATAAAACATTAACATTGAAATTTATTATTGAAAAGTCTCCTACCACATTAGAAGTATTGGAATTGTAAGACACATAAAAGATTAACATTAAAAACATTAAATAATATTAGAATTGAGGAATTCATTATATAACAATTAATGGGGGCATTATATACACCTTATAAAACCATATGACTGTAGAAATTCAAAATATACCTCAATTAATGGAAAATGGGATGATGTCCCTTACATAAAGTATGATTCATTATGAACATTATATATATTACAATATAGTAAACTTGGGTTAATAATTTAATTTATTATGAAAAATTTTCAACATTATTGTTACTTTTATTTTAATTATAAGAGTTTCATATATGATTATATAATTAATTATGTTTAAATCAGATGGTTTGACCATATTTGGCTTATGTGTCCAAAATTATACTGGTAGGTTGACAATGAACAATGTGATTTTTATTTAAATATCTCAATAATAATAATGATGAATTAATTATCATATTTAGAAATAAATTATAATTTTATGACCAATAATAATATATGGTTATGAATAATTATCTATAATATGATCATGGATGTGGTAGGTCATACATACGCAAGATTATCATTTCCATTTTTCAATGATCATTATGGAAAAAAGGTATGTAATAGTATATCATCCTATAATAATAATAATAATATCATTTATATATTATTATTTATTCAAATATAATTATATATATCATCAATGTGTTGTGGTGATGAAAAATAAGTCATGTATCTTTGTGAAGGCAGTAGTCGACACATACAAGAACAGTGTTATCATATTTATGTGAGTGAATACGTAAGAAAAAATGATATATTATCTTTTTAGAATGAAAAATATTTCAATAATACAATAATAATTTCATAAATATCTTATATATTAAATGATATTATTATTATTACCTTCCATGTAAAATTTTAGTGAAAAAAATCATATCTCTTTGAGAGGGGGTGTCCTCTATTCACAAAAGTGACACTGTGATGTCTCATACACCATAGAATGTAAAAAAGTATGAATACTTTAATTTCACCAATGGAATAATTTTGTAATTAATATTATATATATAATTAATATCCATAATCATACCTATCCTCGAGTGGTGCTTATGTAAAAATTATCACATTAGTTCATGAGGCAGTATTTTTCCTTACACATAAGGGACATTACAATTTCCCATTTTATGGAAGAGGATATTGATACAGTTCACTATTGTGACATTAAAAATAATATTACACCATATGCACTAATTAGCCACTAAAATAATATAATATTATTTGTCAATTTAATAATATTCATGTGTTCCAAAGTCCACAACCATCATTTTTACAGCATTATAGAAATTGAACTTCATTTCTCACCTTAAGTGCAATTCATGTTTAAAATACATATTTGGGACCAATCAATCATCTATTTTTGTGAACATTATATTAATTTTTTGAATTTTATATTTTAGGATATTATTGATCACTTTTTTTGAAATATTTTTTATTCTAGGATTCATTGATTAATCTCAATAGAATATGTATAATTTTCAGAATAAACGAAGAAATTTTTTAGACAACGCATAATGGGCCTAATGCCCATCAAAAAAATGTGTTCCCCACAAGAAATCTATTTGTTATTTTAAGATTTCTGTTTGATTAGTTATGATCTTCATCATCTTGTCCAAGTTTAACAACAACAAATTCCAAGTTTTAGTATGATCCAATTCCTTGGGGTGATCATGAAATTGATCCTCTAAGTTCATTTTTTATTAGCCTTGTAATTGTGTAAGAAATTAATTGGCGGATGAGGTTGTGGAATTATTTTGATTTTTGTATTCATGTTGAATTAGTGATCTCAATATTACTAATAAAAAAATGCATCCAATACACCACAAGAAAAAACTTAGGATCAAACCACCTTAATTAATTGTTTTAAATTAAGTAAAATTGTTTTTTTAATTGTTATTTATAATAAATAATTATTTTTTCAATCAAAATCACCCTAAATATGGAAAATTCGTAGCCAACCTTGCATCCAATCTTAGTGTCTCAAGCATACATCTTCGTTCCCTATGGATTTGATAACCCAATATGTACTAAAAGTGACCTCTTTTCCATATTTCTTGGGTTAATTTGGGCACAACCAAATTTTGGTGCCATTTCCGGGGACCAAATAAAGTACCTTAGAAACTCAACTTTTTTCTCACCCCAAATTCTCTATTCTCGCCCTAATCTATCTTCTATATTCCCCTCTCTGTTTCTGTGTGTCCTAAGAATCCAAAAACCAAACTTCAATCAACTCTAATGGATTACATTCCACAAAAACCCTTCATTTAACAATTCTATAACCAAATAGGAAATCAATATTGGGATGTACCTCACATAGGGAATTTCATTGACCAAACCTTGATTGAATACACCACACCCGATGAGATGTATGGTCAATGGGATGATGAATGATTAAAGGATCAATTTACAACCCACTCAAGGATGATTAAAGAGATCAAAATTAATGAATTTCATGATGTACACACTTCTATCTAGAATAATCCTCAAAAACTACATGAATAATTGTTTGAACAAATGGTTATAATAAATTCTAAAGCTTCAACTTTCAGATTAAAAGTTCAAAGAACTAAGACTTTTACGGATCCCGTTCCCACTCAAGATGTCTTTTCCTCATCATTAATAGACAAATATTTTATCCCAAAAACCTATTATGAATTTACAAAAGAAATAACTTTTAGATATGCGATAAATTAATAAGTTTAATAAAATGTAAAAGGGTATTTAAGTCCAGAGGAAATTAATTTTTTGGATTCACTAGGGGAAATTTTGTCTACATGGATTGAGTGTCCGACATATTTCCCCAATAATGATTTTCTAGAATCACTGATCATTAAACCACTGGGAGATATAACAAATATTTATTATATACCAAATACAAATATTCAGATGAGCAATTTTGGGGATAAATAATATTTTCAAAAGGAACCAATTCTTTCAAATATTTTTGGAGAAGAAACAAATTTTGATTCAAATTTCGATTCTTCATTGCGTAAATTCAATCAAACTGAACTCAACGTTATGATTATTCCTTACCTACTAAATAATAAATCTATTTATGATAACCACTACCATTCAATTATCTTATATTTTCATCAAGAATCACACAAAGGAGGATTGACCCTTGAAATCTTAGGAATGATTACCGAACAAATTGGATTATCCATTACTGAAATTCCTTTGATTTTAAAAATTATTATTGAACAAGGGTTTCCAAATAAACAAAATTCTAAAAAAAGAATCAATTTCAATCATGTTTTAGTGGAGAAATATGGGGTCTTGAAAATTTTGAAAGTTGGTATTGGATAATATTGGGGGTCCAAGTTGAGCTAAGGACTTTAAATTAAATGCTTTCCAAGAGGCAACCTGGCTTCTGCATTTTTTATTTTATTTTGTGTGTTTTTCTATTTTTTTAGGGAACCATTTGGGGTTTCCAATGTTAAATAATATTTTTTTTGTGAGATTTAATAGTTGAAGAATTTTATCATTTCAAATAAAACCTATGTTATCCAGAGTTCACTCACAACCTTCATTCACCCCCAAGGACTCTTGTATTGACATAAATCCGAATTGATCAATTTTTTTTATGGTCCATCAACAGAAAACCTGGTGGTTTTATTTCATGATTTAATTTCAAATCACATATCCCCTATTTCTTTTTAATCATAATCACTCTATTATCTTCTCTTTCAAAACTGAGGGTAGTTTCATTCTAAGTTGGGGGAGTGAAAGTCTGGGATTTCAAAAAACAATTTTAATTTTAAGATAAAAAAATTAAAAAAATAAATTAATTTTCCATGAATGAATTAATATATATTCTGAAAAATGAAAAATATATTTTCAAATGATTTATAATTCCTTTATTATGATTTTAATGAATTTTTAGTTTATGATCTTTTTCATTTGAAAGTGCGGTTTTACGATGTGATTTAACAAATTTTACATTTTCGTCTCATTTATCAAAATTCCACAAAGCACATCCAATGGATATTGTGTGTAAATTTGAGTTCTTGTTTCTCATTCATCATATAATAGGGTTTGAGGCCACTTTTATTTTAATTTGAGTATCAAAAAAATGAAAAAACAATACCACATAGAGAAATGTTTTGTCCAAAAGTGTGGCGTCCGGCACTTGGGGATCGTGACTCCATAGTTTTCTTGACCAGAGTTAAGCATTATATCTCCATTATAGAGCATGGAATTAACAATATGTGTGGTGTCCAGCACTTAGATATCGTGACTCCATAGTGGTCTTTCCTAGAGTAAGTCTTTTCATATTTATTTTGGTTAAAAAGCAACAAAAAATCAACAAAAAAAATAAAACATAAATGAAAAAAAGGTATACACATATTAAGGTTTAATGTGATAACCAACTAGAGATTACATTTCCCCCCTTGAATAATAAAATGGGCCCCAGGTCTTTTGTGATACACAACACATCATCATGCTTAATTGAAATTGGATAAAATGTGAATAATTGAGGAGTGGGGTTGGTCTTTCATATGTGAGGTGAGTGGTACACATGAAATTTTGAAATAAAAAATTTTTACCAAACATTATAAAATTCCAAAAGGGTAATAACACATGTAATATAGACATTTAGTCATGATAATATAAACCTATGGACGTAAAATATATATTTTATGAGGTTTTGGTCATTTTAACCCTTAACATTTTAGTTTAACCCCCTGTAACCCCATTTTTACCTTAACTATGATAATTAATTTGTACATTTTACACTCTTAATTATGGTCGAAAATTATGGTAACCATATTAAATAATAAAACTAATTAAATTTAGCATTTATGATTTTACTATGGTGACTAGTTTTTTCCAATGGTAACATAAACTATATGAAGAATAATAATGTGATATTTATTAGATAATTTGAATACTTTGATTATTAATTTTAAATATATTTCATTTTATTCAATTTATAAAAGTGATAAAATTTTATTTTACAACATAAATGTATATTATGTAAGAGATAATTTTTCAGAAAATAATATTTATGGTTTAAAATATTAATATTTTTAACATATATCCAAAAATAAAATTATAAATCCACATGAAAAATTCAAATTTATTGTTAGATTTTTTTGAATTTACAATTTATAGTTATATAAGAATGGTATAATAAAATCCATGTTATCGGTAATAATTTCATTTTTTATTATTCACCTAATAATTAATATAAATTATATTTATAATCATTTATTAATAAAATTATTATTAATAAATTTTTGAGATAAAATATATTTTTTTCATGATTAATTAGATGTTTTAGGAAATACAAATCCACCTCATGTAGAAAGGAAATATTTATTGAAATACGTTTCTGAGTTCAAAATGATTGAAATAGTCATTTGAGATATGAAATATTAATTTCAATCAAATTAAATGAATATTTAATATTAATTCTATAGATATTTCATAATGTACTAAATTAGATAAATTTATATTAATTTAATGTATATTTTTTAATGATCATACATAATATTTATATTTTTATCCAAATATATCACTGTTTAATTTCGATTTCGTGTTGTGTTTAGAGAAAGATATCAAACACATTGAATTATTTAAGGGTAATAAAATATTGTGATATTAGGTATTTTTAGTACATTAATTTTAATGGGTTATCAATATATAATATAATTCAATAGTTTTTAATGGTAGAGGACCATATAAATAGTTGGGTAATCCATTATTTTGGTTTGTACAGCACATGTGATTTATCCAAGCCAGATTCATTAGGAGTATCTAGGGTGGATTTCAGTATTAGTCCAAGTAATAATGTACTTAATTGACAATTGATTTGAAACTCGACAACAATTTTTAGGATTGATAACACATGGTTCCACAACAGCATCCATTTTCAAGTATCCAAACATGCATATTTTTTCTAAAAAATAACTCACCCATTACATTCCTCAAATATATGATTTTTAACCATTATGATATCTTAAAAAAATGGTTTAATGATATAAAATATCATTTTAAATATATAAAATTGGTGTAAATCATATATAATTGCATGCATGATGACATTGCAATAATGTTTATTAATATAAAATGGACATAGTGGAATGAGAACTATTGTGTAATATAAAAAAATACATAATAAAAAATAATATAATTAGAGGTGGTAAGTATTATCTAAATCTATATGTATAAAATTATATATAATAATATATATTAAAATCATATAATATTTGAAAATATTATGTTATGATATAATTTCAATAAAAAAATTAAAGAGAAGTTTAGGAAAACCCATACATTGAAATGTACCTTTTAGTGTTGGGTAGAGTCCATATAACACTAGTAACTCATTTGAAGGTGTTTAGAGAGGGAATGTTAGGGGAAATTCAAGATGAATAACTATGGGGTAGAGTGGTACAATAGAATTGGTGATAGTGATATCCTGTTAAATGTGAAAATGAAGTAACTTTTTATGAAAACTAATGTTATATAAGGGTAACAATGGAATCACAACGTGTTGGGGGGTGGTATGTTTGATGAGTTCATTAGATATATGTTATATGAGACAGTAGGGTATGATTTTAATATCTAAAAACTCATTATAGAAGGTGTAAGTATAATTTTTGTAATAAAATTTTGAAGGTATCTCATTTACACATTTTACTATTGTGAATCGAAATTAAAAATTAACCATGGTAATTATTTAACTACTAAAAATATTAAATAATCCATCTCATAAATTATTTAAATTAAAAAATAGATTTTTTTAATTTATTTAATCAAATTCAATTTATAAATATGATAAAATCAATATTTCAATTGAAAAATAATATATCAAAAAAAATGGTTTTATTGATAAAGTTATATTTATAATTTATTTTTTTTATTTTTATATATTATTAATTAACAATTGATTTACTTATAATATAATTATTTATCTATTAAAACATCAAATTAGTGTAATAATTAAAAACACATAAGTCTAATTTATTTAGATAACAATAATTTCACACTTATAAAATTAATTCCCTGAAAACATCATTATACTTTTACCATGTTAAGTGGTATTTACTTACTATAGTTAATTTTTAATTTATAAAATGAGATTTTATATGATAAAAAATTAGGTCAAATTAATTTAAAATAAAATTTCAATTTTACAAAATAAATTTATTTTTTTTAGGAAAATTTAATTTTCGTTTTGATTCATGTAGAGCTATTTTTTTATAGATATAATATATTTAAGAATAAAAATATATTTTTCAATGAAATTATCAATGATTTTTGTTTTCATGAAAAATAATTTATTATTATAAAAAAATTCTCCAGTCTTCAAAATAATGCAATAACTAAATATTTCTAAAATAATATCTAATTAGATGAAACAAGATAAAATTTTATATGTTTGAAATTATTATTATTTTTTAAAAAATATTAAACATATGTTTTATAAGTTCAATTTATTATATTAAAATATATTTTTTTAACATTTAAAAATTAAATAAATTAAATGGTTTATTAAAATCACCATTACTTCTCACAGAATGTCCTAAATTTTTCATTTATAATAAAAGCAATATTTTTACTATTCACATTAATATTTTTTCTTGAAAAACAAAAAACAATCTCCCAAAGTGAATCATGACATTTTTAATCAAAATATAGAATTAATTTATAAAATAAAACACTTATAATTTTTTAAAATTTTACATTTGATTGCTATCAAGAATAAAGGCTCTCTTGAGTGAAGAATGTGAACATTTTTTAGGTTTAGTGTTTACACGTTCTAATATGATCTTATTTATGAAAATACCCCTAAATATATTCATACTCACAATTGGATATGTGGAAGATAATAAAAAAATATGGAACTTCCTTTCACGTTACTTCTCCTGACACACTTACTACTATGTAATTTTTTTTATTTATGAAGAGTTTTTCCACCAGGAATATTTTCTAGTTCCACAAAAATTTCACTCTAGTGTCAATAATATAAATAGAACATTGATTAAAATTTATGTTTGGTTACAACTATATTCCATCATTTTTTATTATTTTAATTTTATCTAACTTGTATTTCCTCAATAATGTAACATGGGAGACATAATATACTATATAAATTTATGGTGACATAGCTAATATTTATGATACAACTCCAATTCTCTTTGGAATTTAAAATGGTTCAATGTGTATAAGGATAAAATTCACCTTTTACCAAATATTACTACTCCTTTTAATTGTGATATTAATGAAAAAATTATCAATAATTGGAATTTTATGTATTTCCATTGATTATCAGTATTACTATTTTGTATGTTTTAAACTACATTGATATGGTTCTGAATAATACATACATTCTCAGTTTTATTATCTATAAGTTATAGTATTACAAGGATCCTTTCTAAATTTCCTCCTTAACAAGTTGGAGTACCACATATCTTCCCATAAAATACCATATACAATTTCATTTTCATGCTCGGATGGAATCTATTGTTTTATAAAAAATCCACTAGAGGAAGATGTAAATACTGTTGTACCCCACACTCTTTGATTTTCATGATCACAATCACTTTTATATGTGTCTAACATTGTTTGAAGTGTTTATGATTGAAAGGCACAAGGTTTCCAAGAAGTTGGCCCAAGAATGGACATCAAATGGACTGAAATTCAGTCCACCGGCCAACCGGTGTGATTGCACCGGTCAGCCGGTGGAACTGGCAGAGGGATTGCCCACTGCCAGGTCCCACCGGTCGACCGGTGGCTCTGTCACCGGTCGACCTGTGGCACCCAGCCCAAATAGTGTTTGCTACTATCTTGCCACCGGCCAGCCGGTGGCTCCTCCACCGGTCGACCGGTAGAGCCTGGATCAAGACTCTTCTTCTCTACCAAGGCACCGGCCAGCCGGTGGGCTTGTACCGATCAGCCGGTGGCCCCTGGACAAGAATCCTATGCCTTTTTGCACACACCGGCCAGCCGGTGGAGCTGTACCGGCCAGCCGGTAGCCCAGTCAAACTAGCCGTTGGGTTTGACCAGTCAACCATCTTTTGGCCTCCAACGGCTCCGAGGACTTCTCCAACGGCTCCGAAGGCCCCCAATGGGTTCCATTCCTATAAATAAAGGCCAAGGAAGCCCCGGAACCTAATCAGATCACATACAAAGCGCCCGGACATATTGTTGCACATTTGGCGAACCTCCGGCGCTCCACCTTCAAGGATCCACAAGTGCTCCAACCATTTTCCAATCCAAGGAGCACCTCAAGAAGCTTGGGAGAGCACGCTACATCAACTCCATCATCCAATTGGCGCCCAAGTCTTCCTCCTATACGGTTTTTATTGTTTATTTTATTTTGAGCTTAAAATTGGGTTTGTACCTACAAACCCCAAACTCTTTTCTTATCCCCCTTTCTTTTGGGTTTCACGCCACCATTAAGGTGTGAAGAGGTTTCTTCAAGCCTTTCCTTTTAAAAGGCTTGTGTTTCGGTGAGCTAGCCTTCACCCGTTAAAAAGGCTAGTGGGTTCTTGCTATTCCATCAAAAGCAAGTGGGTTCTTGCTAAACCACAAAAAGCAAGCTGTAATAGGTCCTAGTGCTACCTCAAAGCCTAGTGGGTTTCTTGCTAAAACCATTGAAAAGCAAGCGGTAGGAATCTCTCAACGGTTGAGTTGGGAGCGGAGACGTAGGCCGGGTTTTTGGCCGAACTCCGTTATCAATTTTGTGTGTCTTGCCTCTTTATTTCCGCTGCATTTATTTACTTTGATTTTAAATTGTTAATTAATTTTTAAAAAGGCAATTCACCCCCCCTCTTGCCATCATTCCGTTTTTCTTCCGCCCAACAATTGGTATCAGAGGGATAATTTGAGTAATACCTTAAAAGGTTTCAAATTCAAAGATCCATTAAGATGGCATCAACCTCTTTCGCCCCTGAGGGCTACTCTTTGGGTCGGGCTCCATTTTTTGATGGGTCCGACTATAATTATTGGAAAACCCGCATGACTACTTTTCTTAGAAGTATAGGGTATCCCATTTATAAAATTGTCATGCAAGGTTACACTTTGTCTACCCCCGACGAATCCAAATGTACCCAAGCCGACATTAGAAATTTTGAGCTAGATGGCAAAGCCATGAATGCTCTTCATTGCGGCCTTGACCGAAATGAATTTAACCGAGTTTCCACTTGCACCTCATCTCATGAAATTTGGAAACTATTGGAAGTGACCCATGAGGGCACTAACAAAGTTAAAGATACTCGGTTAGATATGTATAGACAAGACTTTGAATCTTTTTCAATGCATCCAAATGAGTCTATTTCTAAAATGTTTACACGCTTCACTGACGTTTGCAATGGTAGAAAATCTCTTGGTGATGATGTTTCAGCCGAGACGATGGTCAAGAAGATTCTATGGGTCCTTCCGAGCTCATGGGAACCAAAGGTGACGGCGATCCAAGAAGCTAAGGACGTCAAAAATATGCCGGTAGAGGAGCTCATCGGATCCCTAATGACATATGAGATCACGATGAGGAGGCAAGCTCAAAAGGAGGGCACACCAATCAAGACACCAAAGAACATCGCCCTCAAGGTACAAAAAGAAGTAAGCTCCTCCTCATCCTCATCTTCCTCATCTTCATCTTCTTCAAGCGGCGACTCGGAAATGGAGAATCTCGCCCGCCAAATGCAAAAATTCATGAAGAAGCACAAGAAGAAGAAATCTCGCAAGGCGCGAAAGCAAGAACCCACCGCAAGATCCGAGCCCAAGGTAAAATGCTACGGGTGCGGCGAAAAGGGCCATTACAAGCCCGATTGCCCCCTCAACAAGAAACGGGCCACGCCAAAGGAAAAAGGAAAGAAAAAGGTCCTCAAGGCGACATGGAGTGACACCGCCTCATCATCCTCTTCCTCTTCCTCGTCTTCTAGTTCTTCCAATTCTTTAAAACATTTATCCTATGAAGAACTCTCGCACGCAAGAGATCAATTGGAAAAAGGTTTTCATGCTTTATCTTCAAAATTTGTCGCTTTGAAAAAGAATTTCAAAAAGATTTCCTCCGAAAAAGACCAACTTCTCAAAGAGAAGGAGGAACTCTCCCTAAAAATCCAAAATTGCCCAAATGTTGATTCTTTGGAATCAACCATCAAAGACCTTAGAGAATCGTTAGCCAAGTTCACCCAAGGTGAACAAAATTTGTCCAAACTCTTAGGTTCTCAACGAGTATCTAGAACCACCAATGGACTTGGCTACACCAACCAAGCTTCCTCCTCCCATGCACCCACTGTTTTTGTAAGGGGGAGCTCTAGTTTTAAATTTTGCAATTATTGTAGAAAAACCGGGCACTTAATCTATGAGTGCAATTGCAAAAATGCCCGGTACGGCCAACCAAAGTCTTTTTTTCTTTTCCGACGAATTTTATAGGAGAAGACCCGCCATGAGACAAGTGTGGATTGAAAAATCCCTTTTGGCGAGTCTCTCCGGGCCTAAAATCATCTCGGTTTCAAAAACCGCTCCCCGGTGATCTTTTTTTTAGGGGGTGTTAGGATCTTTAAGCATTTTTGTGTATTCAAAGTTTTCATTTCAAACTCAACACTTGGTTTCAAAACTCTCAATTCAAAATTTTCTTTTAAATTTTCATTCAAAATTTTCATTTCAATTTCGAAAATCTCAATTGATTTTCAAATCTCTATCTTGTTTTTCAAAGTATTCCCTCAATCAAGTTTTATGCCCCATTCTATTTTGATAATCACAAAGGGGGAGAAATTTCTTGATTGATTGGGGGAGAATCTTTTCTCTCATGCTTAGTATTTATTTATCTTTTAAAGCATGCCTTTCATTTAAGTTTTTACATTGCTTAGATAAGTGATTGTGATCATCAAAATAGGGGGAGATTGTTGTACCCCACACTCTTTGATTTTCATGATCACAATCACTTTTATATGTGTCTAACATTGTTTGAAGTGTTTATGATTGAAAGGCACAAGGTTTCCAAGAAGTTGGCCCAAGAATGGACATCAAATGGACTGAAATTCAGTCCACCGGCCAACCGGTGTGATTGCACCGGTCGACCTGTGGCACCCAGCCCAAATAGTGTTTGCTACTGTCTTGCCACCGGCCAGCCGGTGGCTCCTCCACTGGTCGACCGGTAGAGCCTGGATCAAGACTCTTCTTCTCTACCAAGGCACCGGCCAGCCGGTGGGCTTGTACCGGTCAGCCGGTGGCCCCTGGACAAGAATCCTATGCCTTTTTGCACACACCGGCCAGCCGGTGGAGCTGTACCGGCCAGCCGGTAGCCCAGTCAAACTAGCCGTTGGGTTTGACCAGTCAACCATCTTTTGGCCTCCAACGGCTCCGAGGACTTCTCCAATGGCTCCGAAGGCCCCCGATGGGTTCCATTCCTATAAATAAAGGCCAAGGAAGCCCCGGAACCTAATCGGATCACATACAAAGCGCCCGGACATATTGTTTCAGATTTGGCGAACCTCCGGCGCTCCACCTTCAAGGATCCACAAGTTCTCCAACCATTTTCCAATCCAAGGAGCACCTCAAGAAGCTTGGGAGAGCACGCTACATCAACTCCATCATCCAATTGGCGCCCAAGTCTTCCTCCTATACGGTTTTTATTGTTTATTTTATTTTGAGCTTAAAATTGGGTTTGTACCTACAAACCCCAAACTCTTTTCTTATCCCCCTTTCTTTTGGGTTTCACGCCACCATTAAGGTGTGAAGAGGTTTCTTCAAGCCTTTCCTTTTAAAAGGCTTGTGTTTCGGTGAGCTAGCCTTCACCCGTTAAAAAGGCTAGTGGGTTCTTGCTATTCCATCAAAAGCAAGTGGGTTCTTGCTAAACCACAAAAAGCAAGCTGTAATAGGTCCTAGTGCTACCTCAAAGCCTAGTGGGTTTCTTGCTAAAACCATTGAAAAGCAAGCGGTAGGAATCTCTCAACGGTTGAGTTGGGAGCGGAGACGTAGGCCGGGTTTTTGGCCGAACTCCGTTATCAATTTTGTGTGTCTTGCCTCTTTATTTCCGCTGCATTTCTTTACTTTGATTTTAAATTGTTAATTAATTTTTAAAAAGTCAATTCACCCCCCCTCTTGCCATCATTCCGTTTTTCTTCCGCCCAACAAATACAACATTCTAATGATGTTAAAATAATTATCCCTCATCATCTCTTGTATTATTTAAATATTCATTTCAGATTGGATTTTTTATATGTGGTTCTTAAATGTACATATGTATTTATATCCTTTTGTATACTGTTATATATTTTTTATGTGAACCAATGATCTTATTCAGATTAAATTTACATTTGTTTCCTATGGTGAATCATGGTTTCATTTACATAGAGTTAGTATGGAAATTAAAGTGTATGAATTCCACTGAATCCATGAAATGCATTGTTTTTTAAGTAGATCAATGATGTCCCATATATAATTAATCTTCCATTGAGTGTTTTGAAATCTAGTGGAAATGTTTGAATTAATGGGGCCTCAAATAAATAATGTCATATTCATTGGTTTCATAAATACATTGTGATGTTTTCTTTTAGAATTTACCTATAGAAACTATAAGGCCCCGGCCTTAAACCTTGCTTATTATTGAATTAAATTAATAATTCACATTGAGGATCTTTCCAGGTTTAGAGTTTTAGAGAATTAGGTCATAACTATTACATATCAAAAGATTACAAAGTATACACTTCTACTAAGTTTCCATAAATTAAAAAAACTCTTTAAAAGAAACATGTCTAGTTCCATGTTTTAGATAGCATGACATTCCCTTGATCCCATCCTTGACCCTACTCCACATTAATTCCTGTGAAAAACATTTCCAAAAAAACTTGGGGAGAGCATAAAAAGCTCAAAAAGGGATACACAAAGAATGAAAACTGTTAGTTTTTTAAAGCAACAAGTAAACCATGTACACTTTATCAAAGTAATACCTTTCACCTTTAGGAAGTAGTAAAAACTCTTCACTGAATAAAATAACATTACTTACCTTTTTGTAACCAAAGGATTACCATAAAACCCATATAAAGAACAAATAACATATAAAGGTAACTTGGGACATAAACATACTTAAATGGAATAACCATATGGTCGACTTCCACACATACATAATGGAATAGCCATACGGCTGAATTCCATACCCAATGCATTGGAGGTTATAACGTAACCACCCGTTCTAGTATTCACGACACCACCCGTTATGTGGTTTATCACGTAACCACCCGTAAAATTTCCAAGTACCATAATTACACATAAAATATATAATCATTTAAATAACAACATTTCATTTGCAATCACAATAAGTAATTCCAAGATATTGAATTAAGCAATCCATTTTCAAAAACCATTTAAAAGAGATTTTTGAATCAAAGTGTCCCATACCACTTTGAAGCTTTTATTGGAATTATAATTTTAAAACATTAATGTCCATATGAATAAATACTGAAAACCACTTTGAAAACATGGACATTAAAGATAAGGGTTTATAATAATAAATCTTTAGAACATTTAAAACGATATTTTGGTTATTAAAGAGTTTTTAACAAAATGAGAGACTCTTGAATACAAATAATTGCGGAATAACATTTAATCGGAACTTTATAATATCATGAGAATAAAGGTATTCCTGATATAATATGTCAAAGGACAGTATACACACCATATAAGAGTTAATTGGTGCATAACAACAAGGAAGACTCAATATAAATGTAAATTGAGATGAAATCCATTATAAAGATGGTATCCTTAAATTAAGGATAAATCTAACAAATAATTATGTGTGAGAAATATTAATACATCCAATATAAGTGGATATTAATTACAAAACAATCACAGGTCATTCACACATATTAATAGGATGACATGTTCAAGAAGTACAAGTTGAACCCAAAGAAATCGAAATTGGGTTAAGACGTCCATTTGTAAAAATTCGACAGCCTAACGACGTCACTTCAAAATTCAGAAAATTAGGTGATGAGAGAGTGAATGGTATCTCATTACATGGACATAAACTTTACATCAATAAGGATATATAAGAACATATCCCAACATAATAAGATGTAAATTAAAAAACATAACAAAAGAAGTCTTTTAAAAAGAGGAGGGTGAAAGGTCCCCTTACCGAGTTGGGTAACATTCGAAAATTACACCCCAAGGAAGAAGGGTCATACAATGAAGATGTAAATACCCATAAATGAAATTATACTACACAAAGTGTATAATAATGGGCAGTACATACAACAATCAAAGGAAATAGTGGCAAATGTAGCATAAATGTCACGGGAATAAATGTGAGATGAAAAATCCCTTAAGAAAACTCGGCAGCCTAACGGCGCCACTTAAAGCTTCCAAAAATGGATTTATGAGATCAAATAGGGTCTCTCATCATATGAACATAAAAATTACAGTAGGATTAATATAAAAGAACATCCCAATCATAAGAAATATGAGATTAAAAGGAATGACATAAAAGAGTGTACTTAAAAAGAAAGAGAGGGGTAGGATCCCTTACCTCGGGTCCGACTTGACTCGATCGTTCTTTAAAATCTTGAATAATAAACTTGAGTTAATTTTTATTTGCTTAAGAACCTTTTTCAAGTTCAATATTCCTTTTATATCACTTATTTCCATTTTATAAACATTATGTAATCATTTAAGTTAATAATGTTTGTTTTGTCGATATTTGGTTCTTAAGCCGAAAGTGAATTCTTACAATTACATGTTGTTCGTGTGGTCAAAGGATCATTATATCCAGAATGATATTCATGATTTGGATATCATATATATCATATATAACCAGAATATACATGTATTTATAATATTAAATAATCATTTGGAGGTAAGAAATGAAATGCACCGTTCATGGAGACGGTAAGCCGTACGTACGCATGAACGCAACTTTCATTTTTGTCATATTAATGGAATTAAAACTAAATGAGAGGTATGTATATTTTAATTCCAGAATTATATTCATCATTTATATCTAACATACATTATATATATCCATTATAAATATTTACTTATAAGAGTACATTACATTTGGGGATAAGAAATGAAATGCACCGTTCATGGAGACGGTATGTCGTACGTACGCATGAACGCTACTTTCATTTCTATCTCATACATTAATGGAAAGAAATAATAATTATATAGAGGTATATTATAATTCCAGTATAACATCATATATAATATCTTTAAATCTATCCTTTATATGTCCCACATATGGCATTAACGAATCACATCACTTTGAGGGGGCGGTAGTCTGCACTTCCTAAAATGAAATTATCATGTTTAACCACAATGGATACCATAAAGGTATGACACAAAAGGAAAATACAGAAGTTTTAAGTAAAACATAAACATATTATACATCATATATAAATATAGTGACATCTTAATGGCCACCTTTGAAAGTGTTATATGAGTGTTGAACAATCATCGTTTCATGAGGCAGAAATTCGCCATCCGCGGAAACAGTATGTTCTTTAACCATTATATGTAGGTGTGTGTAAGTGTAGATCTAATACTTCTTATAACAACATCCTAGTATATTGAAGATACTGGAGTTGTTACAAAAGAAATTAATAAAAAGATTTTAGGGGGTTGGAGAGGCAAAATGAAACAAAAGGACTCAAGTGAAGACATTACCTTAAAATCGAGTAACTCCCTTTGGTTTGAGCTCAAAGGCTTCCTTGGGAAGACATATGCCCAAAGTGAGGCTTAAAGGAGTAAGAGAGGGAAGTGTAGAGACAAAATGGGCAGGGTTTGTCCGAGCCAAAGGCTTTGGGAGTGTGGGTAAGGAGGTAGAGGTGGGGGCCTTTTATAAGAGGGGAGGAGGGGCACTCTTGGAAAGTAAGGAAATGTTACTTTATTTTAGAATGAGTTTCGGATTTTAATGGTCCCACATTGATGTGTTTCGAGGATAAGGTGATAAGGGTTATAAATAAACCCATCCAATAAGTTTTTTCCATGTTTAGGTCTTAGAGTTTACATTATCTTTCCATTTTATTTAAATCCATTATTAATGAGGCAATCGCTGCATCATCATGATGTCATAAATAATTTAACATATTTAATTTCTAAAAATTATAAAAAAAATATCATGATGTAGGAAATATTTTGATCTTTCTAATTAATATTTATAGTCAAAAATATGACTTTTTAAACCCATGTAAAAATATTTTTAGTAAAACATCTCATGTTTGTGTCATTTTTACTTTAACATTTATTAAAAAGTTATTTATGTCATTTCCCAAACAAAGTGGCTCCATGGGGTCCCCAAGTTGACCCATGGATTGTCTTGGTCGGCCATGACACATCCAATGAGGGTAGGACATGTGTCAAGCTCATCTCATATTATTAAAACATTATTTTTACCTTAATCTACACTAATTACCTCTAATCGCGATTAAGAACTTAAAAGTTACTATTCGCCAAAAAAAAAATTTAATCTCATTGAACCACATTTTACTTCTTAATGACAACCATGTATGTCGGATTTTTGAAATTCAAAACACAGAAGTGGTAAAATTTCATTTAAATGAAAAATCAGTTTTTATAAGTACCACTTAGTGGTTTAACTATTCAACAAAAATTGAAGTTTTTCAGAAAAATACCAAAAATTCACCCTAAGCTATATTTGATATTCCGAATTCAAAAATGAAGTCTATTTTACAAAATTCAAAACATATAAGTCACAACAATTAATTTAATAATTAATTCCTGCTGTCATGACAAATAGCGTGTTTTTATGAAACAATAAGTATCAAAAGATTGACACTAGTTTAAGTCCAATTTCAAAGTGAAATTGATTCCAATGACCAACATTGGATTAAATGGTAAAAATATATTCTAATTTCACTTTAAAACCATTTCAAAATACAATCTAATAATATAAATAATTTAGATTAAAAAGAGGTTTTGAATTAAAATACAACATTTTTCACTATTCATTAAAAAATGAACTTTATCGGAAAAATACCAAAAATTCACACAAAGTAAATTTTGATGTCCCGATTCTAAAAAAGAGTTATATTTGGTCCAATAGAATCTATAATAGTGAACAAAACTATATTTAATGATGTTTCGCCATCAAAAAGCGATAAGTGAACCTTTAGTGAAAAATGGGGCATATACACCTAAAATTGAATTTTTTCCGTATTTTATGCCTTTATATTTTATTGGATAAATGTAAAAACATTTAAAAAACATATATAATCATATTTTAGTTATTTCTATCCATTCCCACCAATACAATGGCTACATGTTAACTACCATTTAAACTAATATTATTTTATTATTATAGTACAATGTAAGTTTTCAAAGGAACCCGTTGTTGCGTATTGGGTAATCCATCAAGCATAGAGTTCCCTTTAAATTAATATTAACATTTTATTCACAAATAGGGATAAATATAAAAATGTCATATTCTTTATTTACCTGGGGTGTTACATCCTTCCCCCCTTTTGGGAATTGCATCCTCGCAATTTCAAAATTGGGCTTGAAAACTCCATTGAAAGTCCCACATCAGAAAAGGAGTAAATTAAACTATCACTTTAAAATAAACAAAGGGAAATACAACGGTCACTAAAGTTAACCCATACTAGGATTCCATGTATGAAAATATGGACATGGAGGAAAAAACAAAGGGCCATGTTCTGATGGAGAGTGATAGAAAACATGTTTAGGAGAAAGTTAACCACAAGAAAATCACAAACATATGATGGGTTAAACGGTATTTGGTTCCCCAGTAGGAAAAGTTTACAGAAAACATTTTTGTTTTAAGTTAATTTTTATTGAGGAATTTATTTTTGAGCTTATCTAAATCATAATGAAACATACTTACTTGTCATGTAGACTTTCATCTTTTACTAGATTCTTTAATCAAACTAATATTTTCTCCAAAAGACGAGTATTTAGGAAGACTTGTTCGCATTAAGAGTACTATAATAAACTTTTTGAGAATCACCTAATCCAGAAAAAGAACTATATACTTCCCATGTCTTTAGACTTTAACCAAAACCAAAACCAAAAAGGTTAGTACAAGATCTAATAATCCAGAAAAGGATAACCGTTTATAAAAATAAAATCTATTCTTAATCTCCAAAATTTGTCCAACAAAACCCAAAGTTCAACGAGAACCATTGGATAAACAATTTTTCATTAAAATTATTCAAAGTAAACCAAACTAAGATTAAAACCCAAATATTTTAAGGATTTAGTCACATAGTCTTCCAAGTTAAATCGTAACATTTATCTCCAAACGACATCAGTTGCTCTTAATGTCTCGTATTGAAAAGTAATTAACCTAATCACATATCCTCCATGATAGGTTAATAAATATCCATAGATAACCCAAAATCAACTTACTCTTAATTCATAAAATCATCTAACTAAAAAGATTCAGTCAAACTAACTAGGGATTACACGTAGTCCAGTGGTAGGTGATAAATACCAGTTGCACTTTGGTTGTGGGTTCGATTCCCGCAGCTTTGTCCGACGCGACGGGTTGTCACATGGTCTGCGTGTTGTCCTTTTTCCAAAACTATATAATTCTTAAAACATTCCCCAAAATTAGATAAAATCTTCAAAAATAATTATAACATATTTTAACCTCATTTTTATCTCATGACTTTCACTTTCCATCATAACAAATAGTAACCCATAATTACCTCAAAAATAAGGATCATATAAAACCAAATGGTCATTTATAACTATCTCCACAAAAGAAAAGACAACTATTCCTTGAATAAAATTTTCATATATTAAGCATCAGGGTTACACATAATATAAAAAGTCTTCTAATGTAACCCCATCATCAAAAGAGACTTAATACTCTTAAGAATTTCACCATAACTCTTGAAGCCCTTATATGTTGACATCTTACTCATTCAATATTCTTCATGATCCATTAACCATTTCTTTCCAACTTATTCTGAAATACTTCTTTCCTACAAACAAAATCATGAATCATATCCTAAGATTCCAAAATAGGAAAACAAAAGTTATGAAATAATCCATACCTTTATTTGGTCATTGTCAGTTTCTTCATCCTCAATTGGAATGGCATTAGGTATTGGTAAATGAATATTTGTACGAACTTGGTGATCCCATTCCCGAAACATCTTCATAGGACATGTGTTTGCATAATGACCATGCACACCACATTTAAAACATTCAATTGATCCCTCTGAAATAACTTCTTTCCCTTTCCTCGAGTCAACTACATGCTTCCTTTTTCCATGGCAGGTTCTTGCTTTATGACCTTCATTTCCACATATATAGCATATTTATGTCCCTTTGAAACATTTTCCTAGGTGTTTCTTTCCACATCTTTGACACATAGGTTTTTGAACACACTTACCTTTATGATTATTACCTGTAGTTCCGTAGGTATTTGATTCTCGCATATATGATGCCTTATAGAAATCACTATGGTTTAGGTGGTAAATCATGACTCCAGATAGTTGGTCGAGGATAAACAAAAGATTTCTCATTGCAGCTCCCATATCATTCAGTTGCTCGCTCAGAAAACTGTAACAGTTTCCCTCACATCCACTGTTACTTTGGTTCCTGCTAGATCCAGCCATTTACTAAAACCAAAAAGGGTCAGTGTGAGTATATCAACAAAACCATCATGTACTAATGAGGAAGATATACTTACTCATTCACTTTATCTAAAAACTATGACTCTTTCTGAAATCATAACCATTATGTTAGTGTCACTTATGCTTAAATAATACCCTAACCTCTAAAGTTATCTAAACCGACCTCTGATACCAACTATAAGGCCCCGGCCTTAAACCATACTTATTATTGAATTAAATGAATAATTCACATTGAGGACCTTTCCAGGCTTAGAGTTTTAGAGAATTAGGTCATAACTATTACATCTCAAAAGATTACAAAGTAGACACTTCTACTAAGTTTAGATAAAATAAAAAAACTCTTTAAAAGAAACATGTCTAGTTCCATGTTTTAGATAGCATGAAATTCCCTTGATCCCATCCTTGACCCTATTCCACATTAAGTCATATGAAGAACATTTCAAAAAAACTTGGGGTGAGCATAAAAAGCTTAGCAAGGGATACACAAAGAATGAAAACTGTTAGTTTTTCAAAGCAACAAGTAAACCATGTATACTTTATCAAAGTAATACCTTTCACCTTTAGGAAGTAGTAAAAACTCTTCACTGAATAAAATATCATTACTTACCTTTTTGTAACCAAAGGATTACCATAAAACACATATAAAGAACACATAACATATAAAGGTAACTTGGGACATAAACATACTTAAATGGAATAACCATACGGTCAACTTCCACACATACTTAATGGAATAGCCATACGGCTGACTTCCATACCCAATGCATTGGAGGTTATAACGTAACCACCCGTCCTGGTATTCCCGGCACCACCCGTCATATGGTTTATCACGTAACCACTCTTAAAATGTCCAAGTACCATCATTACACATAAAATATATAATCATTTCAATAACAACATTTCATTTTCAATCACAATAAGTAATTCCATGATATTGAATTAAGCAATCCATTTTCAAAAACCATTTAAAAGAGATTTTTGAATAAAAGTGTCCCATACCACTTTGAAGCTTTTATTGGAATTATAATTTTAAAACATTAATGTCCATATAAATAAATACTGAAAATCACTTTTAATACATGGACATTAAATATAAGGGTTTAGAATAATAAATCTTTAAAACATTTAAAACGATATTTTTGTTAAAGAGTTTTTGACAAAATGAGAGACTCGTGAATACAAATAATTGTGGAATAACATTTATTCGGAACTTTATAATATCATGAGAATAAAGGGATTCAGGATATAATATGTCAAAGGACAGTATACACATCATATAAGAGTGAATTGGTGCATAACAACAATGAAGTCTCAATGGAAATGTAAATTGAGATGAAATCCATTATAAAGATGGCATCCTTAAATTAAGGATAAATCTATCAAATAATTATGTGTGAGAAATATAAATACACCCAATATAAGTGGATATTAAGTGTGAAACAATCAGAGGTCATTCACACATATTCATAGGATGACATGTTCAATAAGTACAAGTTGAACCCAAAGAAATCTAAATTGTGTTAAGACGTTCATTTGTAAAAATTCGACAGCCTAACGGTGTCACTTAAAAATTCAAAAAATTAGGTGATGAGAGAGTGAATGGTATCTCATCACATGGACATAAACTTTACATCAATAAGGATATATAATAAAATATCCCAACATAATAAGATGTAAATTAAAAGACATAACAAAAGAAGTCTTTTAAAAAGAGGAGGGTGAAAGGTCCCCTTACCGAGTTGGGTAACTTTCGAAAAGTACACCCCAAGGAAGAAGGGTCATACAATGAAGATGTAAATACCCATAAATGAAATTATACTACACAAATTGTATAATAATGGGCAGTACATACACCACTCAAAGAAAATATTGGCAAATGTAGCATAAATGTCACGGGAATAAATGTGAGATGAAAAATTCCTTACGAAAACTCGGCAGCCTAACGGCGCCACTTAAAGCTTCCAAAAATGGATTTATGGGATCAAATAGGGTCTCTCATCATATGAAAATAAAAATTAAATTATTATTAATATAAAATAACATCCCAATAATAAGAAATATGAGCTTAAAAGGAATGACATAAAAGAGTGTACTTAAAAAGAAAGAGAGGGGTAGGATCCCTTACCTCGGGTCTGACTTGACTCGATCGTTCTTTAACGTCCTGAATAATAAACTTGAGTTAATTTATATTTGTTTAAGAACCTTTTTCAATTTAATTATTCCTTTTATATCACATATTTCTATTTTATAAACATTATGTAATCATTTATGTTAATAATGTTTGTTTTGTCGATATTTGGTTCTTAAGTTGAAAGTGAATTCTTACAATTACATGTTGTTTGTGTGGTCAAATGTTCATTTTATCTAGAATGATATTCATGATTTAGATATAATATATATCATATATATCCAGAATATACATGTATTTATAATATTACATAATCATTTAGGGGTAAGAAATGAAATGCACCGTTCATGGAGACGGTAAGCCGTACGTATGCATGAACGCTACATTCATTTCTTTGTCATGTTAATGGAATTAAAACTAAATGAGAGGTATGTATATTTTAATTACTGAATTATATTCATCATATATATGTAACATACATTATATATATCCATTATAAATATGTACTTATAAGAGTACATTACATTTGGGGATAAGAAATGAAATGCATCGTTCATGGAGACGGTAAGCCGTACGTACGCATGAACGCTACTTTCATTTCTATCTCGTAAATTAATGGAAAGAAATAATAATTATATAGAGGTATATTATAATTCCAGTATAAAATCATATATAATAACTTTAAATCCATCCTTTATACGTCCCACATATGGCATTAACGAATCACATCACTTTGAGGGGGCGGTAGTCCGCACTTCCTAAAATGTAATTATCGTGTTTACCCACAATGGAGACCATAAAGGTGTGCCACAAAAGAAAAATACAGAAGCTTAAGTAAAACATAAACATATTATACATCATATATAAATATAGTGACATCTTAATGGCCACCTTTGAAGGTTTTATATGAGTGTTGAACAATTATCGTTTCGTGAGGCAGAAATTTGCCATCCACGGAAACAGTATGTTCTTTAACCATAAGATGTAGGTGTGTGTAAGTGTAGCTCGAATCCTTCTTATAACAACATCCTAGTATATTGAAGATACTGTATTTCTTACAAAAGAAATTAATAAAAAGAGTTTAGGGGTTGGAGAGGCAAAATAAAACAAAAGGACTCAAGTGAAGACATTACCTTAAAATTGGGTAACTCCTTTTGGTTTGAGCTCAAAGGCTTCCTTGGGAAGACTTCTGGCCAAAGTGAGGCTTCAAGAAGTAATAGAGGGTAGTGGAGAAACCAAATGGGCAGGGTTTGGCCGATCTAAAGGCTTTGGGAGTGTGGGTAAGGAGGTAGAGGTGGGGGCCTTTTATAAGAGGAGAGGAGGGGCACTCTTGGAAAGTAATGAAATCTTACTTTATTTTTGAATGAGTTTCGTATTTTAATGGTCCCACATTGATTTGTTTCGAGGATACGGTGATAAGGGTTCGAACTCCACTCATACAATAGGTTTTGTCCATAAGTAGGTCTTAGATTTTACATTATCTTTCCATTTTATTTATATCCATTATTAATGAGGTAATCGCTGCATCATCATGATGTCATAAATAATTTAATATATTTAATTTATAAAAATTATAAAAAAAATATCATGATGTATTAAATCATTTTATCTTTCTAACTAATATTTATAGTCAAAAATCTGACATGGATAATCCCATGTAAAAATTGTTTTAGTAAAACATCTCATGTTTGTGTCATTTTTACTTTAACATTTATTAAAAAGTTATTTATGTCATTTCCCAAACAAAGTGGCTCCATGGGGTCCCCAAGTTGACCCATGGATTTTCGTGGTTGGACATGACACATCCAATGAGGTTAGGACATGTTTCAAGCTCATCCCATATTATTAAAACATTATTTTTACCTTAAACTACACTAATTACCTCTAATCGCGATTAAGAACTTAAAAGTTACTATTCTCCAAAAAATTATTTTAATCTCATTGAACCACATTTTACTTCTTAATGACAACCATGTATGTCGGATTTTTGAAATTCAAAACACAGAAGTGGTAAAGTTTCATTTAAACGAAAAATCAGTTTTTATAAGTACCACTTAGTGGTTTCACTATTCAACAAAAATTGATGTTTTTCAGAAAAATACCAAAAATTCACCCTAAGCTATATTTGATATTACGAATTAAAAAATGAAGTATATTTTACAAAATTCAAAACATATAAGTCCAATTAATTAATTTAATAATTAATTCCCGCTGTCATGAAAAACAGCGTGTTTTTATGAAACAATAAGTATCAAAAGATTGACACTAGTTTAAGTCCAATTTCAAAGTGAAATTGATTCCAATGACCACCATTGGTTTAAATGGTAAAAATATATTCTAATTTCACTTTAAAACCATTTCAAAAGACAATCTAGTTATATTAATAAATTAGATTAAAAAGAGGTTTTGAATTTAAATACAACATTTTTCACTATTCATTAAAAAATGAACTTTATCTGAAAAATACCAAAAATTCACCAAAAGTAAATTTTGATGTCCCGATTCTAAAAAAGAGTTATATTTGGTCCAATAGAATGTATAAGAGTGAATAAAACTATATTTAATGACGGTTCTCCATCAAAAAGCAATAAGTGAACCTTTAGTGAAAACTGGGGCATATACGCCTAAAATTGAATTATTTCTGTATTTTAAGCCTTTATCTTTTATTAGATAAATGTAAAAACATTTAAAAAACATATATAATAATATTTTAGTTATTTATATCCATTCCCTCCAATACAACGGCTACATGTTAACAACCATTTAAAATAATATTATTTTATTATTATAGTGCAACGTAAGTTTTCAAAGGAACCTGTTGTTGCGTATTGGGTAGGCCATCAAGCATAGTGTTCACTTTAAATTAATATCAAAATTTTATTTACAAATAGGGATAAATATAAAAATGTCATATTCTTTATTTACCTGGGGTGTTACATCCTTCCCCCCTTTTGGGAATTGCGTCCTCGCAATTTCAAAATTGGGCTTGAAAACTCCATTGAAAGTCCCACATAGGAAAAAGAGTAAATTAAACTATCACTTTAAAAGAAAGAAAGGAAAGTACAAAGGTCACCCGAGTTAACCCATACTAGGATTCCATGTATGAAAATATGGACATGGAGGAAAAAAACAAAAGGTCATGTTCTGATGGAGAGTGATAGAAAACATGTTTAGGAGAAAGTTAACCACAAGAAAATCACAAACTTGTGATGGGTTAAACGGTATTTGATTCCCCAGTAGGAAAAGTTAACAGACAACATTTTTGTTTTAAGTTAATTTTTATTGAGGAATTTATTTTTGAGATTAACTAAATCATAATGAAACATACTTACTTGTCAAGTAGACTATCAAGTTTTACTAGATTCTTTAATCAAACTCATATTTTCTCCAAAAGATGAGTATTTAGGAAGACTTGTTCTCATTAAGAGAACTATAATCAACTTCTTGATAATCACCTAATCCAAAAAAAAGAACTATATAGTTCCCATGTCTTTAGACTTTAACCAAAACCCAAACCAAAAAGGATAGTACAAGATCAGATAATCCAGAAAAGGATAACCCTTTATAAAAAGAAAATCTATTCTTAATATCCAAAATTTGTCAAATAATACCCAAAGTTCAAAGAGGACCATTCGATAAACAATTTTCCCATAAAATTATTCAAAGTAAACCAAACTAAGATTGAAACCCAAATATTTGAAGGATTTAGTCACATAGTCTTCCAAGTTAAATCGTAACATTTATCTCCAAACAACATCAGTTTCTCTTAATGTCTCGTATTGAAAAGTAATTATCCTAATCACATATCCTCTATGATAGGTTAATAAATATCCATAGATAACCCAAAATCAACTTACTCTTAATTCATAAAATCATATAACTAAAAAGAATCATTCAAACTAACCAGGGACTTCACGTAGTCCAGTGGTAGGTGATAAATACCAGTTTCACTTTGGTTGTGGGTTCGATTCCCGCAGCTTTGTCCGACGCGACGGGTTGTCACATGGTCTGCATGTTGTCCTTTTTCCAAAACTTTATAATTCTTAAAACATTCCCCAAAATGAGATAAAATATTCAAAAATAATCATAACATATTTTAACCTCAAATTTATCTCATGACATTCACTTTCCATCATAACATATAGTAACCCATAATTACCTAAAAAGTAAGGATCATATAAAACCAAATGGTTCTTTATAACTATGTCCACAAAAGAAAAGATAACTATAACTTGAATAAAATTTTCATATATTAAACATCAGGGTTACATATAACATAAAAAGTCTTCTAATGTAACCCCATCATCAAAAGAGACTTAATACTCTTAATAATTCCACCATAACTCTTCAAGACCTTATTTGTTGACATCTTACTCATTCAACATTCTTCATGATCCATTAACCAGTCCTTTCCAACTTATTATGAAATACTTATTTCCTACAAACAAAATCATGAATCATATCCTAAGATTCCAAAATAGGAAAAAAAAGTTATGAAATAATCCATACCTTTGATTGGTCATTGTCAGTTTCTTCATCCTCAATCAGAATGGCATTAGGTATTGGTAAATGAATATTTGTACAATCTTGGTGATCCCATTCTTGAAACTTCTTCATAGGACTTGTGTTTGCATAATGACCATGCACACCACATCTAAAACATTCAATTGATCCCTCAGAAATAACTTCTTTCCCTTTCCTCGAGTCAACTAGACGCTTCCTTTTTCCATGGCAGGTTCTTGCTTTATTTCCTTCATTTCCACATCTATAGCATATTTATGTCCCTTTGAAACATTTTCCTAGGTGTTTCTTTCCACATCTTTGACACATAGGTTTTTGAACACACTTACCTTTATGATTATTACATGTAGTTCCGTAGGGATTTGTTTCTCTCATATATGATGCCTTATAGAAATCACCATGGTTTAGGAGGTCAATCATTTTTACTTTAACATTTATTAAAAAGTTATTTATGTCATTTCCAAAAAAAGGTGGCTCCATGGGGTCCCCAAGTTGACCCATGGATTTTCTTGGTCGGCCATGACACATCCAATGAGGGTAGGACATGTTTCAAGCTCATCTCATATTATTAAAACATTATTTTTACCTGAAACTACACTAATTACCTCTAATCGCGATTAAGAACTTAAAAGTTACTATTCACCAAAAAATATTTTAATCTCATTGAAACACACTTTACATATTAATTACAACAATATATGTCAGATTTTTTAAATTCGAAACACAAAAGTGGTAAAATTTCATTTAAACGAAAAATCAGTTTTTATAAATACCACTTAGTGGTTTCACTATTCAACAAAAATTAAAGTTTTTCAGAAAAAATACCAAAAATTCACCCTAAGCTATATTTGATATTCTGAATTAAAAAATGAAGTATATTTTACAAAATTCAAAACATATAAGTCACATTAATTAATTTAATAATTAATTCCCGCTGTCATGAAAAATAGCGTGTTTTTATGAAACAATAAGTATCAAATGATTGACACTAGTTTAAGTCCAATTTCAAAGTGAAATTGATTCCAATGACCACCATTGGATTAAATGGTAAAAATATATTCTAATTTCACTTTAAAACCAATTCAAAAGAAAATCTATTCATATAAATAAATTATATTAAAAAGAGGTTTTGAATTAAAATACAACATTTTTCATTATTCATTAAAAAATGAACTTTATCAGAAAAATACCAAAAATTCACACAAAGTAAATTTTGATGTCCCGATTCTAAAAAAGAGTTATATTTGGTCCAATAGAATGTATAAGAGTAAACAAAACTATATTTAATGACGGTTCTCCATCAAAAAACGATAAGTGAACCTTTAGTGAAAACTGGGGCATATACGCCTAAAATTGAATTCTTTCCGTATTTTAAGCCTTTATCTTTTATTGGATAAATGTAAAAACATTTAAAAAACATATATAATCATATTTTAGTTATTTATATCCATTACCTCCAATACAATGGCTACATGTTAACTACCATTTAAAATAAAATTATTTTATTATTATAGTGCAACGTAAGTTTTCAAAGGAACCGGTTGTTGCGTATTGGGTAAGCCATCAAGCATAGTGTTCCCTTTAAATTAATATTAACATTTTATTCACAAATAGGGATAAATATAAAAATTTAATATTCTTTATTTACCTGGGTGTTAGAGAAATAATAAGGATATGGAAACATATTTTTCAATTTAATTATTTATAGAATCCTACTTGAGATATTAACTTAAATCTTCATAAATATTTTATCTACCATAGTGTACATAGAAATTTAAGCTCTATGGTAAATCTAATATATCCCTCTTTTGTTATAGTATGAACTAAGAAAATAAACACTATCCATTATTCTGCACTCCATATATATAAATTAATACTATAAAATTACAATTATCCACTACTTTAATCATCATTTTTATATTCTTATAATCTTATTTGGACTTCACTATATTTTCCAATAAAAATGATTTAAAAGTCTCATATAAATGGAATTGTATCTCTATTTTACTAAAAAAATCTATATCGATATTTACTACTCAATTCATCAACCACACTGTTTTCCATCAAATTTTTTTTGTGTATCAAGAAATAATTGTTCATTAGTAGTTTTAACAATCATCATTTTCTTAGGTTGAGCTCCCTATGAGTGATAATACATCCAAATTTTTGTTATACGTATATCTTTTAGAGAATCTTATATATTTATAGTTCCACTATGTGTTCAATGAATATATTAAAACTAAAAATATCTGACCATGAGTTATATAAATCAAATTCACAAATCGTCAATTTTCATAATCCATAAATAACTACTTTCTCATTTTTCAAAAGTAAACAACTAATTTATTCAATTAATGTATCACTATATATTAAAAATTTATCCTTTCTTGATAGTAATATTAATAAATTTATTTTAGTCATTACCTTTTATATCCCTTCAAAACACTATAGACATTGAATGGACTATTTGAATTTAACACCTTTACGTGACACCTTGGTTAGAAGGTTGGCCAATCAGGATATTTTCTGATCATATCAGAGATACTAACCTAATAAAACATGGAAACAACATATTATAGTTATATTAATAAATGTAGTAAATTAATTGAGTAACGTTTTCATTGAATCATCAATGGATATTCAATCCTTCGAGAAAATATAGGTATGACATGAAACATCATATAGGTAAAATTAACAATTTCTAAATTTCCCATATATTTATTTTTCAATGAGGGTATCCAGAATTATTCATAGAGAGTTATCATGATCCTAATATATTTAGTATTATATCAAGATATAATCAATGAATACCTCCATGATATTATCATCATTAACCATGAATACACTATTCATCATATACAAAAAAGGTGAAATAGTCAATCCGAATGGAATTACTGTAAATTCATAATGTCCACATACCATATGACATGTCCTATTCATTATACTCTACTTCATCACCATTATTTTAGGATAACCAAATTGTAGTTTTGTATTTGAAAATTATTATACATCAAGATGTATATAAAATATGCCATCAATATGTGGTAATGTATATTATTTATTTATCGAAATGATATTTATCTCCCTTTAATAAATTCCCAATATCAAAGACTAGTCATTCCTTTTCATGTGTAAAATATAAATTTCCCATGATGAAACACAATATTTTATAAAAAAATTATAAAAACAATGGTTTTTAATCAAATTTATGAACTCCACTATTTCCAATATACATGGAGTTTTATATATAGATCATTCCTCGGGAATGAGGTCAGTATAAAAAATAACTACTTGCTCATGTGGATGACTTGTTAATTTCTATGGAAATAAATGAATGTAATTTTGACCTATGGGAATATATTATATCCTTAGTATGTCCATCCCATCTATAAATAGTGTTTTATTCTCATGTTCACCCTTAATCTCATTGTGGTGATCTATTCAAGTAGGGTCTATAAATGACTATGGAGTTTAAATGTACCCATCAAAGATAGGGGATTCGATTCCCCCTTAAAAAATAATAATCTTCCTATATTGACATTATATTCTTTAATTATACATTAATAGCCAATACATTCCAAGGATTAGGTAAAAATCAACCATGTATTTAAAAATAATGATTTCCATCATGTAATATCAATGCATATTAATATAGAATTATCAAAAAATATTTGTTGAAAAAATAATCCCATAAAGTGACTTAATAGATTAGTAATTTCCTAGATTATTATAGTTTGATTCAACATGCCTTGTAAAAATGCATCAAATAATGGAGTGTGTACATATATAATCTAATAAATGGTTTTCTTACATATAATTAAGGATAAATGTATTGTATATCATGAGATTTGATTATTCAACATCAGCTATTGTGATGCCATAATAATGTCCATACTCCATCATCCCATTCTATGGTAAATTCTCTAAATTTTTGGGGTAATGGTTTTCATAGATTACCACATTTTTATTGACAAATAAAAAAAATTATTCATTATCCTGTGACATTATTTTCTTTCTCTGGTTCTCAACTGACCTCATTTCTCTTGATTTCCTTAGAATGTATATATCTTGGATAACACCATTAACTTATTAATAGAACACGAGAATAGATATTCTTATGATGAACACTATTGTGAGGAAAATTTCCATCGAATTATTTTCTTCATCCCATAAAATAACTGATAAATAAAACATTCGAATATATGCATGTAATCTAAAACATGTTTATCTAACCAAAAAATGTTGGGCCCATACTTAGAAACAGTTTCAACCTTTTCTTGTATAGGATTTTGGAATTCCTATTCTATTTCATTGCCTTATGAATGAGGGGTATATTTTTTCATTTAATATCCTCTTAAATATTATCCATTCCTTATGCTCTATCACAACATACCCTTTAGTGTTCCAAATGACTAACCACCGTTGATCTACATCTACCTTAAGAAGATATACCTCCAAGGAATTTTTAACAGTATCACTAGTTCTAATTTCTGAGTTACTAATACATTAGTAGTTCCATGAATTTTAGAGTTTTTTTCACACAAATCAGTCTATAATAGTTACACAATGTTATGGATAAGTTGTTTTATATATGTATATGAGATTAGTTTTCATAACCTACGTTAAATTACATAATATAGTTATTAGTCAATCACCTCCAACTCAATCCTAGATGGCCTACATTAGAGTAACATCCCTACATTGTAAACATGTTTTCATATGTTCCCCATTTATTCTATTATCATTCATAATTAAAGAATTCTATATATAACACTTGATATTGAATTTTCTAATAAAATCCCTATTACTTTTCCTATAAAAAATTACATAAAATTTTAATGGATTTATATAAAATTTCTAATATCTAACAATGTTTATCTAAATATAATCCTCGTGGTTACACTAAATATTATCACAATCAAACTATTTTAAATCAGTCTAAAAAAACTTGATTCGTTATTTATATTTAATTATTCATACCAAATATAATAAATCTTGAAGGATCTAGTAGCGTGGCTGTCTTGGAAAACTATATACTCACATATTTATCACATTACACTTGGGAAAATAAAATACAATATTTAAAATCAAGGATAAAATTATTATCCCTTATATTAAATATTTGAAAATAAAAAATATTAAAATTATAGGTTTCCTAGGAAAATTAATCAATTTTGATTCATCTTAAATACTCAGAAAGCATTAGTGTACATCAGAATCTCTCATAACATGAGCATGACATAAATAATGATAATAAAAGGAAATAAATCCTCAAAACAATTCCTTAATCAAATGAAATGGAGGGTGTATTATATAAATTATATTAAAGTAAAATATGGATAATAGTTACTAATCTCAAACAAATTTAATGAATAATAATGGACATATTAAGAATACCATCAAGGCCTTGTGGAATGAAATCACATATAAATGTATAAGTAATAATATGATAAACCATATAGTTTTCTTCATGGGAACTGTTAATTCATCATAGTGAAATCTATAATTGTGTCTCATCCATCATTATTTATTTCATATGTATTCAACTTATGAGAAAATGAATAAATAATACATAATAATATTTTATTATAATCATACATATTGGAATAAAAAAATAAAAAATTCCAATAATTTTGCCATTTTAATTAATGGGATAATATAATCATTACATGTCCATATAAATAAGGTGAATGATTAAAAATATAAAATAATATTTCTTATGTAATCATTAAACATACATATTAAAATAAAAAATATAAATATTTTCAATTATTCCCCAATTCATAATAGGAATAACATTCTATGTGAGTGTTCCAAAACTAACCCTGTATAAATCAACATGTATATTCTTAGTTAAATAATTTACTTAATAAAAAATTTATATAATCTAGGTGAACACCCTTTAATCAATAAAATGGAAAATATTTTCTTCAAGAAGTAAAGGCATTGGAAGAAAAAGTTATTCCTATTTTATGTGGATTGTTTGGAAGGAAAAAATTATATGACTGATCATATCATTAATAGAAAATAATATTATACGAGACATACCAAGAAATATAATTTATTTCTAAATAATATATTTATAATATAGAAACTATGGGTTAATCTCAATGTCAAAGGAATTAAAATTATAAAATAACTAATAATAATGTAGTGTTGAAGTGTAGTTTCAAAGAGTAGGGTTCTCAATAAAATATTGTAATTAGGTTTAATTTTTTAGAATCTTATGGAGACTATAGAAATGGTATGAAAATCCATCATTGTGATATGTAAAGAGAATCTAAAATAACCAAATAATACCCCTTATTAGTTTCTAGACAGGCGTGTATTCTAAGGGAAAAAGATAATGAATTAGAGTGAAGATAATTTTGAACGTATGAGTTCTGTTTTCAGTGTATTAATTCCTAGGTGAATCTATAACATAGTAACATCCACTAGCTAGTATCCATAAATCTATGTGATTTCAAGGAAAACCATACAATATGTACATTATAAAAAATTAACAATTTATGCATTATGATATATTAGGAAATGGATTCCACATGAAGAAATACCATGGTCAATATATCATATGGGTGAAAATTTATATAATTATATGTATTATTACATTAAAATAATTTTTAATAATTGAAAATGGATGGGGTTACATGGTGACCCATATTTAAAGAAATAATAATGTTGGGAAAATGAGTATAATTAGAGGTAATAATTTTTTTGTTAATTACAAAATATCAAATAGTATAAAATAAATTTAAATTATAAATAATAAGATATATTCACATTTCATTATAAAAATGGGTTTTTAATTAAAAATAATTAAAATCATTAGAATCAATTACATTTTTAATTACCATCATAAAACATGGGAGGAAAAATTATATCATTAGTTATAAAAACCCAAGCATTATACGTATATTATCTAATCATAAATTATCTTCTATTATAAAAATACATATCTAGAATTTGATCGGTCTAGTGTATTTTGAATATTATATACATAAACAAAAAATATTAAATATAAACACAATGTCATTATTTTAAACTTTAAATGGTTCTCCAACTCCACTATATTCTCTAAAACTACCTCAGCTATGAGGGGAAAATTTTCATTATGGAAAGAGTGTGATACAAATAAAATTAATGGATTATAAAAATATAGATACTGAAGGAATAAATTGGATAGAAGGAAAAATGATATTATACTGAATAATATGATATATATAGAAACATCGCATAAGGGAATGACATTAAAATTACATGAAGTCATTGGATTATGCAAACATAAAAAACAATGAAATAATAATCATATTTCAATTAAACCAATAGGTAAAACATCATATAGTATAATATACATTATGATAATGGTATTAACAAGATAAAAAAATTTGATAACATAGTGTGTTTAGGATAACCACTTGTGCACAATACATAGTGTGCTAAGGCTAACTACCTTTGTATTATACATAGAATCTTGTGATACATTAATATTAGCCAATATATTTGTGGGATATAGTAAACCCATATATAATATATTAGGATACCCACCACTATAATATGTACATACTTATTATTGACACAAACAAAAAAATAAACAATACTGTATTCATAAGGATGATAAACCCATAAGAAAAAATTTGGTTTTATAATTTTTATTTAGGGAATAAACTATAGCTAAATTATAATGTCTCCAAAGAGATGAAGTAATAAAATATTTTTACAATTTATAAATTCATAGAGGTATATAGTTCATGGGAAATGGAATTAAAAATATAAAATAATACCTAAATCCATTAATAGAAGAAAGAATAAAAATCATATTCTATGAATCTTTATAAAATGAGGAATGAAAACTTTAAAGAAGAAATTTGGATATTTTTATTTAAAACCTTTAAAAAATTATTAATTAAATAGTGATGGTTTATAGAAATGAATTTAAGGATAAAACATATTATTAGGATAATACTTGACATAAATATTGATATACTGTCGTTTCATGAAGAACAATGTATATTTAAAAGATAAAAATTTGAAGGAGGTAATAAATACACTTTACCTAAAAGGAATGTAAAATAAAACACTATATATATGTAAATAGTGTATATCAATAAAATAGATATCATAAATAAAATAATGATGACATAAATGTGAATAAGATAAAATAAAATGAACAAAATAAATAGGAAATGTAACCAAAAAGGTAATGAGGTTAGTTCTATGGACCCCTTATGACATAAGAAAAATTATAACAAAAAAATGATGGAAGAGGCGTATATTGTTGTTGAAATTAAAATACGATTATTAAAGAAAATACATGACATTAAATTAAAATTTTAAATAATAATAATAATTTAATGTTAAATAGGCACATAAAAAATTGTGTCTCAAAGAAGGAAATTTTGATATGAAACAATTACCGCTTTTGTAATTTTTTAATACAAATACAAAGGAAAATGAAATTAATATGGTTATATAAATCTCATCGATCATTTCATGTAGTACTCCAAGAAGAACTATTGGAAGGTATATGAAATATAGAAATAAGAGATGTATGTATAACATTAATGGATATCTCAATGAAGTGAAATTGTGAAAAAAACCCTTACCTCGTGCCAAAATGAATTTTTCACTTGTACATAACATCCTGAAAAAATACTTGAATATAATTATATATATATATATATGAAATTTAATTATATATATTTAATATTTTATTGTCCATATATTATAATTTGTATCCCATTTTTATTAACGTTTTATCTTACATTAGTTAAATGGGGTTATTTGGTTAATATATTCATAACACATTTATATTGAAGACCATGGTCACAGGTGATGAAAAATAACATCATGATCTCTATTATTTGATATTTTTATTATAATAATTATTTTATTTGTAAAATAATTATATTTTTTCAGTGGATATCACAAAAATATAAAAAGTTATAAAGGATCCTTGATAAACAAGTTTGGGTGGTTAACGTTACTATAAACATTTATTAGTTTATTAATTATATATTTTTAAATACCATCATTAAAAAATATTGTCATTTAAAAAACATCCTTATATTATGAATAAATTTATATATTCACATTTTTTAATTGGTAATAAAAAACATGATGCTCATGGAGGTGGTCTCCATACACACACACCGTGATGTTTTTTATTATTCTCATTTATCATTGAGAAAAAATAAAATAAAAATTGTATTAGTATAATAACATTTCAGTATATTAAATACTTTGGTTTTATCATTCACTCATGGATTTATGGTACTTTATTGGTAAATAAGAAGAAAATATTTTAGGAATGTTGTGTTGTGAGTATTACATTTCCATTGGAATTTCATACTTGGGTAATAAGACTATTTATCTTGGATTTTTGGTGAGTTCAGGTATAAAATGGATTGGTTAGGGTTTATAATTTATTAAATAGAATTTTTTTAATAAAGAATTTATAATTGTTGGAGAAATTGTGAGAAGTTTGTCTCCATTTATAAGTGATGAAAATGATGCTTTTTGTAAAAAATCATTATTTCTCAATGATATAACTAAATTATTCAAGAATAAAGCCTCAAAAAATTTAATAATGGTGTGTGGTGGGAAATAAATATGATACTCCCTATAAATTTTAGTATTATACATACTTTTAACAAATTCTATGTGCATGTAAAATGTTTGAACTCCTTATCCCCAAATTTAAGTTTGCCTCCATAACTCCTTTTTCACGCATGGAAACAATTTTTAAAGAATTTTTTTTAAATAGAAATAAATTAACAATTCCGGAAATATTTTATTTCATTTTTTTTAATTTTATTAAAAACATTATATGATTTGAATTTACATTTATTATTAGCATATATATCATGTAAAACCCCTTTTGAAAAAAGATTTTATTTTAAATATAATATTTATATTTAGGATGTAAATTTAAAACATTATTGACACTATTGTCAATAAAAAATTATTATTATTCCATAAATATTTTATTAACATTAAAATATGTTTTTAATGTCCCCTCTTCTGACACTCTCTCACATGGCAAGAAAGGGTTAGTTACAAGGCCTCAAGCATGCCTCCTCATACACCAGTTGCGGTTGAGTAGTAGGTATGGTGTGATATTTATAATTTGGAGAAAATACCCCCTAGTTAGATATTTAGAACATAGAGTAATAATAAATAGATAATAAATAAATATCAATATAATGAAATAATAGAAACAGTATGAAACCGCCGAAAACAACTAATAAGAAAACAGGTTAACAAAGTAATAATGTAATGTCGTTATGAACTTTAACTAAATGTACTTCTTGAAACAATACAAATATAATATTGGAATAATAAAATAAAGACTAAAAATTATTCGTTCAATAATATCATGTCATTATCTTATCGATCATTATCCTAATATCCATGAAAACACTCGACAACAAGGTCATTTTCCCTTGTCCAATATTGAATCCAAGTAATCTTATCAGTTACTAAAAAAGGGCCAAATAGTGTGTGATAATAACTCAGTAGGTGTAAAACACAATGGATGAATTTTCTAAGTAAGATAATAAGTGTATGAAATAATACAATAAATAAGAGTAAAAAATAATAAAACAGTTAACTTAATATCACATAGACCAGGTTTAGAATAGTGCTTGAATGTCTCTTATCAAATCTTACAACCATGCCAACCATAAACATATAACAATGGATTATCATAAACTACTTCGACACCATGACAGAATTCCTCTTATCATTTATTAAAATCATTCATACTAATAACTTAAAACCAAGGTATATATCACACAAATCTGGGGAGAACCTGTAATAAAATCATATCAGTATTTAATTAGATTTGATCCTGCTATAAAATAATTTCAACATGTTTCACTAGGTCTATACTTCTATATAATTATTTTATCATGTCAACTACATCAATCCCTCTATATAATCATTTCATCAATTTTCACTAGACCGAGACCACTACATAATAATTTCAACATGTGTCCCTGGGAATATCCTGATATATAAGTACTTTTTCATGTATCACAAGGATACATAATAATTACATCATTTAATCACAAAAAAATAATACCAACAAGGACATCACAATATCACATCATATGTCTCAATGGTTAATTATGAAAATTGAAATTTAACATTCAATTACATATTTCAAATATAAAATGCTTGTAACCAAAACCATTTTAGTTATCTCAACCAAATAAATTTTAATGTGACTCGTTATAAATCAATCTCTCACAATCCATGTCATGAAAAAAGTAGTTTAGTCCATTAAACAATTCATTTATATTGATGTTTTCAATCATCCAAATGTTATCCAGAAGCCTTCTTAATAAAAATTAGATCGAAAGTTACTCCAATGAGTAATTAAATTCATTTCACTAATTTATTATCTGTATTTTATGTTGGTCAAATTCCAATATTGAACATTCTTGAAAATTTTGGAACCATAGGGTTTTGATTTATACCCTCACCTTTAGCTTCCAAAAAAAATTATCGGATGGAAAAAACAGTTGAGAAAGGAGGTTTGATGATCCTAAAAAGGTTCCTAGATTATAACTGATCAATATAAAAACCTATAACATATAAGGTCAAAATATTAAACCGTAATGCCAAGAGAAATAAGGTAGATATAGGAAATCATGACCAACCACTTACCATAGATAAAATGAATTAAAAGGATGTTCAGAAGGGTGGTTGGCACAACAAAATGTCTTGGATAGTTCCCATAGATATAGAGGAAGAATATAAACATGAGATAAAATAAAAAATCAAACGTAGTAAAAAAAATTAAATATTCATGTTGGGGAATTAGATCTTTTTTAATATAGTTACATGTATGGTAATGATTTTTATTTGGAGACTCCAAAAAATTCATGTATCGGATTATTATTAAAATACAGAAACATTACATGATGTGCAATCCATTCACATGATCTATAAATGTTCTGCCAATGGTTTTTCATCCTATTTTAATTATTAAAAAAAGTTATCATCCTTCAAATATTATGAACATACAAATAACCATTGGTGAAGCTTGTCCAATTTATAATAGGACTTTTATAATTCAAACAGGAATACATGTTTATAATTTTTTTCATTTCCCCCAACAAAGAGTCTCCATGTGGATACTTGAATGTTTTCTCAAGTTCCTTTACAACCCGAGATCACATTTATTCAAACAAATATTCAACCATAAAGAAAAAACTACCCTGAAATATTAGAGAGAGATAAAAACTCAACCTAGTGATGTTTTAAAAAAACTCAGTGGTAGATGTACCTAGAAAAAGATGGGATCCAAAATCCTCCCCACCATTTAACAGCTCATCCCAAGAAGAGAATCCATGTATGTTATTAGTGAAATTTTATTTCTACATTTCTCACATATCTGACTACCCCTCCCATGTCTACCCCAAAACTCACCCATGTTTCCACCGCACCCAATAAAAAGGAATCTCTTTTCCCTAGAGATACATATCACTATAGTTCACTCTCTATATTGAATTATAATAAAATGGTGTATCAACAATAATCTAAAAAAATTCTATGTATATCATGTTATAATGGTCTTTATAATATCATCAAAGCTGAGACACATTAAATATATCATGAAAAGAATTGTATCACCGTGGAAGGGCTAAATGGTGTGACACTAGACTGACTCCTCCACTATCTCAAACATCTTAGAAAACCTTCATACTAGATTAACATATTTAAGGATAAGGGGTTCCCCATCATAGGTGACACTCAAAAGAAAAACACAATGACCAGTATTGAACTCCAGAGGCCATCTTTGAATATAAGAAATATATTTCTACTTGCTCGGTATGGTCACCAACCAGTGTCTGGTCAAAAGAACTTGCTAAGACATCTCGGACATGAGACTAGAAACAATAATCACTAACTCATGTGCCTCTGAAAAATTGAAAGACAAATGTCAAAGACTTCCAAATAGTACCTCATATGGTTTCATTGGGATATATTCACGGAAGCAGTTATTATAATAAAACACCCTGACTTTTATATGTTTCTCCCGTAAATTATAAAATTCCAAAACAAAGCATCACAAAATATCCTCTTGAACATGAATAGTACAATTAGAATGAACATAAGATTGAGTATATTAATTTATTCTCAAATTGACTTATGATCCCAGAGCCTTCTAAAGACATCTACAGATAAATAATATGATGCAAGGATCTCTATCGGAGAAGATACTCCTCATAATACCATACATCTAAAATACTTCATTCATGTAGAGACAACCCAAATTATCAAATTTGAATTCCTCCATAATATATAATAAATTTATTACATTCATCAGTTGATAAAATATCACCCAAAACCAAAATTATTATATGTTTTTTTGGGTAAATATTTCACAACATCCTTAGCTATATCGTCCCATCTCCACTCGTGAATTGGAAAAGGCATCAAAACCCTAGCTAGCCTCTGATGGTTAGAATTCACCTGCTTACAAGTGAAACAACTCTAAACTAAAGCTTATTTATCATTAATTATTCTTAAACACCCTTACTATATACAGAGATGATTATACATATTTTTGAAACAAGGATGTACCACCCGTCTAGATGCATGAAAATTGTTCATCATCTCCTCATAAAAGCCCATAAGAATCCATTCTTTTCCAAGGAAAAGAGGAGAATTTCCATTTCCATGAGACAATGACAATGGTATCTCCCCACTTTATAATTTATCTATCATAGCTAATCCCTCCAAATAAGAAAACAAATCATTCCAAATCTATCCTGTAATCTTGGGTATAATAGATCTCTAATCCCTGACACAATTGAACATCTAGATGGATTCCTGCAAAGAGATCAATTATCTAATACTCATCAAAAGGATCTCTTACTACCTCTGTATGTGTCATACGCCCCAATGAATCATCAGTGATGTTAATAATTCTCAATGTATATTTGGAATCTAATTCAAATAAATTTATAAATGTGACCCACCTCTTATGCCGACGGTTTTGGTACCATATTGAAAAGATGTATTTTAGGGTCTTCTAGTCTATGTATATGAAAAACATCTCACCCATTAGATTATTCTTCCATCATTATAGAATATGTATAGATAATTCTAACTCAATGTCAATATTAGGTAAATTCCTCTCATCCAACCTCAAATGTCTAGATCCATAATCACCCACTCGATCCCCATATTTCATAACTTCTCTAATTCTAACAAAGGATATTTCATAGTAAATGATATTTTCATTACCTACCACATGTACAATGAGTTTATATACTGAGGTCATCCTTCCTTCAGTATCTTGAAAATCTCTCTCCCAAACCGCAAACCAAAAAAAAATCAGCCCTTTCTTGATCTTCCTATAGATCATTTCTACCAAATGGGAGAAATTCAGGATGAAAATAGGTAAAACCCTATTAATCCTAGTATGCTCTAAATATCAAATACATTCTTAAGATTCTTCCAATATACAATGATTACAACTTTATCTAGGTGTACAAACACTCTATTTACTAATATGACATTTAAAAGGAAGTTCACTTTATCAATCAAAAAACTACATATGGTTATCTTGGTGTAAATTCAATTCTCTCACAATATACTAAAGATAATGGAAATATGTTTGGTGTGATCATCTATGAAAATGAGTGAACTATGATTTCATCAACAAGACCATGCCAAACTAGTTGAAAAAAGTATTAATGATCTTATTCTAAAAGGTCATTAATACCTCTAGTGCATTTGTGAAACCAAACTACACCACTAAAAACACATACAAAATGTACATACTCCTAAATGTAGTCTGAGGTATGTCTAATGGTATCACCCTCAATTGATGGTTTACTAATCTCAAATATGTCAGGAATGATATCTTATAACCTCGTATCTATTCAGAGAGATATTTAATAAATTTATGTTAACTTCTTTTACTGAACATAATCTGGTTCAATCTCCTATAATCCGCACATAAGCGCAAAGACCCATCAGACTCCAAGGAGAAGAGAACATGAGAACCCAATGGAGATGTACTAGGTTGTATAAAACCATTAATTATAAATCATTAAACAGAACATTCAACTCTTGAATCTCTTCCAGTTCCATTATACAATGAAGGATAGAAACCATCTCTAATATAAAAAAAACACCATATTAAACTCGCTCTCTCAGTTAGGAGATAATGCATAGAACATGTCAGGATAGTCGTCCTAAAAATGTCCTACCACAAGAGGAATATAATCTTATTACATTCCAATGTTATCTAAAAAATACTGACTATGTGAGTAGATATAAAATCCAATATAAATTGAATTGGTCCTTTATGATCAACCTAAACGTCCCACTCACCCCAATGATAATACCAGCATTATTCTATATATAAAAAAGGTAACTATCCTCTAGTAATTATTGATATTAGAATGGTATATAACTAACAAAACCATACCAAGAATCAAGTCGATGTTTCACATTTTCATCACAAATTGTTCCCAAAGGAAATGGTAACCACCATTCTCTATAGAACATGCCTTGAAACAACTTATATTCTCTGAATGAACTCAAAATGGTGTGTCGATTGACAAAACACCATCCTTGATTTTGACATAAAATCATGAAATTTTAAAAAAAATACCTAATAAAGAAGAATGAGATAATCATATATCAAAAAAACATGAGAGTGTAGAGGATACAAGAATCTTAACTCAGATAGTATATTTTTTACAGACCACAATATCTATAGTAGTATGTATAAAATGAAATTGATCATCCCCTACACCATAGGCTCTAACAAGAATCCCCTAAGAAAAACCCTCTTTTTGTTACCGTCATTCCCCCATATGGGTTCCACATCCCTATACATTATGAAAAATTCTCGTTTAACTCTAGATACTACTCTAATGAGGTGTAGTTGAGTCCTTATAAAACATTGAGGTCTTTATTTTCCACCTGTAATAGGTCTTCTACATAATTCCCCTAAAATTAATTTTTAGGTATCCAAACTACAACATGCATGAAACTCAAAATCAAGGTTTGGACAGAAAGGACCTTTGTATCCCATCGTGTTACACTGTTGTCACTACAATGGACCATGATCTTGGGATATCTTCCCACTTACCTAACAACTCTTCCTATTGTTACCCTATAATTTTTTTTCATAATTATGCTTCCTTCAACTAGAATAAGAGCTCAATAGTTTCCCTGCATAACCATCATGATTGATACTCAAGTAATCTCTCAGTTTTCCTTACATGATGAGGGACTAGTTTATCACATTTGTGAAACTACCCATGAGGAACACATTCACCTTGGACCTAATCTCATAGTGAATACCACCTTGAAAATGGATCACTCTGTAAATCTCAGCAACTACCAAAGACGGAACAAAGGGCTACATGTTAGTGTAACATTCAACATAACCAAGAATTGAAATGTTATCCTTTGTTAGGTGCATGAACTCAAGATCCTTATAAACCCTCAATGTCAATGCAATATAAATGGCTCAGGAACATCATCTTGATGTCCACATGATAACTCCTACAGCTTACCAACCTAGTCTAGAATGTCCCACAAAATCATGCATGGTATGTGATTTATATATGCAGTAGGCTTCATCCTCTTATATTCATATGTCCCAATATTATTAATGATTGTATGGACTGGCTTGATCTGGATCTCAACTACCTATGGTTCTCTCTCCATAGTCAATAAAGGATGATACTACTACTAAAACTCTATCATCATCTGAGACATTGAAGGGATGGTGTGAAAAATCTCTCTATCCATGAATTTGATGACCCTAGAAAAGTTATCATGATGCTAAATATCCATATAATACTCAGGAGATACTAGAATCCCTTTCTAGATGTGTTAGAAGGATTCTGATTTCCACTCTCATAACTCTCAACTCAAACATGACAATGACACATTTTTTGTACAAGACAAACATAATCCTTAAAACAATGGCTATAATAAGGTCAACCTCAACATGTGACAACAATAGAAATCCACTAACTCGTGGTATCTCTATACATGTCTTAAAATTGTTTTGAATGACATAATAGTTTAATAATTTTATTTCATATATAAAATGAATATCTCCTATCACAGTTCAATGTTAATGTTAATATCACATGTGAAGTAAATATATCCTAGTGAAGAAAAGTGAATGTCAGTATATATACATATGTTCTTATAAGGATTATTTCATACTCATATCTCATCATACCATTCCAAGATTATAAATCCCAAGAACTGATAATGTCAAAAAAATGTAAACACCAGACAATATGTGAATCAATCGAAGTAAAATAATAGAAACAGTAATAAGAAATTTGTATAAACAACAATAATACCATAAGACATAAGATTTTACCATGGAAATAGGCTACCTTCATCCATGCACAATATCACTACTATTTTCCTACACATCCTAGTTTCATTTTTACTATTCACAAAAAATAATGAAACATAAATGACAAACCCATGGTCTCTAATACCATGTTCTAATGTACCTTGATCTAACACTCTCTCACATGGCCAAAAAAGGTTGGTTATCAGATCTCAAGAACACATTTGCATATTCTAGAGGCTTCTGAATAGAATCTATGGTGTTATATGTATAGTGGGGAGAATATACACCTAGTTATAGAGTTATAACAATGTGGAATAATAAAATAATAATAAATAAATATCATTTTATGTAAGTAATGTAAATAATATGATAAAATTTAATCAATCAAAAAAATCCATCGGGATAAAAATAGAATAATGTAATGACATGTTGGAATATAAATAAATCTCATGCTTCAAATAATAAAAATAAATGAATCGATGTCTCAAATAGAGACTCAAAAGTCTTTAGCCCCAAACCCCTTGTCTTTCCTATATCCAACTCCATCCCAACAATAAAAAATAAAGCAACAACAAGGTCAATGTCTCTTTTTTAAATCCTACATCCATGTAATCTTATTGGGTACCAAACGACATCCTAAATAGGGTGTGGTATAAGTTAATAGGTCAATACCACCATGTTTAAATATAATCAATCTCATAATAAGTTTCTCTAATAATGAAATAATAAATTGTATCAAATAATTTAATAATTAACATAATTCCCCTTGAATCTACTTAGACACCATACAAGAATGTTAGTAATCATATCTTATAGTCATTTCATCTATAAACTTATTACCAAGGATTTTCATAACCTTCCTTGGATCTTTTTTAGAATGTCTCTGAGCATTTATTATGGCCATTCCATCCACAAGCTTATAACAAATTTATAAATCACATCAATCTAGGTTGAACACACTATATAATAATTTCAACATCTAATCAGGGATGAGACAACTATTTAATAATTTCATCATGTGTTACTAGGCCTAGAAATCAACAAAATAATTTTAGAATATCAACTTGGCCAATCCCACTATATAAAATTTTAGCATGTGACGATGGTACATTCCCACTATATAATCATTTCATCATGTGTCACAGGGAATAGATAGATATATTATAATTTTATCATGTATCACTAGGAAACCACCCTATATATGAATAACCTCATTTAATCACAACAACATTCATAATATCAAGGATATACCAATATTATATCAAATGGATCAATGAAATTAATGGTGGTTTTATATCAAGAAATCACCCACTATCCATGTACTAAAAAACACATTGCGCTACTAGACAATTAATTTATAAAATAGGGTTTTCTCACTCAAATGGAAGCCACAAGGCAAGTCAATAACCAATTGGATCTAATGTGGTTCCATGGATTAATTAAATTTATTCATGGAAATATATGTTTTCACAATTTAATTATATCACAGATTCAACATCTATCAAAAAAATAGAGTTAATGTTTAGAAACCCTGCCTTGATCTTTCGATCAAATTATGGTTGCAATGAAAAATGACCACAAGAAATAATTTAAGGGTGATCGCATGAAGGATACTATATCAAAACTCTTCATGATCAAAACCAAAAACAAACACACTCAATATATTACATTTCAAAAACTGTATAAATAAGGGAGAGTATGGAAAATGGACCAAAATGACATATAAGGGATTAGATGAACTATCAGGGTGTCTAGAATGGAGGCTGGCACTCCAAAATCTTGTAACATGTTCCCTATAGTCGAGATGAAGAAGTTTCACATGATATAAAAAAACTCAACCTCATAGAATAATTTATGACTAGAGGTCAGGGAATTACACAACATGTAATATAGTTAATGTTCAGGTGATTGTTTTTGAGAACCCACCAAAAATACTTCTCCTCAAATTATTATTTAAAATTTCTAGAAAATTACATGACATTTAATCCATTTAAAAAACATGTATATGATTTTAATATGGGTTTTCAGAAAATTTTCCTTATAATATAACTTGAATAGAATTTAAAGACTCTTGATATACCATGAAACCATGGTAATTCTTGACCAATTTATATGAAGAATAAATTAATTAAAAAAATCCTTTTACATCATGTTATTTTCCCCAAAAAAATGGTATCAACATAGATCTCTCCAGTTTTCTTATGTTTCCTCACATCCCAAGCCCATGTTTATTCAAAAATAATAATCCATTACATCGAAAATAAAAACACTATAGACTTGGGATGAGGTAGAACTTAACATATATAAGTTTAATGAAATAATTAAGGGCATATGTAGCTGAAACAAGATTGTATATTAAAAATATGAAAAAGTAATTCCAATATGTGAAGATTTAATTAAATAAAATATACAATGAAATGATTTCGTTAAAACATTACATAAATTATCAAATATGTTAGGTGTGGTTTTTACATATTAGCATAGAATATTAAATAATTTAATTTAAATTTATATAATTTAATTTATTTATATTTTCTTAAAAAACATTTATTTCATTTTTTTATAATAATTTCATAAAAGTGACAATATTAGTGAAATATATATATATATCACTACTAACATTAAAATAAATTACTTTATAAAAGTATTAGAAATTAATCAATAGATCATTTTAACATTCTAAATCCATAAACAGGAACCAGTAAATTTTATTATACATTTAAAAGTAAAAAAATTATACTTATTTTCTTAAAACACAATAAATACATTTTACTAAATAAATATAAAATTATTGGTAAACTTTAAAATATTTGTTATTAAATATTAATGAATATTTCTAAAATTATAATCTCACTTATAAAATACATATTTTTTCTAAAAATATTTTTATTCATCACTTTCCTATTCAAACAAATATATTAACAATGACATAAAATAAATTATATATATAAAAAAATATTTTTCCTTCAACCTTTAAGGATAAATAATTTTCGAAAAAATAAAAAAAACATAATCTTAAAATAATATTGAAATTATAAATAATAAAATAATTTTAATTATTTCATATATACTTTCATTAATTTTATATTTTAAATATAAAATAAAATTATAAAATTTAGTGGAAACCTGTTTTAATAGGAAGACATCTTGTTAAAATACTAGTTATTCTTATTCTAAATTTCACTAAAGTAGTATTATAAATGGAATTAATTTATCATTATTATTTTTTTAATATAATTATTAATAAATAATAAACTTAGTTTTACAAGATAAAATTTTCTTTGCATAAATAGATATATTCTTAAACTATATAATGAATTCAGTAAATTTTAAACAAATACTCATTATATAAATTTATTTCAAAAAATTTTCACTCTTAAAAATTATATTTCATTGTTTTATACCATCAAAATTTATCATAGTTTCATTTTTCAATGGTGCTTTATTTGGACCATGACATACCAGAAAATTTTAATTGATGGATCCAAAATCTCGGGTCATTATATTAGGAACTCATTGTGGGGGATTTAGAGAGCGGGAGGGAAGGGAGAATTTTGATCAATTCCATCATGGGGGATTGGGTGGGAAGATGTTTTAAGAGTAAACTCATCTTTTTTTATGTACACTATAAGGTTTTTATTCAAAATTAATATTTTAAGGGGATGTGGGGTGCATCAAATTAGAGTCATGTGGGTTATGTGATATTGGTGAGTTAGGTGAGAAGATATTTTATAAGGCCCTGGCCTTAAACCTTACTTAATCATGAGTTATTACAAGATTACACATTGAGGATCTTTTCGGGTTTTGAGTTTTAGATAATTAGATCATAAAACTTTCATTACATTCCACATATAAACAAAGTGGTTATATAAAGATAGTACTCTTCTATCCCATCAATGGAAACATATTTAAAATAAAACATCGATTCTTTCTTGAAACTTCCTTGACACTATCATCATATCATGTACCTTTCCCTTGACCTATGAAAAACATTTCAAAAAAACATGGGATGAGCATAAAAAGCTCAGTAAGGGGTATAAAAATATGGAAAGGAAACATGGGTACATATATACATAAGAATTAAATCATACTTTACCCACAAAACATAAGCACTTTAACATACCTCATCAAATCATGAATAAATCATAGAAATCATATGACATAAAGGTAACTTGAGGCATTCATAACATTCTTACATAGGGAGTAACCCTCTTGGTTACGTTTGGAATACCCATCACAGTATATTCCCTAAATTTCTTTGGAGAAACCTTAAAGTTTCACTCCTTCACGTTACCCAATGCCTTGGAGAGCTATATCGGGCTCACCTGCCCTTAGTTTATCACGGAACCACCCGTCTTCATAATAATGCCTAAGAACCATAATATAATCGTATCACATAAAACATGCATAAATGAAACATAACATTTCCACATTTCAATCACAAGATATCAATACAACGCATTAATATAATAAAAACATTATGAGAACCATTTTCAATACCAAAATAAAAGAAAAGTAAAACATGGTATTTACTTTTCTTTTAAAAAGAAGGTATGTCTTGTAGAGGAAGCTGAAACTCAAATAATGGTCACGGCGGCGGAGAAGTCGTTGTCGCCGCATACGTATGAAAAAAACATTCCCTTTTGTCGTTTAGTAAATGCTTCATATAAAAAAGATTACATTTGAATAAACGTAAAAGTCAAAGGGGTTTATACATCGTCTAAAAGAAGGTTATGTATAAAACAAAATATGCCTCAATGAAAGGAGATTGAGATGAAGTCACATACCTCGGGTCCGACTTGACTCGATCGTTCTTTAATCTCCTGAATAATAAAATTGAGTTAATTTATACTTGTTTAAGAACCTTTTTCAAGTTCATTATTCCTTTTATATCACTTATTGCCATGTCATGAACACTGTGTAATTATTCAAGTTAATAACGGTCGTTTTAACGATCATTGGTACTTGAGTAAAAAAAATAAGCCCGTTATAATTAAAATTTTTTCATGTATCCATTATATCCAGAATGTTATTCATGATGTAGATATCATATATGTCATATATATCCAGTACATGCATGCATTTATAATATTACATAATCATTTAGAGGTAATAAATGAAATGCACCGTTCATGGAGACGGTAAGCCGTACGTACGCATGAACGCTACTTTCATTTCTATTTCATATTTTATAGAATGGAATCATAATGATATAAAGGTATATTATAATTCCAGTGTAATATAATATATAATATCATAACTCCATCCTTTACACGTCCCACATATGGTATTTAACGAATCAAATCACTTTGAGGGGGCGGTAGTCCGCACTTCCTTAAATGAAGATATCGCGTTTACCCATAATGGAAACCATAATGGTATGCCCAAAATGAAAAATACAGAAGCTTAAGGAAAACATAAACATATTATATATCATATATAAATATAGTTACAACTTAATGGACACCTTTTAAGGTGTTAAAAGAATGTTGAACAATCATCATTTCGGGAGGAATAAATTCATCATCCACGGAAACAGTATGTCCTTTAACAATTAGATGTAGGTGTGTGTAAGTGTAGCTAGAATCCTTCTTATAACAACATCATAATATATTGAAGATACTATATTTGTTACAAAAGATATGAATAAAAATATTTTAGGTGGTTGGAGAAGCAAAATAAAAAAAAGGACTCAAGTGAATACATTACCTTAAAACCGAGTAACTCTCTTAGATTTGAGCTCAAAGGCTTCCTTGGGAAGACTTCTGCCCAAAGTGAGGCTTCAAGGAGTAAGATAGGGATGTGGAGAGAGAAAATGGGCAGGGGTTGGCCGAGCCAACGGCTTTGGGAGTGTGGGTAAGGATGTAGAGGTGGGGTCCTTTTATAAGAAGAGAGGAGGGGCACTCTTAGAAAGTAAAGAAATGTTACTTTATTTTCAAATGAGGATCGGATCCAAAAGGTCCCACATTGAAATATTTCGAGGGTATGGTGATAAGGGTTCGAAATCCACCCATAAAATAGGTTTTGGACATGTGTAGTTCATATATTTTACATTATCATTTCTTTTTATTTAAATCCTTTATTAATGAGGTAATCGCTGCATCATCATGATGTCATAAATAATTTAATTTATTTAAAGTATAAAAATTATAAAAAAAATACTATGATGTAGGAAATATGTTTAGATTTCCAATTACTATTTATAATCAAAAATATGACTTGTATAACCCCATGTAAAAATTGTTTTAGTAAAACATCTCTTGTTTGTGTCATTTTTACTTTAACATTAAATAAAAAGTTATTTATGTCATTTCCCAACCAAAGTGGCTCTATGGGGTCCCCAAGTTGACCCATGGATTTTCTTGGTAGGACATGACACATCCAATGAGGGTAGGACATGTGTCAAGCACATCTCATATTATTAAAACATTATTTTTACCTTAAACTACACTAATTACCACTAATTGCGATTAAGAACTTAAAAGTTTCTATTCACCAAAAAATTATTTAATCTCATTGAACCACATTTTACTTCTTAATGACAACCATGTATGTCGGATTTTTGAAAATCAAATCACAGAAGTGGAAAAGTTTCATTTAAATGAAAAATCAGTTTCTTTAACTACCACTTAGTGGTTTCACTATTCATCAAAAATTGAAGTTTTTTAGAAAGATACCAAAACTTCACCCTTAGATATATTTGATATTCTGAATTCAAAAATGAAGTCTATTTTACAAAATTCAAAACATGTAAGTTGCATTAATTAATTTAATAATTAATTCCCGCTTTTATGACGAATAGCGTGTTTTTATGAAACAATACGTATCAAAAGATTGACAGTAGTTTAAGTCCAATTTCAAAGTGAAATTGATTCCAATGACCACCATTGTATAAAATGGTAAAAATATATTCTAATTTCACTTCAAAACCAATTCAAAAGATAATCTAATCATATAAATAAAATACATTAAAAAGTGGTTTTGAATTAAAATACAACATTTTTCACTATTCATTTAAAAATGAACTTTATCGGAAAAATACCAAAAATTCACACAAAGTAGATTTTTATGTCCCAATCAAAAATGATAAGTTTATTTTGACAAACATAGCTTATAAAATTGTCAAAAGATAGATTTAAAAAGGGTTTGCCATCAAAAGGCAGTAAAACAATCTTTTAAGAATATTAGTGTATTCCATGCATAAGATTGTATTTATTTTCATTTTAAGCCTCTAAAACACTATCTTAATCATTAATAGACAGAGATAAAAATATATATTATTCATTACTTACTTGGGATGTTACATCCTTCCCCCCTTTAGAAAATTGCATCCCCGCAATTTATTTACTTATCGAATAAATGGGGGTACTTATCCCTCATTGCATTTTCAGATTCTCATGTTGCCTCTTCTATCATGTGGTTTTTCCAAAAAACCTTTACCTGATTAATCACCTTATTTTGTAACACTTGCTCCCTATGGTCAAGAATCTGGACCGGTTGTTCCTCATAAGATAGGTTCTCTTCCATCTGAACTACCTCTGGACTCAATACATGAGATGGATCTGGCATGTACTTTCTCAGCATCGAAACATGAAAAACATTGTATACCTGAGATAAACTCGGAGGTAAAGCCACTCGGTAAGCAACGGATCCAACTCTCTCCAGAATTTCATATAGTCCAATGAACCTTGGACTCAGCTTTCTTTTCTTACCAAATCGCATCACACTTTTCCATGGTGATACTTTGAGAAAAACATGATCACCTACCTCAAAAGAGAGATCCTTCCTCCTGTTCTCCGCATAACTCTTCTGCCTACTCTGAGCTGTTCTCATGTGTTTCTGTATCAGCTGAACTTTTTCTGCCAACTCTTCTACCAATACTAGTCCCATCAACTTTCTTTCACCCAGTTCATCCCAGAAAGATGGAGTTAGACACCGCTTCTCATATAATGCCTGAAATGGTGCCATCTGTATACTAGAATGAAACTGTTATTATATGAAAATTCAACCAAAGAAAGATGTTGGTCCCAACATCCCTGATAATCCATCGAACAAGCTCGTAGCATATCCTCCACGGTCTGAATTGTTCATTCTGACTGCCCATCTGATTGAGGATGAAAAGCTGTACTAAAATTTAATTCAGTACCCAACGACTTCTGAAGGCCTTTACAAAAGTTAGAAGTGAACCTAGGATCACGATCAGATACAATGGAGAGAGGAACTCCACGTAACCTGACTGTCTCTTTAAGATACAAACGGGGAAAGTTGATCTAGGGAAAAAGTATCTCGTATAGCAAGGAAATGAGCAGATTTAGTCAAGCGATCAATAATAACCCAGATTGCATTATTACCTCGAGATGTCTTCGTTAATCCCACAACAAAGTCCATGGATATATTCTCCCATTTCCACTATGGCACTGGTAAAGGTTGAAGTATCCCTTTCGGTAACTATCGCCCTGCTTAAACCTGTTGACATGTAAAACACTTCATAGTAAAATCAGCAATATCTCTTTTCATTCCATCCCACCAGTAATACTCCCGTAGATCTCTGTACATCATAGTACTGCCAGGATGAACTGAAAACGGAGAACTATGAGCTTCACATAACGAATCTCTCTTCAACTGTGAATCACAAGGCACACACAATCTCTTCCCAAATCTCAAAACACAATCATTATCAATGTTGAATTCAGGATACTTACCTTTTTGAACTAGCTCTACCTTTTTCTACAACTCACTGTCTTGCTTCTGTGCTTGCTTGATTCTATCTGATAGAGAAGATTTCACTGATACCTGAAACAAAATAGAAGAACATCGTACGCCAAAAACTTCTATGCCAAATTTCATCAAATCCTTAACCAAAGGATCACGTTCCAAATGCAACATTGTTAATGAAGCGTTACTTTTTCGACTCAAAGCATCAGACACTTTATTTGATTTTCCTGGATGGTAATGAATTGTACAATCATAATCCTTGATTAATTCCAGCCATCTCCTCTGTCTCATGTTTAACTCTTTCTGAGTGAATATATACTTTAAACTTTTGTGATCGGTATATATTTCACACATTACTCCATACAAATGATGCCTCCAAATTTTTAAAGCGAAAACAACAGCAGCTAATTCAAAATCATGTGTAGGGGAATTTACCTCATGAGTTTTCAACTGTCGTGAAGCATAAGCAATTACCTGATCATTCTGCATTAGGACTCAACCAAGTCCTTTCAATAAAGAATCACGGTAGATAACAAACTCACCATTCCTGGAAGGTAGTGACAAAACTGGAGCTTTCGCCAATCTTCTTTTCAATTCCTGAAAACAATCACCACATTCTTTTGTCCAGATAAACTTAACACCCTTCCGAGTTAGCTTAGTCATTGGAATAGATAACCGTGAAAAATTTCTAACAAACCTTCGGTAATAGCCTGCCAAACCAAGGAAGCTACGAATCTCAGTTACATTTGTGGGTCTTGGCCAGTCTTCCACAACTTTTGTTTTTGCAGGATCAACAGTTATCCCATCTTTAGAAACAATGTGACCAAGGAAAGAAATTTGTTGCAACCAAAACTCACACTTGCTGAATTTTCCATATAGTTTCTTTTCTTTTAAGGTTTGAAAGATAACCCTTAAATGTCTTTCATACTCCTCTTTACTTTTAGAAAACACCAAAATATCATCAATGAAAACCACCACAAACTTATCCAGGAACTCATGGAAAATTCTATTCATTATGTCCATGAATATAGTAGGTGCATTGGTTAGCCCAAAAGGCATTACTACAAATTCATAATGTCCATATCTTGTACGAAACGCAGTCTTCGGAACGTCTGCTTCCTTAACCTTTAGCTGATGTTACCCCGATCTCAAGTCAATCTTTGAAAAATACTGAGCTCCCTGGAGCTGATCAAACAAATCATCGATATGAGGCAAAGGATATTTGTTCTTAACAGTGATGTTATTCAAAGCTCTATAATCAATGCAAAGTCTCATTGAACCATCTTTCTTTTTAACAAATAAAACAGGAGAACCCCATGGTGATGTGCTAGGTCGAATGAAACCTTTCTCTAATAAATCTTGCAATTGCTCCTTCAACTCTAAAAGTTCAATTTGAGCCATTCGATAAGGGGGTTCTGAAATTAGCATAGCATCAGTAACTAAGTCAACAGTAAATTCAACTTCTCGATCTGGTTTTATTCCAGGAAACTCATCAGGAAAAACATCAAGATACTCATTTACCACTGGCACATCATTAATCTGAACAGTTCCTTTATTTTCAACGATGTGTGCAAAGTAACATTCATTTCCATCTTTTACAAGTTTTTCGGCCTCTTGATAAGTTATAAACAGTAAGGGTTCACTCTTGTACACAAACTGAATGTCTTTCTGAAAAGAAACTTCTTTAGCTCTACAGTCAATCTTACCATAGTAAATAGAGAGTCAATCCATACCCAGGATAACATCAAACTCTACTAGAGGTATAACAATAAGGTTTGCAAGTAGGTTCTTTCCACAGATAAGGATAAGAAGATTCTTATAAATTATTTTTGCCTCAACATTTCCCCCAGGTGTTTTTACCAAAAGTTCAGGAGTCATTTCATGAGATGGTATTCCAATTTTACTAGAAAAGTTTTCAGAGATGAAAGAATGTGTAGACCCCGAATCAAAGAACACACTAGCATAATCTGAAAAAACAAACAAAGTACCTGATACAACTTCATTTGATGGTACGACATCTGCTGAAGTAGTTTCAAAGGATTTCATCACCCCTTTATGCTTGTAGTCTAACTGCTTCCCATCACTCAAGCTCATTGTCGGACACTCGTTTGCATAGTGACCCATCTCATTGCACTTAAAACATTTCACTAACTGTAAATCAAATTTGGTCTTACCTTCACCTTGATCCTTTTCAGTGCAATCACGAGCCTTATGTACCATCTTACCACATCGGTAGCACTTTCCAGAATTCATAAGACATTCCCCAGCATGCCTTTTGCCACATTTATCACAAACTAGAAACTTAGTTTTCTTACAATCAGACTTTTTTGAAGAATTCTTACCTTTCTCCTGCCACCTCAATCTCTTCTTCTGTTGGTTATTATAGAACACTTGATCATCGGAAAACTACATTTCCACCTTCTCAGCACATCGAACAAGATTTTCATAACTTTTAAACTCACGAGAACTAATGCCCTTCGTTATTTTGGCTTTAATCCTGAGTAAAAACGATTGATTTTACTATCAACGTCTCAGATAAAATTTGGAGCATACCTTGCCAATCGAGTGAACCATTCTTCATAGGTAGCCACTGAGTCTTCCTCTTGCCTCAATTCCAAGAATTGCTTTTCCATCCTAAGTCGAACAGCCTTAGGAAAATACTTCTCAAGAAACATACCTTTGAATTCATCCCAGTCAAGAGCATCAATCTCATCGACATCCCTGATATTTTTAACCATAGACCTCCACTGATCTGCCTCACCCTCCAAACGGTAAATAGAAAGACTAACCTTTTGATTGTCTGAACACCCCATGACATCGAAAATCTTCTCCAGTGCTTTAATCTACCCTTCAGCTAACACAGGGTCAGATGATCCTCTGAATGATGGGGGATGTTGCCTCATGAAATGTTCCACCACTGACATGTTCCTCTGCGGTTGATCTGGCTGATCTCGTGCATGGATACCCCCACCATTTATCGCTTAAGTCAACTACTCCATTACTACAACAAACTATTCAATTCCACTTCCGACCATCTCAGGATGCTGATTCAGAAGGTTATTTCCTTCTGTATGCCTTCCTAGCACTGCTTCCCTGTTTCCTCTGCGGAAAACCATTCTGAACAAACATGTCTTAGATGAAGAAACATGGTAATATTCAAATACTATATCACTTCAATTTGACCATAAAAAAATATTTTTGGATAATCATTTAATAGAATTCTAACTCCTAAAGTTATCTAAACCGACCTCTGATACCAACTATAAGGCCCCGTCCTTAAACCTTACTTAATCTTGAGTTATTAAAATATTACACAATGAGTATCTTTTCGGGTTTAGAGTTATAGAGAATTAGATCATAAAACTTGCATTAAATTCCACATATAAACAAAGTGGTTACATAAAGATAGTATTCTTCTTTCCCATCAATGGAAACATATTTAAAATAAAACATGGATTCTTTCTTGACACTTCCTTGACACTATCATCATATCATGTATCTTTCCCTTGACCTGTGAAAAACATTTCAAAAAAACTTGGGATGAGCATAAAAAGCTCAGTAAGGGATATAAAAATATGGAAAGGAAACATGGGTACATATATACATAAGAATGAAATCATAATATACCCATAAAACATAAGCACTTTAACATACCTCATCAAATCATGAATAAATCATAGAAATCATAAGACATAAAGGTAACTTGTGGAATTCATAACATTCTTACGTTGGGAGTAACCCTCTTGGTTACGTTTGAAATACCCATCACAGTATATTCCCTAAATCTCTTCGGATAAACCTTAACGTTTCACTCCTTCACGTTACCCAATGCATTGGAGAGCTATATCGGGCTCAACCGCCCTTAGTTTATCACGGAACCACCCGTCTTCATAATAATGCCCAAGAACCATAACATAATCGTATCACATAAAACATGCATAAAGGAAACATAACATTTCCACATTTCAATCACAATATATCAATAAAATGCATTGATATAATAAAAACATTATGAAAACCATTTTCAATACCAAAATAAAATAAAAGTAAAACATGGTATTTATTTTTCTTTTAAAAAGAAGGTATGGCTTGTAGAGGAAGCCGAAACTCAAATAATAGTCATGGCGGCAGAGAAGTCGTTGTCGCCACATACGTACGACAAAAACATTCCCTTTTGTCGTTTAGTAAATGCTTCATATAAAAAAGATTCCTTTTGAATAAACGTAAAAGTCAAAGGGGTTTATACACTATCTAAAAGAAGGTTGTGTATAAAACAAAATATGCCTCAATGAAAGGAGATTGAGACGAAGTCCCATACCTCGGGTCCGACTTGACTCGATCGTTCTTTAATCTCCTAAATAATAAACTTGAGTTAATTTATACTTGTTTAAGAACCTTTTTCAGTTCATTATTCCTTTTATATCACTTATTTCCATGTCATGAACACTATGTAATTATTTAAGTTAATAACGGTCGTTTTAACGATCATTGGTACTTGAGTAAAAAAAATAAACCCGTTATAATTACAAGTTGTTCATGTATCCATTATATCCATAATTGTATTCATGATATAGATATCATATATGTCATATATATCCAATACATGCATGCATTTATAATATTACATAATCATTTAGAGGTAAGAAATGAAATGCACCGTTCATGGAGACGGTAAGCTGTACGTACGCATGAACGCTACTTTCATTTCTATTTAGTATTTTATAGAATGGAATCATAATGATATAAAGGTATATTATAATTCCAGTTTAATATCATATATAATATCATAACTCCATCCTTTATACATCCCACATATGGTATTTAACGAATCAAATCACTTTGAGGGGGCGGTAGTCTACACTTCCTTAAATGAAGATATCGCGTTTACCCATAATGGAAACCATAAAGGTATGCCCAAAATGAAAACTACATAAGCTTAAAGAAAACATAAACATATTATATATCATATATGAATATAGTGACATCTTAATGGACACCTTTTAAGGTGTTAAAAGAATGTTGAACAATCATCGTTTCGGGAGGCATAAATTCACCATCCACGGAAACAGTATGTCCTTTAACCATTAGATGTAGGTTGTGTAAGTGTAGCTCGAATCTTTACTATAACAACATCCTAGTATATTTAGGATACTAGAGTTTTTACAAAAGAAATTAATAAAAAGAGTTTAGGGGGTTGGAGAAGCAAAATAAAACAAAAGGACTCAAGTGAAGACATTACCTTAAAACTGGGTAACTCTCTTAGATTTGAGCTCAAAGGCTTCCTTGGGAAGACTTCATCCCAAAGTGAGGCTTCAAGGATTAAGAGAGGGATGTGGAGAGACAAAATGGGAAGGTGTTGGCCGAGCCAAAGGCTTTGGGAGTGTGGGTAAGGAGGTAGAGGTGGGGGCCTTTTATAAGAGGAGAGGAGGGGCACTCTTGGAAAGTAAAGAAATGTTACTTTATTTTAAAATGAGTTTCAGATTCAAAAGGTCCGAAATTGATATAATTAGAGGGTAAGGTGATAAGGGTTCGAAATCCACCCATATAATAGGTTTTGGACATGTGTAGTTCAAAGATTTTACATTATCATTTCATTTTATTTAAATCTGTTATTAATGAGGTAATCGCTGCATCATCATGATGTCATAAATAATTTAATTTATTTAAAGTCTAAAAATTATAAAAAAAATACGATGATGTAGGAAATATTTTTATATTACCAATGACTATTTATAATCAAAAATCTGACTTGTATAACCCCATGTAAAAATTGTTTTAGTAAAACATCTCTTGTTTGTGTCATTTTTACTTTAACATTAAATAAAAAGTTATTAATGTCATTTCCCAACCAAAGTGGCTCCATGGGGTCCCCTAGTTGACCCATGGATTGTATTGGTCGGCCATGACACATCCAATTAGGGTAGGACATGTTTCAATCTCATCTCATATTATTAAAACATTATTTTTACCTTAAACTATACTAATTACCACTAATCGCGATTAAGAACTTAAAAGTTACTATTCACCAAAAAAATTATTTTAATATCATTGAACCATATTTTACTTCTTAATGACAACCATGTATGTCAGATTTTTGAAAATAAAATCACAGAAGTGGAAAAGTTTCATTTAAACGAAAAATCAGTTTCTTTAACTACCACTTAGTGGTTTCACTATTCATCAAAAATTGAAGTTTTTCAGAAAGATACCAAAACTCCACCCTAAGCTATATTTGATATTCCGAAATCAAATATGATTTCTATTTTACAAAATTCAAAACATGTAAGTTGCATTAATTAATTTAATAACTAATTCCCGCTGTCATGACAAATAGCGTGTTTTTATGAAACAATACGTATCAAAAGATTGACACTAGTTTAAGTCCAATTTCAAAGTGAAATTGATTCCAATGACCACCATTGGATAAAATGGTAAAAATATATTCTAATTTCACTTAAAAACCAATTCAAAATATAATCTAATCATATAAATAAATTAGATTAAAAAGTGGTTTTGAATTAAAATACAACATTTTTCACTATTCATTAAAAATGAACTTTATCGGAAAAATACCAAAAATTCACACAAAGTAAATTTTGATGTCCCAATCATAAATAAAAAGTTTATTTTGACAAACATAGCTTATAAAATTTTCAAAAGATAGATTTAAAAAGGGTTTACCATCAAAAGGCACTAAAACAATCTTTTAAGAATATTAGTGTATTCTATGTATAAGATTGTATTTATTTTCATTTTAAGCCTCTAAAACACTATCTTAATCATTAATAGACATAGATAAAAATATCTATTATTCATTACTTACTTGGGATGTTACATAGTTGGTGAGAAATGAGATTGTGACTTCCATTCTTAAAAATGGATTTCTAAAACATTTTAGTGACAAATTATTTTTTAATATTTTATTATATGTAATTTTTGATTTTTACCCATATTAATCATGATTAATATAATTTATCATATAAATTCATAAATGTTATAGTTTGGATAGAAACTGTTTTTTCAATATTAACATAAAAAACAATAAATTCTAAAAAATCATTAAAAATCACTCTATGTTAAAATAAAAATATTTATTTAAAATATTTTCTCCTTACGTAAATTATAACTCATGTAATTATATCATTTATTTATAATCATGAGTCAAGGATTTTTGGAGATTTTATTGTTCAATAGTTTTGGGTTTTAGTGTATTATTTGTATAGTTAGGTCACCGATATAATAGTTGATGTCATTAATATATTATTACAATTAAACATATTTATTTTAAGGTTATTATTGATAGAAAAATAATAAGTGAAACTAAATAATATAAGAGTAAAAATAATTGGAAAATATGAAAAAATATAACCTCATTCATTAGGTTGTTACTTTTCCAAAACCCATAACTCCTTTAAATATTAGTGCTTTATGAATCCAAAATGCATATTATGAGTAAATAGTGATTAATAGATTGTAATTTGGATGATATATTGATTGAGTATATTTATATTAACTTCTTTTTAAATGAGAGGGACATGGGTTATTTGTACATGAGTTGTGGGGTATTTCTATGATAGAATCATCATTTCAAAACAATTCCCAATGTAACCATTATTATTGAGATGTTTTTGATATCATGAATTATATATTATTAAAAATTTATTTTTTGAAGAATTAAAAAACCTTTTTTAACTAAAATAATTTGTTTATTAAAAATGTGTGTGGAAACTAGATATTATTTTTTTAATATAATAATTTATATTTTATATATTATTATGTATTTATGGTTCATGAAATCAATGCTTATGATTTATATATCTGATTAATGATTTTTCTGGTCGATACCCAAATTTTAGAATAACTTATTTCATTATTAAACCACATATGATTTAATTTAAAAAATTCTAGTAATATAAAAGCAACATATTTATTATTCACATGAAAATTGTTGATCTTTCAAAATATGAAAAAGAAAAACCATATAAAAGTTCAATGTTATGATTCAAAGAATTATTTTTTTAAAATAAATTTGTGAAATAATTAATTAATTTTATAAACATTATTTTTTATATTTTTTGGAATAAAAAATGATACATTTTATTGAACAACTTCTTACCATTTCATTGAGTTTATTAATCATGATAATTGATTTATATGATCAATATATATATTTTTTGTTTTTGTTTTCAATATAATTATTACTATTATTTTATTATAATACTTTGACACCACTTTATTATTGAAAAAGGTTACATTTCTATTTCTAAAAGTCAAATTTTTATTCCAATGCATATATTAATATTACAATGATTATACCACTATTTATAAGATCATACAACCTCATATAAATAAATTTTAATTCCTTTATTCATCATTAAAATCAATTCCACTCAAGTTTTAACATTCTAAATTGTTTTTAAAAATTAATATTTATTGATATACATTTTAAATTACTATTCATGGTTGTTATTATTCAAGGAGATATACATGATCCACATTTTATTTTTTTATATATATTATTTTATTTTTATGTTTGTTATCCCAGTAGATAAATTTTTAATTTCTTAGATTTGTTTATATTCTAGATGTAATGTTACAAGTTTATGAAATAGATTATTATGAGTTTAATATGTCTAAACTATTTTATATTCTTAAATATAGAAAAATTATTTTTAAATGTATTTTTCAATATAAAAATATTCTTTGTTTACCATATCCTCCTTTTTGAAATTTATTCATTGAAATTTTCAATCAAAACCTTTATTTATAATAGATAAAGGTACTTTTGATTCATTTCCAATCGGGTTCAAAAATTTCATTATTTTCTTAAGAGATTTAAAATTCAATTTAAGGAGGTTAGTGGTCTTTTATGTAGAATATTATCTATATGGTCTATGATCCTCACTATGTACTCCTAATACCAGAGTTCATATTCTAGTTTTATCCCCCCCCCCACCCATATTCTATAGTTGTGGGGAACCATATATGTAGTTTAAGAAGGGATATATTTGGAAAATATCATGAACATGATTCATGTTTGGTGGATGTTCTAGTTGAAACGTCATACCACCTATGTGTTCAAAGATTTCATTGTTTTTAATGTACATATGGATTATATGTTCCTTTTTCATATAGGATGGGTATCTTCCATGGTGATATTATAAGGAAACCATTATATCCAACTTGAAGTTATTGGTCCAATTAATGATTATAAACATATCTATATTATTTAATTCGATAAGAATTAATATGTCGTAGAATTTATTGAAAATTATGTAACACCCCGAGATTTTATGAAAAATATTATTTTAATTTCATTAATGTCTTGTGTTGTATTCTACACCAAGATTACCTTGCGTTATATGCAACACCATATTAGCTTGCAGTATATGCAACACTATTCTTGGATCATGTTACACACAATTTTGATAATAGTTATTCTACGCAACATTGAGTATATATATATATATTCAATGTACAAATGAAATATGTTTGGATTTTGTTATACAAAACAATGAAGGATTCTTTCACAACACGCAACCCTGACTTGTCTTACATTACACGCAATCGCGACCTTCCTCGATAGCGTGTGTTGTACGCAATACCGGGTTTTAATAAACAATGATATATTATTATAATATTGTCATGAACTAGCCTCTATGAATATTATTAACTAAATTTTGAATTTTATAACATTATTATTCATCTTACACATTTTCTAGAACATGGTATAAGAACAAAATAAATTTTTCTGGTAAAATAAGTATTTTTCAAAAAATGCAGGTTTGCCGCCTTTTGATGGCGCACCCACATTAAATCTATTTTTTGACATGATTATATTTCAATTTGACAAAAAAAAATTCTTATTTTGAATCAGGATATAAAAATTTACATTAGATAAAGTTTTGATATTTTTCCGATAACTTTCATATTTTAATGAATAGTAAAAACACGCTATATTTTAATTAAAAACAACTTTTTTCATCGTAATATATTATATGTTTAAATTATAATATTTAATGGTTTTAAAGTATAAATAGAATATATTTTTACCATTTAATATAATTTATGTCATTAGCGTTGATTTTACCTTGAATTCGTAGGTTAAAACAATTCAATCTTTTGCAATGTTTTAAAGAAAAACCTGTTTTCTTTCGACAACGGGATTAATTTTAATTTAATTTCTGAATCTTTTGTGTATTAAATTTGGAAAAATGGATTCCATATTTTCAATCAGTGGGTACAGAGTATGTTAATAAGCTACTTTTTATTTTTGGGCATTGTGAATAGTAACTACGGTAAATTTTATTTACTATAGTTAAAGGTAAATCGGGTAATTAAGGGTAAATATAAGATTATTAAATTACCCTAACACTTGTAAAAATCCTATTGGATGGATAAAAGTAGACCCATATAACCAAAGGGTCGGATTGGATTCATTTTATGGACTTTTTTCCTTGAAAATAATTTAATTATTATCAAAACCAAAGAATGTGACAACATGTCACTTTCTTAAATCTTATAAGTATAATAATTTTAATTTAGTTGTAAAATTCATGAAACTTCAGAAATAAATATTCTCCAGAAATATAATACCATTATCTACATCATAGGAATTTATTTAGAATTTTTAGGGATTAAATCATTATTATTTATTATGACACAAAGATGATGCAGTAATTATCTTATTAATGAAATATTGACATAATTGATGTTATAAATGCCCAAATAAATGTAATTTGAGACTTTTTATGACTTAAATTTATTTTCTAGGTTAATATGACATGTTATTGTTGATATAAGTAACTTGTTTCGAACTTATCATTCTGTTATTAATGTCATAAAAATCATGTACCAAATAGTGTCAAAATTGACATAAATTAGTTTTTAAAACAAGTATTATATTATTAATTGTTATTTTATTCCTAAAAATCTAAGGTTAGGACAAATGAATTATATAAGGTTATATATATTAATAATAAACAACTTGGGGTTCGTTTGGCTTGATATAGTAAGTTTATTTACCATATACTGTAAGAAAACAAAAAGACACGGTAAAAGTTAAATTATTTAACATAGAGTTAAATCTAATTGATAAGGTTACAATAATAAACTAAACTTGTCTAAATCCAATTGAATGACATTATTTAGAACCATCCTCACTTTATCTTCAAAATAAGACCCTTTGGAACCATTATAAACCGAATTTGACCTAAATATAAAATAATATTTTGAGATTTTCCTAAGGTGCCCCTCTCCTCCCTTATAAAAGGGAACCTCCTCCCTCTCCTCATCACACCAATTTGAGCATTCACGCTCGGCCAACCCCTGCCAAAATATCTTCTCCACTTCCCTATTATCATCTTAGAGGTCCTGGTCTTCTTCAAAGACCATCCTTATTTCTTTAAGTGGAGGTTAAGAAAAGGCGCGTCAAAAAGAGGTAATATCCATTACCGATCTTTTTCAATTTCATTCTTCTTAAAATTCTTCTTCTTTAGTTGTTTCATGATAAAGTAATAACATAAGTATTTCTTATATACTTATATGTTATTATAAATATGAAATAACTCTAATTAACCTTCTATCTATCCTACGGAAAAAGGAAATCACTGTGTGTGCGTACGTACAGAATACCGTCTCCACGCCGTGGTGTAATCTATTTTCCGCCACCACCTTAATTGGATGGGTATACTGGTGTAATGAGTAACTATATATGATTATTATAAATTTATATTGATACTAAAATAGTATACATACACTTCAACACAAGTTCACGATCATGAGAATGATATCATAGCTCGTGCGTTCGTACGAAATACCATCTCCACGACACGATGAGATTCATTCTCCATGTTAACCATTTAAGAATGATTATAAAGTATATATAAGAAATTATAATGAAATATATGACATTATAGAGCTACTAGATTTATGTATATATGTATGTAATCTACTTACTTCCATTCAAGACAATAAGGAAAGGAAAACAGCGTTCATGCGTACGTACGGACTACCGTCTCCATGAACGGTGTGTTTCATTTCAATTATCTATCTATTATATATATATATATACTGAATATATATGATATATAAATCATGTTTTATATTTTGTAAGTATGTAAATCATGATATAAGTAATAATAATGTCAAGAACAACAAGTCCAAACACCTACAGTAAATGAAACAATTTCACCCAAAACGCTTCTTTGACATTGAATTTACAAAAGAACGGGTAATATGAAGTCATAAGTGAACAATATATGATATAATAACAATGAATATTATTCTTTAATAAGTTAATTAAATTATTTAAATCATTATACAGGAGGTTCAGACACTTACGAAGCAAATCGGACTTAAGGTAAGGGAAATATCACAGTCTCATTTTTATCCGACATTGTTTATTCTTTGAAATTTACTGGGGTGTATTTTATCATCCACATCCATGTTTCCTAAATATGTATTATTATTTCCATCCACATACAATTTTTTAAATCCAATTTTACCCTTCGGTGAGTTTTTAGTAAAAGATGTGAAAGGAATCTTTTGTTGTTTTTCGTACGGGGTACTTTTTGACTTTTCCAACAAAAGTACGAAGAATGTTTTTTTAACTTATACGGCATGAATGGATTTTTAAAACATTATTTCCAAGAATCTTCCTTTACAGGTTTTCAAGTTTATTTTTAATCAACTTCTTTTAGTTTATAATTGTACGACATGTTAAGAAAGGAAAAGTGTTTTTGAAGCAGAAAGGATATTTTCCCCAAGAATGGAGTTCAAGTGTTTTATTAAAATTATTTTCCATCTAAGATAATAAAGAGTTTTGTTTCTATACCTATTATTACATTTATTTGATTATGTTGTGATGTAATTATATTTATGAATTCATTTATCTTATATGAATTGTTTTATGATGTCACGATGTTTAAGATTCCCATTTTTATTACATGGGTTATGCTATGATGTATGGTTTATGATTTTGTGGCACACATAAGAATGGTATCATTAAGATATGGGTGGGACCTATATATCCCTCCAATGCATTGGGTAAAGATTTTATATCTCATGAGATAGACATGGCTGGAACGGTAGGTTATACCGGTTCAGTGAAACAGGACTGAAACGAGGAGTGAACTCGGTTCAGAAAGGGACTTTGTCCACTAAGATAGTCTTGGCAATGAGTCTTGACTAATAAGAAATGATTCTCTATGATTATGTTTGTATGCCAAAAAGTTTCATGTTTTAAGTTATGATTATTGGGATTGCATTTCACTACTATAATTTATCCCATGTTATGAAATTATGATCTCTTTTGCAGGTTAAGATTTCCATAAGATATGTTCTTATGAATATGATGTGATTGATATTTATTTTGTTTACCCTTACTGATCATTTGAGCTCACCATTTTATTTTTTCTTTTCCCCAGGATATAAAAAAGGTTTTAGGTAAGAAAAAAAAGATGAAGATCTCTATGGGAGATGTTGAAGATCTTTCACCATGATTAGAAGATTACGTTCTGAGTTTCCGAAGACACTAAACTATTACGGTCCTTGTGTGTGTGTTTTTATTATGTACTAATTATTCCTCAAAAGTAATGTAATGTCCATGTACGTCAAGCTTCGGGTCTCTACATTTGGTATTAGAGGAAAGGTTTAGTCAACCTTTGGAAACTAGGATGTGAAAACGTTAGTGAGATCCCTAGAGATATTTCTAAGGTATGTCTAGGGATATCCCTAAGGATAAGTATACGTATAGTATATAGTCCTAGAACTATGGTAACGATATTAGATTAAACCAGAGATGTTATATATTGATGTTACTCCCCCTTTATTATGATTTTTTCCTCTCACACTATTCTTTTTGGGTTTTAGAAAATGGCTGGAAACAAGATGATTCACGATAATGGAGGATATGATGGACAATGGAATGATATTATTCATGAGAAACCAAATGAAATGGGATTTGGAGGTCCAAACATCATTATTATGCCGAATCAGCAATCTCATAATATGATCAATAAAGTAAAATTTGGTAATTTTCCTGACTCGGCTAATAAGATAAAGATGGAGTTTCATGATGATCATAGAGGAAAGAAAGTTCAATTTCCCCTATGTAAATCATGTGGGAAGAGGCATCAAGGAGAATGTTTCAAAGGAACTGGAAGATGCTTTGGGTGTGGAAAAGAAGGACACAAAGCCAGTAAATGCAAAGGAAAAGGTTCAGTTGACACCAGGGATGAGGATAATGGTATTGCTATGACATCAACAATGGTTAAATGTTTTAAATGTGGAATGTATGGGCATTTTGCAAACCAATACCCTAAGGGAAAGTCTTAGGAAGAGAATCAGTACAGTCGTATGGGTAGTATTTATATTGATGATGATGATGAGACTACAAATGATATGTGAGATGAAAGAATTGTTGAAGCTCGGTCAATGGTTTAAGAATGTAGTAGAATGATTACATGTTTATCAAGTGTAATGTTGTATAAGTAATCTCATGGTACTATGGAATAAAGAGACATCTAAGGATTGTTACACCGTTTTCTTTCCTTAAGTTTTGAAAGTATGTGATGAATGGTACCAGTATTTTTGGAAAGTAGATGATATGCGCATAATGAAGGGATAAGGAGAAAATTAAATGTTTGATAGTATTCATGAGCTCATGAATGATATAAGGAGAAGGTTATGTAATGGATTGAGTATATAGAATTTTTGGATTTTGGTATGTGGAAAGAGTTAACTTTTGACAGCATTCATGTTTTCACTAAAGTTTAATGGGTATTCGTTTTTCAAGAGAATACATGATTATGGTATTCACATGATTGGAATGTGACCAACAAGATATATGGGGGATAAATGATGGTATTCACATGCTTGGTTGATGACATTTCAAGTAATAATTTTCTTTATATTATGAGCTTGGACCGAAGTATTTTAGATAAGCCTAAAGATTGGAATGTATTATGTTGGACATAAGTTAGTATAGAACTTTTTTTGATATTATTTATGGGATGTTATAGTAATATAGCTTTAGAAAAAGGACAACTTGCAGGACGGGCGACAGCCCATCGTGCCGGACAAGGCTGTGGGAATCACACCCACAAACGAAGTGCGACTGGCCTTTATCGCCTACCACTGGCCTACAGGAAGTCCCTGTTTAGTAGAAACTAGTTTTGTTATATTAGGTAGTATTATATATGAAGTATAAGTCCATTTTAGGAACCATATATCATTAATCTTACTATAGATGGTCTTATGTATTTTTTGATAACATTTCTAACCTTTTGTTTGAGACAGATGGAATGACCCATCATTCTATCACATGATCTGCTAACACTTCACGAATAACAAATTCAACTTCATTTCTTTAAGAGATGAAGTGGAAATTGTTCAAGGCATGAACAACAGTGAGATTGTACCAAAATAAAGTAAGTATTTATTCTAATTCAAATTCTTAAAAATTAGGGAAATGATCTTGAAAACAAAAAAAAATGTTGTCCTAGTGCTCTTATATCTGATGAATCATATGGTACCTTAGATCGTCAAAAATTTATGGCCTTGTGATTGTTGGATTTTCCATAGCCATGTTCTCTACCACTCTCCATCAGAACATGATGGTTAGATTTCTCTTCCATATCCATATTTTCACCTATGTGGAAACCTAGTGATTAGTTTGTTTGGGTAACCGTTATGTTTCATACTTTTGTTTTTAAAGATTAGTTTTGGTATTCCTTTTTACGATGTGGGGTTCTATTAAACAAACTTTCGAGTAGTAAACCATTTATAACCCCGACGAATTTCGAGGGCAAAATTCATTTTAAGGGGGGTAGAATGTAACACCCCGAGATTTTATGAAAAATATTCTTTTAATTTCATTAATGTTTTGTGTTGTATTCTACACCAAGATTACCTTGCGCTATACGCAACACCGTATTAGCTTGCAGTATACGCAACACTATTCTTGGATCGTGTTACACACAATTTTAATAATAGTTATTCTATGCAACATTGAGTATATATATATATATATTCAATGTATAAATGAAATACTGTTGGATTCTGTTATACAAAACAACGAAGGATTCTTTCACAACACGCAACCCTGACTTGGCTGGCATTACACGCAATCGCGACCTTCCTCGATAGTGTGTGTTGTACGCAATACAGGGTTTTAATAAACAATGATATATTATTAGAATATTGTCATGAACTAGCCGTTATGAATATTATTAACTAAATTTTTAATTTTATAACATTATTATTCATCTTACACATTTTCTAGAACATGGTATAAGAACAAAATAAATTTTTCGGGTAAAATAAGTATTTTTAAAAAAAATGCAGTTTTGCCACCTTTTGATGGTGCACCCACTTTAAATCTAGTTTTTGACATGTTTATATGTTAAATTTTAAAAAATAAAATTCTTCTTTTGAATCAGGATATAAAAATTTACATTAGATAAAGTTTTGATATTTTTCCGATAACTTTCATATTTTAATGAATAGTAAAAACACGCTATATTTTAATTAAAAACAACTTTTTTCATCGTAATATCTTATGTGGTTAAATTATAATATTGAATGGTTTTAAAGTATAAATAGAATATATTTTTACCATTTAATATAATTTATGTCATTACAGTTGATTTTACCTTGATTTCGAAGGTTAAAATAATTTAATCTTTTGCAATGTTTTAAAGGAAAACCCGTTTTCTTTCGACAACGGGATTAATTTTAATTTAATTTTCTGCATATTTTGGGTATTGAATTGGGAAAAATGGATTCCATATTTGGAATCAGTGGGTCCAAATTATGTTAATAAGCTACTTTTTATTTTTGGGCATTGTGAATAGTAACTACGGTAAATTTTATTTACTATAGTTAAAGGTAAATCGGGTAATTAAGGGTAAATATAAGAGTATAAAATTACCCTAACACTTGTAAAAATCCTATTGGATGGCTAAAAGTTTACCCATATAACCTAAGGGTCGGATTAGATTCATTTTATGGACTTTTTTCCATGAAAATAATTTAATTATTATTAAAACCAAAGAATGTGACAACATGTCACTTTCTTAAATCTTATAAGTATAATAATTTTAATTTAGTGATAAAATTCATGAAACTTCGAACATGAATAGTCTCCAGAAATATAATACAATTATCTACATTATAGGAATTTATTTATAATTTTTAGGGATTAAATAATTATCATTTATTATGACACAAAGATAATGTAGTAATTATCTTATTAATGAAATATTGACATAATTGATGTTATAAATGCCCAAATAAATGTAATTTGAGACTTTTTATGACTTAAATTAATTTTCTAGGTTAATATGACATGTTATTGGTGATATAAGGAACTTGTTTCTAACTTATCATTCTGTTATTAATTTCATAAAAATCATGTACCAAATAGTGTCAAAATTGACATAAAATAGTTTTTAAAACACATATTATATTATTAATTGTTATTTTATTCCTAAAAATCTAAGGTTCAGCCAAATTACTTAGATAAGGTTATATATATTAATAATAAACAACTTGGGGTTTGTTTGGCTTGATATAGTACGTTTATTAACCATATAGTGTAAGAAAACAAAAAGACACAGTAAAAGTTAAATTATTTAACCTAGAGTTAAATCTGATTGATAAGGTTACAATAATAACCTAAACTTGTCTAAATCCTATTGTATGAGAGGCTTTCGACCCATCCCCACTTTATCTTCAAAATAAGACCTTTTTTAACCATTATAAACCGAATTTGACCTTAATATAAAATAATATTTTGAGATTTTCCTAAGGTACCCCTCTCCTCCCTTATAAAAGGGCACCTCCTCCCTCTCTTCATTACACAAATTTGAGCATTCAAGCTCGGACAACCCCTGCCAAAATCTCTTCTCCACTTCCCTAGTATCATCATAGAGGTCCTGTTCTTCTTCAAAGACCATCCTTACTTCTTTAAGTGGATGTTAGGAAAAGGCGCGTCAAAAAGAGGTAATATCCATTACCGATCTTTTTCAATTTCTTTCTTCTTCAACTTCTTCTTCTTTAGTTGTTTCATGATAAAGTAATAACATCAGTATTTCTTATATAGTTATATGTTATTATAAATATGAAACAACTCTAATTAACCTTATATCCATCCTACGGAAAAAGGAAATCACCGCGCGTGCGTACGTACAGAATACCGTCTCCACGCCGTGGTGTAATCTATTTTCCGCCACCACCTTAATTGGATTGGTATAATTGTGTAATGAGTAAATATATATGATTATTATAAAGTGATATTGATACTAAAATAGTATACATACACTTCAACACAAGTTCACGATCATGAGAACGATATCATCGCTCGTGCGTACGTACGAACTACCGTCTCCACGACGCGATGAGATTCATTCTCCATGTTAACCATTTAAGAATGGTTATAAAGTATATATAAGAAATAATAATGAAATATATGACATTATAAATCTACTGGATTTATGTATATATGTATGTAATCTACTTACTTCCATTCAAGACAATAAGGAAAGGAAAACAGCGTTAATGCATACGTACGGACTACCGTCTCCATGAACGGTGTGTTTCATTTCAATTATATATATTATATATATATATATACTGAATATATATGATATATAAATCATGTTTTATATTCTGGAAGTAATTAAATCATGATATAAGTAATAATAATTTCAAGAACAACAAGTCCAAACACCTACGATAAATGAAACGATTTTACCCAAAACGCTTCTTTAACATGGAATTTACAAAAGAACGGGTAATATAAAGTCATAAGTGAACCATATATGATATAATAACAATGAATATGATTCTGTAATAATTTAATGACGTTATTTAAATCATTATACAGGAGGTTCGGACACTTACGAAGCAAATCGGACTTAAGGTAAGGGAAATATCACAATCTCATTTTTATCCGAGATTGTTTATACTTTGAAATTTACTGGGGTGTATTTCATCATCCACATCCATGTTTCCTGAATATGTAATATTATTTCCATCCACCTAAAATTTTTTAAATCCAATTTTACCCTTCGGTGAGTTTTTAGTAAAAGATATTAAAGGAATCTTTTGTTGTTTTTCGTACGAGGTACTTTTTGACTTTTCCGACAAAAGTACGAAGAATGTTTTTTTAACATATACGGCATGAATGGATTTTTAAAAAATTATTTATAAGAAGCTTCCTTTAAAATTTTTCAAGTTTATTTTTAATCAACTTCTTTTAGTTTATAATTGTACGACATGTTAAGAAAGGAAAAGTGTTTTTGAAGCAGAAAGGATATTTTCCTCAAGAATGGAGTTCAAGTGTTTTATCAAAATTATTTTCCATCTAAGATAATAAAGAGTTTTGTTTCTATACCTATTATTAAATTGATTTGATTATGTTGTGAGGGAATTATATTTATGAATTCCTTTATCTTATATGAATTGTTTTATGATGTCACGATGTTTAAGATTCCCATTTTTATTACATGGGTTATGCTATGATGTATGGTTTATGATTTTGTGGCACACATAATAATGGTATCATTAAGAGATGGGTGGGACCTATATCTCCCTCCAATGAATTGGGTAAAGATTTTATATCTCATGAGATAGACATGGCTGGAACGGTAGGTTATACCGGTTCAGTGAACCAGGACTGAAACGAGGAGTGAACTCGGTTCAGAAAGGGACTTTGTCCACTATGATAGTCTTGGAAATGAGTCTTGACTAATAATAAATGATTCTATATGATTATGTGTGTATTCCGCAAAGTTTCATGTTTTAAGTTATGATTATTGGGATTACATTTCACTACTATGATTTATCCCATGTTATGAAATTATGATCTCTTTTGCAGGTTAAGATTTCCAAAAGATATGTTCTTATGAATATGATGTGATTGATATTTCTTTTGTTTACCCTTACTGAGCATTTGAGCTCACCCTTTTATGTTTTCTTTTCCCCAGGATATAAATAAATGTTTTAGGTAATAAAAAAAAGAGGAAGATCTTTATGGGAGATGTTGAAGATCTTTCACCATGATTAGAAGATTACGTTCCGAGTTTCCAAATACATTGAACTATTACGGTCCTTGTGTGTGTGGTTTTGTTATGTACTAAGTATTCTGCAAAAGTAATGTAATGTCCATGTACGTCAAGCTTCGGGTCTCTACAAATTATCTATCATTTCATGCAGAAGATCACATCCTAAATTCATCCATTCACTCGAATTATCCAAAAATATTAGATTCTATATTGGTTCCCAAATAAATCTTCATATGAATCCATCTAATTACTCAAGTAGATAATTTTATTGTATGATAACTAACCAAATGGTTTCTATTGCTCCCATAACCATTAAAATTTTATTAAGGATCACCTCATAATTAACTCAATTTTCGGAATGGTCCTTTAATATTTTCAATCATATAAGTGTTATAAGACATTCAGGAATATTAGAGACTTCACTATAATCCCTAAGTGAATCATTGATAGCAGTTTGATAAGATTTAATGTGGTTCCCTATGAATCCTAACAACATCAATTATGTATATAATGAAAATTTTTTAAAGTGTAATATCTTCCCGAATAATGATGAAGTGGGGAGCCTGGTGAGTTGGCCCATCAAAATATATATCAAATTTCTTAATTTGAATATCATATGGGGTCAAGTAACAATTCTCATTATCTTGTTATATCATTCCCATATATTTATGGGTAATGATTGATTCATATAATTTGATTTATATCACTCTGTATCAATATTATATAATAATATGGACTTGAGGTGTACTCGTCAATATCCTTCTTCCTTTTTTCCTACAAGAAGTAAACTTAGTAGTCAAAATACATATTCAAACGTCTTGGGTGGATTGTGAATGTTGATGTATTTTCATTTTATAATAGAAAATTTATTTATTTCAGGTGATTTTGGCACAAAAATCTAGTTCCAAACTAAATGACCCCATGTTTTTTTATGTTTAATTTCCAAATATTCTCTTAATTTGGAGTAACCACGTTCATTTAATGTTCCAAATAAACCATTCAAGAATTGTTGATATTTTCCCATATAAATGGGTTTGAAATCAATTTGGGATGATAGTATATCTTTCATTCAGATATGATTTATAGATCTATCCTTTTAATATACATGAATGTAACTACATTATCAATCCATATCTTGTAGAGTGTATTAGGTTATTTTCTTCTTTGATAACTATATAAATTATTTTCCATTCCAAAAATTAAATGTATTAATCAACAATATTATTTTACTATATCACAAAAAATTCACTTATATATGTAGATATCTTTTAGTGTGAGTATATAAATTAGACTCTTTCTATCTCTATATATCTCACAGTTCTCACAATAGATGTTGTACTTCATAATAATTAAGGATATCATTATTGTATCCATCCATAGTCCATAAATCATGTAATTATTTCTATCTATTCTCAACTATCACTAGGTGAATGATTTGAATTTATAATTTATCATAATTACACAACCCAATCCATTATTTATAAAATCAATAACTACAAAAAAAGTCTTTATGTCATGGTAGTATGATTAAATGTGATGTGATTAGGCTCTTTTTGAACTCTTTAAATAATTAATAACATTCTTCCATGAAAACATACATCACCCTTTTGGGAATTATCTTAATTCATGGGAAAAATGATGATAATTTATTAAAATATTATCTATAATATGTAGATAATATAATAAAATTATAGAATTCCATGACTCATGACCGTCTAGGTCATTCATTTATTTCCTTTTACATTGATCAATCCAAAATATATTCCCTAACTAGATTTCAAATTACCCATGAATGTGATTGGAAGAATACAAACGTCACACTTTTACCATTGAATGTATCTTATCATTCCATAATATATAGAAAATAATACATCTATTTTATATATGTTCTTCCTTTATTATGTAGTAGGTGATAATTTATTATATAAATTCTACCAAACATTTTCCAATATATTCTATATAGTCTCTATTTTTTATGACCATGAATTTTATAGGAGAATTAGTATGTCTATATGGAGTCACTATGAACTCATAGTGTCTTTATCTTGTATGGATTGATGTGTCCTAGATATATTCTCCAATATAATTTAGTTAAATATATATATAATGAATATCCACATTAGATATGTATTAATATCCACTATGTTGATAAAAAACTCATCAATTATTGGTATGGGAATCATGTTCTTCATGGTTATATTTTTATGTTATCAGTAATTAATGTATAAATTCATTAATAATCCCTTATTCATGAAAAATAGAATGGAAACCCATCATGGTTATTCACAATGGAATATGAACACTTTTCCCATGTTATCTTGAAACATATTATTTAACTCCCCTAGTTCTATTAGTTTCATCTTATAAGGGAATTTAGATAATGGGGTGGATCCATGTATGAGTTAATTATGAATTATAAATCATGATCTATTGTTAATCCATGTTATTATTTAGGGAATACATCATTATATTCCCAAAAAAGGTAAATTTCATCTAGGATAAGTATTTACGTTGAATTTTCCATTTGGGTCAGAAATTATTCTTCATTGGGTTTCAAAATCTACACCACTCTTAGTTTTTCTAAATGAGACTTATATTTATTCATTCATTTAAATAGGATGAAGGGATGGACTTCAATATAGAAATTGATTTCTTTTCTCAGATTTTGTTTTGAAATCAATATAATTATATCCAATCCAGGTCATGTATAGTGTAAAATTAAACCAAGGGGGTATTATGAGATTCAATGGAAGAATCTCCCCACCTAAGCTTACTAGAGAAGAGTCAAACACATGGATAAAAATGATTGGACCACTAGGTGTTTTCAATGATATACTTACATAAATATGTAAATAATCATATTTATTTTTTATCAAAATCCCAATGTATATAATGTAATTTATAGAACTATAGTAACATAATAATCATTAAATTGTTGGGTAAATAGTTCATGTACCACTTATAACATCATGATCATATTCCACCAAATTAGTGGTGATGTCATAAGATGTTTCTTTATCCCTCATCCTTATTGGATGTAGGTGTTGATTATCCTTTATGAACCATGGTATTTTCATTTTATATCATAATTACTTTTATAATTACAAATAAATCATTGAACCATATATTGAATATTGAAAAGATCTTTCTTTTACTCTATCACATTATTGATTTTCCTATAAACCTTTTAAAATTTTGTTTCATAATTTCATTCCCCTACACAATTCAAACACATACTTATCCTCTTTTTATATTTTGTAAAATATTCCATCCCATATTTCTAGAATTTGGGATGTTAGATCCACATTCTACTATGATTGTTGTCTGATGACCATTCAGGGTGGAACTCCATTTCCTCTTTAAATATCATATACCATGAGGCCACTAAAAATCACCAATATTCATATTGTTTGTCAATTAATATAAACAAATTTCCATATATATGTCAAATCCTCAAATTAGTAAATATTTTTGGATGAGTCACCTTTACTCAACTAAGGATGTGGTCATCCTGACATTTTTAATTGATAACAATGTTGGAAGATTATTATTAAAGACTTTTGAATTTTTATTTATAATCCCCAATAGATTTTTCCTCCTTTATTTAGTCGAAGGAATTATATATCTGTTTTAATATGGAAGGTATGATTAAAATATGTATTGAAAAAAAAATCTTGAATCCTTCCCTCTCAACTGATTCAATTTCATCCTTTTGGTTATTTTATTTATTAGTTTCTACAAGAAATCAGATTCTACCTCTGAGAGAGAAATTTATATTATGATATTTTATTTCTTAGATAAATTTAAAACATATAATATATTATAAACATTGTTAACCCATTATTTCATGAATATGGTATAATAAGATACGCTAAAATTCTAGGGCCTTTTTCCAATAAACGATCAATCAAAAAATAATTTTTTTAGATATAGTGGATGTTTAACAAGTTTCATGTTTTTACTCAAAACTAGAGTCAAATATTATAGTACTTTCATGAATATCATGAAACCTACTACTATTGTATTTTAAATATTTTTAGGGACGTCATAAAAGTTATAATCATTTCTATTGTTGACATGGTTGCATCTATTTCTAGATATTTTTATAATAAATGATAAATTAACAATGTTTGTATTCGAATTAATAATCATATAAAAAGGGAAACAATAAATGTTGAAGGAATAACGCACAATGAAATATATACCCCATATCATGAACTTATAGGTTTCAATATCCGTTATAAATTCACCATTATATACTATATCCTTTAACAGAACATTATATTTGAGTCCACTATAATGATTTGTAAAGATTATATGAATTATCTGAGGCTTATCAATGAGTGTTTATTTTTGGTTGTGTAGTATTTGGTGGACTCATCATTCACCCATTCAATATCGTGTTGATGATCAACTATCCATTTTCTGGGTAACTACCCATATGTGAATATATTCAATAGCCACATCCAATATTCATTATATAGAGAGTGATGTAATTTCTAAAAAAATATGTACTTTATAATTTATAAAAATATTAGGATAATTTCCTAAAAAATATCTATAGGTTTATCTATAATAATTCTTATTCCTAACTCACAAATTCCCTATTACATTCTAGGATAAAAACTATTGAAAACTAATATATTATATTACCTCTATTCCATAATTTATAATGAAAATATCATGTTATTAAATCATTCTTTATTTAAACACTTTTCTATCTTATATAAATTAGTCTCACAAATCACTAGTAAAATTATAAAATTAACATTATTTAAATAATTAATCAATTATGTATCATCCTAAACATTCAATGTATTTTTATTTAGAAATTATAATTTTTTTGGTTATCTTTGTTATATGTGTGTTATAAATTAAAAATGCTATGCCAGTTATTTTATTATTGGATGGAGGATTAGTGGGATGAATGGTAGATTAAACAGGGTCAAATGGATAACCAATGGTGCAAGTTGAAGGAATAACATATTTTAATATCATATCGACCATCTTATGGATGCTGCAGAATGACAACATTTTTCCCAAGCACACTAACCATAAGTGGTCCAGACACCAGGCACATGGTGGTGAAAATAATTGGAAATAACCAATTTTGTTTCCATATTGTTCCATAAATAATATTTTTAGAGTAAGCCTCTCCCAATTCTAAACAACTTCTTACCAGAAAAACTTAGTGAAAGCTACCTTAGTGATCAAGGAATCACATTCCTTTTGTCTTGGGTGCATGAATTCTAGAATGATATGGGGTGTCACTTAGTTATAAATCTATCCATATTAAACACCAATTATCCTTCCCTCTATTAAAATTATCATCTATATATTCCATGATCGATAGATCTATGGATACCATCCTTGATGTTATAGAGATTCTATGATTGATTAATATATCAGTGTTGGATCACAAGATGTTGGGGCCTCTAATTGTTTGATCAATAATCCACCATTGAATGTGAATCCATTTAATTAATTTGATATTGATTTTATATATTTTAATAATTATTTATTCTAACTCTAATAAAAGAGGTTCTAAATTGATATATTGGATCATGTTCTAGTGGTCTTTGGTCTACATGCTGGAAAAGGGATTCATTCCTGAATTTCTCACAGGACATGGAATGAATGTGATAAAGGTAATATGTCCTTACAATCTTGGGACTCTATATAGAATTTTTTGGAATGTCTGTATTTTTTATATGTTACTATTATAGTTAAAATAGCTTTATAGGTATATTTGTTTTGTGTAGGGTACCCATTGATAAATTTTGTTTCTTATGGATTTTTATCATTTTTATTCCACCCATTATTTTTTAAAAATTCATAGCCAGTGGAATGTTTGTTATGCCATATTTTCCATTTCTATATTCTCTATTTCATTTGTAAAATATTATTTTCATTAGTGTAAAAACTATGGTTTTATTTTGAGTAATATTATCTTTTACTATCATTCTAATCATTACTCCATGTATTTATAGGGCGTTTTCGAGAAAAATGGCAATTTTTATGCCGAACAAATGGGGACACACAGCTGGTTCATAGTTAGGTGAAACCATGTTTCATCATAGTGGAGACCATGTTCAATGTATAGTGGTGATGTAAATGAGAAAAATAATATTACATGATAATGGACCCCCTCCCATGTAACGATTCATACCCCTTACCTCTTGGATAGATGTTCCACAAATTGGGTGCATGGTCTTGAAAACCTTGTGACCAAACCATGTAGTCTGCCATAAATTTAAAAAACATGAAATTTCTATTTCCACCTATCGAATTTTAAATCCATAATGAACACTTTTCACCCCCATTCCATATTCTATCACTTATCTCACACCTCTCTTCATATTCCCTCTCTTAGACACCATTTCTTGTTGGTTTTGGATTATAATATTTAACGAATCATTAACTATGTTCCTCCTTTTATATCCCTTCACTTATCTTAGTATCTCTATCCTTGATTCTTTTATTCTATTTTATCCAGTGGATAGGTTGACCAAAATATGGTTCAATCTTTTCTATTTGGTTTGGATCTTGATTTTTTGGATTATTACTTCCTTTATAGGGTATCCAATTGGTGAATCTGTGGTTTCCACCTAGATTTGTGATGTTTCCAAATAAGAGGTGGGTGGTTCCAGTATCAAACCATTTTTTAAGATTTTATAATTCTTCATATGTCTCCTAATGGCTCTTATTAATTGTACAGGTGGTTCTAAAGATGTTTTCCATTGGTTTTAGTGCGAATTAAATGTTTTATAATTTTTTCCTCTTTCAAATTGGTTTTTTTCAAGTGTGATTTTCATTATTAAGATGGTGAATTTTAAAATTGAGATTTCATCTGATATAGGGATTGAAATATATAACATGTGAATCCTAGCTATCTAGGTGGGAAGACTAGGGATAGTACACTCGGTGATTCGGTAGGGATGACACTCTGTCTTCCTAGAAGGATGAAGAGACAACACTGATTAATCAAACATTATTGAGATTTTTTGGATCAAGAAAGAGAAGAAATGATGTTTCCATGATGTGATCACCAACAGTAAGAGGACCTTAGGACCCTGAATACACTAGCACCATAAGCGTTACTTAGGGTTATCATGATATGATTACTATTCATCATGTCCTCATATTTATTTTTGTTGTTATTTCAATGAATGGTTTCAAAAATTATGAATATATTTTCATAAAAACTAGCATCTTAATTTTTTCATTTATTTTCATTACATAAAATCATTTATGGTTTTACCCTTCTAGACATTTTTTTATTTCATCCTATATACACCATTTTCTGAATGTAAAATTTTTCTATTTGAACTTTGTAAAGGAAATTCCTTCTATGTTTTCGATTTTGGAACATTGTTCTATTATTTCTTTTTAGACATGTGTTGGTTATAGTATCATGAGGGCGTTGGGCCGCATGTTTCATGTGGTATTTTTGATGTAGTTGGTTCCCCTCCACATTTTGGTTATTTTGGTTTTGGTTGGGAATGTAAAATGTTTAACTTGTGTTATGGTGTTTTCCACTAAAATCGTGTTTTAAGAATGTGGGTTAATATGTGATTTATAGTTCTTGTGGTTTATTTTTAGTTGGATTTTATGGGAAAACCGGTTTCAAAATATGTAACTCGATGCCTTGGAACTATTTATCAGCCCATGGGGATAGAGAATGCCCTTCGAGTCGTGCCATGGGATGGGTTGGGTGTCAGTTTGGATGGAATCCCAAAATGACTTATGAAAAAGAATATTATAGACATGTATTCTCTTCCTTGAGTCATTCCATTTGGAAGAGACTAGATTGACAAGAGGTACGACAATTGGTTCTTCAGGTTCTATTTGTGATTGGTATGTCTAGCTAACAAACATCCTGGAAGGCCTTGTTTCACCATGTGATGTTTTATATTTTTTTTGATCCTTATCAAGGTGTGATTTACTAGTTGAAGAATATGGATGGACACTAAGATGGGGTGGAGTGGTTTCATCTGTGATTTTGTTTATTTTGAATTTGTATTAGTTTATCTAACTATTTAAGATTTTTTATTAATAAAAAATATCTATGGGTAGTGTATTGATGTTTTATTTGGTCTTGTTAAATGTCTTATCATCATTATTAAACAAGGAATACCTATGAAATATCTAGAAGAGGCCAAAGATAATTCTCCCTCACCGCTTGATTATAGATTAGAGGAAGTAGCGAAGCATGATGTCTGAGCATTGAACTAGGGAGAAAACTCGGGTCTTGATAAGTCTAAGGTTGTTGACCCATGTATGGATATGGATAAATATCATGAGTTACTCATGAAAAATCCTCCTTCCATTCAATGTATCATGGAATCTCATGAATAAGATGAGTTTATTTAAATGGTTGAGTGTATTTTTTTAGTTCCTCGTGATTTCTATAATCATTAAAGTGAAGTGTGTGGTCTCCCTGTAAGAAGGGCCAGGCTTCAGGTGGTGGGAATCGATGTTTCAAGTGGAGAAGCATGATTTTATGGGTTATAATAACTTTATATTTTTCTTCAATGAATATAATTTCCCAGACACCATGGACCTTTCCAAGACTAGAGAGTTTTTAGATCTCAAATAGAGAGATCAGAACATGTTGGAATATGCTAACCATTTTGTAGCATTATTCCATTATTTATCTGAGGTCACTTACAATGATTAATTAAGGGATCGATGTTTTGAAAAGGGGTTGGGGCCTAATATACTATCTAATGTATTGATGATTAATTTGAAAACATTTTAAGTGGTGGTTGGATGAGATATGATAGTGAATAATTGTCATGTGGGTAAATATAGTTTTTATAGGGATGTTTTAGAAGTGCGATAATGTTATAATTTTATTTATGATAATAAAATAATTTAAGAAAAGAAGAAAAATAATAAATTTTTATGCTATGGTCACCCATTTCGATAACATTCTTCTGTGACCATTGGTGGGGGGTCGGTTGTATATTACCAGTGTAGAAGGCCAGGGATACATTTGGTCAATGTGAAATGTTCCACCCATACCCTTTTATCAAAGTGGGTTATTGGATAATACATATAGGTTCTGAAAGAGTGGTTTTTCGGCTCTCAATAGTGAATGTTTTTTTGTGCAGTAGGTACTTTCATCTCAGTCTGATGCATCGTGGTCTATGGGTTCTCAATATTTGAGCATGATAATGCAGTTAGATCCTCTTATGTATAGATTTGGTTTAAGGTATATCTATAGAATAATTTTCTTCCAAAGGAATATATAGAGATTAATTAACATCATGATATTGACCAAGTTCTAGAATAATCGGATGCATGACCTTTGACTATTTGATCTACTATTTTTTACATCGAATATAACCATTTCTTAATTAGATATGAGCACTTCTATTTATTTTATCTCTTGTAATATTTTGGATATTCTGAAATTTATTAATAAGATTATTCCTTATCCAAAGGAGTCTATTACACCACATATTTATAAGAAGAAGTAGGTTTTTAGGTGTTTGACCTATGATTTCACACTTTCAAGAGTTGATTTGGAAGGGGGAATATTGGTTTTTGAAATGGATATCTTAAAAATGATCCTAAGCATGGATTGGAAGGTAATTTTCAAGTTTAAATAAAATCTTATCACTGACAGGTAACATTTATGCCACCTGATGTGAATACATAGGTCTTTAAAGGTGAATCGTATCCCTGGTCAGGATGAGTTGGACCTCCACAAATGATGCTAGAAAAAACCAATTTTCCAGGTCTCTTATCTAATTTTTATGGATGATCATATAGATTTTGATGATGGGTTGCCTCTTATGGTTGATTAGTGTCAAATTTTGTTCCAAGATAATTTCTTTGGTTTTCCAACAAAATGGTATGTGTAGTTCAACAATGATTTGGTTCCAATAATACAAATTTTATCTCTTCCCTCCCAACATATGGCCTTGACCAAGTTGAACGAATTAATGATATATTTGGATGAATTAGAATCCAAAGGATTATCCCAACCAAGAGTATCACATTCATCCTCATCAGTAATGTTTTTTAAAAATATTGATGGATCCCATTGGTTTTTCTTTGATTACTGAAATTTGAAGAAGGTTACGACAATGAATTAATATTCATTTACCCACATTGATGACATGTTCTTCCATTTCAATGGGGTAAGGTGATTTCCCATGATTCAAAAATGTTCCGAGTATAATACGGTTGTCTTTAGAGTGGCTAATGATCCAATGAAAGCCTTACAAAGCAAGTATATACACAATGAATATTTGGTTATACCATTTGGGTTGAAAAATGATATGTTGGTTTTCTAGTCTCTTATGAAGTATATTTTCAATTTGTACCATGATTCCTTTTTCGTAGTGTTTGTGGATGACATCTTGGACTACTCTAGGAATGAGTAAGAGCATGTGAAATAGTGGAATATTCTTCCAAGGACTCTTTAGCATCACTAACAAATTGATAATCTTTTTATGTGCACATTTTTTTCTTGGATGTCAAGTTTCTCGGTCTTGTGACTTCGATGTACGAAGTTTTAGTGGACCAAGAGAAAATTAATGTGGTGTTGTCATCAATTATATCAAGGATTATTTTTAATATTAGGATATTCTTGGACCTTGCAGGGTACATTATACTTTTTTCCATGTATTTTTGTCTTATCACTTCTCCCATGACCACATTTATTATGAATGGGGTAATGATTGAATGGATCCTATTATTTTAGTTTTTTTATGATCTCAACCAAATATAGAGAAATTCTCTTATTTTGATATTTCCAGAATCTAAAAAAGGGTTGTGTTTTATATTTTAATACTTCACGTATGGTTCTAGGTGTTTTTTCATGAAGGATGACCATGTTGTGGAATATTAAACATTACAACTATAGCCACGTGATTGGAAATACCCAACCCTTGACATAGAATTACAAAGGGTGATTCATTCCTTGAAAACATGTGGTATCAATCACTTTATTGAAAGCATTGTGGATTACATAATCCTTAAGCTCATTGAAAAAATTATCTCATTGAAGGATATAAATATAATGATGTTTTTATGGGTGGAATAAAATTATGTTATTGACTATTATATTTTCTATAGCCAAATGATTGTTGACATGGTAGAAGACACCGTGAGAAATAATAAGTCATTGAATGCTATAACAGAGTCTAGTGATGAGTGGAAAATGATAGTGCTCTTTTACTATATGAAAATAATAGAAACTTTGTTTAGAAGAGTAACATTCATGGATAGATTTATATTGAATCCCTATCTTCTAAATCTATTTTAGAAAGAAAACCCAAATGATTTGTCGTGTTAGTACACTAGGAATCATCTTAATAGTAGAGAGGTTCACCAAGAGCATTTGTTATCCCATAAAATAATTAATTCTTTAAGGGATATATTGTGGTGTACTTATCTTTTTAATAAGTTGGTAATGTAGTAAATCCACTACTCTAAGGGGATCATTCATCCTATAAACACTATGATGTCCTATGATGTCTGAAACTACTTTTGGTGGCCATGTATGAGGTGTCACAGTGATAACATTTCATCCAAGAACTGTACTTGTAAAAAAGTTAATGTTATGCATCAGAGGCCCTCATTATTTATTTAACATATACTTATTCCTTACATGAAGTGGGGATAGGTCACCCTGATCTTAATCATTTGGTTTCCTCGTACACCCAATGGATGGAGTTCCATTTGGGTGGTGATTAAAAATCATAGAAAGTATACCCATTTCATTTTGGTCAAGGATTTGACCAAAGTGTATGAGTAAATATGATTGAATGTTCGAGATATTTTGAGACTCCATGGAATTCCATTTTCTATCATTTCATATAGGGCCAACATTTTACCGTCTGGTTCTACAAGGGGCTTCAGAAGCCAATGGGGTCATATTTCAAACTTATTATGGAATATTATCCTCCAACAGATGGTGATACTAAGTGGGGGAAATTTTTTTTGAATATAATAAATCTTCTTGTCTGTTTGAATTTAGAGGCTCATATGATAAATATTTTATATTTTTTGAATTTTTCTAAAAAAAGTTACCAATCCTCATTCAAAATGTCTCCCTGGGAGGCCCATTACGGTCATCCATCTCAGTCTCCTCTATATTGGATATATGTGGGTGCGGTATTTTCATTTGGTCCAAGAATTGTGAAATATACATATAATATTGTTTAGTTGATCATGAAAACACTGTGGAAAGTGCAGAGCTACCATAATTCATATTCATATAAGTGATGTGTAGCATTCTAGTTCTCAATTTGTGATTGGGTGTTCTTAAATGTGACACCTCAACCAGGTCATCTTATTCATGGTAATAATTGTATGAATGCATCAATGTTTTTTAGATATTTGATTTTATAAAATGAATTAGAATGGTGGAATAACAGTTGGCTTTCTCAACTCAGTTGATGTTGATCCATGACAAGTTCCATGTACCAAAATTAAAAAACTATGATCTAGACTCTTCTTTGTTGTTAAACTGGAAAGAACGGGTTCTCGAATCATATTTTTATATATTTTAGAGGCTATTACTGATTGTTTATTTTCATTTGAATTTTTTATGGGGAAATATATTTTACGATTTTGAGTCCATTAGAATCGTATAATATAAGAGGATGAGACATAGGATAATATGTCATCGGTGATGGAGCAATACCCTCATTTAGTCTCTGAACGGGCATAAATTTTAGTTTTCAAGGGTGGAATGTATTCACTGTGGGGATAATTTTCTAATATGTAGTTTTATTTCTAGATATTTGATATTTTATTGACTCAATCATCATTGTTCCATGTATTTACTAGAAGTTCTTTACAAAAATGGTGGTTTTATGCCAGAAAAAAGGAGGTGCACCATATGTGCATGGTTAGGGGAAAACATGCTACAATCCATTGGAGATCATTATCCTATGATAGTGAAAATATATAGGTTGTGTGAACTATAACATGGAATGTTTATTTTTAAGGAAACCATATGGTTCCCTTCCTTCTTGGACTAGTTTTATGCATGGTATGTGCACTGTATGGTAGACTATGTGGCCAAAACTTTTGGCCTTACATATCTTTTCAAATCATGAAATTCCAATTTTTTCCCTTAATATATTAATTACCTAAAACCCATTTATCACCCCCATTTGACTCTCTAGCCCTAGGAGCTCCACTATCTTCCTCTTCATCTCTAATTGACTCTCTTTCCTTGGGTTTATATTAGGTTAATCAAAGAATCGTCAATTATGTTCCTCCTTTTCTTATCCATTACATTATCATAGTCTCTCAATCTTTATTTCTTGTCCTCTATTTTATCTAGTAGATAATTTGACGTAATGTGTTCTCAATATTGATTTATTGGTATGGATCCTAATGGGTATGGTGTACTATTGATTTTATAGTGTATCTTATTGGTGAATCTATGTTTTCCACCCATATTTGTAATGTTTCCAAACAAGAGGTATGAAATTACTTGTTTTGAGATTATTTCATGATTTTATAATGATTTATATAGTTTTATAGTCAGTTATATAATATTTTTGGTTGGCGTGAATGGTGACTACCATGATTGTTAGTGTGAATTAAATGGTTGTTAATAATTTCCTCTTCTGAAATGGTTGATTTCAAGTTTCAATTTTATTAACATGATGGTGGTTTGGATAAATTTAGTTTCCTATCATATATTATTTGGAATATACCACAAGTGAATCCAATTTATTTAGGATGGATTACTTTATATAGTATGTTGGGTGTGTTCAAAAGGTTTAGTCTTGATCACCATTTTAGAATGATGCTATAACACTATGAAATTGTGATGGGGATTGGTTGGATCAAGAAGAAGGTAGACCGATGTGTCCAAGATGTGATCACCAAGAGTATAAAGAACCATGGACCCCACTAATCATATTACCTTAGGGAATTAATTTTTCATAATTATATTCTTACCATTTCTCTTGTTGTTGAATTTATTTCCACTTTTATTTTGAAGAAATTTTATTAAAACTGTACATTTATGTTTTAAAAAAGAATCATGTTAATTTTTCATTTAATTTCATTACATAGAATACATTTTTCTTCTATCCTACTCGGTATTTCATCTCACATCCTATATACACACATTTGTGAATATATACCTTCTCATATTCAACCAAGGTAAAGTAAACTTCTTCCATGGAGTTGATGGTGGTTTGATGCGCAAGTAGTTTCTTTTGGATGGGTGTCTATGATGGTGGCCTAAAGGTGGTGACATGAATGATGCATGGAGGATTTTTGATTTAGTATGAAACCCTTCCCTTTTAAGTTATTTTGGATTTTATTGGGAATGTAAAATATTTAATTCATTTAATAGTGTTTTCCTTTGATTAATTGATTTATGAATGTTTGTTAAGATGTGATGGGTGATTTAAGTGGGTTGTTTATAGTTTTATTTTCGCATATAAAACATTAAAAAAGGTGTCTCTAGATTACCATTCACTAGTTTAAATTCCATGGGGATCGGTAATGACCTTCAGGACAAGTCAGGTGTCGGGTTGGGTATTAGGATGGATGGTATCCCAGCCTAGTTCGTGACATGTGGAATAGAAATTATAATATATTTTCATGTTGTTATTTTTTGTGTGTTTATTAAGAGTGTATTATTTTATATATATTGAATAATTATTATGGAATGTTGTTCCATGTTTTTTTATTCCATATATATAATTTTTATCATGCCTAGTAGAATCTATGTTCAATTTTTAATTTGACAGATGTCCCGTACATTTATAGCTAGCTCCATAAAAGGGGGGAATGAATATCATGACATAGTTTTTATAGATCTTAATATGATTGTTAGAACCCAATATGTGAATCAATTTAGACTATGGGGTAACTCTATAGACCATTTAAATAGGTTATATATTATCATATGATCTATTGGTGGGGAATATCCTTTCACTTGTATAATGTTTCATTGAATACTGGTGTTCCATGCTTGTGTACCATATGAGGAAAGTGGGGATAAATGAGTCATAGATGTGACTAGCCCTTAATTGGGGATGTATATTTGTTCCTAAAAGGTGAAACGTTAATTTTTTTAAAATGGTTAATTGATTCTCATGAAAAAAAATATGTAATGTGATTATCACTTATGTCATTCTTCCAACATGATGTTGAAGTGGGTACGATTCTTGTTTGTGGTCTCTTGGATAGAACTTAATCACTTAGTAGATGATAGGGTAGTTAATTTTTAGTTAATTTACATTTTTATATTGATATCCACCACCGCACACATGTTAACATATTTTAAGGATGGATTGGTGGTGTACCGTATGGTTTATACTCACACCCTACTTGGGAATATTTGTGTGCTTGCAGACCAGATGCCCAAAGATCTGGAGAAGGGAAAGGTCCCAATGGTAGGTTTTTGAGGATATTGGAGTTTGGGATAAACATGATACTTGTATGAGAAAAATAAGTTTTATATAATATATTTTAATTAAATTCTTCTCTATTTGTACTTCATATGTATGTTGACCTTCAACATTGTGGGCCATGTTGATTACTATTATATTACATGATGTGGAATCTGTTGTAGAAAATTGTTTATGTAGTTATTATACTATAATGTTTAATTTTATTATGTTTATTCTATAATATATGGTGTATGTATATGTTATCCAGTGTTATAGTATCCCCATGTCTCCATTAGTCCCTCACCGATAGTAGGAATCCATATGTGTAAGGTGAGGAATGCTTAAGGAATTATGGAACCTCGGATCAATCCTTGTGATCTAGGTATGGGTGCTAAAAAAATTTATTATAGTGTGTTTCATTACTATCACGACCCCCTCCCCACAAAGTGTACCCCTCCGGGGCCGGAAATTTGAAAAGGGAGATAATGACCCCTGAGTCCCGCCTCCAGTAGGCCCCGGGTTGGAGACTAGCATCGAGGGTATAATAAACACACATATGGGATGCATTACCCTCTAAGAGAACACATGCAGAAGAGATAGATAAGATATATACCAATAAACTCCATGTTAGAACTGAAATATAAGAGAACCCCATGTACATATATGAAATGTCATGAAAAAGTACTACAACTGAAAGGGAAAACTACAAGTACCCAAATGAAAGTAAAACGGCAGCGACCGCAAGCCTGGACAGCTCCTCCAACCACAAGCTAGTAGTAACCAGCTTGATCTCCAACCTGCTCCAAGTAACCTGGAAACAGTTTGTATATGCATAGGGTGAGTATAACAATATACTCAGTAGAATCCTCCCTAAAGCCTCTCGTGAAAAATAAAAGAAAGCATACTAAAGCATAGTGATCAATAGTGAAAGTAACTCGTCCCCTAAGCAGGCATACTATGTTCCCAACATCACCATGGCTACTCTCACCAAGTAATGCATAAAATAATATATCATATAGAAAAGGATATCATGGGTACCCCACTACTACTTCCCCACTGGCTTGCCACGTTTCCTCAATGACAAACGTCCTATGAATCTATCTCCAAAGGCTTGCTCATATACACCTGGGCTAAGCTCCACAATATGCACCATGTGCACCACAAAGGCATGCCCGCAGACACCTAGGCGAATCTCCACACCATCCTCACAACCAAAATTAACCAGGTAGTTTCCGGGAGCCACCACAGCTTGCATAACGTGTATCATACGTCGGGTATTATACCTCAAGCCATTACAGCCCATACACCGAGTAAGGATCCTCAAGACATCACAGCCTATACACGTTACACCTATAGTAGTCCATGGGATAATATATCCAGAATATATGTGTGTGAATAACCACAAGCCATTACATCCCTCTACACACATATATTTTCAAAACTAACTGATGTGCCCAATGGAACTAGTATCTACCAAGAGAAGATAGCAGGGTCAAAGGGGGTAGTCAGCCATTCGTCCTCCCACTGGAATGTTGGGGAAAACACCCCCCCAGGGCTTAGAATCCCCAGGGTGTCAGTTTCCCTTACTAACAGGGTGGAGTATCGTATAGAAACACAAAAAGTACAGGATATATAACTGAAAACCTCACTATGGGCATAACCTAGTCTTAGTCTCAACTACAGCTAACGTCTCTCGGACTCCGGGCTTCTATTTCTAAGACTAGGTATCCTATAAGCACACAACCAATTAAAGAACTTCATTAGGTTACTTAATTACCTTTTCCATCTGTTCCACATTACGTTAATTAATTATTTTCACATTAATTAACCATGAATACAACCACATTAAACTTTATTGGCATCACATTCAAAAACAACTATTCCTTTAAAGATTCAACATTACCTTTAAATTTCAGCATCTCCATCCCCATGGATCATCACCATTTAATCAATCTTTTATTACAAAAATTACTTTCCCATATTCCCAGGCATTCTATAAAAGCAACCTATGCTACTAAACACAAGTGGGCTCAACACGGTGAGTAGATGTACTACCTGTCGAGTCTTTTTCGCCTATAGTAAGAGCGTAGAACCATCCTCCCTCAAGAAGCTAGACACAGAAAGTACGTTTCATACCCCGTGCGTCTTCACCTCCTTCGGAAGAAGGGTAATCAAGACCAGCTGCCTTGAGTAGTGGGGAAAGGTAAAGAAGATAAACATTCAATCAAAGTCACCACACATCCAACAAACACATCCATCCCATTCCATCATCACTTGTGTCCTCCCTGACACCCACATGCATAAACTGATGCATCTCACCACTCTAGGCGTCATCTTCTGCCACAATCACAAGGCCTCCCTCCCTCCACATACCACAACACCCCTCCAGGGTAACATCACAGCACAAGAAGCAGGAAATCAAACATCACATCAAATGGGCTCTTGTCCCTTTAACAAGGCATCCGGCCTTCATACGTAATGAGCACTCATGGCTATAAAGCACAAGGCACTCGGCCTTCCGAACAAGAGGGTAACTAAGAACCCTTCCAGGCGTTATCTTTTATCAACCAAGCAGTTCTTTAATCCTTCTTGAATTAACAGATTCAATTCATAGGTTCCAATTCTAGGAAACCTAATCAGTAAGCTATCACAAAATATTTAACATTCTTACCATGCCAATTTTATTAACATCAAATTAGAACAAATACAACAATGGCAACAACTAGATTAATTTACATGGCTCATTATCTTTAGCCAATTGATTATCAATTAATTCCAGCTTTACGTTCTTTATCAATTTACATCAAGAACAAACAACTGGACAATGCCAGCATAGATATCACTTTATCTATCAAAACATGAGGCAAACTGTTATCATGGTACAAAGCAACAACAACAAGTGATCAAACCAATTCTTTTAATCCGGTTCAAGTATTTAATTAGGTCAATTCCATTGTGATATAAATGGATAAATCATGCAAACTCTATGATTTCACATAAACAATTAGAGAAGCCACAAATCCCCTACTTCAATGGTTTTCGAGGAAACCCACAACGGTTGAAGAATGCCCAAGGAGACCGGGCTGATTCACCAAGGATCCTCCCTATATCTCCTCTCCTAACACAACCAAGACCAAAGATCATCAAAAACGTCATCCACACACATAGATCTACCCATAACAGGTGTATATCTAAGATCCCGAGAGAGGAGGAGTTGTAGATCTAGGTAGATCTAAGAAACCAAACAAAAAGGATCACTTACCTCGAGAAACCAGTTTCAATTCGCAAAGAGAAGCCTCCGGATCGCCTCAAAAACGCTTGGGAGAGGTTCTTCCACCTCCAAGTAAGGGTAATCCCGAGTTATGGCCTCTTAGGGGCTTAAACGAGGTGATTAAAGGCAAAACGAGTTAGATCCAAAATTTTATGATCTAACTTTAAGTGATTGCATGGTTAGTTCACACGATTTAACAAACTATGCGCTAACTGTGTGTTAGATTCTGCCTCGACAACCCCTCCTCGCACGGTTAGTCCGCATGGTTAGGAAAACCATGTGCTAACCATGCATTAGCCACTGACCTCAAGACCAGCCTTGCACTGTTTGGAAGCACGGTTTAAGAAAATCGTGTGCCAACTGTGCGAAAGCTATTACCCTTTAACTTTCCCAAAAAGTCCACCCAAACGCACCCCCCATGTCACCTTGACTTCCCAGAACTCCTCTAGTACTGCATTTTCACAAAGGAATGGGCCGGAGAGGTCCAGGCCATTACATCAGATACCTCTCAAAACATTCTCATCCTTGAGAATCCAATACCCACCTAAATAGAAAATGAAACAGGGTCTGAACTACCACCCACTGAGATACCTCTCCAAAGTGATAAATCCACCAAAGCAACGAAGGGATTCATCTCATAAACATGATGGTTTCATAACCACATAAGTAATAATCATTACATGAAAGAGTTAAACATTAAACAACCCTGGGTACTAAGCATGTATCTATGACTCACGTTCCAATGTACTCTCTTCTATGCCACCGTGTTGCCATAAGACAGGAACTAAGGGGATGGAACACCCACACAACACCTTATCCTTGTGGTCTTGGATCTCCATAGGTCGCTCCCCAAAGGTGGCATCATCATCAAATTTTATCTCTCCCCAGTTGATGATGTGTGAGTTTTCATGAAGATAACGACATACATGTGATACATGGAAAACATCATGTATCTGACTCATCTGAGGGGGGAAGTGCTACTCGATATGCCACAACTCCAACACAAGCTAACACCTCGAAAGGCCCAACAAAGCGGGGAGAAAGCTTACTCCCATGACCAAACCTTCACTGCCCACGATGGGGATTCACCTTCAAAAACACATGATCCCCAACATTAAACTCTAATGGTATCCTTCATTGATCGGCATATGATTTCTGATGATCTTGTGCTGCCTTCATCCTCTCACGAATCACCTGAACCATCTCTGTTGTATTCTACACTAGTTGTAGCCTGAGAATTGCTGACTCTCTGACCCCAGTCCAGCACAATGGAGAACGGCAAGGCCGTCCATACAAGGATTAAAACGGCGCCATACCGATTTTGGATTGGAAACTATTATTTTAAGCAAACTTCACGAAGTGTAACTGCCTCATCCATGAACCCCCAAAGTCAAGAACACAAGAGCGTAACATGTCTTCAAGAGTCTGGATGGTTCGCTCTGTCTGACCATCCGTTTGAGGATGAAAAGTAGTGCTAAGGCATAGTTGAGAACTATAAGCATGATGGAGACCTCTCCACACCCTGGAGGTAAAACGAGGATCTTGATCAGAAATGATCATCCTTGGGACTCCATGAAGTCTCACCACCTCCTCCAGATACTGCCTCGACAAAACATCCACTGAGCTCAACTCATTGATCGTTATGAAGTGGGCCGATTTTGTTAAATGATCCACTACTACCCAAATAACATCATGTCCTCCCGGAGCTCGAGGTAAACCTGTAACAAAGTCCATTGAGATGTCCTCCAACTTCCACTAAGTAATCTATAATGGCTGGGGAAGACCACCAGGAACATGGTGTTCGGACTTCACCTTCTGGTAGACTAAAAATTGAGACACAAACTCCACAACTACATGCTTAATCCCAGGCCACCAAAACTGACTCCTCAAGTATCGGTACATCATTGTCACACCAGGATTTAATGCTAATGGAGAATTGTGGAACTCTCTAAGAACCATCTTGTGCATCGCCAAGGGAACAAAAAGCCTTCCATGATACAACACTCTGTGTTGTTCATCCTCAGACAAACCATCAGGGGCCTCACCACAAACGACTCAGTCTCTCCAGACCTCCAGCTTAAGATCCCCCAACTGGGACTCTTCCACCTTCTGCACTAGGGATGAATGTACCTTCATCTGAAAAAGACAACCTCTAACTCGGACTTCTCCCATATAAAGATGCAATGCTGACAGTTATTCCATTACTCTCCAAGAATCACCGGATTCACGCATTGCATCAGAACGTGACCTTCATCTCAGCGCATCAGGTACACAATTCCCCTTTCTAGGTGTATACGATATTTTTAAGTCGTATTCTTGCAAAAACTCCATCCACCGACGTTGTTGTAAGTTCAAGTCATGTTGGGAGAAAACATACCTCAAACTCTTATGATCTGTGAAAACCACAAAGCGCTCACCAATGAGGTAATGTCTCCAAAACGTCAGAGAAAACACCATGGATGAAAACTAGAGATCATGGGTGGCATAGTTGTGTTCATGGGAACGTAACTGTCGAGACCCATAAGAAACAACTGACCTCTGCTGCATAAGAACACATCCTAACCCTAGACATGAAGCATCACAGAAAACATCAAACTGAACTCTTTCAGTTAGAAGAAAAAGGACTGGAGCACTTACTAACTTCTCCTTTAGATACTTTAAAGCTTCCTGACACTGATCAGTACATATTAATGGCTGATCCTTCTTGGTCAAAGATATCATAGGAGTCTCAACCCATGAGAAATTGGCCATGAACATCCTGTAGTAGCTTACGAGACCAAGGAAACTTCACACCTCTGAAACTGTCTTGGGGGCTTCCCAAGACACAGCTGCTTATATATTCGATGGATCCATAGCTACTCCCTGTTGGGACACAACATGCCCCAAGAAACGGACTTCTCGAGCCCAAAAAACACACTTCGACAACTTCCCCAACAGCTGATGTCGACGAAGAACTCCCAAAACGAATCGTAGATGCTCTGCATGCTCCTCTTCAGATGTGGAGTACACAAGGATGTCCTCGATTACGACTACCACGAACTTGTCTAGGAACTCACGAAACACAACATTCATCAATCCCATGAACACATTTGAAGCATTCATCACACCGAACAACATTGCAATGAACTCATAATGCCCATGATGACAACAGAAAGCAGTCTTCGGGATATCCTCGTCCTTCACATGCATTTGATGATATCCTGACTACAAGTCGATATTTGAGAACCAACTTGCACCATTCAGTTTATTGAAAAAAACATCAATTCATGAAAGAGGATAGCGATTATTTATTTTCACTTTGTTTAAGCAATGATAATCGACACACAACCGCAAACTGTCGTCGGCCTTCTTCACGAACAAGACTAGTGCACCCCACGGTGACACACTGGGCCAAACAAAACCGCACTACAACAGACCATCAAGCTGTATACGTAGCTCTCGTAACCCAGAAGGGGCTATCCTATATGGATACATAGAGATAGGAGATTCTCATGTCTGTAGATCGATCCCAAACTCGATCTCTCATCGAGGGGGTAATGCGAAAACCTCTTCTGGAAAGACATCAGGGTACTCCTCTACGACCTTAGGAAATGCCAACTATTGAACCTCTAAATAGCTCAGCATCATCTCAGTCATCATGGATGATAAGGATGGAACGCACTTGTACCCCATCTGAGGATCTCTCTCACCAACAAACCCCACTTTCTCTCCATTTGCATCAAAGAAATTTACCTTCTTCCTGTAGCAATCCACAATAGCCTGCACTGAATCCAACCAATCCATTCCGAGGATGAAATCATATGGTTTTATTCGTAAACATAGGATGTCTCCCCAAGAGTGGCGTTTCCCCAACACTAGCTCACACCCTCTACATACTTCAAACAAGTCGGATCGACCTCCAACTGGCGTAGTCAACGCCAAGGGCACTGGAAGCCTCTCTACCTGAAGTCCCAAAGAAGGGACAAGGGTAGGTGATATAAAAAAGTGTGTCACTTATGAATCAAACAAGGCATACACCAAGGTAGAAAACAAGAAAAGGGTACCTCGGACGACGTCTGGCTCACCTGGAGCTGGAAACGCTAGGGCATGAAGCTGACCACGACCTCCTCCATGGCCTCTCTCCTCCTGATGATGACCACCACCACGGTCGTGCTCTACTCTCTGAGGACGAGGAGCGTCATGGGGCTGTCCTATACCTACCCCATCTACCCTCTGGTGATCTAAAGCTGGTGCATCCTACTGCTACTACCTCAGCTAGAACTGCCTCAATGGAGGAACATGGAGCGGAGCACCCAGTGCACGACGACTACTCTGAAAAGTTAGGCACTCCCGATGCTGATGACCATGACCACTACATGAAAAACAAGTGCCTTATCCTTTGGCATAGGCCAGAGAGTTGCTGCCTCCGGAGAAACGAGATGGGAAGGGCTGGGACCTACCCTTAGGTGAACGTAAACTATTCTGCCCTGAAAACCAGGAACCCCAGACCACAGCTCTGCTACATGAGGAATCATGAAGATTCCCCTCTCATGACGATCTGGTCCTTTCCAAAGTCCTCTCAAAAACCTCTTCCCTATCCAGCACCTAAAGATATGTCTTCAGCATAAATGGGGTGACCCGGTGCTGGATCTCTGGACGCGAAGCCTCCTCGAAATGCCTCACTATGTCCTCCTCATCTGGTAGTAGGTCTGAAGCATATCGTAGAAGGTGCTTAAAACGGATTCCAAACTCTTGAACATTAGAGCTCCCCTGTCGAAGGGTAAGAAGCCCCTGGAGACTGGATGCCTTCGCAGTCAAAGAAAGGAACTCAACTCTGAACTTGTCTCGAAACTCCTCCCATGAGATCGCTGAATCCTCAAGATCCCTGAGGAACAAGAGCCACCACTACCTCACTACTCCACGAAACATCATCACAACCAAGGACACCCAGTTCTCCTTCTGAGCATGAATCGAACTGAAGATGATCCTGACCTCCTCCAGCCAGTATTCTATGACTGCATCTGAAACGGAGCCCTCATACTTCTGAAAACTGTGGTGCTGAAACTCTCAGAGTGTCTTCCTCTAAGTTTCTTTGTCGTCAACCTCTACCCGGCGGTAATCTGCTGGCATAGCTTGCTGGACATCTTCTATGCGAGCCTGACGAGGACGTCGACGTTGATCCATTCCTATAAAATAACAGACACTTATAGCTCCTAAACCTGGAATATGGAACACTCAACATTAATTAATTAATTGTTTTCTTTTGTTCATTTTAGGTTAACCTATCCCAAGGTCTTCCCATTCAAACATAGGCACAAGGAAGAATGATGCATGATATTTTCCTAGGTCTCTACCCTGCAACTAGTATCACCTTGTTTAGTAGCCATTGTAAACATAAAGTTCTGTACATCATATCATAGGGGGCCATAAACGCCCATGTATCAGTCGGTCTCCAGTGTTTACCTCACTTGATAAACATGAATGACATTGTTGCCCTACCAACCCATGCAACCTCACCTGTGCCTAACTCCAAACTCCATCCTATCCCTCAACCAGACCTCTGATACCACTTTGTCCTGACCCCCTCCCCACAAAGTGTAACCCTCCTGAGCCGGCAATGTGAAAAGGGAGATAATGACCCCCGAGTCCCGCCTTCAGCAGGCCCCGGGTTAGTGACTAGCACTGAGGGTATAATAAACACACAGATGGGAGGCATTACCCTCTAAGAGAACACATTCAGAAGAGAGAGATAAGATAGATACTAACCAACTCCAAGTCAGAACATAAATATAAAAGAAACCCATTTACATATATGAAATGTCATGAAAAAGTACTAAAACTGAAAGGGAAAACTACAAGTACCCAAAAGAATGTAAAACGGCAGCGACCGCAAGCCCGAATAGCTCCTCCAACCACGAGATAGTAGTAACCAGCTTGATCTCCAACCTGCTCCAAGTGACCTGATAAATAGTTTATATATGCGTAGGGTGAATATAACCATATACTCAATAGGATCCTCCCCAAAACCACTCCTACAAAAGTAAAGAAAGTGTGCTAAATCACAGCGAACAACAGTGAAACTAACTCATCCCTTAAGCAGGTATACTATGTTCCCATCCTCACCATGGCTACTCTCACCATGTAACGCATAAAAGAATATATCATATAGAAAAGGATATCAAGGGTACCCCACTACTACTTCCCCACTAGTTTGCTGCTTTTCCCCAACAACATACGTCTTGTGTATCTCTCTCCAAACCCTTACCCATATAAACCTGGGCTAAGCTCCACAATCTGCACCATGTGCACCACAAAGGCTTTCCCGCAGACACCTAGGTGAAGCTACACACCATCCTCACAACCAAAAGTAACCAGGTAGTTTCCGAAAGCCACCGCAGCTCACATAACGTGTATCATACGTCAGGTATTATACCTCAAGACATTACAGCCCATACACCGAGTAAGGATCCTCAATCCATCACAGCCTATAAATGTTACACCTATAGTAGTCCATGGGATACTATATCCAGAATATATGTGTGTGAATAACCACAAGCCATTATAGCCCTCTACACACATATATGTGGGAAACTAACTATTGTGTCCAATGGAACTAGTATCTACCAAGAGAAGAGAGCGGGGTCAAAGGGGGTAGTCATCCATTCATCATCCCACTGGAATGTTGGGGAAAACACCCCCCGAGGGCTCAAAATCTATGGGGTGTCATTTTCCCTTTCTGATAGAGTGGATTAGCATATAGAAACACAAAACGTACATGATTTATAACTCACAACCACACTATGTGCATAACCTAGTCTTATTCTCAACTACAGCTAACGTCTCTCGGACTCCAGGCTGCTATTTTTAAGACTATGTATCCTATAAGCACACAACCAATTAAATAACTTCATTAGGTTACTTCATTCCCTTTTTCATTAGTTCCACTTTACGTTAATTAATTCTTTGCGCATTAATTAACCATGAACACAACCACATTAAAATTCATTGGCATCACATTCAAAAACAATTGTTCCATTAATGATTCGACATCACCTTTAAATTCCAGCATCTCCATCCCCATGGATCATCACCATTTAATCAATCTTTCATTATAGAAATTACTTTCCCATATTCCCATCCATTATAGAAAAGAAACCTATGCTACTAAACAGAAGGGGGCTCAACCCGGTGAGTAGATGTACTACCCGTAGAGTATTTTCCGCCTATAGAAAGAGCATAGACCTATCATCCCTCGAGAAGCTAGACACAGAAAGAACGTGGCATACCCCGAGCGTCTTTGCCTCCTTTGGAAGAAGGGTAATCAAGACCAGCTGCCTTGAGTAGTGGGGAAAAGTAAAGAAGATAAACATTCAATCAAAGTCACCACGCATCCAACACACACATCCATCCCATTCCATCATCACTTGTGTCCTCCCTGACACCCACATGCATAAACCGATGCATCTCGCCACTCAAGGCGTCACCTGCTGCCACAAACGCAAGGCCTCCCAGCCTCCACATACCACAACACCCCTCTAGGTTAACATCACAACACAAGAATGAGGAAATAAAACATCACATTAAATGGGATCTTGGCCCTTTAACAAGTCATACATCCTTCATACGTAATGAGCACTCATGGCTCTAAAGCACAAGGCACTCGGCTTTACGAACAAGAGGGTAACTAAGAACCCTACCAGGAGTTATCTTATATCAACTAACCAGTTCTTTAATCACTCTTTAATTAACAGATTCAATTCATGGATTCCAATTCTAGGAAACCTAATCAGTAAGATATCATAAAAGATTTAACATGCTTACCATGCCAATTTCATTAACATCAAATTAGAACAACTACAACAATGGAAACAACTGGATTCATTTACATGCCTCATTATCTTTATCCAATTGATTATCAATTAATTCCGACTTTACGTTCATTATCAATATCCATCAAGAATGAACAACTGAACAAATCAAGCATAGATATCACTCTATCTAGCAAAATATGAGGCAAACTGTTAGCACGGTACAAAGAAACAAAAACAAGCGATCAAACCGATTCTTTTAATCCGATTAAAGTATTTAATAGGTTAATTCCATTTTGATCCAAAAGGATAAATCATGCTAACTCTATGATTGAACATAAGAAATTATAGAATCCATGAATCCCCTACTTCAAAGGTTTTCGAGGAAACCCACAACGGTCGAAGAACTCCCAAGAAGACTAGGCTGATTCACCAAGGATCCTCCCTATATCTCCTCTCCTAACACAACCAAGACCAAAGATCATCACAAAAATCATCCACGCACTTAGATCTACCCATAACGTGTGTAGCTCTAAGATCCTGAGAGAAATGGAGGAGTAGATCTTGGTAGATCTAAGAAACCAAACAAAAAGGATCACTTACCTCGAGAAACCAGCTTCGATTCGTGAAGATAAGCCTCCGGATCGCCTCTAAAATGCATGGGAGAGGTTCTTCAACCTCCAAGGAAGGGTAATCCCGAGTGATGGCTGCTTATGGTCTTAAACGAGGTGATTAAATGCAAAATGAGTTAGATCCAAAATTTTAGGATCTAACTTTAAGTGCCCGCACAGTTAGTTTACAAGGTTTAACAACCCGTGCGCTAACCGTGCATTAGCTTCTGCCTCAACAACCCCTACTTGAATGGTTAGTCCGCACAGTTAGGAAAACTTTGTGTTAGCCACTGCCCTCATGACCAGCCTTGCAGGGTTTGGTCGCACGGTTTAGGCAAACCGTGCGCTAACCTTACGAAATCTATTACCCTTTAACTTTCCTCAAAATTCCACCCAAACACACCCCCAAGTCACCTTGACTTCCCGGAACACCTCTAGTACCGAATATTTACAAAGGAATGGACTGAAGAGGTCCGGGCCATTACAATTACATTTATTCATTGCAATTTTAGGTCATGAGATAATGTACTTAGGTAGTGTAGATATAGATAGGGGGAGTTTACGTATTCCTATATTTCTCATTTGTAATAGTTCTTTGAGTTACTTTAATAAGATCAATTTTATAGTTTATGGGATTTTCATTCATTCATTCATCGTGATAAGATTATAGTATCATATGTAATGTATATACCTATTGTTTTCAACATAATTATTCTTCAATTAATGATTTTTTTGTGCCACTTATTTGGATATATATCTATATTCTCTATAATATCTATATATTTAAGATGTAATTTTTCAATTGATCATGTTAATAATATTATGAATTATTTACATTATTGAAACTATAGTGTTGTTTTGAAGGCTAATTCCTGAGACCTTTATAGAAATAGAGGGTTATTCATTTTATATGGTTATATACTATAATAAAATAACCACTAGAAAGAATTTATGTGTGCATAAAAATTCCTCATGTTGTTCTAATAAAAAAATTTAAATGAATTCTAAACATTCAAATGAAATTTCCAAAAAAACTCTACCTCAGAGACTAGAATTCTTTTAATATGGATGATGTTCTAGTTCTACCACAACATATACTGGAAAATTAATAATAGAATACTCTCAAACCTAATCCAATGGTTAAAATAGTAAATTCACCCATCCTATGGTATTAAATATTTACCATTATAAGGTTAGAAGTGTTCATAGAATGATGACTAACTATGGATAAAAACATTCTAATCAATTATCTTCCAACAATCAAGGGTACTTGTGTTTTATAGACATATGAGGTCTGAATTGATATTATTGAGTGAATCACCAGTTTTTATAGTATCCTAAGGATATATGGTTGATGTTGGATTCCTTTATGATCAATTACCTACCAAGAGGTGTTGGTGTATTATGGGTCTTTTTTAGAAGTGTATTGGTCACACATTGGATGCCTTTAAGAAGATGGCATCCAACCAGATAATTCTAAACAAGCTAATGGTAGGACTGGGATAAAATTTCATGTACCTATATAAGTGTATGATAATGTTTTATGTATACTCATCTTGTTTCATAGAGATACTAAACATTTACCATATTTATATTGAAATAATTCATAGAATTTTTAATGGTTTGAGATTATCCTTCATCCAGAGCATAGAATGCAGGTTTGGTGAGTTGACCAAATGACTTAGTTATAGTTTCACCACTACACTGTGAATTTTACTTAAGAGGATAGAAGTGGATTGGATTATTGGTTTTTTTAGAGCCTACAGTGTACTAACTACCAGAATTCAAAATACTACAGTGGGTTCCTCCTTTTTTAGAACAAACATGATGATGAAGGAGGTATAACATGGTGGAATAAAATTATATCATAGTATTAGTTTTTCTAAATACCTCCATGTGAGGAGGTTATAAAATTTTCTATAGTTAAGGATGGATGGGAAATTTTAGTACATCATTAACATGTCCAACTATGAAATGAAACTAAATAGTCATTCTAGTTAATATGAAGTGATTTTTTATATAAGAAATCTAGTGAGGGTTCAATTATTATTCCTTAGTAGTAAAACTAGGCACCATAGACATGTTTGACATAGGAATTCCATGCATCATATAAATAGGTTCTTACTTTATATGAAAGAATGATATATGTTATGAATTATTTTCCAGCTATTGGTGGATAGATAAATTTTATAATTTGTGGTACAATTTTTATTAATTCTCTATTTTCTAATAATTTAATTACTACATGATCATATAATCCTTTCATATTTTTCTAATTCAGTTATATAATAGATTTACTAGATATTTTATCTTATGTGTTTATCAGTGTTAACAAGCCTTTAATAAAGATGTTATACCTTCTATCGATATTTCTCATTGTGTCTTGTGGAAGTTTCAAGATATGAAAGTTAGTGGGAATTCAAGATATTATGAAGGAAGTTTTTCATTGTGGTTTTTAGAAAGGTTTGATTGACCATTTATTAATATTATATCAAATGTTACTGTAGACATGTATCTTTCATGAACCCTAATAGAGAATGGTTCATGTTAAACACTGAATTGGATATTATAGAATGTAATATTTGACCAGAACTAAGCCATATTACATCCATAATAGTGTAGGATGTATTCTAGGCTCTCAAAAAAGAATCAAAAGTATCCCCCTCTATCATTCCTCAAGTGGTGGATCATCATTAATATGAATTTGTAGATAAAAACTCATATATTCGTAAAAATAGTTTTATCATGTTTTATATTATTCCTACAGCTATGGTGCAACCAATATTGATTCATATTTATCATATGGCATTGCTACATTGGGAGAGTTGATTGTGTAGTTAGCTGATTTGGAGTCAAAAGGATTTACCCAACAAAGACCATCTCTATGGAGAGCTCTATTATTGTTCACTGAGAATGAATATAGTATTATATGAATCTATTAGGACTAAATGAAATTTAATATATTAAAAATGATGAATTCATACTATTTTCATAGAATTCATGATCATTTTTATCACTTATGGGGGCTTAGTTTTCTTCCAAGATTGACATTAATTCAGGTTTCCACCAAATATAATTTATATAAGAGGTTATTCATAAGAAAATGTCTATGAGTGGATATAGATTATATGATTATATCTTCATTCCATGTGTTTTAAAAAAATATAGTTGTTTTTATTGATCTCATGAACATGATTACCACACATGAACTACTTCATTTTTTTTGAACATGACATAAAGATATATTTTAGTATTGTAGATCAACATACTAGTAACATTAGATTATATTGAGTATCCATCATATGTCATAGAATATACCAAACAATAAAACTATCAAATCATGATTCACAAGTTCTAGTTATATGGTCTTGTGAATTCTAATGTAGGAATTTAAATGGTCCAAGAAAAGGTAGGGGTTATGATATCTTATGATCATCCTAGGAATGTGTTTGAGATTAAGAGATTCCATGGGATTTTGATATTTTATTTAAATTTGAACTTGTATTTAATCCAATTGGTAACATTATTGATAGACCTATATAAATAGTGGTTGTATTTTTAGTGGATTGGTTATTGGGAATATACATTCCCAGAGAATAATTAAATATTGACGCCAACTCCAATTTTGATTCTTCCATTTCTCAATATTTGGTAAGAAGTTTCTAATGATGAATTAGTAGTTGGGTGGGTTTTTTATGTTGAGTAAACTTGTAGAAACTTATGGGACATTTCATTAGTGGCACGATGATCAACACTAAAAGGTTAATGACTTAGTGTTGGATGTTTTGATCATTGAATTGATGTGTTGTAGAAATTACCTCTTCCATTAAAGGTTTTCTGACTACAGATGCAATAATAGAATGTGATATATCTTCTATCACCATGATGTGAATCTAAATTAGTGGTTTTGGGTAGAGTATATATATATAATATTCATTTGGATGAATTATTCTTTAGGGAAATGTATTTTTATTGAATAATCCCTCGGTATAAAAATGATAGACATTCAAAAACTTAGAGTGAGGACATCACATGATAAATAGAATAAAATAAATTTTATGGGTGAGTGGATAGTAGATTTATATGAGGATCATGGAGTTATTAAATGTTCATGTTTGGTTATCACTTAAACCTTAGTTGGAATAGTGATAGAAATCCATGATTCAGATAATGAGTACCTGGTGATTCGAGAGTTATTGGTAGGAGGTGACTCAATCCTATTGTGGTATTTAGATATTAAAGATTTGATCCACATTCATGATATGTTAGATGTGTTGGGTTTTCTTAGGGAGTATATGATTAAATAATCTCATATTTTTATCTTTGTTGTGTATCCAGGATCGAAGAAGATATACCATGTCATTTGACTTAATTTTTCAATTCGGTGTTTGAATATGGTCATCACTGGTTTTTTTGTGATACCTTACCCACTAGAGAATAACGTATAAGAAACAAAATACTGGGGGATTTAATTGGTCGCTTATAGAGCTTATGGGGAATTTAGAAAATGTGATTGTGGAAACCATGAAGGTGTTACATATAACACCAAAGGATCATGAAGTTATTTCAGTGATATTTGATCATCTAAAAAAGTTGTTCATTTCTTATTGTTTCAAATTGACATTTATTGGGAGATTTGAAAGCTTTTTTTATTTGGGATAATGTATGAATTCATATTTTTTCATTAATATTTATGTCATATAGGAACCCATACTTCATGTATTATTTTTAGCGTATTTTTCATAAGTCATTGGGTTCCCACATGAAACATAGTACATCCTGTCATCCAAAAAATGATAGAGAGTCATATATAATGGTTTCTATTTCATTGTATATGTTATGGGTAATGTTTTTGGAATTATATGGAGTGTGGGATGATGACATAGTAATGGTTGAGTTTTCATACCATAATTGATTATAGGATTTGATTCGGATTACACCTTTCGAGGAACACTATGGATGATCGTGCCTGAAACTACTATGTTTTCATGTGGCTTGGGAGGAAACAGTCGTGGGGCCATGTTTGGTATAGGAGAACTCCAATAGAGTGGGGTTGATCTGGATATTGTTAATAACCCATGAAAGAAAAAAATATTGTATACAAATAGAAGGTGGACTCCCTTGGTGTTTCCTATGGTTGTTCACGCTTTAATTTGGGTTACTCCTCGACTAGTACATCATTTATTATGGAAGAAATAGAATCTAGCACTGATATTTGTTATACCATGATGTATTTAAAATCTTGTCTAAATAGTGGTCTAAAATTTGAATTATTTTATATATTATTAGGGTGTGTATGTTTTATTCATTATCTCTTATATTTTGAAGTACAATCTCATTCATTTGTATGTGATAGAATATAAACTTTTTGATCTAGAGAGTGGCGTGACATTTTTTTTTGCTACACTTTTAGATTAAGGAATGAAGAATGAAAATATTTTGAGGGAATATGGGTTAAACCTTTTAGAGTGTTATGGTATAATGGTTAATTCAATTTTATACTTGTTTGGATTAATATTGGGTTCATTCATAATGGTTGGATTTATTCGATAAAGACATCTATGAAATAATTATTAGGAATGAGAATTCAATTCAGTGTAGAAATATAATTTCCTTGAAATTAACAGATTAGTTTTTATTTGAATAAAAAATATTTTTTATTTTTCTTTTTCATTTTGGTTTATTATATGGGTAAAAGGATCTTATAGTCAGTTTCTTATAGAATAGAGGCCTAATGGGATGTACGATGGTAGAAAAAGTACATTGGAAAGATTTTCTAGAGTATAGACCAATATGTGGTGTTGGCCATATGAATTTCATTTATAAAAATACTACGATCCCATTGGTGGAGATCCATGTTCTTGTTGATGGAAATGAGAAATGATTTTATTCTTCCAAGGAACACTATCTTTATGGGGATCACACACCGGCCATTCGGTGGTTCCACATTCCAACCCATGATGTAGACTTTCCTAATATTGCTGACAAAAATTGTGCATTATTAAGTGTGTATCTATATTTTTCCTAAAATTAGATTATTATACTATTTTATACCCAAATAAAAAGAACTAATTACTACAAAAAACTAGAGATACATACCTTGGTCACATAGGGGACCATTTCCTCTCCTCTATGGTGTTTAAATTCTAACTTGCACTAGGGTTTCAATTGTGGTTAGATATATAGATTCTATTAAAATTTATCATTATTTCCTAATAATTTACTATATATATAATCCCTTATCAATACATTTATGTATCTATAAATTATTATAAATGATAATTAATTCTTGAGTAGTAAATCGTTGATGGTTCAAGAGATTTGATGACCACTCTTGGATCGATCCTAGATCAACCATAAAAAGTGTATACATTTTAGTTTGTTGATATGGATTTATACACTATCCATTATTCCTTATTTGAATTAATATTCTTTAAGTTTAATTTATGTATTAGATATTATTCTAGTGAATGTTTGTGTGTGGTCAATTTAAATGTGTTCATATTAATCAAAATGTTGAACCTGTGTCTGGCCAATTAATCGTAGGAATCCTTACCATCATGTGAATTTTGATGGAATTTTTTGGCATGTTAGGATAGTGTGTATGTACTTAATGTAAATAAACTATAATTATATGTACACTGAAGTTCATAGGTTATCCTTTTATACCATTAATTTTTTATAGTTTGTTTTTTCCTTGTTATACCCCAACTTATTTGTGTTTTTTTGAAATCTAGTGGGAGTTTCGATACAACAAATTATACCTTGATTTGTTGTTATTAGTAGAATCTTATTTCATCACCTTTCAAATACAGCATATGATATATTCATCATGTTTTTCCTTACCATTTTTTATTAATCATGTAATATTTTATAGATATAAAATAATTATTTTGATATATTATTACCATTTATGTTATTCCTAACGTGTGGATTTTTATATACCTTGTGAATTCTTTTTTCCATATTTAGGTTGAACGGTGGACCTAGAAAGAATAGTTCTTTACTTAATGTTGGATCATAAATGACATGAATAATTGGTTATATATATATGTATGATTCATAGTTCCTGATCCAAAAAAATTTAAACTCATCTGAGAATTCAATATGACTTTTGCAGTGTTTCTATATTTCATTATGATCTACAAATGGGGAGTGTTTTTATATATGTGTAGATTCCAATTGAATTCTAGTGTTTCAAAAAAATTTACCATTATAGGAGATAATGAAACCATGATTCATGTGTGTGATTATATATTTTAGTAAGTAGTATAGTTTTTTCTTAAATGAGAGATGTGTAATTTTTGTAATGTTTGAATAAGTCACATAGAATGAACTACAACATTTAATTACCACTTATGATAGTATTCCAATATAAAATTAATGCACATATTATTGGGGTTAGTGGAAGGTTAGTTAGCCCACAATATCATGGTATATTATTAGTTGTATGGTATTGTTCACATTTTCCCTTACACGAGGATATAAATTTCTATATACAATTTACCATTTGTTAATGAAACATTTGTGGTGTCCAAATATGTTTATACTCACTTCCACCCTAGAAAATCAAAATGTGCATGAAGAAATTATGGTCAAATTTCTATTGAAGTGAAATGGGGTAGTGTAATGTTATTACAAAATATGAATTTGAGGATGGATTTTCTGTATAAAAAGACTCCAAATAGCTACCACAAATGTGTAGTGTTTTGATATTATGTATTTCTTAAAATTATTTGATTTTGATTTAATTTTTTCCAATTTATCAATTAGTAAAAAAAACTCTAGAATATTATTAATAAATATATTTATACATTTACATACCTTATATGATTTATTATTTCAATACATAAATTCATTATCATGATGAGTAATGGAAATGTTCTCGTCTTCGATAAACGATTAATTTGGGAGGAATTGTCCCATTATATAGTGAGAGATGTATAACATATAAACTTATTGAAAATTAAATTATTTCTATAGGATTATATCTTTAAGATATTATTTACATACTAAAAAATTATTTTTATAGGGACTGGGATAGATAAATAATGTTAGGATGGGTGAAGAAAAGTGGGAAATGAAAGAGAAGAGACAAAGGAGTCTTACCTCGTACAATGTGATGTTCCTTTTCCATGAACCTTCACTCCTTGAAATCATGGAGTATTATTCCTATAAAACTTTATTAAGGATTATATGGGAATTAATTTATTTGAATTAGGCATATATTTTGTTTTGGAAAGTGGAAGAAATGTTCTTTTAAAATAGGAAGCGTAGGGGTACGTATAATTGAGTATAGGTGTATTTTTCAGATAAAATTTTGAATAAAATAATATTTCAAATATTAAAAATGTAAGAGTTGAATATGTTACATCATAACTTTTATTTTACTATAATTATATGTTTATTTTAATTTTAGACCCTTTATTATTCAAATTCATTTGTTTGTTAAAAAGGGAAGGTGGAACTTGAAAATTTATTTATTAATTGAATACTATGTACTTTAGGTTATAGAAATTGTTTTTTGGATTTTAATTTCAATTTACATACTTATTTTAATTATAAAACTTGTACTTTTAGAAGATTAAATTTTCAATTTGGTAATTTCATTATAACATTATGAATGATATAATTTAAAATATTGGATATGTAAAATCTATATTTGTACAGTTCAACTTGTAATTTGTGTTTCTATGAAAATTAGATGAAAAAATAACCCTGATAAAATTTTAATTATTTCATTCGAAGAATGAAATTAATTTCACCATGGAAAATTTATAACACATGTACTTTTAATTATAAACATAGAATTTATGATTTCGGAAAATTAATTTGAAATATAGTTTATTCAATGAATCTTAATTTTTATGAAATTTTTGTTCTTTGTATTTATTTTATGAAATATAAAAATTTATATCTTCCTAAATTATACATTATAAATATTATTTATATATTATTTTACTATTTTGAGATCATTTTACTCATCATACTATTCATTTTACTATTTATAATAGTAAGGTTTCTATTCTAATGATCATATTTCTATTTTATTGGTCATATAATTATTCCAATAGTCATATTACTTCCAATAAAGATAATTTGAATAATTCATTCATAAGTCACCTCAATATATCACTTTTTTATATTTTTTAATTTCTAATCTATTGATTTGATTACAAATTTTGTGATTCCTTTTTAAAATATTACTAATGAGTGAGGCAATTATAGGAGATCAACATGATCAACATTTTATAGTTATACATGTTTTATTATTAATTTTCATTTTATTGTCTCATTGTACTTTTTTCTATTTTCATAGATATATTTATCATAAAAATTTATTGTTCCCATTTATTGAAATAAATAATTTTTTATTTCATGTGATTAAACTATATTATATTCCTAAGTATGATAATAATTATATATCAAATTGAAAATTAATATATATATATATATGTGTGTGTGTGTGTGTGTGTGTGAGGGGGTGTGGGTGTGTGGGTGTGTGCTGGATTTTGTGTGTTCCTAAGGTTATAATGGGTATTAAAGATTTACATGATATGTATTTTATTATTTATTTCTGAAATATAAATCCATAAAATGAAAAAAAAACTTAGGAAAGAAGGAAATGATGAAAAGATTTTTATTTTAATATGAAATAAATATGATGAGTTTAAATGAATAAAATGTTTCACAAAACACTAATTATAATGATGATGGTATTGAATTATATTTTAAAAATGGACATATATAATTTCATGGAATCTTCATAAAAGAAACTTAAATTACATATGGAAAAAAATTAATTAATCTCAATTGATGTGAAATTATATACTTTGAATCAATTATTTCTAAATTAAAAGTATTTTGTAATGATGATAAAGAGGATTACACAATAAAATATTTATGAAGTAAATAAAATATTTTTAAAAACATATTTTCTCAATAGATGAAAAATATAAATTATTGGTTCAATAAAATATAATTTATTTTAAAAATAATGAATTAGAATTTAAAAAAATGGGTGTCCTTTTTTTAACTTTCTAAGATGTTAATAAGTATTTTTATTAAATTAAATAATTATTTATGTGTTAGTAATAACACATAACTCCAAAGTGAAATTGACCATGATTTGTTTTGTTTAATTAATGTTAATCCTTTATTTATTATTAGTATACAATGTGAAACATCGTTATGAATATTAAAATAAGAGTGAAACATATTTTAATTAATAATAATAATAATATTTACTTTCTAAACATAAATTTTAATTGAATAAATATTAGTATTATTTAATTTAAATAATGATTTATTTTTTAATACCAATTAATGTGTTAAATTTTATTTTCAAATGAAAATTAATTAATTATATTTCATTATTATTATATAACATTATAAAGTGACATTTTTCAATGAATTATTCTTTTAAATGTTTTGTGTACATGATTTTAACAAATAAATTTTTTCATCATTAAAGTATTATTCTAATAATATTTAACTGTAAAAAATATAAACTAATATATTAAAACTCATTAAATTAGATATTTATGTTAAATGAGGTTAATAACATATATTGTTTTAAAAAAGAAATTTTTTATATAAAAAAATTCTCGTTTTTTAAATATGTTTATTGAAAAGGTAAATTCCAAGAATTTATAATGTAATATGAAATAATAATCATTATATGTTTGGGTTCATAATATTAAAAGTGTGATTCTATAAAATTTTATAATTTTCTAAAATAGATGATTTTTGTGTGAATAGTGTTTTTTGTTTATTATATACAGTAAATTTTATAAAATAATTAAGATATAAGCATAAAATATATATATTAATCCTATGTCCATAGTAAAGAGTTAATTAATAAGTAAAATAAAAAACTTACAAATAATAGGTTCAATTTCGAAACCCATGCATGAGTATTTGGAGCATGTTTTTTGTCTTGTTATGTTAAAAAATAATTGTGGATTTTACTTTTTAAAGTATTCTCATGTTTCCATTCCGAATTTTCATTCATTTAAAGTCTCATAACTCTCTTATTTTTATACAAAAATGAATAAATTTCATAGTAATTAGTATTTTAAATGATTTTGTCATAAATTTATATTTTTTGTTAAATAAAAAATTAATGGAAATTATTTATTTATTATATTGAGATCATTTTTTCAATATTTTTTTACCACCTATATTAATTTAATAGTGTAAAGTAGTTTTATTTTATTTCACAATTATGTTTTTTTAAATGGTTAGGCCGAAGCCGTATTTATTATTAAAGCAAAGCAAAAACCTCTTTAACTGGGTAGAGGGAGACCCATTACATAGCCTGAAGGCCTAGTGGGCATTTCCCATTACATGGCTCGTAGGCCCATTTTTCGCCCAATTCCCATTATATGAATAGTACTGCTACAGTACCCATGATGCTATAGTATTTCACAGTACCCGCTGCCACTACAGTTTCTGCCATTTCTATAGTGTCCTTCGTTGCTACAATGCTGCCGATGCTACAGTACACTATAGTACTGTTACAGTACCCTGCGGCTAATGAGTTTTGAACCCCAATTTTTCATGTAGAATTAAGGGGTGATTACCACTAAGCCAAACCCCAACTACACATAATTATGTGAAAATATAGGTAATAATTTTAATTTTATATTTTTCATAAAAGTAAATTACCATGGTAAAATTTAGTCTCCATGGTAAAAGTTAAATTTGTTAAAAGTTCTTAAAATATGTGATACATTTAGTAAATATAAAAAACATGTCTAAATTTTATTGTATGGGTATATTATTAACATACACTATCAAATATTTTAAATTGGTCTATTTATTTCCAATTTTAGTTATTATGATATTTATTATATGTTATGATAATAAGTATTTTAAATAGTGAAACTCCTCTCACTTTTGTGAATATCCCTTCAACATCCCAAAAATCCTCACACATTGAGCACCATTTCATGTCCAAGACATGATAAAATCTCTCCCTAACATTATTCAAATTTTCTTAGAGGTTCTCATATCCCCAAAGTATAAATATTTCCTCGACTATTGTGTATTTTAAATTTCAATATCACATAGAAGTTGTAATTGTCTTAAACGACTACATTGACGTTTCTTGCTTCGCTAACCTATCCAAATATATATTTAAAATACTAATATAATGAAATTAGTATCATATATTTAAATTTCATTATTTTTATGGAAGATTACTATATATATCACTTCCACCCTTTAGAAAATGGAAACCTCCCTTGAGTTATGTGCAGCATATCGCCTCCATGAATGAAACATTAATTTTTCATCACCACATTTAATGGATAGTTCCTAAAATGGATTTAATGATTATTTTTCATATTTTTAACATTACGATGATTGTATCAAGTCAAATTATTTATTATATTAATGAAATTAACAATAACTATATATCGTAAAATTTATTATACAAAAACGTGTATATATAGATTATCATAAGAAATAAGTTCCTGAAAACATATTTAATTAATATTAAACATATACAAGTTATTAAATTATATATATGGATGTCATAAACTTTTTAATAAATAATTTTCATTAATAGTGAGATTATCATTATTAAACATCATGTTCTTATTCATTCACTTTTTATAACACACTCTAGTTTATAAGGGCTTTATGACAATGTTGAATGATATAATACTTACATCAAGAATAATTAGTAAATATTATACACTAGAAAAATTATGTAAAATTAAATAAAATAATCCTTTTTATCACTATAGAATGACTATATAATTCTACTTATATAATAGTTAAATTTATTAATTTTAATAAATCAAATTTTCAGAAACAATTATATTTTTAAAGAATTTTAGGTGATTTGTCACCATAAGATCAATGAAATGGAAAAATTGTCATATAAATATATCAAAAAACACAATAAACCATAATTTACATTATCTATATGGTCCAAAAATGAACAATAGGAAATTACTAGAATCACTTATTCAAAACATTATTGTAAAATTAAAATTTTGACACTAAGTTATTTATTTTAACAAGAATTATTCTTAAGAAGGTAATACTAAATAATAATTCAATGGTATATATTATTTTAAAGATAGATATAGTTTATATATTGATATATAATAAATTTAAGTATCATATATAGGGATATTAATTTGAATCAAACTAAGTGGGAAATAGAGATAAGGTGATTCTTATCTCAATTTCCTTTCATTAGGTTGTGATACATCTCCATTGACTATATTATGTCAATATTTGTTTTGTAATGAAATCATATTTTTTAGGTTAATTTTAATCTTTGTTAATGAGAATTTATATTTTTTTCATATAAAAAATTCATGTATTTATTCATAATTCATAGGTTATGATATTTTCTTGGGATCCATTATCAATATTTCAATTCCTTGAGACAAGTTTTATATTGAATAAAATGTTTTATTTTATATTTTATATGTAAATATAATAAAAATATTATTTTTTTTATAATTTCTTTTAACATAATCTAATGCATAATATTATGTTATCACTTTAAATGTTTTTTATAAAAATGTTTCCGTATTTGTAATTGTTTCTTATCTCAATTATTATTTAATAAGAAATAATTACTATTATGAACCTATTTTAATTTTTATATTTTATTAATTTCATATTTTAAATTATATTTAATTATAATATATTTATCCATGTTTTTTTTATTTCATATTATATTTTTAGGAAGGTTTTATTAAAATTTTACCAATACTGTAAGTCTATTTCCTCTCAATTTTCCTTATCTGAAATATGTTTCATATTATAATCTTAGTTTAATTAATATGATGTATATACTACATTTGTGACATTTGATTTCTTAAATATCATTATAATATTGGTATTTTTGTTTAATCTAATATTCATTATTTCAATGTTGTTATTATTTGAGAATCTATATGAGGTTTAATTTTTAATTCATTTATTGAATGATTTTTAGTCCCCTTCCTTACTCCCTATCTTGAAAAAATATATTATTTATACAATTTTAAGAATGTTTTTTTTTATATTTCACTTATTTTTTATTGTTATTTTTTATTATCTTAAAATTCCATTATAATGTTTTAAATGGAATCTTTTTAGGGTTTTTAATTTTTCACATTTGACTTTATTTATGAATTTTTTAAAATAATATTTTTTATTATTTATTAGATAATTAAATTTTCCAACTATAATTATTGTTGTTTTTAATGGAATAATTTCCATGATTTAATATTTTTTTCAATGAAATTACTATTCCTAATATTCTGTGAATTCATGAATTTTTAAAGGTCCAAAAATGGATATTTCTACTTATTTTAAGAAAAATATTTATAATGCATTTATGAATGAAATTTTCAACTATGTATTTGTATTTACTAATTTTAATTATTCAATTTGGATGTTATATAGTGATACCAACCAAACTCATTATCAAGATGGATTATGAGGATGTTTTTATTAAACTATATTGAAACAACTTTATATTTCCAGAATAATATATAGTATTAAATATGTTATATATTAAAATGTAATTATATCTTGTATAAATTAATTGGGTAAGACTTTAAATTTCATGAGATGATTTTTCAGAGAGTGGGTAGTAATCCCAATCCACTATGGGACTATGTCCACTAAAATTTTAAATGTAATGGGTTGTGAATTAATCCACTCATGGACTCTATAGACTATACGATGATGGTCTAACAAATGAGACATGAAAAGGTAAATGATTTCATGTGCTTATGAATATGACCAAATTTGTTTTTTTATTATTATTACTACATTATGACTTTGTGGTAATTTATTATAATTATGTTATGACTCACATATATTGTAATGTTAAAGATTATTTTCATGACCAATATTTTATAATATATGATTTGTTAGTTATGACTAACTTTTTTTATGTCCAAACATTTGGATTATCTTCTCATAACCATATGGTTATCATCTAATATCATATTATCATTGACTAATAAATCCTATATTCACCCTTATTATGTTTTAGTTATCACCTATCTTATTTTTTTCAACTACATTAGGCTAAAAAAATGATATTATGTGTGATTTTCTTTATTAGCCTTTATTTTTATGTGAATTTGGTAGGACATATTTATGATATATGGTAAAATAGAAAATTAATGTTATAATGTGAAAAACAACTTGATGAGAATGATATGTTTTTTGTTATATAATATTTTTTATAAATTTTCTAATACTCTAAATATAAAACTTCTTGGTTATGTAAGTGACTCATTGTTGTTTATAAATATTTTAGTTATAGAACATAAAACTTTTTGTACATTATATTATTATAAAATCTAGTATGTAGATAATATATTTTTAAAACGATATTTGGGTTTTTTGGTTTGGGGTATATCCCCCTGATATTAACATTTTATTAATTGGAGAGAAAATTTCATTAACAAATTACATCAAATGCATCATCAATCCAAAATGAACTGCTTGACATTATTTGACTACCCAAAATGTAGTCATTGAATTGGTGAATAAATATAGAGGTAAATAAAATAGGAAATATATATATATAAATAAAAAAATTATTAATTTTTTATTTAAATTCAATTAGTATAATTAAATAGGAAATAAAACCATTTTATTCGTTAAAATAGTTTTTTCATAACAAATTGAATTTTCCATGAGCTATGAATATTTTTACATAATGTATATTTATTATTCTCAATTGAAGTTATTGATAAACTATACAATAAAATAAGATTAAACCCTTGAAAATGGTAATCCATGGTATTTAATAAAATTTTTTTATTCTTAAAATATATAGGTTTCATAAAAAAATTATGTATCATATGTATTTATTTTTATATTTATTTTTATAAAATTTAATAATTAATTTAAATAAAATTATATTAATAGTTTTATCAAACAATTATAATTATTTAATTTGATCAGTATCATTTTTGGGAGGAAAATTAACTATTCAAGAAAAATATTAGTCTACATAGTTAATAGTTATCTTTTAATTAAATATACATGTCTAAAAAATATTATATTAAATTAAATTGAACTATTTCTAAACTAAAATCACCTATATTATTTTTAAAAATTTATAAAATTAAATTTCCATTCATTTATATGTTATTTCAATTAAATATGAATAATAACACTGAATGATAAAGGATAAATTTTTTCTACAGAACCATTTTCCAACAAATTTTATGTTTTAATTTAAAATTTAATTTTTCAAATTTATATATTTAATTACAATAAATTGAATCTAATATCTGATTCATCATTTCATAATTTGGTAATAAGGGACTATATAAAAAATTTTAAAAAATGATTACAATTATTAAATTATAAAAAAGAGTAATAAAAGTCAAAATGGGTAATCTAATGTGGCTCAAAATTTTCGAAATAAAATTTAAATTTAAAAACCTTTGAAAAAATTGGTTTTTAAATTAATAAAGTCTTGTCTCACCAATATTTCCCACCTAAAATTGACTAAAACTCACACAATTCCATTTTTATACTTTAACTAACAATATATTCCAATTATTTATCCCTCTTTTCACCAATAATAGGATCTCATGAACACCTTTTCAAGAAACAAACCTTGATCAAAATTTCCCTGAAACTGGGTCTAAATAACTTTTTATATAGAACCTATACAATTTTAATGGCCCTTATCAGAAAAAATGTATCATATTTCTTTCAGTTCAAAATTATAATTCAAATAAATATATTAATTTCCAATGATTTTAGAGTTAAATAAACTATGTGAAAATATAAGTAAACTGTTTCATATCTCAAATTGATATTCAAGAGATATATTTCTTATTACTACCCCCAATATCATTGAATTTTATTTTGTTTCCTAATTGAATTTTTTTACCATATATAGTTTATTCAGGGTGATTGAAAATCCATATCATCATGTTCTTTAAATGGATTACTTTCCTTGAATTGAAGTGATCTATAATTATATTCTTTAACCAACATTTTATTTATTCTACCCTAAAAATATAAATCATAGAAAATTTTCGTCTTTTCTAGATGATGATTACATATAAACACAATTTTTTTTCTTGGATAAATTTATTATTAAAAAAAATTTATTGTCCTGAATGGTTTCCATTCACTTAAATTATGGTTTCTAATCCATTCCAATATTTTCATTTCCATAAATTTTCTAATTTTAAATTGGAAATACAGATTTTTTTATCTATTTCGACATGAATATTTCCATTATCCTATTTTATAAATGATGTTTTTGTTACTATTTTCTGATGTGGGTTTTCAATGATGGTATTTTAAAATTTTCAAATGGTTTTCAATACATTTAAAATTCTTTTTTTCAACCCAATATATCAATTTTGATAACATTTATATCTTTTCAAATATCTATTATAATATAATGTTTTAAAATTAAATGATTCCAATGGGTTTTCAATTCACCTTTTTGGTCCTTCATGTATTTTTAATTGCATCACTTTTAAAGTACCATTTAAAAAAATAAGTGTTTTTAAAAAATGAACTTTCAACGTATCTGTAATGTCATAATTATTTTCCAAATATAAAATATTTTTTTAAATAATAACTTTTATGATTTCACCACCATTTTACATATTATATCTAAATAATTTATTTCTGTATAAATATTTCTTGATGAATCACAAAATTAACTTTTTTTTTAAATTACTTTTTGGCCTAAATTATTTTCAGATATCAACTATTTACATGATTTATTTAAATCGTATCGATAACATAATGATGTGTTATCAATTGTATTTTATACTATATGAAGCGATAAATGAAACCCATTATCATTCATGTGGGTTTTCATGATATAATGAATGATTGATGTCATATGGAAAAAATGTAACAACCAAAAAATTTATCACTGAATATTACCTTCGTGTAATTATGCCACACTGTATAAACCACATAAAATCACACATATAACACAATAAAAAATTATAAATTATGAATGAATGAAATAAAAGGTATTTCAAGAAGTTAAAGAACCTTTATAAATAGAATAGTAACTTGACCCTAGGAATAGTAATGTGAATCTTATGAATATTATGCCGACCAACAGAATAGTAACCTCGCCTATGAAAGTCTATATAAAATTTAGGAATATCAGGAATGAAAATATGAAAATTTTATTTCATTAAATAATTAAATATTTGTTTTAAAAATGATAAATAAAGTGTTGGTTTTTTATAAATTATAAAAATTTAATTACCAGTTTATAATTAATATAATAATTCAACGGATAATTTTTTTTCATAAAATTTATTCATAAACTAATATTTTCATTTTATGATTATAATATAATTTTATGATACCATGATTAAATTTTCAATGTGATAGAAAATTAGTTATAATTTTTAAATAGTTATTTTCCATGTAGATGATGTTTTTAATAAAAAAATAATTTATAATATTTATAAAGTTATTTTCATAAAATATAGTTCATTTTTTGGTTCTATATATTGAAAACAAATTATGGTGAATTTTAGATATTTTCCAAAAATAACTGATTTTTTGTGAATAGTGAAATATGATAATTTGTGGTATTTAAATTATAATCCCAACACAAGATTCAAAATCATCATGAATTATTTAATCATTATAATCTCAAAATACCCTTAATTATATTAATATATTTAGTGACAATTCTTAGACTATTCATGTCATTGATCCCAAATAATAAACTAATGAATATAATAATGAGAAAATACCACTATCCCACCCAATAAATGCCACCCCTCAACACCACGTATCCTTACACCACTAATGTTTTTATCCTTATAATAACTCTACCCAAGTATATTCCCAATACCCTACCCCACATTCAAGATCTCTTGGTCATTTAAAAAAGGAAAAAAACTTTCCCCATAGGATGTTCTCAATGAGAAGGATTCAAGAGGTAAAATCCTCTTTTCTTTTAATTTATTTTTATGTTATTTTATTCTCTCAACACATACACTCATAAAAATTGTATTATAACACTAGTAAATTAAATATAATATAATGTTCTTATTTTGATGTAATAATCCTTCATCAAATCCCCTATCATCGCTATTTTATTCTAAAAATGAGATTGTTGTATAAGAAGTGTTGATTGATCTCATTCGAGGACGAAAAGTTTTATTTTTTCCTTTACTACTATCAAGGATGGTATTAAAACCATTAAAATGTAGGAAAAATGTTGTAAAATTTATTTAATAACCCTATTGTATTTTTTAAATAACATATATACATAATACTAAATGATAAAACAAAATGAGTTTCTTATTATCATAAACCACCAAAATTAACCAAAACTATTATAATTAATTATATATCTAATGATATATCCTAATTATTTATTTAAAAATAATATATAAGACCAATTTTACCTATATAGGTTCATTGGTAACATATAATTTCAATTATGGATAATTATTATCATTTTACGTGAACTTCCAGTCATCTATACAAGTGGACCGATCATGAAAAACAAGAAAAATAACACTCTTGAACGATGAAATTAAATTATCTAACTCATAAAAATATCATAAATGAACTTAATAAAGCTATAATGAATATAATTATTTCATTAAATTTTGTGGATTTATTATTTAATGAATTTAATTTTATTATATAGGATATTAATGTGAAGTAATCATCCAGAAATTTGGTAAGGGGATTCCCAAACCCAACACCATTTCTTTTGGGTTTCCCTATCTCACATCATTTTAATTATGAATATTCCTTGATTTTTTCATTAATATCATTTCATTATCATCCCCTTATATTTATTTTGGATATAAATCCTCCTAATATGATTTAAATACAAATTAAAAGGTTTTTCTAAAAGAACTATTCATTCAAAAAATCCATCTTTTACTACACATGAGATTGTGTCATCTTCACTCAATATTGATTATTCTTATTCCATTTATGTTATTCTCTAACAAATTAGGTAATCCTATGGATTATGAATGTTTGAATTTAGAAATTAAACACACTCCTTCACATTTATTATTTTTTGTCGATGATTAAGATAAGTTTTATGTGGTATGCATGATAATGTAAATACTATTATGAGATGGGTGTTATTGTAATTATATATATCTCCAATGCATTGGGTAATGTGACTTATATAATGAGATAATGTGAAATATTTATGAACATGATTCAATATTTTATCAAAATGATCATGTTATGATGGTGAACATATGTGATGTGAGAACATGATGTTTACTTTCTTCCAACTATGTGTGGTAGTTGACCACTAAGACATGATGATTTAGTTTTATGCACTTCCAAATTACATTCCATTATCTATTGTTTCCCTTAATGGTTATGATTATGATACTATTCTTATTTTATAGTGATGATTATTATGATCAACCATATTTCATGTTTCTTATCAATCCTCTTACTGGGATTTTAGCTCACCCCTTTATTTGAGGTATATAATCAGGTGATTACTTGTACTATAATAAACATGTGGTCCAGCAAGAATCCATAAAAAAGGAAATAAATAAATATTTATTCTAAATTTTGTAAATTTTATATATGGTCTTAATTTTTCCAAGAGGCTAAACCATTGTATAATTGTTGTTTAGTCCTTTAATTTTGTTTTTCTTAAAAAATGATGTAATAATTATGTAAGAAAAAAGTATGGTCGCTGTAGTTGGTATCAGAGCACATTGTAGTTAATTTGGTTATTTGGATTAGGGAACCATGGTGAAAACCCTAAGAATGTGATTATATATAAGTAATAACCCATGTAGATTTGTTTTATAAAAATTCCTAACATAGGGAACCCACAAGATATATCTTTAGAGATAATTTCACTATGTAATAAATTATTTATTCAGGATATGTTGAGTTATGTTTGGTTCAAAATATTTCTATTTTATAAAATAGTGGTATCAAGGAGAAACCATGCCAACAACCTATTTGAGGGACAATGTAGTGATTCAGAAAATGAAATTCCAAACACTTTTTGGTGGTGGAGTACAAAATTTCATATAAATTCTTACCTAGTTGTCTCAGGTTATAAATAAAATGGAAAATTCAACTTCACTTAAAAGGGATAAACATGCTATTGAGTCATTTATCTGGAAAAGACCATAGATGCTTAGTGGATCATCATATCCACTAGTCACTGAATAGTAGGTCAACAAAATAGGAATGATCTTTTATGTTCTTCACTATTATAAGACCTAGAATGTGACTCTAGCCATTTAACGTCTACATGTAGAGGCCGATCAATGGTGAGTACTGATTAAGAACACTAATATATAGTAATAAATTAAAGATATAGAGTGGTATGACTTTAAGAAAATATTTCTTAATAATTATTTCCCTATAAATCTTCATACAAACATGGAGATAGACTTCTTAGATCTTGACCAAAAGGATGGTGAATATTTCATGGCCTATAAAGAAAATTTCAAAAGGATTTCAATGCATGAAATGGGTTTTTTATCAACAATGATAGTAAAATTGATATATTTTTTAGTTCCTTAAAACCATACCTTTTATAGTATCAGGATATTTTATTCACTAGAAGTAATGAATAAGATGATCAAATTACTCTTAATGTAGATATGGATATTATTTAATGGTCTCATGGATATGGTGATAATAAATTAATGATAAAGTTTCATGTGGGGGACCTAATGATAATGGTGGAATGAAATCCCAACCACTTAAAAGATAAAAATGTTTGAAGAAGAATAATTTTAATTTCTTCAATGGGATGTGGAAATAATTAAAGTTTGGGTGAGAAGACCAGAATAAAAATTAATGTCGAAGTGACATGACTATTTAGAATAAGGTGGAGGAGGAAAGGGGATCATCACCCCTAGTTCAATTTTATAACTATAGGGATAGTGGGAACAATAAAATCCATTTAACTAAATCTTCAGTCATTGATGGTAATCAGATTCAGTATCCACCAAAGAAAACGGAGAAAGGTAAGGCCTATAATATAAATGATGATGAGGTGGATACCATAAATTATTTTCTGATAGGTAATCTTTTTATTTATTAAATAATAGAAAACATACTCTTTGGTTTTTTTTCTAAAAAATCTTTCATACCTTTCATTCTTATTATAACTATTAAAACACTACCTCAAAAAATGAACGATGAGTAATCTATGAGAATAGAAAATTGGGAAATTATTTAATCTAACATATATAAACCCTTATTGTTAAAGTATTTTTGAATGAACCGGCCAAGAAAATCTAGTTATACTTACTTTGGTGGAGTTTTATGTTATTTTCGAACTGGATTGACTATCTCTATTCAATGGAAACATCAACTATTAGAAATGGGAGATAACTCTTCACTTCTTGAAAAATCCTATAATTATGTACAAATATAAGGAGGAAGATGAATCTTCTATAAAATAATCATATCAATTGTGGATATTTTTCACTTATAATCTAGCATATCTAGCTCAAATTATTAGGACAATGGAGATAATCATGATCAAAGACATTCCCATTTTGGGGGACTATATTTATCTTCTCACTGAAGAATTTTATGTTATTCCCACTGACCGAGAGGTTTAGTTCTCAATTTAACTTATTCCTGGATCTCTTCCTATATCAATTACACCTTATATAGTGGTAACCATTTAGGTTTAGGAATTCAGTAGATGTTACTAGATAATCTGGAAAAGGGTTTTATATGCCTGATAGCTTGAACATCGGGTGTTCTTGTCCTCTTCATCAAGAAGAAGGATGGATCAATTCCCAATTAAATTGAATATCTTAAGGACCAAAAATTATGATAAACAATAAGTATCTCCTTCAACAAATAGATTACTTTTTCGATCAACTATGTTGGGACAATTATTTCTCTATGGTGGACCTTTGGTCCGGATATCACCAATTAAATGTGAGAAATGATGATATTCCCTAGACTAGCTTCAGAACAATATATGGACATTATGAGTTCAATGTTATTCCTTTAGGACTGAATAATGATCTATAAATATTAGTGTATTTAATTAATAGTGTCCTTAGATATTACCTTGAAACATTTGTGGTATTCCTTATTGATGATATTCTGATATACTCCAAGAGATATAAAGAATGAGATGTGAATTTAAATCCTATACTATAGACTTTGTTAAGGGAATTATTTTATGAAATTTATAATTAATATGTGTTCTAGATGGAATAAGTATCATTCATGGGGTATGATATTACATGAAAAGTAATATTTTTGGACCCATCTAAGATGAAGGCAATCAAAGAGTGGCATATGCCAATATATGTAACATAATTCCATAGTTTTCATGGTCTATTTGGGTATTACTAGATATTTTTTAAGAAATTATCATTATCTCCAAACCCACTAAACAAGCTAAATTAGAAGAGATAAATGTTTTTCGTGACCATTGAATGTGAATATTTCATCATAGAGTTAAAAAGCATCTTATCACCACACATGTACTCACACATCATACAGGTAGTGAACTCTTTGTAGTATGTCGAGATGATTCAAATAATGGATTAGGATTTTTTTAATGAAAAATTGTAAATTTTTATCCTATTCTTCAAGAAAGATAAAAATTCATGACGGAGACTATCTGGCGGATGATCAGCAGTTGCCAGCTAAAATCTTGATATTGAAAATATGGTGAAATTATCTCTTTGGGGATAAGTGTGAACTCTATACTAATCATAAGAACCCAAAATATATATTCACATATAGGGAGATTAATATGTTCCAACAAATATGGTTATATCTCATCCATGATTATGATTTCTAAATCCACAACTATACTAGTATAGTGAATAATGTGGGGTGATCTATGTATAAAGGATCGTGCATCTTTATCAATGATGATATTTGGGAAGGATAAAATCATAATAGATTTAAAAAGGATAGAAATGGGAATCATTAAGGAAGGAACCAAATCAATACTTTATAAAATGATTGCTCAACCATCCCTCGTGGAGAATGTAAATGATGCTCAAAAATTGATGTGGAAATTCAGAAGAAGGTGGAAGCTATGAGAAAGTGGAAATTCTCATAGATTAAAGTTGATGAGAAATGATTTTTATGATTTTGGTCATGACTAAGTGTACAATAAGATCTAGATATAAAGAAGTTTATTTTGAAGTACACACATTGATCAACATTTTCTATTAACCTATGGAGCACAATGATGTATAGAGATATCTGATAGAACTATTAGTGGGACAATATGAATAATGATATTCCTGAATTTACATCATAGTTCCTAGAATGTCATAAACTAATGGATGAAAGACAAAATTCTAAAACGATGATTTAACCATTACATATAAAAGCATGGAAATGGAAAAAATCACCATAAACATTGTCACCGGACATCTGAATACATCCATAGGAAACAATACAATATCAGTTAGTGTGGATCATCTCACAAAGGGAGCTCACATTATCACAATTTAATTTGAATTTTAATTGGATCATTTTTCATAGTTATATATATATATATGTAAATATATATCAAAGAAGTGGTAAGTCTATATGGAGTAACATTATAAATTTCATCTTATTGAGATACGATATTCACTTCCATGTTCTGGAAAAGAGTCTATCTTGCTCAGAACACTATGTTGATCTTCAATGAATCTTTTTATACATAAAATTATAGTCAATATAAGAGGACTATTTAGCGACTAGAATGAATGTTGAGACCATTTTCAATTGAATTTAAAGGAGGATGAGACCAACACTTGCCTATGGTTCTGTTATTTTACAATAATAGTTTCCACTCGATAATCCAAATGGATCCATATTATGCCCATTAGATGAAATGATGTAGAAAACCAGTATGTTGGGATGAATTCAGTGTGCATAAGATGCTCAGACCTGATCTGGTTGATGAAATGGTGGAAAATTTGAAAACCATTCATCGTCACATTATGATATCCCAATGTTTATAGAATATCTATGTAGAAAATCATTTAAAGGACCTATAGATTCCGATTGGAGAAATCATATTACTCATCATATCTTAATCGAAGAGGGTAATTTTATTTTGGGAAGAAATGAAATTTACATCATAAGAATATTGGCCCCATCGAGATTCATGGTTGAGTTAGAATTGTGGCATATCGACTTCCACTTCCACTTACCATGTATCAAGTACATGATGTATTCCATGTATTCCTCTTGAGATTTTAAATACTATATCCCTCTCTATATTGAATCATAAGTTAGTATAGTTCTAAGATGGTCTCTCCTTTAAAGAGCATCCAATGATGATCTTAAGATGTAGAGATAAAGACTTACGTAATAAGACTACTCATCTAGTAGAAATACTATGGTGGAACCATAAGTAAGAAAATTCAACATGGGAACCTGAGGAAGTGATGAGGGGATAATACCCTCACCTATTTCACCATATTATGAAAAATAAAATTTTGAGGATGAAATTTCATAAAAGAAGAAATGTAATGAACCAAAAATTTATCACTAGAAATTCCCTTCATAAAATTACTTAATATATAATAAATCAAATAAAATAACTCTAATAACACAATATAGTCTTTATAAATGAATAATTAATGAAATAATATGTATTTCTAGAAGATATGGAACCTTTACCAATGGAATAGTAATATGATCAATGGAATTGTAATGTGACCATTAAAAATAGAAACTCAACCAATATATTACTAACCTCACCTATGAATGTATGAATAATATTTAGGAATTTTATGAATTAAAATATAATATATTTATTTCATGGAATATGTAAATAAATTTTATTAAAAGGATTAATTAAGTTTCAGTATTTTTGTAATTTATAAATATTTAAGTACAATTTTATAATAAATATAATATATTAATATAATGTTTATTTAAATAAAAATAATTTATAAATTACTATTATTTCTTATGAATAGAAGATAGTTTTATGAATCCATAATTAAGTTTTCAATGTGTTATAAAATTTGTTATTAATTTAAAAGCTATATTTTCCATGTAAATGATCATTTTCAATAAAAATTTAATTTCTCATATTTACAATATTTTTATCATAATATGTAGTTCATTTTTTTTCTACATATCTAAATATGGTCAGGTGTAATTTTTAGGATTTTTCTAAAATAGTTGAAATTTTTTTGAATATTGAAATACGATAATTTATAGTATTTAAATTATAATCCAAATAGATGAATTAAAAACATCATGAATGATGAAATTATCATAATCTAAAATACCCCTTAATTATTTTAAAATAATTAATTTTAATTATCAAACTATGTATAGTCTTTAGCCAAAATAATAAACTAATGAATATATTAATGAGAAAACACACCATCCTCCCTTAAAAATGCCACCCCTCAACACCTCTTCCCATGAAACCTATCAAGGTTTGAGCCTTGTCAATATTCTGACAAATAATCATCCCAAGGCCCTCCTCCATGTCTAGGATCTCTTAGTCTCATCAAAAGACATAAACCCTTCTCAAAAATAGGTTCTAAAGTAGAAGGATTGACGACGTAAAATCCTCTTTCTTTTGTTTTTAATTTCTATTCATGTTCATTTATTTAAATATTATATCCTCATCTAATCTCATCCAAATTGTTTGATAACTCCATTAAACTACATATAATTTAATTTTATTATTCTAATTAAATAATCCCCAATCAAACCCTTTCTCCCCTCCCTTACATTCTGTAAATGAAACCATTGTCCGAGAGATATTGATTTATCTCCTTTAAGGACGAATTTTTTTTATTTTTTTAACACATTCAAGGATGTTCTTAAGAAAATTATAATTGTTGAAATAGATCTTAACATTTTTTTATAACAATTTTTATATTATGAAACTAAAATATATACATAATATTAAATTATTAAACCAAATGTGTTCATTGTGATAAAAACAACCAAAACTGACGTAATCAATTATCATTAAATATTTATCTGATGATTCATATTTATTATATATAACCAAATAATATATTAGACAAATTGATCCTTTGTAATATCACTACACCATATAATTTCAATTCTGGATATCTATCCACATTATACACATGCTTTCATTCATTTATACAAGTGAACCGATCATGAAAACCAAAAAATGAACACTCCGAAGGTATGAAACTAAACTCTCAAACTTATTAAAAAGCCTGTAAATGAACTAAATAAAACTATAATTAATAAAATAATTATATAAATTTTGTTATTAGTTAATTAATTAATTTAATTTGGTTATCCATGATATTAAATTGAATAACGAATTTAAACATAAGGTAAGGGGATTCTCAAACACAACTCCATTTACATGGGGTTTAGCTACTTCACTACATTTTCTGTATAAATAATCCTTTAATATTTCTTAAATATGATTTCATTATCCTTACCTTATAATTTCTTAAACATGCATGATTCCAATATTATTTTATGAAAAATTTAAAGTTTTTCCAAAAAAACTACTCTTCCAAAGAACACATCCTTTATTTAATGTGAGATTATTTATTCTTCAATCAGTATAGATGATTATTATTCTAGGTATGTTATTACATTTTTCATTAGGGAACCCCAAGGTTTATGAATGTATGATTTTTGAAATTACACTCACTCATATCTTTGGGTTATTTTATTTCCAGTATTGATATAAGTTCAATGTTATATGCATGATAATTTAAATGTTATTATGTTACAGGTTCACCTAGAGTTATATAGCCCTTGTAAATTTTATAGTGTAAAATGTGGGAATAGAATTTTATAGCTCTCTAATGCATTAGCTAAAGATAGGTATCTCTTGAGAATGTGGAACAATCCAACAAATTGTGCAATTTTTTATCACAATGATGATTTCATGGTTATTCACATATGTTATGAGTGAATATTATGTTTTCTTTGATCAAAACTATCTATTTTAGTTGACTAGTAAGATATGATGGTTCATTTTTTTTGAATTTACACATTAAATGCCTTAATATAATGTTTCCCCTCATTTTTATAATGATTATACTCTTCTTATGTTATGATTATAGTGATTATGATCACCCATGTTTAATATATCATATCCCTCCACTTATTGGGTTTTAGCTCTCCAATTATTTTGGTGTATCTCCTCAAGTGATTACTTATACTAATGATAACAATATGTACAATAAGAATAAAATGATGAATGAATTAAATAAATTTTTATGTTTTATTATTTAAATATTTTGTATGGTCCTAATTTCCCCAAGTCACAAAACAATTCGATCCTGGTTGTTTAATGCTTTAATGTTTTTTCATTAAAATGATGTAATATTTATTTAATAAAGAGTATAGTTACTACAAAAAATATGTATGTATGGTGATGGGTGGGGTCTTATATCACCCTCAAATTAATTGTTAAAGGTTTTATACCTCATGAGGTACTAATATTGACAATAAACATAATGCGGATTAACTAAATTCACATGATTAATATAGAAAATGATGTAGATTTCATTCATTCATATGATTAAGCATAAACATAATAAAGATATGATAAATTTAAAATATTATTCATGAAAATGATGTAGATTAGCGGAAATCACAACATTGAGAGAGAAAAAGATAAAAAATAATTATATTTACAAGAACATTTTTGAACTATATGCATTTATATTTGTTCATAGTGTTAGGAACAAATATGTGCATTCATATACCACAATTCATTGTTTTATTATTATTTTTATTCACTATGGAACTTGGTTCCTATATCATGTTTTAGTAATTTTTTCCATGGTATTTGTTGTTCTTTAGAGATTTCAAACCCCTATATCTTAAATTAGTAGGTAACTCTTAATGTTACATGTTTTCTTGATAATATATCTCTCAACTAATCATGTTTTCTTATATGATTCCGATCTAGGTCTTGATCACGTGTTGACGGGATATCCATTACTGAGAGTTTGAGAGTACATCATTCTTATTTTTAACTTCCCCGGGATATGAATATGAGTATATAATATGTGATGTATAGAAATTTATCTTGTATCTTATTATTATAGAGATATTTTCATAGTTTTCGTAAAATTTGATTCATAGGTAATTAGTCTGCGATGATCCAAAGCATTCCATTCTTGGGATTTTATTAATTTCATGAGATGTAATGTTTATCTAATTAAAATGGTATGAAATTAATATGAATTTATCTTGGGTCACTATTATTGGATTCTTAGTTGGAATGATAGCTGTTTTTTGGTAAAATTTGAGGTAGATATGTTATCAGTTAAGGATATTTGATAGTTTTGGATACAATTATGGGTTGATATGTTTTTATCTAACCATAAGTTCAAAGGAATAAATTCCCCATTTTAAGAAATATGTGATTTAATTTTGAGGTGACAAATTATATATTTTTATATTATTAGGATCTTATATGAAGAATAATTATTAAAGTTTAGATATCCCTTTGGTTGAGAATGTTGAGTTAAATATTGGTCATTTTTAAAATGATTTAATTTACATTAATAATATGAGGTGAGTAGTGTAGATTACCTTTGTAGCTAAAATGTGATTTGGTGAAGAAGTGATTCAGGTTTCATTGGAATGATTAAAATATCATTGGTTGTATTTATTATTAGATAATATATTTATTTTTATGATATTAATGTGTTACAGGGGATAACAATTAGTTTCATTTCTCAGATTGTATGTTTCCTTTATTATTGGGAATATAATATAATAAAAAAATTATAACTCTCATATACATATTTCATGGTATTAGGTTGTTAATGAAACTAAATGAAATTTGGATTGAACATTAATTTATTTAATGTGTAATAGTTTACAAAATGTATCATGGAATAACATAAAGGGGTCATTATATAAGTCACTTATGATTGATTTTAATATGTTTATCAATTATTATCTTACAGATTTTTCAGTACTAATTTTTGGAAACAGACGATGAAAATGATTCTAGGAAAGGTATGTCTCTAGAAAATACTATATCTTATATCATGGGTTTTGACTATATTAAGAAAACTATTACATATTTTAAATAGTGAGAAAAATTAAAAATATGAGGATATAATTAAATCGAGATGGTAGAATATAACACCATGAGATTTTAGTATGAAATTTCTTTCAAATGAATATATTTTTCAGTACCAATTATCATAAAAAATACAAATATAAAATAAACTGTGGCATAATTTTTTAAAATTAAAGGACAAAAAATATTTTATAAATGGTTTACAATGAGAAAAATCATTAATAATATTATGATAGTTGTATGAATGTATGTAAATAAAAAGGTACTGAATTTCTATATTTACTAAATATATATTTTAATTCAATAAAAATTATGTCTTCTATTGTTATTTTGAATAATTTATGAGTTTATTTAATAATTAATTGATTAAATTTAATTAATAAATGTAAAATAATTAAGTTAATTACATTAAAAATATAAAATCCAGAAGATTATATTTAAAAAAACTTTTAATAAATGATACTTGTATTTTATATTGTAAAAACCTTGATCTTCATTTCAGGTATGGATCTTTATTTCGGGTAGATTTTGAGGAAAAGGGATGAAATGGGAATTTTTTAAGTACACGTTGTGTACTTATGAGTACATTTTGTGTACTTATGAGTACACTCCATGTACTCGGGTACCACATACAACTGTGTGATGGCTGTGTAACGGCCATGTACATGGTCATGTGGTGACCTGGAAGACCGCCTTAAGTGGGGTCTAGGTGAGACTAATACATGGTGTGTACCTTTAATGAACACACTGTGATCTTTTATTTTTAATTGATGAATCGGAGAAGGGTTTCTTCTAATCTCTATAACCCACTCCTTCTCGCCATGTTTTGTAAAAGAGCACTTAAAAATGGAAAACAAAGATCGATCCCCCGTTTCAATTTCCGACCTCCATTTGACATGTCATTGGGTGCGTTGGAATCCTACCGATGAGTTCTTAATTACACTAGATCAACTCTTCTTGTTTACTCTTATCCCATGATTATTAACATGTTTGATTTTTTCACCTTAGTGTATATCTACGCCATTATAAGTCGATTCAGGGGTCGGTGTTCAAGAGTGTTGATCATACGACATCATGGTAGTTTGTTTGTTCCTTTCGTGGGTTGTATTTGGATTATATATGTTAAAAGTTCTATATACCCACGTTTGGGTTTTTTTGGAATTAGACCTTGTTTATTACTTGTTATGGTTTGGTAGATTAATCAAAAGGGTAATTGCTTATGCATAAGGTTTAATGCCTTTATTATGGGTGTGTTTCCCTTGTTTGATTGATTATGGTTGTTTGGTCTAGAATTCATGTTAGTCTTGCCTTTTTTTTCATGCCTCGTATTGTTTGGATAGAGTTACTGATTATATGAAATGTATGTGATACACATTGTGAAATTTTGACCAAGGTAAATTTGAATATGAGAGCTTCTTGAGGAAGGGTCATTTATGTATGAATTTTTGTTATGTCGACCCCAGAGGTATTGATTGTGAGAGCTATCGAATAGTCATAGACTATAGTTTTTTGACCGAGATAGATACCTATAGGATCATTATTAAGTTAATTTATTCTATTTTTTCCAAGGGTAATTGACCGTGTGAGCATCCCATGTGATATTTTTTAAATGTTTAGTGCTAATGTAGACCAAATGGGTTGGACTGTCAGAGATACCCAGAGGGTCTCTATTAAATGAATTGTCATTATGTTGGAAAAGGGGGGTTATACTTGATAAATTTTCCATAGGGTCATTATTGAATAATTTAATGATTGTGACGAGCCTGCCAAGCCAAAGCATGAGCATGGACTCGGTCTTACTGGATTGTTTAGATGGTCTTCTGAGATGTCTATTTGTTACTATTACAAATGGGATACAGAGCTTTGGCTGGATCACAAGGTTAAAATGATTCAAATAATGAATAATAAATGTACTTGAATGTAATTGAAAACTATAGTATTATTACTTTTGATAATTTCATAGTTTATTACATCATTTCTGCATATTACCTGCTATATATATATTCACTAATAGTTAGGAATAGATATTTTGGTGGTTTTCTACTAGGATTCATCTCACACCCTGTTTGGGTCATACTTTTGGACCCTAAGAGATTATATGGTTTCAGGTATAGCTAAGGTAAATCACCATTCTTCATCAGGTACTTAATTACTATTGAAGCTAGAGAGCATAGGACCAAGCTGAGGCTTCCGATTAAATTGGAGTATACTGATTTTCTATAATTTGGATTTAGTATTTCATTTACAACATTGTGACTTGTTTGGATTCTTTCCTAGACACATGTTACATGCATCAATTATATATGTGTTATATTTTATATTATGATGAGTCTTCTATTGCTTACTTTTGTTGCATGGTATTACTGCTTCCTATTTTTTACTATTTACTTTCCGTTATATATACTCTTATAATGATTTCATAGTTTTCCCCTTATCACACCATGGACCGCACTTCTAGTCGACTGCCTCTGCTATTTAGGGAAATGTGCTTGAGGTCATGTCACCCACCAGGTTCGGGGCACCTTTGGATAGCACCTCGAACTGGGACATTAGAAAGTGGTATCAAAGGAGGTTTTCTTTTCTGATTTTTCTTACTAATTAGAGCCTATAGACCAGGATAAGAATGAATAGGTAGTTGGTAATAAGATGTGCCTGGGAGTAGCTAACCTGTGTACGGGGAAAATCCAGGTTACCTCTAATATTGCAAGTTTCTAGTTTTTAATTGTTACAGTGATTTGATTTCACTATTGGGTGATTCGCATGTTTTTTTATGTTATAATTTATATCATTGTTGTTCTATTTCTGTTGGAACCTAATGAGATGAGGGTATTCCATGTCATGCATTATATAGGCACTTTCTAGAGATCATATTTCATGCATTCTTGTCATTAAATTTAAGATGCATTACTTATTTCATGCTATTATGATAGATGTTTTTTTAGATATTCATGATACTATGATAAATGTCATGATCGAATACCTAATATTTTGATAGGGTATTGGAATATGTAATGTTTGCTTTGGAAGGAATCCAAACTCTGGTCCCTGAGGTGTTATGGGCTCTCAAGGATTGAATTTGGTGGATCATGTTTGAACTTTAATTGAATTTTGTTAAGTTGTGATATGAAAAAAAAGATGCCAAACATTGATTCGCGATGAGTATGGGCTCCCATGGGTCATAATTTCTCATTAATGGGATAAAAGTTTATGTTTTTAAGTGTTATAGAGAATTTTTAGTTTCCTAATATCTGGAAAACCAGACGACATGGCGTATGGTGTTATGAACACACGCCATGTGTTGTTCTGTTCTGGAAGAAATAACTATTCATAAGAACACACTGCATACATTATATACACATAATGTAGTCTTTGACCATGTGACTGACTATGTTAGCAGAGACACAGGGTTGAAATTTTTTTGGTAGAACACATCTTTTACTTTAAGGACATGTCGTGCTATAGAGACCATGTATTCGACAGTGTGACTAATGACACAGGTGGATGAAATTAGAATGGTACATGTCATTTCATGGGTGAAAACTTCATTCAGTGTTACCAAGGAGAGAACTGTGTAGTTCTAGACATGTAGAAGAACCTGGGAAGGAGGTAAAATTCAATTACACACTGTGTCTCTGGATGAATAGGTTGTGTGTATGGGGTGTTACATGACCAGGTAGGCAGGGGTACACACCCATGTTAAGGTTTAAGGGAACACACCATGTAATGGTTCTACATTCCATGTAACACTCTTTTGTAAAACATGAATTCTTTCTTCTCATGTTCCTTTCATGAAATATTAAGATACTTCCCTTGATAATCTATAATTGAGGTGTGAGCTTGACCTTGTAGATTCATGTCACCAAGACGTCGTCCAGTAGTGCGCCAGGTACTGGGTGATGATTAGACACCAGAAATGGTAGATTAGGGACTACCAGCATATCTCCATGTCATGCCTATCTTAGAACCAGCTGTTATACCAGACATTTTTGTTGATGTGTAGTACCGTAAAGGATTTTGAGGAAGTTACAAACTTGTTAGGGAGCACCACGTCTATCCCTGACTATGGAAGAGTTGACCAGGGTGTTCCAGCAGTAGCATCCTCCCATATTTTATAGGGATGGAAGACCACAGGCTACAGAGTCACTGATGGATCCAATTCTCACTATCATGGAGCATCTAGAGATGCCTTTAGAGAGAAGGGTAAATCTTGCGATGTACATGCTATGTGATTCTGCAATGAGATAGTGGGATGTTACCTCATATGCGAAACTTCATCAGAATATATCTTGGAAATACTTTCAAAGGACCTTTTATGATTACTTCCACCCTTAAACATTGATGGACGATCAGGCCTAAGAGTTCACACATTTTGAGTAGGGCACCCTTTCAGTGATGGATTACTTTTCTCATTTTACAGAGCTTCAGCACTTCTCGCCTATTTTGGGAGGTGATGAGTTATCTTTGGATAGGGGATTTATGGATGGTATTAGTTATGACATCTGATCGTGGGTGAATGTTTTTAGACTGAATTCATGGGCCGCTATAGTGAATCAGGCGCTGATTACCGAGCGTAATCTGAGAGAGTTGGGACTTTCAAGCTAGGGAGGTTTAGCATCTAGGGATGGTACCCAATCGATTGATAGAATGAATCATTGTAGAAAGATTCCACATGATGTTTCTTCAGGTAGCCAAGTGGTATGCTACCATTGTGGGAAGAGTGGACATACGAGACCACATTGCTTGAGGGACCCAATTGAGTGATGATATTAAGGAAAGATGGGCCATATTCAGCATATTATCTGGATGTTGTCACTAGAATAGAGTGATAGGGGTTATTTTATGACTCCACATTAAAGTGAAGTACCACCAGTTTTTCATGAGTCAGGGAACTGGAGTTCGTCCGGCCTTTCAGGCCAAGGAGGAATTTGTGGTCGTGGTATCCAGACGATAGGTTTTCAGTGACCTCAGGGAGGATCAGCTCAGGGTAGTTAATAAGGGTCACATGGCTTCTTTGCATGTTATACTTTGGCATTAGAACAAACCCCATAAGTTTAGGATCCCATACCCTCTACATTTTGAGGTAAGATTATAGTTTCCTCAATTTTAGCTTCAACTCTTTTTGATACAGGGACATACCATAGTTTTATATCTGTTGTCATTGGGGAGATGCTTGGGATCTACATATTTACTTATGATTATGTTTTGACACAATAAAATCTGTTGGGGATTAATATATATTTCTTACATTTGTGGAAGGAGTGCACTCTTGAAGTCGGTGGTATCACTTCTTATTGGAACTCTATGTCTTAGAGATTACAGGCGTCTATGTCATTCTCAAAATGGACTAGTTAATCTTCTATAAGGCCGTTGTTGACTCCTATCTCCATAGCGTGAGTTTCACGTCACCATAGGGTTGTTCATTTCCACACAGTTGTGAAAGGGATGTCCAGGAGAGATGAGCTGGACTTGAGCATCATGAGTTGGGAGGAATGAGAGCTGATATTGCTAGTTTATATCTTGATTACTAGGGGACTTCACATATGGACTTACCTCTAGTGGTGGATTGTTTTGGAGATTCCTTTCTAGATGAATTTCCAGGTTTACATTTGAAAAGAGAGGTAGGTTTCTCTATTGATCTTGTTCTAGGAGTATCACTAGTGTCAATTCCTACTTATAGGATGGCTACACTAGAGTTACAGGAGCTTAGGAATTAGTTAGAGGAGTTAAAGAAAAAGGGTTTAATCTGAACTAGTACTTCTCCTTGGGTTTCTCCTATCCTTTTTGGGAAGAAGGAATATGGTACCCTCAGAATTTGTGTGGATTATCAGATGTTGAACTAGTTGACGGTCAAGAACCGATATCCCATGCTGAAGATTGGCAATCTCTTTTATCATCTTCGAGGATCCCGGGTGTTCTCAAAGATTTACATGAAATCCAGTTATCATCATGTTTTCATTAAACCATCAGATATACCTCTTATAACCTTTCAGAGCAGGTATGGTATATAAAATTATTTGGTTATTCTATTCGGTCTCACAATCATGCCGTATTTTTTCATGGAACTGATGAACCGAGGGTTCCATCCTTACTTTGATTCTTTTATTGTAGTCGTATTGGATGTTATCTTGGTTTACTCTCACACTCGACATGACCATACCATCCTTATTGAGATCATATTCAGCACACTGAAAGAGAATCAGTTATATGCTAATCTCTCAAAGTGACACTTTTGGATAGACCATATTCGCTTCTTAGTTCATTTTATCTCAGAGACAGGAGTATTAGTAGACCCAAGGAATTGGAGATCAGTAGTTTCATAAGAGCATCTATAGAATTTCTTTGAGGTACAGAGTTTTCTGGGGATGTCTGGTTACTAAATGCACTTTATACTAGACATTTCATTCTTAGAAGCTCCAATTATAGGCTTGAATAAGAAGGGTAAAAAGTACTTGTGGAAATATTCCTATGATTCAACCTTTCAGGAGCTGAAAGAGATATTGTCTTCAAAAATGATACTAGTTTTGATAGAGTCAGGAAAGAGTTACACTATATAATGCGATGTGTCGGGTATCAGGATGGGAGTAGTGCTTATGCAGGGGGGATTAGTCATTGTGTATGGGTCTTAGCAACTGAGGTCACATGAGAGGAATTACCTGATGCACGATCTCGAGTAAGATGAAGTTGTGCATGCTTTACACTATTGGCGACATTATCATTTGGGAGAGAATTTTGTGGTTTACACTAAACACAAAAGTATCAAGTATGTATTTAATCAGCATGATCCGAATTTGACATATCAAATATGTTTTGGGTACCTTCGGTATTTTGACAGTGATCTCACCTACACGCCTAGGTATGTCAATGCAGTGGCTGATGCATTGAGCATAAGGACTCATATACAGGTAGTTCAGGACACTAGAAGTGATTGGAATATTATAGTTCTATTCTTTAAGATGTATATGGAGATGCACAATAGAGAGGGGAAGATGTTTCTTTATTATATAGATGTTACCTCTACTCTACTGGATCAAGTGAGAATGAGGTAGCTATCAGATTCTGAAGTCCGAGTACTATGAGAGAGTGTGTCAGGTGAGGACCTACTCCTGGGTGGACCATAGGTGATGATGAGGTATTTTGTTTTCATGGGTGCGTATGGGTGGAAACAGATATACGCAAGGAATTTTTGTGATATTTTCAATCCTTAGTTTGGGTAGTTCATCCGGGTGTTGCCAAGATGTATTGGGGTCTATGTTGTTAGTATTGGTGGCCATGCATAAAGAGGGATGTAGCTGTATTTTTTATCATATGTTCCACCCGTTAGCACATGAATATAGATCATCAGTGACCGGAGAGGATTTCAAAATAGTTAACCAGTTCCAAGTGGATGTGGACTGATGTTGTGATCGATTTCTTGATGGGTATATCGAGGTACACTTGAGGGAATGATGTGGTTTGGGTAGTTGAACACAGACTCACAAAGTTTTCACATTTCTTCCCGATCAAGGAAACCTTCAGTGTTGATGTTCTTAGAAGGTTGTACATTTGAGAGACTGTACATTTTAATGGGGTTTCACACTCTATTATTTCTGACATGAATATCTTTTTTACATCTCGTGTCTTGTAGGGACTACATAGGGCTTTGAGTATACAAGTAATTCGGAGTATATCATACCATCCACAGATAGATGGCTAGTCTGAGGGCATGATTTTGGTTTTTGAGGACATGATTCAAGATTTCATCTTGGATTTTGGGGGTTCTTGGGAGATACACATACCCCTAGTGTATTTTTTCTACAATTATAGTTTCCAAGAGACAATTTAGATGGAACGTTATAAGGATTTGTATGGTAGGCCATGCCGATCACCACCTATGTTGTCTGGAGATAGGAGAGGTAGCTATACTAGGAACTCATCTTTTCTAGGAGACCACAAAATAGGTGGAGATGATTTATAAGAGGATGGGTACTAAACAATCTCGAAATAAATCTTATGTTGATTGATGAAGGTGACCTCTGGATTTGGAGGTCGGATATCAGGTTTTCCTATGTGTCATACCAAGGTTAGGACACAGGAGGATTAAGAGAGAGGGGAATCTTTCACAGAGATACGAAAGGCCATTTGTGGTTTTTTAGAGAGTCGATATGGTTTCCTATTAGATGCAGTTACCTAATAGCTATTGGGTTATGCACAAAGTCCTTCATGTTTCTCACCTACGGCATATCGTTTCAGACCCATATCATATTTTCTAACCCAAGGATGTTGATTTGGAGGTGGATGCATCCTTCGAGGAGCACCCTATTCGGATTGAGGATCACAACACGAATGTTATATGTGGTCGTTCTATTCCTGCAGAACAGGTGCTATGGAATCATGGGTGAGTATAGGATGAGACTTGGGAGAGGGAGGCCGACGTACGATCACAGTGGCAAGAGTTTTTTGAAGATTCTTCTTCACCACCCTTGGAAGGCCAATTCAAGGGAGAATAGGTTTAAGGGGGAAGTTTGTAAGAACACGAATCTTAATTTTAGGCATGGATCTTTATTTTGGTTTTTTTTGGAAAAAAAAAAAGAAATTTAAATTTTTCTAAGTAAACTCCATGTAGTTATGAGTACATGTCGCATACTCGGGTACCATGTACAGTCGCGTACTGGCCGTGTAATGGGTGAGTACATGGCCATGTGGTGACCTGGAAGACCTCCTAAAGTGGGGTTCGGTTGACGCTAATACACAACATGTACATTTAATGAACACGATGTGTAACTTTATTTTTAATTGATGAATCAGATAGGGGTCATGTCTCATCTCTAGAACCTACTTCTTCTCCTCGTGTTTTGTACTGGAGCACTCAGAAAATACGAACAACGATCAATCCCTCGTTTCTCTATCTGACCACTATTTAAGACTTCATAAGGTGTGTTGAAATCCCACCAGTGAGTCTTCAATTCCCTTAGATCCTCTCTTCCTAATTCCTCCTATCTCATGAGTTTTATAAGATTGAAATTTTTTCATCTTTTTATAGAGTTACGCCATTATATTCCAATTCAATGTTCAATATTCAAGAGTATTTATTGTACGATATCAGGGTAGGTGGTTTTTTCGTTCATTGATTGTCTGTGGGTTATATATTCTAAATGTTCTGTGTACCCACTTTGGGGTTTTGAATGTTTGGAATTAGACATTGGTTATTACCTGTTATGGTTTTGTAGATTGATAAAATGGGTAATTTCTTAGGCATAATGTTTTATACCATGATTATGGGTGTGTTTCCCTTTTTCGATTAATTATGACCATTTGTTATAGAATACCTATTATTCTTTCCTTGTTTTCAATGGATCGTTTTGTTAGGATAGAGTTACTGATTATATGAGATGAATGTGATATGCAGTGTGAAAGTTTGACCAGGGGAAATTTAACTATAAGAGATTCCCAAGGAAGGGTCATTTGTGTATAAACTGTTTTTATTTGACCCAGAGGTATTGACTGTGAGAGCTTTTAGGTGGTCAATGACTACAGGGGTTATACCATGAGATCTACTGAGAGGGTCGTTATTAAGTGAATTGATTCTATGTTGACCAACGAGTAATGTCACACCCCGACTTCAGACACCTATTTATTTTATTTTATTTTCATTCTTTACTCAATCCCGCATTGTTTGGATGGGGTTTAGTTGGGTCCCAGTTTGATATTTCTAAAGTTTGATGTTTTTTATGGGTTTCGGTCCGGTGTGCAGACACTGGACCGTTAGCGGTGATCACTTGTTCCTCCTGGGAGACCGTGTGGTTGTGTGATGCTTAAAATAATAATATCTTATGTAGACAATAACATTATCATTATTGCTAAATTGTTATAAATATTACTATTATTATTTAAAATGAAATGGAACAATTTATTATTGTGATTTTTATTATTGAGTTTCAATATTTATTATTATTTTTATTTTTATTATTATTATTATTATTATTATTATTATCATTACTATATTATTATTATTATTAATAATTTTATTAATATAATTACTATTGTTATTATTATTTTCATTATTTTTTTCATTTCTTATTTTTCTCTTTTGGGTAAAACCCTAAAGTAAGCTAACCTTTTTTCTCCTTCTACGGCACGGCCTAGCACTCCCCCTGGCTTCCTGCACGCAGCGCCGACCCCCCCACCCCCCCCCTCTAATCCCATATCCCCTTCTGCTCGGCACCCTCCCCCGGCATCGGTAGCCTCTCTTCTCAGCCACGCGAGCCGCCGCCACTCCACCCCATCCAGTGCACCCCCCTTCTTATTTGTCATTTTGCGCAGTGAGCCCCGTACCCAGACCTCACCTCTCACCATGTCGGACCGTCTGGCACAGCCTACCGGTCTGGCGTGGCTCCCCCCCTCTCAGTCCGACGTGACCTTCTCTCGGGCCCTGCCACATATCCAGCCTCACCAGCTCCATACCCCGATAGTGCCCTCCCCACAACCGGCCTCACCCACCAACAGGTCCTCGTCGCCCTTGCCTTGCACCGCTGCTTTCTGATCCCCTAACCCCCATCCAGTGACCCCTACTGGTGCGGCCCCTAATTGAGTGACCTCCCTTGCTAGTGTTCTCCTCCTTTGATACATTTTTATTTTTATTTTTGGTGTTATTCTAAAATAAATCAACACTCTAATACCATTTGTTGTTTTTTATGCGTTTTTATCATTATTTAGGGTGTGTGATGGGTCTGCGAAATTATTTTCACCCTTTCGTTGATGCGTGATTGTGTTCGCACTCTTCCGAGGTAGATTTATCCATATCTTCATATTCCAATTTAATATATATAATGTTTGGAGAATCTAATTATTTTTTTGGCATGATTTACACCTATTATGGCTTTGGTTCACTTATGGTTGTGTTTTTGCGATAAAATTTATTTCCAAAAATAACTTTTGAAGTATTTTCTTGTTTATGATTATACTATTTTTGTTAATTGTGCGTGCATAAATGTTAATTGGTCTTTAATAGTGAAGTTTGATGATTTTTGCTTGTTTTCCCTTATAATTATTGTGTTAAAATTGTTGGGTTATAATTCGGGCTCTTTTGTGAAGTAATAGTGATTTTTATGGTGTGATTTGTAAGTTGTTTGAGAAATATTTATTGGTTTCTAAAATGGATCAGGGTTTGTTTGGGATATAAATATTTTGGGTAGCATTTGATTGTGTATTATGACGTGTGCATTTGGATTATGTGAGTCCTTGGTACTTTTGGTCATGTGTTGGTCCTTGCCGCCTTATTTTTGGGTATCTTTTGTTGTTATAGTAAATTTATGGTCAACGACCGAGGACGCACACACATACACCTAAGGTATGTATATATATAATATATATATGTCCTCCAAGTATTTATTCCCTCATGGCATGGGGAATACATGCATTGGATTATGGATATAGGTATTTATATATCTATTTATGTATGTGCGCGCGAGTGCGGGCCAATTTCATGTGGTCGCCACCCTTTTTGTCAAGTAACAAAGTGTTCAACATGACCTGGTTCTTCCTTGAGGAAGGCGAATCTGCATTTTCCCCTTTTAAAATAAGTCCATTTAATGCTTGCATGCTTTTAATATATTCTTTTACTATATTAGTATCTTTGAAAAATAATTGGCCAACCTGCTATAGTGTTTTCAAGTTTTCATTTGGGCTTGTTAAAAGTAGTTTGTTACATTATCTTCTAGTATGTGTAATCTATCTGATTTGTTCACATAATTTTTATCGAACTCTTTGATTTTTTTATGTAATGACTAGTAAATTGTTGTGTTTCTTTAAGTGTTTTAGAAAACATGGTTTTTAATGGGTTCTTTAAGGTTTGACCATTTGGTTCAAAACATGTTTTGGTGTTTAATATTGTTTGGAAAATGGTTCGTAAATGTTTTTCATTTTGGCATGTTTTGGTAAATGTGTATTTTGGTAAATGCATATTTTAGTGAAATGATATTGGCATGTTTTGGTCTGTCTGACCAAGTTTGTAAAAAATGTTGTTTATTACTATTTTTGAAATATTCCTCATTATTTTGGTAAATGGTAGATGAGGTAAAGCTAAAGTCTTGTCTGTCATTTTAGATCGGTTGTTTACAAAATTTTTGATGTGTGTGAATTGTATGAGGCCCGTTTGGTATATTTGAAACTATGTGTTTCGAAAACCCATCTTTGGTTAGTCCCTTTTCCTCATCTGTTGATCATGTTACATGGGGGTCCTCGGTATGAGCAACCTTTAAATAATATTTATTCTAAGGAATGGGACTAACCTTCAGGTGGTTAGGGTGGTGTCGAATTGTGTCACGTGCATGATTATATATATGTGGCTTGTTGTTTGAATGTTTGGCACAACTCTTTGTGAACATACCACAGAAACTTAGAATCGAAAGGGGGTTTACTGAGAATGATTGTTGCACTAGTTTGGACTGCACACTAGCTAGTGGCCCTTAGTATGGATTATACTCTGCTAGGGGATTTGGCCCTTCGGTTAGGCCAGGTAGGGAGATACCGAGTGTTTGGGAATTATGACGCCCTCGAGATTAGGAATGCCTTCATGATGAGTCACATGTATAGTAAGTTCTGGTATTCCTCCGAGTTTCTAGGTTTTTTGTGATCCTTTGATACAAGCACTATTAGTACCATTCCCCTTGTTGTGTGTGGAATCATACCCTTGAACATGCTTTTTGGCATTTTCTAGGAAAATATTTGTGTGTATGGTTGGTTTTAAAACGAACTTCAATGAAGCTATTTTTAAAAAGTTTCTGTGATCCCCTCTTTTGTTTTCATTTCCCTGTTTTTGAATTATAAGGGCAATGGATTTGTGATTGTTAGTTTTCAACATGTAGTGTAAATATGTAAACCTTATTTTTATAACTGTATTTCAAACTAGTATTATCGAGCTGTTTTGGAACTAGAAAATGCATGGATTATGTGGTTAATTTTTGGAATTCCTACTGAGCATTTTAATTCTCATTCCTATCCTACCTTTTTATATGCAGGTTCAGCTGTTTGGTTCAGCTTCTTGTTTTTTCTTCCCGTGCGAGGCAGGCTGTTAGTTGTTGGAGGTGACTTAGAGGTCACATGGAGGTATGTGCAGTCTTGTTTTCTTGCCACTACTAGTATTCTCTATTTTTTAGTCTTTATTAATTTATTTTTCTTCCTTTTTTGGGCCAAATCTTTCCCACTTGTCTAGTGTTGATGCCCGACACTAGTTTCCAGCCTGTGGGGATCGGTAACGCCCCTCGGTCCTTGTTGTGTGTCAGCTCGGGTGACCGGTTCAAGGTCGACCCAGGTTGGTTCATGATAAAATGGTATCAGAGAAATACCCTTTTATTTGGGATGTCTGGTAGAAGGAGATTAGGATTTTTGGGGCTCAGGAGGTAGGTTACGGGTCGGTGCCTGATCATCACCGCTCGCAATGAGACCTGAGTTACCAGGGGTAGTCTGGGATTTGAGTCTTTTTTCCTTGGTTGTTTTGGATTGTGGGATGACAATGGGGTATAATTGATTCACGTTGTTGCCTCACATGGGGTGGTGACCCATGTGGAGTCCAAGATCCTGTTTTAAGGTCCTCTTAGTGTTATTCCTTACTTGGGGCATGGCTCACCACCATGTCGCCAGGTTAGGCACCAACACTAGTTCCTCATTCTGATGGATTATAAATGGTTATTTTTCATTTTGAACTTGGTCGATGTGAGTTTTTGTTGAAAATGAAAGTGATTTTGAAATGAAATAAAAGGGTTCCTTCCAAATGGTTTTTGGAATTAGTAAAGTGGGTTTTTAAAGAGAAAGTCTATCAGTTTGGAAAAACTCTATATGTATTTTTATTTGGTATGGAAAAGAAGTGTTTGAACCTTGGAACTCCTTATGGAGGGTCACACGTGTGTGGGTATGTATGGAGAGTGTGTGGGGGCACTTGTTCGTAGATGATGTTAGTGAGATTGAATGAATGCACATGTGACGGTTCATAAGGTGTCATAGGTGAGTTTTAAAATTTTAAAGAAATAATGTTTTTGAAAAACTAATTATTGGTTGTATTTGTATATGTTTGGATTATGGGCTTGCTTTCCTTGGATTGTGTTGTTTATTTGATTGAGTTTTGGCTTAATGACCCGTTTCGATGGTGTTTTTCGTGTTATTAGTAAGCTTCCAAGGAAGCCTCCAAAAGTTGTTAATGAGTTATGCCCAATTCCTAGTTCTTTTAGGTATTGCCTTCTTATCGAGTTAGTCGAAGTATATTAGAGGCAGTTGTGAAGTTCATAAATATAGTGTGTCTCTAGGTTGTTGGGAACTCCCATGGTAGTTAAGGTTCGTACCGTCCCAGAGTTATTTGAGGGTTCAGTTCAGGACAGGTAAATGTAGGATGTCTCATCATCGTTAGAGTCTGGGGTGTAGTTGATGGGGGTCGGCTCTTGTGAAGTTTCCTCATCTGGCAAGGATCTTTGTCTATACTGACTCCCAGTTTTTTGGATCGTTCTCTCTCATGTGACTAGTCTGTCCTATTCAGGCATTCTAAGATGCCTTATCACATCCCTATGAAGTCTTCTCACCGTGCGATTGTTCGGGTAACCGGGGAGAGTTCTAAAAGAAGTGTCGCTTAGGAGGAAGGAATTAGCAGCTGGAGGATGCAAATGCTTGACTGTGAGGCAGGAGATGCTTCACCCATAAAGGCCCAAACCACAGGTCTTGGGGTGAAGCTCGTGCACATTCAGGAGTTGCCGAGGGTGTGTGGAACTTCGGTCCGGATCATGTTTTCAACTTTAGGATGGAGATATAAAAAATAAATTCCTTAGTCTATTCTCTTTGTTGTCGTAATCGCATCCTTGTTGTGGTGGTGTGATGAGCTCGTTCCCCCACAATCCAAGTGGTCTTATCTGTTCTCAGTGTTGTTTTTAAACTGTTCGGTCTCTTTAAATGGTGTGGTCCAGTGAATAAACTGACTTTCTCTGATTTGATTTGGTCTCAGTGGTTTTTGTTATGGGGATTTTTTTTCGTGAAATTGATGGAGGTGTTGAGTTAATTTCTCATCCTCACGTTTCTAGATTATTCTGTAGAAATATTTCTATCAAAGTCTCAGGTGTGTTTTTTGGTCCATGTGGGGAAAATGAATGATTCTGGTTTGGGAGTTCCCGTGTTTCCCCCACCCGGGGGTGGTCTGTTCGGGTTTAAAGGGTTTTTGTATTAGTGAATTCTCATAGTGGGGAGAACCCTCCTGTGTTCTCCCCTCAATATCGGGTTGTGTTCCTCCTTGTACTGGTTGGGAGTGACGTTTCTTGGAAATAGTTACTCTAAGGCTCTTGTTTTCCTATGGTTTTGTCTGGGCGTGGACTCTAGTTGTGTCAACTATTGGCTTTATAAATTTCTAGGGGTACAAAGTGTATGTGGTGGGGAGAATTGTCAAACCCCGACCTCAGATGCATATTTATTTTATTTTATTTTTATTCTTTACTTGATCCTGCATCATTTGGACGAGGTTTAGTTGGCTCCCGATTAGAAATTTTCTAAGTTTGATGTTTTTTATGGGTTTTAGGCTGGTACACAGACACTGAACCATTAGTGGTGACCGCGCATTCCGCCCGAGTGACCGTGCGGTTGCGTGACTCTTAAAATAATAATATCTTGTCTAGAAAATAACATTGTCATTATTACAAAATTATTATAAATATTACTATTATTATTTAAAATGAAATGGAACAATTTTTTATTTTGATTTTTATTATTGAGTTGCAATAATTATTATTATTATTATTAATTATTATTATTATTATTAGAATTATCATTACTATATTATTAGTATTAATATTCCTTTTATTAATAATAATAATATTATTATTATTTTCTTTCTTTTTTTCATTTCTTTTTTTCCTCTTTTGGGTAAAAACATAAAGGAATCTACCCTTTTTTTCTCCTTCTACGATGCTTCCTATCCCTCCCCCTAGCTTCCTACGCGCAGCACCGACCCCCCCCCCTCCAATCTCATCACCGCTTCTACTCGGCACCCTCCCCCTTCACAGGCAGCCTCTCCTCTCAGCCACGCGAGCCATCGTCGCTCCACTCCATCTGGCGCACCCCCCCCCCTTCTTCTTCATTGTTCTGCGCAGCGAGCCCCCTTCCCAGAACTTTCCACTCACCGCTACACCCCGTGTGGCACAGCCTCCCATCTGGCATAGCCTCCCAATCCGGTGCGGCTCCCCCCTCCCGATCTGGCACGACCTACTCCTGCACCCTGCCGCACCTTCAGTCTCACTAGCTCCTTACCCCGGTCGTGCCCTCTGCACAACTGGCCTCACACACGAGTAGTTCCCCGTCGCTCTTGCCTCTCACCACCATTGTTCGTTTCCCTAGACCCTGTCCAACAACCCCTCCTTGTGCGTCCCCTCCTTGCGCGACCTCCCTTACCGGTGTTCTCCTCCTCCCATACATTTTTATTTTTATTTTTGGTGTTATTATAAAATCAATCAACACTCTAATACCATGTGTCGTTTTTTTGCGTGTTTTTCTTGGTATTTAGGGTGTGTAACGGGTCCGCGAAATTCGTTTCTCTCTTCTGTTGATGTGCGGTTGTGTTCGTACACCTCCGAGGTAGATTTATCTATCTCTTCCCATTCCAATTCAATCCATATAATGTTTGGAGGATCTAATTATTGTTTTGGCATGATTAGATCCACTATTATGGCTTTGGTTAACTTATGGTTGTGTTTTTGCGATAGAAATTTTTTCCAAAAATAACTTTTGAAGTATTTTCTTGTTTATGCTTATGTTTTTTATACTAATTGTGTGTGGTTAAATGTTAATTGGTCTTTAATAGTGAAGTTGGATGATTTGTTTATTTTTTCCCCTTATAATTATTATGTTAAAATGGTTGGGTTGTAATTCGGGGGCTTTTGTAAATCAATAGTGATTTTTATGGTTTGATTTTTAATTTTTTTGAGAAAGATTTATTGGTTTAAAATATGGATCGGGGTGTGTTTTGGATATAATTATTTTTGGTATCATTAGATTGTGTATTGTGACGTGTGCATTTGGTTTATGTGATTCCTTGGTACTTTTGGTCATGTATTGGTCCTTGCTGCCTTATTTTTGGGTATCTTTTGTTGTTATAGTGAATTTATGGTTAGCGACTGAGGACACACATGCATACACATAAGGTATGTATATATATAATATATATATGTCCTCTAAGTAGGTATTCCCTACTGGAATAGGGAATACGTGCATTGGATTATGGATATATGTATATATATATAGGTATGTGTGTGCGAGTGCGGGCCGATTTCGAGTGGTTGCCACCCCTTTTTTCTAGTTCAAAAGTGTTCGAAATGACCCAGTTCTTCCTTGAGGTTGGTGAATCCACATTTTCCCTTTTTGAAATAAGTTTAGTTAACGCTAGCGTGTTTTTAATAAATTCTTTTACAAGATTATTATCTTTGAAAAATAATTGGCCAACCTAGTATAGTGTTTTCAAGTTTTCTTTTGGGCTTGTTAAAAGTAGTTTGTTATATTATCTTCTAGTTTGTGTAATCTATCTGATTTGTTAATATAATTTTTAATGAACGGTTTGATTTGTTTATGTAATGACTAGTAAATTGTTGTGTTGCTTTAAGTGTTTTGAAAAACATGGTTTTTAATGGGTTCTTTAAGGTTTGACCATTTGGTTCAAAACATGTTTTGGTGTTTAACATTGTTTTGAAAATGGTTCGTAAATGTTTATTTTTGTGGAATGTTTTAGTAAATGTGTGTTTTGGTAAATGCATGTTTTCATGAAAGGACATTGGCATGTTTTGGTCCGTCTAACCATGTTTGTAAAAAAATGATGTTTATTACTATTTTAGAGAACATTCCTAAATTTTTCGGTAAATGGTTGATGAGGTAAAGCTAAAGGCTTGTATGGAATTTTCGATTGATTGTTTACAAAAGTTTAGATGTGTGTGAATTGTATGAGGCCCGTTTGGAATCTTTGAAACTGTGTGTTTGGAAAACCCCTCTTTGGATAGTCCCTTTTCCTCGTCTGTTGATAATGTTACATGAGGGTCCTCGGTATGAGCCTCCGTTTAAGAATATTTATTCTAAGTCATGGGACTAACCTTGAGGTGGTCGGGGTGGTTCCAGATTGTGTCGCGTGCATGATTATATATATATGGCTTGTTATTTGAATGTTTGGAACACCTCTTTGTGAACATAACATGGAAACATATCATATCAAGGGGGTTTATTGATAATGATTGTTGCACTAGTTTATACTACGCACTGGCTAGTGGCCCTTAGTACATATTATACTTTTCTAGGGGATTGGGCCCCTTGGTTAGGCTAGGTATGGCAATACCGAGCATTTGGGTGTTATGATGTCATCGAGAGTAGGCATGCCTTCAGGATAAGTCACATGTATAGTACGTTCTGGTCTTCCTCAGAGTTTCTAGGTTTTCTGTGATCCTTTGATACGAGAAATATTAATACCATTTCCCTTATTGTGTGTGGAATCATACCCTTAAACTTGGTTTTCGCGTTTTCTTGGAAAATTTTTGTGTGTATGGTTGGTTTTAAAATGAACTTCAAAGGAGCTGTTTTGGAAACGTTTGTGTGAACCCCTATTTTTTTTCTTTTCCATGTTTTTGATTTATATTGGCAATGGATTTGTGATTGTTAGTTTTCAAAATTCAGTGTAAATATCAAAACCTTATTTTCACAACTGTAGTTCAAACTAGTATTATTGGGATGTTTTAGAACTGGAAAATTCATGGATTTTGTGGTTCATTATTGGAATTCCTATTGATAATTTTAATGCTCGCGCCTATACTACCTTTTCATATATAGGTTCAGCTGTTTGGTTTATGTTCTTGTTTCATCTACCCATGTGAGGTAGGCTGTTAGTTGTTGGAGGTGACCAAGAGGTCACAAAGAGGTGTGTGTACTCTTGTTTTCTTTCCACTGCTTGTTTTCCCTCTTTGTTTATTCTTTATTAATTTATGTGTCTTCCTTTTATGGGCCAAATCATTCCCACCTGTCTAGTTTTGATGTCTGGCATTAGTTTCTAGCCTGCGGGGATCAGGAATGCCCCTTGGTCCATGTCGCAGGTTAACTCAGGTAACCGGTTCATGGTCGACCTGGGTTGGTTTGTGACAGGTAATGACCATGTGATATAACCAGGTGGTCATTTATAAATATTTTGTACCAATGTAGACCAAAGGGGTTAGACCATGAATGAAACCAAGAGGGTTGTTATTAAATTTTTTGTGGTTATGTTGGACCAGGGGATTAGGCTGTGAGAACTTTTTCATAGGGTCATTATTGAATTATTGAATGATTGTAATGATTTTTACAAGACAAAGCACAAGCTTGGACTCTGTCTTACTAGATTTTTTAGATGGTTATCTGAGACTTTTTTCTGTTACTATTGCATAGGGGATATATATCTTATGCTAGATCCCAAGGTTTCTCTGATTCAAATGTGAATAATAAATTTAAATGAATGTAATTGAAAACTATAGGATTGTTACTTTTTAGTATTTCCATGTTTATTACTTTATTTATTCAAATTACCTGCTATATATATTCACTAATAGTTAGGAACAGATCTATTGGTGGTTTTCTACTAAGATTATTCTCACAACCTGTTTGGGTCATGCTTTTGGACCTAAACAAGTTATATGGTTGTAAGTATAAATAAGGGAAAGAACCTTTTTTCATCAGTTACTTGATTATAGATGGATGTAGATAGTATGGGACAAAGCTGGGGCTTGCGATGTTGATGGAGTTTACTGATTTTATATACCTTGGTTTCAATATTGTATTTCCAACATTGTGACTTGTTTGGGTGCTTTCCTAGACACATGTGACATGCATCATTGATATATGCTTCAGTTTTTATATTTCTATCCATCTTATATGGTTTACTTTAGTTGTATATTATTGTTGCTTCCACATTTTGTTTACTATTTGATGTCCACTGTGTATACATTACCATTAAGGACATAGTTTCCCCATCATCACATTTTGGCCCTTGCTGCAAGTCAGCAGCCTCTGGCATTTTTGGAAATGCACTTGTGGTCATGTGACCAACAGAGTTCGGGGCACCTTTGGGAGGCACCCAGAACCAAAAAGTTACCTATATGAATAAATAAAAAATATCATATTTCAAAACAATTATGAAAACTTAAAATTTTATCATGTATAATATAACACATTAAAATACATTTAATTATAGATTGATTTGAAATAATCTTAGAAAATACATAATGTTATAAAAAGTCAATATTCTATCAAAATTGATTGTCTATATATTTTAGGTTTTTATTTAAATGGTAAATACCAATATTTTAATTTTATGAAATAAAATTACTTTTTTTGGAATCATCTAGTCAACATATGATTCTTGTGAAATTTTTTGTTTTTTCTAAAAAAGTTTATATTTATGTGACTAGAAAAAAATATAGTTATTAGAGACACCATACATTTTCTGGAATCATCTCGACTTAATAATGTGTAAAAAAATATAATATCATTGGATTAACATGATATTTATTTAAGGATTAAAATAAATCATTTCAAAAATATTATTTTGAATTTTAAAACCTCTGGATAAATTTGGAACATGGGTTATATTTTAATATAATAAAAAACAACTTTCATTAATTTAATTTAATTAATTATTCAAGTGGTTCCATTTTGTTATGGATTTATTTTAAATAAAGATAACACTTATTTTTTATCCAAGTACAATAAAATATCATTGGAATAAATACTCAATATGATTTTGAGGAAAATTTCTTTTTTATGTTGAAGAATTATTTTAAAAAAAATATTTTGTTTAGTTTGGAACAATTTTATTATAATTAATTTTTACCTCAAAAATAAATTGAATGTTTATATAAAAAATTAAAATTTATATTTTGAATTATCAAATTAGTTTTTATTTTTTTGTTTATTTTTGGGATATATTAAAATGTTATTATTGTAATATTTAGTGACCCATTTGAAAGTCATAATGCTTAAAAGTTGTTAAATTTTGTGAAAAGGACAAAAATAATCACAAAAAAATGTATCCATTTTATTTAATGAATATATTATCAATCAATATTAACATACTAAATAAATTGGGAGAATTTTGATTCATTCTAAATAAGTACAAACTTTATTAAAAATTAATAAGTCATGTATTTAAAAGAGTTACAATCCTCTATCTATGTCAATAGTAATAAATAATTATATTTTCTAAATATCTATTATTTTTAAAAATAAGTGTGATAAATATCCTAAAAATGTTGTTTTATATAATATTGATTATTTATATATAATTTAAATTATCAAAGTATCCAATTTATTAATATTTAAATTAAAAGGTAATTTAATATAGAAACATGTGAATGTATTAATATTGACGAAGAATAAAATAGTTAGAAGTTGGATAAGTCAATTCTCAAACATGTGTGCTAATATAAAAGGATTAAGATAGATAACATATGTTTTCTTAATCAAGAAACATCTACCATACTCATTCCAAAGTGTTAGTATTTGATGTTGTTTTATGAAATGAAACAAAGATATGAGAAATATGAAGACAAAGTATGTGGAGTTGAACAAGTCAGTCAATGTAGGATGAGATAGAGAAGAAAGAGAATTATTGGAAAGGCTGATGAGAATACAGTCACTCAGATCATGTAGCAGCAGTTGAGTTCTTATAGGAATAAGTTAAATGTTTCCAGTAAAATACACTCAAGAACAACTAAAATATATGTAGAAAATAATAAATACTAAGATACATGAAGTGATACATATTATTTATAGGTAGTTAATGACTCTGAATTGAGTAAGATAGTTTATCACTTGAAGGTAGTGACATCCCTTGCATTTGTGCTAACTACCATTAAGAAGATGAATTAATTTGAGATAATTATTGAGGAATTACAGTTTATGTGTAATTCCATAGATTGATAAATAATTAAATGAATAAATTATCTGAATCATGTCAATAATGTGATCCTTATTTTTGGGATCCTACCTGATTAGAACTCCATTTTTAAGCATGCTTGTCTTGGTTTAGTGATCAGGATGTATGACATTATGGGATGTTTCATAGGGTTGGTACGAGTGGGGAAAAATCACATGGGATAGAAAATGTATTCATATGTAGGGGTAATCCTCAGTCTGATGACCCGTTCAATCATTTGGGTGGACCCTAAGGAGGGGAAAATTTCTACAGAGAAATTGGTGGAACTAGGGAGACCAGGAGCTGACGACCATGTTAAAGCAGGGTTTATGTGATGTCAATGGAGCACATTTGTAAAATTGTTATTAGAGACGGATCCTAGAATTATGTGTGTTGGATATACCTAGGTTGAGATTTTGGTTCCCCATTAAGGACAATGTGATCTATAGGTCAGATAAATGTGACACCATAGAATGATAATGGTTTATTTTATTAATGATATGACACATTTGAACAAGGTGAACAATTATTTTCAAGACCCCACCTAATTATATCTATATAGTTATGTGTTCTTGGAATGGAGTACTGATTTGGATGGGTGACATTCTAGGGATTTTACCAGGGTTGGTTCGGGTGAGGGAAAAGAATACATGAATGAACATGTATCAGAGTGTGGGAACATTCATTATATTGAAGAACTGTTAAGGAATATGGGTGGCACCAATAGAGGGGATCATGTGTCTGCAAGGAAATCGGGGGTACCCAGTGGGATAGGACCTGATATCCATGTTAAGTTGGTGTTTTGTGCTATCAGTGGGACCTAATCGATGGAATCAGAACTCCTCCATTTATCTGATCCCAAAAGTCTAATTTCTCAAATCTGGAATTACCTAGCTTCCTATTTCCCTCCAAGAGTTTTCCTAGGGTTATGACCTCCCCTTCATCTCGTTCATTGTGCATTTTGGCCGGTGACATCTGTCAAAATACCCCTTTCACCGATTCATCAACACCTCTTGGTGTTTGAATAACTGTTCTTTCATTGGACTACTAGATTCTCTTCAGTTGGTGATCTATTACGTAAATCAAAATGAGATCTATATAGCCTGGTCCCAGTCCTGTAAAATTTTTCAAGGATTTAATTTCTCTCAATTTAGATGGAAAATATACTTCCATATATAGAAGTACCCTACATCTATGGATATTTGTGTGCTTTTTATAGCACTCCCACTACCCTCCCAAAATCCATCCATCCATCGTATTCTTGGAAAGTGGGTTGGTCGCTTCATATGATTTAACAATCATTCCAAATCAATGGGTTATCCCATTTCACCACACATTTGAGTTGAAGTGGATATGTCTAATACCCAAATTAAGGTTGTTCACAATGAATTTGGATTGGAGTTCTAACACTAACAGGTGGTGGTGTTTGAGTCATGGACTGAACATTGTGAGAATTGCTTCCGGTTGGGGAAACTGTAATAGGCTTTTTGCTGCCCAACTCATGGGAAACTTCATATTTGTTCTTTATAATCTCAGTCTGAAGCATTTTCCTCACCATTTCTCTAGAATCATAGCTTGTACCCTCTTCATAAGAACTCACTAAATTTCTCTTCCCCACAGTTCTAGTTTTTTTCGAAACCAAAAGTGGATTTCACTAATCAGGCCCCTATCATGAAGGTAGTTGATGTTTTTGTTGGGAGGATCTACCCTCAGATAATATCTACTAAATTTTATTAGAAGTGGTCTTATGAAGATAAATTCATTTCAGGAGTGGCCTCTCAATAGGTAAAGAATAGTCTTTCACCTCTTATAATTTAGTCTTCACTCTATGAGAAGGATCAAAAGGTCCATGGATTTTAAATGGATATTGCTCATGAGTCAGATGATTATCAATTGGTATCCTTAGTGTGTAAACCAGTTAGATAGTCATATATGAAGTCCTTGGATGATATAAGGACTAATGTATTTCATCCATATAATTGGAAGGTGGTGGTACCTAAGTCGAAGAAGAAATTCAATGGCACTAGGAACATGTCTGTCATTAGGGTGGGGGATTCTGTCTCCCCCCATCCTCAAACATAGAGAATGAGGGTTTCTTAATTGGTGATGAAATTTCTAGTTAGTGATCATTAAACATCATTGACTGTATACATGGTAGAGGTCCTTATATCCTAAGGAGGAAAAGGGTTCATAACAGATCCCAAGATTTAGAGGGGAAAATGGCGTTTAAGGGAAAACATTCATGGGGCATAATAATTACTATTACTTTCCATATCTAATGGAAACAAGATCAGCTAAAATGGTGGGTTCATAAAGATGCATGCTGGTAAAGTCAATTAACATGATCAATCTATTGATATGAATAATAATATTGAGAATGTGAATCAAGTCAAAGATAGTGAAGCTTCTAATGAGCAAGAACATGTAGAAGTTACCACCAATGAACTTAAGAGAATGTCAAAATTTTGGAATAAAAAAGATCATTTCCTAGATCTCATTCTCAAATCGAAAGAAGGAATTTGTGAAGGGTCATTCCTAATTAATTCTTCAAAGGTGGAGGCTACATTATTCTATCAAAGAATGATCCAATTCAATATTAATGAGCATCAAAGGGTGTGGATAAATAGAAAAGAAGGAATCTTGGTGCAAGGATTCGATGGAAAGAAGATCAATATGGAATAATACATTCAATCATGGGACATTTTGATGCTCTATTTGGAATAAATTATTAATGGAGACATGAAAATGAAGGTAAATTCGTAAAAATGGAGGTTATATAGGGTGACGGGTTCTAACAATCTCATTCTTGTCCTCAATGATATTATGTGTCCTTTTTATGTTAAACAGCCCCCCATATTCTAATAAAATAGAAAATATTCTGGTACAGGATTTAAAAAGAACCCATATTAGGTGTATTTGTGTAGTCTTACCAATAATTTCAATTGGTATCATTGAGTGGTTCCCTCAATTTAGGACATAATTATATTTTCTAATTATTTTTACTATATTATATATAGAATATGTTTACTTTTGAAGTTCCTTAGATTGAAAATTTTGATTATATCCCAATAAAAATATATTTTGACATCTCATCTAAGACTCTTCAAAATTTGAGGTTAGAATAGGTGAAAAAAATAATGTAACTGTATTGGAGGTGGAAGTAGAAATATAACTACAACCGATGAAAATATTTTAATGGATAATTTTGGTATTAAAGGGTGTTTAACATAAAAAGGAGTATGATTCTATGGAGAGGATGGACTAGTTAAAAATACCAAGACCATGAAAATCCTACATTACTTGTTTTTTGTGGTGAATTTAGTTTTGGTGAACAAAAGATATTTTTTTAATATTAACTAAATCCATAGGTTCAAAACCAAATTTTGTTCAATCATCACTAAAGGAACTAGTTTTTGGTATAATAATTTGAGAAAATTTGATTGAGAACAATATTAGGTGTTTCTATGAAATCATGCCCTGAATTTCAATTGGTATCAAGAAGAGGATCCATCAATTTAGACCTTAATTCTATTGCCAAAATATTTTTTCAATATTACATGAGGAAGATATTTTATATTGATGTGCCACCAACAAAAAAATTAGATTATAACCCAATAAAAAAATATTTTGAAATCCTATCTAATACTATACAAAATAAGAGGAAAATGGAGGATAAAAAATAAATCAAAAGTATTGTTAATAAAATAGGAACTAAAACTATATCTATGTAAAAAATGTGGTATTGTCACAATAAATCCTTTTATTATTATTCTGATAGTGAAAGAGTTCAATATAACATGAATAAGAATTTGAAAAATGATTATGTTCTTTCAATTATTAAATCAAGTGTACATAATAAGGAAAATTTTGATGTATTTATATATATATATATATATTTATTTATTTATTTAATATATAATGGTTAAATGATGAATAATCACATATACATCTTATTTATAATTATATGGAGTTATATTTGGGTAAAACATTCGATAGTTGTGCCATTATCACCAATGCTATATATATAGTATATTATTACACTAAGAGATAACATATTTTCTACAGTTGATGAGGAATTGAATAGGAAATTATTTTCTTATGAAATTTTCATTAATTATGTTTATAACCTTTTCAATTTCAAGTAGAAGCTACACTAAGTGTATATAAGTGTAAAAGAGTCACATCATATGATAAAGAAAAAAGTGTAAGAGGCTGCAGTCATTCTATTTTATAATCATGACAAATTCAAACAGGTTTAGTTCTTAAAATTAACAAGAAATGGGATTATAGGTTGATATTACATCAGTGGAAGATGAAAAAACATTAAGGTACCTTCATTTTAAAAAAATGAACAATTTTGATTCTAAAAATGTGGAGTCAGCTTTAACTATTAAGAAAAAACTACTTCCACACAATTCTCTTATGATATTCTTAACACAATAAATACTATATATTCTTCAATAATGATATATAAATAATCTTCTGACTATAAAGTATCCAATTCACAACATTTAATTATGTACTATCTAGTTATAAATTAAAGATTGAGTTTATTCTCAATATAGATATAGAAAATAAATTATAAAAATATACCAAGAGGAAAGAATAAAGAAGCTGAAGCATAGAAAATAACATCATGGGTTGAGATGATAAATTATATAAAACATTTAAATTAAAAAGAATCCCAGATAGTGGTTGAAATTTATTAGAAAAAGTATGTCAATGTAGAAAAATTATATTTTCCAAAAATAGATTGTGATTGATTGGGAGATATTGGCATAATTAGAAATTGGAAAACCTGGAAAATGATTACTAAAATAATATATCAACATATGAAAATAAAAAAACCCTATATCAAGGGATAGGGGAGAGAAAATACAATATAAACTATCTATATTAATATAGAAAACTCAAAAAATGACAAATTTTTCAATTAAGAATAAATTTAAATTATATAGATATTTATTATTGTGGTGTAATATTTTAGTCACTACATTGTTTAATTTTTATATAACCCATCTAATTATAATTTGAATTCAAAATATAATAAACAATATAAAAATAATTAGGATAAACTATATAACTAAATAATGTATTCCTTATGAAAATTCAGAGAATGTTTTATTAAAAAATACAATCCCAAGATGTAAACAAACAAATATGGTCATTATGATAAAGTAACTGCATTTAGGTGATTCTATGGTAGAAAAAATTTCACATCATGGACCATTCCATTATTTCAATGAATTTAAAATTTCATGGTATAAATAAATAATCAAAAATTCAATATATCTAAGAGATAGATTGATGTAATGGATTGGTATTTTTGGCTCGTTACAAACAGGATGAGTAGCTACACTAAAATGAAAGGTCAAAGACTTATAATAATATGTGAAAAGGTTCCGCCAAAAAGGAAATTTGGACATCAGATATATGAATTTTTTTTTGATATTTGAGGAAAAAAAGGAATAAAACAGTTAATTCTAATGTTAATAGTTTTTCATATATAAAATAAACCACATGCATGAAGAAACTATGAAAACGATGTGTTCTTGATTGTTTTGTTTGACCATTTAGAGAAGACTATAAATTTGGATCCCCATGAAAAGAATAAAACTTATCTATTTTATAAAGATGAAATATTCATTCAATCTAAGAGGAAAGTGAAAAATTGAAATAAATATAATATACCTAAACTATAATATATTTGAAACATCAAGGGTTAAACTAGTATTATTATTTCTATAATTATGAGATATTTTTTTGGATTTATAGTCAAGTCACAACTCAATTTATCTAAATAATGAGTTGAATATGATATACCATATTAAAACATCATTATAATTGTGTATAAATGTTGAGAATTATAGGTGAATATGTGTGAATACAATCCCTTTAGGTGTAGAAATCATAGTAAAACTATCATCTTGAAGTTTTTAATTTCAACTGAATCAATAATTTTATATAATTTTGATGAACATTGGTGATTGAAATATGATTTAAATCACCGCTCTCTTTTTTAACATATCCTTATTATACAAATTTTTTGGGAGAGATTATAAAAAAATGGGGAAATATCTTAAACTTCAATATTTTTTATGTGTGTGTTAAAATGAGGGGAGGTTCTTATATATTTCTTGAAAATTGTGTTTGTGAAGCCCTACTAATGTGTGTTTATGAGTCAGTACTACAATCTGAGTTATTTTAGTGAAATAATTATTTTCTAAATTCTCCAATCATGATTTATATACCATGATATACAATTATTACATTTATTTGGTTGGTTATTATAAAAAATAAAAGAGAAACTTGTGTGCCTACCATCTTTGGAAATTGGTGGATGACCTTAAATTTGGATGGATACAGAATTGGAGTAGATGATTTTCATAAAATTATATGAATTAGTTTGTTGTTGGAATATGTTTCCCTATAATTCTTATATGAAATAGATAATTTTTTAGTCCTTTTTAATTCATTTTAATTTGGGGGAAAATAATTATAGTGACATTTAACGTAAATTCGGAATATGCAATAAATTTAATGGGAGATACTAAAGTGGGATTGTGTTAAAATAGTATCTATCAAAACTAAGATTTTTTGTGAACATAATTCCAATTTAATTATGGAAAAATATAAGTAATTGGTGATGGACATAGTATCAAACTGGTTAAATAAGTATATAATATAACTATTTTCATTATGTTTGAATGGAAAATGAGAAGAGATTTTAAAATACAATAGCTGGGTTGATGGATTCAAAATAATTAATAAATTTGATTATTATATAACCATTCCTATTAGATATTATAAGTAAAAATTTTTTGTAGTACTGTATATAACTACTTATTAATGTTCTTTTACGAGTTTAGATATTAGGATTCTTGAAGGGTAATCATTTAAAGAATAAAGGAAACATAATTTTGAATAACCCAACATCATTTTTAATAGAATACTGGTTACTGAACATGGTTTTTAATTAAATGTGGATGAAATTGTTATAGGTAATGAGATTATTTTTATGTTCCTCTCATTTAGTTTAATGGGATCTATAATTTCAAAATAAAAATCAGAAAAGTGGATAACTCTGGAGATCATAAAATTTATTTGTTCAACACTGTATGTGATTCGTTTCATCACAATAGATGTTTAGTCACAGAAATTCATATGATTAATTCCCTTTATCTTAAGAAAAAATTAACAAATTAATGAAAAATTTACAATTGAATTTGGGGTGTTATATGTGATAAATAACTCTATGTATAATCAATGAAGAAGATTTTTATATGTTATTGTTTATTGGTATATGGGCTAATAACTATATATGTGTTGTTGGAGTTCTATATTGGATTAATTTCCCCAATGTATGTGTCAAATATAGTCTGAATTTGTGGAAACCCATACATATAAAAATAATGAGTTTCACCATGTTGAAAATGTGTTTTTCAAGAATTTATATACTTAAGATGAATTTAATTTTTATAAGGAAATATATTTTCATTCTTGTGCCAAACATTTTAATCCTATTAATTAACATGATTCTAGGTTATTATAAAGTTAGGATTAATACTAGGGGATCATGTAGATGAGTCACTTGACAAGTAATATGAAACATCATGCATTTTCAATAATAGATTATTTGGATTTTCATTGTTCATTGAGTTATTTTAAAAAGTATAAATCATTAAAAACTAATATGACTGAGGGATATTGTGATATTTATGTATTAGATAAATAAGATCAAGGAATAAATAGAAAGATGAGAAATTAACCAAACATGAATTGAGAGAAATATAAATACAAAAAAAATAACCCAATATAAAGAAAATTTAGTGGATGATTGAGTTGTACATTAGTGAATTAAATATCAAATATAAAATTTTAATCGGTCATAGATTTTTCTTAATAATACTTATATATTTTTCTACACTTATGAGTTGATGGTGAAAAATTTATCATTGTTTTTTGTTTCATAATTCTTCTATACAAAAGCATTCAAAAGTTAAAAGAATAATTTTTTGTCAAGATTAATGAATTATTAATGTGATTTTTTTTACTCCATGATAATATTATTATATAATATTTGTTCATATATTTTTAGGTGAAAATGAAGTGACCTAAATATAAAGAAAAAATTAGTTCTTTTATAATAATATTTTGTGGATTACATGATGAATGTATCAAAGTTTTCATTTTTTTTATATTGGAATGGAGATGATATTTAATACAGACTCAAATGACATTGGGAATATATAGGAATAATAAAACCAAGATACATTATAGGTGGTATTTCTACTATTTGTGTGCTAGTAGAAAGCTAATCTGGGAGATTCCATATGTTCTCTTCAGTAATAAAGAGAAGTTGAAGATATCCTGAATAGTCTCTTTCAAATGAATTTCAGAAAATAAGAAGAAGTTGAGAGGGAGATGATATTTTCCATTCTTATTTATCAAATCCATTAAGTTGTGATAGGTTTTAATATTGTTTTAGGAGAATAATGGGAAATTATTACTACCCAAATTTCACTCATAACATTCACTAGTAGTCGAATTATATGTTTAATTACTTGCGAGTGTTTGAAAACTGATTCTAAAGAAGATTTGGAAAGTTTTGTAAAATAATATATAAAAAATAGAAATAATTATTTTCAGTTATATTCAAATATTAATACTTTTAAGTGAGAAATCTATTTTATATATGTATGATATAGTTACAAACATTAAATTAGTTCTGACAAACTTTAAACTAGTGAATGATTAGACATCTAGATGGTGTGATTCAAGTCCATAGGCCTTCAGATGGATTATAATGATCCTTTTACACATATAATATTATAGATTATTTTTGAACTCTCTGTGAAATGGTTATTTTAATAATCACAAATCTTAGTTTTATTTATTTCAATTTATTCTTTTGTTCTAATTGTTCTAAATATGTTTATATAGGTTTAAATCATATCTACATGTGTTTATCTATGTTAATTTATGTTTTACGGTTGACCTGGAAGTACTCTATATTGAACAGACACTTTGTAAAAATTTCATGTCTTGACTCACCGTTAGTTATTTTCTTGAGTCACTGATGATGAACGGTCGCACTGATGATGAATGGTCTCACTGATGATGAACGACCGCACGGATGACGAACGGTCGCACTGATGATGAACGGTCGTGCTAATGATGAACGGTCGCACCGATGATAAACGGTCGCACCGATGATGAATGGTCACACTGATTTTGAACGGTCGCACTGATGGCTATCGACGATCATGAGTCACCACTACCGAGGATCATGAGTCACCGATATCGATGATCATGAGTCACCGATACCGACGATCATGAGTCACCGATACTGACGATCATGTGTCACCGATACTGACGATCATGAGTCACCGATACCGATGATCATGAGTCACCGATACCAATGATCAATGAGCTACCGATGCAGATTCAAAATGACTCACGGATCTCATGACACGCCGATAGTCATAAAAACTGTTTGAATTTCTATAAACTTTTATTTAATTCCAACAGTCATATTTGATGTTTTTAATGCAATTAATGATATTTAATGTTAGTTGTTGGCGTGTTAGGAGACCGTACCTCGTACCTATGAAAAGGTAATCATTCCCGTTGCCGGAGCTTGTAAAATAAAAAAGGAATATTGAGTTGTAGTAAAAGTGTGTGCGTGAAAAGGCATAGAGAGAGAATTCTTCCATTCATATACATACATGAAAAGAAGAACACATGGGAAACTCAAAGAATACATTGCAAGATCTTAAAAGAACTCTCATGTATGCAATCCATCACAACTGAAGAACACACGAAGAACACTGGAAATCATGGAACATACTCACTTGTGAAGGACATCAAGCTGAACCACGATACTCTGTTATTCAACAGAAAAACCACAGAAGGACTCAAAAGCATTTCTGATAAATCCAACGACTCCAAATATGCACTGATAATCACTAGAGCCTTCTAGACTATCATATATTTCTTTATAAGTGATTCATTATTTACTATTTTGAGCAGTGTGTGTTCTTTGTATTATTTAAACACACACTGTCTCTTGTACTGAACTGGAGGATATTAAATCCTCATTCCAATCTCCATACATCATACTGTATCTATAACACCCCAGGTAAATAAAGAATATGAAATTTTTACATTTATCCCTATTTGTGAAAAAAATATTAATATTACTTTAAAGGGAACACTATGCTCGATGGCGTACCCAATACGCAACAACTAGTTCCTTTGAAATCTTGTGTTGCACTCTAATAATAAAATAATATTATTTTAAATGGTAGTTAATGTCTAGCCATTGTAATGGCGGGAAAGAACAGAACTAAATAAAAAAATGATTATTTGTCTTTGTCAAATATTTTTACTTTTTACAATAAATGTTAGAGGATTAAAAATGCGAATGAATCCAATTTTAAGCATAAACATTCTAATATTCTTTAAAAGGTCGATTAACAGCCTTTTGATGGAGAACCTCTTTCAAATCCACTTTTTGACATTTTTATGTGTTATATTTGACAAAATATAATTCTTCTTTATAATCGGGACATCAAAATTTAATTTGTGTAAATTTTTTGTATTTTTCCGATAAAGTTCATTTTTTAATGAATAGTGAAAAATTTTGTATTTTAATTCAAAACCTCTTTTTAATATAATCTATTTATATGATTAAATTATATTTTCAATTGGTTTTAAAGTTCAATTAGAATATATTTTTTCCATTTAATCCAATTGTGGTCATTGGAATTAATTTCTCTTTGAAATCGGACTTAAACTAGTGTCAATCTTTTGATACTTATTGTTTCATAAAAACATGCTATTTGCTCTGTCAGCGGGAATTAATTATTAAATTAATTAATGAAAATTATATGTTTTGAATTTTGTAAAATAGACATCATTTTTGAATTCGGAATATCAAATATATATTAGGGTGAAGTTTTGGTATTTTTCTAAAAAACTCTAATTTTTGATGAATAGTGAAACCACTAAGTGGTACTTATAAAAACAGATTTTCTGTTTAAATGAAATTTTACCACCTCTGTGTTTTGAATTTCAAAAATCCAACATACATGGTTTTCATTAAGAAGTAAAATGTGGTTCAATGGAATTAAAATATTTTTTTTGGTGAATAGTAACTTTTAAGTTTTTAATCGCGATTAGAGGTAATTAGTGTAGTTTAGGGTAAAACTAATGTTTTAATAATATTAAATGACCTATAAACATGTCCTACCCTTATTGGATGAGTCATGTCCGACCAAGACAATCCATGGGTCAGCTTGGGGACCCCATGGAGGCACTTTTCTTGTAAAATTACATTAATACATTTTTATTTAAAGTTAAAATTAAAATGTCACAAGCATGTGTTGTTTTAATAAAACAATTTTTAGATGGGGTTATAAAAGTAATATTTTGATTATAAATATTAATTAATAAGATAAAAATATTCCCTACATCATGATATTTTTTTATAATTTTTAGACATTAAATAAATTAAATTATTTATGACATCATGATGATGCAGCGATTACCTCATTAATGAACGATTTAAATAAAGTGAAAAGATGATGTAAAATCTAAGAACTACACTTTTCAAAGACCTATTGGATGAGTATATTTCTAACCCTTATCACCTTATCCTCGAATTATATCAATGTGGGGCCTTTAAAATCCTAAAATCATTTTATAATAAAGTAAACTTTTGTAACTTTCCAAGAGTGCCCCCCCCCCCTCTCCTCTTATAAAAGGCCCCCACCTCTACCACCATACACACACCTCTCCAGCCTTTGGCTCAGCCAAACCCTGCCCATTTCATCTCTACACATCTCTACCATCATCATTAAAGCCTCACTTTGGGCAGAATCCTTTCCAATGAAGCCTTTGAGCTCAAATCAAAGAGAGTTACCTGATTTAAAGGCAGTGTCCTCTCTGTGTTCTTATGTTTTATTTTTCTTCTCCAACCCTCTAAACTCTTTTTCTTCCTTTATTTTGTAACAAGTCCAGTATATTCAATATAATAGGATGTTTTTATGTTAATTATTAGAGCTACACTTACACACACCTTCGTCTAATGGTTAAAGAACATATTGTTTCTGTGGATGGCGAATTGCTGCCTCACGAAACGATGATTGTTCAATATTCTCTTAACACCTTTCATGGTGGCCATTATGATGTCACTATATTTTATATATGATATATATGGTATTTATTTTTTCTATATTCTTCTGAATTTTATATTTAAAACATGCCTTTATGCTTTTCATGTTGTGCAAATGCGATAATTTCATACGAGAAAGTGTGGACTACCGTCCCCTCAAGTGATGTGACTCGTTCATGAAATACATGGAATGTATAAAGAATAAAATTAATGAACATATGTGACCTATATAACATATATATTATACTGTAATTATAATATATATATTTCTCAACTATTTTTAATTACATTAATATGACAAATAAATGAAAGTAGTGTTCATGCGTACGTACGGCCTACCGTCTCCATGAACGGTGCATTTCATTTCGTTTTATCTCCAAATGTTATGGAGTATTATAAAATGAATATTTACTGGATATATATGATATTTAAATCATTAATACTATTCTTTATATGATTTACTTATAACTACATGGACAATCATTTTCAAACAAGTTTATTTTTGACTCATATACCAAACATCGACAAAAATGTCTAATATGAACTCACATTATTAACCAATTATTATAACATTATAACATGTGATATTAACTGAATAATAATCTTTAAAAGATTTCCTTAAGAAATTATAAATTTACCAAAGTTTATTATTCAGGAATATAAAGAAACGAACAAGACAAGTCGGACTTGAGGTAAGGGATCCAACCTCTCTCGTTCTTTTTAAGTAATCTCTTTTATGTCATTTCGTATAAGCTCATCATTCTTATGTTTGGGATGTTCTTTTATATTCATCATACTGTAATGTTTTTTTTATATTATGAGAGACCCTATTTTATCTCATAAATCCATTTTTGGAAGTATTAAGTGGCGTCGTTAGGCTGTCGAGTTTTCGTAAGGGATTTTCATCTCACTTTTATTCCTGTGAGATTTATGCTACATTTTCCACCATTTCCTTTGAGTGGTGTATGTACTACCCATTATTCTAATATTTGTGTAATATAATTTCGTTTATGAGAATTTACATCAATGTTTTATAGTCCTTCTTTCATGGGGTGTACATTTTGAAAGTTGCCCAAATCGGTAAGGGAACCTTTCACACTCCTCTTTTAAAAAGACTTATTTTGTTATGTCTTTTAATTTAAATCTTTTTATGTTGGGATATGTTCTTATATATCCTTATTGATGTAAATTTTATGTCCAAGTGAGGTGATACCATTTTCTCTCCCATAAACTAATTTTATGAAATTTAAAGTGACGTCGTTAGGCTGTCGAATTTTACCAAGGGAACTTCTTAACCCAATTTCGATTTCCTTGGGTTCAACATGTAGTTATTGAATATGTTATCCTTGGAATATGTGTGAATGAACATTGATTGTTTTACACTTAATATCCATTTATATTGGGTGTATTTATGTTATTCACACATAATTATGAGAATGATTCATCCTTAATTTAAGGATACCTTCTTTATAAGGGATTTTATCTCATTTTACATTTCTATTGAGACTTCATTGTTGCTACGCACCAATTAACTCTTATATGGTGTATATACTGTCCATTGGAATATTATATCATGAATCTCTTTATTCTCATGATATTATAATTTTCTGATTAAATTTTATTCCTTAATTATTGTATTCAAGTGTCTCTCATTTTGATAAAAACCCTTTAACTAAAATATCGTTTTAAATGTTTTAATGATTTATTCTTATAACTATTTCTCATTAATATCCATGTTTTCAAAATGGTTTCAAGGATTTATTTATATGGATATTAATGGTGTAAAATGTTAAAAGCTTCAAAGTGGTATGGGACTTCGTCTCAATCTCCTTTCATTGAGGCATATTTTGTTTTATACACAACCTTATTTTACACGGTGTATAAACCCCTTTGACTCTTATGTTTATCCAAAAGGAATCTTTTTTATACGAAGAATTTCACTAAATGACAAAAGGGAATGTTTTTGTTGTACATATGCGGCGACAACGACTTCTCCACCGTCGTGACCATTATCTGAGTTTGGTCTTCCTCTACAAGCAATACTTTTTTTCAAATACCATGTTTTACTATTATTTTATTTTGGTATTGAAAATGGTTTTCATAATGTTTTTATATCAATGTGTTGTATTGATATCTTGTGATTGAAAAGTGGAAATGTTTTGTTTCCTTTAGGCATGTTTTATGTGTTACGATTATGTTATGGTTCTTGGGCATTATTATGAAGACGGGTGGTTCCATGATAAACTAAGGGCGGGTGAGCCCGATATAGCTCTCTAATGCATTGGGTAACGCGAAGGGGTTAAACATTAAGGTTTCTCCGAAGAGATTTAGGGAATATAATGTGATGGGTATTCCAAACGTAACCAATAGGGTTACTCCCTACGTAAGAATGTTATGAATGCCTCAAGTTACCTTTATGTCTTATGATTTCTATGATTTATTCATGATTTGATGAGGTATGTTAAAGTGCTTATGTTTTATGGGTAAAGTATGACTTCATTCTTATGTATATATGTACTCATGTTTCCTTTCCATATTTTTATATCCCTTACTGAGCTTTTTATGATCATACCAAGTTTTTGAAATGTTTTTCACAAGTCAAGGGAAAGTTAATTGATGTGATGATGGTGTCAAGGAAGTGTCAAGAAAGAATCCATGTTTTATTTTAAATATGTTTCCATTGATGGGAAAAATGAATACTATCTTTTATGTAACCACTTTGTTTAGATGTGGAATGTAATGCAAGTTTTATGATCTAATTCTCTAAAACTCTAATCCTGAAAAGATCCTCAATGTGAATTATTCATTTAATTAAATATTAAGTAAGGTTTAAGGCTGGGGCCTTATAGTTAGTATTAGAGGTCAGTTTAGATAACTTTAGAGGTTGGGGAATTCTCTAGGCATAAGTGACATTACCATAATGGTTAGGATTTCAGAAAGATTCCTAGTTTAATATAAATTGAATGAGTAAGTATATCTTAGTGTTTATCTTCCTCATTAGTACATGATGGTTATGTTGATATACTCAAACTGACATTTCTGATTTTAGTGAATGGATGGATCTAATAGGCACCAAAGTGACAATAGGTTTGAAGGAAACTGTGGTGGTTCTCTAATTAAGAGACTGGATGAAATGGGGGATTCAATGAGGAAACTCGTGGTTGCTCTAAACCAACTATCAAGGAGTTATTATCAACCACTTGTACCTTGGTATGTTCTGTAATGGATCATGTATGAGATGACCAATCGATGTGGAAGTTCAAGTTATAATTATAAAGGTAACCATTAGGGTTTATATGATACTTACTTTTGAGGTAATTATGGGTTATTATATATTATGATGGAAAATGAAAGGCATGAGATAAAATTGAGGTTAAAATATGTTATGATTATTTTTTGAAGATTTTATCTCATCTTGGGGAATGTTTTAAGAATTATATAGTTTTGGAAAAAGGACAACTCGCAGACCGTGTGACAACCCATCGCGTCGGACAAAGCTGTGGGAATCGAACCCACAACCAAAGTGTGACTGGTATTTATCACCTACCACTGGACTACGTGAATTCCCTGGTTAGTTTGACTATTTCTTTTTAGTTAGATGATTTTAGGAATAAAGAGTAAGTTTATTTTTGGTTATCTATGGAAATGATTAACCTGTCATCGAGGATATGTGATTAGGTTAATTACTTTTCAATATGAGACTTTAAGAGCAACTGATGTTATTTGGAGATAAGTGTTATTTTGTACCTTGGAGGACTATGTGATTAAATCCTTCAAATATTTGGGTTTCAATATTAGTTGGGTTTAATTTGAATAATTTTATTGATAGTTTTTTTATGGAATGGTCTTCATTGAACTTTGGGTTTTGTTGGACAAATTTTGGAGATTAAGAATAGATTTTATTTTTATAAAGGGTTATCCTTTTCTGGATTATCTGATCTTGTACTAACCTTTTTGGTTTTGGTTTTGGTTAAAGTCTAACGACATGGGAAGTATATTTTTCTCTTTTGTGGATTAGGTGATTCTCTAGAAGTTGATTATAGCTCTCTTAATGTAAAAAAATCATCCTAAATACTCATCTTTTGGAGAAAATATGAGTTCGTGTAAGAAATCTTGTAAAAGTTGAAAGTCAAAATGACAAGTAAGTATGTTTTCTTATGTTTTAGTTAAGCTCAAAAATAAATTCCTCAATGAAAAGTAACTAAAAAATGTTGTCCATTAACTTTTCCTACTGGGGAATCCAATACCGTTTAACCCATCACAATTTTGTGATTTTCTAATGGTTAACTTTCTCCTAGACATGTTTACTATCACTCTCCATCAGAACATGACCCTTTGTTTTTTCCTCCATATACATATTTACATACATGGAATCCTAGTATGGGTTAACTCGGGTGACCTTTGTAATTCCCTTTATTTCTTTTAAAGTGATAGTTTAATTTACTCTTTTTCCGACGTGGGACTTTTAATGGAGTTTCCAAGCACAATTTTGAAATTGTGAGGACGCAATTCCCAAAAGTGGGGAAGGATGTAACACCCCAGGTAAATAAAGAATAAGAAATTTCTATATTTATCCCTATTTGGGAAAAAAAATATTAATATTACTTTAAAGGGAACACTATGCTCGATGGCGTACCCAATAAGCGACAATGAGTTCCTTTGAAATCTTACGTTGCACACTAATAATAAAATAATATTATTTCAAATGATAGTTAACGCCTAGCCATTGTAATGGTGGGAAAGAACGGAACTAACTAAAAAATTATTATGTATGTTTGTAAAATATTTTTACTTTTTACAATAAATGATAGAGGATTAAAAATGCGAATGAATCCAATTTTAAGCGTAAACATTCTAATATTCTTTAAAAGGTCGATTAACCGCCTTTTGATGGCGAACCTCTTTTAAATCCACTTTTTGACAATTTTATGTGTTATATTTGACAAAATAAAATTCTTCTTTAGAATCGTGACATCAAAATTTACTTTCTGTAAATTTTTTGTATTTTTCCGATAAAGTTCATTTTTTAATGAATAGTGAAAAAAGTTGTATTTTAATTCAAAACCTCTTTTTAATCTAATTTATTTATATTATTAGATTATATTTTGAATTGGTTTTAAATTTCAATTAGAATATATTTTTACCATTTAATCCAATTGTGGTCATTGAAATTAATTTCACTTTGAAATCGGACTTAAACTAGTGTCAATCTTTTGATATGTATTGTTTCATAAAAACACGCTATTTGCTCTGTCAGCGGGAATTAATTATTAAATTAATTAATGCAACTTATATGTTTTTAATTTTGTAAAATAGAATTCATTTTTGAATTCGGAATATCAAATATATCTTAGGGTGAAGTTTTGGTATTTTTCTGAAAAACGTCAATTTTTGATGAATAGTGAAACCACTAAGTGGTAATTATAAAAACTGATCTTCCGTTTAAATGATATTTTACCACCTCTGTTTTTTGAATTTCAAAAAACCAACATACATGGTTTTCATTAAGAAGTTGTAATGCCCCAACCCTAGTTACCCAGAGTCGGTGCATTATTACATAACATTGGCATGATCCCAAGAAAGATCAAATCTCGAAAGACCGATTGGTTTAGTAGCCTTGGAAACACTAGATATATTCATAAGTTTTACATTACATCATAAAAAGAAAAACTAATACAACAACATAATGTTTCCACAGTCCACACTATAATCCCCTCATAATATCCATGCAGGTCATTCATAACTTACATCTTGACATCCTGGGAAAAATAAAACATAGAAAAGGGGTGAGCTCAAATGCCCAGTAAGGATAACAATATAGCGGAACATTCAAAAATAAGCATAAATAGTTAAGGCAATGAATTAATAAAACAAAATCATTTTAAACTTTAACATTTAATATAGTATGACATAAATAAAATGAAATAATGCCATTTACTTATTCACATGGTTATTCTACTAATCGAATAATCACATGCAAAATCAATAACCACTTTCATAATGATGGAATGCATAATGCCAGACTATCATAACCACATAGTCAAGGCCTCGTGCCAAGACTACAAATAATATTTTTCCAAGGCCTTGTTCCAAGACACTAGTTTGTCTTATGAGACCTACCGATGCATCGAGGAGCTATAGCGGGCTCCACCCGTCACTTACTAAGTCCAATGCATTCCCATATGAAAAGGTTTAAACCTAACATAAACATTTGTATTAAAACTAGCATACGAAATGTCAATAATTTCACCATAAACTTTGAATGGTATAAAAATAGCACATCCACAGTCAAACATATCACAAAACCTTCAATACAATATAGAAGTTTTGTATAATAATAAATCAACTTCAAATAAGCGTAAAATCCATCAAAGGATGTTGACATAGATGAAATCAAAACACTTTTTAGAAAAATATCACTTTCTATTTTTGACATCATTTAAGAGCCATATAAAATAAAACATTTTCTTGAAAATATTCTTATAAGCTTGTAAGGAATGCTTTGAAGATTTTATAATGGCGGAAAATAACCGCACCCGCCGTATAAGTTAAAAAAACATTCTTACCTTAATTCTGTCAAAAAGGTTAAAAAGGACCTTGTTTTGAAAACGACGGAAAGATTCCTCTTATAAAATGTAAAACAAGGGAATAAATGACTTTAACCCATATTCTTGTAAAAATGTTTTGAAATACATTTTTAAGAAACATGGATGTGGATGATAAAGAGATCCCAGTAGATTATTACATATAAACAACCTCGGATAATGAAGAGATTGTGAAATAACCCTTACCTTGTACTTTTCCTTTGTTGGGGTAGGTTAACCTCCTGTATAATGGTGAAATAATTGTTATTAAATTATACAAGAATCATATATATTAATATGATATCATATATGATCTTTTAACATTGATTTGTTAATAATATCTTAGAATTATCGTCGTTTCGGGTGTTAACTTACTCATTTTCATTTATATGTTTTGTTACATAAGCCATGTTTGTTGTATCTTATTCATATCAAGAATGATATCAAGTCCTTAAACATCATTTTTAAATCATCAAATGATAATTATACTTGAATGGATATGATGGAGAATGAATCTCATCACGTTTGTGGAGACGGTAGTCCGTACGTACGCACGAGCGACAATATCATTCTTTTGATATTAAAATAATATATAAATGGATGGTATATAATATATACAGAATCATTAACATGTTATATTTATTATTCACATGATTTACACATCATTATTATACCCATCCAAATAATAATATATTGGATAACAATTGCACCACGACGTGGAGACGGTAAGTCGTACGTACCCACGTATGGTGACATGTTATTCAAAGGATGGATAGAATACTGAATATGGATGTACAATATTTATAATAACATCACAGTATATATATGATACTGGATTTATTATTTTAGAATGGTAACAACAAAGGAAGAAGAAGTGGAAGAAGAAATGAACTTAGAAAAGGGTGGTGAAATCATTACCTCTTCTTCGGGTTCTTCATTTTGATTTGATCAAAAGGGCTCCTTAGGTTGGCTTTATGATCAAACTAAGGCCTCTAGGTTGTAGTGAGGGAAGTTGAGATAGTATTTGGGCAGGGTTTGGCCGAACCAAAGGGCTTTTAAGGTGTGAAGAAATGAGAAGGAGGAGTGCCCTTTTATAAGAGGGGTGAGGGGCACCTTTGGAAAAGCTAGAGATATTAGTTTATAATAAATTCATATTCGGTTTCCAATGGCTCCAAAGTTGACTATTCAAAGGTTAAGGTAGGGATGGGTCAAAAACAACTCAACCAATAGAATTTAGACAGGTTTGGGTACTTATATTAACCTTATCTTTAAGTATTAACTCTAAGTTAATTAGTTTCACTTTTACAATGTCTCTTTGTATTTTTATATTATATGGTTAATAAACTTACCATATACATACAATCGACCCCCAAGTGGTCCATTAATGATACACATATCATGATATAAGTCTCTTGGCCGAACCTTAGGTTTTTAGGAATTTAATATCAATTAATAATATAATATTTGTTTTAAAAACTCTTTTATGTCAATTTTGACACTATTCAATAGTTGATTTTTGTGAAACCCATAACAGATTGATTACTTCGAAAAAAGTAAATTAAATCAATACTAATATATCATAGTATCCTAGAAAATTATTTTAATTCATTAAAAGTTTCATATTATATTTATTTGGGTATTTTTAATATCAATTATTTTGATTTTTCACTATTATAGTAATTACTGCATTATCATTGTGTCATAAATAAATTAAATTATTTAATGTCTAAAAAATATAAATAAAATATAATTATGTAGGAAATATTTTTATCTTTCTAAGGAATATTTATAATCTAAAATACAACATATATAACCCTCTGTAACAATTGTTTTTCTAAAAGATATATGCTTGTGTCATTTTTGTATTCATTTTAACTTAATTAAAATAAAGTGTCATTATCACTTACAAGTGGATCCATGGGGTCCCAAAATAGACCCAAAGATGCCCATGGTCGACCATGTATCACCCAATAGGGTTAAGACACGTTTTAGGGTAATTTAGTATTATTATAATATTATTTTTTAACCCTTATTTACCGGATTTACCCTTAACCATGGTAAATAAAATATTTACCGCAGTAATTATTCAAAATGTCTACAAATAAAAGTTACCTATTTACACAATTTGAACATTCTGATTCCAAATATGGAATCCATTTTTCTAAATTCAAAACACAGAAGTGGCAGAAATTAATTTAAAATTAATTCCCGCTGTCAAAACAAAAAGCGTGTTTTTTAAGAGATAATAACTATAAAAAGATTGACACTTGTTTATGTTCGGTTTAATTGTAAAATTATGTCCAATGACCAAAATTATATTAAATGGTAAAACTATATTCTAAATATACTTTAAAACAACTCAAATTCATAATTTATCACTATTAATTATTTTGATTAAAAAAGTTGTTTTTAATTAAAATTTAGTAATTTTCACTATTCATCAAAATATGAAAGTTATCCAAAAAGTACCAAAATTTCACCCTAGGCTAATTTCTATATTAAGAATCCAAAAATGAAGTCCATTTTGAGAGATAGAATTTATAAAATTTCAAAAAGTAGGTATTACTATTAATAACGGCTAGTTTGATTGGTTATGGTGTGTTAAAATCTCGAAGTTGTGTACAATGCACGCCATTGAATTATTCGAAAGGAAACATACCGAGGAAACTTGGGGTGTTACATTCTCCCCTCCTTCAATAAATTGCGTCCTCGCAATTTTTAAAATTTTTCTTGGGAATATAATGGAAAGTCCCACATCGGAAAAAGAGCCAATAAAACTATCACTTTAAAAGAAAGAAAGAGAGGTATAAGGGTCATCCAAGATAACCCATACTAGGATTCCATGTAAGAAAACATGGATATGGATGATAAACTAAGTGTCAAGTTATGATGGAGAGGGATAGAAATCATGATCAGGAGAAAGTTAACAATGAGAAAACCACAAACTTGTGTTGGGACAAACGACCATTAGTCTCCTAGTAGGAAAGTAAACGGACAACATTTTTTTTTTAAATTACATTACATAAGGAAGAGGAATTCATTTATGATATTGACTAAGAACATTATGAGATATACTTACATTTTAAGTAAATTTTCATTCTTTAATAAATTTCCACCACTAACTCAATTTTTTTTAAACGATGAGTATTCAAGAAGACTTGGTCACACTGGAAGAGCTAGAATAAACTTCTATAGAATCACATGATCCATGCAGGATAAACCATATATTTACATTGTATTTGAAGATTAATCAAAACCAAAATGGTTAGTGAATGATCTAATGATCCCCCAAAAGTATATTCATTGAGATAAATATGCACTAATCTTAATTTCTAATGTTAAACCAACAATACCCCAAAGTTAAATAGATACCATTCAATAACCAATTGTCCTTAAAATCATTTAATATAATTAAAACTAATATTGAAACCCAAAACATAGAATAATTTGATTATGTAGTCTCCCATGTTACATTGTATCTCCAAATGACATCAAATACTCTTAAAGTCACATACTTAAAAGTAATTAACATCATCACATATTCTCTGTTATAGGTTAATAATTTCCATAAATAACCCAAATCACTATAAATCAACAATAAAAACGTAGATAAAAATCCACCATTACTCTAAAAATGAAACCCCATTGTATTCTATTTTCCTTGGGCATATAGTGTTTCCAACAAAGCGAACATCTTCCAAAATAACATTTATCACGTAATCACCAAATCATTTTCCTATACCAAGGGTATTCATTTGATAAGACATAAGAACCCAAATCATCTTATTATTGATCAATAAAATCATTTAACAAAAAAAATAGTCACATTAACCAGGGAATTCACGTAGTCCAGTGGTAGGCGATAAATCCCAATCGCACTTTGGTTGTGGGTTCGATTCCCACAGCTTTTTCCGACGCGATGGGTTGTCACACGGTCTACGTGTTGTCCTTTTTCAAAAACTATATTTTATAATATTACCAAAATGAGATAAATTCCTCAAAATAACATAATTTAATCACAAATGGTATATCATACATTTCATTTTTATCCCAAATTATAATAACTTATAATTTTCTCAAACCCCAATGATCATATAAAACCAAATGGTTATTTATACCTATATCCACAAGAGAAGAGACAATTCTTCCTCAAATATCATTCTCACATGGCAAACTTCGGGGTTACAAATACAAGAGAAAATTATTCCAAAGTAAACACATCAACAAGGAGTGCTAATACTTTTTAAATTTTTCTCCAACCATTTATTTCCACATAGCTTCTTCATTGACCAAGAAAATATCCTATAGAATAGGACATTCACTCGGGTAATGGCCAGGTCCCCTACATTTACAGAAAATGACTGTAAATGGACTCTTGGGACCATTTTTATCTTCATCCATAGTACTGTTCATTTTTCTTCGGCAATTCTTCACTTTATGTCCTTCCTTCCCGCACGTAAAACATTTCGTTGTCCCATTGAGACACATTCCTGGGTGTCTCTTTCCACATTTCCTGCATGATGAAAATTGAGGGTTCTTTTCTCCATGGTCTCCATTACTGGAGCTCTTATCATTTATCACATTTCTCTTCCTTGTTGAGTCTGGTAGTTGGTTAATATATATGTTGTTGATCATATTTTTGGAAAACTGATTTGGCATAAAGACGATATCTTTTACGCCTATCAACATTCCATTTTTTTGCTCATCGCCACCACCGTTCCCACCTTGTACATCATTCTCAAAGTCACTATGACTTCCTTGGAATCCAGCCATTGACTAAAACCAGAAAGCATTGTGTGAGTAATAGTAGTCGTAAAATCATTTAGAGATTAAAATGTCACCATATTCTCAATTTGAAACATATTAGGATTAACCAAGGTCATTTACTCTCATCTTATGTATATATTACTTAAATCGGTTTGTAAAGAAAATGTAAATTATCCTAAGCATATCCCCCGGGAGTGTCATAACCAAGAGTGCAGCAAGGCCCGTTGTCGTGCACCAGTTCCCGTTCAAGTCTAGCTCAATGCGGTGTTTTCGGGTTTTACCCCTAGGTACATATGTGCCAGAGCCGCCTCTACCTGCTCGTATCCAGACAGGGATGTATTGCTCGGAAAACTCACAAAATTTCTACAATACCAAAATTCTCGGAAGTTCTTTTATACTAATCCTCAAAGTTCATCTTAGGTCTACGTGCTCTAATCAGAGTTTATCTAAATCTAGCTACCAAGGTTTGTACTAAACTTCCTCTGATACCAACTGTAACTCCCCAACTCTAGTTACCCAGAGTCGGTGCATTATTACATAACATTGGCATGATCACAAGAAAGATCAAATCTTGAAAGACGGATTGGTTTAGTAGCCTTGGAAACACTAGATATATTCATAAGTTTTACATTACATCATAAAAAGAAAAACTACTACAACAACATAATGTTTCCACAGTCCACACTATAATCCCCTCATAATATCCCTGCAGGTCATTCATAACTTACATCTTCACATCCTGGGAAAAATAAAACATAGAAAAGGGGTGAGCTCAAATGCCCAGTAAGGATAACAATATAGCGGAACATTCAAAAATAAGCATAAACAGTTAAGGCAATGAATTACTAAAACAAAAGCATTTTAAACTTGAACATTTAACATAGTATGGAATAAATAAAATGAAATAATTCCATTTACTTATTCACATGGTTATTCTACTAATCGAATAATCACATGCAAAATCAATAACCACTTTCATAATGATGGAATGCATAATGCCAGACTATCATAACCACATAGTCAAGGCATCGTGCCAAGAATACAAATAAGATTTTTCCAAGGCCTTGTGCCAAGACACTAGTTTGTCTCATGAGACCTACCGATGCATCGAGGAGCTATAGCGGGCTCCACCCGTCACTTACTAAGTCCAATGCATTCCCATATGAAAAGGTTTAAACATAACATAAACATTTGTATTAAAACTAGGATACGAAATGTCAATAATTTCACCATAAACTATGAATGGTATAAAAATAGCACATCCACAGTCAAACATATCACAAAACCTTCAATACAATATAGAAGTTTTGTATAATAATAAATCAACTTCAAATAAGCGTAAAATCCATCAAAGGATGTTGACATAGATGAAATCAAAACACTTTTTAGAGAAATATCTCTTTCTATTTTTGACATCATTTAAGAGCCATATAAAATAAAACATTTTCTTGAAAATATTCTTATAAGCTTGTAAGGAAAGATTTGAATATTTTATAATGGCGGAAAATAACCGCACCCGCCGTATAAGTTAAAAAAACATTCTTACCTTAATTATGTCGAAAAGGTTAAAAAGGACCTTGTTTTGAAAACGACGGAAAGATTCCTCTTATAAAATGTAAAACAAGGGAATAAATGACTTTAACCCATATTCTTGTAAAAATGTTTTGAAATACATTTTTAAGAAACATGGATGTGGATGATAAAGAGATCCCAGTAGATTATTACATATAAACAACCTCGGATAATGAAGAGATTGTGAAATAACCCTTACCTTGTACTTTTCCTTTGTTGGGGTAGGTTAACCTCCTGTATAATGGTGAAATAATTGTTATTAAATTATACAAGAATCATATATATTAATATGATATCATATATGATCTTTTAACATTGATTTGTTAATAATATCTTAGAATTATCGTCGTTTCGGGTGTTAACTTACTCATTTTCTTTTATATGTTTTGTTACATAAGCCATGTTTGTTGTATCTTATTCATATCTATAATGATATCAAGTCCTTAAAAATCATTTTTAAATCATCAAATGATAATTATACTTGAATGGATACGATGGAAAATGAATCTCATCATGTTCGTGGAGACGGTAGTCCGTACGTACGCAAGAGCGACAATATCATTCTTTTGATATTAAAATAATATATAAATGGATGGTATATCATATATACAGAATCATTAACATGTTATATTTATTATTCACATGAGTTACACATCATTATTATACCCATCCAAATAATAATATATTGAATAACAATTACACCACGACGTGGAGACGGTAAGCCGTACGTACGCACGTATGGTGACATGTTATTCAAAGGATGGATAGAATACTGAATATGGTTGTACCATATTTATAATAACATCACAGTATATATATGATACTGGATTTATTATTTTAGAATGGTAACAACAAAGGAAGAAGAAGTGGAAGAAGAAATGAACTTAGAAAAGGGTGGTGAAATCATTACCTCTTCTTTGGGTTCTTCCTTTTGATTTGATCAAAAGGGCTCTTTAGGTTGGCTTTCTGATCAAAATAAGGCCTCTAGGTTGTAGTGAGGTAAGTGGAGATAGTATTTGGGCAGGGTTTGGCCGAACCAAAGGGCTTTGAAGGTGTGAAGAAATGAGAAGGAGGAGTGCCCTTTTATAAGAGGGGTGAGGGGCACCTTTGGAAAAGCTAGAGATATTAGTTTATAATAAATTCATATTCAGTTTCAAATGGCTCCAAAGTTTACTATTAAAAGGTTAAGGTAGGGATGGGTCGAAAAAAACTCAACCAATAGAATTTAGACAGGTTTGGGTACTTATATTAACCTTATCTTTAAGTATTAACTCTAAGTTAATTAGTTTCACTTTTACAATGTCTCTTTGTATTTTTATATTATATGGTTAATAAACTTACCATATACATACAAGCGACCCCCAAGTAGTCCATTAATGATACACCTATCATGATATAAGTCTCTTGGCCGAACCTTAGATTTTTAAGAATTTAATATCAATTAATAATATAATATTTGTTTTAAAAACTCTTTTATGTCATTTTTGACACTATTCAATAGTTGATTTTTGTGAAACCCATAACAGATTGATTACTTCGAAAAAAGTCAATTAAATCAATACTAATATATCATAGTATCCTAGAAAATTATTTTAATTTATTAAAAGTTTCATATTATATTTATTTGGGTATTTGTAATATCAATTATTTTGATTTTTCACTATTATAGTAATTACTGCATCATCATTGTGTCATAAATAAATTAAATTATTTAATGTCTAAAAAATATAAATAAAATATAATTATGTAGGAAATCTTTTTATATTTCTAAGTAATATTTATAATCTAAAATCCAACATATATAACCCTCTGTAACAATTGTTTTTCTAAAAGATATATGCTTGTGTCATTTTTGTATTCATTTTAACTTAATTAAAATAAAGTGTCATTATCACTTACAAGTGGATCCATGGGGTCCCAAAATAGACCCAAAGATGCCCATGGTCGACCATGTATCACCCAATAGGGTTAAGACACGTTTTAGGGTAATTTAGTATTATTATAATATTATTTTTTAACCCTTATTTATCGGATTTACCCTTAACCATGGTAAATAAAATATTTACCGCAGTAATTATTCAAAATGTCTAAAAATAAAAGTTACCTATTTACACAATTTGAACATCCTGATTCCAAATATGGAATCCATTTTTCTAAATTCAAAACACAGAAGTGGCAGAAATTAATTTAAAATTAATTCCCGCTGTCAAAATAAAAAGCATGTTTTTTAAGAGAAAATAACTATCAAAAGATTGACACTTGTTTATGTTCGGTTTAATTGTAAAATTATGTCCAATGACCAAAATTATATTAAATGGTAAAAATATATTCTAAATATACTTTAAAACAACTAAAATTCATAATTTATCACTATTAATTATTTTGATTAAAAAAGTTGTTTTTAATTAAAATTTAGTAATTTTCACTATTCATCAAAGTATGAAAGTTATCCAAAAAGTACCAAAATTTCACCCTAGGCTAATTTCGATATTAAGAATCCAAAAATGAAGTCCATTTTGAGAGATAGAATTTATAAAATTTCAAAAAGTAGGTATTACTATTCATAACGGCTAGTTTGATTGGTTATGGTATGTTAAAATCTCGAAGTTGTGTACAATGCACGCCATTGAATTATTCGAAAGGAAACATACCGAGGAAACTTGGGGTGTTACAGGAGTAAAATGTGGTTCAATGGAGTTAAAATAATTTTTTTGGTGAATAGTAACTTTTAAGTTTTTAATCGCGATTAGAGGTAATTAGTGTAGTTTAAGGTAAAAATAATGTTTTAATAATATGAAATAACCTAGAAACATGTCCTACCCTTATTAGATGAGTCCTGTCCGACCAATAAAATCAATGGGTCAACTTGGGGACCCCATGGAGCCACTCTTCTTGGAAAATGACATTAATACCTATTTATTTAAAGATAAAATTAAAATGTCACAAACATGTATTGTTTTAATAAAAAAAATTAGATGGGGTTATACAAGTCATATTTTGACTATAAATATTAATTAAGGATCTAAAAAGATTTCCTACATCATGATATTTTTTTTATAATTTTTATACATTAAATAAATTAAATTATTTATGACATCATGATGATGCAGCGATTACCTCATTAATGAATGATTTAAATAAAGTGAAAAGATAATGTAAAATATAAGACTTTCACTTTTCAAAAACCTATTGGATGAGTATATTTCAAACCCTTATCACCTTATACACTAATTATATCAATTTGGTACCTTTAAAATCATAAAATCATTTTATAATAAATTAAACTTTTATAACATTCCAAGAGTGCCCCTCCTCTCCTCTTATAAAAGGCCCCCACCTCTACCACCTTACACACACCTCTCAAGCCTTTGGCTTGGCCAACCCCTACCCATTTCATCTCTCCACGTCCCTCTCTTCATCATTGAAGCCTCACTTTGGGCAGAATACTTTCCAATGAAGCCTTTGAGCTCAAATCAAAGAGACTTACCTGATTTAAAGGTAGTGTCCTCTCTTGTGTTCTCATGTTTTATTTTTCTTCTCCAACCCTCTAAACTCTTTTTATTTCTTTATTTTGTAACAACACCATTATCTTCAATATACTATTATATTTGTATGTGAATTATTCGAGCTTCAATTACACACACCTTCGTCTAATGGTTAAAGAACATACTATTTCTGTGGATGGCGAGTTTTTGCCTCATGAAACGATGATTGTTCAATCTTCTTTTAACACATTTAATGGTGGCCATTATTATGTCACTATATTTTATATATGATATATGTGGTATTTATGTTTTCTATATGCTTCTGAATTTTATATTTAAAACATGCCTTTATGCTTTTCATGTTGTGCAAATGCGATAATTTTATACGAGGAAGTGTGGACTACCGCCCCCTCAAGTGATGTGACTCGTTCATGAAATACATGGAATGTATAAAGAATGAAATTAATGAACATATGTGACCTACATAACATATATAATATACTGTAATTATAATATATATATTTATCAATTATTTTTAATTACATTAATATGACAAAGAAATGAAAGTAGCGTTCATGCGTACGTGCGGCCTACCGTCTCCATGAACAGTGCATTTCATTTCTTTTTATCTCAAAATGTTATGGAGTAGTATAAAATGAATATGTACTGGATATATATGATATTTAAATCATTAATACTATTCTGTATATGATTTACTTATAACTACATCGACAATCATTTTCAAACAAGTTCATTTTTGACTCATGTACCAAACATCGACAGAAACGTCTGATATGAACTCACATTATTAACCAATTATTATAACATTATAACATGTGATATGAACTGAATAATAATCTTTAAAAGAGTTCCTTAAGCAATTACAAATTTACCAAAGTTTATTATTCATGAATATAAAGAAACGAACAAGATAAGTCGGACTTGAGTTAAGGAATCCAACCTCTCTCGTTCTTTTTAAGTAATCTCTTTTATGTCATTTCTTATAAGTTCATCATTATTATGTTTGGGGTGTTCTTTTATATTCATCATACTTTAATGTTTTTGTTCATATTATGAGAGACCCTATTTGATCTCATAAATCCATTTTTGTAAGTATTAAGTGGCGTCGTTAGGCTACCGAGTTTTCGTAAGGGATTTTCATCTCACTTTTATTCCCGTGAGATTTATGCTACATTTGCCACCACTTACTTTGAGAGGTGTATGTACTACCCATTATTATAATCTTTGTGTAATATAATTTCGTTTATGATTATTTACATCAATTTTTTATAGTCCTTCTTTCATGGGTTGTACGTTTTGAAAGTTGTCCAAATCGGTAAGGGAACCTTTCACACTCCTCTTTTAAAAATACTAATTATGTTATGTCTTTTAATTTACATATTTTTATGTTGGGATATGTTCTTCTATATCCTTATTGATGTAAATTTTATGTCCAAGTGATGAGATACCATTTTCTCTCTCATCAACTACTTTTATGAATTTTAAAGTGATGTCGTTAGGCTGTCGAATTTTACCAAGGGAACTTCTTAAACCAATTTCAATTTCCTTGGGTTCAACATATAGCTATTGAATATGTTATCCTTTTAATATGTGTGAATGACCTTTGATTGTTTTACAATTAATATCCACTTATATTGGGTGTATTTATGTTTGTCACACATAATTATGACATTAATTCATCCTTAATTTAAGGATACCTTCTTTATAAGGGATTTTATCTCATTTTACATTTCTATTGAGAATTCATTTTTTCTATGCACCAATTCACTCTTATATAGTGTATATACTATCCTTTGGAATATTATATCATGAATCCCTTTATTCTCATGATATTATAAAGTTCTAATTAAATGTTATTCCTCAATTATTGTATTCAAGTGTCTCTCATTTTGATAAAAACCCTTTAACTAAAATATCGTTTTAAATGTTTTAATGATTTATTCTTATAAATATTTCTCATTAATATCCATGTTTTCAAAATGGTTTCAAGGATTTATTTATGTGGATATTAATGGTGTAAAATTTTAAAAGATTCAAAGTGGTATGGTACTTCGTCTTAATCTCCTTTCATTGAGGCATATTTTGTTTTATACACAACCTTCTTTTACACGGTGTATAAACCCCTTTGACTTTTTTGTTTATCCAAAAGGAATATTTTTTATACGAAGCATTTTACTAAACTAAAAAAGGGAATGTTTTTGTTGTACGTATTCGGTGACAACTACTTCTCCGCCGCCGTGACCATTATTTGAGTTTCGGCTTCCTCTACAAGCCATACTTTTTTTTAATACCATGTTTTACTATTATTTTATTTTGGTATTGAAAATGGTTTTCATAATGTTTTTATATCAATGTGTTGTATTGATATCTTGTGATTGAAAAGTGGAAATGTTATGTTTCCTTTATGCGTGTTTTATGTGTTACGATTATGTTATGGTTCTTGGGCATTATTATGAAGATGGGTGGTTCCGTGATAAACTAATGGCAGGTGAGCCTGATATAGCTCTCCAATGCATTGTGTAACATGAAGGGGTTAAACGTTAAGGTTTCTCCGAAGAGATTTAGGGAATATACTGTGATGGGTATTCCAAACGTAACCAAGAGGGTTACTCCCTACGTAAGAATGTTATGAATGCCTCAAGTTACCTTTATGTCTTATGATTTCTATGATGTATTCATGATTTGATGAGGTATGTTAAAGTGCTTATGTTTTATGCATAAAGTATGACTTCATTCTTATGTATATATGTCCTCATGTTTCCTTTTCATATTTTTATGTCCCTTACTGAGCTTTTTATGCTCATCCCAAGTTTTTGAAATGTTTTTCACAGGTCAATGGAAAGGTACTTGATGTGATGATAGTGTCAAGGAAGTGTCAAGAAAGAATACATGTTTTATTTTAAATATGTTTCCATTGATGGGAAAAATTAATACTATCTTTTATGTAACCACTTTGTTTAGATGTGGAATGTAATGCAAGTTTTATGATCTAATTATCTAAAACTATAAACCTGATAAGATCCTCAATGTGAATTATTTATTTAATTCAATATTAAGTAAGGTTTAAGGCTGGGGCCTTATAGTATCCCACTGAGGATAGTGGTAGAGGTCAAGTGTGACCTGGACAGCCTGTGTGTTGTTGACTTTTTTTTTCATGAAGAACTGTGGTAGAGGTCTTAGGACCTGGATAGTATTGTACTATTGTTTACCCCAATACAGGGTGTGGATCAAATTTATATAAATTTTTAGATAGGACTAATTCTCTTCTTGATACTGAACCTCTTGGTTATATCTGTGGTGTTTTTTAGCCTAATTTTAAAGTATACTACATGTATCTTTTATTCCAATGCTATTACTTTGAAATACAAAACTATTTTAAAGTTACTTTGATAGTTAAATTAGCAAGTGTTTATGCTTGTTGTGAACCAGTAGGTTAGCTTCAAAAGCTAATTTAATCATGTGATTAAATTGAATGAGATCAAATCAATCTTTAAGAAGCCAATTGAACATTTTCAATCTGTATAAATTCACTACAGTTTCACTTTGTTTAAATTGGGGGATTTTAAGAGAAATATTTTTAACAGAAATTTTAATTGGAACTCAATTCACCCCCTCTTGAGTGTCCACTCCGACCAACATTTGGTATCAAAGGATTTTGTTTTGTTTATCAAAGTTTTCAAATACTCTATTTTGCAACTGTGATTTTAGTTATATTTTAAAGATATTAAATTTCTGTTAGTTCTAAATTTTATCTCTTTAAAGTTATTTTATAAACTCGAGTACTCTAGTTATTGATAATATACTAGAAGGTGCTACTACCAACAGGCCACATTTATTTAATGGAAAAAATTATGCCCAATGGAAACTAAAAATAAAAATTCATTTAGAAAGTATGGGATTTTATATGTGGACTGCTAGAGAAACTGAAAATAAGATTCCAGAAACTGTTAGAACTACTTGGGATAAAGCTACTAAGACAGCTTACAATAATAATTGTAAAGCTATGAATGCCCTGTATTGTGCTTTGGGGGATTAAGAGTTCAATAGAATATCTGCTTGTAAAATTGCCTATGAAATATGGGATACTTTGAGTGTTTCTCATGAAGTAACAAATAATGTTAAAGAATTGAAATTGAATACATATACAATTAAATATGATAATTTTAAAATGAATACTGATGAACCTATCTCTGACATGTATCTCCAGTTCAATGAGATTTTCAATACAATGATCTCTCTTGGAAGAGATGTCACTACTAAGGAGAAAATCATGAGAATATTGAGATGTCTACTAGATCGATGGAGAGGCACTTCTGTCTCAATTATAGAATCATGTGACATAAGCAAACTACCCATCATGGAGCTCATTGGTAAGCTTATAATGTATTAGGAAGAACTCAAGGTGAATAAGGAGGAAGATGATGAACCTAAAAGGAAGTCTGTAGATTTCAAATCTACTTCTTCGATGAGAAAGGACAAAGACAAAGTTCAAATACATACTGAAAGTTCAACAAGTGAAGATTCAGACTCTGACAGTGATGCAGAGATGGCTCAAATAGCCAAGAGATTCAAGAAGTTATATAGGAAGAATAAATTCGTCAAAAAATCTAACTACCAAGGAAATTATGACAACAAGGGTCATTGGAAGAAGGATTGGAAAAATCCTGACAAGAATGATGAATTTATCTGCTATGAATGAAAAAGGAAAGGTCACATTAAAGAAGACAGCCCCAAATTGAAGTTCAAAAAGAAATATGACTACAAGGACAATAAGTATAAGAAATATATGAAAGATACTTGGAGTGCTTCAGAAGATAGCACAAGTGAATCTGAAGTTTCTTATTCTGAAAAGAATCGTGCCAACATGTGCTTCATGACCAATACCTCTGAGGTACCTGTTTCCCCAATGCTGAATGATTATTATTCTGGAACTGATTCTGAATTTGAAAACATGTCTAGTGAGGAACTATTTGAATACTGTAACCTGTTAGAAGAAAACTGTAATGAACTTAAGGACAATTACAAAGCCTTAAAGAAACAACATTCTCTCACTGCCAATGTTAAATCTACCCTTGATGTAGAAAATGAAAATAATGATCAACTGATAAAGGAAAATACTGAAATGAAATTGTCTAATGAGCAACTTAAAAAGGACTTAGAAAATTTTACAAATGGAAAAGACAATCTAACTCAAATTCTAGGAAAGAAAGTGGCACCAAAGTATGCTACTGGAATAGGTTATCAACCTAGAAAAATACAGTTTACTAAAACTAAATTTATTCCTGAATCTGGAAAAAATTGTGCTAGTTCTAGTTCTAGAAATTCATATGCTTCAACTAGTTACTCACACAGTCTCAGAACAAATAGATTTTATCTTTCAAAATATGTTTTATCTCTTAATTACATGGGACCAACAAGACACATTTGGATACCTAAAGCTTTGATTGCTAACCTATCTGGACCCAAGAAGATCTGGGTACCAAAATCATTTCCCATCTAAATCTGTTTTGTAGGAAACATGCTTGAAAAGTTTTCACAAAAAGATATGGTACATGGATAGTGGATATTCAAGACACATTTCTGGAGACTACTCATGCTTCAAGAGTCTAATAAAAGTTTATGGAGGCCATGTCAACTTTGGTGATAACTCTAAAGGAAAAGTCATTAGCCTAGGCCAGATTGGTAACACTGATTCAGTTTTGATTTATAAAGTTTTATTTGTTGATGGACTTAAGTATAGCCTGTTAAGTATTTCTCAATTATGTGATGATGGATTTAATGTGAAATATGAAAATGATTTATGTAATATTTTTAACTCTAAAAATGTTTTAGTATTCTCTAACTTGATAAATGAAAATGTCTATGTTGTTGATTTAAATTTTTTATCCAAACAAAATGTTACTTACCTAAATGATTTTCATAAAGAATCTTGGATATGGAAGAGATGATTAGGACACTGCAATATACATTCACTTAGAAAGATTACTAGGAATAACTTGGTTAGAGACCTACCCAAACTTGAATTCCCAAATGAAAAAGTTTGTAATCCCTATTAAACATGAAAGCAATATAAAGTTTCTTTTAAATAAAAGAAAGAAGTCTCAACTTCTCAACCTATCGAGTTGGTTCACATTGACTTGTTTGGACCTTCTAGAGTTTCTAGTTTAAGTGGTAATCACTATGTCTATGTCCTAGTAGATTACTTTTCTAGATATACTTGGGTATACTTCTTGGCTCACAAAAGTGAAGCTTGTTCTTACTTTATTAAATACTCCATGTCTGTAGAAAACCTTAGTGGACTTAAGATTAAAACCCTGAGAAGTGATCATGGTCGTGAGTTTAAAAATCATGAGTTTTAATCTTATTGCTCACATAATGGCTATAGACACAATTTCTCTGCCCCTAGGAAACCTCAATAGAATGGTGTAGTAGAAAGAAGAAATAGTACCCTTCAAGAAATAGCAAGAACCATGCTTAATGAGTATGACCTGCCTATTTATTTTTGGGTTGAAGCTGTGAATACAACTTGTTATATTGTTAATAGAGTCTTGATTATACCTATTATAAAGAACACCCCATATGAATAATGTAATAGTAGGAAACCTAGAGTTAGTTACTTCAGAGTCTTTGGCTACAAAGTTTTTATTCTCAATACAAAGGATAATCTTGATAAGTTTCCTTCTAAAAGTGATGAAGGAATTTTTCTTGGTGATTCTTTGACTATCAAAGCCTATAGAGTCTTCAATAAAATGACCAAATGTGTGGAAGAATCTGTTCACATCAAGTTTGATAAAACTGACCCACATGAACCTAAACCATCTCTTGAGAATCTTGAAGAATATTTGAGTATTCTGGACCTTTATGACAAAACTAAAGAACCTGCTATAAAGACATCAGTTTCTAGACATATGCCATAATCTGATTCTGTTGAATCAGAACCTATAGATAAACCTGAAATTTCTAGTCCTACGTTTACTAGATCAACTAGGATTCTAAAGAATCATCCTTTAGATGTCGTTGTTGGTAATCTTGATAGAGGGACACAGACTAGAGCTTCTCTATGAAACCAGGTTGAACATCAAGATTTTCTTTCACAGTTGGAACCTAAAAATGTCAATGATGCAATCAATGATGAATTTTGGGTAATGGATATGCAAGAAGTGTTAAATCAATTTGAAAGAAACAAAGTCTGGGAATTAGTTAACAGACCCAAGGACACTTTAACAATAGGCACTAAATGGGTTTTTAGAAACAAAGTTGATGAATCAGGAAATATAGTTAGAAACAAAGATAGACTAGTTGCACAATGATATATTTAAGAGGAAGGTATCGACTATGAGGAAACCTTCTCACCTGTATCTAGATTAGAAGCTATTAGGATTCTACTTGCCTATGTTGTTCATCTGAATTTCATGTTATATCAAATGCATGTTAAAATTTCTTTTCTAAATGGTTTTGTTGTTGAAGATGTTTTTGTTGAAAAACCACATGGATTTACTAATCCTCATTTTCCAAATAAAGTTTTTAGACTTTCAAAAGCTTTATATGGTTTAAAACATGCTCTAAGAGCTTGGTATGATAGACTTAGTAATTTTCTTATTTCAAAAAGTTTTACTAAAGGGATTGCAGATCCAACTCTTTTTATTAACAGAATTTCTAAAGATGTTTTGATACTAAAAATCTATGCTGATGATATTATTTTTGGATCTTTTGAACATTATTTATGTACTGATTTTTCAAAGATTATGAAAAATGAATTTGAAATGAGTTTAATGGGAGAACTCATGTATTTTCTTGGACTTCAAGTTTTCCAAAATGAAAATGGTATTATTTTGAATCAAAGTAAATATAAAAAGGATATTTTAAAATTTTTTGGTTTGGATAGTATTAAAGAAAGTGATACTCCTATGAGTACAGTCTATAAATTGGATGCAGATGAAACTGGGAAACCAGTGGATCAAGCCAATTACAGAGGTATGATTGGAAGCTTACTTTACCTTACTGCTAGTCGACCAGATATTATGTTTAGTGTGAGTATGTGTGCAAGATTTCAAGCTAATCCAAATAATCTCATTTACTTTCTGTTAAAAGAATATTAAAATATCTTAAACATACTTCAAATTTAGGTTTGTTTTATCTAAAAAGACAATCGTTTGATTTAATCAGTTATTCATATGCTGACTTTGCTGGTTTCATGTTAGATAGGAAGAGCACATCTAGAACATGTCATATTTTGGGAAAGTCCCTGGTATCTTGGTGTAGTAAGAAACAGAACTCTGTTGCATTATCTACTAATGAAGCATAATACATTGCTGCTCGTAGTTGTTGTGAAAAAATTCAATGGATGAAACACACTCTTTTGGACTATGGATATGATTTAAAGCATGTTTCAATCAACTGTGATAACACTAGTGCAATTAACATATCAAATAATCATGTGTCTCACTCTAGAACCAAACACATTGATGTAAGGCACCACTTTTTGAGAGACCACTACCAAAAATGTGATATTACTCTTGATTTTATAGGTACTTAACATAAATTAGCTGGCATTTTCACCAAGACCTTAAGTTATAAAAGGTTAGACATGATTAAACAAGAGTTAGGTATGATAGATCTATGAAACTGATCAATGAAACTGATCTGTGAAACCGATTTGTGAAACTGGTCTATGACACCAATATGTGAAACCGATCTATGAAACCGATCTGTCAAACTGATCTATGAAATCGATATATCAAACCGATCTATGAAACTGATCTGTCAAACCGATTTTTCAAATTGATTAGTGATACCAATTGGATTGTACTATTTTTTTAAAATCATTATTGTCTGTTTAAAACGACGCTGTTTTACTTAATCGATATTTTATTATTTTAAAACCCTAAATGATACAAATAATGACCCGCATCTATTTCTTTTTCTAAGAGGATATTGACCTTCCATTTCCCATTGAACTCTCTCTTCTCTTTTCTGTAACCTGATCCTTTTGAATCCTTCCAAGCCTCTCGATTGTCCCAACCCTCAGAATGGCCATGAAAAAGAGGTAGAGCAAGGAATCTGAAGGAACATCACCTGTCAAGAGTGCTCGAGGTGAGTCGAGCAGTACGATGCAAAGGTATGTAAACCCAAAGCTAGAAAAAGGGAATGTTATAGCTGAAAAGGAAATATTTTCATAATGGGTTTTATCTAGAAAGTCTGTTCTCTTGAAAGTTTCGAAATTCAAGGTTGGAAGAATTGGTTCTGCGATAATAATCGGGTCTTTTACCCAAATCCGGTTCAGGAGTTCTACTTAAACTTAAGTATTGTTTTGGATGGAGTAAAGGTTGTGAGACTGTCTTCAATAGTTAAAGGGAAAAAGATTACTTTTACATCGAAACAGTGTGCTGAATGTTTGGAAGTACCTCACAATAGAAGATATGAGGACTATTCTGGTAATATTCCTCCCACAACTGATTACTTTTCTTATGATCTAGCCTTGGAGTTACTAACTAGGAAGTATGAATTGATGAGGATAACTGCTACTGAGTTGGATGGTGAGAATAGAATCCTGTTTAAATTTATTCAACATCGAATATGTCCTAGAAAAGGTGAGTTTTCTTCAGTAAAGTATCAAGATATTTTTCTGTTATTCCTCTTGTTGAATGGTAAAAAGATCAATCTGTGTAGATATTTTCTGAGCATTTTATTGAGACGATAAAACCTTTAAATAAAGCTACTACTTTGTTTTATTCTAAGAAAATTTCTTCCATGCTGAAATTCATAGGCTATGTGGATGATGGAGATGACTATATCTCATCAATTAGCTTCTGTTTCAACAAATTTATTTGTAATAGGATGAAGATAAATTAGAACCCATGGAAGAAAGCTTGGGTCACTGATGAAGAAAAGTTATATGAGTCCTTCAATCCTACTGATCATCCAAGGATACCAAAAGGGATAAGAGATCCTAGTTTAAACCTGGTGAGGAAGTGGTTTATTCAGATGAAGAAGAGGAAGCCGTAGTTCCTAAGAAAACTGGTGAATCTAGTAAGAAGGGAATAGAAGAAGAAGAAGCTGGTGATAATCTGAATGCTGAAGAGGAGGCTGAATCATCTCCTGATGAGAGGAGTGATCCTGATACTATTATCCCAACGAAAAGAAAGATGGAATTTGGTTCGGCAAGCCCTCCTCTCAAGTTACTAGAAATCGAACCTCTTTTAGATGATGAAGAAGAAGGTGAGACAGATAAATCAACCTATTAGGAGTATGAATCTGGTAGTTCAGACAGTTCAAGTGAGATATCAGTTAGTAATGATGATAATGAAGGCAATGGTGGTGATGAGGGTGATGCTGATGGTAATAGTGATAGTAGTATCAGTGCCAGTGATAGTGGCGATGCTGATGATGCTAATTCTCGACCTATGGAGGATCATAATGTGATCCAAGATGATCCTCAACCCCAACCAATTGAGCAAGAAAATATCCCTGAGGCTGAGAGGACAGAACAGTCAGAGACTGATGAGGATGAGGAAGTCCCTCCTGAAAATTCCGGAAGAGATCAGTTTGTGAAACCTCTATATCCTTCATGTAAGGCTACATGGGAAGAACACCGTGGTCTTTAAGTTCTGGGTTTAGGTTACCCAAAGGAATAGGAAGGAGTATAAGTGGATCTTACACGAGTAACTAATTTAGTTAAGGCTCATTTATTTGCTGAATATATGAAAAAAGTAGAAGTCCAACCAGATCCTTCAGTGTCTCAAGCTAGACCTAATCCTGCAGTTTCTAAATCTGATTTTGACATATTTAAAGTTGCGTTGGTTCAAGAAGTTATAGATTCTATGAAGGAGGAGCTATAAAATGCTTCTGCACCTGCACCTGTGATTTTATCGGAAGCTGTTATGGATGACTTGGCTCAAAGAGTGGTAAGCCTTATCAAACAAGACTTGTTCAATTATAGGGAGTCGATTGGAAGTCACATTACCTCTTTGATTCAAACACTCACGGATTTAGGCAGTAATTTGGTTTCTCTGTCAGGAGAGTTCAGAACAACCATCTCTGGTATGATGGAAGTGTTAGGAAATCTGATCGAACATTTGAAGAAGGAAGATTTGAGGAAGTTGAAAGCTGAAATCACTCAAGTTATTGCTCAGGCTAGTTCCTCAAAGGTAACCAAGATCACTGGCCATGAGCTTAATACTTTAAAGGATGTTGTTAGAGAATAGATGGTAGCTCTTGGAAAGATTTTGGATTTGGATTCTTGGAAAAAGATGAAAGATCATAATGATCATATTCATAAGATGGTGCAGTTGTATTCAACCGATGCTACTAAGGCTCAAAAGGATATTAAGGAGAAATTGGATCATTATTTCTCTAATATCTACACCAAGAATGATTTGAATCATCATTTTAAAGTGCTGGCAGAAAATTTGAGACTCCCTCAAGTTACTCAAGCTTTTAAGGCTCAAGTTTAGCAGTTGAAGGATTTTACTCCTACTTTGGAAAATTTCATGCAGAATAAGGATGATTTTGAAAATGCTATGAAGTACGGTGGAGAAGTAATTTAGGAATTCATCAATTTTATCAAACCCTACCTTCATGTGCAAGCTAAGGCCATTGTTTTTCCTACTGTTGAGCCTCTTAATTCATCAGAAGTTGCTCCTAGTTAGATGTCTGTCTCTCAAGCTCTATCTAGTATTCGTACAGTCTTTCAACAGACTCCTTTAGAAATATCTTCTACTCCTCAGCAGTTGACCTTAGAACCCACAGTTCGTCCAGCACGCATCATCTTGCCTCCTTTCTCCATCAGGCCAATTCAACCTTCCACCCAGCCACCTTCTGGACCATCCATTCCTCCAACTGCAAAAGGAAAATCTCCCTTACACCCTGAGAAATAACTGTAACTATCAATTTTTGATAGGGTGCCTATTTCTTGTACGTTTTAATTTTGTATGGGATTTTTGTACTCATTTTCAAACCTTTTTTTTCTATGGAATCTTCTTGCTTATCTTCCTTCTCTCTTCTTTTTGATAATCCCAAATGGGGAGAAATCAAGAAGATCATGCATATGAGTGGGTGAACTAAATGTGCATATGATCCCATGATGGCTATTTACTACATGCAGGCATACACAGGGGGAGATATAATGCCTCTATATCTCTGTGGGAGTAATAATGAAAGGGGAGAATGGATTGTATTATCTGACTTATATTATATGGGGTGAATGATTCAGTTATATAAGTTATTTTTGCTATTCTAAGCCTGTTTATCTTTTGACATATATTCTTTTTATATAGGGGGAGCATGCTGAATAACATACTATATTCTATCTTCCTTTATGCCATTGATTTTTGATTATCAAAAAGGGGGATATTGTTGAACTCTCTGTGAAATGGTTATTTTAATAATCACAAATCTTAGTTTTATTTATTTCAATTTATTATTTTTTTCAAATTGTACTAAATATGTTTATATATGTTTAAATCATGTCTACATGTGTTTATCTATGTTAATTTATGTTTTATGGTTGACATGGAAGTACTCTGGATTGAACAGACACTTTGTGAAAATTTCATGTCTTGACTCACCATTAGTTATTTTCCTGAGTCACCAATGATGAGTGGTCGCACTGATGATGAACGGTCGCACCGATGATGAACGGTCACACCGATGATGAATGGTCGCACCGATGGCTACTGACGATCATGAGTCACCGATACCAATGATCATGAGTCACTGATACCGATGATCATGAGTCACCGATACCGACGATCATGAGTCACTGATACTGACGATCATGAGTCTCCGATACCGACGATCATGAGTCACTGATATCGACGATCATGAGTCACCAATACCAATGATCAATGATCTACCGATGTTGATTCAAAATGACTCACCGATCTCATGACTCACTGATAGTCATGAAAACTATTTGAATTTCTATAAACACTTATTTAATTCCAACGGTCATATTTGATTTTTTTAATTCAGTTAATGATATTTACTGTTAGTTTTTGGCATGTCAGGAGACCATACCTCGTACCTATGAAAAGGTAATCGTTCCCATTAACAGAGCTCGTGGAATAAAAAGGAAGATTGAGATGCAGTAAAAGTGTGTGCATAAAAAGGCATAGAGAGAGAATTATTCCATGCATATACATACATGAAAATAATAACACACGAGAAACTCAAAGCAGACATTGCAAGATCTTCAAATAACTCTCATGTATGCAATCCAGCACAACTAAAGAACACATGAAGAACACTGGAAATCAGATAACATACTCACTTTTGAAGGACATAAAGATGAACCACGATACTCTGTTTTTCAACAAAAAAACCACAGAAGGACTCAGAAGCATTTCTGCTAAATCCAACATGTCCAGAGCTGCACTGCTAATCACTAGATCCTTCTATACTCTTATATATTTCTTTCTAAGTGATTGATTATTTACTATTTTGAGCAGTGTGTGTTCTTTGTATTATTTACACAATCACTGTCTCCTGTAGTGAACTAGAGGATACTAAATCCTCATTCCAAACTCCATACATCATACTGTATCAAACTGAGGATAGTGGTAGAGTTCATGTGTGACCTGGATAGCCTGTGTGCTGTTTTCTTTACTTTCCCATGAAGAACTGTGGTAGAGGTCTTAGTACATGGCCAGTATTGTACTGTTGTTTACCCCAATCCAGGGTGTGGATCAAATTTATATAAATTGTTTGAGAGGACTAAGTCTCTTCTTGAGACTAAACCTCATGGTTATATCTGTTGTGTTTTTTAGTATATGTTTAATGTATACTACATGTATCTTTTATTCCTTTTCTATTAATTTGAAATAAAAAACTATTTTAAAGTTACTTTGATAGTTAAATTAGAAAGTGTTTATGCTTTTTGTGAACTAGTAGGTTGGCTTCAAAATCTAATTTAATCATGTGATTAAATTGACTGATATCTAATCAATATTTAAGAATCCAATTGAACATTTGAAATCTGTATAAATTCACTGCAGTTTAACTTTGTTTAAATTGGGGGATTTTAAGAGATATATTTTTAACAGAAATTTTAATTGGGACTCAATTCACCCCCCCCCCCTCTTGAGTGTCCAATCCGACCAACAATTATTAATTTAGATTTATTATATAGTGGATAAACACAACTCTATAATATTTTTTTATTTTTTTAATTCCAAAATAACCCATACTCCCCTTGTAAATGAAAACTTAATTTTAGTGGGGAAATTTTGTATCAAGAGGAGTTGAACATTGAAATAATATGATTCCCATGAGGGGATAGACCTTGTAAACATACATGTAGATTTTATTACCATAATTACATGATTACATTTAGAAAATGTGGTATGTTTACTAAAATCAATATCTAGTTGAGTCATATCCTACCATAGAATTAAAAAAAATATGGGGGTTATTTATGAAAAGACAAATTCATTTTGTGTTAAAAAGTTTATCCACTGGTGTATCTATGATATACTTGATTTAAATTATATTATTATCATTTAAAAAAATTGATAAAATTATTTATTCGAATTTATATAATCAAAAAAAATTGAGATAATAATTCTGACTTTTCTTACCTTATGTGTCAACTGGGAATGAATTTGGATTTTTAAATTTTTAAATAATTTTCAAGATAAATGATATAAATTAAAATGTTTTATTATGTATCATTTTTATTTATTAAAGACTCTTATAACTATACCCACTATTATTATTACTACTTAAGTTATAAATTTTGACTTTTCTAGTGATTCACAATCACCACATCAACATCAAATAATGATTTCATACATATCTTGAAATAAAAAAACATTTTATATTAATTATGTGATTATTATATGATATATTGAATATGATTTCATGTAATTAACATTTCAATGGATTCAATAGTTTTATAAATCATTCTATAAAATAATATATTAAAAATAAGGAAATATTAATTTGAAGTCAAATCCTTTTTAGATTGTGTTCATATGTTTAAACCAATTTAGTTAAAATTAAAATTCACCTTTTAAAATTCATAAATTAATATTTTATTTATCATATTTATTTACATATTTTTCACATGCTTCAAAAATTTTACATATATTTCAAAAAAATCCAATAATAAAAAATAGAATTTGAGATAAAACTCAAAATCTTAATTTAAATGAAGTTTAATTTTATTACTCATTATATAATAATTAAAAATTCTATATTATCATCAAAAAATATTATTTACTAATTTTATTTATTTTGGTACATTTTTCCTATCTTCCATGATTTTTTACGATTTTTATGGAAATATATTTAATGGTGTGTTGTAATGTTCAATTCAAACTTCAACTCCGATACATATAAGAAAAATAACCTTCTTTCTCAACATCAAATAAAATGTAATTTAAATATTAAAAATTTAAATTGTATTATTTAATATCTATTAAATTCTATCATTTTATATATATTTCCCTATTATTATAAAATATTTATAAATTAATAACTAATAGAACTCTGTTTGAATTAAAAATCATATTAAATCAATTTCAAAGTAAAATGTATCACACAACTTATAACCAATTGGGAGTGTAATATCAACATGAAAATAAAATATTTTAATCATTAATATACATAAATTAAAATAATAAATTTATTTATAGTCTATTGATTTAATTTTTTAATAAAAAATGATTTCACATCACATATTTATAATACTATGTTAGATGTTTTTATCAATATTAGAAAAATAAATTTCATACATTTTTGTTATTATTATCAAAAAATAAATTTTTCATTTTAAAAAATTGTAAAATTATTAAATAATAAATTCTAAAATGTGAACTCATTTTTTAATAAATTAATAACTTCTCTCTGCATACTATATATTATTTTTCAAGTGAAAAAAATATTATTGTATCACTCTGTTATTAAATTATTTTAAATATTATTACAATAATAATTATTGATATCAATCCAAAAATTGAACATTAATCTAATTTTATAAAATATTTAAAAAAAATCCATCAAATCCATTAATATCATAAATTCTTTTATGTTAATATATATAACCTATAAATAAATCAAATTTTATTTCATTTTTAAAATATAATAATTTTAATTATGTAATGAATACCAAATTGATCATTTAATATAATTTGTGACATGATATATGCATATATACATTTTAAAATATATATTCTATATGTATAACATCATATCTTTTAAATATTATTAAAAAATAAGATCAATATATTATAGAAAATGCTTCAGTGTTAATGCCCCCCCCCCGCCATGAAATTCCATCATCGTAACAATAAATCATAGATAGATAAATGAAAGTAACTTTTATTCAAACCAAAAATCCAAATAATGAGGGTCTTTATTTATGTGATGATATTCTATTCATATTTAATCAATAAGACTATAAAAAACAAAAGGGGGTTTTTACTTAGTGATATTACCCATGTTGATTGAGATAGAAAAATATGTATTTTTAAATCAAATGTAAAAGATTCTATGATACATTGATTTGATGAGATGATAAAGTACTAAACTATTAAAATTGTTAATCGGTAGCAAGTTGAATATATTAAAATGATTCAAAATCCTTTCAACTATTATTTTTAGTAACAATGATTAATTAATTAAAAAAATAATTATCCTAAATGGATAATAAATCTTTTAGAGATTTTATTTATTCCATCCTGAAAAAGGTATTTATTTTTTGATGAAATATTAATTAAAACATGAAATGAATTTTTAACAAAAAAATAAAAACATTTAAAACTAATATTAAGACCATATCATTTTTTATATATTTTTAGTAACTAAAAATATAAATCCAAAAGTAATTTAAATTTTTCAAAACTATCTTTACAAGGTTATTTATTTTATAATCATTCAATTAAAACCAATGTTATTAAAATATGTAAAGTTAATATCTAATATAATATCGATATAACATTATATAAAAAAATGTCATATTATTTTATACATTGAATCCTTAAATTCAAATAATGACATTATTAATTCAACATATGTTATTTAACTAAATTCTAATCATATAATCCCTATATTAAACATTACCTATAAACACTCTATAATTTTCCTCATTAAATTATAATCATAAAAATATGGAAAATATATCAAATTTTAGGCATTCAAAATTCAATATCACATTTATTCTGAAATTACCTTAATCAACAAAAAATTCATATACTAAAAAATAAATTTAAATATATCTTAAAAAAATTCTCACAAAAATACATTAAATAAATCCAAATAATACATTAATTACGTTGAAACTAATGCAATTTTCGACCCGTTTGATTGTATACTTCTTTCAACTTATATCCTCAATATCAATTATCAATTTTCAATAATAAAATAATATGGTATCCCCAAAGTATATTCATTCCTTTTAACATGTGATAAAAATGGAATAAATTTAACGCATATGTGATCTATAACTCTTATATTTCCTTCATCCAAGAACAACCTAATATATAATGTATTCTAAACCCGGCTCTGAAAAAACTATGGAAAACCCCAATAAAAAACCACATAATCACATGTTTACACCAAATATTATGAAAATAAATTTTTAAAAACATTTGGGTTAGGTATTTAGAGAAATAGAAAATCCCTTAAAAATAATGAACAACAGTGTTCTCACCAAATTTAGAACCTTCCAAAAAAATTATAATATTCAATTACACACTTTCTTTTCTCATGAATAATCCCTATAACATAATGTTTTAATTTTTAATACTTCCCAGACACCTCTAAACCATTTAAAAATCATTAGAAATAACAGAATGAGCTTATAAATCTCATTAAGGGTTAATAATAGAGACAGAAATATTTGTATGGTGTTAAATACATGAATGATCATTATTTATTCATTATAATGATATATTTAAGCCATATAAGATCATAAACATAAATTCAATCATAAATTCCATATAATGTTAAATTTTACTAATATCAGTTAAATTAAAAATATATCATAAAAATAATATAAATGAATAATTATAATGAAATTATAATAAATGTTTCTTAGATAATCATATTTATATCATCTTTATAGTCATTTATAATGGAAGACCACAAAATAGTTAATTACATTATTTTTCTCTTGAGAATAAATCTTTTAACAATGCATTGGTGGGATATATAGTTATAGATAAAAAATTAACATATAAAATTCCCAAGAACCATTCCTTGAATAAAACAATTATAATATTTCTTTTTATTTCATAAGATTAAGCATCAATTTTTTCAAATGTAAATTAAATAAAATGGCTAAACCAATCCCCTATGTAGTGTAAAAGGAATGAGAATAAATTTTTCTAATGTATTATGAAATTTAGTATATGATATCAATAATGTTTAAAGAAATATTACAATGTTCAATATTAAAGTAAAATATTACTTTAAAATCATAATATATAAAATAATCCTAATATGGGTTGATAAATGAATGAGTGTTGCAATATTTATTTGTGATGAAAAAAATATTATGTGAATAATTATTTAATATAAAAATTAAATATAAAGGGGAAAACCTTAATATAAATATTTAATAAAAAATAATGTAAAATCTATTACATATAATATAATAAAAGAAAACATTTCAATAATACTCTTGCGAAGATCACAACATGTGAAATAGGATTTAATTTGGAAAAATATTTTGAGTGGAAAACATGAATCTAATAAAATTAAGAGGAAATATAATAATATATAATATAATAATATAATATGAACCATCATAAAACATTATTGTCAAATAATAATGATAATAACTCAATGAGTTTAAATTGAGTAAGGAAACTCCTTCTGACTTTTGCTATGTAAGCGCCAAAACCAATGAAAGAAAAAATATAAAATTGTATTCTAATTACCATAAATAAAATTAAATTTTTGATAAAATTAATTCATTGGATAGTGTATTACAATTTTTAAATTTAATAATATTTAGTAATTCTTAATTAATATAAATTTTGATTATAATTACATTAAATGGCACTCTAAATCCATTGAAGATGTGAGATTCCTCTTGAATAACTTCATTATACTGAAAACATTGGTATTGATTCTTATGATAAAGAATACATAAATGGTAAATGATTATTATATAAGTAATATAGTCATAATATGGTGAGAAATAATGAAATTTATAATTTTTTGTAAAGTTTACAATGTGTTAGGTTTTATAGGCATAGTTTAGCGAAATTTTGACATATATTTAATCATTAAGAATAAAAAGGTAATGTTAATGTATTAAAGGGATATTTAATAGAAATTAAATGTTATGATTGACCATTAATCATTTATATATGTTTAATTATAATTTTTTATGTTTTTTTAACAATTAATAAATAATTTTTGGTATAAAATAATATATAAAATCTTTTTTTGATATAATATTTTTCTTTGAATTAAAAAAGATATGTATGAATAAGGAATTCTAAATTAAATTTTTATAAAATGCCGTATTTATCATATTCATCTTATAAAATGATAGATGGATCTAATCCTTTGAAAAAATCACTTTTAAAATTTCAAAACCTCTATGTTTTACATTTCTCTTACTTTCACAATCATTTCTTCGACAATGAGTAAAATATGTGGATACATTGCCTATTATTTAATTTTTTAAATTATTTTTATAAAATAATATAATTTATTAATAATATTTATTATAATTTATAACCATTGATGTCAATATTCATTTATATTTATATCATTATAACATTTTTATGATATGTATTTATCATTTTCATAACACGTGCAGACACTAGTTAGTGATCTGCATAATTAATGAGTTGTATAATTTAAAAAATCATTAATATAAAAAATTAATTCATTATAAACATCACTTAATAAATATTTTCATCAACTTCTCTTATCCCTTTATTATAAATTATAGTATAAATTTTTAATTTTCATATGATTCACTAGAATTATGTCAATAACAATAAATGTTTTCATAGTTATGATTACCTAAAAAACCTATATAATTTTTAGAATATTTATGTGACATTTTTAGTATATTAAAACATTCTAAACTTTTAATATTAAGTTATAATGTTTTAAATAATTTTATAATATCATATATTTGTAGGATTAAAATTTACATTTGAACTGAAACTCATATTTATAATGTAGTTCAAATTTTTTACTCAATATTTTAAAAAATAAAATTCATGTTTTTAAATTTATAATTATTTTTTAGACATCACATTAATTTTTATAGGTTCCAAATGTATTTAAAATGTTCCATTTTGTTCTATCAGATAATAGAATAAGAAGAATAACTCATGATAAGCTAAAAATTTTATTTGAGAAGGATTTTAATTGTATGACTCAAAATGAAACTATTTAAAATTCATCAAATGTCTTTTAAAATTGAGGTCTTTTTTATTTTACATATTTTTTTCATGTTCCAAATCCTTATATATATTTTTCCTAAATTTCAAAACATCTATGTATTAATGGATTTTAAATATTAATTTAAACATGAACTCTAATTTTTATATGTAATTCAATATTGTTACTAAACCACTAATTAAATTGAATTTAAACGATGATAAATTAAATAATAATTTTTCATATCAGTAATCTTCAAAAATATTTCCTATATATATATATTTTTATAAAATATTTATAAATTAATATGTAATATAATTCAATTTCAATGGGAACGGTTATTTTTTTAAAAAAATATATTTACACTCTAGCTTATCACTCAAGTTATAACCAAATTGAATTTGAGAATTGAATTTTGAAATACATGTTGAAATTTAAATAAATAATAAATTGAAACAAAAAAAATAATTTATTATAGTTTTGAATAATATTTTAATAAAAATAAATGTTTATAAATCAGATTAAAAAAATATATTTTTAATAATTAAAAATTCTCAATAAAATTTTTATATATTTATGAACAGGACACTAATAATATATTATTTGTTTTGAAGCCAACCTAAATATACTCAATGAAAACAATTTTTTAAAAAAAAATTGGAAGGTGATAGAGATAATATTTTCATAAATATTCAAATTTTATTAAATGATTTAATCCCTTCCAATTAATCTATTTTAGGTTATTTGCATCATTTAAAAAATTTTGTTGTTTTTTGTATTAATTTTGAAAATGGATTAATTCTAGAAATTTAACATTTTTATGTAGATTCTATATTTCGATAATATAAAATAAAATATTGCTCCAATTGATGTGATTTTTATAAGATTTATATGTTCATGGGATTCAACTTTTTCTTTTGGATCTCAGGCCAATTCTTCCATAAAGGGCCTAAAAAATCACTCGTTTTAGAAAATTATTTTGGACGACCGTGTGGACCCCACCTCATGAACTAATGTATAACTCATTATACACACCTCTAATTGAGGATATTCCACCTAGATAAGAAATAAAACTCCTATTATTGTCATAAAAATAAATTTAATGTAGTTACAACCATTAACGTGGGAATTGAACAATATACATTGAAGGAAGATTCCTCGAATTCATGTCCAGAAAAATTCATACTAATTTTAAATTGCATACCATACGTTAGAAGCATGAAATTAATTTTAAATATGAAGGCATGATTGGAAATTCAATTTTGCGCATCCTTTAAAAAAGGAAGCTTGGGGTTATTCAAATAATAGGAGTGACAAATAAGAGAAATCAGTCAAGGAACATATTCTGATAGAGAACATTATTTCTTTTCATTTCTCTATTTTTATTTGTCATAGTTTTGTAATGCCTTATTCTTATCCATTATACAAAATTTACCTTACCGTGGTGGGGTAAAAATGTGAGTTATTAGTAAAGGGAGAGGCCATACCTATATTCTTTGCTTGAGTTTTTTTGATTCTAGGAAATAAAATCATTTCATCTTTCTGCATATGGATTCAATTATTTCTTCGGTTTTAAATTCCTCATGAAGTTGTGTTAGTTTTTTATTTTGTTAATTTTTATTTATTTCATCGAAGATCATATCGACCTCCACCCAATTATTTCTTATATATGGTGGAACATATTTGGGTTGGGTGTTGGGTACTAGACGGTAGTCAGCACATGTGTATGATTGTATATTGGAATATAGTTTTAATTGGGAACACTAATTCTTGGTTTGGGATTGTTCTAATTAATCAAGAAAATATTCTACAACACTGTGAACATTTGAAGGGCGATAGGATAATCTAACATTCTATAGAGTAATATTCTAATAATATTCATCTATCCAAGGGAGATACATGACTCGGTAGATGAATATCCCTCTTATCAGCTAGTTGAAGAAAATGGGGTAAATTTTGGAAACCCTGATAGCACGACACAAGGTTAGTCAAACTTGCTTCGATCACCTCCATTATAAATTAATTAAAACCAATTAAACTGATTATTGTTATCAATTTAGTAAAACCCAATATTTCTCTTTCTGTCAATTTTTTTCTAAAATAATGAAAAGAAATTTCATTTCATAAAACCAATAAAAAGTGACAACCTAGTTTTCTGTGCACTTCTATTCAGTATACTACCTTGAGTTAATGAATATAATCTTGGTAATATAAATATCATTTTTACACACCCCACGATAGTCATGCATCTGATGTTATTGGGTGGTCTAAAGTAGTGAAGGCTAAGGTCATCCCTAAAAATTATATCATTACAGTTTTAGGGAGAAAATTTTAAAGAATAATAAATCTTGTGAATGGAGTGTTCATCTCCATTAGAATATATAATATTTTATACTGTGTTTCCCTTATTCCATGTGTAATCCATAATTATTAAGGAATAAATTTAAAAATAAAATATCATAATATATTAAAATAATATTTTTTCGATTAACAATAAATATTTATCATCATGTGAAAACTGATATTCATTCTTCATTCCATGATAAACTTATTTCCAATACTATATAAATAATAAATATTAATTTTCATCAAAAAATAACATAAAAATATCATTTCATAAAATATTTAATAATTGAATAATTCAATAAGTTGATTTAATAAATAAATTATGAAATGATATTATATATAAAAATTGAATAAATCAAATTTTTTGTCATTAAATATTTATATTAATTTTAGATGATTAATGAGTATCTAATAGATTATATAATTTTTCTATTTGCATAAAATAATAATATTAACAATTTGATATAGATAATTCTTATTTAAAAAATCACAAAATAGATAATTTTAAAAAATAAAACTAAAACATTTTAATAAAATGCAATCATTTTCGTACTAAAATAGAACCCTAAGTGTCACGACCCCCTCCCCACAAAGTGTACCCCTCCTGGGCCGGCAATGTGAGAAGGGAGATAATGACCCCCGAGTCCCGCCTCCAGTAGGCCACGGGTTGGCGACTAGCACTGAGGGTATAGTAACACACAAATGGGTGGCATTACCCTCTAATAGAACACATGTGGAAGAGAGAGATAATATTGAAACCAAAAAACTCCAACTCAGAACTGATGTATAAAAGAAAACCCAAGTTCACATATGTAATTCCATGCAAAATTACTACAAATGAAAGGGAAAACTTCAAGTACCCAAAAGAAAGTAAAAACAGCTGCAACCACAAGCCCGAACAGCTCCTGCAACCCCAAGCTAGTAGAAACCATATTGATCTTCAACCTACTCCAAGTGACCTGAAAAATAGTTTATATATGTAGGGTGAGTATAAAATTATACTCAGTAGGATCCTCCTTGAATCATCTCGTTGAAAAGTAAAGAAAGAATTCTAAAGCCCAGTGAACAACAAGTGAAACCAACTCATCACCTAAACTGGTATACTAAGCTCCAAACCTCACCATGGATACTCTCACCAAGTAACGCATATAAGAATATATCATATAGTAAAGAATATGAAGGGTACCTCGCTACTACTTCCCCATTGGTTTTCCACTTTTCCCACAATGACATAAGTCTTGTGCATCTCTCTCCAAAGGCTTGCCCGCAGACACCTGGGCTAAGCTTCACAATCTGCACCACGTGCACCACAAAGGCTTGCCCGTAGACACCTGGGAAAAGAACCACACCATCCTCACAACCCAAAGTAATCAGGTAGTTTCCAAGATCAACCACAGCTCGCATAACGTGTATCATACATCGGGTATTATACCTCAATCCACTACAACCCATACACCGAGAAGGATCCTCTAGCCATCACAACCTACACACGTTACACCTATAGTAGTCCATATGATACTATATCAAGAATATATGTGTGGCAATAACCACAAGCCATTATAGACCTCTACACACATATATGGGGAAAACTAACCGTTGTGCCAATGGCACAAGTATCAACCAACAGAAGAGAGTGGGGTCAAAGGGGGTAGTCATCCATTCATCCTTCCACCGGAAGGTCGGGGAAAACACCCCCACCCCCCCCCCCCCCCCGGCTCAGAATCCCCGAGGTGTCAGTTTCCCTTACTGACAGGGTGGATTAGCGTATAGAAACACAAAAAGTACAGAATATACTATAACTCACAACCACACTATGGGAATAACCTAGTCTTTGACACAAATGCAGCTAATGTATCTCGGACTTCGGGCTGCAATTTCTAATACTATGTATCCTATAAGCACACAACCAATTAAAGAAATTCATTATATTACTTCATTCCCTTTTTCATCAATTCCACTTTATGTTAATTAATTCTTTACATATTAATTAACCATGAACAAAACCACATTAAACTTTATTAACACCACATCCAAAAATTCCACTGTCCCTTCAAAAGTTCTCAGCCTCATCATTAAGTTTCAAAAAACTCCAACCCCATGGGTTAACATCATTTATTCAAAAATTCATTATATACTTACTTTCCCATATTTCCAGGCATTCTAGAAAAGCATCCTATGCTACTAAACACAAGGGTCTCAACACGGTGAGTAGATGTACTACCCGTAAAGTCTTTTCCACCTATAACAAGAGTTTAGACCCATTCTCCCTTGAGAGGCTAAACACGGAAAGCACGTGGCATACCCCGCGTGTCTTCGCCCCTTTCGGAAGAAGGGTAAGCAAGACTGGCTGCATTGAGTAGTGAGGAAAAGTAAAGCAGATAAAAAACCAAGAATCAACAAGCATCCAACAATCACATTCATCCCATTCCATTATCCCTAGTGTCCTCCCCGACACCCACATGCATAAACCGGTGCATCTAACCACTCTAGGCGTCACCCGCTGCCACAACCAAAAGGCCTATATGCCTGCACATATCACAACACCCCTCTAGGGTCACATCACAACACAAGTAGTAGGAAAACAAACATCACATCAATTGGGATATGGCCCTTTCAACAAACAAGAGGGTAACTCAGAACCCTTCAAGGAATTATCAAACAATCACATACATTAAAACATCTTGAATTAAAAATTTTAATTCGTTGGTTCCAAAATCGGGAACCTAACCAGTAAGCTATCACAAAATATTATACATGCTTACTATGCCAATTTGATCAACATCAAATTACTACAGGAACTAGATTCGTTCACATTCTTCTTTATCATTAGCCAAAAAAATATCAATTAGTCCCGGTTTACGTTCATTACCAATTTCCACCAAGAACAACTGCTAGGAAAGGCAAGCATAGATATCAAATTATCTAGCAAAAACATGAGTCAATAATATACAATCGATATGATTTCTTTATCCGGTTCAAAGTATTTTATTAGGTCAATTCCATTGTCATCCAGCGGGATTCAACATGCTAACAATACCATTGCACGTAAAATAAAGAAAAGAAATGAATCCCCTGCCTCAAAGGTTTTCGACGAAAACCACAATGGTCGAAGAGAGCCCAATAAAATCGGGCTGATTCACCAAGTATCCACCTTAGATATCTTCTCCTAACACAACCAAGACCAAATATAGTCAAATTTGGCATCCACACACTTTTATCTACCCTTAACAGGTGTAGATCTAAGAAACCGAGAGAAGAGGAAGAGTGGATCAAAATAGATCTAAGAAACCAAACAAGAACGATCACATACCTCAAGAAAAATAGCTTCGATTCTCAAATAGAAGCCTTCGGATCACCTCCAAACTGCTTGGGAGAGGTTCTCCTACTTTCAAGAGAGGGTAATCCCATGTTATGGCTTCTTAGGGGCTTAAACTAACCATTTAGAGGCAGAACGAGTTAGATCCACAGTTTTAGGGTCTATATTTAAGTGCTTGCACAGTTAGTCCGCACGGTTTGAAAAACCATGCGCTAACCATGTGTTATCTTCTGCCTCATCAAACACTCCTCATATGGTTAGTTCATATGGTTAGACAAACCGTGTGCTAACTGTGTGTTAGCCTCTGTCTTCAAAACCAACCTTGCATGGTTTGGCCGCACGGTTTAGGCAAACTATGCGCTAACCATGCGAAATCTATTTGTAACACCCCAAGATTTCATAGTGTGTTATTTCTTCAAAATAATTCAATAACTTGCACTACACGCAACACTGAGTTCAATTGCACCATGACTTACCAAAAAAAGCCATTAAAAGAGGTCATGAATAGAATTAACTAAATTTTAAACTTTATATAATCCTTATAATTTTAGAATCCATATTATGAGTTTCTTAGTCATAATGCAAGAACAGATTCATTTTCAGTATTGCACTTTTATCAACTTTTGATAGTGAAACCTTTTTAAATAAAATATTTTAAACTTTTTGACTAAATGGAGACATCAAAAAATTTAAAATGAAACATCCCAAGCTTCCACGGTACGCTTTCCTTTGAATAAAACAGTAGCGTGTGTTGTACGCAACTTCGAGTTCTAACACACCGTAACCAATCAAACTAGCTGTTATGAATAGTAATACCAACTTTTTGAAGTTATATATATTTTATATTTTAAAATGGACTTCATTTTTGGATTCGGAATATCAAATTTAGCCTAAGGTGAAATTTTGGTACTTTTCGGATAACTTTCATATTTTGATGAATAGTGAAAATTACTAAATTTTAATTAAAAACAACTTTTTTAATCAAAATAATTAATAGTGATAAATTATGAATTTGAGTGGTTTTAAAGTATATTTAGAATATATTTTTACTATTTAATATAATGTTGGTCATTGGACATAATTTTACAATTAAACCGAACATAAACAAGTGTCAATCTTTTGATAGTTATTATCTCTTAAAAACACGCTTTTTGTTTTGACAGCGGGAATTAATTTTAAATTAATTTCTGCCACTTCTGTGTTTTGAATTTAGGAAAATGGATTCCATATTTGGAATCAGGATGTTCAAATTGTGTAAATAGGTAACTTTTATTTTTAGACATTTTGAATAATTACTGCGGTAAATATTTTATTTACCATGGTTAAGGGTAAATCCGGTAAATAAGGGTTAAAAAAATAATATTATAATAATACTAAATTACCCTAAAACGTGTCTTAACCCTATTGGTTGATAAATGGTCGACCATGGGAATCTTTGAGTCTATTTAGGGACCCCATGGATCCACTTGTGAGTGATAATGACACTTTATTTTAATTAAGTTAAAATGAATACAAAAATGGCATAAGCTTACATCTTTTATAAGAAGAATTTTTACATAAGGTTATACATGTTGGATTTTCGATTATAAATATTCATTAGAAAGCTAAAAAGATTTCCTACATAATTATATTTTATTTATAATTTTTAGACATTAAATAATGTATTTTATTTATGACACAATGATGATGCAGTAATTACTATAATAGTGAAAAATTAAAATAAGCGATATTATAAATACCCAAATAAATATAATATGAAACTTCTAATGAATTAAACTAATTTTCTAGGATAATATGATATATTAGGATTGATTTAATTGACTTTTTTCGAAGTAATCAATCTTTTATGAGTTTCACAAAAATCAACTAATGAATAGTGTCAAAATTGACATAAAAGAGTTCTTAAAACAAATATTATATTATTAATTGATATTAAATTCCTAAAAATCTAAGGTTCGGCCAAGAGACTTATATCATGATAGGTTAATCATTAATGGACCACTTGGGGGTCGCTTGGATGTATATGGTAAGTTTATTAACCATATAATATAAAAATACAAAGAGACATTGTAAAAGTGAAACTAATTAACTTAGAGTTAATACTTAAAGATAAGGTTAATATAAGTACCCAAACCTGTCTAAATTCTATTGGATGAGTTGTTTTCGACCCATCCCCACCTCAACCTTTGAATAGTCAACTTTGGAGCCATTAGAAACCGAATATGAATTTATTATAAATTAATATTTCTAGCTTTTCCAAAGGTGCCCCTCACCCCTCTTATAAAAGGGCACTCCTCCTTCTCTTTTCCTCACACCTCTCAAGCCACTTGGCTCGTCCGAACTCTGCCCAAATAAGCTCCCCACATCCCTATCCTCCTCTTTGAAGCTTCCCCTTAGGCAGAAAGCATTTCAATAAGTCCTTTGGTTCCAACCAAAGTGAGTTACCTAGATTAAAGGTAACGATTTCTCTAAAAGTATTTTCATTTATTTTGCTTCTCCAACCCCCAAAATCTTTTTATTTCCTTTCTTTTGTAACAACACCAGTATCCTCAATATACTAGGATGTTGTTATAATAAGGATTCAAACTACACATACACACAACTCCATCTAATGGATGATGAACATAATGTTTCTGTGGATGGCAAACTAACGCCTCACGAAACGATGATTGTTCAAATACATCTTACCACCTCTCATGGTGGCCATTATGATGGCACTGTAATTAAATATGATATTAATGATATATATTTTATATATAAGCTTCTGTAATTCCATTTTATTTCATACCATTATTCGTTTCATGTTGTATATACATACGATAATTTCATTTGAGGAAGTGCGGACTACCGCCCCCTTAAAATGATATGACTCGTTCATACCACACATGGAACGTATAAAGGATGGTGTTAATGAACTTAAGTAACATATATAAAATATTATATTATACTGGAATAGTAATATACCTATGTATCATTTGGATTTGATTCTTTTAAAATGAAAATTAAATGGAAGTAGCGTTCGTGCGTACGTACGGACTACCGTCTCCACGAACGCGATAAGATTCATTCTCCATCATATCCATTCAAGTATTATTCTCATTTTAGGGTTAAAAATAATGTTAATATCATTCTGATTATGAATAAGATATAATCTATCCATTACAAACATTTCTTACGTAACCAAACATTTAAGAAGAACGAATCGATTATCACCCGAAACGACAATAATACTAAGATATTATTAATAAAGCAATGTTAAAAGATCATATATGATATCATATTAATGTATATGATTCTTGTATAATTTAATAACAATTATTTCACCATTATACAGGAGGTTAACCTACCCCAACAAAGGAAAAGTACAAGGTAAGGGTTATTTCACAATCTCTTCATTATCCGAGGTTGTATTATACGTAATAATCTACTGGGATCTCTTTATCATCCACATCCATGTTTCTTTGAAATGTATTCCAAAACATTTTTACTATTTACAAGAATATGGGTTAAAGTCATTTATACCCTTGTTTGACTTTTTATAAGAGGTTTATAAAGGAATCTTTCCGTCGTTTTCAAAACAAGGTCCTTTTTAACCTTTTCGACAGAATTGAGGTAAGAATGTTTTTTTTAACTTATACGGCTGGTGCGGTTATTTTACGCCGTTATAAAATCGTCAAAGCTTTCCTTACAAGCTTACAAGAATATTTTCAAGAAAATGTTTTATTTTATATGGCTCTTAAATGATTTCAAAAATAGAAATAGATATTTCTCTAAAAAGTGTTTTGATTTCATCTATGTCAACATCCTTTAATGGATTTTACGCTTATTTGAAGTTGATTTATTATAATACAAAACTTCTATATTGTATTGAAGGTTTTGTGATATTTTTGACTGTGGATGTGCTATTTTATACCATTCATAGTTTATGGTGAAACTATTGACATTTCGTATGCTAGTTTTAATCCGAATGTTTATGTTATATTTCAAACTTTTCTTCAGATGAATGTGCTAAACAAGTATGTTCCGGGTTGGGGACCGGTAAAAGTAAGCCCTCCAGGTTGGGGACTGGTAAAAGTAAGCCCTCCAGGTTGGGGACTGGTTAAAGTAAGCCCTCCAGGTTAGGGACTGGTAAAAGTATGCCCTCCGGGTTGGTGTCCGGTTATTAGAGGCACTCCGGGTTGGTGTCCGGTTATTAGAGGCACTCCGGGTTGGTGTCCGGTTATTAGAGGCACTCCGGGTTGGGTTCCGGTTAGAAGTAACCCCTAGGTCTTGGGATGAGGCCTAGACAAAGAATTTAACATTTAGCATTATGCATTCCAACATTATGAAAGTGGTTATTGATTTTTGCATGTGATTATTCGATTAGTAGAATATCCATGTGAACAAGTAAATGGCATTATTTCATTTTACTTTTGCCATACTATGTTGAAGTTCAATTTTAAAAGGCTTTTGTTTTAGTAATTCATTGCCTTAAATTTTTATGCTTATTTTGAATGTTCCGCTATATTGTTATCCTTACTGGGCATTTGAGCTCACCCCTTTTCTATGTTTTATTTTTCCCAGGTAGTGAAGAAGTAAATTATGAATGACTTGCAGGGATATTATGAGGGGTTAATAGTGTGGATATGAAGACTTTGTTATTGTAGTAGTTTTTCACTTTGAAATGTAATGTAAAACTTTATGATTATATCTAGTGTTTCCAAGGCTACTAAACTAATCGGTCTTTCGAGATTTGATCTTTCTTGTGATCATGCCAATGTTACGAAGTAATGCACCGACTCTGGGTAGCTGGGGTCGGGGCGTTACACTATTTCCCTTTAGCTTTCCTTAAAAGTCCACCCAACACACCTCCAAGTTTCCTTGACCTCCCGGAACACCTCTAGCACCACATTTTCACAATGGAATGGATCAGAGAGGTCTGGGCCATTACATCAGATACCACTCAAAACATTCTCATCCTCAAGAATCCAAAACCCATCTAAAGAGAAAATGAAACAGGGTCTGAACAACCACCCAGCAAGATACCTCCCAAAATAGAGAAAGCCATCAAAGAAACAAAGGGTTCCATCTCATAAACATGAAATTTTCATAATCAAATCAGTTACATTGATACATGAAAAGAGTTAAACATCAAACAACTCTTGGTACTAAGCATGTATCTGTGACTCACGTTCCCAGGTACTCTCCTCCATTCCACCGTGTCTCCACAAGACATGAACTAATGGAATAGAATGCATGTGAAACACCTTCTCCTTGCGGTCTTGGATCTCCACAGGTCACTCCTCAAAGGTTGAATCATCATCAACATTGATATCTCCCTAATCGATGATGTGAGAGTCATCATGAAGATAACGACGGAGCTATGATACATGGAAAACATCATGTATCCAACTTGTCTGAGGGGGAAGTGTTCCTAGATATGCCACAGTTCCAACATGAGCTAACACCTCAAAAGGCCCAAAAAAGAGGGGCGAAAGATTACTACCACGACCAAACCGTTGCTGCCCATGACGGGGACTCCTTCAGAAACAAATGATCCCCAACATTAAACTCTAAGGATCTCCTTCTTTTATTAGCATAATATTTCTGACGATCTTGAGTTGTCTTCATCCTCTCACGAATCACCTGAACCATCTCTGTTGTATTCTGCACAAGTTCTGGTCCATGAATTTCTGACTCTCTGACCCCAGTCCAGCACAACAGAGAACGGAAAGGCCCGCCATACAAGTCTTCAAATGGTGCCATATCAATGGTGGAGTGAAAAATATTATTGTAAGAAAACTCCACTAAGGGTAAGTGCCTCATCCATGAGCCTCCAAAATCGAGAACACAGTATTGTAACATGTCTTCAAGAGTCTGGATGGTTCGCTCTGTCTGACCATCCGTTTGGGGATGAAAAACAATGTTAAGGCATATTTGAGAACCAAAAGCTTATTGGAGACCTCTCCACACCCTTGAGGTAAAATGACGATCTCGATCAGAAATGATCGTCCTTGGGACTCCATGAAGTCTCACCACCTCCTCTAGATACTCCCTCAACAAAACATCCACTGAGATTGACTCCTTGATCGCTATGAAGTGGGACGATTTTGTTAAATGATCCAATACCACCCAAATTGCTTCATGTCCTCCCAGATCTTGATGTAAACCTATAACAAAGTCCATTGATATGTCCTCCCACTTCCAATGATGAATCTCTAATGGCTGGAGAAGACCACCAGGAACATGGTGTTCGACCTTCACCTTCTGGATGACTAAACATTGACACACAAACTCTGCAACCGCATGCTTCAGCCCAGGCCACCAAAACTGAATCCTCAAGGATCAGTACATCTTTGTCACGCTAGGATGTACCGCTAAGGGAAAACTATGGAACTCTTGGAGGACCATCTAGCGCATCGTCAAGGGAAGAAATCATTCCATGATATAACACTCGGTGTTGTTCATCCTCTGACCAACCATCTTGGACCTCACCACAAACAACTCGGTCTCTCCAAACCTCCACCTCTAGATCACCCAACTGGGACTCTTCCACCTTCTGTATTAGGGATTATTACACCGTCATCTGCAAAAGACAACCTCAACCTCTAAATTCTTCCATATCAAGAGACAAAGCTGACAGTTCTTCCATTACTCTCCAGGAATCACCGGATTCATGCACAGCATCACTACGTGACTTTCGGCTCAGCACATCAGCTACAAAATTCCCTATCTCGGGTTTATATGCTATTTAGAAGTTGTATTCCTGTAAGAACTCCATCCACCAATGTTGTTGTAAGTTCAAGTCACGCTGGGAGAAAAAATATCTCCAACTCTTATGATCAGTGAAAACCAAAAAGCACTCACCAATGAGGTAATGTCTCCACAACTTTAGAGAAAACACCACGGTTGACAAATCAAGATCTTGGGTGGAATAGTTGTGTTCATGGGGACGTAACTTCCGAAACCCATAAGAAACAACTGACCTCTGCTACATGAGAACACATCCTAACCTCAGATGTGAAGCATCGTAGAAAATATCAAACTGAACTCCCTCAGCTGGAAGAAAATGGACTAGAGAACTTACTAACATCTCTTTTAGATACTTGAAAGCTGCCTGACACTAATAAGTCCAAATGAGTTTCTAATCCTTCCTAGAAAAAGCTGTTATAGGAGTTCCAACCTGTGAGAATTTGGTTACGAACCTCCTGCAGTAGCCTGCGAGACCAAGGAATCTTCGCACCTCTGACACTGTCTTGGGGGCTGCCCAAGATACTACTGCTTCTATCTTCAATGGATCCACATCTAATCCCTGTTGGGACAAAACATTCCCCAATAAACGGACTTCTCGATCCCAAAACTCATACTTCAACAACTTCCCAAACAACTGATGTTGACGAAGAACTCCCAAAATGGATCATAGATGCTCTGCATGCTTCTCTTCAGATGTGGAGTACACAAGGATTTCATTGATGTAAACTACCATGAACTTGCCTAGGAACTCACGGAACACAGCATTCATCAATCCCATGAACATAGCTGGAGCATTCGTCATGCCAAACTGCATTACAACAAACTCATATTGCCCATGATGACAAACAGAAAGCAGTCTTCGGGATATCCTCATCCTTCAAACGCATCTGATTATATCCTCACTGCAATTCGGTCTTTGAGAACCAAATTGAACCCTTCAGTTGATTGAATAAGTCATCAATCTGTGGAAGAGGATAGCAATTCTTTATTGTCACTTTATTTAGGAGATGATAATCGACACAAAACTGCAAACTGCCATCGGCCTTCTTTACGAAAAAACCAGTGCACCCCATGGGGACACACTTGGCCGAACAAAACCGCACTGCAACAGACCATCAAGATGTATACATAGCTCTTGTAACTCATAAGGGGCTTCCTATACAGAGACATAGAGATAGAATACGCTCCAGGATATAGCTCAATCCCAAACTCGATCTCTCATCGACGGCGTAATGCTACAACCTATTCTAGAAAGACATCAAGGTACTCCTCTACGACCCTATGAAACGCCAACATCCGAACCTCTAAAGAACTCAGCATCATCTTAGCCTTCATGGATGATAAAAATGGAATGCGCCTATAACCCATCTGAGGATCTCGCTCACCAATTAACACCACTTTCTCGGCATCCGCACCAAGGAAAATGACCTTCTTCCTAAATAAATCCATGATACCCTGCACTGAATACAACCAATCCATGCCGAGGATGACATCATATGGTTTTATTCGTAAACGTAAGAAATCTTCCCAAGAGCAGTGTTTCCCCAACACTAGCTCACAATCTCTACATACTTCAAACAAGTCATCTCGACCTCCAACTAGCGTAGTCAACACCAAGGGCACTGGAAGCCTCTGTACCTCAAGTCCCAAAGCATGGACAAGGGTAGGTGATATGAAGGATTGTGTCACACCTTAATCAAACAAGGCATACACCAATGTAGAAAACAAGAAAAGGGTACCTCGAACGACACCTGGCTCATTTGGAGCTGGAAATGCTAGAGTATGAAGCTGACCACGACCTCCTCCACAGCCTCTCTGACCTTGATGATGACCACGACCGTGGTCGCGCTCTTCTCTCTGAGGATGGGGGGGACATCATGGAGTTGTCCTCTGCCCACCCCCATCTACCCTCTGGTGATCTAAAGGTGGTGAAACTAGCTGTTGTTTCCTCGACTGGAATTGCCTCAACGGAAAAACCTGGAGTGTAGCGCCCGGTGCACGATGACTGCTCTGAAAGGTCAGGCACTCCCGCTACTGATGACCATGACCACCACAAGAAAAACAAGTGCTTAATCCCTTGGCATATGCCTGAGAGTTGCTACCACTAGAGAAATGAGATGTGAAGGGCTGGGACCTACCCTCCGCTGAACGGAAACTATTCTTCCCTGAAAACTGAGAACCCTGTATCATAACCTTGATTCATGAGGAATCATGATGATTCCCCTATCATGATGATCCGGTCCAAGCCAAAGTCCTCTCGACAACCTCTGCCCTCGCCATCACCTCAAGATATGTCTTTAACATAAATGGGGTTACCTGTCGTTGGATCTCTGGATACAAAGCCTTCTCAAAATTCCGCTCCATAGCCTCCTCATCTTGTAACAGGTCCGAAGCATATCGTAAAAGGTTTCAGAAACAAATTATAAACTCTTGAACACTAGAGCTCCCCTGTCGAAGGGTAAGAAGCTCCTGGCGACTAGACACCTTTGCAGTCAAGGAAATAAACTCAACTCTAAACTTATCTCGTAACACCTCCCATGATATTGCTGACTCCTCACGATCCCTGAGGAACAAGAATCACCACTACCTCGCTGCTCCATGCAGCATCATCACAGCTAAGGAAACCCAGTGCTTCTTTTGAGCAAGGATCGAACTGAAGCCTATCTCGACCTCCTCCAAACCAGTCTTCTATGACTGCATCTGAAACATATCCCTTGTACTTCCGCAGACTCTGGAACTGAAACACTCAGAGTTTCATCCTCTAAGTGTCGTCATCGTCAACCTCTACCCTACGGCGATCTTCTAGAACAGCCTTCTGGACATTTTCTACGCAAACCTGATGAGGACGTCGACCTAGAACCATACCTGTAAAATAAAAAACACTTAGACCTCCTAATCTTGGAATATGGAAGACTCAACATTAATTAATTAATTGTTTTCTTTTATCCGTTTTAGGTTAACCTATCCCAAGTTCTACCCATTCAAACACAGGCACAAAGAAGAATGATGCATGATCCTCTCCTAGGTCTCTACCCTGCAACCAGTATCACCTTGTTTTTTAGCCATTGTAAACATAAAGGTCCATACATCAGATCATAGGGGGCCCTAAATGCCTATGTCTCAGCCGGTCTCCAGTGTTTACCTCACTTTATAAGCATTAATGACACCGTTTCCCTACCAACCCATGCAACCTCACCTATTCCTAACTCCCAACTTCATCCTATCCCTCAACCAGACCTCTGATACCACTCTGTCCTGACCCCCTTCCCACAAAGTGTACCCCACCTGGGCCGGCATTGTGAGAAGAGAGATAATGACCCCCGAGTCCCGCCTTCAGTAGGCCCCGGGTTGGCGACTAGCACCGAGGGTATAGTGACACACAAATGGGAGGCATTACCATCTAAGAGAACACTTGTGGAAGAGAGAGATAAGATAGACACCAATTAAATACAACTCAGAACTGAAGTATAAAATAAAACCCAAGTGCACATATGTAATGTCATGTAAAAGTACTACAACTGAAAGGGAAAACTGCAAGTATCCAAAAGAAAGTAAAAACAGCTGCAACCACAAGCCCGAATAGCTCTTGCAATCCCAAGCTAGAAGAAACTATCTGGATCTCCAACCTGCTCCAAGTTACCTAAAAATAGTTTATATACGTAGGGTGAGTATAACAGTATACTCAGTAGGATCCTCCCTGAAGCCTCTCTTGCAAAAGTAAAGAAAGCATGCTAAAGCCCAGTGAACAACAAGTGAAACCAACTCATCGCCTAAACAGGTATACTAAGTTCCCAACCTCACCATGGCTACTATCACCAAGTAATGCATACAAGAATATATCATATGGTAAATAATATCAAGGGTACCCCGCCACTACTTCCCCACTGGTTTTCTGCTTTTCCCCAATGACATACGTCATGTGAACCTCTCTCCAAAGGCTTGCCCGCAGACACCTGGGCTAAGCTCCATAATCTGCACCACGTGCACCACATAGGCTTTCCCACAGAAACCTGGGTGAAGCACCACACCATCTTCACAACCAAAAGTAACTAGGTAGTTTCTGGGAGCCACCACAGCTCGCATAACATGTATCATACGTCGAGTATTATGCCTCAAGCCACTACATCCCTTACACCAAGTAATGATCCTCAACCCATCACAGCCTATACACGTCACACCTATAGTAGTCCATAGGATACTATATCTAGAATATATGTGTGGGAATAACCACAAACCATTACAACCCTCTACACACATATATGGGGAAAACTAACTGTTGTGCCAATGGCACAAGTATCTACCAAGAGAAGATAGAGGGGTCAAAGGGGGTAGTCAGCCATTCATCCACCCACCAGAATGTTGGGGAAAACACCCCCCATGGCTCAGAATCCACAGGGTTCCAGTTACCCTTACTGACAGGGTGGAGTAGCGTATAGAAACACAAAAAGTACAGAATATACTATAACTCAAAACCACACTATGGGAATAACCTAGTCTTAGACACAAATGCAGCTAACATCTCTCAGACTCCGGGCTGCTATTTCTAATACTAGGTATCCTATAAGCACACAACCAATTAAAGAACTTCGTTAGATTACTTCATTCCCTTTTTCATCAATTCCACTTTACGTTAATTAATTCTTTATACTTTAATTAACCATGAAGAAAACAAAATTAAACTCCATTAACACCACATCCAAAAATTCCACTATCCCTTCAAAAGTTCTCAACCTCATCATTAGGTTTCAACAAACTCTAACCCCATGGGTTAAAATCATTTATTAAAACATTCATTAAATAATTACTTTCCCATATTCCCAGAAATTCTAGAAAATAATCCTATGCTACTAAACACAAGGGGCTCAATACAGTGAGTAGATGTACTACCCGTCGCATCTTTTCCACCTATATCAAGAGAGTTGATCCATTCTCCCTTGAGAGGCTAAACATGGAAATCATGTGGCATACCCCGCGTGTCTTCGCCCCTTTTGGATGAAGGGTTAGAAAGACCAGCTGCCTTAATCAGTGGGGAAAAGTAAATAAAATAAACAACCAAAGAATCAACAAGCATCCAACAATCACATCTATCTCATTCCATCATCCCTGGTGTCCTCCCCGACACCCACATGCATAAACTGATGCATCTCACCACTCTAGGCATCATCCGCTTCCACAACCAAAAGGCCTTTATGCCTCTACATATCACAACACCCCTCCAGGGTCACATCACAGCACAAGAAGCAGGAAAACAAACCTCACATCAATTGGGATATGGACCTTTCAACAAACAAGAGGGTAACTCAGAAACCTTCAAGGAATTATCAAACAATCACATTCTTTAAACCATCTTGAATTAACAGATTTAATATGTTGCTTCCAAAATTGGGAACATAACCAGTAAGCTATCACAAAAGATTATACATGCTTACTATTCCAATTTAATCAACATCAAATTACAATAAGAACCATATTTGTTCACATGCCTCTTTATCTTTATCCAAACAAATATCAATTAGTCCCGGTTTACGTTCATTACCAATTTCCACCAAGAACAACCGCTAAGCAAGGCAATCATAGATATCACACTATCTAGCAAAAACATGAGGTAATAACATACAATCGATACGATTTATTTATCCAGCTCAAAGTATTTTATTAGTTCAATTCCATTGTCATCCAGCGGGATTCAACATGCTAACAATACCATTGCACGTAAAAGAAAGAGAAGCAACGAATCCCCTAATTCAAAGGTTTTCGACGAAAACCCCAACGGTCGAAGAACACCCAAGAAAACTGGGTTGATTCACCAAGGATCCGCCTTAGATCTCTTCTCCTAACACAACCAAGACCAAATATCACCATATTGGTCATCCACACTCTTAGATCTACCCTTAACGGGCATAGATCTATGAAACTGAGAGAATAGGAGGAGTAGATCTAAGTAGATCTGAGAAACCAAATGAGAATGATCACATACCTCAAAAAACCGGCTTCGATTCACCAAGAGAAGCCTTCGGATCACCTCCAAAATGCTTGGGAGAGGTTCTCATGCCTTAAAGGGAGGGAAATCCTGAGTTATGGCCTCTTAGGTGCTTAAAAGAACCATTTAGAAGCAAAATGAGGTAGATCCACAATTTTAGGATCTTGATTTATGTGCCTGCATGGTTAGTCTGCACGGTTTGACAAATCATGCGCTAACCGTGTGTTAGCTTCTGCCTTGTCAAACACTCCTCGCATGGTTAGGCCACACGGTTAGACAAATCATGCACTAACCGTGCATTAGCCTTTGTCTCCAAAACCAACCTGGCACGGTTTGGCTGCACGATTTAGGCAAACCGTGCGCCAACCGTGTGAAATCTATTTCCCTGTAACTTTCCTTAAAATTCCACCCAACACACCCCCAAGTCACCTTGACCTCCCTTAACACCTCCAGCACCACATTTTCACAGAGGATTGGACCGGAGAGGTCCAGGCCATTACACTAAGGAATATAGTATAGGTCGAGACTCAGTTTCAGTACACTACCAAAAGTTATAATATATGGGCTTAGTTTTGTATCATAGAATAATTGTACTTCAGTAATGATCGATGTAGGTGAGGTCTGACGTTTTTGTGTTATGATTAACATAAAATGACCAGATGTGTTTTCTTGTATGTCATATTGTATCCTATTTTATTTAATCATATATGGATACACTATATATCAAAGCGTGCATAAGTGGTACTTGGTGAAAACATTTTTAGTTTTATTTTCTTGGATTCCATAGGCACACGAGTGCGCTTCCTGATAATATGTTTCAATTTTAGGTGGTTGGTGGTGTGGGGGATTCAGCTAGAGTATCTAGATAAATGATGTGGTATTTCTCCAATGAGTCACTCATGTTATTAGTATACCCTTCTTTATTGGTTTCCAATTCATCTTATAATGATAATCATAGTATATGAACACAACTATTTTATTTTTGTTGGGGATTTTTTCATTACTTTCATATAATTTTTATATTATTGTCTTTTTTTAGATGTTTATAAGGGTTAATTCCTTTATCATACATGGATGTAAATTGATGATTATATTATTTATCTATTACTATTACTATGATACTTTCATTTTTGTCTCCCTATATTTCCAATAATTTTCTGTAGTAATTTGGATGCCTTTAGTGAATAGTGAGGCATGTCTAAAGTATTTTGTATCTTAAAATGGGGGATTATTGGGATTATTTTGGTTAGGGTGTTATAGAATTTTATATTTGTTTTCTTGTAAAAAAATTATGGTGGATTAAATGAATATTTCTAAAGTAATATTATATGTAAATTATCTTTTCAAAGATGATAAAAGAATGTAAGTTGGTATATTAGTGTTTATAAGAATAATTAGAATCCAATTATTTATGAATTCTTAAAAAGAAGACATTTTATTTGTTTTCAAACTACTAGATCACATCCCAAATGATCTAAAAGAATATATTCTCATTGGATCCTAGAGGATTTTATGTTATACTAATGGTACAACCATTTTTGGTTTTCTTTATGTTTTCAAATGGCATTTAGAGTTATACTGGTAGGAAAATATGAATTTTTATTGAAATATTGATGATAAAAAAAATCACCTCGAAATGATTTCTCTTATAGATGGATTGAATATATAACAAAAAACTATGAAAAAAATATGGTCACATTTAGTTCATCCATATCATATATTTTTATATAATTGATAAATATGATGAATGATATTGATTAAGTCATACATTGAAAACATATTTATTAATGAAATGATATATTTTTATGGGGGTTGAAACAATTGAAGTTATAATAATTATTTAATGAATACATCGAAAACTTTATTCATTAAAATAGAAATAGTGTATATATGCATTATTAAAAATAATATAATGTATTTTTGAATCTCTAAATTGTATCCAAAAAAGGAAAATGGGGTGGATTATTTCTCAAAAAAACTTATGAGGGATGTATTTAAAATGGTAAGATTAATAATGGAGGTCATGTAATCTCACGTTAATGTTCAGGTACAATTTAATCCATCACCTCAACATGTTTCATTACAATATTATTATAAAATAGTGTGAATAAAATTGACCCAATTCAATTCAAATTTATTTAAAGAGTAGAAATATTATTTGAGAGTAAATAATGTGGGTAGTTATGATTTCAATTTTAATTTTTTTTATGTTACTAACATCTTTTCAATGAATATTTTTTTGGATTTATAGTATGTATTTAGTGGAGACTATTCCAATGATTTAAACATGTTCAATAATATTTGGTTTTTGGAAAAAATGTTATAGGGTGTACATTATTGGTGATGGAAAGAAATTATTGTTAATACAAAATTATTGTTTTTCATAATTAGTCTATTCACATAGATTCCAATTTGATTGATATAATTTCTAATAATTTGAAATAAAAAATAAATCATTGTTATGAGTTGATTTCCACTTATTTTTTATGATTTAATTGGAATAAATTCATATATTTTTTGGTATCACCTGATTAAATAACCATGTAACTGGATAAAGGAGATTCAATATATAATTATAAAAGATATATTGGTGGGGATGTGCCCAATAGATCATGAATCCAAACTAATAGAGAAGGTTAATCAACTATTACTTATTAAACTATATTCATTTCAAACACTTTATTCATTCCTTTTTCACCTATTATGATTACTAGATCATGTATGAAAAATAAAAAGAAATTAAAACAAAAAACCCATATTCTTACAAGGTATGATACTATGAACTACTATTTTCCATTAGGGTTATACCCCCAAACATGTATTATCCACTATAATAATTTTATAAATTATAAATATCCTGATAGAAAATGGTTTTACATCCTTTTATTCCACCCACCATTTGATATTGGTTATACCCCAACTGATCCAAGTCTTCTACATCAGTTAGTTAGAACCTAAAACTATTGGACTGGTTATTCCCCTAGTATCTTGAGCCTATTTAAAAATTGGTTAGACCTCCCAGTCCTAAGAACCTTAATATTATTCTTCAGATGATATGATCATTGTTGTATGATATTTGGACCTTCCCCCAATAAATATATGGATCAAACATTCTCTTGTGAAATTAATTTAACTTAAAATGATAATAATTGAGTCTTTCAGTCTTCCTTAATTATTCTAATCACTTATATCAGACACTTTAATTATTGAATCTTTATTCTGTTGAATACCTATCCCCACTAACGGTTCACTACTCTCATATAATTGAACTTATCTCAATATACTAAATGAATTATATATTAATGCATTATGGAATAATGCTCTAACATTATTCTAAAAACACATCACACTGATCAGACAATGTATATTTTAAATTATTATCTCAATATTCAGGCATGAATAACACAATGGAAGTGTGACTCCGTCGATTTTTTTTAATTTTTTCAAATCAATTTAAAATATTCGATATTTTTCAAATAATGCAATATTTAATATAGCTTATGTCATATAAAATAACCAAGTTATTCATTATTTGTACACAACACAATTTTGATATTCCTATACACTTAACACTTATATTATCATCTGGTATATGAAACACTTTGTTTGGATTCCATTACACACAATCCCAAGTTCCTTTGATAGTTTCCAATATGCGCAATACTTAGTTTTACAAAACTACAATGTATCATTAATAATATTATTAAAATATTATAATTGTTGACACCAATCCATTGTAATGGATTTTATAAATAGGATGAATTAAATTATGAAAATGTGGTTTAAACATTTATATAAGAAGAATAATATGCTTACTTACTAACTCAAAATGAAATTAAAACCATTTAGAAAATGTATGAAATCCTTTACTGAAAATTGATATTTATGAAATAAAATACATGTTTCATTGATAAATCAATTACACCACTTTGATAAATGTTATTAATTGAATATATATATTACATTCATTCAACTAATTAAAATAACTCTTTTGTGTTTTATAGACATGATATTTGAATAAAACAAATTTTACACATAAAGATATATAGTTTTTAAAAGGTAAATTTTCTACCATTTAATAGAGAACCTATTTTAATTATTAATATTGAAACTTTTATAAATTTTATTTGATAAAATAATCTTAATTTTTGAAATATTAACATAAATATTATTTTAGGGTGAGTTTTTTTAATTTTTATGAGAAGTTTATTTTTTTTTATGACTATTCAAAAATACTAGATTTTATTTCAAAACGTCATTTTATTATAATTTATTAATATTGTTAATTTATATTTTAAATTTTTATTAAAATTTATTTTTATCCATTATTATTATGTTAATACAATTTATGTAATTTCAATCTATTTCACAGTGAAATTAGATTTAAAAATATTTTAATCTAATGAACATTTTCACATAAAAACTGTTGTCTCATCCCATCTATGAGATTAAATTTAAATTAATTTCTAGATCTTATTTTTTTATAACTTGGAAAAATTATCCTAGATTTTGAATAAGTAGAATTAATTATTTCTTTTAATATAAAATTAGTTTTTTACCAAAAATATAATTGACGGTAACTAAAATTAATTATAGTGATTAAGGTAAAAATGAGTCTATTTATTGGTAATCGTTATCTTCTGGGAAAAAATAACATATAAACATGAATAAACGCCCATTGATTTCCACATTCTGACTATATCCTTCATTTTATAAAACATGGTCCATTATTAGTGGCACATGATATAAGAGAGACCTCTCAATAGTGTTTAAGTTTTTATATTTACATGAATGCCACCCTTCTTACATTATAAAAGGGAACTCAACCCCTGAATTATTCACACCAATAAATCCATTTGGATCATAAAAAAATTCCTAGATAATCTCTAAAAATCTATCCTATAAACCTAGTAGCCTCAATTTTGGATTAAATTAAACCAGGTTATTCATTTTGTGAAAACCACTTAAAATTACCCAAAGAAGAGGTAACATCATTCAACAAGAACTTATGTTTTATTTCTTTATCCGCACCCTAAATTAATTTTATTAAATTATTATATAATATAATAAATATGCTATATATAATGATATGTTTTTATTCTAATGTTATGTACTACACCGTTACACACTTCCATCAAATGGGACAAGTAATCATTCATTCTTATGTATGATAGACTACCGCTTCGTGAACTAATGTATGTCATTCTTCTATTACCTCCATTCAAGTTTCCTAATAATGATGGAATTAGTTTTTTTAATTTTATATATTAGTATTTTGTTTATTTATTATTATTTAATTACTATATAACACATACCTTCATACATTCCATTTTAGGGAATAAGATAACTTCCTTTGTGGACTTTAGGAATATCACCTCCTCAAGGCGAGAAGATATATTCCCACATTACAAAGAATGTATTAAAAATGAGTTTTGTAAAATTATATGATACATATTTTATAATAATTATATTTTAATAATAACAAATATATACTTATATTTAATTTACTTTCATTATTTAATTATGAAAATAAAATCAAAACATCATTTAAGAATACGTACAGTATACCATTTCCATGAACGGTGTATTCCATTTCATATTTCAATACTTTATAGATTATTATAAACCCATATATAATTAATATATATGATATTTATATCATTATAATAATCCTGGAGGAAATTAAATAATTATATAAGTAAGAGGAAAAAATATAACCAATAAAAATACCTTGAAAAAATTGGTTATTAACCAAAATGTATCTTAATCCTAGAATTGTTAATAATAGCTTAATATAATGTAAAAAAATAATATGGGGTATTATATATATAATAATATGTCTATCTAGTAGTTTTATAATAAAATTAAATTTATTATACGGGAGGATTGAGTGTGTATGAGGAATGTCAAAATATAACGTAATTTTTTTCTCGTGTAACTTTTAATTCATTGAGATATAAGCGGTATTCACCACTTAGACTTATTTTGACGTGTATAAATTCACCTATGAAATTTTATACAAATAATTTAAATTATTTCATTACATTATAAGATTTTATAGATTTTATTATATCATATTGATGAAGATTCAAAAGTTTCTCATGTAGTAAGGGGATTTTTAGTCTCTTTTTTTCTATGTTACTTATGCCATATTCACTACTCGTTTATTTTGTGTGGTGTATATACATCACAGGAATTTATTCTATGATTATTACCTTTAAATTTATTTTTATATACATTTCCATTTGATGATAAATCTTCTATGGTGTACATTGTTCAAAAGACACCAAATTGAAAAAGTAATTTTCTCTCAATTTTCCTTCTTTGAGACACATTCCAAGTTATGCATCTATATTCCACTATGAGGTGATTATAGCACCCAATTCTATGTTATATCAAGAATATAATTACTTTAATGATATTTTAATCATCAGGCAATGTTATTTATTCATGGGGATTATGATTCAATGTTACCAAATTGGTAATAATTTACTTCTACAATATGATTTTTTATCAGGGTTGTTTGTGATTTTTATTTTTTTGATGAAATCATATGAAACAATTCTCAAAACCACTCATTTGTTTTATAATACTATGTTAATTCATGATATTTTCTTATATTGGTACCATTTTCTCACTCATTAGTAATTATGTTGATTAATAAAATATTTTTATGAAAATATATCATTATGTAACTCTTTGATCAGAAATATGACGTATTTAAAAACCATGTCTTCGAAAGAGAAAAATAATTTTTTTAAATGATATTTTAAAATCATATTCCAGAAAAATGATTTTGAAAATGTTTAATGTTTTAATTTGTTGAAAAGGTATTGCAAAGAGTCATTCATATGTTTTCAAGGTAATTATCAAAGAAAATGGTTTTAAATTTTTTTGTTTTAAACCACTTTTCAAAGAGGAAATGATATATTCCTCGTGAAATTTTTAAATGATAATTAATGATTACATTAAATTTTTTAAAATTTGATTTTATGGATAAGTATTTTGAAAATGTTTTATGTATAATTTATTTCACAATGAAATGTTCTTTTCTTTAATAAATTCTCAATGTGATATTTCAAAATACTTATCCATATAATAGGACACTTTTTGATAAATTTAATCCTTTACTGGTGATTTGGGCCAATGAAGCCATTCTTATATGCTCTATAAAGTGTTTAAGTTTAAGATGAAATGTTTTTTGAAACCATTTACACTTCCACTGGATATACCCAAATAAAATTCTTATGAAACTTGATTCCTTTCATGGGTTATTCTATGATGAAATTATTATGACACCTCTATCATTTACATAGGTTAGGATATGATGAAATGTTTATGAAACCCAAATGATTTCATGGGTTATGATATGACATTTATTAAACTTGTATCTTTTTATGGATCATGTTATGAAAAATGTTTTATTTTCATATGCAACATGTATGTATGATTTAATTAAATGAAGGGTGAGACCTACATATCCATCCAATGAGTTGACTAAAAATTTATACTTCAGTAGATAATGTTGGGAAACATTTTCGTGGGCCTGAATGACATTGGGAAATAGTATTTTCTGGATCGAAAACTAGAAACATGTGTGTCCTGATCTATAATGGGAAACATGTGTGTCTTGATACATTATGGTGAAAATATGTGCCTAGATCCACTTGGTTTATTGTCTTGGGAGTGAAACTTAACTTCTATGATATTATTCATGAACATTATTACATGGTCAAGATATTATGAGTAAACCAGGTTTCATGTCTATAAGTTTATTCTAGTGTTTGATTTAATTTTCTTAACTTAATGGGTGACCATGTTTCTACTTATACATGTTCACAATGTTATAAGATGATGTGTATTCTATAGGTTAATGACTTAATACTACGAAATTATCACATTATTTATGTTCTTGAATATCTAATAGTTTATGTATTATGAAAATCAAATATTTATTTTATGACTCTTTATTATTATATTTGATCTACATGGTATGATCTTCTAATGTAATGATCATGTTCCCATACCCATATGACAATGATTTTTCCTTAGTATCTCATTTTATTAACCTTATGAGAAATTTGAGATAACTCATTCTCATGTTTCCATTACCAAAGTAATGAATAACATATTTAATTAGTATTACTAAAGGATATGATCTTCATGGGACACATTGGTTATCTTTCACTAAGATAGAAGATGTTTTGTTCAACAATTAAAAAGGAAGTAAAGTATTATGATCATTAGGAATTAATTTTTCTAATTTGAAGAATATTTATCTAAAATGAGATAATATACATGTAAATTATGTCTTGGTAACTATAGATTGTATAAATGTAAATTTTTAGTTAACCTTTGTAAACTATGATGAGAAAAAATTAGTGAGATCACTAGTGATATTTATAAGGATATGTCTAAGGGTGTATGTAATGACCTGCCAATTCTCATTGGATTGAGAGAACAATGAGTCATTACTTGTCCTTATGCAACATTCCTAAGATCCCAAAATTTGGAAATAAATTTTTAAGGGTTTCAATAAAAATGGGGGATAATTTACACATTAAGAAATAAACCATTAAACCAACCCACCATAAGAAAAACACTTGTTATATGATGCATGGAAAAATGAAAGACAACTCAATAACTTCATATATCTCAAAAACACATCAAATTGTAAAATAGTGGAAGACCAAACTAGTATCAAAGTAAACAGAGGATAAACTACTAAAGACTCTCAAGAGACCACAAGACTCCATGCTCCACAAGCTTCAAGCTCCATGATCACTAAATAGCCCAAATTATCATGAGGTATTGCTAAAAATGTGGAAAACGTTACATTTTCCCCCATCTTGGAAAATATCATCTGAAAAATAACCAAAGTTCCAAAGGATGGGTGATTATAACACTCAGTAGGTTTTCCCCGACAACTTCCCTACTCATGCCACTAGGATAAAGAAGTTAGCCCCATTTTAATAAAATGGTTTATATAAAACAAATTACCAAAAAAGTTTATAACCAAATGTAAAATAGTTTCAAAATCAATTTGAAACCAAGTAAAAAACCAAATGGAACCAATTTATTATAAGTTACTTTCCAGAAAAATAAATAATTAAAGCTTAAAAACTAATTCTTCTTATCATTTTGCAAACCCATTCTATAGTTCCCCACACATCCACACATGCATGCTTCGTTTGACAGTTCCATACTCATGATTGTTCTCTCGTCCAATCACTTTGTGTCCCAATGACACACGCCCTTGATCCAGGGTCAAGTCCCTTGTAACCCAGTGGTACTCGTCCCATAATAAGGTCCTGTTAATCATGAACTCACACCAACACCATTTATACCAAATGTTTCAATTTCCACAATAAACCATTTCAATAAAACTGAACTTTTATTAAAAATCAAAGCCTAACCAATTTCAAAGAAACATTAAATTTCAATATAAATTTTCATTTTTATTGAAAAAAAATATCCCAATAATGTGCAAATAAACCAAGAAAATCCCCTTTTTAAAATCCATATTTTAAAAACCAAGGACCAAAGAATTTATTCAAAATCTCTAATTATTCAGATTTCACTACCCTCAATCAATAAGTTTTCCAAAAAAAATCAACCAAAAAGTCATAATCAATTCACACAACACATTCAATTTTAAAGCATGCCAATAAGTTCTACTATGTGTAGTCAAGAAAGAAGCCTCCTACCTTGAAGGTTTTTATGAAAGCTCCAACGAACGAAGAATGCACAAGAAAACCGGGTCGATTCTCCAAGAACCCATGATATATCTATTATCCTAGCCTGATCAAGACCAAATCTCATCATATTTGGAATCCACACACTTTTATCTACCCATAACTAGTGTATATCTAAGAAACCAAGAGAATGGGAGAAGTATATATATGTATATATAAGAATCCAACCAAGAATGATGAAGAACGATCTCATACCTCAAGAATCTAGCTTCAATTCACTAAGGGAAGCCTTCGGATCGCCTTTGGATCAATGGAATAATTTTATCTTTCCCTAGGAGAAGAAAAATCCTAGTTTATGGTTGAATAGGAAAAAAACGACCCACTTAAAGGCAAAAACGTGTGAGATCCACTTTTTTAGGATCTCACTTAAACCATCCACACAGTTATTTCACACAGTTAGAAAAACCATGTGCTAATGATATGTTACCTACTACCTAGGAAGAACCCGTTACAAACTCCTTGCACAATTTACCTAAATGTTCACACTGTGCTGAATCTCTCTACCTCATACATTCCATTTCTCACATTTTCTCTTCCTGGTTAGAAAAATTGTGTGACACCCGTGCGACTTTCCTTTATCTCCAAAAACATTTCTAAAGTTCTATGAAAACTCACAACTATCACCATTACACTTTATAATAATAAAAATCATTAAGTAAGGGTTACATAAAAGAAATAAGGGGTACTAAATTTCCAAACCAATGGTATTTCCGTCCTTGGAAAGTAGAAAACCCACATCATTCTGAAAGGGTTCTGACCACTTCTCTTTCATCTCCTTCTCGCGTTCCAAAGTCTCTTCCTGAATCTGACCATGCTTCCATAAAACTCGCACTAGACCGAGGATATTTTCATGAAATACTTTATCTTTACTATCCATAATCCATACCGGGATATGTATCAATGAAGCATCTTGCTCTAGGTTAACATGATTCCATCTGATCACATGTTCAGGATCAAGATTATACTTTTTCAGCTGAGATACATGGAACACATTTTGCACCAAACTGAACCGTGGTGGTAATGAAAATCCATAGGCCACCTCTCCAATCCATTCCAGTATCTCAAAAGGGCTAATTTATCTAGGTGATAACTTTTCCAGCCTCCCAAAACAACAATTTTCAAGTCTTGGAGATACCCTCAAGAAGACATGATTACCCACAGTGAACGAAAACGGTCTTCGACGGTGATCTTCCTAAGATTTATGAAGACTTTGAGCGATATCTATTTTCTTTCTAGTAAACTTGTTCTTCTCCATTGCTTCTTGGACAATGATCATCACAACTAGTGATGTTTCACCTGTTTCCACCCAGAATAGTGGAGAACGACAAGAAAGCCCATACAATGCTTCCAACGGATCCATATGTATCGAGACCTAATAGAATTTATTATATGAGAATTCCACCAAGGGTATATGATCATCCCATGATCCACCAAAATACATTAAAAAATCCCTTAACATGTCTTCCAACATCTATATCATCCACTCGGATTGACCATCCGTATGAGGATGTTATGTCGTGCTCATCATCAACTGAGTCCCAAGATCTTATTGTAAGGATTACTAGAAATGAGATGTGAACCTCGGATCTTTGTCTGAGACTATTGAAACTGGTATTCCATGCCTCTTTACAACTTCTCAAATATAGATTTTTAACACATCCTCCACCATTTGAGTTTCACTAATAGGGATGAAATGGGCTGACTTGGTAAGCTGATCCACTATCACCCAAATGGCATTGTGTTTCCATACAATTCTTGGAAGACCTGTAACAAAATCCAACACTATATTCTCTTATTTCCACACTAGGATAGGTAAAGACTACAATATTCCCACTAGTATCTGATGTTCTACTTTCACTTGATGATAAGTTAAGCACTTCGAGATGAACTTGACCACCATCCTTTTCATGTCGCTCCAACAAAAATTCACCTTACACTCCTTATACATCTTATGTGTACCTATATGTATAGACCATCTATAATGGTGGTAAGCTTGAAGGAGTTGTTCCTTACATGCCATAGGTACAACCATCCGATCTCTAAATCAAAAAAAAAAGAACTCTAATCATGTTTTTTGTCTTCAATGGTATCCCCATCATTGAGTTTTGAACTCATAACCATACATTATTCACTATATGTTTGTGCCTCTTTGACCATATTTACCAAATCAGGAACAAGTGTAGCTGGAAATAAAACTGCAACATAACCTAGGTCTTCAAATTCCACATACATGTCAGTTATTACAAACATCAACCGCCACTCATCTGAAGATTCTTTCACCAACTGAGCATATTACTTTCTAATCAATGCATCAACCACTGAATTCCATTTTCCAGGTGTATAAATTAACTCAAAGTCAAACATTTAGAGACACTACATCCATCTACTTTTCCTAAAATTTACATCTCACTGTGAGAAAATGTGTTTCAAGATTTTATGATCTGTAAACATAGTGAATTTCTCACCAAAGAGGTAGTTTCTCCATTTTTTCCAAGCACGGACAACTACAGCTAACTCCAAATATTGTGTTGGTTAGTTTTCTCATGTACCCTCAACTTCCTTGAACCATAAGAAAACACATGGTCTCCTTGCATCAGAACACAGCCCAACCCTAATCCTGAATCATAACAGTACACCACATACCACAGTCTAGATTTTGGAAAAATAAAGATAGGTGCTGATATAATCTGAACATTAAGCTCCTTGAAATACTTCTGGAATTACTCTATCCATTGTAATGGAGCATTATTTTTTCAAATATTTCATTGGTGAAGATAATTGTGAGAAATCACACAAAAAGCATCGGTTGTAACCTGCTAGACGAAGAAAACTTCTTATATAAAAGACATTATTCAGTGGTTTCCATGAGATAACAGCTTCAATCTTTTCATGATCCACAGAATTTCCTTTTTCTGAAATGACATGGCCAATAAAACATACTTCCTATATCCAAAAAACGTACTTTTATAATTTGGCATATAAACTGTTATCTCTCAAGATTTGTAAGATGGTTTCTTGGTGCTCCTATTGGTCATCCCTTTTCTTTGAATACACCACAATGTTGTCCACAAACACAACAACAAAAGAATATATATATTGTTGAAATATCTGATTCATAAAATCCACGAAGACCATAGGTATGTTTGTTAGACCAAAAGGCATGACTACATTTTTACAGTGTCCATATCTGCTTTCAAAAGCTGTCTTTGGAATATCTTCCTCTCAAACTACCAATTGGTGATATCCTGATCGCATGTCAATCTTGGAGAACCACTGAGCTCCCCTTAATTGATCAAACTAATCATCAATTAATGGAAGTGTATATCTAGTCTTTATCGTAACTTGGTTAATCTTATTACAATCAACACACATCTGAAGAGTTCCATCTTCTTTATTCATGAATAAAACCGGTACTTCCCATGGAGATATACATGGTTGAATGAAACCCTTACTGTAAAGTGCCTCCAACTACAATTTCAATTCCCGTAACTCTATTTGTTCCATCCTATAAGATGGAAGGGAAATAGGACCGGTCCCCATAATGAGATAAATAATAAACTCCACTTTCCTTATAGGTGGTAAACCTGAGACGTTCTCAAGAAATACGTCTGGAAATTGATCCAAAACTGTTGGAAAAATAATTTCCTTAATCCCTTCCATTGATGCCAAAGTCAATGCCACTAACGGGTAAGATATCATTCCCACCATCAGTGCCAACAAAGTCTTTTCCCTTTTATTTACCATACTCTCTCTTTTGAAGAGATGCTCAATGTTGTCCTCGTTCTTGAAACTAATTGTTCTACTATAACAGTCGATGTAAGCCTTAAACATTGTCAAAAAATCCATACTTGGGATTAAATAATATACATCCATGTCTAACATTGAGAAGTTCCATTTCCACTCAAATTCATCAATAGTTATATCACATGCTCGACAAACAAAGGCTTCACATTCTTGTTCACTGAGAGGAGTTTTCATTCTTAAAAGAGAAGAAATCATTTTCAAATTTAAACATAAAAAGTTAACAGAAAGTGATGAAATAAAATAATGTGTTGTACCAATATCGGAGAGCACCTGAACAAGTATATAATTCAAAGTAATCATACCTCACACCACAGATAGTCTATCCTGATCATCGACAATCATATGCTCAACTCCATACAATAGATTCATCATTGAACTATTCTCCTTGTTACCATACTGAGATTTCCCTGGTTGAGGAGTCATGGTATTTCTAGAATCACCATGGCTAGCTCTATTCTACTGACAAGACTGATTCTGCTTTGTTCTCCCTATTGAAGCATATGATTCTTGTGATGCCTGAGAAGTGTCTCGAGCACCACAACATGGGGCACTATGACAATAGCACTAAATATGTACCATTTTTTAGCAGTTATGGAATTCTCTATGTTGTTTTGTACACTCCCACATTATGTGGTTAAGTGAACCACATTTAAAGAAACCCTCTTTTCTCTGGGGTCGTGGAGGAAGTTTCACTAATTAAGTCGTCCGATTCTGATTTCCACTTCCACTTTGGAAATAGGTTTCCCTTTTCTGCTTGTTCCCAATGGTTGAGTTCCCACTGTTTCCTATAGGTATCATCATACCCCCTCCTATCAATCTCGAGATATCATGTTCATATATAGTCACTATGTTCATCATCTCTGTATAATCTGTAATATAGAGCACCGCAATCTTTGATCTTATCTCCTTTCGTAGCCCCGATTCGAATATGCGTGCCTTCAAAGATGAAATTTCCACAAATTCAGGTGTAAAGTGTTCTAAATTCATGAATTTATCCTCATACTCTATGAAAGAGGGACTCTCTTTCTTCAGGATAAATAAATCCATTTTTTTTCTGGATCTTGAAGCTGTGAGGATAGAATTGTTTGTTGAACAATTCTTCACAATCCTACCATGTAAGACCTTCATCCAATTTAGTCTTCACTGCTAAATCCCACCATTGGTGTGCAAGATCCTCAAGTATATAAGTCACCAGCTTGACATTTAGCTCCATCGATATACCAATGAAATTGAAGATACAATTCATCCTACTTATCCAGACCTTCTCCTTTTCAAGCTTAGCATCACCCTAGAAGTTAGGTGGATTATGCTTCATGAACTGGATGGTATGGTCCACATGCCTTAGCTCGTTCCTCTGGTTCCTTGTATCCACTACTTTAAAAGCATGGATAATACTCTTAAAGAGCTCTTGGTTCACCAGTGGTTCAGGTACAACTGCATTTTATGCAGCTTCTTCAGGTTGGTTTCGACGATGCCTAGCAGGTGCCATTTTCTAAAGCAACAACATACTCTACAAATATCACTCTCTAGAAACTAATATCTTAGCATTTCAAATTCATTCACATAAACTATCGCATCATTGTTTTCCAAAACACCATTTTCCATGTTCAACCATTTCTGAAACATTCATTCATGCTTTTTGAAAATTAAACCATTTACAAAATACCATACAGATTTCCTTTTTCAAAATCATTCATTTGAAAAAAAAATCATTCTTTTCTAAAAATCAACACTTTTTCACAACATGAGTCATTACTAAAAATGATTTATGCACTCCTAGTGAAAATTCATTCCTCTACAATGCATGTCATGATCGTCTAATTGGATAAACCCATGACAATGAGATTTCTGAATCCTAGAAATTTTCCCAAAAAATTATGTACCCAACTCCCTGGTAACTTGATGTTCAGCATAAAAGGGTTAGATGTTCCCTTTTATGTTATACATTTCAAGTTCTGACAATCCTACTCCTGTGTAAATTTCAGCCCAAGGAATAGATAAGAAATAATTTCCACTCCAAAACCAAGAACAATGATGACCACTTTTTATGTAATGACTTAACAAGATAATAACATGTGTACCACAAAGGAAGGACCAATTTGATAACATTTGTAATGACCCACCAATTCTCATTTGCTTGATAGCACAACGAGTCATTACTTGGCCTCAAGAGACATTCCCAAGATGCCAAAGGCTGGTAATAAATTTCAAAGGGTTTCAATACAAGTGGGGGAAGATTTAAACTTTAATAAATAAACCATTAAACTGACCAACCATAACCAACACATTCGTTATATGATGCATGAAAAATTAAAGACAACTGAATAACTTCATGTATATCAAAACCACATCAATGTGTGAAATAGTGGATGACCAAACCTGTATCAAATTAAACAATGGATAAACTAATAAAGACTATCAAGATACCAAAAGTCTCTATAATCCAAAATATCCAAGCTCCACAATCACCGAACATCCCAAATTATCAAGAGGTCGTGCTAAAAATATGGGAAATGTTACCTTTTCCCCTATCCCAAAAAATAGAATCTACAAAAGCACCAAAGTTACAAAGTGGGGGTTAGTATAAAACTCATTATGTTTTCCCCCAATGACTTCCCTGCTCATTCCACTAGGATAGAAAATTTAGCCACATTTAAATAAAATAGTTTATATAAAAAAATTACCAAAACTATTTATAACCAAATGTAAACCAGTTTTAAAAACCGTTTGCAACCAAGTAAAAACAAAACCAAATGAAACCAATTTCCAAAAAGTTATTTTTCTAGAAAAATAATTAATTAATGAATAAAACCCAATTCTTCTTATCATTTGAAATACCAATTCTAAAGTTCACCACACTCCCAAACATTCCTACTTCATTTGACAGTTCCATACTCATGAGTGGTCTCTTGTCCAATCACCTTGTGCCCCAATGACACATGCCTCTGATCCAAGGTCACGTCTATTTTACCCTAATGGTACTCGTCCCATAATAAGTGGATGTTAATCATTAACTCACACCAATACCTTTTATGAAAAATGTTTCCATTTCCATAATAAACCATTTTAATAAAAATGAACTTTTATTGAAAACTAAAGAACAACCAATTTCAAAGAAAAATTAAATTTCAATAAAACATTCCTTTTTATTGAAAACATAAATCCAAATAATGTTCTAATAATACAAGAAAATACACTTTTAAAAATCTACATTTTAAAAACCAAGGGCCCAAGCATTTATTCAAAATCTCTAATTTTCCAGATTTCACAACCATCACTCAAGAAGGTTTCCAATAAGTATTCAACAACCAAATCACAATAAATTCACACCACACAATCAATTTGAAATCATTCTAGTCAATAATACTATGTGTAGTTGAGAAAGAATCCTCCTACCATGAAGGTTTTGACGAAAGCTCCAACGAACGAAGAACGCACTAGAAAAAAGGTTCGATTCTACAAGAACCCACCTTAGATATCTTCTCCTAGAAATATCAAGACAAAATCTCATCATATTTTTCATCAAAACACTTAGATCTACCCATAACAGGCTTATATCTAATAAACCAAGAGAAGAGGAAAAGTAGATCTAAGTAGACCTAAAAATATGACCAAGAACGACAAAGAATGATCACATACCTTTAGAATTATGCTTGGATTCGCCAAGGGAAGCCTTCGGATTGCCTCCAAATAATTGGGAGAACCTTCTCTACCTTAAGAGAATAAAAATCCCATGTTATGGCTGCTTAGGAGAAAAAACAACCCACTTAAAGGAAAAAATGTGTGAGATCCACTTTTTTAGGATCTCACTTAAACCATCTTCACGGTTAGTTTGCACGGCTAGATGAACTGTGTGCTAACTGTGAATTACCTACTTCCAAGGTAGCCCCTCGTATAGTTTCCCTAACCATGTAAACACCATGTCGAATCTCTCTACCTCAAACTTTCCATTTTGCACAGATTGTCTGTATGGTTAGACAAACCGTGTTTCATCCATGCAACTTTCCTTTATCTCCAAAAAAATGCCAAAGTTCTCCCAAAACTCCCAACTATCACCCTTACACATTATAACTATAAAAATCATTAATTAAGTGTTACATACCAGAAATTAGGAGTACTACCATTTATCCATGTATAATCATATGGTTTCATAGTGATAAATGTTTGTTTCATGATTTAGCCTTATAATAAGAAATTTTTAATGAGTGTGTGGTGTTTTTATATGATATGTCTCTATTACACTATGCTTTATGGTCTTAGTAAATAGAGGAAACTAGAAGTAACTAGTTTAACATTGAATTTTATAGATATGGATGGTATGGGAATTATATAAATTAATGTACTTATTTTAGATCTAAAGAAGATAATCAAGAGGGTGGTACAATATTTTTTATACTACGGAAGATAAAAAGACTATAAATGATGTATGAAGGATATGGGATGTTTTAATAATATTTATTGCATTGGATGTAAGAATAAAGATTAATACTAAATATTCAAGCCTAATAGAAGGATTCAAATTTCATATTTTTTGAAATGGGTAATAAGGAATAAGATGAGGAAGCCTAAGTAATTTTATAGAAATATAATTTTATTATTGAATTGTATTTTATTGGAATTCATTAATTGTGTTATATGAATTATGAAGTATATGTTTTCCATTAAGTATTTGAAATAATATATTCCATAGTTATAATGATCTGGAAAAGGGGTTTAATAGAAAGTTGATATTGTTTTGATTAGAAGGTAACCCTTATTGTTTATTTGATTTTGTGAATATTGTTTCTAGGATTGAAAAATATATGATATACATGTATAAAGTAAATTAGAGAGTATTGATTACCCTATAATTGATTATTGATTTTTGAGAAATCAGTCTATTTTATCATGGATTATGTTTATAACCATTTTAGAATTTAGGTAATATATCATGTAATCATTTTAATAATAATGAATGAATTGTTTCAATAAGTTTTTATAGTAATTCATGTTTTTACCATGTTTTAATAGAATACATTAAAAATGTATTAAAATATTTTGAACGTGACAATGAAGAGAATAATTTTGATATATGTGGATAAATGATAAGAAGGTTTTGGAAAAATTAGTGACATTATTTATAATGTTTTGGATTTTTATATTTTGTAAGGGATGCATGGTTAAAAACTTATGGAATGTTTTATGAAAAACATAATATGAGGTTTTAGATATTCAATAATTATATATAAATGGGAGGATTTATAAATATTGGATAACCTGTGCTAACTATTTTGATGTGATGGTAACTAAAGACATATGGAATGAATTATCATTCTATTTATGGATCCCATGGTAGATTAGTTCTCTGTGAATGAAATATTCCCATTTATTTCTTGGATAAATCAATTAAGTGGGAATTGATCAAGGAACAACCAAAGGGTGAATTATGAATATTAAAAGGGATGCAACCAAATAATTATATATTCATGTGATAATTTATTCGACTCTATAAAAATGATGTAGATAATTATTAATCAGTATTCCTTTATTTATATTGATCTGATGATATTATTAATTATAAAAAATTTATGGTTTTCAGTCCCCTAGCATTATAATGATCATTCAATTTCTTGTGATCAGTTTTAATTATCATACTATATAATTATTTATGATATTTTTCCATGTCCAATATTCACATTCCAAATATATTATCTTATTTGGAAATATTTTTATGAATTACATTGGGAAACCATTATGGTTCTAGGATTCATTAATTAAATTATATTTTAGTATTCATTTTTACGATGTGGGATTATATGAATGAAACATCCATGTATTAAACCATTGATATCCTAGAAGAATTTCCAATGAGAAATTCATTTAAAGAGCGGTATAATGTAACACCTTGAGATTCATTAAAATAATTTATTTTCTAATTAGCCCAAACTATTCAATATTTTTCATTTCAACAAACATTGAATATAGCTTGTGTCATATCAATGAACCAAGTTATTCTTTCTATGTAAAAATAACCATGTCAATCATGTGCTACACATAACACATTGATTAACATGAGAAACATTGAACACTTTGTTTTTCATGTTTTACACACAATTATGAGTTCTTTGATAGATTATATTCTATGTAATATCTAGTTTTACCAAACTACGATGTATAATTAATAATATTATTAAGAAATTATTATAGTTTTCACATAGAAATTAGTATGAAGTTTATGATGAATACTAATTACATTTGTAAAATATAGTTTGCACATGTATATAAGAATAATAATTTTTTGACCAAATAACTATATATTCAAATGAAAGCCATTTGAAAATATATGAAATCATTTTCTATAAAACTATATTTATACAATAAAACAGTTTTTACCACAATAAATTATTTAAAACACTTTTTATAAATATTATTAATGATATATATATATATATTATTAATTTTACTAATTTACATTCATATTATGTGTTTTTCTAGACAATAGAGAATAATAAAATAAATTTTATGCACAAAGATATATAATTTTATAAAAGGTAATTTTACCTCATTTTAATGTAACAACTATTTAAACTCAAAATATTGATTTTTTTTAAATTATATATGATTAAATAAACATCATTTATGGATTAATAATGTTAAAATAAACTTAGGGTTAATATTTTTGTAATGATCTATGAAGTTCATTTTTGGATTAGTAGTGAAAAATACTGAATTTTATTTCACAACTACATTTTCATCCAATTTTTTTATATAATTATGTTGTATATTAAATTGGTATAAAAATATATTTATTTCTTTTATACATATATTAATATAATTTAGGTTATTTCAATAAATATCACATTGATATTAGATATAAAAACATTTCAATCTTTTGAACCTTTTCAAATTAAAAACTCATAGTCACATCCCATTTGCATCATTACCTTAAAATTAATTTTTGACACATATATTTTTAGAATATGGAAAATGGAATAAATATTTGTATTAAGAAAATTTCTAGTATTTTAAACATTGTTTTTACCAATAATATTTTTGAATGTACTAAATATTAATGACATTGATTAAGGTAAAAAATGAGTTTACTTAGTGGTTAAACATAAACATAAGGTGACAAAAAACCTAGAAACATGTCCAAAAAAACATTAGATTTACCTATTTCTAAAATATACTCCATTTTATCTAAAATATACTATTATTGGAGGATGATGATGTAATAGAGACCTCTCAGTAGCATTTGAAATTTTATATTTACAAGAATGCCAAACTTACTCCACTATAAAAGGGAACTCACCCCCAAAAACCTATTCAAACATAAAAAGACGATTGGATCATCTAGGAAATGTAAATATAAGATCAAAAAATCCATAATCTCATATTATAAGCCTCATTTTGGTCAAAAATAAAACCAAGTTATTCTTTTTTTTCAAACCAAAATGAATTACGCCAAGAAGATGATGCATCCTTCAACAAGAACTTCTCATTTATTTATTTCCCCATCCAAAAATTCTATTTATTACATTATTATATAATTTACATAGTATCATAAATATAATGATATGTTTTTTTTAATGGTTCCAACCTACACCTTCAAAAAAATCCATTAAATTGATACACAATCATTATTCATGTGTACAGCGAACTACTGCCTTACAAAGCAATATCATTTATTCATCCATTACCACCAGTAATGGTTGGGAATAAGGATGTAAATAATATTATTAAATGATATAAATTATGTTTATAAAGACTTTATTCATCTTAAATTATTATATAGAACATATAATCATTCATTAAATTATTTGGAAATAAGATAACTTTGTTTGTGGATGTGTGGACTAGCTCCTCCTCAAAGCGATGTGATTAGTTCACATTTTACAAGGAATGCATTAAGGATGTATTTAGTAAATTTATATGATATTTATGAAATAATAATTTTAATTTAATTAGTATATATACATATATAAGTTTATTTATTTATTCCAATAATAAAATAAAATGAAAATAGTGTTTATAAATATGTACATCCTACCGTCTCCACGAACTGTGTATTTCGTTTAATATTTCTATATTTTATAGATTTTAAAAAGTATATATATAATAAATATATATTATACTTATATAAATTTTATAATTATGAAGGTCATGAAATAATGATATATATAATAGAAAAAAATATATAACAAATCAAAACACATGTGGAAAACAAATCAGTTATTATCCAAAACATGACTTTAAAATGGAATTTCTTATTAAAGGGTAATATAGTGTTATAATAAAATAATTAATAGATTTATATATAATAATATCGTTTAATTATATATTTAAAATAAAAATATACTTATTATATAAGATTTTTGAATGTGTGTGATGAAATTCAAGACTTAAGGTAAGGGTTTTCTCATCTCAATCTTATTTTTGCGAGATATACACTATATTCACCAATTATTCTTATTGTGTGGTTTATATAACGATTTATGAAATTTTATATCATTAATTTTATTTATTTACTGATATTAAATTATTTATTTAATGTTATTCTTTCATGGGGATTATGATTATAATGTTACTCATGTATTAAGAGATTTTGAGTCACTCTTTTATTTTTGTGAGACTTATGCCATATTCACTTCTCATCACATTTGTATGATTTATATGATAACCTTGAAACTATTATAAGAATCATGTAATTAAATTTTCTTGTAATTAAATATCCATTTTATTTTCACTATTTTATTAGGTTTATGGATAAATTATTATCATATCAGTAAAGTAATTCTGTCTCAATTTTCATTCATTGAGAAAAATTTCATGTTCAACACCAATATTTGTAAAATAGGTGTATATACATACTCTTGAAATTTTATATCATTAATGTAGTTATTTTCATGATTTTTTAGATTAATGTAATGATATAATTTCATGGGTTTTATGATTCAATGTAATAAAAGTAGTAACCGTTAATTACTACAACCTCGCTACTTGACTAGATTTTTTATGATTATGCTTTCTTTGATGAATTCATATGATAAATATTTCATTAAATCTCATTACATTTCTTCTCATCAGGTTATTCATGAAAACACAATGTATTGATACCATTTCTACCACTCTTAGGTACTTAAGGTTATTATGAAAATATTTGTATGCAAACCTGACATTATCTCTCTCTTGGATTGAAATTCTATATTATTCAAAAACCATTTATCCTAAAAAATAAAAAAAATAATAAAATTTTATGAAAATTTTATGGAAATTTATTTTAAGATAATATTATATATTAAATATCTGAATATCTTTTAAAATGATTTTTTATACATTTTTTATGCTATTTTCAAATAAATTTTTTTTCAAGATATGTTATGTTTTAAAAAATGTTTTTCAAAAAGGAAAGGATTTTTTACTCAAGAATTTATTAAAATTATTTTAAAATATTACATCATATGTTTTTAAAAAATGAAAAGTTAATGGTTTTTTAAAATGTTTTTTTGTTTAAATAATAATTTTCAAACAAATTCTATTTTCATTAAGAAATTCACCAAGTGATCTTTCACAGTTATTATCAACCTCATATGAAATCCTTTGATATATTTAATAATTTTCATGGAATATGATTAAAAGAAAAAATTATTATTATTCCTCTAAATGGTTTATATATTGTATGAAATTTTTTTATGAAACTAATTTCTAATCCATGGGTTTTATTGTGAGAAACCTCTTATGAAACCAGCTCCCTTTTGTGGGTTTTTATTTGATGAAATTATTATGAAACATGTATCTTAACCATAATTTATGTTATGATGAAATATTTATGATAAAAAATTCATTTCATGGGTTATGAAATGGTTTCTATGAAACCCATATCTTATAATGGGTCGTGATATGATGAATTTTTAATAATATTGTGTCACATGTATTTATGATTTCATTATGTGATGTATTGGACTAGTATATCCCTCCAACGAATTAGTTAAATGTCTGTATTTCCTGAGTTAATGGGGGAAACAAGTTGATGGTCTTGATCTATAATATGAAATAGGTGTGCAATGATCCAAATTTTTGAAACATGTGTGTCCTGATTGGCAATGAGAAATAGTTTTGTCCCGGTCCACAGTGGTAAATAGGTGTGTCATGATCCACTATGTTTATATAGTTGGGATTAATCCTTTACTATTATGATGTTATATGTAAACCTAATTACATGTTCACAATGATATGTGTGGAAATAGATTCATTTCCATAAGACTATGTGATGGCCTGATTTCATTTCCTTAACTTAAATTTTGAACCCAAATCTACTTTTATATGTTCATAATGTTATAAGATTGTGAGTATGATAAAAAATATAACTTATACCTGTGATATTCTCGCATGGTTCATATTATTTATTATCTTGTGATTTATTTCTTTTGAACTACCTATATTTATGCCAAGAATCTTCATTATGATATTTGATATGTAAGGTATGATAATTTAGTTCCATGATCATGTTCTCATAACATTATTATCATGATTATGAATACATATCTAATTTTTTACCATTTTTTCATATAATCTAACGCTTTCATATATTCCCCTTTACAAGGTTATGAATAAAAGTATTAAGTAGGACTACTATAAGGGATGTTTATTAGGGTAGGATTTTGAAATCATTCACCATGATTGAATATATTGTCTTCCAGAATTCCAAATACACTGATCCATTATGGTCCTCACGAATGTATTATGAAATTTGATAAATATTAATCTAAAATGATTTAATATCCATAAATGTTATGTCATGGTCATTGTATCATGATCTTTATTTTAAGAATTAATATTTTCCAATGATTGAAAATACACACACTGTGTACACATTCCTTTTTTAAAGTGGTTTAGTTCACACGCATATTCACAGGTCCTTAAAAATTTATAAATCCTCATGATATTCGACATTATGTGAAAATTATTTCATGCATGGGGATTTTATAAATCATGCACCTCATTCATGAAATTTTTAATCTTGTGATACTCACCTTCTCTATTTCATCATTAAATAATATCTCATTATGATTTTGTGTCTTCGTGTAACAATTTTAAAAATGATATCATAGTCAGATAATATTTTTGGGACTACCTTAATACCTGGGTAACATTTCGAGAATGATTTTCATTATCCTTTTCATAATATTTTGTCTTCTCAAAATCAACCGATAAAAATTGTTTATCGATAATATTTTCCCATTCCTCATCATGCAATAGTATTCATGAGATAATTATTCATTCTTATTTTCATAAAATAGTATGATTATCTACTCTTTTTTTCATAAAAATTACATCATCATGTTTATGAAAAAAAATGGGAATATAAATCATGAAAACATCAAATCCACTTTGTGAATAAAGTTATATTCTTTACATCATTTCAATAACTTTATAAACATATTTTTTTTGGAATTTTCATATAAATGGAAACATAATGTGTAATTTATAAATAAATCCCCACTCACATAACTCCACTAACATAACTCAATATCATATTCGCACAACTGTGACTCATGCTCCATGAATATAATAATCAACATCACCATAAAACATATTCTATTTTTATTGTGTCATGTTGGTTTTAAGTTATTTTATTCAAGAAAAATAATTTTCATGTTACTTCATTCATGTTCAAAACACTAGAATGGTAAAATATTAATCATATCATTTGGTTTGATCATTCATACTCAGAATAATGAATAACACTCGACTACCTCCATCATATGTGAAACCATTAGGTTATTGCGGGTAAGGAAGTTGTGGAATATTGTTTTTTGAGATTAGATATATATCATTGTATGGTTGTGTTTCATTACATGACATTTTTAGTGGATTAATAGTGTTCCACTCATCACTGTTTCGCATCGCATTTCTACTGGGTAGATCCCTCCTTAATAATATTTGGAATCCAATCCTGCATTAGATATTGTATTGGGGTCAACATAAAAATTACCTTTATAAACATTGATGAACCTAGTTGTGCCTCCCCATAATGTTCAACTACCCACCTCCATTCACTCTCCAATATTTCAAGACATTTGTAAGCTCCATACCTCCCATTATATAGGCCCTTACCACTATACGTGCAGGATGGAGGTCCATTTTCCCACCTATGTATTGTCTATTATTCCCTTTGGGAAGCTAATATGGGTGGAAAAAAATAAAAAATATCCCACATAAAAGAGTTAAAAAAATAATATTTCCCAATGTAGTTATATTCCAACACATAATTATAAATAATTCAATATCCTTAATTTTCCATAAATGTTTCTAATAATGTTTCACTATTGAAAACAGTGTTATAAACATAATACAGGTTACATAATCATCACATTAATTCCCCTTTTCTTTTTTAATTCATAACCTATTGACAACAATTTCTTCATCAACAAAATATTGATAATCTACGGCTGTTCTTTAGGGTTGAGGAGAAAAAATAAATAAGATTAATGCTTCAATGTGAATAATAATGATGACTATACAATATCCATATATTTTTTCCATTTTCCACTAATGAAAAATAATTTAATGAGTATATTTTAATTATCTATTTAATGGTTTAAATTATAGAGAATATCTTAGAATTAGTTAAATGGTATTATGATAATAAGGAATTCCCAAAACATTAATTTCATAGTTTTGATTTTATTATGTTACTACATATGAGTATAATCAGTTATAATGGTGATTCATGTTATTAAAAATTGTGAATTATATAATTTTATTGTTGAAAATAGATTTATATCAGTTTTAGGACACTTATTTTCCTTGAAAAGTGTTTTTAAGGTTTAATTAGAACATATACAACATGGGTGTCATTAAAAGTAGAATATTTTTTTAGTAATATCCTAATATTAAAGGTGGTGTGAGATTAATTTTATGGATGTAAATATTGAGTGATATATTTCAATGACTGAGTAACAATTATGGTCTTCGGGAAGTGGTATTTTCTAATATTCTAATTTTTTAACCAATATTAATTAGTATTTTTCTGAAACAATCTCAAAAAAAATGTTGTTCTTAGTAATTTAATAAAATAATTATCTTAACTAAAAAAATTGTGTGAGATTTGTGAAATTATGATATTTTACTTTAATTAAACTAACTTCTGCATCATATATATGACATATGGGGAGATGAAAAATTATTTTTTTAGTGAGGAATTTTATAAAATAGTAAAAAGAGGGTGAAGATGATTAATAGAGAGAAATAAATTGGGAGAGAAAATAAAGAAGTAAAAGTTGATGTCATGGGTGTTTCATTAAAAAAACAAAGGGATGAAAAAGAATAATATGAGGTTTTCTATTTTATATTTTGGGAAACAAATAAATAAGAAAATAAGTACTTTATATAAGGTGTGTGTCATGAGAAACACACAAGGAAGTACCAAAAGTATAAGAAGAGGTTTTATGTAAAAATATTTCTCTTATTAAGACTAAATGTTTAATTAATGTGTCTCTTTGATGGTTTACCAATTTTAATTTTTGTTTTATGATTATTTTAATTAAAAAAGATCCCATATTTTCATCATGTTGAGAAATAAAATTTAAATCAATGAATAGTTCTGTAATCAATTATAAATTTGAGATAATTTAGATGATTTAATTTAATGGATGTAAAATTATTTCTTAAATTAATTTTATTATTTTACTAAATCATTTTTTCATGTTTTTAAAATGTAATTACATGGAAATAATCATGTATGGTGAATGTAAAATCATTTAAAAAACCTAATATTTGTATTCTTTTTTTCTATCTTAGGCATAGTATGATAAAATAATATTATAACTGTTTCTAATTGATAAACATTTAATGAAAATATGGTCTTTTAAAATTTGATATATTATAAGTAGATGTACTAATTAACCCCTCTCTCAGCAAGTTTTGTGCTTTAAAAGGGCATATATATACATAATTAACAATTGTTTCCTACCTAAATATAGAAGGAATAATACATTATCATAGTTCATTTGAGACATGTAAAAATATATCTTGTACAAATATAATTGTAATGAATAATAACAATCAAAATTATTTAATTGGATAAAAGATAAATTAGTGAATCTATTGAATAATATAATTCACAATGCATATATCAACATATATTTTTATTGTAAATAGTGATGAAATTAAACATAAAATAAAACTTTTCATTTTAAATAGTATTTGGAATGAAAAGGGTTTAATTATATTAAATTTATTATCTAGAATCATAATTTAATAAATTTTCAAAACATGAGGTGAAGTTATATGATTTTAGGAAATAAATAAAAATTGAACATATTTTCCCCTACATTTTCCCCTGAATTATTCCTAGAGAATAAATATTAATGAATACTTTTTATATATCATGACTGTTTTTTAAAATAATAAATTTCTAACATAAAATGAAAATTTTGTCTCTGTGTATGTTCGATATAATTTTACACCTTAAACAACTCTAAAAATAGTAAGAAATAATTTAATGGTGTTCTACTTATAAATTGTTTTTGATGTGTAATATAATATAAATATATCTATTTTATTATTTTGTACTCTATTTTTTGAGTATTTAAAGAACATGGAGGGAAAATCATTTGGACGTATTCTCTTATAGGGGATACACAATCACTTATATGGTATTTCTGTGGTTTTTTGGATTTGTTTATCTAATGGTCGAGATCCTTCATCTTATTGCATCATACTATATGTTTTTTCTTCTTATTATATTATATTGAAATTCCTATATTCTCTACATGGGTTCTCCAATTATAATCTTTATGGATTTGTTCCCTTTGAGTTGTTGTAGTGGGTTTCCACTTACTATTGCAGCATCCATGCTTATGATTTTTAAAGAGTTTTACTATCTCAATAATTATTTCTAGGTGGTTATTTTTTCTATCATTATGTACCTTATCATGTCCCTCCACTTCCTCTTCTAATTCGGGGTTCCATTTTATGGGTTGGTCTATATTTTTCATTTTCATACATTCTTTTCCTTTTTTTGAGATTCATTATTCCTTGAATGTCTTGATGTATTAATTTCACTAATCCCTCATTATGGGATGTTGTGATTTATCATTTATGGGTGGTGGGATTGGGTATCTAATGGTTTCCATTAGATTATCTCATGATGTGATGGATGGTGAGATAATAGGGTGGTGGTATTGAAGCACTCAATGGTGGGTGGTGGCCAATCACAATAGTTCAATATAAATGGACTCTTAGAAATACATTGGTGACTAATTTGGTGAGTATTGTTGTTATATTATCATTTTCTAAAATATTTTTGAAAATTTTTATGTTGGGATTTACTATTTTTTATGTTTTTTCTATATTATATTTAATACCTTATGTTCATTTTCCTTGTAATGGATTGTATGTGGTGGTTTATATAATTAAACAATTATTTATTAGTGTCTCGAGGATAATTGCTACATTAATTGGATGATTACCAATATTATCACAATAGTGGGGATATTTATGTGGTTTTTAGTATCCACATATTTTGATGTTTAGGAGATAGTGATAGGATAATTGTTTATCATATGATGTTTTAATGTTAGTGGATTAGTTGAAGATAACATTTCATACTGGTATTCCCAACATGAACCTAGAATTTTTGGCTTCATTAAATGTTTTTTACATCATAATCCTGTGATGATGTTATATAATTTTATTATCATTATGTTTTATAGATTGGGGAAGATTTAAAAAACCTTATAATCCATAGTAATTGGGTTTCAATCCTGTTTATAAATTAGTTGGTTATAGATGGTCCATGATGTGCATCCAATGATAACAAACGAATGATGACCTATTTTTAGTTGAAAATAAATTGTGTGTCCTGGAGGCACATAAGGACTAAGGCCCATGTGTGTCTAATTGTTTGTATTTCAAATTTTTATGTGTTTCCTCACTATCACGGATGCTTTCAATGTAACAGTTCCTGGCTATGTACATGTGGTTTTAAAAAAAAATTTATTTAGTAATTATAATTAAATTTTTCTCTTTGATTTATATGAATTTTCTTTTTTAGTGATTTAGGATCCATTTTAAAACTTTTTGAGGATCTTTCTAAACCCATTAAGGATTATTATATGAAAAAAATAAAAGGGGGATTTGGTATAGAGTGAGGAAATGGTTCTCTATAAAGAAATATATTAAAATTTATTTTTTCCTAACATCCTTATAGGTATTATTCAAATTGTTAATTAGTAATATTAATTTTATGAGGAATTATAAAAACATTATTGGGCTTCACAATACAATTTGAAATGAAGAGAACACTATAAAAATGTGAAAACCATTCATGATCATAGATAATGGAATATTTAATGAAAATGATAATAAGAAAAATAATATTGGATATCAAAATAATTCTATATTTACACTAAAATCATAATTCATTATTGAAAATGAATTATAATTCATCATTCAAAAAAATACATGTATTAAACAATAAACTATTTTTATTACCTAGAGATTCTTAATAATCATTATAATGATGGTTAGACTATATTAGTTATTAATTTTATAGATAAAAATTTCTATACTTTTGAATCTTGGGTATTATATTATTAATTCAATTCTCATATTTATGAAGATATTAACATTCCAAGAGAATTAAGGAAACTGTAGTGGATAACGGTGGGCCTTGTAGATGAGATTGATGAAACGTTTACTACATTGTCATAAGTATGATGAATTATAAATTTTTAGTGAGGTTTTTCTATTTTAATATAGTCATATCATGTATGATAAATAAATAAAATATGGTTTTTTTTTATCCTTGATAGGTAATGGATTTAATTTTTAATAAATAATAAGAGTTTTCTCATACATATGAATGAAATGTACCAATGTATATATCCTGGTGTATTTTTTAAACATATTAGAAGTATATCATTTGATAATATAATTATCTATACTAAGTGGATAAATTTACATATATATTAATTTAGTTCGTATATTCTTCTTTTTAATAGATGTGATATGGATCTCTTATATTACTCATAGGCCCATTACAATAAGGCCATGTAGAAGACCTGATGGTCCATAAGAACAAGGCCTAATACATGACCCAAATGCTCAATCGAACTACACTAGATCTCCCTCGACCAATAATATGCATCATTGAAGGCATATCTCCCCACCTATATTTCTTGATCAACTAGGATTCCCCCATACAGAGATTCACAGCTCTTAGAACTAATGGATATTGCAATACTCTATTGTTCTTCTAATATGGTCAGGTCTATTTTGGTGGATTCTTATTTTCTCTAAATACTATTATAGGGAATGAAACTGGGTGGTATCAAGGGGATGCATCACAGTACTATTTGGAAAAAAAATTCTAGGAACAAAAGGCCTAATATTTCCTGATTGAATTGTAGACCAAAGTCCTAAATCATTATCTCATAAGCCCAAATCAAATGAATAGTTTATTTGCTATAGTAACTACTATAGTTCTCACTGGTGTAACTACTAATGTACTTCAATAGTTACAAAAAATATCTACCCAACCAGATTTGATCCTAGGTCTTTTGGATTCTATGTAGTATCCTATGCCACTCTGGTGTTGTCAGGATGGTTATAATATACTCTTCGTTACACGAATTCATTTCGTAATATATAACACTCATCTACTTATTATCCCTGAGTTATCTTAAGTAATATGATTATTATTATAATAAAAAATCCACATTATTTTATTTTTTGTTATCATATTTAAATAAGTACATATTATATAGAGATGAATTAAATATGTGTTAGGACTTATGCTATATATGTGATAGTTAAGAAGGATGGGAGTGGGTGGAAATATTAAATCGTAAAATTATATGAGTATTCAAAACTATAATTTGGAAAATATTGAAATGTAATTGAATTTAATTAAAGAATAAAAAGATCCACTAGATAATTTAATGTGTATGAATTAATGATAAACAATATATTACATAATTATTGATAGTATTTTGTTTCCAAATGATCCTCTACATAACCTATTATTTGTGAAAAAGAAACAATGTATTCAACATGGATACAAACGTAAACCATATTTTTATTAATTATAGATCAAAACCAACCCATTCATGAGAGAGAAACATTCTTAGGGATTTTTTGGGTAAAATAGAAACAAACATTTCCAAATGTGCAGACATAACAAGTATTGTTTAACATGCTAAATCACAATATGTTAATTTCCTTTTTTCCTGTGGGGAAAAAGAACTCAATTCTTTTTTATGTTAATATAACCATCCATAAACTTTGTGATGTACAAAAATTTGTTAAATTAAAAGTGTAAACAATTAAACTATCTTAAGAGTTATAGAAGACTCTTTTTGTATTGAAATTTTAATAATTTACCGGTTATATTAGTAGTAGAATAATTAGATTCTAGGAAACCAACAGTTTCTCAATAATTCAATAATAGTGTGTAGGAAAAATTATATCTACAAACATTACAACAATTCAGCATCGAAACTGTGTCATAATGACTACATCACTACCAAAACACACTCTCTTTTATTTATAAATAATATATAATGACTTTTAACTTCATCAAAATTGCAATAATTTTTATTACATGGTTGTTTCCAAGATAATAGGTGTTGTTTGTAATGAATTATTCAAATATAAATAAATAAAATAAGGAGGAAACTCATAAATTTGCATATAACATAGTTATTGATAAAATATTTCTTATATACGAGTTCATCATGGTATTTCCACATCAATGTGTATTTAGAGAATTATGTAATAATCTATTTTACATGAAACATATTCTTCAAATGAAACATTATTATACACTCTTCCCAAATATATTATCTTGATGAATCTCTATAATGTTTTTTCCCATAAAACATGACCACAAAAAACAATCCTCGATAATATTCTCTCTTCATAATGACGTCTTCAGCAACATCATAAATTCTAACACCAACATATTGTTTTCCCTGATAACATAGAACCAAAAATTTCGATAATGTACACTCACATTCAAATCAATAATAAGATTTCTAAAAATTATAAATATTTATTAGAATCTCTAAATAAAATATATCAATAATTATATAATAAAACATTTCAAAACTAACTATAATGGATTTTTTAAATTGTAACAATGAATAAAACACTAATAACAAAATATAAATAAACTGAAATAAATAGTAGAAGATATAAATATTAAAACCATTGTGAAACAGTGTATAAAAACACCAAATAAATTAATGAAAAATAATATTCTCACATTCAAAAATAATATGTAATGCTAACTTCATAACATCATTTTAAAGATTGATAATTAATTCATTGGTTGATTCCATTTAGAGGAATTACATAGAATTTCATATACTTCATAATTTTATGTTTTATATTAAATTTATTCTTCATACATTATTCATTGGTGTGTCTCATAACTTACTATGTCTAAAACCACAATCTGATGTTTCTGATATAATGAAAAATTAAATTCATAAATTGAAATTCATTTAATTCATATCCTAGAAAGGATTTTGATATATAGATATCATAGCTTCCGCTCAACTAGATTGTTATAAAATTGTACTGGTTCTGTCATGAACCGTCCTCGGGACCTGTGTCGTGACTACCCCAAGCCCGCCTTCCATAGGCCAGGGGATGATGACTAGCACCAAAGGCGTAAATCCCTAAGCTGTGAAGGCATTGCCTTTATAAAAAGAAATATCACACAATCAGAGTACACAACTGGAAGCAAAACACTAATTAAAACTGAATACAAAGGTAGTGATGAAAGTAAATGGATTAGTATACAAACCCAATTGAACAACAAGAATAAGTACAAGTAAAAAGGGAAAACAACTCCTGGATTGTCCACCGGGGAATCCTACCTGAAGGTTAGGTACAGAACTCGAACAACTCGTCCCTATGGTACGTCCCGTCTAGTCCAGCTCTGAGCAGCCTCCCGTTTGTCACCCTCAGCCTCGATCACTGCTAACCATCATCTGTACAAAACACAACAAGGTGCGGGTGAAGCCCGTGCAAGGGTGAGTATAATAATACTCAGTAGGGGACCCCGAGACCCCCAAAGGACTCCCAGAATCCACAAAGGATAAACCATATTAGAAGTACTAACCATCCCTACATAGGTATATGCCCATACATATACATAAGTTATCAATCATAGTCCGGCTCCAACTCTCAAGCCCAAGCACAAACCATTCCACAAAGTAAGTAAAGTCATTCACCACGATGATAATGGTTGAAAGACATAACTCAACTCACATGGGTATACATCTTTTGTAAAGTGATAGAGTTGATC